>CM054058.1:167990182-169271101 GCA_028641055.1 Alopecurus myosuroides
AGACGGATTCCTTGCTTTCCAAGATACAAGTTATCGTAGTTTTCTAGGTTTCCTATTCTGTAAGCCCTAATCCGGCTATTATATAAAGCCGGACGGGAGATAAACACAACAACGAAGGAGAGAACAGAGAAGCTCTACGCCAACTCGCCGAGAAGCTCATCCTCGCCGAGTGGTTTAGATCTAAAACCCTCACATTGTAACCCTGTTTACGGGCTTTAGTCCCGATTAGTGAGAAGTGCAGGAGTAGGCACGTCGTACTGTCGCGACGTACCGAACCTGGGTAAAATCCTGTGTTCTGTGTTACTACGCTATCCCGTTACCCCACGTCTCTACCGTAGTCTCATGGCACCCACGTCTATGAAAACTACTACGATGTCTCGACAAGAAAGAAATCACTTCCGAAGGTTGATGCAACTGATGTTGGCAGGGCGCACTACTGGTTCAACAGCAACGTGGAATCTACACAACACAATCAAATTACTTTGCCCCAAAGAAGCAGTGATGTTGTCAATCTCACCAGTTTTGCTAAAACAAAGGATTAGACGTATAGTGTGGAAAGTAGTACTTGTTTGCAGTAGAGGAAAGATAACAATAATTGCAGTAGGAAAACAGTGGTTGCAGTGGTTGTATATCCGTGTAAAGAAATGGACCGGGGTCCACAGTTCGCTAGAGGTGTCTCTCCAAAATAGATAGATAACATGTTGGGTAAACAAATTACAGATGGACAATTGACAGATATAAAGGGTGCATCGCAGTGCATATGCATGACATGATGATTACTATGTGATTCATGCGGGTATTACAACAAGATACATAGACCGTTATCCAACTTCATCTATGACTAATAATCCATCCTCAGAGTGTCATCCGAGCAAACATCGGGTATTAAGTTGCAAGCAACAGATAATTGCATTAAACACAGTGTGTAATGTAAACAATAAAATTATTCTTAGACAAAGCATTGTTGTTTTATCCCTAATGGCAACACATATCCCTCACCCGTTACGTTTCTGTCACTCGAGCATGGGTGAAAGGGAGGCATGAACCCACTATCGAGCATAAATACCCCTGTTGGAGTTACAAGCATCAACTTGGCCAGAGCATCTACTATTAATGGAGAGCATGCAAGATCATAAATAACATACACATAAAAGAACATGATAGATTGATAATCACTAGACATAGAATTCAATATTCGTCAGATCCCAGCAAACACAACATGTAGCATTACAATAAGATGATCTTGATCATGTTAGGCAACTCACAATACCTAAACATGAGGCATAAAGAGGAGAGAAAAACCATCTAGCTACTACTATGGACCCGTAGTCCAGGGATGAACTACTCACGCATCACACCGGAGGCAGACATGGTGATGAAGAGCCCTCCGGTGATGATTCCCCCTCCTGGCAGGGTGCCGGGGAGAGCTCGAGAACACTCCCGAACTAGAGTTGACGATGACGGTGGCTACAAATCTTTTTGGTGGAAAAGGCTCGGGTGTTTAGGGTTAACCCGCAGAGGAGCTTAAATAGGCGAGAGGGCAACATCGGTGGGTGGCCAGGGGGCCCACACCACCTCCAGGCGCGCCGCCCTATGTTGTGGGGCCCCTGAGGCCCCCTCCGGGTCTCCTCCGGAGTCCATGTACGTGACGACTTTCTAAAACTCTGGGATTTTGTTTCGTCCAATTCTGAGAATATTTCTAAAATAACTTTCTGAAACTAAAAACATCAAAAAATAGGAATAGTCTCTATGGCATCTTGTCAATAGGTTAGTCCCAGAAAATCCATAAAAATGACATAAAGTGTATAAGAAACATGAACCATAAAACATGAAAATAACATGGAACATCATAAATTATAGATTTGTTTGAGACGTATCAGCTGCCGCCGCCGACCCCAGCGCGCCAGACTGGGAGTCCGACGACCCCCGCCTCGACGACCTCCGACGTCCCCACGCCGGACGACAACGTCGGGTGCTTCGATTAGTTTAGGACTAGAAGTAGTTTAAAATTTGTGTTTGTTTTGTTTTAGTTTAATTTTTGTTTAAGCTTCCTATGTACTCTGTTTAAATTTTAGCGCCGCGCTAGTATAGCGCTTCTGGATTCGCACGCGCGCCCTATTATAGCGTTTCCAGCGTGCTGCAAAGTCATTTTACCGCGCCGGAATATAGCGCGGTTGTTAGAGTTGCTCTAAGCCATTGCCTTTCTAGAATAGAAATAAAAATAGAAATAGGAATCCGGAATACCTAATAATTTGATTACCTCTGCAAATAATAACAATAATTTAATTGTTGACATGTGCATTAAAAAAATGAATTGTTGAAATGTGAATAAGTTTCCCAACTGCAGCTGTAGATGTACAAGATCTTAAATTATTTTCCGAATTTTGTACGTTCCAAAAATATTATTTTTGGCAGTCAACAACTCATTAAAGGCAAAAAATATTCTGTGATCGAACATTGCTTTGAAAACAAAAACACATGTTCCCAAGACGCAAAGCCAACGCAATAGAGAGAGAGAGAAAAAAAAATTCAAAAAAAAAAGAGAGAGAGAGAAAAAAAAAACGCTAGGCGGTAGGCGCTGTGAACAGCTGGCCCGCCGCAAGATCCCGTCGAGCTCGTACCGGAAATATCTCCTCGCTGCTTGCCTGTACTTCTTTCTTTCTTGTGTCGCAAGCCAAAAGCATCTCCCCCCGATGCGGGTCTGGCGAACATCGAGCCGTCCACATACACGTCCCGGGCTGCGCGCACCGTCGGATCTCGAGCGCGAGGGCAACCCGGGGTGCGACCGCGTGAAAACCTCGACCGAGCAAAAAGGAAAGCGAACGCGGCGCGAGCTGTACCCTGGCATTATCGCTGATTCGCGCCCGTGATATTTTACATTTCTAAACGTATCCCTCAATCCCAAGCCCACCATTCGCCGCTGACAGACGGAGTGTGGAATAATACCCCTCTGTAGAGGGTCCAAGCGCAAAAGCGCCGGCCACGAACCATTGGTTGGCTCCGCTATAATTAGGCACCGAGAAGGCACTTCTCGTCTCACCCTCGTCCGCCGCCGCGTGTTCGGAAGCGAGCAAACCCCGCCCCCTCCCCCTCCCCCTCGGTATCCACCCCACCGCCGCCCGCCCTCACGCAGATCGAAGCCGCGCCAATGTCGTCGTCCAAGGGACTGCCGCTGCTGCGCCGCGCCGTCGAGGCCGTGCGCCGCACGCCGCGCTGGCAGAAGAGGCTCGTCTTCCTCACCGTAGGGTGCGTGCGCCGTCTCCCCCCTCTCCCACTTCGACCCCTTTATGTTTTGATCTGTGCTTGCGGTCGCGCGTCGATCGGTCCGTACGTGCGCCGCCTCGTCGCTGTGCATTGCTCTGCGCGGCCAACCCTTGGGTTGGGTGGTTACATGAATTTTGCCACGTTTGCTACTTCCTGAGATTTTTTTTTACAAGTTCCTAGTTCAGTTCTGCGGGGAGGATCCTAGCCGCGGAGTTAAGTGGATCGATTGCGTTGTTTTGTTTACGAATTTTGCTTCGGTGATGATCTACAGCTTCGTTGATGTATCATAGAATTTCTCGTTTGCCCTTGAGAGTACTCATTATTACTCGTAGATCCATTTTCATAGCATTATAGTATTTTGTTAATACTCCAACGCTTCCATTGTTGAAATCAATATGAACAACTGGTTCGAAAGTCTGCTCATTTGCTTGGAAAAGGTACTTAATAGATCTAATTATCTGGCGCGTCGTGAGGGATTATGTGGTAATTGGCAGGATCCCTCTATTCCACCTCCGGCCTGAAATCCCATGTCGGAGTTCAGTTGGTCGTTTTTTTCCCATCTGAAAATTCTGTGATTTTGAAGTAGAAACCTACTACAGCAATTTTTTCTGTATTTCTGAAAGCACTGAAGCCAACCCAGTTAATAGAATGATATATTATACTTTATTTTTTAAAATGATATTTGCACTGCACTTTGCTGCTCCTCACAATTTCAGAGAACATGCTTCAAACACATCCTGCTGTATTTGGTATATGTGGCAACCATTGTTAGGAAGATGTGGAGTGGGATATTATCATATTAGCTATAACTATACTGTGTTAAATATTGTTGCCCGGGTAGATATTGGGAAATGGTAAAGACAATGTTTTCCACAAAGCTCTCCATATACCCTGAAACTTAATTTCAGTTATGAGTACACAGCGACTACTATGTGGTACCTTAAACTAAGTTCTTAAGCCATTTGATGTTGTTGTGTTGTGTTGAGCAATAGTTAGTAAGATTGTAAGAGAATCCTTGCCATTTTTACCCGCAAACCAGGGTCACCACCTGATCCTGATACAGAACAGATTATATTTTTGTTAGTGTAGTATAAAATACTTCTGTAATAGCTTGAGGATGTTACCAAATTGGTAAATTAACCAAAACTTCAACGTATAAGCCAGGGCGGTGCTGTAGCAGCATTTATTCATTTACATTTGTTTTAAAATATCAGTTTTATTTCAGAATTCTGATGCACTTTCGACCTTATTGCAGAGTTGGCACTTTAAGTTATGCTTGTCAAGATAACCGGGTTCTTCAAATTGGTGATGGGACAGGCAAGAAAAAAGTGGTTATACTTGGAACTGGTTGGGCAGGCGCTAGTTTCTTGAGAAATATCGACACTTCTTTGTATGATGTCCATGTGGTATCACCTCGCAACTATTTCATGTTCACTCCTTTGTTGCCGAGTGTGACATGTGGCACAGTTGAACCACGCAGTATTGTGGAGCCGATTCGCAATATTGTCAGAAAGGTATCCTTTTGCCTTCTAGTAATTTGTTCCCTCTATGTCAGTACAGATGCACTATTTTGAGCAAAACCATTGCACACCTGATATTTTGCAAGAATTAGGACAATTAATGTGGGTGCAATTTTGCAGAGAGGTGGCGCATTCAGATTCTGGGAAGCAGAGTGCTTCAAGATTGATCCGACAAGCAAGAAGATCCACTGCAAAGCAGGCGATGGGACCAATGCTGATGGCAATGGGGAGTTTGTTGTGGATTATGATTACCTTGTTGTGACTGTTGGAGCTAAACCAAATACTTTCAACACCCCAGGTGTTGTTGAAAATTGCCACTTCCTAAAGGTCAGTACTCAGTACCTGCATCATCCATCCTTGGATGGATGAATAAAGCTAACATTAGTAAATAAAACTATATTTCATTTTTTATCTAGGCGAAAATTATCTTGATCATATAACTCTTCTGCTTTGTTCAACATAATTTTGTTCAAGTAAACATCGTAGAGTCCTGCTGACTTCCTTCAGTTAATTCCTAGTCTTGTAGTAGGATATCAGCTTACATGTTGTTGTGTCCTTTGATCATGATAACTATGCATCTTCTGCTGCTGCTATGCATTAGGTTTGCAACTAGGTTTAGTGTGTGTCTTCCAGTGCAAATGCTTTTTATTTTAGAATCTATTACAAAGCTGTAAATTTTGTATAATGATGTCATTTGACACAATTGTCATCATGTAGGAAGTAGAAGATGCTCAAAAGATCAGAAAGAGTGTCATGAAATGTTTTGAAAAAGCCTCCCTTCCTAACCTTACGGAGGAAGAGCGGAAGAAGAATGTTCATTTTGTTGTTATTGGTGGTGGCCCAACGGGTGTAGAATTTGCTGCAGAGTTGCATGACTTTGTCAATGAGGACTTGGCGAAGTTGTATCCTGATGTAAAGAAGTATGTGAACATTTCAGTAATTGAAGCTGGAGAGCATATCCTTACGATGTAAGACAATTGCTAAGTTTTTAATTTGCCATCTCTTTGATATTTCACTGATTAGAAACTTCTTAGTAGTTACCTTAGATCCGGTGTTAATTGCTCTATAATATTTTTCATGTTTCATACAGGTTTGACAAAAGAATCACCCATTTTGCTGAGGATAAGTTCAAGAGGGAAGGTATAGATTTGAAGACAAATTTTAAGGTCGTGAAGGTGTCTGATAAAACTATCACCATGACCAATCCTGCAACTGGAGAGATTGCTGTTCCTTATGGCCTGGCTGTTTGGTCCACTGGAATTGGGACACGTCCGATCATTATGGATTTCATGAAGCAAGTTGGTCAGGTATATCTCGTCTGCATTGATTACAAAATCTTATTTCAGTATTCACATCTAACGACGTTCAATACTTTTTTTGTAGGCTAACCGGCGTGTGCTAGCAACCGATGAGTGGCTTAGGGTTAATGGATGTGACAATGTGTATGCACTTGGTGATTGTGCAACTATAACTCAAAGAAAAGTAATGGTATGTGTGTGCTACTCAATATTGAAGTATAATTTTGCATCATTGGCAGTCTATAACACTGTTTGTTATGGTATGATTCTGTTATCAGAATCATAGCATGTCTCCTCATCTACTTCTGAATATGCCTTATCTACTTTCAATAACATGTGCATTGTCTGTTCCAAAAAATGAAAATCTGCTCAACTAACCTTTGCAAGTTAGAAGCTGTAGAATATTTTTTTTGCTTTACAAAATACCTGAAGTTGCATACTGTATGATTTGCACAGTTCAATCAAACCACCAGATTTTTTTACCTATAATGTTGAGATAGCTCCCCTGGTTTACATCAAGATCTAAGTTCTTCCGTCCAGTTCATTTCAACATGTATGTTTAACAAAATATTGAACTGAAGTCACAGCCTGACAACTTTATGAAGGCGTTTTTTCCTTCTAGTCTACCTAATTTATTTGAACAATTGGGCCGAAAGTGAAGTTTTATATAGGGATAACACTTCAGGATACACCTTCAAGTTTTAAAGAATACTTTATGTTGGTATGATGTTTCAATCAAACGAGCATCCTTTGTTCTTTCTCTCTTGAGATGGAGAGTTTTAGATTGTTAGTATCTACATGGTTGTTGGTGCTAAGTGTATGCCCCTTTAGATGGATGCTACCTTGTAGTGTCAATTAGCACATATTTATAGTTTTCGAACATCTCAGTGGCTCATGCAATCTTTGTTAATACACATACAGGAAGACGTCGATGCAATATTTCGGGTAGCAGACAAAGATAATTCTGGCACTCTATCTGTAAAGAAAATCAAACATGTTCTTGGCGACATCTATCAAAGGTATCCACAGGTTGAGTTGTATCTTAAAACCAACCAAATGAAGAACTTCCATGACTTACTGAAAGATAAAGAGTCAGAAGAACTGAACATCGAAGAGTTCAAAAAAGCCCTTGCTCAAGTGGACTCACAAGTCAAGATGCTCCCAGCAACAGCTCAGGTAATTTGCACGTATAACCTAGCAACCAATATTACCCTACCCAGTTTAAGCATTCATAATCCGCTAATCTTGTATTAATGTTTGTTCCGTGCTTCAGGTCGCCGCACAAGAGGGAGCTTATCTGGCAGACTGCTTCAATAGGATGAATACTTGTCAAGAAAATCCCGAAGGCCCTCTAAGGATCAGGGGTGCAGGGCGTCATCGGTTCAAACCTTTCAGGTCTGTTATCAAACGCCATGCTTGTATTTCTGCTGTGCAACAAGTAGTAAATCTGACAAAAAAAAGCCAGTAAATGTGTAGTAGATACTCCCTCCGTCCCTAATAAATATAAGACGTTCTGGCAGGTCAAATTGAACTGCTAGGACATCTTATATTTAAGAACCGAGGAGGTACATATTACGATCATGTAAAACCAAAGAGCCATTTGCTCTGAAAGGTCGACAAAGTAAACATGACAACAAAATTTCCATAAAATATGCTAGTAAACGTTTTAGATATATGCTTTTAGCTATGATCATGCTGATATGAGACTTCCATTTGCATGTCATCAAAGAGTCGCTGATCATCCCAAATTGCGCATGTTACAGGTACAGGCATCTTGGCCAATTTGCCCCGCTTGGTGGAGAGCAAACAGCCGCCCAATTGCCCGGTGATTGGGTACATGTAGGCCACAGCACTCAGTGGCTGTGGTATTCTGTCTATGCAAGGTATTGATCTTGTTCCTTCTCCACTCCAATCAGTGAAGGTTAGTCTGATTTAGTATTGGTACTGATGGTTGTTTTCTCTTATTAAATACAGCAAACAATTCAGCTGGCGCACAAGGATGCTAGTCGTAACTGATTGGGGAAGGCGGTTCATCTTCGGAAGGGACTCCAGCAGCCTATAAATTAAACTCCAGATTGTGTAGTTTGTCTGGTTCTGCTATCTGAAGATTTATTAGACTATGGTGCTACTTCCATCGTACAACATCTTTTCGTGATGTTCCACAATTTTGAAAGCGTGATATCCCTTTAGCCTAGCAAGGTTCTGTTTGCTACGATATTATTTTGGTACGATAAACTATATGTCTTATTACACCTGCAACATTCGGGTCTCTCTAGTAGACAAGGGGAACAGAGTACTAAATTTGTATCTTGCGAAGTTCAGTGGGCTGCTTTTCATCTTATTGATTACATTATGCTGTTTTTCAAAGAGAAGTCCCCAAAGTAACAGTCTTGGTTTCTTCTTTGGCAATTTTCCTATGAAATTATTTATTCAGGCTCAAATGAGAAATCTGTCATATCAGGCAATATTGATTTGTCTTTTGCAGAAATCAACATAAGGGCACCTGTACAAGCTGGTTCAACTCAAACCCTTTGTTTTTTACTCGTTTTTTCTCTCCTTTTGTGCGCTCTTGGCAAAATAGTACCCGAGAAATCTAGAGCTGTTCTAGGGAATTCCTAGGAAAAGTAGCTTGCGCATAGCGCCTTGTAAAGTTGATATATCGAATGCCGGCTGGAGCTCATTCTAAATCATAACAAATGTTCAATGTGTTACACAAGTTTGAACTTAATGGTTCATATCACCGTAGGCCAACACGAGGGCCCCTGTCCTTCTAGGGCAGCAACTCGTTGTGCAGAACGGATAAATGCAGGAAGTAAGAACAGGGAAAATAAGAAGACAGAAAAAATATTTAGGGTTTTCTCATATTGCGCCACCCAGCCACCCACTCTCGCAGGTTATATAGAGTACCCTAGGGAGCCGCAATGTTTAGGATTACACCCAGTTCCGAATAATTCAGACAAGTTTGGATACTACAGGGATTGGTGAATCAGAACCGTTGATTCCATCAGACCGGTACGAGTGCATCAGGGCCCTTCGTTAGCTGTTGCCGGATGAGATACAGGCTGTGCCTGACAATACCCCGCGCTGGACACCGGACTTCAAGGCTGGAATGCAGGAAATGTTGCTCGAATGAAAGCAGCATCTTCCCAGGTGGTGTCGGCCTCAGACATATTCTCCCAATGGATCAACCATTGTGGTACTGGTATGTCGTATTCACCTGCAGAACGTGGGATTTGTCGATATTCCAGGAATGCGAGTGGTGCAATTTTTACCTTGCCATCTGGAGTGAGTAGTGGGAGGTTTGGATTTGGAATTGCCTTAGGACCCAAGTGCTTCTTCAATTGGTTGACGTGGAAGACGTTATGGAGTAGAGTACCAGCTGGCAGTTGTAGCCTGTATGAAACATTGCCTACCTTCTGCATCACTCGGAAAGGTCCGTAGTATTTTGAAGATAATTTCAGTGAATTCCTCAGACCCAAGGCAGTTTCTCTGTAAGGTTGCATTTTAAGATAGACCATGTCTCCAACCTCAAACTTCCTTTCAGTTCTCTTGAGATCAGCATACCTTTTCATTCTGTTCTGGGCTTGCTGCAAATTGAACTGTAATGCTTTAAGGATATCTTCCTTTTCTTGCAATGTAACTTGTACTTCAGGGGAAATGTCGCAAGGGACTGGTGTGTGATGCAACTGAGGTGGAGAGTATCCATACAATGCTTCAAAGGGGGTGGTCTTGAGTGATATGTGGTAAGAAGTGTTGTACCACCACTCTGCTGCAGGTAACCAGCTGGCCCATTTCTTGGGTTCCCTGAAAGCCATACTGCGCAAATATTGCTCGAGACATTGATTTACTCTCTCTGTCTGTCCATCAGACTCTGGATGATAAGCAGTACTGAAGTGGAGCTCCACTTTTAGTGCCTTAAACAATTCCTGCCAGAGTTTGGATGTGAAGATTCTGTCTCTGTCAGTGACAATAACAGTAGGGGGGCCATGGAGCTTGAAGATTGTATCAATGAAGGTATCAACAACTTGTTGGGCAGTAAAGGGATGGGCCAAGGCTATAAAGTGTGCATACTTAGTTAGTCTGTCTACTACCAGTAATATCACATCTTTGCCCTTGGATTTAGGAAGCCCCTCCACAAAATCCATGCCAATTTCAGACCACTTATGTTTTGGAATGTTCAGTGGGTCTAGCAAGCCAGGGTAGTGGATCCTCTCAGTTTTGGATATCTGACAGGTAGGGCAGGTAGATACCTGGTCAGTGATGTATTGCTTCATATTTGGGCAATAGAAGAGCTGTTTCAGTCTATGATATGTAACCCTGTTCCCTGAGTGGCCCCCAAAGATGGAAGAGTGGAAGGAGTTGAATATTCTGTCTTTCAGGTCAGTGGCAGTACCAATGACAATCATGTTCTTGTATCTCAAGATGCTATCACTGAGCTTGTACTGAGGGTTACTGTCAGGGGAAATTGCAAGTTCTTGAAGCAGTTTGGTGCACTTGTCATCTTCCTGGTAAGTTGCTGTGACCTCTTGCATCCAAGTAGGGATGGCTGTAGAAATGGCCAGGCATGTGTCTTGAGGAATATATTTCCTAGATAGAGCATCTGCAGCTGTATTTTCTGAACCTTTCTTGTACTCAATGGTGTAGTCAAATTCCAAGAGCTTAAGCATAAGCTTATGTTGTATGCCTTCCAATAATCTCTGACTGGAAAGATACTTTAAACTTTGCTGGTCTGTCTTGATCACCAATTTGTTGCCCAGAAGGTAATGCCTCCATTTTCTTAAGGATTCAAGGATGGCCAGGGCCTCTTTTTCATAGATTGACATTGATGTGGCTTTGGGACCAAGGGCCTTGCTGAAATATGCTACATGCTTCCCTTGTTGCATTAGTACTGCTCCTAGTCCACTCCCAGAAGCATCAGTTTCCAACTGAAATGGTAGAGTGAAATTGGGCAGGATCAGGACAGGAGGATTTGTCATGGCTAGCTTGAGTGCTTGCAAAGCTTCTTGTTGCTGATGTGTCCATGCAAAGGCATCTTTCTTCAACACATCATGCAATGGCCTGCAAATGGAGGCATATCCTTTGATAAATCTCCTGTAATAGCCAGTGAGACCAAGGAATCCTCTCAGCTGTTTGACATTTTTGGGTTCTTCCCAATTAGTGATTTCTACTATTTTGATGGGTCAGTAGCAACACCTTGTCCAGAAAGTATGTGGCCTAGGTACTCCACTGTTGCAGTGGCAAAGGAACACTTTGACATTTTGGCCTTTAATTTATGGAGCCTGAGTACTTGCAGCACTGTGGTAAGGTGTTGTCTATGTTGAGTCATGTTTTTGCTGTATATGAGGATGTCGTCGAAGAAAACCAACACGAATTTCCTTAGATGGGGTGCAAATATGTTGTTCATCAGTTGCTGAAATGTGGCTGGTGCATTGGTCAGGCCAAATGGCATCACTAAGTACTCATAGTGTCCTAAGTGTGTGCTGAATGCAGTTTTGGGCACATCTGTTGGATGCATTCTTATTTGGTGATAGCCTGACCGAAGATCCAATTTAGAAAACACTGTTGCTCCTTGCAATTCATCCAGTAGGTCTTGAATCACAGGAATTGGGTATTTGTTCTTCACAGTCAAGTGCATTGAGCTGCCTGTAGTCGACACACAATCGCCATGTTTTATCTTTCTTTCTGACTAAGATGGATGGTGACGAGTAGGGGCTTTTGGTAGGCTGTATCTCAGAATTTTTTAGCATGTTTTGCACTAGCTCCTCGATTATATTCTTTTGCTTGTGGGGCATCCGATATGGTCTGACATTTGGAGGGTTTGTTCCTTCTATAATGGGAATTTGATGATCACAGTCTCGATGAGGAGGGAGCCCTTCAGGTTCAGTGAAAATATCCTGAACTGTGTTAATATACCACTGATTTCAGGTGGTTGAGTGTTGTCCTGTTGCTTGAGTGTTTCTGTTGCTGCTTGGTTATCTTGCTGTGCTTTGATGATGTAAGCTTGTGCCCCAGTTCTCAATAATTTATTGCAAGCTCGAGCTGAGATCAATGTGTTATGCAGTGGGACTGCTCTGTCCAGAAAGGTATGCCATTCTCCATTAACTGATATAGATATACTCATGTTATCCCAATCATAATAGTTTGGACTGTGGTATTTGAGCCAATTGGACCCTAGTACCATGTCGTATCCCTTGAGAGGCAATAGCTTGCAATGGTGAGTGAAGGAGGTTTTCTGAATTTTGAATGGGCAGTTGGATATCTGGCCAGCAGAAATGAGTTCTCCTCCACCTGCTACTAGTAACTTGTGCTCAGGTGTCTTGTCCACCTTAAGTTTCAGTTTCTTACTGAATTCAGTGTCAATAAATATGTTTGTGCTTCCAGTATCGATCAAGGCCACTGCTTGTTTCCCTCCTACTTGCACCAATACTGATAGTGTGATGTCTCCTGGAATCCCACAGAGTGCTTCTACAGAAATGTGCATACAGGAATCCTTGGTTGCTTGCTTTTCTGTAACTACTACATCTTGCGCTGCTTGCTGTGTGTCAGGTTCCTGTAGGTTAGGTTCTGCATCATGGAAAGTTTCTGCCCCTTCTGGCGTTTCTTCAGTATCACTATGGCCCTGTAGTTGTATAGCATGGACAATGCTTTTCATAGTTGCACACTTGTGTCCAATTGTCCACTGTTCAGGCAGTACCAACACTTCCCTTTTTCTCTTGGTCTGTCAGGTGTTTGTCTGTTTCTGTTGTCACGAGTAGCAGGTGTTGGTCTGAAATTCCCTTGGCCTGATATTCTTTGGTTCGCTGGTTGAGGTGTCATGCGTTTGTTAGCTGCTAGGAAGACCAATTCTTGCTGCCTTGCATGCTTGTAAGCTGCCTTGAGTGTTGATGGAGAGTGGCTCCGAACGGCATGTTTGATTGTCTCTTTGAGGCCACTGACAAAACGCAGAATATAGAATTTGTCTGTCAGGTAAGGATGATCTCTCTGCATATCGATCATGTATTCTTCAAAGAGGTCGATATAACTCGAGACTGTTGTTGTCTGTTTCAAACACTGGAATTGCTCCATGGACTCGTGGTCTCCAGGTGCAGGAAAGCGATCACATATCAGCTCGCAAAAATCTGACCATTTGAGTGTCTGGATGTCCAAATGTCTGCTTGACATCGAAGTCTTTGCCTTGCCTCTGATATGAGCGTTTGCCCATTTGACTTTGGCATCGTTCTGTATGCCACTCAAGAGAAATACGCTCTCACATTCAGCTATCCAGTTTTGCGCATTGTCACCGAAAAACAGGGGAAGTTCCAAGCTTGGTGTTCGGATATACGACTCAGTCGGAGGTTGTTGTGCATAAGGGGTGTAAGGTTGGTGGTTTGTTTGGGGTGTAAGGTATGGGCTGCATTGGCAGGTAGGTATACTGGGGTGAAAAGGGAGCAGATTGGTTCATATGTGAATTATATCCAGGTGGTGGTGGGTAGTATGGGATTTGGTTGTATGGTGGCGGGTAAAAATTGGGTTGTGTGTAAGGAATTATCGGGTGTGGCTGTGTGTTGTACATATGTGGCATGGTGACTGATGTATTATGAGGTGCACCTGAGGCGTAAGCAGGCTGGTGTGGTGCCTGGCTTGATCTGATCGGCTCGGTGTATGTGAAAGGTGTTGAATTTTGTGGTTGGGATCTCGTTGGGAGCTCGGGTGTGAAGCTTGGCATAGGAATTTGGTATATTGCGGGGGAGGTGTGCTGTGTGGTGGCTACTGAAGAATGTGGAGTAGTGTCGGGGGTAATCCCTTCAAGGATTGGGCTTAGTCCCTGCGGTGGCAGCGGCGGTGTTTGGAACTGTGATGGCGGCGTGGAGGTAGGGGTGGTGGTGGTAGATGTGATGGAGGGAGAGGTGCTAGGTTTGACCGCCATGGCAATCTGCGCAACCATCTCGGTGAGATTGTTCATGGTACCTTGGAGGGCGTCGATGGTGCCCTGCTGATGCTCCAATCGACGAGACAGGTTGAGGACTTCTCGGGGAAGGCGGGTACTGATCTCTTCCTCCTCTTTCGCTTGTGCCTCGGCCGCTGCGAGTAGCGCCGTCTCTTCTTGTTGCGCAGCCAGTCGCTCCTGAGATCTGGTGCGGATGATGGTCATGGCTAGGCTACGACGTCGGGATCACTTCCCGCGAGCGAGATCCGTCGAATTGAGGGATTTTACTGCCACAGAGGATGAACTATGGTAACCTCAGATCCGTCCGGAGTTGCTTGGGTGGAGAGGGTGGGAATTTGCTCGGGGGAAGGCAGGCTCCTGATACCAATTGTCAAGACCCCGAAGTGCTACAGGGGCCTCGAACCAGGGGATTTAGGACAGGAAGTAGTAAAGAACTGGAATTAAGGCAGAACTGATAAATGCAGGAAGTAAGAACATGGAAAATAAGAAGACAGGAAAAATATTTAGGGTTTTCTCATATTGCGCCACCCACTCTCCTAGGTTATGTAGAGTACCCTAGGGAGCCGCAATGTTTAGGATTACACCCAGTTTCGAATAATTCAGACAAGTTTGGATACTACAGGGATTGGTGAATCAGAACCGTTGATTCCATCAGACCGGTACGAGTGCATCAGGGCCCTTCGTTAGCTGTTGCCGGATGAGATACAGGCTGTGCATGACACTTGGGCGATGTGAGCAGCGCGGAGTAGAGCAAAAGCTTCTCCTCCCCGAGCGAGGAGTACCGCAAGAGCGGCCTGTGCGGGCGGATGGATGAACGAGAGCGAGGTGAGCGACTTGCGGTGCTTGTAGCGGCGCCACGCGAGCTACTCTTCTCCTTTCTGAGATGTTTGTTATGGTATCATTCTGTTATCAGAATCATAGCATGTCTCCTCGTCTCCTTTCTGAATATGCCCTATCTACTTTCAATAACATGTGCATTGTCTGTTCCAAAAAAATGAAAATCTGCTCAGCTAACCTTGCAATTGCAAGTCAGAAGCTCTAGTTTCTTTTTTTTCTTTTTTT
This sequence comes from Alopecurus myosuroides, assembly GCA_028641055.1. Taxonomy (NCBI): domain Eukaryota; kingdom Viridiplantae; phylum Streptophyta; class Magnoliopsida; order Poales; family Poaceae; genus Alopecurus; species Alopecurus myosuroides. The sequence continues at coordinate 168,005,254 of CM054058.1, forward strand.
TTGCTTTACAAAATACCTGAAGGTTCATACTCTATGATTTGCACAGTTCACCCCAAACCACCAGATTTTTTTATCTATAATGTTGAGATGCTCCCCTGGTTCACATCAAGTTTTCGCGTGTGAAGATCTAAGTTCTTCCATCTTGTTCATTTTCAACATGTATGTATAACAAAATATTGAACTGAAGTCACAACCTGACAACTTTATGATGGCGTTTTTTTCCTTCCTAGTCTACCTAATTTATTTGAACAATTGGGCCGAATATGAACAATTGGGTCGCTGCACAAGAGGGAGCTTATCTGGCAGACTGCTTCAATAGGATGAATACTTGCCAAGAAAATCCTGAAGGCCCTCTAAGGATCAGGGTGCAGGGCGTCATCGGTTCAAACCTTTCAGGTCTGTTATCAACCGCCATGCTTTTACAAGGGAGAATCTCCCTCACATGCTGTATTTCTGCTGTGTAACATGTAGTAAATCTGACAAAAAAATGCCATTAAAGGTCTAAGGGCATCTCCAGTCGTTGCGCCCCCCCAGGGCCCAAAACGCCGCCATTTTGGGGCCGCCGCGGCGCTAAACGGCGCTATTCTGAAACCTGGGGGGGGGGGGGGGGGGGGGGGGGCGTTTCCCAGTCGCGTCCCGAGCCCAAGAATCGGCCCAAAACAAACGCAATTGCAAACTAGTCGATTTTTATTGAAATTTGGGAACTGCGTACATATTCGGCGCGAATTTAAAGCTAAAACGAAAAATTTAAACTAGAAACTTAAACAAACTACTTAAGGCCGAGGCTGGCGGCGATAGCCTGGCTGTAGTCGCCGCCGCCGTCGTCGTCGTCGTCGTCGCCGGGGCGCTTGCTCCCCCCCTGTCCCTCGTCGCCGCCGCCGCAATCCCACCTGCTTGCCTCGAGGGCTTGCTGGATCACGTCCTCGTCGTCGGAGTCCGCGTCGAGGACGATATACACATTCTCCTTCTGCGGCGGCGGGGGAGGGACGCGGAGGCGAGCCGCGTTGGCGGCGGCCTCACGTTCGCGCGCCGCCTTGCGCTGCTCGGCTTCCGCCAGCAGGCGGCGCTGGAGCTCGAGCTCCGCCTCGGTGGTGTCCCGCAGGCTCCACCGAGTGGCGGTGTCGGCGTCGAGTGGCTGCAGCGTGTCCAGCGACAGCTGCTCCGCGACCTTTTGGTCGGGCCACTCGGCCTCGTCGTCGTTGCCGCCGTTCTCCGTCTTCGGGCGAACCACGCGTTCGAAGCGTGATTCGCCGATGTGGAGCGCGCCGCCGCTGCGCCTACGGGCTGGCGCGCCGGCGTTTAGAAAGGGGGGGGGGGAGGTAGAGACAGAGTGACCGGCGGAGGAGCTCGACGTCGCGGAGGAGGAAGAAGCGCCGGTCCGCCGCGCCACCCACGGCTGGGCCTGCTGCGGCAGCATTTCCAGGCGCGGCTGGTTGCCGGCGTGGATATGGGCGAGGACCTCCTCCAGGGTCCTGTTGGGGGCGCTCCACCAGCGGCGCCGCCCGTGGGCGTTGAAGCGTCTGTCCACCGGTCCGTTGGCGTTCTCGGAGTCGAGCTCCCGATCGCGGCGCCTGGTGAGCTGCCCCCACCAAAACTCGTCCACGCCGGTGAGCGGGTAGTTCTGGGGGTGTTCCATGCCGTCGCGCATCTCGCGGATGGCGCGGCGGAACTCGGGGTCGGAGTTTGGAAGGGGAGGAACGGGAACGCCGCCGGCGCTGAGCGCCCAGCGGCTCGCCCCCGCGGCGGAGCTAGGGAGACGCACATCCGGCGGGCAAGGGTAGCCCGCGCGGTAGAGCGCCATCGCCTCGCTCCGGCGCAGGTTATGGCGCGGGAATCCGTTCGCCGCCGCTCCGTCCTTGAATCCGTTCGACATTGTTCGTGGAGAGAAGGGGGAGGAGAGCGTCGAGAGGTAGAAGACAGTAGAGAGCTCGCCGGTGGAAGAATGGTGTGGCGCGCCCCGCGCCGGGGGGGTTTTATAGCGCGGCGAGAGGCCGGGCATTTACTGCGCGCGCGCGTCCACTCGCTGCCGCCCGCCACGCCATTACGCCGGCAGCCTTTGGGCGGGGCGCATGCACTGGGCGGCCGCCACGCCATAAACGGCGGCAGCCGAGAAGACGATCACGGGGGGCGGTTCTGTTCCCGCGCTTTCTCGTCGCGTCGCTGACCGAGCTGGCCCACGCGCGCGACCGCGCAGTTTCGCCCCCCCAGGCCGAACCCAGCGGGCTGAGTTTGGCCTGGGTGCCGCGGCGCTATTTAGCGCCGAAACGGCGCTATTTGGGCCTTTGGGGGGGCCGAGTGGTGAAGAAGCGGCGCTATTCGCCGCTTCCGCCGCGAAAAAAAGCCCCCTGGGGGGGGCTCTGGGGGAGACGGCTGGAGATGCCCTAATAGATATGGCTATAATTGGTCATCCAAATCAAAGAGCCATTTTCATAAGTAAAACTTTATGGAGCGCAGTCATGCTTGTACCTTTGCTCTGAAAAGGTCGACAAGAAGTAAATATGACAAAGAGTCGTTGATCATCCCATAAAATATGCTAGTAAGGCTGGTGCCAATGCATCACTCGTTATAGCCTCGCCACGTCAGTTTTTATCCTCACTCTCATCACACTCTCACCCCACGGTGCCAGTGCACGGCTGTAGCCCTGCTCTCGCCTCCCTCTCGCCCCACGGTGCCAATGCACACTCGCCCGCTCTCGCCCGCCTATCGCCTCCCTATCGCCTCCAGTGCGGGCGGTAGCGGGCGCTACCGCCGGGCGATGGCGCCACCGCCCCGCGCTACCGTCTCGACGCCCTCTCGCCTCGCTATCGCCCGGGCGCGGGCGATACCGCCCGGGCTAACGCCTCCGTTGGCACCAGCCTAAACGTTTTAGATATATATATGCTTAGCTATGACCATGCTGATATGAGACTTCCGTTTGCATGTCATCAAAAAGTCGTTGATCATTCCAAATTATGCATGTTGCAGGTACAGGCATCTTGGCCAATTTGCTCCGCTTGGTGGAGAGCAAACAGCTGCCCAATTGCCCGGTGACTGGGTACATGTAGGCCACAGCACTCAGTGTCTGTGGTATTCTGTCTATGCAAGGTATTGATCTCGCTCTCTAGTATACTTTGTTCATTCTCCACTTCAATCAGTGAATGTAAGTCTGATTATGTATTGACGATGGTTGTTTTCTCTTATTAAATACAGTAAACAATTCAGCTGGTGCACAAGGATGCTAGTCGTATCTGATTGGGGAAGGCGGTTCATCTTCGGAAGGGACTCCAGCAGCCTATAAATTAAACTCCAGGTTCTGTAGTTCGTCTGCTTCTGCTATCTTAAGATCTATTAGACTGGTGCTACTTCCATCATACAACATCATTTCGTGATGTTCCACAATTTTGAAAGCGTGATTTCCCTATAGTATAGCAAGGTTCTGTTTGCTACGATATTATTTTGAAGTTTATGTCTTAAACACCTGCAACATTCGGGTGTCTCTAGTAGAGAAGGGGAACAGAGTACTAAATTTTTGTCTGGCATAGTTCAGTGGGCTGATTTTCATCTTATTGATCACATTATTGCTGTTCTTCCAAGAGAAGTCCCCAAAGTAACAGCCTAGATTTTTTTTTCTCTCTCAAGAACATGCAAAGAATTGCATGTCGTCGCATTAAGGTAATTTGCCTATGAAATTCTTTCTTCATTCTCAAATGTGAAATGATGATCTCAAGTTCTTAGCTTATGCTTATCTACCATACCAGGAGATATTGTGCCATTTACGGAAAACAACATACCGGCACCTGTACAAGCTGGTGTAGCTAGAACCCTTTCTATTTTACTCGTTTTTTCTCCTTTCAAATCCAACATGGTGAGATGCTTTTTTTGTTCTTCCATTTGTGTGCGCTCGGCATAATAGTACACAAGAAATCTAGAGCAATCCTAGGGAATTTCTAGCAAAGTATTTTGTGCTTAGGGTGGAGCTCATTCTAAATCATAACAAATGTTTAATGTGTTGACACAATTCTGAACTCCATGGTTCATATCACCGTAGGCCAACGCGAGGGGCCCTGTCTGTCCTAGAGCAGCAACTCGTCCTGGTCGGGCTTGGGCGAGGTGAGCAGCGCGGTGTAGAGCCGCAGCTTCTCCTCCCCGAGCGAGGAGCAGCGCGAGAGCGGCCTGCGCGGGCGGATGAACGAGAGCGAGGTGAGCGACTTGCGGTGCTTGTAGCGGCGCCAGGCGAGCTGCACGGCGACGGCGGCCCAGGTGCGCCACCCGTGCGAGTAGTAGCGCGCGCTGCGGCGCACCTTCTCGTTGGTGAAGGTGTAGCGGAAGTGCTGCGTGACGTACTTGACGTCGCGCGCCTCGAGGCCGAACGCCTCGGTGCTCTCCAGGGTGAGCAGCGTGGAGGAGGACGCCGGCAGGCGCTCGAGGAAGGGCCGGCGCAGGCACCAGGAGAGCAGCTCGTCCCCGCTGAAGTTGCCCGGGCCCAGCGTGCAGCAGCTGGTGGCGCCGTTCCGCAGCGCCTGGCTGCTCTGCAGGTGGCCCCGCACGATGAACAGCATCCGCTGCACCGCGTCGCCTTCTCTCACGATCTGCGGAAAGTACACATTATGGTTTAGTTTGTTAACTACTTCCAGAAGGAGTTTAATCGTAGTAGTTGTGTTAGTTACCACTTCTCCTTTGGGAAAGACGAGGGACTTGACCCTGTCGCAGATGTTCTCCAGCACCAGGTCGTCCATGTGCTGGAACAGCGGCACCTGCAATGGAAATATGTTTGAGGACGATGTTATACGGATGGTGGCGGCCGGCGGACGTGGACATTGTTGCACGTACTACGTACCTGCCGGACGAGGTCGAGGCAGAGGTGGTACTTGATGTCCCTGCGGAGGCCCTCCGGGAGGTCGCGCACGATGCGGCACTCGTCGACGCCGCGGGTGGCCGCCCAGCGCTGCCGCTCGTACTGCCGGACCCGGTGCCGGAAGCTCTGCGGCAGGTTCTTGCGCTTCATCCACCACTCCACGCTCCGCAGCCTCGTGTGCATCGCCTGCTTCTTCGACGTCGTCGCGTTCAGAAACACCTGGGGTAAATGCATGCGGTGCCGGGTCATCCACCATTCATTACTCGAGCTAGCGTGTCATCCACCAGCCAGGATCGTAGTAGTAGTACGATATATACACGCCGATTGCCGGGTGTTACACATTTAATGGCTGACCCGACCGTGGTCACGTACCTTGATGTTTCCTATGAGCATGGTGACGAGTATCAGCCCGCCCGTGATGGTGATGATGTTGAACACTATCTCCGACCACTCCGTCGTGCTCGCCAGGTTCCCGAACGTACTGATCAGCGGCGACAACAGATCGATCGATGATCACATCAGAAACAAGCACAAAACACATCAATCAGCATCAACTAACTAAATCGATCCCCCAATTAATTAACAAGTCACCTGAGCGTCATGAGGCCCCAGAAGATGGGGAGGAGGATCTTCTCGAGCCAGCTGGGGTTGGCCACCAGCATGACGGTCCACTTGTACGCCCCGTACTGGTAGTCGTCGCCGCTGTCCAGGCACGTCGCCCTCGCGCTGCCGTTGCCGGCCCAGGCGAGCCTCTCCGCGCCCACGCCCACGCCCACCGCCGCGGCGCCGCCGTAGCTGAGCGGCGCCGCGCACGCCAGCGCCGTGGCCGCGCACCCGCCGCCGCTCCCGGCGCAGTACTGCTCCCTCAGACACTTGGTGGCGCGCTGCACCCCGAGCAAGTACCAGCACGCGCCCACCGCCTGCATGCAGCAACAAGCCAAACGACGGCATGCATGCACCGCCGTCCTTTGCTGCCTCAGCAATCAAACTCGCGTGCCAGAAGCCCCATGTGCGTGCGTACGATGAAAGATGAAATGTTTGGCCAGAACGGAGAAGGCAGGAGGCGTACGTGCGCGGCGACGAAGTAGGCCATGAGGTTGAGCGCGATGCCCCACCAGATGGTGCCGAAGATGTAGCCGGAGACGTTCTGCATCCGCCGGAGGAACCGCACCGAGTGGTAGATCTTGGGCAGGTACTCCAACAGGAACGACACCAGCAGCACCGTCATCACCGGCGTCGTCGACCCCGCGCGGATCATCGCCGGGATGCACACCCACACCACCACCTGCGGCTTACACGCCATCGTACGTGTTAACTTGTTACTAGTACATGAGTACATTCCATTCGGTCGAGATGCCCGACCTACGTGTTCCACAACTGGCAGGATTGCACTGATTAACTGACAGTATGTTGTGCATGAGCAAAGAGAAAGATAATATCGGCCAGTCAGCCATAGCCCCCACAGGTTTTCCGGGATGCATGCTGGGACCGGCCTTGCCGCGAAAATTCATTTCACAACAAACTTTGAGCCTGCATTGAATACATAGCTGGCTCAAATGTGGTAAAACCACGACTCGGGCAAGGTCCCAATCTCCTAAATTATACCCATGGGACGGGATTAGCACTGGTGAACTTAAATGAAACGGGGCTGTGCCAGCATCATGAAGGACAAACGTATGATTGGCCCTGGATTAGACAGCAGATTTTTGACACACTTCGTCTTTCAAGCACTAGAGCACGAAAGGAGCACATCTAAGCTGGCTTAGTTTCTTTTTTCTGCAGTTTTCTCTCCCTCCGAGTTGCCTAATTACAGGCCCAGGGTACAGCTAATGCACCGGATGCCGTACGTTGGTGAGTGCAGACTACAGAGCACGCTCGCGTTTGTGTGGTCTGGTCGGAGATGGGAGAACAGTGGAGCACATGCACCTTCGCCAGAATGGCGCTGGGGACGCTGTGATGATGCTACGTACGACATGGCTACGGCAGGGAATAATAACATGGATGATCGATCGATGCCCCAGCCTCAAAGGCTCCAAATCCTCCGTTGTTCCAAGTGTTTTTGACAGGCGTTCCTAGTCTAAACCGGCACTATGCATGGGCCATTGCCGAAATTGTTTGCATGCGAAAGATGCTTCTGATCTTACCCAACAAACAGATGAAGAAGCATCTGAAACAGAGAGCAGATGCATGCGAATTAATTGCTGAGACCATTGCTGGGGTGAACCTTGCACGCACCTGCATCACCGGGAGAATGACGAACAGGTCCAGGAAGGTCCCTCGCTTGGACCTCGGCAGCTTAGCCGGTGCCGCCACCGCGGCGCCGCCGTTGCCGTCGTTGCTGCTGCCGCTCCCCTGCAGCTTCGCCTCCTCGTCCGCGTCCTCCTCCTCCTGATCCGGCGCGCACGCCGTCCGGAGCCGCATCAGCAGGTTCCAGACGTGCACGGCGTCCACCATGCACCGCAGCGCGGTGACCGTGGCCGCGAACCAGCCGTCGAGGAAGACGCACATCAGCGGGCCGCTCACGGACACGGCGTACAGGAAGAGCGGGTCCACCATGAGCCCCGCCGCGCAGGCCAGGAGGTACGCCCGGTCCCACTCCCGCGCCCACCTCGCCCGAGGATCGATCGATGCGCACGAAGCCAGCCGGCGCCGCCCGCGGCTCTGCGCCGGCGAAGAACTCTTCTGTCGCTGGTATCCTGGCCTCCGCGCGGCGCCACCGTGGGGCGACGCGGCGGCGGAAGACGACGACGTGGACGAGGAGGACGCGGCGGTCGGCATGATCGATACGGTGGTGCCCCACCGTTATGCAGTGAGCAGCTGCGAGTAGTGACGGACGGAGCGGAGAGGACAGCATCCGCAAGACCCCGTGTCGAGACGGCTCGGACGTACATATAGCTAGCTAGGACGAGCTATGGCGCCGATACGTAGTACGTTGTCTCGCTGCTCTACCGTGCGTGCGTGCGCGTGGTGCCGCGCGCTTGTCTCTTTGCGCGTGTTCCGATGTTAGCGTCGATCAGTTTGCAGCTTTTGCATGTTCAGCGGCCGTGTAGAACGGCGCGAGGACGGACGTACACGATGAGGACAGCGGGCGTAGTTACGATGCTGGCGGTAGCAAAGTTGTAGCTTTGCGACAGTGCAGAAGCCAACACGGTGGCCACACATCAGCGATTCAGCAGCCTCCTCCATGTGTCAATCATGTTTCGTCTTCATGAATGCTGGCGTCGATCCATCCATCGGCAGGGAGGCAGCGTGGTCCTGTGCGGCTGCCTGTTGCCACTTCTAATTGCCATTATTATTGGAGATTCACAATATCTCGTGGTTACTCCGGTAATTCGTCAGTCAACGGACGGACGGTTATATTACTCCCTCCGTCCCTTATTAATGGTCTTGAATTTGTTAAAATATGAATGTATTACACTAAAATATGTGTAGATACGTCCATATTTAACAAATCGACGCCAATTAATTCGAGACGGAGGGAGTATTAGTTAAACCTCTCATCTAGGAGTGACGAAAAGTTGCAGGTTAGGCTCCACTAGAAAAGGAAAAAAGAAAACCCAGGCCAGGCTCCATTAGAAAAAATATAAAAACCCGAAAAATAAGAAATGAGAGAAACTTGAAGAAAGAGTTTGAGATTAAGCACCAGATATTTCCCGTGAGGTAGCGAAGTACAAATCTGCTATTATGTCTCCGGCTTCCGCCATGTTTGGTGAGATTGCTTCAACCCTAAGAGCATCTCCAACCGCAAGGTGCCGGATAACCCGCAAATGTGTGATCTCCAACCTTCCTTCTTAAATCTGATTCCTCAAAACCATACAAAACCGTGCAACGTGGATCAAAACAAACATAGTTCGACAGATTCAATTGCAAAGCGACATAGTTTGTACAAACATAGAAATTACATACTAAGTTCAATTAAAACAATAGAAAATCCTTATGAAAGGAGGATGCCGGGGAGAGCTCCAGAACCCTCCCGATCTCGGGTTGACAATGATGATGGCCTCGGGTGTTTCTCGGGACGAAGTGGTGTATTTTTACGGTAGATGTATCGGGGGGAATAAATAGGCGAAAGGGCGATGGCGGTGGACGCTCGAGGGGCCCACACCACCCCCAGAAGCTGCCAGGGGGTGCCGTCCTATGGAGTCTTCGGGACTCAGTGGAACCTTCGGGAATTATAAGACTTCTGGGCTTCGAATTTTTCAATTCCGAGAATATTTCTAGAACAACTTTTGTAGAAACTAAAAACAACGGAAAACAGGGAACTGGCTCTGTGGCATCTTGTCAATAGGTTAGTCCGGAAAATCGATAAAATGAAATAAAGTGTAAGGAAAACATGTAGCATATGGCATGAAAACAACATGGAACATCAGAAATTATAGATACGTTTATGACGTGTCAACATCCCCAAGCTTAGTTCCTACTCGTCCTCAAGTAGGGAAACGATAAAAACACATAATTTCTGAGGTGACATGCTACCAACATGAACTTGATCATCTTAATTGTAAAAGTATAAGCATAGCTGGGATCATAGAACTTAAACACAAGCATGATAAATATAATTCTAACAATAAAGCATAGCAATCACCTTGCATCATAAGAAGTAACACAAACAAAAGAGCATGAATAATAATGCAATCGAAAGCTATACGTTTGTTTCAGGCATAGAGATAACATATCAAAGTGATATTTCGATTGTCCTTCAGAGTAGGGAAAAACATAAATGCCAGGACACCTTCAAAGTTCATGAGAAAGACTAGAAAAAATAATTTGAGAACAAACAATAACACATCATGAATCAATTAATAATATTTCTGAGACAAATGCACATTAAACTCAGAATGGCAACCATGCTCTCTCAACTGTGCATAAACTTAAAAGATGGAGACTCAACATAACAGTAAAAGAAAGACTCTTCGCAGAGGGAAGCAGGGATCAATCATGTGCTAGAGCTTTTATTTTGTTAAACAGAGGTATAAAATGGTTGACACTTGTAGTGACCCAGCACACCACTGCATGTGTAGTGCGCAAGTCGATGACATAATACTCACATAAGGACTTGTCCGTGAATATTACATCCCTCAGAGTAGTACAACAGAAACATAGCAGGTCCAGGCAAAACTATAGGATACAAACTTCATTACAAAATCTTGAGAATCTCTTTGATGAAACAAGAATATCTCATACAAATGAACATTCGAAGAAGCAATGCGAAGATCCAAGCTGGAGAAGAACTCTAGCTCAGAACTAAATCCACTACGGCTGGTGCCAGCCCTAATATATGGCTTGATACAACTAAGTCTAATAATGGACTCCACCTACACCTTGATAGATTCTTCTCCATCAGTGTTGTTGATGATGATGCTTTACGATGACGACTTCCCGCAAGATTCAACTCTAAGCAGGGGGTCAAACGGGAACGAATGAGTAACGAGCGTTACTCAGCAAGTTCATGATATATAGAGGTAGTTTGATGCACTAACTACAACTTCAGACTCGAAAGAGTCATAAGCTAATGCAAGGTTTTGTAAAACTTTCTTCAAGAGATTGCTTTTACTTCTGAAAACTATGCCCGCCAGACCATCACAGGAGCTAGAACTTCATGGAGTTGCCTTTCCTGTAGCGTTCGCAGTTCCTTCCCGGAACAGGGGGTAACATGCCACATCATTTTACACTCTGCAGTGGTGCGTTACTTTACCCATGGACGACCAAGACCATGTTGCACAACCAGGCTCGAGATCCTGTCCACTCCCACTCAGGTGTGGGGCCCGGTTGTTGGTCCAAGCCAAACCGTGCTTCTCCGCACAACGCATGCCCACCCATTTCTGCCAGCAGGTTGAATGCCTGATTCCACCCCTCACGATGGATATCTACGCGCCCCTGGCAGACCATCATAGACCCGCAGAGTCCGTGGGAATTAAGGGATCCCACCCATGTGCATGTAGTCCCGCAGAACCTATATCGTACGTCTCTGGCAGCCCGTTGACATGCGAACAAGAAAAGTATCACATCTGACTTACTCCCCCCAGAGAAGACCCATGGTTAACCCGGTATTTACGGCGCACCGAGTTCTGACGGCATTTGTGATTAATTCCTAGGTAATATGTTTCCGTGCAGATGGAACCTTCCTTTGACCTATTCATCTTACCATGGTCCCATCCGCCCACCAAACAGAACACTACCACTCGGGTAGTCATTCAATTAGTCATATTATTATAAAAATAGGATCATGCATTCTTTTGAGAACATGTGGTAATACGATAGGGTTTTTGCAAATAGTTTGTTATGAAGTACTGCAAAGGATATGAGAAAGTGATGAACTTGCCTGAGATTGAAATAACCCTAATAATTCATGTCTTCGGATTCAAGGGTCTCGTAGGAAATCCCGACATCTGAAAGATAGCAAAGTAGACCTGGCAAGGACTACAGAAAACAATGGCAATATGATATATGCATAGTAATGAGATGCATCGTGAATTACCCTGGAAAATACCCCAACTTACAAGTGTAAGCCATGATCGATACGATAAGTTAATCACACAGGTTTTAGGGGAGTTGTTTTGTTAGTTGTGATGATGTTGTTATTACTGGTTTTAGACTCACATGGGTTTAACTTTTACTTATCACACAATTGTTATTATGTTTAGGTTATAAATAGTTATTACTTGATTAAACGAGAAAACGATCACATGTGGAAAACAACTGTTGACAAGATAATATGTTTGATTTTATGTTCAAAAGTGTAGGGCTAATGACAAAGAGTTTAATTGAAAATGTGGGACTAATACAACTAACTCTATCATAACATACTTGCTAATGACTTGTGATGATAGGTCTTAGTAGGGGTGAAAACTCAAGGGTTTTATTAATAATGAAAATACTGTTGTGGCAATTCTTTTCTGGTTATAATGGAACATGATAGAATTTCATTAAACTTTTAGAATCAAGTTTATAACTTAAAAAAAATTATGTTTGTCATATTTGAGTTGGAAATGTTTTTCTCTTTAATTTGGTATATCATTTGAAGTATTCTGAAAATATTTGAATAGGAGATTAATTTATTAATTTTTAAGTGGGTTAAATTATTAGACAAAATATTGCACTTATAAAAACTTGGTCAAATGACCTTGGAAACATCATAGATGAGTTGCATTTGTCATTTGGAGCATTTTGGTATATAACTTGTATTTTTCTGATTTTATGAATTATTTATTATTTTTCTCAATTTTAAATGATTTAATTTAATTAAAGAAAATATTAATTTTTAAACTTTAGCAAATATTTTTTAAAAGTTGATAATAATCTAGATTATATTTTTCTAAACAATTCCATATTTTATTTATATTTTTTTGATTATTAGATTAAAAGTTATTGAATTATGAAGTTTTAATTAATTTCTGCCAGAATTCAAATTGACAGGTGGGACCTACCTGTCAGTTTTATTTTTAATTCAAAAATAAAATAAAATAAAATTAAAAAATGTTGATGACGTCATGCTGACGTCACAAATGACATCACAGAGACCTAAATCTCACAGATTGATTCAATTTCTTCGAATTTGTTGATTCAAAGGAGATTTGAAGTGGTTAGGGAGATAGAGGGAAGCTAGGCGAGTGCGTGGGTGGTGAGGAAGTGACCGTATGGTCACCGGAGACCCGCCGGCGTCCGGTTGCGCGGCGGCCGGCGACGGCACATGACGATGGCTATCAATTTGAGCTTAATCCAAAGGGACAAGTGCACCGGGAGATGCATGGGCACACCTAGAGCATGTAGGACTCGTCGGGGACGCAAGGGGTAGCTTGACGGCGGCGAATTTAGCCGCGGTGGCCGTTGGCAGTGAGAAAAGGAATGGCCGATTTCTCCGGCGCCACGGCTTCCCGGCATGCGATACTTGTTGAGGAGGTGGAGGAGAACACGGCGCATCCGAGGGTGCTCTCGGTTCCTCGCGAGGTGGTCGGAGTTGACGACGGCGTGCGGCGGCCGGACTACATAGGGTTTCCATGTTCTTCGCATAGAGGAAACGAGAGAGAGAGAGCAGGCGAGGGAGTGAGCGAGAGAGCTCGATGCGGACGTCTCCCCACGACCTTATACTCGCAAAATGGCGGTGGCAGGAGGTGGCAATCGGGGATGGCAGCGGTGGCACGCCTCTGGCCTTCTGGCCGGAGGTTTAAGAAAGAAATTAAATGCCACATTGCAATAACCCCCTGGAGTTTCTATTATTTACCAGTAGGTCCTTCTGTTACTAAAACTGTAAAAGAAAACTTGTTTTCTGGGCTTTTCTGTGAACAGAAAAATTAATAAAAAATATATTTGAATTCCTTATCCAATTTCACAACTCACCATGTTTTTTTTGGTGAATTTGGAGAATATTTGTATTTTTTATTTAGTGTGCTAGATTAAGTGGTTTTGTTGTTTTCTCCTCATTTTATTTATTTAATGGCTTTAAAATTTTGCTTAGGCATGTTTAATAAAAGTACACACTCCAAGCTTGTGTATACCAAGGTGATGTATCATAATTGGACAATTTTAGGTATAATCCCTTATGGAAAATAGTTTGGTAGCATTAGTGAGTAGTGTTTTTATCTATTATGGTAAACTCACCAATTATGAAATATCACACCAAGTCATACCAGATGATTTTTAATTGGTGAAGGGACTTGTTTTCTTTTAGGTGGTTTTGTTATTTTCATATTTGAAACTCTTAGAAAGTTTGGTTGACATTTTACTTAAGTGTGTGTAGGTCATGTTTTCTGTTTTAGTTCTTGATAAAGTGGAGAACATCAGTGGCTTAGGATGCTCACATTGATTCCCAATATCAAGATACTATATGTTTGTTTTCCAACCTTGTTTTCAAGTATAGATATTATTACATGTTGTTTTCAGAACATGTAATCATTTACATATGGGTGTATGGATGAATTCTTGTTGTTATCCATTTGTATTATGGATGAGAAATATATGGAAAACAAGGGATTAGTTTGTTTCCATCTACCTCAACATACCACAAGATATATGGGTGCAAGTGCTTGTTATTATTTTCTCTCTTGATAATTATTTCTATTAAAGATATTATTATGAGTTCATCATCTCTGATGAGCTTGACAAGGTTATAGTTTCTATAATGTTAACTAATTCTTCACTGGATAGTTTCTTATATTCCCTTACTGAGGCAGTGTTGCTTCTTGTGGTCTTATGTTGCTTGAGGTTCTTCTCTCTAGTTGCCACTAGTCTTCCCTTATCACCTTTGTCACTTGCAAGTAGTATCATCTCTTGAATCCTATATTCAATTATCTCACCCTTGTGGTGAAGGCAACCAATTACTCCAAGCAAAGATTTTACTTAGGTGATTATAAAGGAATATGAGTTTGTTTTATGACATCAAGTTGCACTTATGAATATAAGAAGAATTTGTAAACAAGGTAGCTAATCTTGCCTCCAAATTACTACTCATATACAACAGACTGAGATGTACTAGGTTATTCAACCTTATGTTTGTTTATGTATGCCACTCAATTGTTTGAGTATACAAGAGTGATCTGTTAACAAGGTAATTAGTCTTGTTACCAAACTACTTTTATATAACACTAACATTGGAGTATCACACTATTTCGAGAGAGTTAATAAGATTATATCAAGATATAAGAGTTTCCAATTACTCTTATAATTGATTGGAATGGCACTTCTAAAACAATTCTGAGGAATCCTTCTGTAGTTCTTCTTGTGATAGTTCCTCCTTTCTTATGGATTGCTTCTCTTGCAGAATGTCTTAGAGAGGATTAAGGAATAAAAAGATAAAATGATCTAGACAAGATAATAAGATCTGGATTAAGAGTTAGCTCATGCTTTTATTATCCTTCCATGTACTTCTTCTTTTGCTTCCCATAAGGTAGATACTTATCTCATACATGATTGGTTTTATTTAGCTATTAATTCAATTTCTCTAATAGAAGTTATATCTTGTTGTTATTATTTAGTTGAATCCATGTATTCCTTAATTGTGGATTTGTTGAATTTAAGTAGAAGTATGGAATGCTTATGAAATGATGATTTAATAGTAAGTGGATCAAATGGTTCTTTGATGTGTTGAGCTTTCATATGATCACTTAAGATGATTAAAACAATGAGCATGTGAAAGTGATTGAGCTTAAAGACTTTGATCATGGTTGTTAATTGGTTACTCAGGGTGCCATGTTGTGATTTGTTATTCTTGATTTGTATTTCTGATGCAGGCATAAGGTTTTGGATATCATATGTAATGATCAAGGTTTAACAGTAGTTTAGGAAGATTTATTTCTTCTTTAAGATACTACTTTTATGCTTGATGAGATATGTACATATTCAATAAATATGTTCATTCAATTATCAAGTCATTTCCCACTTGTGGGTTTTGAGTTATTATTAGTTTGTATCACTTATGTTCTATTGAACCATTGTTATTTACATGTGAAGGTTAACTTCGTAGTTACTAAATAATTTGGAAAATGTGATGTGAATGGTTGATAACTTTAAATAGCTATTGTTTGAGAGGAAATAACACCTCTATTGACGAGATGGTTCAATTGTGTATTACTTATTGGTGAAAGGGTGATTATCAGTTGTGTGTTTTGGGTACTCACCCCTCTTTTGATTGTAGATGCCTAAGGAATAATCCAAGGTCACTTATAGACTTGTGGTTAAGGTTGCTGGGAGTTTGTGTTGGTCACAACCCATTATGGTTTGTGTAACAGATGATTTGGTTTCTTAAGATACTTGTTATAAAGATCACTCCAAATGTACTCCTGACCAGATGAACTAGAACTATTTCATCATGTCAAGTGAAACTTTGGCCACTTTGATTCGTTTAAAATTTCGCGCCAACATTTCCCGTACTTTTAGATGCATGCTTTGCAAATGCACATATTAAATTTAGATCCTTATAACTTCCGAAACACTGGGATGTGACAGTATCTCCCCCTTAACAAGAACTTCGTCCCAAAGTTCAACCTCTCTCACGTAAAGATAGGTAGAGAGAACTTCTGTAGACCGTTGAATCTTCACAACTGTTTTTTTCTTGGGTTGATCTTGTCATGTGTAGCCTCTTGTCTGGATTGTTCACGTTCCACTGTCTTGCGTAATGATCTAATACGTAGCCTGTTGCTATGACAACTTTGTTTTGTTACTAGGCCTTCCTGATGGTCTTACGAAGAACACGTGGTATTTCCACCATATAGTGGATACCAAGTTTCATTCTCCGATGAATAGGTATGGTTTCCTATCTCTCAGAACTTTCTGGATAACATTTGGTACATCCACCCGGTGATGAATAACCATTAAGATTCTTCCGGTACACTGGATATTGTCTATGTTTAGAACTCCATTTGGTTCAATCTAATGGTCTCAAGAGGAATACTGCTCAAAGAAACCTGGACAACTTAGTGTACATTGATTTAGACTCATCTATTTAGTGAAAATATCTTCAAGTTTCCTCGAGTTTTAGCTATTCCTATAGAGGACTATAACCTATTCCACTGGTTACTTCCTATGGTCCTTCTATATCATTGGTTTTCAACTTCTACGGGGTGACTCTATGAGTTTATATATCGAACTTCTACATATTCCTTTCTAAGATATAACCACTCATGTTACATCTTGGCATCACTCGTGGTATATCTCCATGTTTTAATGAAGTATGTCACCAATTCCAAGCATGATATGGACTATGGTCCATTCCCATCAGTGGCTTCATTGTCTTCTGCCTTGTTGATTTCCTGGTCTTCCAGAGCTTTGGTGTTTGCTTTCATCTGCTTATTACTCAGACCGCTCTCATTCTTAGCCTATACCCTCTAGACCAGTAACATCAAGATAGAACTCAGTGTTTGCACATGCATATGCACATCAAGTTCCATCTTCATGTATAGATCTAGTCAATCAAAGATCCAAATAAAATCCATTAAATCCCAAATGCAGTTATCACTCATGCATCAAAAGCATGTGAAATAAAGATACTTAGAGTAAAACATCTCAAGTACCATGGCTCTTAAATGCTATACACTACAAGTAGGTATATAGTACCTTGTAATCCTATACTACACAACCACTCTTTGCCCAGGTAATTACTCCAATTGCATGCCTTAGTGCAATGGAATAAACCAAGACAAAATGATCCTATAGTAGTTGTTGTCTAACTTGGTTCTGTATAGAACTAAGTACCATGTCCACTAAAGTCCTTCATCTTGATTTTTGCTAAACTTCTCATGGCATCTATTGATCCTTCATGCTGTTGATCACCTTAGGAGTAGTAATGTAGCTTCCATCAATGCTTATGCCTTCTCCTAACTATGTACTAAACTATAGTGATTCACCTCTAAAGTGGTTAACTAATGATATGGTATGTACCCCGTAGTTACCATGGTCTAATGATTCTTCATGATTTTCAAGTATCCCTAATTGTTGGCTCCTATACTTATTCTATACCATGTTCTACTCCATCCTATTCATTCATAGAATGAGGTAGTCATCCCTTTGACTTAATCGTCTCTTACTTAACTGTCTCTGACTAGGTGAGAACACTTCTTATCATAATTAATGCTAGACTTCTAACTATGCATACCTAGGTATAAAGAAAAATAGATAAGTAGATTTACTCAGTTGAGTAAGAACATTCTATACAAGTATGCTTATATCATTCTCAAGTGAATGATCATCATAGTTGTAGGAAATGTGGTTTAGATAAGATGGCTTCCTATAATCTTTACCAACCTACAGATCTCCTAAAAGGTTTTAGACCTAAGGTCGCTTTGCTCTGATACCATCTGTGGTGACCCAGCACACCACTGCATGTGTAGTGCGCAAGTCGATGACATAATACTCACATAAGGACTTGCCCGTGAATATTACATCCCTCAGAGTAGTACAACAGAAACATAGCAGGTCCAGGCAAAACTATAGGATACAAACTTCATTACAAAATCTTGAGAATCTCTTTGATGAAACAAAAATATCTCATACAAATGAACATCAGAAGAAGCAATGCGAAGATCCAAGCTGGAGAAGAACTCTAGCTCAGAACTAAATCCACTACGGCTGGTGCCAGCCCTAATCTATGGCTTGATACAACTAAGTCTAATAATGGAATCCACCTACACCTTGATAGCTTCTCCTCCATCAGTGTTGTTGATGATGATGCTTTACGATGACGACTTTCCGCAGGCTTCAACTCTAAGAAGGGGGTCAAGCGGGAACGAATGAGTAACGAGCGTTACTCAGCAAGTTCATGATATATAGAGGTAGTTTGATGCACTAACTACAACTTCAGACTCGAAAGAGTCATAAGCTAATGCAAGGTTTTGTAAAACTTTCTTCAAGAGATTGCTTTTACTTCTGAAAACTATGCCCGCCAGACCATCACAGGAGCTAGAACTTCATGGAGTTGCCTTTCCTGTAGCGTTCGCAGTTCCTTCCCGGAACAGGGGGTAACATGCCACATCCTTTTACACTCTGCAGAGGTGCGTTACTTTACCCATGGACGACCAAGACCATGTTGCACAACCAGGCTCGAGATCCTATCCACTCCCACTCAGGTGTGGGGCCCGGTTGTTGGTCCAAGCCAAACCGTGCTTCTCCGCACAACGCATGCCCACCCATTTCTGCCAGCAGGTTGAACGCCTGATTCCACCCCTCACGATGGATATCTACGCGCCCCTAGCAGACCATCATAGACCCGCAGAGTCCGTGGGAATTAAGGGATCCCACCCATGTGCATGTAGTCCCGCAAAACCTACAGCGTACGTCTCTGGCAGCCCGTTGACATGCGAACGAGAAAAGTATCACAGCTGACTTACTCCCCCCATAGAAGACCCATGGTTAACGCGGTATTTACGATGCACCGAGTTCTGACGGCATTTGTGATTAATTCCTAGGTAATACGTTTCCGTGCAGATGGAACCTTCCTTTGACCTATTCATCTTACCATGGTCCCATCCGCCCACCAAACAGAACACTACCACTCGGGTAGTCATTCAATTAGTCATATTATTATAAAAATAGGATCATGCATTCTTTTGAGAACATGTGGTAATACGATAGGGTTTTTGCAAATAGTTTGTTATGAAGTACTGCAAAGGATATGAGCAAGTGACGAACTTGCCTGAGATTGAAATAACCCTAATAATTCATGTCTTCGGATTCAAGGGTCTCGTAGGAAATCCCAACATCTGAAAGATAGCAAAATAGTCCTGGTAAGGACTACAGAAAACAATGGCAAGATGATATATCCATAGTAATGAGATGCATCGTGAATTACCCTGGAAAATACCCCAACTTACAAGTGTAAGCCATGATCGATACGATAAGTTAATCACATAGGTTTTAGGGGAGTTGTTTTGTTACTTGTGATGATGTTGTTATTACTGGTTTTAGACTCACATGGGTTTCACTTTTATTTATCACACAATTGTTATTATGTTTAGGTCATAAATAGTTATTACATGATTAAACGAGAAAACGATCACATGTGGAAAACAACTGTTGACAAGATAATATACATGTTTGATTTTATGTTCAAAAGTGTAGGGCTAATGACAAAGAGTTTAATTGAAAATGTGGGACTAATACAACTAACTCTATCATAACGTACTTGCTAATGACTTGTGATGATAGGTTTTAGTAGGGGTGAAAACACAAGGGTTTTATTAATAATGAAAATACTGTTGTGGCAATTCTTTTCTGGTTATAATGGAACATGATAGAATTTCATTAAACTTTTAGAATCAAGTTTATAACTTAAAAAAAATGTTTTATGTTTGTCATATTTGAGTTGGAAATTTTTTTCTCTTTAATTTGGTATATCATTTGAAGTATTCTGAAAATATTTGAATAGGAGATTAATTTATTAATTTTTAAATGGGTTAAATGATTAGACAACATATTGCACTTATAAAAACTTGGTCAAATGACCTTGGAAACATCATAGATGAGTTGCATTTGTCATTTGGAGCATTTTGGTATATACCTTGTATTTTTCTGATTTTATGAATTATTTATTATTTTTCTCAATTTTAAATGATTTAATTTAATTAAAGAAAATATTAATTTTTAAACTTTAGCAAATATTTTTTAAAAGTTGATAATCATTTAGATTATATTTTTCTAAACAATTCCATATTTTATTTATATTTTTCTGATTATTAGATTAAAAGTTATTGAATTATGAAGTTTTAATTAATTTCTGCCAAAATTCAAATTGACAGGTGGGACCTACCTGTTAGTTTTATTTTTAATTCAAAAATAAAAGAAAAGAAAAAGAAAAATGTTGATGACGTCATGCTGACGTCACAAAATGACATCAGAGAGACCTAAATCTCACAGATTGATTCAATTTCTTCGAATTTGTTGATTCAAAGGAGATTTGAAGTGGTTAGGGAGATAGAGGGAAGCAAGGCGAGTGCGTGGGTGGTGAGTCCGTATGGTCACCGGAGACACGCCGGCGACAGCACATGACGATGGCTATCAATTTGAACTTAATCCAAAGGGACAAGTGCACCGGGAGATGCGTGGGCTCACCTAGAGCATGTAGGAATTGTCGGGGACGCAAGGGGTAGCTTGACGGCGGCGAATTTAGCCGCGGTGGCCGTCGGCAGTGAGAAAAGGAATGGCCGGTTTCTCCGGCGCCACGGCTTCCCGGCACGCGATACTTGTTGAGGAGGTGGAGGAGAACACGGCGCATCCGAGGGTGCTCTCGGTTCCTCGCGAGGTGGCCGGAGTTGACGACGGCGTGCGGCGGCCGGACTACCTAGGGTTTCCGTGTTCTTCGCATAGAGGAAACGAAAGAGAGCAGACGAGGGAGTGAGCGAGAGAGTTCGATGCGGACGTCTCCCCGCGACCTTATACTCGCAAAATGGCGGCGGCAGGAGGTGGCAATCGGGGATGGCAGCGGTGGCACGCCTCTGGCCTTCTGGCCGGAGGTTGAAGCAAGAAATTAAATGCCACATTGCAATAACCCCTGGAGTTTCTATTATTTACCAGTAGGTCCTTCTGTTACTAAAACTGTAAAAGAAAACTTGTTTTCTGGGCTTTTCTGTGAACAGAAAAATTAATAAAAAATATATTTGAATTCCTTATCCAATTTCACAACTCACCATGTTTTGTTTTGGTGAATTTGGAGAATATTTGTAGTTTTTATTTAGGGTGCTAGATTAAGTGGTTTTGTTGTTTTCTCCTCATTTTATTTATTTAATGGCTTTAAAATTTTGCTTAGGCATGTTTAATGAAAGTACACACTCCAAGCTTGTGTATACCAAGGTGATGTATCATAATTGGACAATTTTAGGTATAATCCCTTATGGAAAATAGTTTGGTCGCATTAGTGAGTAGTGTTTTTATCTATTATGGTAAACTCACCAATTATGAAATATCACACCAAGTCATACCAGATGATTTTTAATTGGTGAAGGGACTTGTTTTCTTTTAGGTGGTTTTGTTATTTTCATATTTGAAACTCTTAGAAAGTTTGGTTGACATTTTACTTAAGTGTGTGTAGGTCATGTTTTCTGTTTTAGTTCTTGATAAAGTGGAGAACATCAGTGGCTTAGGATGCTCACATTGACTCCCAATATCAAGGTACTATATGTTTGTTTTCCAACCTTGATTTCAAGTATAGATATTATTACATGTTGTTTTCAGAACATGTAATCATTTACATATGGGTGTATGGATGAATTCTTGTTGTTATCCATTTGTATTATGGATGAGAAATATCTGGAAAACAAGGGATTAGTTTGTTTCCATCTACCTCAACATACCACAAGATATATGGGTGCAAGTGCTTGTTATTATTTTCTCTCTCGATAATTATTTCTATTAAAGATATTATTATGAGTTCATCATCTCTGATGAGCTTGACAAGGTTATAGTTTCTATAATGTTAACTAATTCTTCACTGGATAGTTTCTTATATTCCCTTACTGAGGCAGTGTTGCTTCTTGTGGTCTTCTGTTGCTTGAGGTTCTTCTCTCTAGTTGCCACTAGTCTTCCCTTATAACCTTTGTCACTTGCAAGTAGTATCATCTCTTGGATCCTATATTCAATTATCTCACCCTTGTGGTGAAGGCAACCAATTACTCCAAGCAAAGATTTTACTTAGGTGATTATAAAGGAATATGAGTTTGTTTTATGACATCAAGTTGCACTTATGCATATAAGAAGAATTTGTAAACAAGGTAGCTAATCTTGCCTCCAAATTACTACTCATATACAACAGGCTGAGATGTACTAGGTTATTCAACCTTATGTTTGTTTATGTATGACACTCAATTGTTTGAGTATACAAGAGTGATCTGTTAACAAGGTAATTAGTCTTGTTACCAAACTACTTTTATATAACACTAACATTGGAGTATCACACTATTTCGAGAGAGTTAATAAGATTATATCAAGATATAAGAGTTTCCAATTACTCTTATAATTGATTGGAATGGCACTTCTAAAACAATTCCGAGGAATCCTTCTGTCACATCCTCTTTTTGGAGACAAGGTTGTAAGGAGAAAAGAACATAGAATTAGGGACCAACAAAAACTTTCAGTTGATCCTGTTGTTTTTCTGAGTTTTTAAACTCCTTATGTAAATATGATGTCTCCTTCGAGAAATAAAGAGAGGATGGTTATCTTATTGTTCTTATCACTTTTCAAACTTGTTAACCTTGGTATTTGATCACCCAAGGAAGAAAACAAGATTTGAATTTGAAAACTCTATGGAAAAACATGATTTTTCCTTTTCTTTCTCTAGCTATCACATACACTTTTTAACACCATTTCTATCCTTGAATCCAAATTCTTTTTGAATATTTCTTTGGTTGTCATCCATGTTTATGATATGGAGTTGCTCAACATGTTCAAAGAAATATTTTTGAACCGGTGGAACTTATGTTTTCATGGTTGTTTTTCTACCTAGTTGAAAAACAGGAAAAAGGAAAACAGAGAAAACAGAAAACTACCCCTGTTTCACCCTTGTTTTCATCCACTTACACAATTTCTAAATTCATATAAAAATGTGTTTCTGAATCTAGATGATGTGCTCTTTGAAACCATACCTTCACCTTTCTATTTGAATTTTGTTTGCTTCTCCAAAACAGCACCTACATTCCCTATCTCCTGTCTGTTTTCAGACTTAGCAAAATTCAGAAATCCTTAACTGAATTTTCTGAACCGAACTCGAACACCTGTCAGTTCTGCACCCGATTCGTTTCAGCTCGAATTCAAGTTGTTTGATCATTGTGGCACCGTGCTCTGGTGCAAAATCACTTGCCCACATTCCCATCTCTCCTTTCCAGCCCCTGGTTTTGCTCTGGGCACTGCAGAGGAGGAGAGCAACTCCATGACAAGGATGGTGCCCCGCCGGGCCACCCTGTCATCGGAGAACAGTGGCACCCGTGCCCTGCTCCGTCTCCTCCACGGTCTAGGGCCATTGTGGCCGTGGCGAGCGCCCGAGCACCACCTTACCCGTGAGCTCCCTGTATAAGTAACCCCTGCACCCTCTCTGCTTGCCACACCCCCTTCCATCCACCGCACTCTCCTCCACCCACTCCTCTCTCTGATGCTCTCCCTGTGAGAGCCAGGGAGCGACGCCCTCGCCGTTCTGCCCGAAGAAGAAATCCCGACGCCCTGCCTTCGTATCTCCCTCTCCCACCTCCTTTATCAGTTCATTTGTTTCCCCTACTAGAGGCACACGTGCCTGACATCTTTCCTTGCCCATTGCCCTGCAGATCTGTCGCCGCCGTGCTCGACGCCGCCGGGAGCCCCTCGGTGCGCACGGGCGCCACGGAGTGATCCAGGACCTGCTGCTGCCTCTGATCGGCCGCGACAGCTTCACTGCACCGCCTCGTCCCCAACCATCGATTCCAAACGAGCCCAAGGTGATCCTCTGCTCGTACGGGCTCTCCCCGAGCTCACAGTGGCTCTGTTTTGGTCACGAGGAGGAAGAAGCAGCGGGTGCCGCTCGATCTTTGATCAACGCACCCGTTTGAATCCATCTGTGATGCGATCCTAGCCGCTGGCTCCTAATCTAACGGCAACTTACCGGTTCGCTCGCGCACGCAAGCAAACTGGGCCGGCCCAGCGCTACTCGCTCTGGCGCGTGGAGGCAAACAGCCCACTAGGCCTGCGCTGCCCCTTTTAATTCATTTTTGAAATTCCAGAAACCTGCCTAATCACTTTAATCATCCTAAAAATACTAAAACTTCTAAGCTGGCCGCTCCAATTTTCTCCAATGTACTTGCATGTTTTCCCAACCACATGCAAGTGGCAGATCCACATTTGCATCCCTGGTTTGAGTTTGAAAAATCCTACAAACCAGCCCATCTGAGATCATAAACATGCAATAACTTTTGATTTAGGAATCTAATGGAAGTGAGGTTGATCTCTCTGGATAGCAATTTTTGAACTCTAACTAGAGCAGTTGGCCTCACATGCACTTGATTTACCTATTTTAAATGACATGCAAAATGGTAAACAACCAGAGAGCCACTAAATGAATTTTATGAATTTTTCCAAAATGCTTTTTGAGATAAATCCTTTTGGATGTGCTTCTGTATGATTAGATCTATCATATCCTAGATTTGTGAGATGTTTTGAGTTGTAGAATAATTTTGGCATGCATTACAAGTTTTATAGTATTCTGCCATGTTTTGAATCTTATGTTTATTTATTTTGCTAAGTGTGTGAATGCCTTGTGTGACCTTACTAGCATGTATAGGAGTTGTTTTCACTGCCATGTGATTGTTATATTATGGATCTACCATGTTATAATAAATCTTGTTCATGAAAATGCCATGGTTTGTCATGCATGTCTATATATATGCTTATTTTCTATTTTCTTGGATTATTAGAGTTGTTTGCCACAAGTACCTTCATGACATGATTGTTTTCATGCCATGCATGTTATAATATGCCTCTGTTATGTTTTTGTGTAGCCTATGGTTGCATGCTTAGCTATACTTTATAATTAGATTATGCCTTGCATGTTTATATAAATGCATGTTTTCACATCTCATGCTTGTTATTTGTTTCCTAAATTATTTTCCATGCTATGTACTCATTTTGGTGAATGACTAGAGAGTCATATCACTCTTTATGGCCTTGTATGAGAGTGTTACACCCACTGGACTCATGCCATAAACTTGCTACTTGCTTTGTAAAAGACTATGTCATGCCATGCTTGTTTCTGGTGATTGTTTGAGTGTTTTAGCATTAGGTAGCATTGTTATTTTGGGTGTTTCTTTTTAGATGAATGCTTGCTGTATGTGTGCTGTACTAGCTTGTGCTTGTCTTTGTCTTGTTCTGATTGAGTGTTTTTCTTTTTACCTTTTTACGACGATAGATAACGAAGAGACTATTGCTCCTGAAGAGGTTTTCTGTAACTCTTGTTTATTTCAAGAGTGTGATCAAGACCAGGGCCAAGGCAAGCCATCCTAAATGCTTGCTTCTGTTTTACTTACCATGCATGTTTTACTTCTGAAGTTTTACTTAAGTGATTTCTAGTTCCTTCTTTCAAAAGTAAGTCATGGTTTTGTCGTTCTTATAAATTGTCCTAGCCACTCCATAATCTTGGTGTTACCAAGCCCTTAGGAAATCTTGGAGCCATAACTTAATAAACTTAAGTCCCTTAGTGGACACTTTAACTTGATGTTTTTGGAAAGCAAAAAGTCTTGGAAGAACCCGAGGAAAGGTGGGACCTTGTCCGAAGGAGGAAGGAATGTTTTCAACTTGTTTTCCAAAAATGACACATAACCTAGTCTTCGCCGGACAACCAAGCCGTACTGCCACATTACCTCAATATGGGTACGGGGTCTAGCTAATTGCTTGTCGGTGTTAGTCCGTGTCCACCTCAAAGTGCTATAGGGGTTAGAGTCCCCCGAACCGAATTGTCGCCAGGAGGGAGAAACGGGACATTCACAGTGTGGGATTAAGTTCACTACCGGTTGCAGCAATTGGGTCTCCTGCCATGGCGGTGTGTTATCAGGGGAAACCGGATCGATACGGCTGACTCACTCGGTGCCGGGGAGAACAAACCCAGTTGAAGAGGTAGTCATTTACTAGCACGGACATAGTGGATGGTTAGGACCAGTTATCCGATGTTTGCATACTGTCTCGGACAGTCCGTGGTTGTTCACGGCGGATTTACTGGATCTTGTGGATTGTGTACACCTCTGCAGAGTAAAACTATTCAGAATAGCCGCGCCCTCGGATATGGGCAGTTGAATGGCCATGTAGCTAGCATTGTGTCAATGTTTTCAAAAAGCTGGATCTTGTTTATGCCGTTGTACCTGGGAGGTACATGAAAGGGAATAATCGTACCTTTGAGGTACCGATGAAATGTTGGTTCGGAAAGGTTGTTCTAAAAGGTTGTTTTCAAAAGAAATAAAATTGGTTCAACCATGATGAGTCTTATATTCACCATGGATAGTACTAGCCCTTAATTAATTAGCCATCCTACCACCACTTGCCATACTTGCATTTTGGGCTTTCATTTAGGGTGACTTGCAGGAGTACATTCAAACGTACTCAGGTTTGGTTTCGTCCCTGGCTATTGTCTTGGTCAGATTTCGAGCAGCCGTCTCAGGAGGATACCTTTGAGGAGGAGTACTTTGACGATCCCGCTTACTAGGCACATCTCCCGGTCAGCAGCCTGTGGTGCTAAGGCGTTGACATGGGTTTCGCTCGTCGTGTGTGCTTCCGCTAAAATAAAGCAGTTATGCTATGTGTGTTTGCCACTGTCCTGCGCGACAGTTGTCTCAGACTTGGTCGATAGACCATTTGTGTAAGACTATGTTATTCGTGTAATGGATGTGAAACTCTGTTGTACCATCTCTAAATATGTTGCTCATGACTGTCGATCTGGGATCATGAGTGTATGCATATTGGCGGTCTCGGACATCTAGTCCGGGGTCCCCACAGAGTTGGTATCAGAGCCATCCTGGCCATAGGAGACCTTAGTTAGAATGGGCGTTAGCTAGTACTCCGATATCTACCTTAGTTTCTATACAAGCCCTTAATATGACTATATCCCAAAGATATGCCTCGTAACCCTCTTTGCTTGGTTTTATCTTACTTGGTTAACTACATTAAGTTTCTTTTTGCATAAAACTAAAAATTTGCACACTGGTCTTTAACTTAAAAACTTGTGTAGATGGACGTCGTCTTCACCGAGTCTCTCCAGTTGGGACTTCTTCGGGACTATCTGTTCCATTTCGAGGAGGAGATCGTGGAGATGACCAAGATACTTGGGCGTCCACTACCTGAAGTTAGAGGAGGGGATATCACTGGCTCGGTTGAGGGGTTATCATGGTTGGCGGAGTGCACCCTCCGTTCTCCATTGACCACACCATCTGAGCCCGTGCATGTCTTCCACGCGATTGACCGCTCTTGGGGAGACGCGATTGTTCGTGTGCTCGAGCTGGCTATCGCACGCATGTCTCACATCTATGCGGCTCGCCTGGTGGATACTCCTTTCCAGCGCCACGGGAGGCGCGACAATGATGGCTTCCCAGTCCCTTGTCCGTGTCCCCGTGACCTTGTGTGCTCCCACATGAAGGACATGGAGTTCTACCTGCACTACACTCAGAACAACTTGGATTATCTGAAGATTGTTCACGCCGACCTCGCCGCCAAGGTAAGGACCTTGGAGAACAAGTTGCGGACCACCCGTTTGGCCCGTACAAGTCTCTTCAAGAAGTCCGAGTCACTCGAGAACGCCAACGCCATACTCCGTGGCCGGCTGAAGATGGCTAGAGAGGATCTTGCCACAAGGGATTCGACCATCGAGGAGTTAGAGGAAGAGATCGCCGAACTCCGCAAGGATAATGAGGATCTTCTTCCTGATGATGATGTCCCTTCCGAAGGCATGGATATGAGTGAGCAGAGTGACCAAGAGGACGATGATCACGCCGAAGATGAGGAGGACCCTGAGGAGATCCTTTTCGACGGCGATGATGGAAGCGCCTAAATATTAGGCCGTGTTGTTAGCCTGTGTTATGTAAGCACCTAGAACTAGTTGGCTGCGATGACCCCATCTCGCTGCTTTTGTAGTGTGGTTCCTCGGAAACCACTTGTTTGCTAGATGTTGAGGTGTGGTGTGCTATGTATGCTTGAACCTGCCTGAGTTATGTATGATATGTTTGTGCTTTGGCTTCTCTGGTATAAAATTACCTAGCATGTCTAAAAAGTTCCATGTTTTCATCTACTTCAATTCTCGTTTGTCGATGTTAGACAAATGCATCTATCTGCCTTTTCATCTTACATCTTCTTTCATTCAGCATGCCGCGTGATCCACCCCCACCGCCGGAGCCAACTGCGGCTCAAGTCCTGGCCTTGTTCATGGAGGGCCGAGAGGCTGCCCGTGCTGAGCGCGCAGCAACTCTCCAAACTCTCGCACACCTTGCCACTATTGGGACTAATGGTGGAAATGGTTCTCGCTCCAAGATCAAGGAATTCCAGAACACCAACCCACCTGTCTTCTCTCGGGTTGTGGAACCTCTGGACGCCGATGATTGGCTTCGCACCATCGCCAACAATCTAGAAGTTGCTGGTGTCGAGGAGAAGGATAAGGTCATGTATGCTTCCCACTTTCTCGCCGGTCCTGCAAGGACTTGGTGGGAGGCCACTCGTGCCTCCATACCAGCTGATCATGTCACTACCTGGGAGGAGTTCAAGGCCAAGTTTCGCAAGTATCATATTCCTGATGGTGTTATGGGGATCATGCGAGACAAGTTTCTGAAGCTCAAACAAGGTGGTATGACTGTGTCCAAGTATTGGGATGAGTTCACTAGCCTGGCTAGGTATGCTCCCAATGATGTTGACACTGAAGAAAACAAGAAGGAGAGGTTTCTCAATGGCTTACATGACGAGCTACAGTGTACGCTCGTGGTGATTCCATTCCAGGACCTTGAGTCTCTTGCCAATGCTGCTATCCTTATGGAACATAAGCGGCAGGCAGCCTTTGACAACCGCAAGAGGAAGATGATGCAACAAGGAGGGCCAAGTGTCAATAGGGCTCGCAGCTCCCCACCTGCGAGGCCGCCCTTCAATAAGGCACCTGGCTATGCTCCTCGTCCAAGTTTTCCATCTTATCCAAGGCCTCCGACTGCTGGAACTGCTCCTTATGTGCCCCGTCCTAGAGGAGGGAATTCTGG
The DNA here is from genome assembly GCA_028641055.1 of Alopecurus myosuroides. Lineage (NCBI taxonomy): Eukaryota > Viridiplantae > Streptophyta > Magnoliopsida > Poales > Poaceae > Alopecurus > Alopecurus myosuroides. The sequence goes on from CM054058.1 coordinate 168,034,246, forward strand.
TAATACAACCACCCGTGCCGCACCAGCTGCACCCAAGCCATCTGGAACTTGCTTCTCATGCGGCAAAGGAGGGCATTTCTCTCGGGAGTGCCCCACCAAGAATCCTACTCCTACTCGCCCTAATGCGACCAAGATGACACATGGTCAATCTTCCAAGAAGCCTGGGAATGTTGCTAAGGGACATCTGAACTGCGTCCCCACAGAAGAAGCTCAGGATAATCCAAGCATGGTGATTGGTACGTTTCCTGTCAACTCCATACCAGTACCTGTTCTGTTTGACTCTGGGGCTTCACATTCATTTGTCACCAAACCTTGTGTGAGGAAAAGTGGATTAAAAGTCAGTCCCATGAATAGAGTCATGCGAGTGCAAATCCCAGGCGATATAACTAGAGCCACCCACTTCTGCAACAATGTGCCTATTGTTATCAGTGGGAAGACCTTTCATGCTGACCTAATAGTGTTAGGTGAGAAGGGTATTGAGGTTGTACTTGGTATGAATTGGATGACTAAGTACAAGGGAGTCATTGACTGCCCCACTAAAACTATATCCTTGATCAGTAGCACTGGGGAAGAAGTCAAGTATAAGGCAGTCAAACCCACCTCCAAAGCTCACTGTCATAAGAGCGTATCCGACCCCTCTCTTGAACAGATTCCTGTGGTATGTGAGTATCCGGATGTCTTTCCAGAAGAACTACCCGGTATGCCTCCTGACCGGGATATTGAATTCATTATTGAATTAGTTCCTGGAACCGGACCCATAGCTCAAAAACCTTACCGGATGAACCCGGAGGAACTAGAGGAGTTGAAGAAACAATTGGATGAGATGTTGCAAAAAGGTTTGATTCGCCCAAGCGCTTCGCCTTGGGGGTCGCCTGTCATCTTTGTGGATAAACGGGACGGTACCTCGCGTCTATGTGTGGATTACCGGAAGTTAAATGATGTTACCATAAAGAACAAATACCCGTTGCCCAAGATTGAAGATCTCTTCGACCAGATGAATGGGGCTCGTGTCTTCTCCAAGATAGATCTCCGTACTGGTTACCACCAACTGAAAATACGGGATTCGGATATTCCGAAGACTGCTTTCACCACACGTTACGGGCTGTATGAATACGCCGTAATGTCCTTTGGTCTAACCAATGCTCCTGCTTATTTCATGAATCTCATGAACAAGGTATTCATGGATTTCTTGGATAAATTCGTCGTGGTATTCATCGACGACATTCTTATCTATTCAAAAGATGAAGCTGAACACGAAGAACATCTGAGATTGGTGCTCGGAACACTTCGGAAGCATCAATTGTATGCTAAATTCAGCAAGTGCCAATTCTGGCTTAGAGAAGTGGGATTTCTTGGACATGTGGTATCTGAAGGTGGAATCTCTGTTGATCCCGCTTTGGTTCAGTCCGTCATGAAGCGTAATGCTCCAACCAACCCAACCGAAGTGAGATCATTTCTTGGTTTGGTGGGGTATTACCGCAAATTTGTTCAAGGATTTTCTAGTATCGCCAGACCACTCACTCAATTGCTCAAAGAAAGACAAGAAGTTTGAGTGGACTGATAAATGTGAGGAAAGTTTCCAAGAGCTGAAGAGAAGATTGGTGACCGCTCCTGTTCTTACTATGCCGGATGTCACAAAAAGTTTTGATGTGTATTGTGATGCCTCAAAGCTTGGACTCGGTAGTGTTCTTATGCAAGACAGGAAGGTCATCTCTTACATCTCTCGTCAGTTGAAGCCTCATGAACAAAACTATCCTACCCATGACCTGGAACTCGCAGGTGTTGTTCATGCTCTCAAGGCATGGCGACACTTCTTTATGGGAAATAGGTGTGAGATCTATACTGATCACAAGAGCTTGAAGTATATCTTCTCTCAGCGTGAACTCAATATGAGGCAACGCCGGTGGATTGAACTCATCAAAGATTATGATCTGAGTATCCACTATCATCCAGGCAAGGCTAATGTGGTCGCTGATGCACTCAGTCGAGAGCCCACCTCTTTGAATGCTATCATCAAGGTCAGACAACCTGAGTTATGGAAGGAACTTGATCAACTGGGTATCGAAGTAGTAAGCCATGGGATGTTGAATACTATTGAGCTCAAACCTACTCTAATTGATCAAGTGAAACAATCTCAGAAGGGCCAAAAGAGTATTGAGGGAATTAAGAATCGAATGAAGAAGGAACTCATGCCTGGTTTCTCTGTCGATTCTGAAGGAATACTCTGGTACAAAGGTTGCATTTGCGTTCCCTCCGAATCTGAGCTAAAGCAAGTTATACTCGCCGAAGGTCATGACACCCCTTATTCCATCCATCCCGGAGGAACGAAGATGTATCAAGACCTTAAGGAAAAATTCTGGTGGCATGGTATGAAGCGAGAGATTGCTTTATACATCGCCAAGTGTGATATCTGTCAGCGTGTGAAGGCAGAACACCAACGTCCAGATGGTCTCTTGCAACCACTACAAATACCCAAGTGGAAATGGGATGAAGTTGGAATGGATTTCATCACTGGACTTCCCAAGTCAAACCGAGGACATGATGCCATATGGGTTATTGTGGACAGGCTTACAAAAGTTGCTCACTTTATTCCTCTTCGCACCACTCATCGTGGAGACCAATTGGCTGATCTCTATATATCTCGAATCGTGAGTTTACATGGTGTACCCGAGAAGATTGTCTCTGATCGGGTTACTCAATTCACATCTCGGTTCTGGAGGAAACTGCATGAAGCTCTTGGAACCAAGTTGTCTTTAAGTACCGCTTATCACCCACAAACCGGAGGACAAACCGAGCGTGTTAACCAAATCTTGGAGGACATGCTTCGTGCTTGTGTATTGTCCTATGGTGCTAAGTGGGAGGATTGTCTACCATTTGCGGAATTCTCTTACAACAATAGCTATCAAGCTAGCCTGCAAATGGCTCCTTTTGAAGCCTTGTATGGTCGCAAGTGTCGCACACCCTTGAACTGGTATGAGTCTGGTGACAGTCAGATATTTGGTGTGGATACCTTGGGTGCCGCCGAAGAGCAAGTTCAACTTATCCGTGATCGTCTCAAGGCTGCTCAATCTCGTCAGAAGAGTTATGCAGACTCCAAGCGACGCAAAGTTTCCTTCCGTGTAGGAGATTTCGTGTATCTTAGAGTCACACCTCTCAAGGGAATGCAGCGTTTTCATGTTAAAGGGAAACTTTCACCATGTTACATTGGGCCCTTCAAGGTCATAGCCCGACGTGGTGAAGTATCTTACCAACTTGAGCTGCGCGCTGATCTCTCGGAATTCCATGATGTCTTTCATGTGTCTCTGCTCCGGAAATGTCTCCAAGTGCCTAATAAGGACCATTCTTATAAGGACATCGATTACCGACCATTGACATCAATCATGATTTGACTTATCGTGATCAACCACTCCGTGTTCTTGCCAAAGATGTTCGCATGACTAGGAGGCGTAAAATAACATTCCTCAAGATTCAGTGGACTAATCACTCTGAGGAAGAAGCCACCTGGGAACGCGAAGATTATATCAACAAGGAGTTTCCTGACTTCCTCTATGACTAAACCCCCGAATCTCGGGACGAGATTCTTTTAAGGAGGGGAGGTCTGTCACATCCTCTTTTTGGAGACAAGGTTGTAAGGTGAAAATAACATAGAATTAGGGACCAACAAAAACTTTCAGTTGATCCTGTTGTTTTTCTGAGTTTTTAAACTCCTTATGTAAATATGATGTCTCCTTTGAGAAATAAAGAGAGGATGGTTATCTTATTGTTCTTGTCACTTTTCAAACTTGTTAACCTTGGTATTTTATCACCCAAGAAAAAAAACAAGATTTGAATTTGAAAACTCTATGGAAAAACATGATTTTTCCTTTTCTTTCTCTAGCTATCACATACACTTTTTAACACCATTTCTATCCTTGAATCCAAATTCTTTTTGAATATTTCTTTGGTTGTCATCCATGTTTATGATATGGAGTTGCTCAACATGTTCAAAGAAATATTTTTGAACCAGTGGAACTTATGTTTTCATGGTTGTTTTTCTACCTAGTTGAAAAACAGGAAAAAGGAAAACAGAGAAAACAGAAAACAACCCCTGTTTCACCCTTGTTTTCATCCACTTACACAATTTCTATATTCATATAAAAATGTGTTTCTGAATCTAGATGATGTGCTCTTTGAAACCATACCTTCAACTTTCTATTTGAAATTTGTTTGCTTCTCCAAAACAGCACCTACATTCCCTAACTCCTGTCTGTTTTCAGACTTAGCAAAATTCAGAAATCCTTAACTGAATTTTCTGAACCGAACTCGAACACCTGTCAGTTCTGCACCCGATTCGTTTCAGCTTGAATTCGAGTTGTTTGATCATCATGGCACCGTGCTCTGGTGCAAAATCACTTGCCCACATTCCCATCTCTCCTTTCCAGCCCCTGGTTTTGCTCTGGGCACTGCAGAGGAGGAGAGCAGCTCCATGACAAGGATGGTGCCCCGCCGGGCCACCCTGTCATCGGAGAACAGTGGCACCCGTGCCCTGCTCCGTCTCCTCCACGGTCTAGGGCCTGAAACAACACGGTAGAGTTGCCACCCAGCTCGCGCATGCGTGCACACGTGCTGTCCGTGGCCTGGAACTCGAGCAAGGTGGCAATCACCATTGTGGCCGTGGCGAGCGCCCGAGCACCACCTTACCCGTGAGCTCCCTGTATAAGTAACCCCTGCACCCTCTCTACTTGCCACACCCCCTTCCATCCACCGCACTCTCCTCCGCCCACTCCTCTCTCTGATGCTCTCCCTGTGAGAGCCAGGGAGCGACGCCCTCACCGTTCTGCACGAAGAAGAAATCCCGACGCCCTGCCTTCGTCTCTCCCTCTCCTACCTCCTTTATCGGTTCATTTGTTTCCCCTACTCGAGGCACACGTGCCTGACATCTTTCCTTGCCCATTGCCCTACAGATCTGCCGCCGCCGTGCTCGACGCCGCCGGGAGCCCCTCGGTGCGCACGGGCGCCACGGAGTGATCCAGGACCTGCTGCTGCCTCTGATCGGCCGCGATAGCTTCACTGCACCGCCTCGTCCCCACCCATCGATTCCAAACGAGCCCAAGGTGAGCCTCTGCTCGTACGGGCTCTCCCCGAGCTCACCGTGGCTCTGTTTTGGTCGCGAGGAGGAAGAAGCAGCGGGTGCCGTTCGATCTTTGATCAACGCACCCGTTTGAATCCATCTGTGATGCGATCCTAGCCGCTGGCTCCTAATCTAACGGCAGCTTACTGGTTCGCTCGCGCGCGCAAGCAAACTGGGCCGGCCCAGCGCTACTCGCTCTGGCGCGTGGAGGCAAACAGCCCACTAGGCCTGCGCTGCCCCTTTTAATTCATTTTTGAAATTCCAGAAACCTGCCTAATCACTTTAATCATCCTAAAAATACTAAAACTTCTAATCTGTCCACTCCAATTTTCTCCAATGTACTTGCATGTTTTCCCAACCACATGCAAGTGGCAGATCCACATTTGCATCCCTGGTTTGAGTTTGAAAAATCCTACAAACCAGCCTATCTGAGATCATAAACATGCAATAACTTTTGATTTAGGAATCCAATGGAAGTGAGGTTGATCTCTATGGATAGATCTTTTTGAACTCTAACTAGAGCAGTTGGCCTCACATGCACTTGAGTTTCTTATTTTAAATGACATGCAAAATGGTAAACAACCAGAGAGCCACTAAATGAATTTTATGAATTTTTCTAAAATGTTTTTTGAGATAAATCCTTTTGTATGTGCTTCTGTATGATTAGATCTATCATATCCTAGATTTGTGAGATGTTTTGAGTTGTAGAATAATTTTGGCATGCATTACAAGTTTTATAGTATTCTGCCATGTTTTGAATCTTATGTTTATTTATTTTGCTAAGTGTGTGAATGCCTTGTGTGACCTTACTAGCATATATAGGAGTTGTTTTCACTGCCATGTGATTGTTATATTATGGATCTACCATGTTAGAATAAATCTTGTTCATGAAAATGCCATGGTTTGTCATGCATGTCTATATATATGCTTATTTTCTATTTTCTTGGATTATTAGAGTTGTTTGCCACAAGTACCTTCATGACATGATTGTTTTCATGCCATGCATGTTATAATATGCCTCTGTTATGTTTTTGTGTAGCCTATGGTTGCATGCTTAGTTATACTTTATAATTAGATTATGCCTTGCATGTTTATATAAATGCATGTTTTCACATCTCATGCTTGTTATTTGTTTCCTAAATTATTTTCCATGCTATGTACTCATTTTGGTGAATGACCAGAGAGTCATATCACTCTTTATGGCCTTGTATGAGAGTGGTACACCCACTGGACTCATGCCATAAACTTGCTACTTGCTTTGTAAAAGACTATGTCATGCCATGCTTGTTTCTGGTGATTGTTTGAGTGTTTTAGCATTAGGTAGCATTGTTATTTTGGGTGTTTCTTTTTAGATGAATGCTTGCTGTATGTGTGCTGTACTAGCTTGTGCTTGTCTTTGTCTTGTTCTGATTGAGTGTTCTTCTTTTTACCTTTTTACGACGATAGATAACGAAGAGACTATTGCTCCTGAAGAGGTTTTCTGTAACTCTTGTTTATTTCAAGAGTGTGATCAAGACCAGGGCCAAGGCAAGCCATCCTAAATGCTTGCTTATTTTTTACTTACCATGCATGTTTTACTTCTGAAGTTTTACTTAAGTGATTTCTAGTTCCTTCTTTCAAAAGTAAGTCATGGTTTTGTCGTTCTTATAAATTGTCGTAGCCACTCCATAATCTTGGTGTTACCAAGCCCTTAGGAAATCTTGGATCCCTTAGTGGACACTTTAACTTGATGTTTTTGGAAAGCAAAAAGTCTTGGAAGAACCCGAGGAAAGGTGGGACCTTGTCCGAAGGAGGAAGGAATGTTTTCAACTTGTTTTCCAAAAATGACACATAACCTAGTCTTCGCCGGACAACCAAGCCGTACTGCCACATTACCTCAATATGGGTACGGGGTCTAGCTAATTGCTTGTCGGTGTTAGTCCGTGTCTACCTCAAAGTGCTATAGGGGTTAGAGTCCCCCGAACCGAATTGTCGCCAGGAGGGAGAAACGGGACATTCACAGTGTGGGATTAAGTTCACTACCGGTTGCAGCAATTGGGTCTCTTGCCATGGTGGTGTGTTGTCAGGGGAAACCGGATCGATAAGGCTGACTCACTCGGTTCCGGGGAGAACAAACCCAGTTGAAGAGGTAGTCATTTACTAGCACGGACATAGTGGATGGTTAGGACCAGTTATCCGATGTTTGCATACTGTCTCGGACAGTCCGTGGTTGTTCACGGCGGATGTACTGGATCTTGTGGATTGTGTACACCTCTGCAGGGTAAAACTATTCAGAAGAGCCGCGCCCTCGGATATGGGCAGTTGAATGGCCATGTAGCTAGCATTGTGTCAATGTTTTCAAAAAGCTGGATCTTGTTTATGCCGTTGTACCTGGGAGGTACATGAAAGGGAATAATCGTACCTTTGAGGTACCGATGAAATGTTGGTTCGGAAAGGTTGTTTTCTAAAAGGTTGTTTTCAAAAGAAATAAAATTGGTTCAACCATGATGAGTCTTATATTCACCATGGATAGTACTAGCCCTTAATTAATTAGCCATCCTACCACCACTTTCCATACTTGCATTTTGGGCTTTCATTTAGGGTGACTTGCAGGAGTACATTCAAACGTACTCAGGTTTGGTTTCGTCCCTGGCTATTGTCTTGGTCAGATTTCGAGGAGCCGTCTCAGGAGGATACCTTTGAGGAGGAGTACTTTTACGATCCCGCTTACTAGGCACGTCTCCCGGTCAGCAGCCTGTGGTGCTAAGGCGTTGACATGGGTTCCGCTCGTCGTGTGTGCTTCCGCTAAAATAAAGCAGTTATGCTATGTGTGTTTGCCACTGTCCTGCGCGACAGTTGTCTCAGACTTGGTCGATAGACCATTTGTGTAAGACTATGTTATTCGTGTAATGGATGTGAAACTCTGTTGTACCATCTCTAAATATGTTGCTCATGACTGTCGATCTGGGATCATGAGTGTATGCATATTGGCGGTCTCGGACATCTAGTCTGGGGTCCCCACACCTTCTGTAGTTCTTCTTGTGATAGTTCCTCCTTTCTTATGGATTGCTTCTCTTGCAGAATGTCTTAGAGAGGATTAAGGAATAAAAAGATAAAATGATCTAGACAAGATAATAAGATCTGGATTAAGAGTTAGCTCATGCTTTTATTATCCTTCCATGTACTTCTTCTTTTGCTTCCCATAAGGTAGATACTTATCTCATACATGATTGGTTTTATTTAGCTATTAATTCAATTTCTCTAATAGAAGTTATATCTTGTTGTTATTATTTAGTTGAATACATATATTCCTTAATTGTGGATTTGTTGAATTTAAGTAGAAGTATGGAATGCTTATGAAATGATGACTTAATAGTAAGTGGATCAAATGGTTCTTTGATGTGTTGAGCTTTCATATGATCACTTGCTTAAGATGATTAAAACAATGAGCATGTTAAAGTGATTGAGCTTAAAGACTTTGATCATGGTTGTTAATTGGTTACTCGGGGTGCCATGTTGTGATTTGTATTTCTGATGCAGGCATAAGGTTTTGGATATCATATGTAATGATCAAGGTTTAACAGTAGTTTAGGAAGATTTATTTCTTCTTTAAGATACTACTTTTATGGTTGATGAGATATGTACATATTCGATAAATATGTTAATTCAATTATCAAGTCATTTCCCACTTGTGGGTTTTGAGTTAACACTAGTTTGTATCACTTATGTTCTATTGAACCATTGTTATTTACATGTGAAGGTTAACTTTGTAGTTACTAAATAATTTGGAAAATGTGATGTGAATGGTTGATAACTTTAAATAGCTATTGTTTGAGAGGAAATAACACCTCTGTTGATGAGATGGTTCAATTGTGTATTACTTATTGGTGAAAGGGTGATTATCAGTTGTGTGTTTTGGGTACTCACCCCTCTTTGGGTTGTAGATGCCTAAGGAATAATCCAAGGTCACTTATAGACTTGTGGTTAAGGTTGCTGGGAGTTTGTGTTGGTCACAACCCATTATGGTTTGTGTAACACATGATTTGGTTTCTTAAGATACTTGTTATAAAGATCACTCCAAATGTACTCCTGACCAGATGAACTAGACCTATTTCATCATGTCAAGTGAAACTTTGGTCACTTTGATTCGTTTAAACTTTCGCGCCAAAATTTCCCGTACTTTTAGATGCATGCTTTGCAAATGCACATATTAAATTTAGATCCTTATAACTTCCCAAACACTGGGATGTGACAACACTCTTCCAAACATTTCTTACACAAACCATGGCTAACCGAATCCTTGGGTGCCTGCCAACAATCACATACCATGGAGGAGTGTCTAATTTTGAGCGAGGTGTATGCTTATGTCAATGAATAGTAAAGAGAAAATACAGCACGCCACAAGCCAACTAGACTTCACAAGAGTGGATCCCATAGAAGGACGCATCTGGATAGATGGTCATCCCTCTTTCTCTTTTGTTTACACAATTATGCTTTGACTGATAAATCAGGGGCAAAAATAGTGAAGAGAATTTGTTGTATTAATTTGGGGCTGGGCACCCCGCTGCCAGCTCTTCTATCAATTGGATAAGCGGATGAAGCCACTAGTCCAGGGTGTGAAGTCCAATCAACAAGTGAAATAAAAATTCTCTATTTATGTCCTCATGAGCTAAAACAGGAGTAATTTTGAAGGTTTTAAAGGTAACACATGAGCAATTTACTTTGGAGTGGCAGTTAAATACCACATGTAGGTAGGTATGGTGGACACATTGGGCAAAATTTGTTTTTTTGGGAGTTGGATGCACAAGTAGAGCTCATACTCAGTACAGGTGGAGCTAGCAAAAGACTGGGAGAGACAAACCAAGAGAGCAATAATGGCCATAATCATGCATAGCGACATAAACATCATTAATCAAAGCATAAGTGGTAATACAAGTTCAAAAACTAAATGATCATAGAGGCTATAAGTGACTGATTCATAGTCATAAACATGGTGTGAGCATGCGTCAAGTCAACCAAATAAAACATTCAAAGGAGAACACCACAAATTTATGCTTCAAAATGACAAGACCAACTCATGATTCTTTCTAAGGCACATTAAACACTCTCAGCTATTTGAGACAAATCATGCTACAAAAATAACCACTAGGCTTTAGAATTAAAATAACATCTAGCATGACATGAAAAAGTCTAGCCACAGTCTATACAAGCTTCTAATTGCACCGTTATAAGCACGAAAACTATACTACTGCTTTCCAACACCAAGCATTTTATAATAAACAAAAATCTCTAAGAGATGAAGCAATGGAACAAGAGAGTACTAACACAACTCTACTAAAAATAACAACTCTAAATAAGAGATGCAAGAAAAACATGAGCTAAATAGGAATTTTGCAGCAGTTAGAAGAAAAACTAAGAATACGAGCATACCAATTATTCAAACGAAAAAAGAGGAGTGTGTATCTCTCCAACACAAACAATTATAGGGTCCGACTATATTATTACAGCAAGAAAAACAAAAGAAAACAAAGTAAAACAAAAGAAAAACAAATAGACGCTCCAAGTAAACTTCATATGATGTGGCCGAATAAAAATATAGTTTCACTAGAAATGACGTGATAAATTGTTGATGAAGAAGGGGATGCCTTGTGCATCCCCAATCTTAGATGCTTGACCTTGAACTCTTCTTTATCACATTATATGACCCTCTTTTCTTAACCCTTGAAAACTTCCTTCCCACCACACTCAAAGAGTAATTCGCATTAGAGGGTTAGTGAAACAATAAAAAATTCATGGGTTCTGTATGGGAACAAGTTCTATTGATACTTTAAAACATTAGCTACAACGAATGATGTTTCGTGAAGCAAATAAATCCACTTGACATCGTAAAAGAGCAAATGTAAGAAAAATGGCAGAATCTGCCAAAACCAGAACAGTTTGTAAAGACGGTGCACTTAAGTTGCTCAGATCAAAAAACTTAAAGAACTAAGAAGTTTCGGGATTAACTGAGGATTAACACAAAAAAATTCAGATCATTCTGAACTTTCTTGATTTTATACGATTTTTTTACGGTGGACAGCAGAAATATGTTTCCTGCGCAGAAATCTGAAACCAACTCCAACTTTCGCCAGAAACTTTAGTTGGCACAACTAAAACATGAAAATAAAGATACAAAGGAGTTGCTAAAGAAGTATACAACCCCTTGACTCAAAGAAAACAGAGAAAAACATAGCAAAAATAAAACCATGGGTTATCTTCCAAGAAGTGCTTTTCTTTAACGCCTTTTAGCTAAGCCTAGAAAAGTGGATTCACATGTTTTCAAGTGAAGAAGATGCTCACAATAGAAATATGAACTAAGCAAAAGAGAGAATCAAGAAGCTAGTATAAAACAAATTTAAGTCTAACCCACTTCCTATGCATAGGAATCTTGTAAATAAATAAATCAAAGAAGCTCAAACTAGAGATCATAAGAAGGTAGAACAAGAGAAATTTCAAAACTTTAAACAAAAAGAGAGGTGTTTTAGTAACATGCAAATTCCTACAACCATATTTTCCTCTCTCATAATAATTTCCAGTAGCATCGGGAACAAACTCAACAACATAATTATCACATAAAGCATGTTTGTCATGGTCTAAAAGCACATAATTCATATCAAGCTAAAAAACAGTGAGATCAAAATTAAAAACCATCTCCTCTTTTTTCCCACTTTTAGCAATAGCAAAACAAGATGATTGATCACTCATGAAAGGTATGGGAGTACTAATAGCAATCCCATTTTCAGTAGCATTATGATTTATAACATCAAGTAACATAGGACCATCATCAAGAGCATTATCATATAAATTTTCTAAACAAACTTCCTCATTATCATGCATATCAATAGTTGGAATAAATAGAGAATTATCATAGGATTTATCAAAGTGGCAAGGATTATCATAAATAACAGTACCAATATCATTCTCACAAGTTTCATTCATAGTAGTATCAAGGTCACAAGTATAGCAAGTATCAACTCATCAAAAAGGGATATTTCAAAAGAATCAATAGGATCATCACAACTATGAGTTAAAGAGTTACTCTCATTGGGAGGTAGAAATGTGTAGCTCCATTCTTCCTCCTCTTGATCATCACTCTCTCCTCTTTTTCATCCAATGAGCTTCCAGATTTAGAAATTTCTTCCTCCATAGGCTCCTACAAGGCATTAGTTACTTCCTTTGGTGGAGGGCATCTTTTAAGATATTGAATTATGTAGTAATTATAATCCTTGTAATTATCAAAACAATATGCAAGTATATCATAAATCTCATATTTATAAGGTGCATCATCAATATTTTCAAGAAAATAAGCAATTTCGTATGCACCCTTCCAACCAATAAATTCTTCAATTTGTTCCACATCATCAAATTCATAATTTCCCTTAACATAAGAAGATATGACAACATCATCATTATACTCACATTTAAAAGGGAGGTGTTTTTACCGCGAAAATTCATTCCGCAACAAACTTTGAGCCTGCATTGAATACGTAGCTGGCTCAAATATGGTAAAACCACGACCCGGGCAAGGTCCCAATCTCCTAAATTATACCCATGGGACGGGATTAGCACCGGTGAACTTAAATGAAACGGGGCTGTGCCAGCATCTGATGTTCGCGGCTAGCGTCGGTCAGTTTGCAGCTTTTGCATGTTCAGCGGCCGTGCACGACGAGGACAACGTTAATTACTGTGCTGGCGGTAGCAAAGTTGTAGCTTTGCAACAGTGCAGAAGCCAACACGGTGGCCACACATCAGCAACTCAGCAGCCTCCTCCATGTGTCAATCATGTCCATCTTCATGAATGCTGGCGTCGATCCATCCATCGGCAGGGAGGCACCGTGGTCCTGTGCGGCTGCCTGTTGCCACTTCTAATTGCCATTATTATTGGAGATTCACAATATTTACTCCGATAATTCGTCAGTCAACGGACGGACAGTTATATTACTCCCTCTGTCCCATTGATCATCCTGGATTTGTTAAAATCTGAATGTATTACACTAAAATATATTTAGATGCATCTAGTATTTAACAAATCGACACACATTAATTCGAGACGGAGGGAGTATTTGTTAAACCTCTCAGAGCATCTCCACCGTCATCCACTATTTTCGTGTCAGGCACACCCTAATTGGACCCGTCGGAGGGAGGACGCGTCGGTGCACGCGTCCCGTCGGAGCACATGGCGGCGACACGTCGTCCGACGGCCAGTCGAGCGTCCTGTCGGAGTTCACGTCGCCTGGCGGGCAGTCGCGTCCCGTCGTAGTAAATGGAGGCGTCACATCGCCTGGCGGGCAGTCGCATCCCGTCGTCGCCATTAACGCGGCCTCACCGGCCTCCTGCCATGGCGCCTTTAAACAGCTTGGGGGTGGTTTGTGTCACTGACGTGCGAGGGCCGCCTGTCGGGTGGGGTGACCGGACAATGTACGGCGCCCCAGACAGGCCCCCAAGTTTGGCGGGTGAGCTGGGGGGCCGGACAGAAAATTGGCGGATGGACACCTTTCGGGGGTGCCGTTGCGGCGTTTTTTTTGTCCAGGCCCCCATTAGGCTTTTAGGGGGCCTTTGGGGGTGCCGGTGGAGATGCTCTAATCTAGCCACCCCTAGATGGAGTGACGAAAAATTGCAGGTTAGGCTCCGCTAGAAAAGAAAAAAAATATCCAGGTCAGGCTCCATTAGAAGAAAAAAAACATCGAAAAATAAGAAAATGAGAGAAAGTTGAAGAGTTTGAGATTAAGCACCAGATATTTCCTGTGAGGTAGCGAAGTGATGTCTATACACGTTTCTATTCTTATGGATAGTGTTAGGCCTCCAAGTGCAGAAGTTTGTAGAACAGCATCAAGTTTCCCTTAAGTGGATCACCCAACGTTTATCGAACTCAAGGAGGTAGAGGTCAAAGATATCCCTCTCAAGCAACCCTGCAATTAAGATACAAGAAGTCTCTTGTGTCCCCAACACACCCAATATACTTGTCAGGTATATAGGTGCAGTAGTTCGGCGAAGAGATAATGAAATGCGAGTAATATGGACGGTTATAAGTAATAATAGCAATCTGAAATAAATATGGCAGCAAGCAAACATGTAGCAGAACATGCGGAAAACGATGTTTCAACGCTTGGAAACAAGGCCTAGTGATCCTACTTTCAATAGTGGACACTCTTAACAATGATCACATAATTGAACAACTAAATATCTTCTCTTCACTATGATATTCTTAACCCTGTCCGGTTGGATAACGAACACTAATCATTGCGTAGGATGCAAAAAGTATTCCTTAAAGTAAGCATTCTCATGTCTAGATAACCCCACGTTGTCACTATGAGCGCCCTAGACGGTACTAGACAAACACCACAATTCATAGAGGAGACACACACGATGTGCACACTGTCACCTTCTTATTCAACTAGATTACAAAGCTCATCACATATAGATCAGACCATGGGAGAGAGAGAGAGAGAGATGAACCACATAGCTACCGGTAGATCCCTCAACCTCGGGGGAGAACTACTCCCTCCTCATCATAGGAGACAACAACGACAATGGAGATGGCTTTCGGGGGCACTTCCCCATCCCGGCAGGGTGCCAGAACAGAGATATGTCCAACGAAAATTGTCGGCAATTGGTCAGATGAGGAGGGGGCACTTCCCCGTCGATGCATACCCCTCGATGCATATAACAGAGAACTTAGCTATCTCCCTCGACAACTGGAGATAGCTTAGTTCCTACCCATATATACCCCTCGATGCATACCCCTTGATGCATATACCCCCGAGAATATTTCCAGAACAACTTTTCTGAAATAAAAAACAACAGAAAACAGAGAACTGACACTTGACATCTTGTTAATAGGTTAGTCCCGGAAAACGTATGAAAATGCTATAAAGAGGGAGAAAACATATAGGAATTGGTATAATATCAACATGAAACATCATAAATTATAGATACGTTGGAGACGTATCAAGCATCCCCAAGCTTAGTTCCTACTCGTCCTCGAGTAGGTAAACGATAAAACGAAATAATTCTGAGGTGACATGTTACCACACAATCTTGATCATCATAATGTAAACGCATATGTAAGATGAGACCATAGAACTTTAAACACAAACATGATAAATAGAACTTTAATAATAAAGCATATCAATCACTTTGCACCATGAGAAGTAACTCAAATAAAAGGTCATGAATAACAATGCAAAGAAAGATATACGTTTGTTTCAAGTATAAAGAAAGCATGGCAAAGTGATATTTCGCTAGTCCTTGAGAGTGGGGAAAAACATAAATGCCAGGACACTGTCGCACCCTGACTTCTAGGGGATACTCACCGTACGAACTGGATAGCAGATGCTTGGATTATGGGGCATAACTGCTCCCACGTCCCAGCTTCCTGGTAGGCCTGCGCTTATGCGCGACAACACAAGCTCTGCTATTCCATCGTCGATGTAAACTATCCACTAGAGATCACAGGCACTTCCGTCGACGTACTTCAAACCATACACACATGGTACGTCAACGGCGTTTAACAAGTGATATCACAACAGATCTCTACGACACAAAAGATTGAAATAAGTTGCAAATGGCTCTCATTAGAGCAGAGATAGCAAATACAATCATTCCGCGGGCACATGCCCCAACAATACATCATTACATCACAGCGGAAGCATTCAACATGTCTGAGTACAGACAAGAACCAAATAGGCCTAAGAGGCCGGAAACAAACAGACGGAGCCCATCCACGAAGTCTCGGATCCTGCCCGGGTCCGCTATCTACTCGTCAGCAGTCTCGTCATCATACTCCACGTAGTAGCCACCATGGAGATCCTCGGAAACGACGTCTGCGTAAACCACAGCCCCAAAGGGGTCAGTACACCAACGTACTGGCAAGCAAGACTCACAGTTCACCAAAGTGTAACCCGTCAACACCAAGCACAGATGCCTTGGGTTCAACAGAAGAAAAGGGGTATGAAAGATGCTGCAACTGGCTGCACTAACCAACTACAGAGATTCTATCACTTCCAACTATCAGAAAGGGGATAAGATCGAGTGACGGTAACCAACTGAAAGATAACTTCAAACAAACCCATCCTGGATCTCGCCCCTTATCCAAAGAAGCAATCCGAGGATAACTCACACAGTTGTATTAAGGGTGAATCAAGTTATTGTGTCATCAACCTATTACTAGTCAAGTTATTAATCAGTGGGTGTAACAGGTTTGATCATTATGTTTAAGTTGTCCTGAGTACTTGTTAGCCAGTACTTTCACCAAGTAATCCATAACCGCGGAAAACACGGCTTCTCGAGAAGATTATCCCTGCAGGGTTGCACCAATTTGGCCGTACACTCAAGAATAACCCGCCAGATGGGAATCAAACCCACCAAGCGGGGTACTCTACACAACCAACCATTCTTCGCATCAAGCCCAAAGAACCTTGGGCGCACGGCTAATCGAGCCCAGAAGAAAATGGACCCTCATAGCACTCTAAGAACGTGTCCCCCTATATGCCGACTACAAAAGTTCCACCCTGGCCTGGGCTCGCAAAAACATGCATGCGGCAAATAGAACACACGAACTAAATGAGGCGATTTGGACGAGATGCGAATCAGGTCAAGTTGAGGGGGGCGCCCATACTCGCTTCCCAAATGCGGGTAGTGCGCTCATCATGGATCAGTAGACAAGACCCTTTTCCTATTAGGGTCGACACTAGCAGGCCTCAAAACCACAAAGGGCCTCCTGCCGGTGCCTTATCATCAAATTTATTATTTAGCATATAACGTTAGCATGATTGATTGATTAAACATCGAGCCCCCACAACGTAATGAAATAGCAACAGAATGTAACGGGTAACAGACTCGAGCAAAGCAACCTAAGCATGCTAGTAAGACACTGGCTCAAACAATGGGTTGTAGGACGGGAGATGAGGCAATATCAGGTTTAAGGGATTCATGTGATAGGTTCGTAACAGAACAACTACTACTAAGGCTAGCAGAAAAGTACAACGGAAAGTATCGGTAACCAATGTTGAAAGGAACACAGTGGTTCATGTGAGTGATAACTTGCCTGCAAAACCCAGTAGCCTGGTACTGAGCTAACTCCTTAGAAGGGGTGTCGTAAGGATCGTCGGTCTCAACGTCGTCGTATATCCGAGAAGAAGCAAACAAACAAGGCAGAAATATAAACAATCATTATCGTGGCATTGTGCACAATCAAGATGATGCATGGCAAGTTAATGGTTGCATCAAATAAACTAAGTGACATGTAACACAATTAAGATGGACCCCCTATGCAATTTTGAGTTGCATATGAAAAAGGGTCCATGAATTAAGTGGAAGAAATGATTTGCAATTAATTATTATGTGAAAGTTGTTGGCATGATGCATGCATGATGATAACAACAAAATAACAACATATAACAATGATAGATGCAAGTGAAAAAGGATTGGAACAAGTTTGGAAATTCACTTATTAAGTTTTGGAATTTTGGTTACTTAAAGGTGCCACACAAGCATTTGTTGTTTTCAACCATTTAAAATGTTCAAAACAAATAACAAAGTTGATATTTGAAAAGAACATCAAATTTTGGTTGGATTACATGTTTCAAATATTGAATTTGGAATTAGGATTATTTAATTATGAATTAAACAATATTAAACAAGTTTTAATTGAATTTAGAACAAGTTTGAATTTAGTTGAAGTTTTATTTGTTCAAAACATGAATTCAAACTCACATTTGAAAAGTTCACACTTTGGTGGTTTGAAAACATATTTTGCATGTTCAAATATATTTTATCTTGAGCAAGTTAGGAAATTAGCAATCTCAATTGAATTAAACAAGGTTTAAATTGTTTAGGCAAATTTAGTTATTCAAAACAGTAAACAAAAATTATATTTGAATAGGTTACTCAAAATGGTATGAAAAACATATTTTATTTGCATTTATTGGGTTAATAAATAAATAGTTATGGAATTTACAAATTATCATTTGAATTATTTTAAATTTGAATTTTAAATACATTTGGAATTTCCAAAACAGTACACAATTATGTTATTTGGAAAGGTTAGGAAATTTGGATCAGAATACATATAAATTTTGTATTTATTGGAACTATGAAACAAAAGATATTGAATTTCAAAGTTTTGTTTTAATTCTGTTTATTAAAATGAATTTGTTATTTTTGGAAATTCGCAGAAAACATTTGTTACTCAGCTTAGCGTTACCCACTGTCACTGCGCAGTGGGCCAGTGGCCAGCGTGGCACTGCGCAACGCTGGCGGGCCACGGGTCTATGACAGTGGGCCTCCTTGCTGCGAAGGGAAAATAGAGGCAAAAAGGTGGGGCGCGCGGGGCTCGAACCCGCGACCAAATCCTTGATCCACGGGTGCAGTACCAACTGCGCTGAGCTCGTTCGTCTGACCAGAGGTAGCGAGGCATTAAGGTTAACGTTCCTCGACAGCTTTAACTGTATTCTGACGAAACTGACGAGCGTTTGTTTGCTTGACTGACAGGGAACGTTGATCGCCGGAGATCAAACAGGTGCGCGTGCTGGTGATGGATGGTGCGGGTGCAGAACGTGCAAGGGTGCGTGCAGATACGTGAGGCAAGCAGAGGGAGAGGGAAGACGCGACGAGGAGCTCACCATGAGGTTGCCGTGGTCGCCGGGAGCTGCTGACGACGGCGGCGATGGCGTGGATGGCGGCGCGCAACTCAGATGATCATCGGGCTCCCTCGGGTGTGCAAACGGAGAGGGCGTCGAGGCGGTGCGGTTCACGTCGCTGGATCACGACTAGGAGGAAGGCGGGCGACATCGCGGACACTTCTTCAGAGAAAGGGGGACGGTGGCCGGCGGCGGTGTAGTGGATGGCGACGGTGATGTAAACCTTCCCTGCCACCGTGGAGGTGTCGATGGGGGAGAGGGGAGAGTGGGGAAGCGATTGCAGTGGTTGGGTAGCTAGTTGGAGCGGAGCGCGGCGGCGCCATCGTGTTCTTCAGTGAGCTGCCGCCGGTGCGTGGAGCGGAGGAAATTGCGTCGGGGAGGAGGCGATCGGCGGCGGTGGAGAGGGGAGAGGAACCCTAGCGACCTAGGGTTGATCTGAGAGGCGCCCTAGGTGGCTTTATAGGCGTGGGCAGCGACGGGCGGCCGCCGGCGTCGCTGCGGGGGTGCGGTGGCGCCGCGGAGATGGCTGCCGTACAGAATCAGAAGGGTAGCACGAACTTCAAAGCGGTAAGTGACGCGGTAGGCGGGCTGGGCTGCGGGTTTAGGTGCTTAGGTGGGCTGGGCTGCGCGGTAGCTAGTTGCTGCGCGCCGTTTGCTCTTTATTTATTTGTTTTGTTTTATTTTTTTTGCTGAAAAGGTTTTTGGAAGGAAATTGTTAAGGGTTTGGTTATTAAAAATTTCAGAAAAATTAGTTTAGGCTTGTTAGGTAATTAGGAAACATATTGTAAGATTGGATTTCAAAAAATTGAGTTTTAACATGATAGTTTGTATTTGAACCCAAATTAGAGGAATTTTCATGTTAATAAACCATTAATAAAACATGCATTTAAATAGGGTCACCCCTAGGGTTTTAGGAATGAATTAGAAGGTACAAAAGTGTGGTGAATTTTTATGGTTTCAAATAGGTACTGACTTTAAAGGATTTGGTTTGAAATGGAAGATAATTTAGGGGTTAATGACTTGAATTAATTGTTTGGAATATTGGTTTGATTAAAGCAACAAATTGAGAAGTGAAAAACAAAGAATAAAAGGGGTGTTTTTATTTGTTATTTTGGTTCCAAAAGTTGTAACAGAGCAAGTATGAAAGCATGGTTTGAGTAAGGTTTGAATTTGAGTTGTGAAAACAGTGGAAAACTAATGTAACAATTTGGAAACAAAAGCAAACAACATGGAAACAAATAATTGTTTTATTTTGAAATATCATTTTAGAAATTGTAACATCACAAGGATGAAACAAAGGGTTTGAATTTTGGTTTGGAATTCAAATAGAAAACAAAGGAAAACAAATGGAAAACAAACAAAACAAAATGCAATCAACATGATGCCATGATGCAAAACATAAAATAACAGAGATCAAACATTCTAAAGGCTGTTTTTCAGACTTGGGATGTTACAAAACGCCCCCCCTTGAAGGAATCGCGCCCCGAGATTCCTACTGAGAAAAGAAAAGGTCCGGAAACTTCTTGGGAAGATCTTCTTGAGCTTTGGCACGTGAAACACATCGTGCCCATTGGATAGACGTCAGGGAATTAGCAAACCACCGGAACATTTTCAAGTAAAGGGAGAGGTTTTGTACCAAGGGTGTATAGCTGGATAGAATTTGATGCATTTGGAGAATAGACTATCTGTAATAAGGTGGGAACAGAGTTATTGACATCAATGCAACACAAAGAATAACATCAATGTCAGAATCAGCAACATGAGAGTAATGAGGAATATGTGGCCTCTCATTAGAATTGGATTGTTCTTACTTATCTTGGAAGTCAACATTTGAGATCCCGGGGAGTGAACAGAGTTTTGATTGCTTAGTGGAAGCAGAATTGGGTTGTATGTTGTGGTAAATATTGTTGACACAAAGGAATGTGACGCTCCGGTGTCAAATAACACTTTAACTGGATAAGAGTTTACGAGGAAGTTTTGATTAGACGTCGGTAGAAAATTTGAAGTGGAAAACAACAACAAGATTTCAACGGACGAAAAGGATGTTGAGAAGAACAGGATATCAACATCGGGGAAAACGAGAACAAAACTCCTGAGGTACTACGGAAAAACCCATCCGGGCTTCTAAAGGATCAATATCTACTGCTTAAGGAATAGAGGATCTGTTTCCGGGGCTTACACTCCTCCGTTCTCAATCATGAGTAGGCAACATGATAAATCATGTCACAACCACCTCCATTCCTATGGTCTAGTAGATATAACCATCCTAGAGAAACCAGAATACGTGAAATCCTAACTTGAAAGTTTAGATGCGAAGGGAGAAATCAACGTTGCACTTCCTTACCAGAAAAGGGAGGGAGGGTGGGGAAAAGAAGAAAAAGAACAGAATTCCTACTCTCACGTTTCATTTTCCTATATAGCTACAAAATAGTTTCTAGACTCAACTGCGACCAGTAAAAAGGGATCCTACAGGCAGACAGGCTCTGATACCATTTGTCGCACCCTGACTTCTAGGGGATACTCACCGTACGAACTGGATAGCAGATGCTTGGATTATGGGGCATAACTGCTCCCACGTCCCAGCTTCCTGGTAGGCCTGCGCTTATGCGCGACAACACAAGCTCTGCTATTCCATCGTCGATGTAAACTATCCACTAGAGATCACAGGCACTTCCGTCGACGTACTTCAAACCATACACACATGGTACGTCAACGGCGTTTAACAAGTGATATCACAACAGATCTCTACGACACAAAAGATTGAAATAAGTTGCAAATGGCTCTCATTAGAGCAGAGATAGCAAATACAATCATTCCGCGGGCACATGCCCCAACAATACATCATTACATCACAGCGGAAGCATTCAACATGTCTGAGTACAGACAAGAACCAAATAGGCCTAAGAGGCCGGAAACAAACAGACGGAGCCCATCCACGAAGTCTCGGATCCTGCCCGGGTCCGCTATCTACTCGTCAGCAGTCTCGTCATCATACTCCACGTAGTAGCCACCATGGAGATCCTCGGAAACGACGTCTGCGTAAACCACAGCCCCAAAGGGGTCAGTACACCAACGTACTGGCAAGCAAGACTCACAGTTCACCAAAGTGTAACCCGTCAACACCAAGCACAGATGCCTTGGGTTCAACAGAAGAAAAGGGGTATGAAAGATGCTGCAACTGGCTGCACTAACCAACTACAGAGATTCTATCACTTCCAACTATCAGAAAGGGGATAAGATCGAGTGACGGTAACCAACTGAAAGATAACTTCAAACAAACCCATCCTGGATCTCGCCCCTTATCCAAAGAAGCAATCCGAGGATAACTCACACAGTTGTATTAAGGGTGAATCAAGTTATTGTGTCATCAACCTATTACTAGTCAAGTTATTAATCAGTGGGTGTAACAGGTTTGATCATTATGTTTAAGTTGTCCTGAGTACTTGTTAGCCAGTACTTTCACCAAGTAATCCATAACCGCGGAAAACACGGCTTCTCGAGAAGATTATCCCTGCAGGGTTGCACCAATTTGGTCGTACACTCAAGAATAACCCGCCAGATGGGAATCAAACCCACCAAGCGGGGTACTCTACACAACCAACCATTCTTCGCATCAAGCCCAAAGAACCTTGGGCGCACGGCTAATCGAGCCCAGAAGAAAATGGACCCTCATAGCACTCTAAGAACGTGTCCCCCTATATGCCGACTACAAAAGTTCCACCCTGGCCTGGGCTCGCAAAAACATGCATGCGGCAAATAGAACACACGAACTAAATGAGGCGATTTGGACGAGATGCGAATCAGGTCAAGTTGAGGGGGGCGCCCATACTCGCTTCCCAAATGCGGGTAGTGCGCTCATCATGGATCAGTAGACAAGACCCTTTTCCTATTAGGGTCGACACTAGCAGGCCTCAAAACCACAAAGGGCCTCCTGCCGGTGCCTTATCATCAAATTTATTATTTAGCATATAACGTTAGCATGATTGATTGATTAAACATCGAGCCCCCACAACGTAATGAAATAGCAACAGAATGTAACGGGTAACAGACTCGAGCAAAGCAACCTAAGCATGCTAGTAAGACACTGGCTCAAACAATGGGTTGTAGGACGGGAGATGAGGCAATATCAGGTTTAAGGGATTCATGTGATAGGTTCGTAACAGAACAACTACTACTAAGGCTAGCAGAAAAGTACAACGGAAAGTATCGGTAACCAATGTTGAAAGGAACACAGTGGTTCATGTGAGTGATAACTTGCCTGCAAAACCCAGTAGCCTGGTACTGAGCTAACTCCTTAGAAGGGGTGTCGTAAGGATCGTCGGTCTCAACGTCGTCGTATATCCGAGAAGAAGCAAACAAACAAGGCAGAAATATAAACAATCATTATCGTGGCATTGTGCACAATCAAGATGATGCATGGCAAGTTAATGGTTGCATCAAATAAACTAAGTGACATGTAACACAATTAAGATGGACCCCCTATGCAATTTTGAGTTGCATATGAAAAAGGGTCCATGAATTAAGTGGAAGAAATGATTTGCAATTAATTATTATGTGAAAGTTGTTGGCATGATGCATGCATGATGATAACAACAAAATAACAACATATAACAATGATAGATGCAAGTGAAAAAGGATTGGAACAAGTTTGGAAATTCACTTATTAAGTTTTGGAATTTTGGTTACTTAAAGGTGCCACACAAGCATTTGTTGTTTTCAACCATTTAAAATGTTCAAAACAAATAACAAAGTTGATATTTGAAAAGAACATCAAATTTTGGTTGGATTACATGTTTCAAATATTGAATTTGGAATTAGGATTATTTAATTATGAATTAAACAATATTAAACAAGTTTTAATTGAATTTAGAACAAGTTTGAATTTAGTTGAAGTTTTATTTGTTCAAAACATGAATTCAAACTCACATTTGAAAAGTTCACACTTTGGTGGTTTGAAAACATATTTTGCATGTTCAAATATATTTTATCTTGAGCAAGTTAGGAAATTAGCAATCTCAATTGAATTAAACAAGGTTTAAATTGTTTAGGCAAATTTAGTTATTCAAAACAGTAAACAAAAATTATATTTGAATAGGTTACTCAAAATGGTATGAAAAACATATTTTATTTGCATTTATTGGGTTAATAAATAAATAGTTATGGAATTTACAAATTATCATTTGAATTATTTTAAATTTGAATTTTAAATACATTTGGAATTTCCAAAACAGTACACAATTATGTTATTTGGAAAGGTTAGGAAATTTGGATCAGAATACATATAAATTTTGTATTTATTGGAACTATGAAACAAAAGATATTGAATTTCAAAGTTTTGTTTTAATTCTGTTTATTAAAATGAATTTGTTATTTTTGGAAATTCGCAGAAAACATTTGTTACTCAGCTTAGCGTTACCCACTGTCACTGCGCAGTGGGCCAGTGGCCAGCGTGGCACTGCGCAACGCTGGCGTGGCCACGGGTCTATGACAGTGGGCCTCCTTGCTGCGGAAGGGAAAATAGAGCAAAAAGGGGTGGGCGCGCGGGGCTCGAACCCGCGACCAAATCCTTGATCGCACGGTGCAGTACCAACTGCGCTGAGCTCGTTCGTCTGACAGAGGTAGCGAGGCATTAAGGTTAACGTTCCTCGACAGCTTTAACTGAATTCTGACGAAACTGACGAGCGTTTGTTGCTTGACTGACAGGGAACGTTGATCGCCGGAGATCAAACAGGTGCGCGTGCTGGTGATGGATGGGTGCGGTGCAGAACGTGCAAGGGTGCGGTGCCGATACGTGAGCAAGCAGAGGGAGAGGGAAGACGCGACGGAGGAGCTCACCATGAGGTTGCCGTGGTCGCCGGGAGCTGCTGACGACGGCGGCGATGGCGTGGATGGCGGCGCGCAACCAGATGATCATCGGGCTCCCTCGGGTGTGCAAACGGGAGAGGGCGTCGAGGCGGTGCGGTTCACGTCGCTGGATCACGACGAGGAGGAAGGCGGCGACATCGGCGGACACTTCTTCAGAGAAAGGGGGACGGTGGCCGGCGGCGGTGTAGTGGATGGCGACGGTGATGTAAACCTTCCCTGCCACCGTGGAGGTGTCGATGGGGGAGAGGGGAGAGTGGGGAAGCGATTGCAGGTGGGTGGTAGCTAGGTTGGAGCGGAGCGCGGCGGCGCCATCGTGTTCTTCAGTGAGCTGCCGCCGGTGCGGTGGAGCGGAGGGAAATTTGCGTCGGGGAGGAGGCGATCGGCGGCGGTGGAGAGGGGAGAGGAACCCTAGCGACCTAGGGTTGATCTGAGAGGCGCCCTAGGTGCTTTATAGGCGTGGGCAGCGACGGGCGGCCGCCGGCGTCGCTGCGGGGGTGCGGTGGCGCCGCGGAGATGGCTGCCGTACAGAATCAGAAGGGTAGCACGAACTTCAAAGCGGTAAGTGACGCGGTAGGCGGGCTGGGCTGCGGGTTTAGGTGCTTAGGTGGGCTGGGCTGCGCGGTAGCTAGTTGCTGCGCGCCGTTTGCTCTTTTATTTATTTGTTTTGTTTTATTTTTTTTTGCTGAAAAGGTTTTTGGAAGGAAATTGTTAAGGGTTTGGTTATTAAAAATTTCAGAAAAATTAGTTTAGGCTTGTTAGGTAATTAGGAAACATATTGTAAGATTGGATTTCAAAAAATTGAGTTTTAACATGATAGTTTGTATTTGAACCCAAATTAGAGGAATTTTCATGTTAATAAACCATTAATAAAACATGCATTTAAATAGGGTCACCCCTAGGGTTTTAGGAATGAATTAGAAGGTACAAAAGTGTGGTGAATTTTTATGGTTTCAAATAGGTACTGACTTTAAAGGATTTGGTTTGAAATGGAAGATAATTTAGGGGTTAATGACTTGAATTAATTGTTTGGAATATTGGTTTGATTAAAGCAACAAATTGAGAAGTGAAAAACAAAGAATAAAAGGGGTGTTTTTATTTGTTATTTTGGTTCCAAAAGTTGTAACAGAGCAAGTATGAAAGCATGGTTTGAGTAAGGTTTGAATTTGAGTTGTGAAAACAGTGGAAAACTAATGTAACAATTTGGAAACAAAAGCAAACAACATGGAAACAAATAATTGTTTTATTTTGAAATATCATTTTAGAAATTGTAACATCACAAGGATGAAACAAAGGGTTTGAATTTTGGTTTGGAATTCAAATAGAAAACAAAGGAAAACAAATGGAAAACAAACAAAACAAAATGCAATCAACATGATGCCATGATGCAAAACATAAAATAACAGAGATCAAACATTCTAAAGGCTGTTTTTCAGACTTGGGATGTTACAGACACCTTCAAAGTTCATGAGGAAGGATAGAAAAAATAATTAGATAACTAGCAATAACACATCATGAATCAATTAATAATGTTTCTGGGACAAATGCACATAAAACTCAGAATGGCGAAAATGCTCTCCCAATTGTGCATAAAGTTAGAAGATGGAGACTCAACATAAAAGTAAAAGAAATGCCCTTCACAGAGGGAAGCAGGGATCAACTCATGTGCTAAAGATTTTATTTTATTAAACAGATGTATTAAAAATTTGACACTCCTCCCATCCATCTTACACAAACCGTGGCTAACTGAATCCTCGGGTGCCTGCCAACAATCACATACCATGCAGGAGTGTCTATATTTTGGGAGATGTATGATAAGGTCAACGATTGGTAAACATAAAATACAATACGTCACAAGCCAACTATTTTTCACAAGAGTGGCTCCCATATGAAGGACGCAACTGGTGTAGAAAGTCATCCCTCTTTCTCTTTTGTTTACACAATTATGCCTTAACTGATAAATCAGGGGCAAAAATAGTGAAGAGATATTGTGTGTATTAATTTGGGGCTGGGCACCCCGATTCCAGCTCTTCTATCAATTGGATAAGCGGATGAAGCCTGTCGTGGGATAATCACGGCAGATGTTACCGGGGGTAACTGATCTTGGGGCAAGACGACACAGGCGTTTGGGAGAGGGTTTAGCTCAGAGGAAAACATGATGCAATTCGATCTGGTAGCCAGCAATCAAAGTCGCCGAGTCTCCGATCTTGATATAATGACTCAACTCTGGGATTACACTAGATGCTCGATATCAAACGATGTTGCTAGGGTTCTTAGATCTCTCTCTAAAACTAGACCTGGGGGTCGGTTTATAAAGCACCCGTACCCCCTGGCTTATTCCTCAAGGCGCATCCTGGATCCTACCCGGCCACGGCACACAAACCCTAGCTTTCCTTTACAGTAACCCACAATCCGGGTTGCTGGGCCTACAAGCTTGGGCCTTCCACAAGTTTCCTTATCCTTAGCCGGATCCTGCGCACCGTCTTTTGGGCCGGGTTACTACTTGGAGTTTGGCCTACCGGGTTATCATCCCCCCATCAGTAGTCCCCAGAATAGCCTGGGCTTCATGGATCCTCCTTGAAGCGCTCGCTATTCTCTGCAAAGATATCAAACTCATAGGCACGTGGTGGCCGGGTTAAGATGCTTTAATAAGTGGCTAGGCCAAACTCCATGGTGGCCATATAGTAACCCGGACTTTCCCCAAACTCCTTGGTTTAATTTTCCAGGTTCGAACCCTAATAAAAATGCCAAAATTCCATACTCGACAACCGATCCTGATATCACAGAGTGGATCTCCTTCTTTCTCTTATCCAGATGCTTTGCCCAATACTTGACGCATATCTTGCAGAATCCACGTGGATAACCGTCACCCCACGATTTCCGGCTTCTGGCCGTTGAGATAGGCTCACCTTCACTTTATAAATAGCACTCAAGGGGTAACCCTAAACTCATCACTGCGCCTCAACTTCCACTTTCCTTCATTGCTCCTTTCACCCTCGCGGCACCACCGCAAGAAACTCGCACTTGTCATCGAAGCAAGACCTCCGTCGGCCGCGCCCGCTCTCGAGCCATCCCGCGCCGCCGTCAAGTGTCGCCGTCACGCCTTTGCTCCTCTTGCCAAGAATCGCGGAGGGGCATTCGAGCCACACCGCTTGCCGCTGCCTCGCTAGACTCCAATCTCTCCAGTAAGCCTCTCGCAGCCGTTTAATTTAGCCCCATAATTTTTCAATTCATCTAAGATCGGATCTAGGTCAACCCATGAATCATTTTTCCGATTTCATCAAATTAGATCGATTCGATGCTCGCCAACTCCTTTAACCGCATGCTAGATAGCTACAACTCACCCTCCTACCCTCACTAATCACCAAACCTCCTGAAAAACCGCTCGCAAATTTCCCATCTAGATCCACTTCTCCTTGATTTTCCGCTCATTGCGTTAACACCCGGAAAACCTTCCTTTTCCAGCTATTTTGCTTGCAGTAGACACATGGGCAACCATCCATCTTCCCCAAATGCTTTTCCATACGTAAGTGACCAATAATTTTCCTGATTGTACTTAACACCCGGATACCTTGTAATCTCCACCTCATAGCGTGATACCCGGATAACTCTTAGCTCTATACTTTCTTGATACCTTATACTCGGATAATCCAACACTTCCGAGTCTTACTTCCTGAGCCTCTTTTTCTTGTGTTTTCGCAGGCTGATCCCATGGCTCCCAAACGACAAGAAAAACAGCCAACTCAAGCGAGGACTACCCAAACCATTTCCGCCAACTGGGGGCGTTCCACAGCTACAAAAGCCAAATTGGACGAGCTAGCCGAATTAGGGATCCTTCCTTCTCAGAAGGACATTCACTGGAGGGTGCCCGGCAACGAGACCCGGCCCACACCTGCTGATAACGAGGTAATCTGCTTCGTAGAGCACGTGACCCGGGGATTCCGTCCTCCGGGTCACCCTTTCTTCCGGGAAGTCTTAAGCCATTATGGCCTCCGGGTATTCGACATAGGGCCTAACTCTATGTTGAATATTACCCACTTCATCGTTCTATCCGAGTCGTACTTGTGCATGCCGCCAAGTTTGACTCTTTTCATCGAACTATTCCAATGTAAGCCGTGTCGCGAAAGTGGTGACGGTGCACTTCTTACTTGTGGCGGGGAATCCATCCAACGCCGCAAGAATTCACCAATGCCAACTCTCAATTTGAACTCCCACGTCAAACATTGGCAGCTGTCTTTCTTTTACTGCCACGATACCTCCCCAGACGGTGAAAAGAAACTGCCGAGTTACTCGGAAAACCTCCTCGAACCTTCCGAGTCTTTCAATGCCTTTGCACCAGACTTAGACAGGGAGGCGATCCTTCCCTCATTAGCCAAGATAGCCATCCTCTCAGCCCAAGGCCTCCTCGGGCTAAATTTAGTAAAGACATGGGTGGACTTTCGGATCCAACCCAACTCCATCCGCACCAAACTGATGTGCGAGTATTCGGGGCATACCACGGATGCACTCCGATACTCCACCAAGAGCTTCGCGACCGGCGATACCAACAAGACCATCAAAGGCTTCCTGACAGAGAAGCTGGAGGTGATAAAGGGTATCACCGGGTTACCCCCATTTACTCGGGAAAACCCGGCTCCAGCGGTAATACCCAGTATTCATAACTTATTTCCACATTTTGGCTTGATACAGCTTCTAACCCTTAATCTCATTCTTTTTTCTTAGGCTGATGACCCTTTCTGGAGGGTTGAACCTTCTCCCCCTTCCAGAGACCCGGAAGAAGAGGACGAGCCGGCTGATGATAGTGAAGGTATTTGCACAGAATTTGTATATCTTTACTTGCATTATTTCCTCCCGTTCACCTTTTTTCCAACGAACACACACCCGATTCACAGGACTGGAGGACGAAGGTGAGGCCAATGAGGATGACCCGGAGGCAACCGAGTCTGACCAAGAGGCAACAGTGGGTGCCAAGAGGAAGACCAGGGGGGCAGTGTCCAAGGTTCCTTTTTCCTCATTATCCTCTGAACCTTACTCCTTTGACGCCATGCGACAACTTAACCATCAATTATCAAATTCGTCGTGCTTGAAGGATTCTTTCCCAGCCAAACGCAGAGTAACTCGGAGCTCCCCGGGTGAAGATCCCCTTAACCCGGGTATCTCTACTCCCTCGGCCCCTCGTGGCGGCGCTCCTCCGTCTCGTCCTTCCGACTCTCCTCGACGCCAACCTTCTCCTAACCATCCACGTGCCGGGCAATTCCGGGTCCCGTTAGTGGTCCCCGTGGCGACCTCATCTGCCTCCAGCGGCGAGCTCCCGCCTGATTACACCGTGAATGCCGGGTAAGTTTGTGCTACATGATTTCCTTTTACGCCTAACAAATTTCCACTCAAGCCACCGTCATCACTAATAACTGCCTTTTCTCATCTTTCTTTTAGCGCTCAAGCCGTCGTCAGTGACCGGAAAACATAGAAGCAGATAACCATCAGGCGGAGAAGCCGACTGACAATGCAGACGCCGCGGCTGGCGGTGACACGGCGAATAACCAGGAACAAGGCCCTCTGAACAATCCACTTCCCCGAGCCGCCGGATCTCCTTCCTCATCGGAACCAGTAGACGAGGAGATCGAAGTTCTAGATACAAGGATGGGTTCTCCCAACCCGGCCACCCAAACTGTCCGGGTCTCAACTCCAAGGGCGGGGAGAGCCCCCCCCACCAGGCGACCAAGCTGCCGGCTCTTCCGGTACTCGATCCGAGGAACTGACATTTGCCCAGATGCTGGAAACCCTGCGCACTTTAAGGGCTAATGAAGAAAACATCTTGGGAGCTTTGATAGCCAAACACGAGGTAAATCCGACTAATGTTGCTTATGCCTTTGTCCAGTCCCCAAGTTCCGAGTGAATTGATTCATAATTTACTTGGGACTTTATTATACAAGCGACTGATCACTTGCTCCTCTGCCCGACTGATCCTTGTTTGCATGCATGCAGGCTTTCGTGACTCAATCTGAGGAGAAACTGGCGGACGCCACCAAGCTCGTTGAAAAGGAGGTAGCTTTACGTGAAGCAGCCGAAGCCGAGGCCAGGAGGAATAGGTTGATAATGAGGAAATATAGGAAAAGGGCTCACCGAGCAGAAGATGACCTAACAAGCCTTTCCGTCCAAATATCGGACACATATCGTGCTTTACTTGGTACGTTTCCTCCTCCGGGTTTATCTTTTTGATAGATAGCAATGGTTTCCCGACTTACGTCTCCATTTCTTCAGGCCCGGACGAAACCATGCCGGAAGAGGATGACATAGCCAGGCTGAAAACCATGAAGAGCGTTATCCGACAGCTATGTGCCGGAACCAAATGGATCCTAGAGGAATTGCGGTGGCCAGGTAGAGGACATGTTGATCTGAAGAGGATGCTGGATGCCTTCTCCACTATTCCCGAGTGGATTTGGCACTGGAAGCGCTCGTCTTGCAGGGTTGGAGTGACCCGGGGGCTTGCACTTGCCAAGGCTTATCTCCCCAAGCTCGAGCTAGTGAAGCTTATGGGCGGCTTCCCAGAGTTCAAGCTTGACGGATCCAAGTTCTCGGTGAAGGATTTTCAGGCCGTCCAGAAGGAGGTCCGTTACCCGGCCAGCGTGATTGCTGATGAACTGGATGTTAATATACTTGTTCCAGCATATGATGCTGCCGGTGAAGCAATTAAGTCAGATCTTCCTGAGCCGTATGATATGCTGGCTCGGTGGAAGGAGGAAGCTGCTGCGATAAGGGCGGAGGCTGCCAAGAAGCAAGCTGAAGCCGGCTCTGCCCCTGCTACCTCAACACCAGTCGTTCCACCTCCTGCAGGGACTGGTACCGCTGATCCGGGTGCTGCTGCTACCACCAATGATGGCAAGGGCAAGGCCAAGATGAACGCCGAGTGATATATGATTTTCTCATGCCTCTTCTTATGCACCGGTCGGTCAATCATACTTTTTAAAACAGTTATATTTTGGGTGGTGCGCCTGTGCACCTTTGATATCTTTTCACCAGGATTTTGTAATGCACGCTAAGGTCTTGATATACTCGATACCTGTTCCGGCCTTTTTAAGTTTATCCATTATTGAGCTCATCTGTTCTCGATATCTGGCTTTCTTTATTGTTCCTTTTGTGAAAACTCAATTTCCGGGTCTCATGGGTATTGACAAGCGGATTTTGCTTCTAAGTCCCCAAGTCCCCAAGACTCGGATATTTGGGTTTTTGGAATTATACAAGTAAGCCATTTTTTCTCTTTTCAAGGTTTCAAGCCACCCGGACCCGGATCGCCGAGTCTAGGACACTTGATCTTGAAATGGGAACGAACTGCCAACTGCTAATTTCACAAAGATCCCTGAGTTGTTTCACATAGGTTTTGAAGTTACGCTTAATAGTCGTTGAGTTTCCAGCTGTTCAGCCTTGTACTCTGCATAACTTGTGGTTTAGATGACCCTTTTGACTATCTTGTACTGTAAGCCGGCTTTCGCGTGGATACCATGTTGTTACATCCATACGAAAACGTAGCCAGCCAAGCCCCGTCGGGTTTCATGATTGACTGTAATCGTAAGCGAACAAATCATGCCACTTTAATGCGAGTCACATCGAGCTTAAGTAAGAATAGCCAAGGAATTTGGACTTCTTTGTCCGGTTATAAGATTGTAGCCGTACTCGTTTGCGAGTAATCGGCCCTTATAACTCATAGGCATCATGGTCGGGTCTTTGAGTTTGTAACTGTGCTATTCAAGCGACCAGCCCCCAAGACCTAGATATACGCATCATACTGAGAGTACATAACCTGATAATAACCATCTCTTTTCTTGATAACCACCTCTTTACTTGATATGAAAAATCTAGGTCAGCAAGCCGCCTCATTAAAAACCCGTCCAGTCCCCAAAGGTACCCTGGATAGGAAAAGAGTACGTCTGAAAACCTGCTGCCTATTACATCGTGCAATTCCACTTGCCAATATAGTCTTTACTAAGTATAATATGGACGTAGCTGAGCCACGTTCCATGGTCTATCTCTTTCTTGCATAGATGAAGTGGTATGTGCGGTGTCGTTGACTGTAGCCGACTCTTCCCTTGCATCTATCAAGTAATATGATCCATTATGCAGATTCCGGCTTATGATAAATGGTCCTTCCCATGGTGGTGATAATTTGTGTTTTCCTTTGTTTGACTGTACCAGGCGCAGAACCAAGTCTCCTTCCTGGAATACCCGGGTTTTCACGCGCCGGCTATGATACCTCCGTAGATCTTGCTGATATATGGCTGATCTTTCCAGGGCTTGTTCTCTTTGCTCTTCTAACATATCTACGGCGTCCTGCCGGGTTTTTTCGTTCTCCACTTCGACGTAAGCTGATACTCGTGGTGAATCGTGAATAATGTCACTCGGTAACACTGCCTCCGCACCATACACCATGAAGAAGGGTGTCATCTGAGTGGATCTGTTAGGTGTAGTGTTGATACCCCAAACCACAGAAGGAAGTTCTTCGACCCATGCACCAGCAGCCCTGACACAGGGAACTCGCAATCGTGGTTTTAATCCGCGAAGCAATTCTTGGTTTCTCCACTTGTCCATTGGCCTGCGGATGAGCCACCGATGCAACATCGAGCCGGATTCCATTGTTGCCACAGAACTTCTCCATCTCACCAAGGGACATGTTGGTTCCATTGTCGGTAATTATGCTGTGGGGATACCCGAACCGGTAGATAATCCTTTTCAGGAACTTGACTGCTGTAGCTGCTTCGCAATTAGTAACTGGCATAACCTCAACCCACTTGGTAAACTTATCAATAGCCACCAAAAGATGTGTCTTCTTGCATGGTGACATATGAAAGGGGCCAACCATGTCCATACCCCAGACAACGAACGGCCAAGTTAACGGGATGGTCCGTAACTCCATAGCCGGCACATGGGTTTGGCGAGCGTACCTTTGACATCCGTCACATCTTGCTACCAATCGTTCCGCATCTGCTAGAGCCGTGAGCCAGAAAAATCCGTGTCGATAAGCTTTAGCCACAAGAGACCTTGTGGATGCATGATGTCCACAGTCGCCTTCATGGATTTCCTTGAGAATCTGTCGGCCTTCTTCTGGCGCTACGCAGCGCAAAAAGACTCCTGCTGCGCTTCTCTTGTATAATTCTCCATTGATGATAGAATATCCCTTTGCTCGCCTCAAAATTTGCCTTGCTAACACCTCCTGCTGTGGTAACTCGCCCCGCGACAGGTAGGCCAAAAACGGTTCTGTCCACTCGGGAACAGTATGTATAGTAGCCACAAGTCCTGAATCCGGGTCTTGGTTTGCCAATTCCTCCTCTGACTCGGTTTTAACCGATGGTCGCCATAATTCATCCAGGAAAACGTTAGGTGGAACCGGTTCTCTACGCGAGCCGAGTCTAGCGAGCGCGTCGGCTGCCTCGTTCTTTCTTCTGTCTATATGCTCCACCTCATACCCGGAAAAACATCCTGCAACCCTATCAACTTCCCTGCGGTATGCTGCCATAGTTGCGTCCTTTCTATCCCAAGTTCCTGACACCTGCTGTACCACAAGGTCCGAATCTCCGAAACACCGTATCCTTTTGACGTTCATCTCCTTAGCTGCCCGTAGGCCGTGCAATAGGGCCTCATACTCGGCCACATTGTTGGAACAATCAAAGTGGATTTGTAGTACGTAACTTAGTTTATCTCCTTTAGGTGATGTCAGCACCACCCCAGCTCCTGATCCCTCGTATTGCTTAGATCCATCGAAGTGCATGATCCATGACTCGGAATTTGGAACCGTTGTAGTCATGCCTGTATGTGTCCAGTCGTTAACGAAATCAATTAAAGCTTGAGATTTGATTGCTGACCTGGGTTCGTAGTTGATGTGATAATCCCCCATCTCTATCGCCCATTTGGCTATTCTTCCCGTCGCGTCCGAGTTTCTGATGATATCCGACATTGGTATTGAACTAACCACTGTTATGGGGTGCTCTTGGAAGTACGGCTTCAATTTCCGGCTAGCCATAAAGACCCCGAACACCAACTTTTGCCAATGTGGATAGCGCTGCTTTGCTTCTGATAATACCTCGCTGACATAATAAACCGGCCTCTGAACCGGGTAACCTTTCCCATCCTCTTTACGCTCCACAACGACTACTGCGCTGACGGCTCGGGGGCCAGCTGCTACGTACAGCAACATAGGATCTTTAGGACCCGGCGCCACTAGTACTGGTGCTTCAGATAACTGCTTCTTTAGTGCCTCGAATGCCTCATCCGCCTCTTGATCCCACACGAATTTGTCTGATTTCCACAAGAGCCGGTACAAGGGTATTGCCTTTTCTCCGAGTCTGGATATGAATCGGCTCAAGGCTGCTACGCATCCCGTGAGCTTTTGAACATGCTTCAAATTTTCTGGTTTTTTCAGACCCTGGATGGCCTTGATTTTATCCGGGTTTGCCTCGATTCCTCTCTCGGAAACTATAAAGCCGAGTAATTTCCCGGCTGGAACTCCGAACACGCACTTTGTCGGGTTAAGCTTCATCTGGTACCTCCTCAAGTTTTTGAACGTCTCCTTTAGATCATCGATAAACGTCTCCGCCTTCCTGGTCTTGATGACCACATCATCCACATAGGCATGGACGTTGCGTCCGATTTGGTCTTCGAAGCACTTTTGAATACACCGTTGGTAAGTTGCACCGGCGTTCTTCAATCCAAACGTCATGGTTTTATAACAGAAGGCCCCAAAAGGGGTTATGAATGATGTTTTCTCCCAATCCTCCCTCTTGAGCTTAATCTGATGATACCCGGAATATGCGTCCAGGAAGCATAATAAATCGCTTCCAGCTACTGCATCTATAATCTGATCTATCCTGGGTAGTGCGAACGGATCCTTTGGGCAATGTTTGTTGAGACTCGTAAAATCAATGCACATCCTCCACTCATTGGTCTTTTTCATCACTAGAACCGGGTTTGCCAGCCAATCCGGGTGAAATACTTCCATGATAAAGCCGGCTGCCAATAGCCGAGCGATCTCTTCACCTATAGCCTTCCTTCTTTCCTCATTCATTTTCCTCAAGCCCTGCTTCACGGGCCTGGACTTGGGATCCACATGCAAACTGTGCTCGGCCAGCTCTGTAGGGATACCCGGCATGTCGCTAGGTGTCCAGGCGAACACATCTGCATTTGAACGAATAAACTCCACAAGTGCTTCCTCCTGCTCGTTTCCCAAGTTAGACCCTATGGTAAACTGCTTAGTGGAATCGCCTTCAACAAAATCTATCTTCTTGGTGTCTTGTGCTGCCTTGAATTTTGCTCTCTC
This sequence comes from Alopecurus myosuroides, assembly GCA_028641055.1. Classification (NCBI taxonomy): domain Eukaryota; kingdom Viridiplantae; phylum Streptophyta; class Magnoliopsida; order Poales; family Poaceae; genus Alopecurus; species Alopecurus myosuroides. The sequence continues at coordinate 168,070,181 of CM054058.1, forward strand.
GTCCTCGGTATTCGGCTTGTTCAAGGCTGTTCTATCATCCGGGTTCACTTGAGACCGGTAATATTCGAGTTCTTCCTTTCTGCATGCTTGCTCAGCCATAACCGAATCTCCTTCGTCACACTCGGCCGCTATATCCCGGTTCCCATGTATGGTGATGGTCCGTTTAGGACCCGGAATCTTTAGCTGCAAATACACGTAGCACGGCCTAGCCATGAATTTGGCGTAAGCCGGTCTTCCAAACAGCGCGTTATAAGGACTGCGCAATTTGACCACCTCGAACGTGAGCCACTCAACTCGATAATTATCCGTCGATTCTCCAAAAGCAACCTCCAAGGTGATCTTTCCCTCGGGGCTCGCCGAGTGACCCGGCACGATCCCATGAAAGATTGTCGAACTTTTCTGCAACTGGGACTCTTTGAGACTCATCCGTAAGAAGGTTTCCCAATAAAGGATGTTGATGCTACTTCCACCGTCCATCAGGACCCTCTTCAATTCGTAACCATTAACCTGTGGAGCAACCACCAATGCCAAGACTCCTGGACGCTCTACTTTTTCCGGATGATCTCTTCTACTCCACGTTATCTCTTGTTCTGCCCATCTAAGGTATCCCGGCGCGGCCGATGAAACCGAGTTTGCCGCTTGCTTTGACGTCTCTTTGTTCCTGCTAGAAGTTCCTGTAGTATGCACATGATATTGTCCTTTTAAATTAGTCGTTCGTACCATACCGACGAAGATGTTGATCCGGCCGATCGTCACGACGGATCCGGATTCGAGGTGATCCGACTCTGGCCCCCAGCCGGAATCGTCCACCATCTTTTTTCCTCTGCGGTCGATGTAGATTTCACCGACGACGAGATTCTCCATATTCTTCCGAGCTTCTCCCGTGATGTAAACACCTTTGGACGCAGGCCCCACGGTGGGCGCCAACTGTCGTGGGATAATCACGGCAGATGTTACCGGGGGTAACTGATCTTGGGGCAAGACGACACAGGCGTTTGGGAGAGGGTTTAGCTCAGAGGAAAACATGATGCAATTCGATCTGGTAGCCGGCAATCAAAGTCGCCGAGTCTCCGATCTTGATATAATAACTCAACTCTGGGATTACACTAGATGCTCGATATCAAACGATGTTGCTAGGGTTCTTAGATCTCTCTCTAAAACTAGACCTGGGGGTCGGTTTATAAAGCACCCGTACCCCCTGGCTTATTCCTCAAGGCGCATCCTGGATCCTACCCGGCCACGGCACACAAACCCTAGCTTTCCTTTACAGTAACCCACAATCCGGGTTGCTGGGCCTACAAGCTTGGGCCTTCCACAAGTTTCCTTATCCTTAGCCGGATCCTGCGCACCGTCTTTTGGGCCGGGTTACTACTTGGAGTTTGGCCTACCGGGTTATCATCCCCCCATCAAAGCCACTAGTCCAGGGTGTGAAATCCAATCAAGAAGTGAGATAAAGATTCTCTATTTACGTCCTCGTGAGTAAAAACAGGAACACAAAGAGCACATGAGAAATTTACTTTGGAGTGGCAGTTAAATACCACATGTAGGTAGGTATGGTGGATACAATGGGAAACTTTGGTTTTTGGGAGTTGGATGCACGAGTAGATCTCATACTCAGTACATGTGGAGGCTAGAAAAAGACTAGGAGCAACAAATCAAGAGAGCATAAGAGCCATAATCATGCATAGCGACATACATATCATTAATCAAAGCATAAGCGGTACCACAAGTTCAAGAACTAAATGATCATGGAGGCTATTAGTGACTGGTCCATAGTCATAAATATGGTGTGAGCATGCTCCAAGTCAACCAAATAAAATATTCAAAAGAGAATACCACAAATGTATGCTTCAATATGACGAGAACAACTCATGATTCTTTCAATGGCACATTAAACACTCAACTATTTTAGGCTAATCATGCTACTCAATAACCACAAGGCTTTAAAACTAAAATAACATCTAGCATGATATTAAAAAGATCTAGCCACAGTCTATACAAGCTTCTACTTGCACCGTTAAAAATTCTACTTCAAGCACCAGTTTCTTTTCGCAACAAGCACCATACAAGACATGCTTTAACAAAAATTCTCTAAATGCTACAGCAAGAAAACATGAGAGTACTCACATAACACTACTAAAACTAACAACTATGAATAAGAGATGCATGAAAACAAAGGCTAAACGCAGTACTAGCAAAAAGTGAACACTCACAGAACAATAAGAATGAAAACTAGAGTGTTCTAAGCACTGAAAACGGAGCGTGTCTCTCTCCCACAAAAGTATGATAAGATCCAACCATAAACTACAGCAAAGGAAACTAAACAAACTGAAATAAAAAATAACTGACGCTCCAAGTAAAATTCATATGATGTGACCGAATAAAAATATAGTTTCACTAGAAGTGACCTGATAATTTGTCGATGAAGAAGGGGATGCCTTGGGCATCCCCAAGCTTAGACGCTTGAGTCTTCTTGAAATTTTATGGGATGTACCTCCGGGGCATCCCCAATATTAGGCTCTTCACTCTTCTTGATCACGTCATATCATCCTCTTCTCTTGACCCTTGAAAACTTCCTTCACACCAAACTTCTCTCAATCTTCATTAGCAACGTCAGTACAAATCGAAAAAATAAATTCACATGGTTAAGTTTCAAAACATGACTAACAATCATAAACGCATTAGCTATTGTCACAACTTCTTTTAAATGTCTTTTTGTCAAAAGAACACCAAAAGAAAAAGATTAAGATGCAAATACAATTATTGGCAGAAATCTGTCAAAACATGATAGGAGGTAAAGATGATTTTTTTTCTAAAATCTTCTGTTGCTCAAATAAAAAAGTGTTCAACTAAGAAACGTTGCGTATATAGCCCAGGATTACGCACAAGAAACCTCAGGTCATTTTGAATTTTCTCTGATTTTTTACGCTTTTAACAGTGGACAGCAGAAATCTGTTTCCTGCGCAGAAATCCGAAATATAGTCTCACCTTTCCACTAGAGGCTTTACTTGGATCAAAAAATACACAAAAGAAAAGATACAGTGGGGTTGCTAAGGAAATAGAAAACACCCAGGTGAAACAAAACAAAAATAAACGACGGAAAACGGGTTCAAAACGGAGAAATAAAACGGGTTGTCTCCCGGAAGCGCTTTTCTTTCACACCTTTTAGCTAGGCATTATAATTTTTAAAAGATGCTCAAATAAGTAATAGAAATTAAAGCAAAAAAGAACATAAATAAGCAAATTTAAAACAAATTTAAGTCTAACCCACTTCCTATGAAAAGGAATCTTGTAGAAAAACAAGTCAATGAAGCACAAAGTGACTAGCATAGGAAGAGAAAATACATGCAACTTCAAAAATTTCAACATTAAGAGGGAAAAGTTAATATTGTTTAGATGCATAAAACCATGTTTCCCTCTCTCATAATAACCTTTAGTAGAATCATTAATAAAATTAACATTATAACTATCACAAGAAACATTCTTATCATGAGCCACATGCATAAAAGAATTAATACTCTCCACATAAGAATAGTCATTCTTATTAATAGTAGTGGGAGCAAATTCAACAAAATAGCTATCATTATTATTCTCATCACCATAATCATCAAATATAGGAATCATGTTGAAATCATAATTAATTTTCTCCTCAACAGTAGGTGGACTGAAAATAACATATTCATCATTATAATCATCATATATTGGAGGCAAAGTATCATCAAAGAAAATTTCCTCCTCAAAACTTGGGGAACTAAAAATATCATATTCATCAAAACTAGCTTCCCCAAGCTTATACTTTTCCATAGATTTAGCAATAATGGTGTTTAAAGAATTAATACTAATAACATTTCTAATAGAATGCAAATAAAGCTCCATATGTTTCTAATTTTCTCTTCAAACACTTAATTTCCCACTCAAGATAAATATCAAAAAGCTCTCTCATATTTTTGTTGTTTTCCATTAAGCCTAACTAGTTAAAGTAAAAAACAAGAAACAAAAAGATATAATAACAGAATCTAAAGGAAATAACTTCGAGCAGTCACACCCGAGGATGTGAGAACCTTTTACCTTATCTCCCCGGCAACAACGCCAGAAAAGAGATTGATGTCTACGCACACTTCTATTCTTGTAGACAGTGTTGGGCCTCCAAGTGCATAGGTTTGTAGAACAACATCAAGTTTCCCTTAAGTGGATCACCCAAGGTTTCTCGAACTCAGAGAGGTATAGGTCAAAGATATCCCTCTCAAGTAACCCTGCAATTAAGATACAAGAAGTATCTTGTGTTCCCAACACACCCAATATACTTGTCAGGTATATAGGTGCACTAGTTTGACGAAGAGATAGTGAAATGCGAGTAATATGGATGGTTATAAGTAATATTAGCAATCTGAAATAAATATGGTAGCAAGCAAACATGTAGCAGAATAAGCGGAAAACGGTGTTTGAATGCTTGGAAACAAGGCCTAGGGATCCTACTTTCACTAGTGGACACTCTCAACAATGATCACATAATTGAATAACTAAATATCTTCTCTTCACTATACTACTCTTAACCCTCTCCGATTGGATAACGAACACTAATAATTGCGTAGGGCTGCAAAAAGCATTCCTTAAAGTAAGCATTCCCATGTCTAGATAACCCCACGCTGTCACAATGAGCGCCCTAGAAGGTACTAGAAAAACACCACAATTCATAGAGGAGACACACATGATGTATCACTAGATGAAGAGTAAGATCTACTTATTCAACTAGATTACAAAGCTCACGATCACATATAGATCACACCATGAGCGAGAGATGAACCGCATAGCTACCGGTAGAGCCCTCAGCCTCGGGGGAGAACTACTCCCTACTCATCATAGGAGACAGCAACGGCGATGGAGATGGAGTCGATGGAGATGGCTTACGGCACTTCCCCGTCCCGGCAGGGTGCCAGAACAGAGATCTGTCCCCTGAAACTTGTCGTCGGCGGCGGCGGAACTACAGATCTTTTTGGTGGAAAAGGCTGATTCTTTCAGGGTTTATGCATCAGGGGGTATGTATGGGCGAAAGGGCGACGTCGGTGGGCCACTAGGGTGGCCTCACCACCCCTGGTGCCAGTCTTCGACTCCTCTTCGGACTTCTGGATGCTTCCGGGGAAAATAGGAATTTCAGGATTCGTGGGGTCCAATTCCGAGAATATTTCCAGAATAACTTTTCTGAAATAAAAAATAGCAGAAAACAGGGAACTGGCACTTGGCATCTTGTTAATAGGTTATTCCCGGAAAACATATGAAAATGCTATAAAGAAAGGAGAAAACATGTAGCAATTGGTATAATATCAACATGGAACATCAGAAATTATAGATACGTTGGAGACGTATCACGAAGTACAAATCTGCTATTATGTCTCCGGCTTCCGCCATGTTTGGTGAGACTGCGTCAACTCTAAGAACATCTCCAACCGCAAGGTGCCGGATAACCCCCAAATGTGTGATCTCCAACCTTCCTTCTTAAATCTGATCCCTCAAAACCATACGAAATCGTGCAACATAGATCAAAACAAACATAATTCAACAGATTCAATTGCAAACCGGCATAGTTTTTACAAACATAGAAATTACATACAAAGTTCAACTAAAACAATAGGAAATCCTTTTGAGAGGAGGGTGCCATGGCTTCACTTCAGCGTGGGGAGGGGGGTCGGGTTGTCCGCGCCCGTGGCATGTGTGGCGGGTACCGCTTCGCGTCGCCTTTGCATGTCGCGCCGTTCCTTCTGGGCCTGGTGAAAGGGCATTTCACCCCCTAAGTATGTTTTTTATGTTAGATGACAATATAAGGTCATCTAATCGTGTGTTTAAGTTATATAGATCACTCCAATATTAACAGGAAAAGGATTGGTGAACCCCTCTATACGTCCCAAACGTATTAGTCTTACATCACGAACAATGGTGCTCTTGTGTACGAACGAGAACCATTGATTACATTACGTATTGGTCTTAATGCAATTGTCTGTTGCACACAAAGTAATCACTATGTTGCTGCAACTTAATACCAGAGAGATTTTTTGGATAGCTTTCTTGAGGTGGACTATTAGATATAGATGCATGCTGGATAGAGGTCTATATGCCTTGACGTAATGCCTACCATGTTAGAACCAGTGAACTTTATCTCGTCATAATAGCATTGTTATGCCCCCATGATTTGTCAATTGCCTAGCTGTAATTTGTATACCCAACACTTGTTCTATTGTTTGGAGAGTTGCCACTAGAGAACCTGTGAACCCCGGTCCATCTTTTACTATTACTGCTACTTTTTTTACATGCTTTTACTACTTGTTTTCTTGCTGATCCGTTTATTACATATTACACATATCACTTGTTTCACTCCATATTTCACCACTTTCACTATCTCTTCGCTAAACCAGTGCATCTATACAATTGCATTAGGTGTGTTGAGGATGCAAGAGAAACATCAACTGTCCACTGTTTTATTGCACCTTGTGTTACTAATATCATTTTTAAGTGCTTCTCAGGTGTGGCTGAATTGACAACTCAGCTGCTAAGACTTATGTCGCACCCGGACTTCTAGAGGATACTCACAGCCCGCTAAACAGTAGATAAATGGCTTACGGGGCATACCGGCACCCGCATCTCAATATGAGCAGGCCAACACGGAAACGTGTGACAACCATTCTCTACTATCCATCGTCTGCGTAAACCATCCCATAGAAATCCGACTACTTCCATTGACGTACTTCATAACATACACACATGGTACGTCAACGGTATTTGAACAAGTGATATCACAACAAATCTCTAAGACACAAAGAAATAGAAATAAGTTGCAAATATATCTCACTAGAGCAGAGATAGTAAATACAATCATCCAGAGGACACATGTCCCAACAAGTCATCATTACATCACAGCGGAAGCATCCAAAGTGTCTGAGTACAGACAAGATCCAAATAGGCCTAAGAGGCCGGAAACGAAAAGACGGAGCCCATCCACGATGTCTCGGATCCTGCCCGGGTCCGCTATCTACTCGTCAGCAGCCTCGTCATACTCCACGTAGTAGCCACCATGGGGATCCTCGGAAACGTAGTCTGCGGAAACCACAGCCCCAAAGGGGCCAGTACAGACAAGTACTGGCAAGCAAGACGCACAAGATACCAAAGTGTACCCGGCAACACCAAGTAGAGATGCTTTGGGTTCAACGGGAGATAGGTGATACAAAAGTGCGGCAGCGGGCTGCCTAACCAACTACAGAGACACGCTACAACATCCGGCTAAAAGAAGGGGATAAGATAGCATATCGGAACCAACTACCACTATCCTCAAACAAACCCATCCTGAATCTCGCCCCTTATCCAAAGAAGCAATCCGAGGATAACTCACACAGTTGGATTAATGAAGGTTCAAGTTATTGTGTCAATAAGCTCATTACTAGTCAACATTGGTATTAATTAGGTGCAAGTTGTCTAATCCTTGTTAGCCAGCCCTATCACCAAGTCATCCATAACCGCGGACAACACGACTTCTCGAGAAGATTTAACCCTGCAGGGATGCACCAATTTGGCCGTACACGTAAGAATACCCCGCCAGATGGAAATGCACTCCCACCAAGCGAGGCACTCAACACAACCCAACTCTTCTTCGCATCAAGCCCAAAGAACCCCGTGCAATTGAGTGCACGGCTAATCAAGCCCCACGAAGAAAAGGGGACCCTCATAGCACTCTAAGAACATGTCTCCCTAAATGCCGACTACAAAAGTTACCACCCTGGCCTCGGGTTCGCACCTGCATATGCATGCGGCAAATGGAAAACCCGAACTAAATGAGGCGATTTGGACGAGATGCGAATCGAATCAAATTGAGGGGGGCGCCCATACACGCTTCCCACATGCGGTTAGTGCGCTCATCATGGATCTAGAGGACAAGAACCTTTCCTGAGTTCGACACTAGCAGGCCTCAAAACCATACCCGGCCTCCTGCCGGTGCCTTATCATCAAATTAGCATTACCTCAAACATTAACAGGTTGTTGTTTAACATCGAGCCCCCAGAACATAATAAATATGGTAACAAAAATAACGGACATCAGACTCGAGCATAAACAACCCTAAGCATGCTAGTAAGACACAGACAACAAGCAACAGGGTATAGGTGTGGAGGATAGGCTATATCAGGGTTACAGGATAACATGTGATAGGATCGGAACACAAGCAACGAATCTTAAGGCTAGCAGGATAGACAACGGAAAGTATCGATATCCAGTGTGGAAAGGACACAATGGTTCATGTGAGTGAATACTTGCCTGCAAACTCAGTAGCCTGGTACTGGGCTAACTCCTCAGAAGTAGTGTCGTAAACCTCGTCTGTCTCAACGTCGTCGTCTATTCGAGAGGAAGCAAACAAATAACGCAGAGAGACAAACAATCAATAACATGGCATAATGCACAATCATGGGATGATGAATGACAATTTAATTAATGCATCAAAGGTAAGCTAGTTGACATGGTAACATAATTAAATGGGCCCATATGCAATTTGGATGGCATATGGAAAGGCCCATGAGTTAAGGTTGGATTAAATGATCTATAGCTAACCATCATGTGATAGTGGATTAGGATGATGCATGGATGAGGAAAACAATAAGAAAACAACAATAGATTCAATTTGGTACGTTGTTTACCAAGTTTGGAATTTTATTTATTAAGTTATGAAATTTGGCTTCTTAAATGAGTTACACAAGCATTAGTTGTTTTCACCAATTTTAATTATTCAAAATAGATAACAAAATTCATATTTGGAAAGAACACAAAATTTTAGGTGGAATACATGTTTCATATGTTGAAAAAGGAATTAGAATGAATTAATTAAGAATTAAACAAGTTTGAACAAGTTTTAAATGAATTTAATTCAAGTATGAAATTATTTGAATTTTTATTTGTTCAAAACATTTAATAAAATTCATATTTGGAAAGTTTATACTTTTCTGGTTTGAAAACATATTTTATATGTTCAAAAAGAATTTATTTTGACCAAGTTATGAATTGTAGCAATTTTAAATGACTTAAACAAGATTTAAATTATTTAACCAATTTTAATTATTCAAAACAGGAAACAAAGTTTATATTTGGAAAGGTGGTTCAATTTTGCATGGAAAACATATTTTATAAGTGACATTTGAATTAAATTTGAATTAGTTATGAATTTGACCAAATTTGAAATAGTTGTTTGAATTTGAAGTTTTGAAAATATTTGAAATGTTCAAAACAGTAAACAAATGATTTAAACATGTAGAGAATTAAATTTGGTACATAAAACATATTTTATTTATTTAATTTGGATTTGAAATGCACAAGTTATTTGAATTTTAAATGCAGGGGCTATTATGTGATTTAAACAGTTTTAATTCTAATCCAGGGGCCTAGGTGCGAAAAAGAAATTCCAGGCAGGCCCCTGGGGATTTTTCTACGCGGGCAGAGCAGCCCCTGGGTCACTGGCAGTGGGCCAGTGCCCAGCTGTGCGCCTGCGTGGCATCCGCGGTCGATGGCAGGTGGGACCATCTAGCCCGCGTGGCAAAGGAGCAAAATGTGGCTTTATTCCTGCGCGCGGGGGGGATCGAACCCGCGCCGCGGGCGTGCGCGCCGTTGGATCAAACCACTGCGGTGTGGATCGTTTGGTGACAGAGAGGAGGTGCGCGCGGTTTTGAGGTTCAACTGCTGCTGTTAACTGAAACTGACGAAAGGTTCAGGCTTTCTGAACCTGACAGGGATGCGCTCGCCGGCGGCGAGGATGCGCTGCTGCTGCAGCTCGTGTGCGTGCTAGGGTGCTGTGGGCGTGCGCGTGGTTGATACGAGGAAGCAGAGAGGGGAAAGAAGGAGGGAGAGGTGGTGCTCACCACCTCTGTAGTCGTGGCAGCGGCCCGGTGAAGAGGACGGTGACGGCGGCGACGATCTGATGCCTCCCAGGCCTTGTCGATGATGCGAGGAGGGAGAGGGCTGTACGGTGATCCCGTTCCCGTGCCCGGGGAGGCTCGGCGATGACCACAACCCCTGCTCCACCTCGATCAAGCTCCGGCCATGGCGTGGTGCAGGAAAGATCAGAAAGTTCAGAGGAGGATTGGAGGGGATCTGAGAGGGAGGAGAAGAACTGGCGGCGGCAGGGAGGAAGGAGAAGGCTAGGGCTAGGGTTTGGGAGCTCGGGGGCTAGATATAGGGGAGAAAAAGGCAGGGAGGGAGCAGGTGGAGGGCGCCCTGCTGTGTGCGCGTGCTGGCGTCAGCGCGCGTCAGTCGTACGGAGGAGGGAGAAGGAAAAGCGGGCCGCGCGCGCTGCGTGCTGGGGTGGAAGGTGGGCTGGGCTGGCCCAGTCTGCCTCCCCCAGCCGTTTGCTGTTTTTATTTTTTTCTTTCTCTTTTTTTTTGCAGAAAAGGAAAAGGAAGAAAGGAGAGAAAAATTGAGGGGTTTTTGTGATTGAAAAATTTGGGGATAAATTTTTATGAGTTATTTATCACAAAAGCACAAGTGTGCAACTTTCTGTTTTTCAAAAATTCAAAGTTGGTTGATGTTTAAAATTCAAATGAATTTGGTAACATTTGAATTAATGAAACTTAAACAAGTTAATAGTTTTTAATTTCAAGTTTATTAGAAACAAATGATTGGTTTTATTGCAAGTTTTATTTGAAACCTTGTAACAGAACAAGTATGACACAAAATTTGAAATTTGGTTTGAAATTCAAATGGAAAAACAAAGGAAAACAAATGGAAACAAATGCAAAGCTTATGATGACATGATGCAAAACATAACTTAACAAAAAGCAAACATTCTAATGGTTGTTTTTCATACTTGGGATGTTACAAAACGCCCCCCCCCCCCCTTGAAGGAATCGCGCCCCGAGATTCCTACTGAGAAGAGAAAAGGTCCGGATACTTCTTGCGAAGATCCTCTTCGGTCTCCCACGTTGCCTCTTTATCGGAATGATGAGACCACTGCACTTTTAAGAACTTGGTGCTCTTGTTGCGAGTTTTACGCTCGGTCTCATCGAGAATGCGGATAGGGTGCTCCTCATAAGAGAGGTCTTCTTGCAGATCAATTGAATCATGATCAACTGCACGACCTGGATCTTTGAAGCACCTCTTGAGCTGTGACACGTGAAACACATCGTGCACCTTGGATAGCTTTTCTGGAAGTTCAAGACGATAGGCATTTTCTGCACGCCTTGAGAGAATGTTGAAAGGAGCGATATATCTTGGTGCAAGCTTTCCTTTGACACCAAAACGATGAGTGCCTCTGAGGGGAGTTACACGGGGATATGCTTTGTCACCAGGTGCATAGACCATGTCCCTGTGCTTGCTGTCATAGTAGCTTTTCTGACGAGACTGAGCAATCTTGAGATTGTCACGAATGATGCGAACTTTCTCTTCGGCTTCCTTAACAATGTCAGGGCCTAAGAGTGAACGTTCACCAGCTCCAGACCAATTGATTGGACTCCTACATCTGCGGCCATAGAGAGCCTCAAATGGTGCCATGCCTAGGCTTGCCTGGAAGCTGTTGTTGTAGGAGAATTCAGCATATGGAAGAAATTCCTCCCATTTCATGCCAAAAGAGATACCACATGCTCTGAGCATATCCTCGAGAATCTGATTGACTCTTTCGACTTGCCCTTGAGACTGAGAGTGATAGGCTGTGCTGAACAGAAGTTTGGTGCCCAATGCTTCTTGAAAGCTTTTCCAGAAATGAGAAGTGAAGATGCTTCCACGGTCTGAGCTTATTTCCAATGGAACACCATGAGGAGGAACAATCTTTGCTGTGTAGAGCTCTTCTAACTGGCTAGCTGAGATTGTCTCTTTGACAGGAAAGAAGTGAGTTACTTTAGTGAGTCAATCAATGACAACGAAGATTGCATCGTTGCCCCTCTTGGACTTTGGAAAACCAGTGACGAAGTCCATTTCAATCATGTCCCACTTCCACTCAGGTATTTTCAGAGGTTGGAGAAGACCGGCTGTTTTCTGATGAACTGCCTTAACACGTTGACAAACGTCGCATTCAGAAACGTATTGAGCAATTTCACGTTTCATGCTAGGCCACCAATACAGTGTCTTGAGATCCTGGTACATCTTTGTACTTCCAGGGTGTATGGAGAGAGGAGTTTCATGAGCCTCCTTTAGAATGACATCTTTGAGACTTTGAACTTGAGGAACTGCAATGCGTCCTTCGAAGAACACAGTTCCCTTGTCATCAATTGAGAAGGACTTAAATTTCTCCTTGCCTTCTTTGATGTGTTCTACCATCTTCTTGATTTCAGCATCACGAAGTTGTTCAGAACGAATCTTGTCCTCGAGAGTTGGGGTGGCTGTCAAGTTTGCAAGATAGCCTTGAGGAACAAGACCAAGGTTGAGCTTCTGGAATTCTTCATGAAGAGGAGGTTGGCTTTCCATGATCATGAGATTATTGCAATACGACTTGCGACTGAGAGCATCGGCCATAACATTAGCCTTGCCTGGAGTGTAAGAAATGGTAAGATCAAAGTCTTTAATCTTTTCAATCTATATCCTTTGTCTGAGGTTTAGATCCGGTTGAGTGAAGATGTACTTCAGACTCTTATGATCGGAAAACATTTCAGTGCGATTACCCAACAAGTATTGTCTCCATTTCTTGAGGGCAAACACAACTGCTGCAAGTTCAAGGTCATGAGTGGGATAATTGAGCTCATGTGCATTCAACTGACGTGAAGCATAAGCCACAACTTGACGTTCTTGCATAAGAACTGCACCTAGACCTTGGAGGGAAGCATCACAGAATATTTGGAAAGTTTTGGTAGGATCTGGGCCAACCAGAACTGGTGTAGAAGTGAGTTTAGTCTTCAGGAGATTGAAACTTTCATCACATTGTGGAGACCAAACGAACTTCTTGTCCTTCTTTGTGAGGTCAGTGAGAGGTTTGGCAATCTTGGAGAAGTTCTGGACGAAACGAAGGCAATAGCTAGCCAAGCCAAGAAAACTTCTTACTTGCTTCACCGTCTTTGGAGGTTTCCAATCAACAATTGCTTTAACCTTTTCCGGATCAATGGCTATGCCCTTGGCAGAGATGACATGACCAAGGTAAGCAACTTCTGAAATCCAGAACTCACATTTGGAGAACTTGGCATAGAGACGATGCTCGCGAAGCTTCATGAGAGTGAGACGAAGATGTTCTTCATGCTCTTCCTCGGATTTTGAGTAGACAAGAATGTCATCAAGATATACCACAACGAACTTGTCGAGGTATTCATGGAAGACAGAATTCATGAGTCGAGAGAATGTTGCCGGTGCATTGGTGAGACCAAAGGACATGACGGTGAATTCATATAGACCGTAGCGAGTGGTGAAGGCTGTCTTTGGAATATCCTCTTTTCTGATCTTTATTTGATGGTAACCCATTCTCAAGTCCAACTTGGAGAATATTGAGGCTCCAGCAAGTTGATCAAAAAGATCATCGATACGAGGAATTGGATACTTGTTTTTGATGGTTTTCTCGTTAAGAGGACGATAGTCAACAACGAGTCTCTTTGTGTGATCCTTCTTCGCAACGAACAGAGTTGGGCAACCCCAAGCCGAGGAACTAGGTTGAATGTAACCTTTTTTCATGTACATATCAATTTGTTCCTTTAACAACTTCAGCTCGGGAGTTCATATCTTGTAGGGATGCTTAGAGATTGGAGCAGTACCTGGCTCAAGCTCGATCACGAACTCAACAGCTCTGTCCGGAGGCATCCCTGGCAACTCTTCTGGAAAGACGTCAGGGAATTCGCAAACCACCGGAACATTTTCAAGTGAAGGTAGAGGTTTTGCATCGAGGGTGCACAGCTGAAAGGAACTTGATTCATGTGGAGAATAGATTATCTGGCCAGAAGGGTGGAACAGAGTTATTGACTTTTGAGCACAGTCAATCCTTGCTTTATTAGCTTTCATCCAATCCATACCAAGAATGACATCAATGTCAGAACTTCCCAGCAACATGAGTGAAGCAAGGAATATGTGGCCTCCAATTAGGATTTGATTGTCCTTACTTATCTTGGAGGTCAACATTTGAGATCCCGGGGAGTGAACAGTGATTTGATTGCTTAGTGGAACCACTATTAGGTTGTTTGTTGTGGCAAAGATCTTTGACACAAAAGAATGCGATGCTCCTGTATCAAACAAAACTTTAGCTGGAAAAGAGTTTACGGGTAATATACTGAGAACAACGTCGGGAGCTTCCTCAGCTTTGTCGATCTTGACATGATTCACCCTTGCGGTCCTCCCGACAGGCCTGTTGTTGGAGTTGAAGGCCTTAGGCGGGGGAGCGCGCACCATTGCCTGGTTTGTGTTAGGACGAGGAGGTGGTGGAGGTAGCTGCCTCTGCGTGCACTTGTCAGCGTAGTGCTCCGTCTGCTTGCACTTGTAGCAAGTGACGACACGAGGAGGCCCTGGCCTTGGCTGCCCCATTGAAGCCCTTGGATCATGCATCTGAGCAGGGTTGGGTGGGCGGGGAGCGAATCCTGGAGAAGCTTGGGCATATGGAGCCCGAGTGACAGCACCATTTGGTACCCAGATGCGGCGCTTCTGCGGAGGGGTGGTCATGTTGGAGGAGGAACCACCCTCACGCGAGTGCTTGCGAGACTCCTCGAACGCCTTGCGCCTATTTTCTTCATTGAGCGCGGTGTTAACGAGATCCTCGAAGCTGTTGGCCTTGATATTGGTGAGGGCATACTTGAGTTCCGGGTTAAAACCTCTGCGGAACCTTGCCATCTTCTTAGCCTCAGTGGACACCTCATCTCCAGCGTACCGAGCGAGGCGATTGAACTCACTCTGGTACCCGATGACGTCCAACTTGCCCTGCTTGAGAGAGCAAAACTCTTCACGCATCCTTTCCATGAGACCATCTGGAATGTGGTGCTTCAGGAAGGCTTCCTTGAAACAATCCCACGTGACTGGTATCCCAGTTCTCATGGCCTGGAAGTTCTCCCACCAAGTAGCTGCCTGACCCTTCAGCAGATAGGAGGCATACTTGACCTTGTCTTCTTCAGCTACGTGAGCAATCTCCAGAGCCTTAGCTATCTCACGGATCCAGTCATCAGCGTCCAGAGGCTCGCGTGTGGCCACGAAATCTCTTGGGCCCAGACTGAGAAACTCCTTGATGCTGACTCGTGGAGCTGTCTGGTTGTTGTGCTGATTAGTCTGAAACTGGGCCATCTGCGTCATGACTTGGGTCATCTGAGTCAACAGCTCCGCGATTGGCGGTGGCTCAGGCGCGCTGTTCCTTGTTGGCGGCATCCTGAACGGAAATGCATTTTAGCACAACAATAGAAAAGTATAGACTTGGCAACCGAAAGAGAGATTATTCCGACGCATGAATAGATAACCAACATGTACATCATCACATCTTCAAATACATCAGAATATCCAACACACCATAAATGGTTCGAATGCCAAAGGATAACTAAACATAGCTAAGAATGGATACATCGGTACTCCCATGCTCATCACGCAGGACGGCGACTAGGAGTACGGCGAGAGGTACGGTGAGGAGCACGCCCACGAAAGTAGGTAGAACGACGATCCACGTAGATCTGACGTGGTCTGAGAGCGACTCTAGGTGTGGTGAAGTACATAGCGTCGACTCCCTGTGCTCCAAAGTGTGGAATCCCAGTGTAACCGGCACCAAGGTTAAGGAGTGGACCTCTGATCGGCTCGTAACCTCCAGCATCTGGCAGACGACGACCAACTGGCTGATCGAAACATGCAAAGCGCTCGTCTCCAACAAAGTCTGTGGTGTAAGTCGCTAGACGAGTCAAAGCAAGGTAGAGCTGCTCTCTGAGTGAAGCCACCTCCTGAGATAGTGTGCTGGCAACTGCGTCACTGTGTCTCACAAACTGAGCGGTGGTGTGCAGCCTAGAGTTATCATGCTCGTAAACATCCAGGTTGTCGTAGAGAGTGAAGTGAGCTCCCTCCGAAGTGATGTAACCACGGGGGATGTGGCGATAGATAGAATCGTCAAATCCCCAGTAGTCAGCACGAAGGACGGTGAGACTCACATAAGCTGCCTGCTGCACAGCCATATCCACTGTGGAACCTACTGCCTCGTAGAGGTGGACTACGCTCATGCCATCATCTGACAGAATGTAGACGATAGCCTGCTAGTAGGTCTGGTCAAACTCTCGCTGCTGCTCGTAGACCTGGTACTCTGGTGCCCAACGGAACCCCAGAAAAGTGACCATGTCTCTCAGCATCTCCGGATAACCGGCAGTGCTCTCGCAACGAGTCATACGAACCACCTGCGGGTAGAACCTAAGATTCATCTGCAGATGATCGGGGAAGTTTTGATTAGACGCCGGTAGAAGAACTGAAGTGGCAAGCAACAACAAGGTTTCAACGAACGAAAAGGATGTTGAGAAGAACAGGATATCGAAGCAACATCGGGAAACACGAGACCAAACACTCCTGAGGTACTACGGAAAACCCATCCGGGCTTCTAAAGGATAAATATCTACTGCTTAAGGAATAGAGGATCTGCTTCCGGGGCTTACACGCCTCCGTTCTCAATCGTGAGTAGGCAACATGATAAATCATGTCACAACCACCTCCATTCCTATGGTCTAGTAGATATAACTATCCTAGAGAAACCAGGATACGTGAAATCCTAACTTGAAAGTTTAGATGAGAAGAGAAAACAACATTGCACTTCCTTACCAGAAAAGGGAGGGTGGGTGGGGAAAGAAATAAAAGAACAGAATTCCTACTCTCACGTTTCATTTTTCCTATATAGCTACAAAATAGTTTCTAGACTCAACTGCGACCAGTAAAAGGGATCCTACAGGCAGACAGGCTCTGATACCATTTGTCGCACCCGGACTTCTAGAGGATACTCACAGCCCGCTAAACAGTAGATAAATGGCTTACGGGTCATACCGGCACCCGCATCTCAATATGAGCAGGCCAACACGGAAACGTGTGACAACCATTCTCTACTATCCATCGTCTGCGTAAACCATCCCATAGAAATACGACTACTTCCATTGACGTACTTCATAACATACACACATGGTACGTCAACGGCATTTGAACAAGTGATATCACAACAAATCTCTAAGACACAAAGAAATAGAAATAAGTTGCAAATAGCTCTCACTAGAGCAGAGATAGCAAATACAATCATCCAGAGGACACATGTCCCAACAAGTCATCATTACATCACAGCGGAAGCATCCAAAGTGTCTGAGTACAGACAAGATCCAAATAGGCCTAAGAGGCCGGAAACGAAAAGACGGAGCCCATCCACGATGTCTCGGATCCTGCCCGGGTCCGCTATCTACTCGTCAGCAGCCTCGTCATACTCCACGTAGTAGCCACCATGGGGATCCTCGGAAACGTAGTCTGCGGAAACCACAGCCCCAAAGGGGTCAGTAGAGACAAGTACTGGCAAGCAAGACGCACAAGATACCAAAGTGTACCCGGCAACACCAAGTACAGATGCGTTGGGTTCAACGGGAGATAGGTGATACAAAAGTGCGGCAGCGGGCTCCCTAACCAACTACAGAGACACGCTACAACATCCGGCTAAAAGAAGGGGATACGATAGCGTATCGGAACCAACTACCACTATCCTCAAACAAACCCATCTTGAATCTCTCCCCTTATCCAAAGAAGCAATCCGAGGATAACTCACACAGTTGGATTAATGAAGGTTCAAGTTATTGTGTCAATAAGCTCATTACTAGTCAACATTGGTATTAATTAGGTGCAAGTTGTCTAATCCTTGTTAGCCAGCCCTATCACCAAGTCATCCATAACCGCGGACAGCACGGCTTCTCGAGAAGATTTAACCCTGCAGGGATGCACCAATTTGGCCGTACACGTAAGAATACCCCGCTAGATGGAAATGCACTCCCACCAAGCGAGGCACTCAACACAACCCAACTCTTCTTTGCATCAAGCCCAAAGAACCCCGTGCAATTGAGCGCACGGCTAATCAAGCCCCACGAAGAAAAGGGGACCCTCATAGCACTCTAAGAACGTGTCTCCCTAAATGCCGACTACAAAAGTTACCACCCTGCCTCGGGATCGCATCTGCATATGCATGCGGCAAATGGAAAACCCGAACTAAATGAGGCGATTTGGACGAGATGCGAATCGAATCAAATTGAGGGGGACGCCCATACACGCTTCCCACATGCGGTTAGTGCGCTCATCATGGATCTAGAGGACAAGAACCTTTCCTGAGTTCGACACTAGCAGGCCTCAAAACCATACACGGCCTCCTGCCGGTGCCTTATCATCAAATTAGCATTACCTCAAACATTAACAGGTTGTTGTTTAACATCGAGCCCCCAGAACATAATAAATATGGTAATAGAAATAACGGACATCAGACTCGAGCATAAACAACCCTAAGCATGCTAGTAAGACACATGCAACAAGCAATAGGGTATAGGTGTGGAGGATAGGCTATATCATGGTTACAGGATAACATGTGATAGGATCGGAACACAAGCAACGAATCTTAAGGCTAGCATGATAGACAACGGAAAGTATCGATATCCAGTGTGGAAAGGACACAATGGTTCATGTGAGTGAATACTTGCCTGCAAACTCAGTAGCCTGGTACTGGGCTAACTCCTCAGAAGTAGTGTCGTAAACCTCGTCTGTCTCTACGTCGTCGTCTATTCGAGAGGAAGCAAACAAACAACGCAGAGAGACAAACAATCAATAACATGGCATAATGCACAATCATGGGATGATGCATGACAATTTAATTAATGCATCAAAGGTAAGCTAGTTGACATGGTAACATAATTAAATGGGCCCATATGCAATTTGGATGGCATATGGAAAGGCCCATGAGTTAAGGTTGGATTAAATGATCTATAGCTAACCATCATGTGATAGTGGATTAGGATGATGCATGGATGAGGAAAACAATAAGAAAACAACAATAGATTCAATTTGGTATGTTGTTTACCAAGTTTGGAATTTATTTATTAAGTTATGAAATTTGGCTTCTTAAATGAGTTACACAAGCATTAGTTGTTTTCACCAATTTTAATTGTTCAAAATAGATAACAAAATTCATATTTGGAAAGAACACAAAATTTTAGGTGGAATACATGTTTCATATGTTGAAAAAGGAATTAGAATGAATTAATTAAGAATTAAACAAGTTTGAACAAGTTTTAAATGAATTTAATTCAAGTATGAAATTATTTGAATTTTTATTTGTTCAAAACATTTAATAAAATTCATATTTGGAAAGTTTATACTTTTCTGGTTTGAAAACATATTTTATATGTTCAAAAAGAATTTATTTTGACCAAGTTATGAATTGTAGCAATTTTAAATGACTTAAACAAGATTTAAAATATTTAACCAATTTTAATTATTCAAAATAGGAAACAAAGTTTATATATGGAAAGGTGGTTCAATTTTGCATGGAAAACATATTTTATAAGTGACATTTGAATTAAATTTGAATTAGTTATGAATTTGACCAAATTTGAAATAGTTGTTTGAATTTGAAGTTTTGAAAATATTTGAAATGTTCAAAACAGTAAACAAATGATTTAAACATGTAGAGAATTAAATTTGGTACAGAAAACATATTTTATTTATTTAATTTGGATTTGAAATGCACAAGTTATTTGAATTTTAAATGCAGGGGCTATTCTGTGATTTAAACAATTTTAATTCTAATCCAGGGGCCTAGGTGCGAAAAAGAAATTCTAGGCATGCCCCTGGGGCTTTTTCTACGCGGGCAGAGCAACCCCTGGGTCACTGGCAGTGGGCCAGTGCCCAGCTGTGCGCTTGCGGGGCATCCGCGGTCGATGGCAGGTGGGACCATCTAGCCCGCGTGGCAAAGGAGCAAAATGTGGGTTTATTCCTGCGCGCGGGGGGGGGGGGGAGGGTCGAACCCGCGCCGCGGGCGTGCGCGCCGTTGGATCAGACCACTGCGGTGTGGATCGTTTGGTGACAGAGAGGAGGTGCGCGCGGTTTTGAGGTTCAGCTGCTGCTGTTAACTGAAACTGACGAAAGGTTCAGGCTTTCTGAACCTGACGGGGATGCGCTCGCCGGCGGCGAGGATGCGCTGCTGCTGCAGCTCGTGTGCGTGCTAGGGTGCTGTGGGCGTGCGCGTGGTTGATACGAGGAAGCAGAGATGGGAAAGAAGGAGGGAGAGGTGGTGCTCACCACCTCTGTAGTCGTGGCAGCGGCCCGGTGAAGAGGACGGTGACGGCGGCGACAGAACGGGGACGGCAGCGACGATCTGATGCCTCCCAGGCCTTGTCGATGATGCGAGGAGGGAGAGGGTTGTACGATGATCCCGTTCCCGTGCCCGGGGAGGCTCGACGATGACCACAACCCCTGCTCCACCTCGATCAAGCTCCGGCCATGGCGTGGTGCAGGAAAGTTCAGAAAGTTCAGAGGAGGATTGGAGGGGATCTGAGAGGGAGGAGAAGAACTGGCGGCGGCAGGGAGGAAGGAGAAGGCTAGGGCTAGGGTTTGGGAGCTCGGGGGCTAGATATAGGGGAGAAAAAGGCAGGGAGGGAGCACTTGGAGGGCGCCCTGCTGTGTGCGCGTGCTGGCGTCAGCGCGCGTCAGTCGTACGGAGGAGGGAGAAGGAAAAGCGGGCCGCGCGCGCTGCGTGCTGGGGTGGAAGGTGGGCTGGGCTGGCCCAGTCTGCCTCCCCCAGCCGTTTGCTGTTTTTATTTTTTTCTTTCTCTTTTTTTTGCAGAAAAGGAAAAGGAAGAAAGGAGAGAAAAATTGAGGGGTTTTTGTGATTGAAAATTTTGGGGATAAATTTTTATGAGTTATTTATCACAAAAGCACAAGTGTGCAACTTTCTGTTTTTCAAAAATTCAAAGTTGGTTGCTGTTTAAAATTCAAATGAATTTGGTAACATTTGAATTAATGAAACTTAAACAAGTTAATAGTTTTTAATTTCAAGTTTATTAGAAACAAATGATTGGTTTGATTGCAAGTTTTATTTGAAACCTTGTAACAGAACAAGTATGACACAAAATTTGAAATTTGGTTTGAAATTCAAATGGAAAAAAAGGAAAACAAATGGAAACAAATGCAAAGCTTATGATGACATGATGCAAAACATAACTTAACAAAAAGCAAACATTCTAATGGTTGTTTTTCATACTTGGGATGTTACAACTTATAGGTATTCTTTGGCTCCCCATGTGTCGAATCAGTAAATTTGGTGACACTTACCCTCAAAGGTTGTTGCGATCCCCTACACTTGTGGGTCATCACCCCTTAAATCGTGAAGAGAAGAAAGCGGGGACATCTCTTTGTGTTATATTTGTAGATTAGTTCTTGTGCTATCAATAGGAGGCTTACGGAGGATATCCATAGTTGATTTTTAATTCATTTTCGCTTCTTTGTTTTTCCACCATTTCTCTCGTTTCTCTTGCCAGCGCATTCTAGCCTTTGGATGTTTTTTTTGTTGAAGTTACAACGGCCGCACATAAGTGTCAGAATGTACGGGTGGTCGGACATGTCCGAGCCCTAGGCTAGCTCCGTCCGGGCTGGATGTCTCTCGGGGTCATGCCCCGGACGTTGTGTCCGGGCTCCGCTCTGCCCACTTAGCTTCAGGGACAAAGCTCGGATAAAAGGTCAATGACGTCAAGACTACCTTTGCTCTATTACACTAGGGTCATTTCCAAAAAAAAGCATTTGTTAGCACTAACTAGTGAAGAATTCCAACTTTTTAGTGGGGTCAGCTGACCCCAATCCTCTAAAGGAAGCCCTGTCCCTACTTAGCTTGGACGGGCATTATCCGGTCCTCTAGTGAGACCGTCCGGACGGAGCAGAAAATCCTCCAACACCCATAAATGCTCCTGGCCTATTTAAGGAGGCTTATTCCTCCTTGAGTAGGTGTCGAACCACTTTCCCCGCTGAAAGAGCATTTCTTGATCCCTAGTGTTTTGTGTGTTAGTTAAAAATACTAGTGATAGGTTGATCGGGTGTTAAGTGGTACAGGTCGTTAAATTTATCCTTTGCATCGAACACCAAAATGTGTGAAGTTAGATCAGCTGCTACAAGTTTTAGAAGGCAACCGGAAATTTCTTGGTAACCGGATTATCCGGTTTTGGAGAAACACAACCAAATTCGGCGCGATCCGGAACGTTTTGAGCAACACTTTTGATAACGTCGAGCGTTTCCGTCGCGAATGGCGGAAAAGTGGAGTTTTCTCTCGACGTATTGGTTTGGTCCGTCGCAGACTGGTTTTGCCCGACTTTTTGCTAGTTTTACGTCGCGGATTTTCGTCCCCGGCCCAGTAGCCCACTAAGAGCCCAGTTTCCTTCGACGAAACTTGCCTGGTCACGTAGAACATCGCGAATTTTTCTTGGGGCCACACATCCTACCCTGTTTGACTGCTTTGGCTGGCTACGACCACGCCCTTGGTGCCTGGCCCCACCTTCAGGCCGTGTGCACCGTGGGACCCAATTTAGCCGTTGGTACTGTGGGACCCAATTTAGTCGTTGACACAGCTGAACATACCAATTAAATAACTCAACCACACCACAACAAAGCCACTGCCTTCAATCCTTCGCCGCCGCTGCCGTAAATCCTCCTCCGTTACCACTCCGCTGCCGCTGACGAGGGCGCGCACCTAAATTTCCCTCTCCTCTTTCTCCTTGGCGATTCTAGGGTTCTTCCCTGTCTCCCCTGTCTCACATGGCGCGCCGGGAAAGCATGGCTGCTAGTGGCGAGAGTTCTTTTTCGTCGCACGAAGGGGGGTTTCCTCCTCGCCTCCGCAAACCTATCCCATACACTCCGGTGGCCTTGGACCACTCCAATGAAACAAAATGTCTGTGCGGTATGAATATGACCATGTGGATTTCTTGGACCGACCATAATCCAAGCCGGAGATTCCTGAAATGCCAAAGACGCTTGGTAAAGATTCTTGCTTTAGTTTCAGTTTGGTTGCAAGATTTTGCTTTTGGTTAAATTTTATCTCATTTTGGTTGCAGAAGTATGACATTCCTTATGGTTGTGGAAAGTTCTCATGGCATGACCCGGAATGGACAGAATTTCAGGAACAGGTGGTTCTTCAACTGCGTAATGCAGTGTTTAGAGAGAAGGACGAGAATAGCACATTGCAGGAAGAGATAAGTGCACTGAGGCAGAAGCTAGATCAGGTGCTGCGGCAAGGGGTACACAAAGAAGGTGATGATGAAGCTGCTGGAAAACCTGCTCATGAAGGCAAGATTCAAGATTGGCCACAATCTATTGATGATTTGGGTTTTTTCAGTTTTATTTGCAATGTGTCTTGGCATGATGATGTCTGGCAGTTGAGTAATGACATATTAGCAATGTAAGGAAGATAATTGGGTAATGGTAGCACTTGAGTAATATCATGTTCGCGGTCAATTTTATGAGCACTTGTATGTACTCTATGTTTAATGCTATGGTTTTGACATATACGAGACAAATATCTAAAAATCACACACACACACACACACAGACTCACACACACACAAACAAACAAAATTCAAAGAAATGCAAGAATGCACTTCAGTTCAACACAAGCATACACACACACATGCACATCAGTTCAACACAAGCATGCAAGCAGTCATGCAAAACAGTTCAACACACATCATGCAAACAGCCATGCGCATCAGTTAAACAAAATCATGCACACAAAGCATGCAAAATCAGTTCGGCACAAGCTTGCCCACAGGCATGCAACACTAGTCTGCATCGCTATCATCTGCGGCAGTGCACCCGGATCATTGTCATACTCCGCATATGTGTCGTCTACTTCATCCTTACTGACTTCTAATTCAGCGTCACCATCTTGTACTTCACCTTCCTTATGCTGCACATACACTTTTTTCCGATCTTTGATAATAGCCCAAATCTCATCTGGTGAGAGGATGCGGGGAGCCATGTAAGTGTGTCCCAGAGTAGCCGGAGGCGAAGGATGGGATATCGGGTCAGCGGGAACATCCTCATTGTAAGAGACCTCGACATCTTGATGTGCTAGAATACTAGGCCTCTCCTCCTCATCATTGTCCTCCTCATCTTTGTCGTTCTCATGTTCAGACACATCAAAGGTCCACCTATGCTCAGATTTTTGGACTATTCGCCAGTGTTCTCCCCCTACATTGCCTGGCATATAAAACACTTTCTGTGCCTGGGTTGACAGGATATACTTATCATCCTCGTACCACAAATTGGAAATGTTGATGCTCCTGAACAGTTTATCATACTTTTCCAGTTTAAACCTTCGCATGCTCGCGTCTGCTTCAAGATGATACCAGTCACAGCCAAACAGAACAACTGTCCGTTTATGTTTCTCGGTGGTGATATAAGTCAGCTCTTTGATTTCCTTGAGGACACCATAAAAATCTCTTGCGTCCCCGCTGTGATCTCCAGCAGCCAAGACTCCACTGTTTTACGTTTTCTTGCCTTTTTCACGCTCATCGGTGACAAACCAAACTAAGTTCACATGACAAACTGAATATGTTTTAACTTTGCTGTGTGGGCTAAGTGCCAATGCGAACAAATCATCTTCATGAACTTCTGGTACTTCCCGTGCCTTGTTCATCATATGTGTACCATAGAAAAAAAGAAAAACAATATGGTCAAAATCATGCAATGAAATGCAAAAGGTCAAAGAGAAATGCAAAAGAAAACTTGCATGCTCTTTGAACCATCTTGGAAAATCCTGGTCAACCCTAACTTCGACATCAGGTGTCCCTTCTTCCTCCAGCTTTGTCCTGAACTTTCTGCAAACCATGAAGAGTTATTAAACTCCAGTAACTATGGGGTATACAATGTGTAGGGTAACATAAAATTCAGACATAGGGAACATACTGGATATAGCCTGTAACCTTGCTGCAATTGTTTAAGACATACCAAGCCATTCTATGAAGCTCTGTTGACAGGGTCTCAGTGCTATCATGATTGATCGCACTATATGCTCCAACTAAACGCGCACCATGGCCAAACACATCACAAGATGATTCTTCCCGTTCAACTTTTTGTTGAGCCTCATATCTCCGCTGCCGGTTGTACCTTGTCTCAATATCTTCTTTCAAGTATCTAGAGACAAATGCCAAGCACTCGGAGGCAATGTACGGCTCTGCAATTGAACCTTCTGGATGGGCCATGTTCCTCACATATCTCTTGAAAGTACAAAACATCCTCTCGATTGGATACATCCACCCATAGTTCACAGGGCCTCGGAGCAAAGCGTCGTCAGGTAAATGCACAGCCAGGTGGACCATAACATCAAAAAACACCGGAGGGAAGATGTTTTCAAAGCTGCACGAGATTACTGTGATTTCAGCATTCATACGGAGCAGAACACTTCTTTCCAACCTTTTACAGCACAAGTCCTTGAAAATTTTTCCTAGGTCACCTATCGCCCGATAGACATCGTCTTTCAATAATGTTCTCTGCAACAGGATGTGCCAGTCATGGGTTTTAAGTCCCGAGATCTTGTGTGTTTGTACGTTGATACACTTGGACATGTTGGAACAAAAACCATCTGGTGTACAGTCAAATAGAAACTGGCATAGCTTTGTCTTCGCATCTTTGTTTAGGTTATAGGTTCCATATGTCATTACACATTTATATTTCTTCGGGTTCACGTCCGGCGGCATTACCGGTGGATCCAGTTGCATTTTTTTTCTAATGCCAAGGTTATGAAGATCCTTCATGGCATTGACGGTGTCCTTATTCTTCCCTTCCAATTCAAGGACGGTGCCAAGGATGCTGTCTAAGATGTTCTTTTTGATGTGCATCACGTCGAGATTATGCCAAAGTTTCAACTTTGGCCAGTAATGCAAGTCCCACCAACCAAGCCTACGCTTCCAGATCGGTGTAGGTTCTCCACGCTTCCTCTTCTTGCTGATTCTCTGGGGACCAATTCCTAGTTTTAGATGTCTAACCTTCTCCAGCTCAGCTTGTAACTCTTTATCAGTAAATGATTCTAGCCGCTCGTTCTTGACGAAAATTTTACCTCAAAGGTCCGTCTTTCCCCGCCACAAGTGGTCATGGGGGAGGAAACGATGGTGCACAATGTAGCACAATTTGTTGGTTATGGGCATTGATAGAGGATCTTTGTCACAATGCAGGCATGCAGCATAGCCTTGAGTAGTACGCCCATACATAGTGCCACAAGCTGGGTAGTCGTGTATGCACCAGAGTACTGCAGCACGAAGATCAAACATTTCCCAAGAAAATGAATCATAAGTCCGCACACCCTTCCAAAGGTCCTGCAAATCTTCAAGCAACGGCTGAATGAAAAGACCAAAGTCCTTTCCAGGACTTGTTTTGCCAGGGATTAGAAATAAAAGCATGTAATATGATGGATCACTGAACTTCTCTGGTGGATGGTTGTACGACACGGCAAACACAGGCCACATGTTGTAGCTTGTGGTCATGGTTACATAGGGATTGAATCCATCAGAGGCAATGCCGAGCTTTATGTTTCTACGATCGCCCGCAAATGTTTTGAATTCATCGTCGAAAGCCTTCCACGCTGCACCATCAGCCGTATGAGTCAATATGTCCTTTTTCGGCTTCCTCTTTAACGCATGCCACTGCATGTTCTCCGATGTTTTGTTTGAAGCAAACAATCTCTTCAGCCTCGGTGCCAAAGGAAAATAACGCAACACTTTAACAACAGATCTCTTTCTCTCCGGATACTTCCACCTGGATGCTTGACACTCTGGGCAGTTGTCCTTATTAGCATAATCCCCTCTGAAAAGTATGCAGTTGTTTGGGCACACGTGTATGCTGTCATATGAAAGACCCAACTCCTTCATATAAGCTTTTGCTTCTCTAAATGATTTGGTCAGTGTATTGCCATCCGGAAGTGCCTTGGCAAATATACGCATCCAAGCATCAAAAGCAGCGTTGCTGACCCGATAATATGATTTGTGATGAAGTAGGTTTATCATTAATGACAGCCTACCGACGTGTTTATTTCCCGGGTAAAGCGGGCGCTCTGACTGTGCCAACAATTTTTCAAATACTTTATCATACCCACCTTCGACCTCAGTTTCTGTTCCTTCATGGGCTGTTGCTCCCATGAGGTCTTTCAACAATGCTTCCATTTCATCGGCTTCTCTACCTGCCTCATCTTCGTCATCCATATCCATATTATGATTCCCATGACCAGCATTATCATCCTCATCACCACCATTGCCATCATTATGTGGAGGATCTTCAATAATCACAACATCACTTGGCTCTCCATGATATCCACCGAAGGTAGGTACTGGAAATTTTGTGGATCTGTAAGTGCCGGGTCATCACTCCAAAATGCTGGATCTTCATATTTAGGCACCTCGTGCATGGGCATCGAACACGACAATTATCGCTGTTTCTGTCCTTGACTAAGCTTATGAACTCTTTGATTCCATCAACATATGGAGGGGTCCATGGTCTACCACTTGAAATCCAACGCCTATCCATCTGTTAAAGAGATAAACAAGCTATTATTGGATTTGTCTGAAAGGGGGTAATCATTTTTTATAACAGGCTACTCAATTTGCGGAACAAACTAATCGACTTTAACGAACATCAAATCACTAAACATGAACAAACTAATAACAGACCATGAGCAAACTAATCAATTGGCAGAACAATTAACAGTTCTAGGTATTCTTACTTTGTTAGCAAGTAGCACAAGGATGGGAGGGTTCTTTACCTTGGCTTGCGGAGGCGGCCGGAAGGGGATTCCCAACTAGTCGAACAGTACAGGCGTGCGCGGGGAATGCGGTCGGAATGGGAGCATCAGCGACGTAAGCCGTGGAGGGCGGGCGAGGAGACGGCGGCCGCGGAGGGGGGCGATGGTGGGGGCGGCAGGATGAGCCTCTGGCGGCTTGCACAACCCCAGAAAAAAGGACGGAAGGGGTGAGCTCCGTCCTCCGTGGAGAGCACCGTACGCCACCACCGCCGCCACAACCAAAGGTGGAGAGAACTGGATCTAGTTTCCGAACCTGATTTTGGTCTGAGCAGTGATGGGTCCCACATGCCAGCCCCTCTAGCTCCGCATGCTGGCAAGGCGGCAACGGTATTTTTGTGGGTTCTCCACGTGTTCCCTTTGGCCCCATATGTCTGCCACAGGTTGATTTTCGTTGGACTTTATTGTCCACTTCAGTTAATAGCCGAATAGACGCAGAGAGAGAGCACTCTGTCCCCTTCCAGTGAGAGAAAAACCCCGCCGTTTTTCTCCACGGGGAGATAATCGCCGCCTCCGCAGCAGCCGCCGCCGTTCTTCTTCACAAGCCGCGAGGTTCTTCCATTTCCCTTCTCCTTTCTTTTTCCTCCGCACGCATGGAGAGCGCGAGGAGTGTGAATCTCACATTTTCGCGTGCATGCATGCAGCGGTACGTGTGGCCGAATCCGCCGCTGGGGTCATCATCGACGACGATGCAAAGGGTCAGCAAAACACCGACGGCGACGCTCTTCACCATCGGTAAGCACCCTCTTCATCGGTTGTCATCATCAATTTGAATCCGCTTGGGTTTTTTTGCCGGCCATGGCGGATGAACGGTACAAGTAGTACTACTACCTCCGTTCCATAAACTAGCTTGCTGGAAAGGCTTACCATGATGTATCCACCGAAGGTAGGTACTGGAAAATTTGTGGATCTGTAAGTGCCGGGTCATCACTCCAAAATGCTGCATCTTCATATTTAGGCACCTCGTGCATGGGCATCGAACACGACAATTATCGTTGTTTCTCTCCTTGACTAAGCTTATGAACTCTTTGATTCCATCAACATATGGAGGGGGTCCATGGTCTACCACTTGAAATCCAACGCCTATCCATCTGTTAAAGAGATAAACAAGCTATTATTGGATTTGTCTGAAAGGGGGTAATCATTTTTTATAACAGGATACTCAATTTGCGGAACAAACTAATCGACTTTAACGAACATCAAATCTCTAACCATGAACAAACTAATAACAGACCATGAGCAAACTAATCAATTGGCAGAACAATTAACAGTTCTAGGTATTCTTACTTTGTTAGAAAGTAGCACAAGGATGGGAGGGTTCTTTACCTTGGCTTGCGGAGGCGGCCGGAAGGGGATTCCCCACTAGTCGAACAGTACAGGCGTGCGGCGGGAATGCGGCCGGAATGGGAGCATCGGCGACGTAAGCCGTGGAGGGCGGGCGAGGAGACGGCGGCCGCGGAGGGGGGCGATGGTGGGGGCGGCAGGATGAGCATCTCGCGGCTTGCACAACCCCGGAAAAAAGGACAAAAGGGGTGAGCTCCGTCCTCCGAGGAGAGCACCGTACGCCACCACCGCCGCCACAACCAAAGGTGGAGAGAACTGGATCTAGTTTCCGAACCTGATTTTGGTCTGAGCAGTGATGGGTCCCACATGCCAGCCCCTCTAGCTCCGCATGCTGGCAAGGCGGCAACGGGATTTTTGTGGGTTCTCCACGTGTTCCCTTTGGCCCCATATGTCTGCCACAGGTTGATTTTCGTTGGACTTTATTGTCCACTTCAGTTAATAGCCGAACAGACGCAGAGAGAGCACTCTGTCCCCTTCCAGTGAGAGAAAAACCCCGCCGTTTTTCTCCACGGGGAGATAATCGCCGCCGCCGCAGCAGCCTCCGCCGTTCTTCTTCACAAGCCGCGAGGTTCTTCCATTTTCCCTTCTCCTTTCTTTTTCCTCCGCACGCATGGCGAGCGCGAGAAGAGTGAATCTCACATTTTCGCGTGCATGCATGCAGCGGTACGTGTGGCCGAATCCGCCGCTGGGGTCATCATCGACGACGATGCAAAGGTTCAGCAAAACACCGACGGTGACACTCTTCACCATCGGTAAGCACCCTCTTCATCGGTGGTCATCATCAATTTGAATCTGCTTGGGTTTTTTTGCCGGTCATGGCGGATGAACAGTACAAGTAGTACTACTACCTCCGTTCCATAAACTAGCTTGCTGGAAAGGCTTACAAGAATGGAGGGGAGTACTAATTAGTACTAGTATTTTGCAGGGGTTTCTGCAGGTTGTGCTGATTTAGTACTAAAATTGTACTCCATCTCGGTTTATTAGTCACTTTTCCAAAATCAAATAATATCAAGAGTTACGCACAGTTAGCATTAATGATCTTCTAGAGACCCTCCCACCCACTTCCTCTCCCCAATCTGCATGCAATTTAGCCAATGCTCCATTTAATTAAGCCAATGCATGCTCTTACTATTAAGCATTGTTGGTCTTTCCTAATTCATTGCCAAATTTAGGAGTGATTATCTTGACCAATCGTCACTTGCCTAGGTAGTATTTATGCAGATCATTAGTGTTGTTATTTGTGTAGCTGTAACTTGGATTCTGTTCTAATTAATACGCTTGTTTTTGTGTTTAAAAATCAAGTATGGATGAAAACCTATGTCAGTTCTGTTCTCATGAATCTGACATGTGTCTCGCTGACAGTGAACAGCCATTATTGAATTTTAGAGTGATGATGAGGGTTTCTATAGAATTTTGTCATCAATCGGCAGTAAGTATCCTTGACACTACAATTATGTTGTTCCCGAGCTTTTGATTTGTTGACGAATATATGTGTGCGTATTCTATTAAATTGTATATATGTGTACTATGTAGGATCTGCCTTGTATTTTCCATAAGCGTATAGAGCAATTTGCTGTTGGTCCACATAAGGCATGGATTGTATGCAATGTCAATGAATACCACTTCTACGTGGAACGTGGGTCTGGAATGACTTATATATGTGGACCATATTGGACAACATTTTGTCAAGCTTATGATATTCAACCGAACGATCTTGTGAGGTTTCATTATGATGATTTATTCGGTATGTTTGGCGTTCGAGTAACTACTGCAAACAATGAGGTCAAATCTTGGGTTCTAGACCCTGGTATGTAATTGCACATTGGCTTGTTTTCTTACACATTAATTTACTAGCTAGTTAATACTCCCTCCGTCCACTTTTAATCTACATACTAGATAAGAAATTTTTCCACTTTTAATCTACATCCTAGGCTCTGAGCATTAATTCTCTACTCGGTAATCAACACCAACACAGAAAATGAAGCAGTCTTGATTTCCCTATTGGATGTCATTATCTTTAATGTGGCTTGGATTGGTTGTTCACATATCTAGGTAGTAATTTTAAATGACTTGCTAATTTATCTTAAAACTTGTAGAATGTAGATTAAAAGTGGACGGAGGGAGTATATATGTAGATTAAAACTTTCCAAGATGGCCTTGGTTATGTAATTGCACATTCACGTGTTTTTCCCTTTGCGATCAGAGTGTCGTCCTATCGTACCATCTTGCAAGATGACACTACAGAAGAGCCTATTTGGGTACCCATGTGAGGTCATTGGTTTTGAAATGAATGCGATAACCTGGGTTTTTACAAGCAGAATAAGATGGACCTGGAAAATGGGGAGCATATTATAGTCCATAAGTTCTTTGTGCACAAGGTGCGGGATCAAGGAGAACTTAATGAGCTGGTTAGTTAATTACATGATCATACTTTTCCTGCTTAATTTGAAGAAAAAAAAAATGTCATTTAGCTATCTATGCATTTCTGATATCAGTCTTAAATGTACTTGCTCCGGATGTCCCTTTGAAATGCATAAATGGGTATATACTTCCAAGAGACGGGCAATCTCGTATATGCATGAAATCTGGTGGGGACAATGAAGTGTTGGGCTCATATCACATTGATGAAGAAGAAGAACCTTATTACTTCAAGTTCACCGAGGGCTGGTCTAAATTCGCTGTTCAATCGCGATTGCAAATAGATGATATCATCGTCATATAGGTAAAGGTGACGAAGGACTATATCAGGCTGGTCGTAGAGGTGGTCAGTGACAATGCGGACGGCAACGTCGAATCACAGGAGGACGATGGGAGCAGTGAACTTGGCAGTGTAGTTGGTGAGAACTTCTGAGTAATTTTAGAGAATGATAACAAACTTGTGTTTTTTTTATCAGCTAGTTTGGTGGTCAATACTTGTATTAAATTGTTTAATTAATTAGCATGTATATTCCTCGTGTATAGATGTAGTGGTACCAGAAATGATGTCTTTTGTTGTCCTACCAAAACTATCTTATATAACCTTGTAGTAGTACCAAAAATGTTGTCTTTTGTTGTCCTACCAAACTATCTCATGAGAAGTGTTGTTGCAAACTATCTCCTTTGTAGTGATTACTTTCAAACGTAGTCCAAGCATTACTGAGCATTCTTAAGAAACAAATTATTGAGATAAACTATAAAATTAGTAAACACAACTTAAACATGGTTCGACACAAATCTGCGATAAACTTGCTAGTGCACACACAACAGGTTTTAAACTGAAAGAAATGGATAGCAGGTAACCTGGGACAAGCCCCAAACACGCTCACGCAGGAGCAATGGAGCTTAATTTGAAGCCCAGCTCTAGGAGGAACGCCCTTTCTTGGCTCGTTCGAGTTCCCTGCGGAGGAAATCAATTTCCCTATCTGTCAGCTCAATCTTCCTTTCGAGGAATGAGACCGTGCTCGGTATGTCGATGTTTTGCATCAGCTTCTCATTCAGCTCACGGCATATTTCCGACGCCTCCCTTCCTACCTCCTTATAGCAGGCAATAGCGGCTTTACCCTTGCGACCATTCTCCCTACACTGCTCTTCCAGATTCTCTAACTCCTCGTCCAGTTCTGCCAAATGGGTCTTGAGCGAACCGACGAGACCCACCGGCCCCAACAGCGAAGGCGATCGAGTGCGGACATTGGAACCATCGGCGCTGCACAAAGAAGAACCAGATGTTGAAATAAATCCAAAGGAATTGAAAAGGTGGAATCGAAATGAAGGAAGAAGAACTGTTGAAACAAATCGTATTGAAACAAATACCTTGTTGCAGCAGAAGACGACATCGTCGGTGGCGACGAGCAGAAAGGCACGAACGAGCGGCAGAGGGACAACTGATTTCGCTTCGAGGAGAAGACTTGTTGGTTTCTAGGGAAGAAATGCATGAACGAGCGGAGGGAGAAGAAAAACCTAAATAGAGCGGGGTGGGGGAAGATGGAGAAGACGAGGAACCCACGCACCACTTGCAACTGCACACACGCAGCGGATTCTCTGACCGGACTTTTCCTTGACTTTGAGTCATTGACAGCTGGACCCCACGTCTCCTGGGAGGCATCCACGACCAATGCATGCAGGCAAGCTGCTTGCATAGTTGGTTTCTTTCTAATTTAACTCGTGGGAGCCTCTCCTTGGGATTTTTTATACGTTCAAAAAACAAAATCTGAAAAAACAAAATTTGCCAAGAACGCAAACTATTTGTGAACGGAGGGGAGTACTTCAATATATTTTCGGTCACAAACTTCAACATTGGATGGCAGTACACACTTAGTCTTAATTAAACTGAAATAAAATCATAACACAAATACTACATGGGACAAGCCCCAAACACGCTCACGCAGGAGCAAATCGATTTAGATCTAGCCGGGCTCCCCTGCTTCCTTGGACACCACTTCGATCTCGCGGAGGATGAGATCAGCTTGCTGGTCTTGCATCCGAATCTTATTCCCGAGTTGTACCATCTTCCTACCCAAGTCATGGTGGACCGGCAGAATCTCAGCCATGGTTTTAGCAGCCTTCAAAGCTCTCTGCTTCTGCTCCAGCTCGAGTGCATAAAATTTCATCTCCCGCTTGGATTTCGCGAGGATCTCTTTTGCGGTCCTGGCTATGTCCTGGTTCCGGATTTCGATCTGCCCCATGGTGACCTTGGCATCTAGAACCTGCCTCGAAAGGAAAGTGTGGTCCAGGACTGAACCAGGTTTCTCAGTGGAACAACCGACCCTGTAGGAACTTTTGTAAGAAGATGCATGAAAAAATCCAAAAGGTGGAATCTAAAATGAAAGTTTGTACGTTGAAACAAATACCCGACTGCTTGGGAATCCTCGGTCCTCCTCTTCTTAGACGCAGAGGAGATCGGTGAAGACGCCATCTTGGTGAGAAACAGAGGACAAAGCGAACTGATTTTGGCATGGGGAACGAGAGGGGGAAGAAGATATAAAATACAGGCGTGTAAAGTGGCGATATTAACTCATTTGCAACTTCACTCCTGACACGCGTGTGAAGTGGAGACGGCAAACTGCATTCACTCCTCCCACGCGTGGGATTAGCCCACCTTTTCAACATGTACTATACATTGTATTGGCAGCTCAGCACGTTCAAGTTGTGTTGGCATGTAGGCACACTCGAGGGGTACGTACATGGACGCCATTCGAAAGAATAGCACATGGTATGCCAAGGGACTAGGGTTTTTCCGGAGAGGGGCTCTGGAGCGTCTGAATGGTATGCGATATCATGTGTGTTAGAGTGTGGCATGGGTCTTAGATGCCAAATATTCACTCACCCTCTATGTTAGGGCTTCACCGGAGTCGGATTCTCTCTAGCGGGTTCCACGACTACTTAGAGCCTGAGACTCCCGGATATGACAGAATGGGGGAAATCTTGCCAAGAGGTTGGCCCTACCATTGACTTGGGTGTTCCTTGGGCCTAATATAACACAACCAAGCAATTGGTTCCACCTTGCTACCCCCTTTCGGCTCACGTAGAGGGGCCAGAACGGCAGTTCTTTCTTTTTCCCCAAGGGGCTATGGTTTCTCCGAAGAGGGGCTCTAGAGCGTCTGAATGCCAGCACATATAACATACCATGTGTGTTGCCATACCATGTGTGATATGGAGTGTGGAAAGTTTCTTAGTTGACCAAGATTCCCTCA
The DNA here is from genome assembly GCA_028641055.1 of Alopecurus myosuroides. Classification (NCBI taxonomy): domain Eukaryota; kingdom Viridiplantae; phylum Streptophyta; class Magnoliopsida; order Poales; family Poaceae; genus Alopecurus; species Alopecurus myosuroides. Next base: position 168,104,906 of record CM054058.1, read on the forward strand.
TTCTCTTTGTTAGGGCTTCATCGGCGTCGGGTTCTCTCTGGCGGGTTCCAGGACTACTTAGAGCCGAAACTCCCGGATCTGGCGGAACGAGGGAATTCTTGCCAAGAGGTGGCCCCTACCATTTACTTTAGTGTTACTTGGACTTAACCTATCTTTTCTTTATTTTATATCACTTTTTTCTTCTATTTTTTTGTTTCTATTTAATTTTTATTGTCTTACCATGCATGAATATTTAAAACAACGTACATTATTAATTTGAATCCCTGAGCATACTTGTGAAGTTATTTTTTAACTCCTGAACTTTTTTTTAACCGCAAACATGCCTTTTTGACATGGGGGATATTTTTCACAAATATTAACTTTCTTTTGAGACACCTGAATATTTTTCAAAATTACATTACATACAATAATATTTTTCAACACATGGGCCTTTTTTTTAACTCGTTAACATTTTTCCGGTCCCATGACATTTTTCCAATCTCATGGACATTTTTTTAACCCATGAACTCTTTTCGAACCTCGTGATAGTTTTTAGTAAAACATAATCCGACATAAATTTTTCACATGAAAGAAGAAACTTTTTAAATATATGAAATTTATAAAAAATACATGAAGCTTTCTTTGGATAAGGATGAACGTTTGAATCCCGTGAACATTGTTTTCTAAGTATATCATCACATCTTTCAATATACATATAGGACAACACATATATCTATCTAGACTTCTTATAAGACAAAACCCCACTAAAATGTATTTTTGTTTTTTCTATCTTAACATGCAAGCTATCCATATCACCCACCATTTAAGCCAATCAATTATCCATGTCATCTCAACTAATAATTGAGAATTTAGAATGAACAACAAGAATACATAGTTCCACGATCGAATCACATATTCAATGATATATATCAGATTATCAAAACAAGGATACCCTAGTATGTTTATGAATACATTGGGAATTACATCAGACATGATTGCCTCTAGGGCATAATCCCAACAAGGGGTGGGGGTATTTTGGCCAATGGCGTTTGCGCGCGCGGACACCCTTTATCCCCGGGTGCTATTACAAACCGGGGCTAAAGAGTGACCAAGCGTGCGAAAACACCCCAGGTTTTCGATTTCTTCCCCAATTTTTAAACTTTTCATATAATCGAATTACTAGTTTTTGCATTGTCTTGAATCTGGAAAAACTTTCAATATGAAAAGTGTTTCAGATTGCATAAATCGTTCAAATACATTTTTTGTTTTCAAAAATAATTATTCTAACTATTTAAAATAGTAACAATTTTTGAATTTTCACATATTTGAATTAACCTTTTTTGCATTGTTTTGAATTTTACAAATATTTAATATGAAAATATTTGAAATTGTATAACTAATCCAAATATATTTTCTATTTTCAACAATAATTTTTCTAACTATTCAAACTAGTAACAAATTTTTAATTTTCTTATATTTGAATTACCCTTCTTTCCATTGTTTATAATTTGACAGAACTTTAAATATGAAATTAACTGAAAGTATAAATAATCCATATACATTTTCTGTCTTCAACAATAATTATTCTAACTAATCAAACTAGTAACAATTTTTTAATTTGCACATATTTGAATAGCCCTTTTTTGTATTGTTTTGAATTTTACAAAACCTTCAGTACGAAAAGTATTTGAAATTGTATAACTAATCCAAATACAATTTCTATATCATACCCTTGATCCAAAGGCTCACAAGTGCTCAAGAGAAACACACCCCTGATCCAACAGCTCACAAGCACTCGAAGGAAACACACGATCCGTGTGATTCTTTCTGATTGGTGGGATTCAGACGCTTCAGATCCCCTCTCCGACGAAATCCTAACCGTTTAGTCCCATTTGGTAAAACATGCCGGGGCTAAAGGTCTATTTCTTTCTGCCTCTGTCTTCCCGCCTTTTTTTCTTCCCGCACCACTATGTTCCCGCCTTATTTCTTCCCTCCTCTGTCTTCCCACCATTTCTCACTATATATATGTAGGATTGGCCACCATTGGCACAACATATATGTAACCTCATCATTCTCCCATGTCTTCTATCGTACCCACTCTAACTTACCGGAGGCGGAGGCGCTTTCCACCTCAAACTACCCCTGCCCGCCCGGCTACAGCGTCCCCGTCGTCTGGAGGCTGAGTGCCGGAGGTATGCCGGTCCCTCCTATCCCTCAAGGTGTGGCGCGCCGGGCGGCCATCACGAACCACTACTACCATGATCTCACAATGAAGCAGCGGAGGGATCCTAACTACCTCCAAACTATGGAAGCCTTCTTCATTAATTGGCATGAGAGGACGCTCGCCAGGTACGAGGAGAACTACCCGCCACCTTCAAACTTCAACGAGGTCGGTCGTGAGCTATGGTGGGGCGGACAGACTCTTCAGAGCGTCATGGACTACATCAGAACCGGTGAAAAGCCCCGCCTGATCTACCCTCACTTCCAATCCAGGCATCCTCACCCTTCGAGGTTCCAGCCTCCAATGCCGTCCGATGATAGTGACGACGACTACGAGAACAAGTATTATAGGCCTAGGCAGAAGTATGAGTAAACGGAGATCCACTCTTGCCATTCAGTACTCCTCGTCTAGCTACCTGCACCCCACCATTACCCCTAGCCCGTTTAACTAATAATGTAATTGTGTTATGAGTATTGTTGGTGATGTGTAATATTAAGCATTCGAGATTGTTCTGAATTTTACGAAACTATCAATGTGAAAAGTATTTGGATTTTTATAACTAATCCAAATACATTTTCTGTTTAAAAAAATAATTATTACATGAACCATGAAGGTTTGATACATTATTACACAGTAGAATCATAATATTACATGAACCATGAAGGTTTAATACATTACATAAACCATGAAGATTTAATACGTTATCCCCAACTACTGGCGCCATTGTTTTCTTTTCTATTGTAGCCATGGAGCATCTTCATTATTTAGCAGGTTTCTTAGGCCAGTCTTCACTCTAAAGGAAGGAATTTCATCAAAGTTATTATAATCTTCTGACATATCTATCTTGTCCTCCTCTCCCACGATGTTTCTATTCCCCGAAAGAACTATGTGGCGCTTCGGCTCACCGCATGATGTATTCGTTTTCTTAGATTGGGTAGACATGTCCTTCACATAGAAAACCTGAGCCACATCTTTGGCTAGGATGAATAGTTCTTCTCTATACACAAGATTGTTGAGATCCACTATTGTCATTCCGTACTGTTAGTCTACCTTTACCCCGCCTCCTGTCATCTTGAACCATTGGCACCGAAACAGAGGGGCCTTAAAATTAGGTCCATAGTAAAGTTCCAATATCTCCTCTATGTAAACATGTCTCGTTTTTTCCATTGTATCCCATTCCATTGAACTGTTTTGGTGGGTGCTCTTTTTAACTTGGACGATCGTGTAAAATGTATTCTCATTTATCTCATACCCTTGCAAAATACGTATAGTCGAAGATGGTGACCTGACCAACAAGTACAGTTGATCTCCAAAAATGGTGTTATTCGTGAGTTCTGTCTACAACCAGCCGCTAAAAGTCGCCATGTGTTCAAGATTAATCAAGTGGTCAGACTGCCCCGGGTTTTTGGACCGTATAATATTGTTGTGTTCCTCGATATACGGAGTCACCAAGGTGGACATTTGTAGAACTGTGTAGTGTTCTTTAGTGGAATAATGCTCGTCCACACATAGCGTGCCTTTCCACTCATTCTCCCCTCATGCCGCGATTCGGAAACACGAATCGACTTAAGGTCAGGAATAGAGTGAATATAAAACTCAATGACCTCCTCTGTTCCATAACCCTTGGAGATGCTTCCTTCTGGCCTAGCATGGTTATGAATATATTTGTTTAAGACTCCCATGAACCTCTCAAAGGGGAACATATGGTGTAGAAACACAGGACCGAGAATTGTTATCTCTTTGACTAGGTGAACTAGGAGGTGCGTCATAATATTGAAGAAGGATGATGGGAACACCAACTCGAAGCTAACAAGACATTGGACCACATATATCTGTAATGCGGGTAGACTTTCTGAATCAATTACCTTCTGAGAAATTGCATTGAGGAATGCACAAGCTTCACCCTCAAGAAAAGCAGAAGCAATTGTGTCGTCAACACGTGGTGGTCACGAGACTTTAGGTTTTGGAACTTTTTCTCCGACACATTTATTATTCCCTTTATATTCGAGGAGAAGTCAGACGGGACCTTGATACTACTTGTACTTCAAAAAATATTTCAGTTTCTTCTTTGGTAAATGCGTAGCTGGAAGTACCACCTTGAATCCTCCCATGATTCATGACGTCTCGTCCTTTCGTGTGTTAATGGTCTTGTCGTGCTTCAGATGTATCTTTTGACTTCCTATATAAGCCAAAAAGCCTAGCATATTCATGCGAAAATTCTTCGTCAGGTGCATCACGTCGACCGCAGAGAAGAAATCTAGGACATTCCAATAGGGTGGATCCCAAAATATAGATTTCTTCTTCCACGTGGGTGCATGTCCGTAAGCGTCATTCGGAACAGGTTGTCTGCCAAGACCCTTTCCAAAGAAAAATTTCAAATCCTTCACCATATCAAATACATCATCACCAGGTCGGAAGATAGACGTCTCCTGGGTATCTGGTTCACCATTGAAATGCTTGCCCTTTTTTCTTAAGGAATGCTTGCACGGAAGAAAACGACGATACCCTAGGTACACAACCTTCTTACATTTATCCAGATATATACTTCTAGTCTCATCTAAAAAGTGTGTGCATGCATTGTATCCCTTATTTGTATGTTCAGAAATGTTGCTAAGAGCGGGCCAATCTTTGATGGTTACGAACATCAACGCTCGTAGGTCAAATTCCTCCTTCTTGTGCTCATTCCACACACGGACACCTTCTAAGTTCCATAACCATAAAATTTCATCAACTAATGGTCTTAGGTACACATTTACATCGTTGCCGGGTTTCTTTGGCCTTGGACGAGTACTGGCGTCATAATGAACTCCCGCTTCATGCACAACCAAGGAGGAAAATTATAGATACATAGAGTCACAGGCCATGTGATGTGACTATAGCTCTGCTCCCCAAAAGGATTCATGCCATATGTACTTAGACCAAACCATAAGTTCATTGCGTCACCTGGAAAGCGCGGGAACTTTCTCTCGATTTTTCTCTACTACGACCCATCAACGGGGTGGTCTCAACATCTTGTCTTTTTTACGGTCTTCCATGGGCCATCGCAACAGCTTGGCATGCTCTTTGTTCCTGAACAAACTTTTCAATTATGGTATTATTGGAGCATAGCACATCACCTTTGCAGCTACCCTCTTCCTGGGGAACTCACTCTCAACATCGCCAGGGTCATCTCGTCTGATCTTATAACGCAATGCAGTGCATACCGAGCATGCATCTAATTCTTGTATTGTTCACCATGGTAGAAGATGCAGTAATTAATGCAGGCATATGTCTTCTCCACGTCTAGTCCTAGGGGGCAAACAACCTTCTTTGATTGGTGTTATCTATCGGGCAATTCATTCTTTCTTAGAATCTGTTTCTTCATTATTTGCAGCAACTTTGTAAATCCGCTGTCACTCACACCATTCTCTGCCTACCATTGCAGCAATTCTAGTGTGCTATCCAGTTTTTTCTGGCCCTATTCGCAATTTGGATACAACAATGTTTTGCGATCTTTTAACATCTGGTCGAACGCCACCCTCACCTTTTAAATTTCGCATTCTTCCTTTCCATCCGTAATGGCCTGGCCAAGATCATCAATGGGCTCATCTGGTGCCCGGTCGTCAACTTCTTCTTCATCATTATCTTCCATTTCAGTACCGGTACCGTATTTAGGAAACATATCATGATAGTTGTCATAATTCTTTTCTTCTTTTTTGTCTTCCATCATAATCACTCTTTCTCCATGCTTGGTCCAACAATTATAGCCGGAAATGAAACCAAACTGAAATAGGTGGTTGTGGAGGAGTCTGTGGGAAGAGTGTTCCTTGTGATTCCGACATACAGCATATAGACAACACGTAAAATTATTCCGCTCTTTTGCCTAGGCCACATCGAGAAAATAACTCACGCCTTTTATGAACTCGGGAGTGCGTCGATCAGCGTACATCAATTGCTGGTTCATCTGCATTATATAATTATAAAAAAACATTGTGAATAGAGAAATTACCACTGTGCATCGACAAATAAAAGGATAAAAGGTGGTACCTCGACCGAGAAGGAAAGAACAAGGACAAAGCTTAATTAAGTGTGGCGCGAACAATTTAAATCATGTTTGTTTTGTGCTTATGCTTCCGGGCATTCCATTGAACACCTTTAATGCATATGAGGGAAAAACAAATTAGCACACACCCTCTCACACCTTCTATTTATAAATTGAGTGTGTGGCTAAGAAGTGGAGTGTGGCTGGTCGGTTTTATATACAGTGACCTTTAGCCCCGGTTTCATACAGGAATTGGGGCTAAAGGGTGCCGCGTTTTCTCGCAACACCTTTAGCTCCGGTTCGGGGCTCGAACCGGGGCTAAAGGCCCTCCCACGAACTGCTCTGCGTGCCCTCGGTAGCTGGAATACAGACTTTAGCCCAAGTTCGTAGCGGAACCGGGCCTAATGCGGTTTTTTGTCCTAAACAACAGTCACGTTCTCCACTAGTGCCACTACCCCTTGTTGTTGTTCAACATCTCAGGTCCTCCCAAGCCTAGGCTCGTCCAGTTTAAAAATTTCGGGATATCCATGCCTCGCTTCAAGAAAGTTGTCACACTGCTTGGTCTGAACCATCGGTCTACTTGTGGCCGGTTTATATTCCACAACCTCTTCACTATCCACGTATCCCGCTGTCGGTGTGAGAGGATGCCCGCGCAGCATTTGGCACGGGCGGCCGCCGAGATCCCCGCGCCCGGTCCTGGGGCTAGCTCCGTGGCGGCGCTGCGCCGGCGGAAGATGGTGCGAGAGGCGGCCGGGGATTGGAGAGGAAGCAGCGACCCGAGGTGCGGTGGCGCACTCGTCCAATGTGGTATGGGCCGCGCGCAAAATAGCCATTCCTGAGCCGCGGGCGCGATAGGGGAAAGTGCTGGGTGGCGGACCTCCAGCCCTGCTCTCTTCAACGTGGTGGGGCCACAGACAGGAACCGAGGGTTCATCCCCCGGATGATGGTTATCATTTCCCTTGTTGGAGACACGCTATTGATCGCTAGCAAGTATAGCTGAGAATGAGTGAATAATGTAAGGCACGTGCTCTGCGTAGGTCGGCCTACGTTTGCAAAATGTAGGTCCCCTCGCGAGCCATCTGATCTTCATCCGATAGCTTGAATCAGCACAACACAGCTTTACATTTTAGCCCCTCTTCTTTTCGGATATAGAACCCGCATTCCACATAATCCCACTTAAAACGAAAGGGTATATTGTGTTGCGCCTAGTCATCTCGATAATTACAGCAAAACTGTTATTGCAACAAATTCACTGGCATCGCAACAAAAATTATTACCCCGTGTACAAAAAAAATGTTGCAACAAATTTTTCCAAAACAAATTGAAAAATAAATAATGTTACAATGTGTTTATTGCGTTGCAACAAAAAAGTTCAAGCAATTTAACAAAAATCATAACCTATTGCCACAAAAGAAATTATTCGCATCAATTAAAAAGTTGGTAAGCAACAAAATAATTTGTCACCGTTCCAGTTGCAACAAAAATTATCCCCTATTTTAACAAAAAAGTAAATCGATAGCAACAATAAAATCATATGTTTACAACATATGAATGAGGGCATAAACATATCATTCCAAATGAATTCTAATAGACATGTAAGTATTTCCTATAAAATCATTCAGAAAAACATTGCAACATCTCGTTTATGGTTTCTCAACAAAATACATGCGAAGTTGCTACAATTTTAAACACGTACGCTATATATGAAGAAAACACTTAGCGTTTATATGTTTGGACGTAGTGGGCTGCTAGAAACAAAAATTGATACGCAATGATGCGAGCTAGAATATGGATATGCTGCTGCTGGCTGTCGATGCTAGTTGCATATTAGGCGTGATCCGACCTACTAGTAGTTAGCTGCGCGAGCTACCGGGTGAGAATCGTAGGACCAAAAAGAAGCGCGTCGCTCAGAGCCACCTAGAATACGCGCAGATAGGCCGCCCTACAATAAGCTTTTTCCCATAATGTATCGTTGTCCATGGACTGGTCGAGAATCGTAGGACATTGGGATTCCAAATTTAACTTGTATATTACAGATTGGACTCTCTACCATCCATATATATGGTAGAGATTTTGGCGAATTATATACCGTGTCCATATATATCGTGTTAGCTGCAGGCCGGCTCGAGGATTTGCAGCGACGGCAGGCAGATCGGGACATGGCTTTGAGCACGTACGGCAGGGACTTGACGTCCGCGGCAGGTGACGCCGACCCGGTGATCGGCCGCGACGCCGAGATTGATCGCGTGGTATGCATCCTCTGCCGCCGGACAAGAACAACGCCGTGCTCGTCGGCGCCCCGGGTGTCGGCAAGACGGCCATCGCGGAGGGCCTTGCCCAGCGCATCGCCGCCGGGACGGTCCCTCCCGAGCTTATTTCAGGGTAGTCTTCGTCAGGTGGACCGGTGGAGGTTTGACGAGTAGTCCTGATTGTAAGGCGGTGTGTGTGGGTGAGTGGGTTGCGTCCTGTGCGCTTGTGCCAGACGCGTTGTATCTGGTCTCGGCCTCTTCTTCTTTGAAACCGATACGTCTTTAGACGTATCCTTAAATAAAAAAAATGCACGCGTCGTGGAGCTCGACCTCGCCGCCATTGTGGCCGGGACCCGGTTAGTAGGCACGTTGGAGGCGCGCATGAAGGACATCATCACGGAGGCTGAAGATGATGCTAACGGCAAAGTAATCTTGTTCATCGACGAGATTCACATGCTCGTGGGCGCTGGCGCCGCGAGCAACACCACCATGGACGCCGCGAACCTGCTGAAGCCGGCGCTGGCCCGTGGCCGCGTCAGCTGCGTCGGCGCGACGACCTTCGACGAGTACCGCACATCGAGAAGGACCCTGCCCTGGAGCGGCGATACCAGAAAGTGAACGTCGAGGAGCCAAGCGTGCAGGCCACCATCGCTATTCTCCGGGGCATAAGGCGGCGTTATGAAAAGCACCATGGCTTGAAAATTCATGATGATGCCATTGTTGCTGCTACCAAGCTTGCTGGCCGCTATATCACTGGTAAAGAATTCTACTCCACTTAAATTTGCTTGTACTGTCTTGCTTTTCGTATACGTAATAGTATCTGCTATTCCCTCCGATCCGAAATAAGTGACGGAAGAATACACGTACGATGCATAAACTTTAGTTGTAACAACGACAGATTTTTCGGATAGGAGCGAGTACCACACTATCAACAGTTAACTTAGACTATAGACATTGAGGTTATGCAGTATAATTCAAGGCATGATTAATCACTGTTCGAGTCTTCAACGATTTGACATTATTGGATAATTAGGTTGATATAATCATTAATATTAATTGCCGCGTACGCGCGCGCGTGTGTGTGTGTGTTCGTGCCTATCCCAGAGTTTACACAAGCGATATGTATGTTGGAGAGAACTTATGAGTATTATTGTCATTTGTAGGTCGTCAGTTTCCTGATAAAGTAATCGATGTTATTGACGAGGCATGTGTCACCAGAAGGATGCAGGTCACAAATAAAAGAAAAGCGGACATGGATATGGAGCAGACTGCAGACAACAAAAAAGAAGTGGTCACTGCACAAATAAGTGCTAATAAGAAGAAAAAAACAGTTGTTGGCCCGGATGACGTTGCACAGGTATACAGTCGTAGTAAAATTTGTCGGAATAGTGATGGTTGTTTCGATGAGCTATATATATGTTTTTCATGTTCTAAACTTCTAATGTTAACTGAAGGTTGTTAGCCGAATGACCGGAATTCCTGTCACTACACTTGATCAAGAGGAGAAGAATAAGTTAACATGCTTAGCAGAAAGATTGCGTGAGCGATTTAATTGTGTTGCGGATACGGTGTTGCGTTCCAGGGCGGGGCTGGATCAATCTGACCAACCGATAGGTTCTTTACTCCTTTTGGGCTCGACGGGTGTTGGAAAGACAGAGCTTGCGAAAGCCCGCTTGCTGAGCAGCTATTTGATAGTGAGAAGATGTTGGTTCGGTTTGACATGTCTGAATATGTTGGGAAAGGTTCTATCACGCGTCTTGTTGGGGCACCTCCAAGGGTTTGAATTGAATATAATTCTCCCTTCAAACATTATTATATTATCGTACCTAGTTCGGTTCATGATCTCAGTGCTTACTTTAATTATAATATCTTAAAGCTTTGTTGGCCACGAAAATGGCGGACAATTAACCGAGAAAATCAGAAGGAATCCGTACAGCATCATCCTTTTTGACGAGGTGGAGAAAGCACATCGTTCGGTGTTCGATGTTCTTCTCCAGCTTCTTGACGATGGTATCCTCACAGATGGCTTAGGGCGAACCGTAGATTTTAAAAACACCTTCATCATCATGACCTCAAACTTGGGAGCAGAGCACTTAAGTTCAAACAAAGAGATGAAACAAGTTGCCCAGAGCCTCCTCACGGCGAAGGTATGTGAATCCCATATTGCTCTCAAAGTGTAGAGAGATCACATGTTGCTTATTTATGATTTTCATGTATATACTATTTTGCGCAGGTTCAGAATTACTTCAGGCCCCAGTTCCTCAACCGGTTGGGTGAGATTGTGATCTTTGAAACTCTTCCCCACAACAAGCTGAAAGATATCGTGAAAATCCAGATAAACAAAGTTGTTGCCCGAGTGTCTTCCAAGGGCATCTCTTTAGTTGTAAGCGATGCTGCACTAGATGTCATTTTGTCAGAATCATATAACCCAGTAAGTAGAATTTCAGTCTATGCAGTCACAGGATAACACTCTCATTTCTCGAATAACCTAGAGCTACTTATTTTGTGAGAGTGTACATTTTTGTGACAATGCATGCATCCACCTTTGATAACAGATGTACGGCGCAAGGCCAATAAGAAGGTGGGTGCAGAAAAACGTGATAACCAAGCTTTCTAGGCTCCTGGTTGGCGGGGAAATCGGCGAAGACTCGACGATCCATATCGATGCTAAGGGCATCTTTAACGGTTTGTTGGTTAACTTGTTGGTAAAATTAGACATGTCATCAACCAACAACACATCTTACAACCACTCCAATGTTTGTATGTAGTTTGACCAATACGAGGTGAGAGAATGTGCAATACCTATCTCTATTCTACCTCGGAGTTTGTGCAAGGGTTGTTGGTTAATCTACATACAACCTCACTCTCTCACCTCATTTATTTTATGCCACATCATCAAAAATCATATGTGGCAAAATCTACCAACATCTATCTTACAACTATTGGAGATGCCCTAAGGACCACAAGGTGTTGATTTATGAAGTGGTGAAGGAGTTGCGTGCGGAACCTCGAAGATCCCGACGACGACGAAGACGTACGTACGGTATCAAGGTCAAACCAGAAGAACAAAAAAGATCAAAGATGGAAGAGGCTACCGTAGCACCATGAGATGGACAAGCGATTAGGAGTATACGGTTATGAACTTCTAGGTTACTGAATCGATTGCCAATTGAAGATCTTATATTTACCTCCCAGACCGTACCAGAGCTTGATAATTTAATGGTGTGCAGCTGTCTTTGGCGACCCGTCAAACACATGTCTTGCTCATCACCTCGTACGTGGATGATCCTTGCTTAACTATTATTTTTTTGCTCACGATGTTTGCTTAATTTTCGGTGGCCAGTTAAATGCAGGCTGTTTTTTACAGGTTTCCCTCTGTTTCTTTACATAGTGAGTGGCTGAAGTTGTGAACTCGCAGGTACGGTCATCATACTCAAGCCACACACGTGTAAATTTGTAGCAGAGAGATTTTTCTTTAGAAAAAAAACAAGGCAATTTTTTTGCCTTTTATATTGATGAGCTGTTATGTAGTACCCCCAGATGAACTAGAACCGTTTATTTTCGCTAATCTAATGGGTAAAATCGTTTCATACTAGTGGTAAATCTATCTCCACTACTAATAAAACATCAAACATTAGTTTCGCTATAGCCACACACCAAAACGTACCCACAACAGCCCTGGGTACTCCTAGCAAAATAAGTCAACCACATCCTACAACTCAAGTTAGTCCAATGGTCTACCCCTCAGATAAATGGCAGCGATTTAATGTTTTGCCCACCCCCGATTCACTGCCCAGGTCGAGAAACCGGACGAAACTAACGCCACATCGGTTGAACCCACGACACCATCCCTCAAAAAAAAAAAAACTCCACTACTAATAAAACACCAAACATTAGTTTCGCTATAGCCACACACCAAAACGTACCCACAACAGCCCTGGGTACTCCTAGCAAATTAAGTCAACCACATCCTACAACTCACGTTAGTCCAAGTCTGCCCCTGAGATGAATGGCAGCGATTTAATTTTTTGCCCACCCCCAATGCACTGCTTAGGTCAAGAAACCGGGCGAAACTAACGCCACATCGGTTGAACCCACGACACCATCCCTCAAGAAAAAAAAACCGACAGGATCACACACCCTACCAAAGAAGTCGACCACCGCCGCCGATCCGTCTTCGGGCAGTCCCGCCGCGTTTGTGTGTCTACGCCGTCTTAAGGACATATCTCCCCGCTGCCGGTGTGCCGTCCACGCTGTACTCACCTTGTTTCTCGCTCGAAGTCGAGCACAGCCACCGATCTGTCTTTAGGCCATTCCGTTGCTCTGGTGTGTTTGCACTGTCTCGAGGACATATCGGCGCGCTGCCAGTGTGCGGTCCACCCCGTCCTCACCGTGCTTGTTGCGCTGTCTCGGGGTCACATGTTGCCATCGCGGACTACCACCGGCGGCTGGCCTAGTACCTCAAGTTTTCAGCAATATTGTCCTTTTTACGTCGATGAAAGAAAGTACAAAAATACAGTGCATGTATAGTACATTCTCATAATCTTGCTTTAGGATCTCAAGCTATTTGTCTAGATCATTCATTGCATGGGTATAGGGACCGGCTTGCAGTATGGATCTACCGACAGATCAAACCATGACAGTAGCCTAGTAAACCCTAATCCATGGAAAGAAATCAAATGACCATAACTTGTGTCCTACCCTAACAATGATCTTGTACTAAAGGGGTTGAGGAAGTTTATAACCAGCAAAAATCACATTAGGGCATTGTGCAGTTGCCTGCAGAATCCCAAAGAGATAGACCTGGCCAAGGGGGGGGGGGAGGGGACATAACTTCTATATACTTAAATTTTGTTCCCTGGAGTTTATGTACATCACATTCCTGGAGCTTCCATACATCACATTTATTGGAGCTATTCCCTAGAGCATTTTGTTCCTGCACATGTTACATCATCTATTAATCTAAAAAAAAATCCATGTCCAGATTTCTGATTATTGGTCAATAAAAATGAAAAGTTTACTGATGATATAACGTTTCTGATTTTCTCTTGATATATTGGGAGAAGCATCGGTGTTGCATATGGCATCCAAGAACGCACCGCAAAGACCTCATTGTCATGGTTAGCAATTTATCCCACTGCTCCATCTTTTGTTGTTCTTGGGAGGGTATATTTTGTTTTTCTTCTCTTGGCATGCTAATTTTTTGTTATTTATTTGTTCAACAACTGGAATGAGTGGGAAATATATTCAAATATGCATTGCTACGCATGGAAATAAAATCTTACAAGTGGGAGGACCTAAACGTCACAACATAGAAAAGGGAAGAGTGTATAAAAGAGCAGAGATGGGTACACCTCCTACCTCAACGCAATGATATTATGTGTTTTGCTTTGCCTTGAACCTTATAATCTTTTCTAACCAAATCCTGGATTGGAACATTCACAATAGAATAGTTTAGGATGCAAATCTACACGTGAAGGATAACTAGGAATGACAGTAAGTGACACTCTGATACAAGCTGGCACCGGTTGTTAAAAAAACATAATTCAAATCACCCCGTATATATATATATATATATATATATATATATATATATATATATATATATATATATATATATATATATGGAAAATGGTTTCTACTCCCGGGTGTAGCTACACCCACGTCTCATATACTGTCGTACGGAGGTATGTGTCATACTTTTTTGGTCCAAGTATGTTCATATACTATATCTAAGATACTTCAAAACAAATTTGGTGAAAATTATAAAATTGAGCTTGTAGTTTGCACTATATATTGAAAATACGAGTATATATGTACATATAAAAGGAGCATTTAGAAAAATTACACATACTACGTAAAAAGTAGTATATATACTGCCGAAATAGTAATATATACTGCATACTACCTGTACGTACTCTCCGGTATGATATATACTACATACATCATACTAAACACATGTGGGTGTAGCTACACCCGGGAGTAGCCTAAATTTGTCCTATATAAAATGGTTTCTACTCCCGGGTGTAGCTACACCCACGTCTCATATACTGCCATACGGAGGTATGTGTCATACTTTTTCGGTCTGAGTATGTTCATATACAATATCTAAGATACTCCAAAACAAGTTTCGTGAAAATTATAGAATAGAGCATGTAGTTTGCACTATATATTCAAAATACCGGTATATATGTACATATAAAAGGAGTATGTTGAAAAATTACACATACTAAATAAAAAGTAGTATATATACTACCGAAATAGTAATATATACTGTATACTACCTATACATACTCTCCGGTATGATAGATACTACATACATCATACTAAACACATGTGGGTGTAGCTACACCCGGGAGTAGCATGAATTTGTCCTATATATATATATATATATATATATATAGTGAGAAAACTACAATAGATGTTTTTTAAACTCCATGGAAACATGTCTGAAATAGGTTGTTGCAGCCAACAGTCATAAGCGCATCAGACCTTACAAGAAAATCAATTTGGTTTAGTGTTCTGTATCACGTAATATGGCGAGTCGAAAATTATTCACCGACGCAGATATTACATAACCTCACCAAGTGAAGGACAATTTGGCAATAGAGAGGAACAAACCGCGAGTCTAAAAATTACAACACTGGCTTCTGCCTGGGAGAGAAGTTAGCAAGATTAATGATCAGATTAACATTATCTTTTCTTTCCAGTTTCCATATCAAACAAGGCACAAAACATGATGATCCAAGAATGAGTGGGAAGTAGACAATGTTGTGCATAAATAAACAGTACATGAAAACAACATCCCCTGAAGCCTGACTAACACCTAGAATTGGCATATTCTAATGAAAAGTGGAATCGGAATACCTTATTGAGTATCTCCAAATCGGCAGTTTTTCTTGAACATTTTGCATAATGTAAACGAGGACTCCTTCAACTTAGCACGAACTGATTTCTTCTCTTCCAAGGCCCTCTTTAAATAGAAAAAAAGAGGTATGCAGCCTTATAGAGACATCTTGTAATAATAACACCTTTACGAGTCTAATTTTTATTCAGGAAAACACAAGTTAAAAATGTCATGAGCCAGAGCATAAGATGCAAAGAAAAGGTAACTAATTATTTGTCATGCTTATTAGCCCACTTTCAGCTATCAGTTTTTTGTTTTTGAAATGGGAATATCCCAGCCTCTGCATCGTGATGATGCACACATTTGTTTTTATTAGGACCAAATATTCAACGTGCATACAAGTTCCAGCTCAAGGAAAAAACATCCAAAGATCAAACAATGTGACCACAAAAAGTCACCGAAATGAACAGTGCTATCGAAGACTACACAAACCGGATCCCTCTAGCATGCTGCGATCCACCCCGGTTGAAGATAGCCCGAACGACCGCCATCAACCGTCTGCACCCGGAACCCATGAGCTCCCGCTGTGCAGGTGGTAGGAGAAAGGACCACATATGGATCCAGTAAGTAGCGCGGTGTACAACCTGCAAAAAAGAGCACCTCTAACATTGTTAAAAACCACATCATTTCGGCAGTTCCAAATTTCCCACATAAAGGCACAAGTACCAACACGAATACGATTTTTGGAACATTTATCAACACCATCCAACCAGTTATCAAACATATTATCTATACTAGTTGGCGGTACAATATTAAACGTGAAATGCAGCAACCTCCAAACATCCCGAACAAAAGGACATGAGATAAATAAATGTTCAACCGATTCATCCGATTGAAAAAAAACACATTGTTTTGATCCAGTCCAATGTCTTTTAATCAAGTTATCCTTGGTGACAATTACCTGACGATGCATAAACCACATGAACACTTTAATCTTTAGTGGGACTTTCAGTTTCCAAAGATCTTTACATAAAAGAGGAGAATGTCCAAGCAGTAAATCAGCATACATAGACTTAACGGTAAAGACACCATTAGGAAGCAATTTCCAATGAAATTTGTCTGTTTCACTAGTAAGCGACACCACCATTAGTTTCGCTACTAAATCCTCCCATTCTCTCCATTTATCACCCGTAAGATTCCGCCTAAACTCAATATTCAGCGGGTTACGAGATAGAACCTGAGCTACCAGGACATTTTTATTCCTTACAATACTAAATAAGGTTGGGTATTGCACCGCCAACGGTTGATCCCCCAACCAGGTATCCTCCCAGAAACGAGTCTGTAAGCCATTGCCCACAACAAAAGCCTCGCGTTTGAAGAATTCATCTCTAACCCCCATAATCCCTTTCCAAAAAGGGGAATCATGAGGTTTTGTCTTGACTTGTGACAAAGTTTTGTCATGAAGGTCTTTATTGCATAACAATTCACGCCACACACCTTCCTCGTTTGCTTAAAATACAAATATTTTTTGTATCCAAAACCTCTATGCCAAGACCCCCTTGATCCTTCTGACAACAGACCATGTCCCACTTGGTAAGCCTATACTTCCTCTTATGGTTGTCACTTTTCCAGAAAAAACGATACCTAAAAATCAAGTCTCTTGCGCACCCCAATTGGGATAGGAAAAAAGGATAGTAAAAACATAGGAAGGCTAGTTAAGACAGAGTTTATCAACACCAGTCGATCTCCATACGAGAGTAATTTGCCTGCCCAACTGCCTAGTTTTACTTCAAAACGATCCTCAATAGGCTTCCACTCCTTATTCAAGAGTTTTCTATAATATCGGTATTTCTAGATAACGGAAAGGTAGAGACCCAACCACACACCCAAAAATGTGACGATATTCCTCTTGGGCTTCATTAGCCTTACCAAAACAATATAGTTCGCTCTTATGGAAGTTTATTTTTAACCCGGATAGTTGCTCGAAGATGGACAAGATTAGTTTCATGTTAATTTATTTATCTAGATCATGATCCAGAAACAAAATGGTATCATCCGCATACTGCAGAATAGAAATCCCGCCCTCAACCAGATGAGGAACAAGGGCCCCAACTTGACCATCCTTTTTGGCCCTTTCAATTATAACAGCGAGAATATCCACGACAATATTGAACAAAACCGGTGAAAGGGGATCACCCTGGCGCAGCCCCTTTAAAGTTTGAAAATAGTGTCTGATATCATCGTTTACACGGATCCCTACAAACCCACCTTGGATGAATCGACCCACCCAGTCACACCATTTAGGGTCAAATCCCTTCATGCGAAGAGCCTGTTGTAGGAACGACCATTTAACCTTATTGTATGCATTTTCAAAATCAATTTTGAAAAGAACACCATCCATTTTTTAACATGTAATTCATGAATGGTTTCGTGAACAATAACCACCCCCTCGAGGATGTTTCTCCCTAGTATAAAGGAAGATTGAGTTGGACGAATAACCTTATGGGCAATAGAGGAAACTCGGTTGGTACCCACTTTGGTGAAAATTTAAACTCACATTAAGAAGACAAATAGGCCTATATTGCTCAATTCTACTAGCATCATCTTTTTCGGAAGGAGAGTAATCACCCCAAGGTTCAATCTAAACAACTGTAGATCACCACTTTGAAGTTGGTAGAACATGGCCATTAAGTCATCCTTAATAATATGCCAGCACTTCTGATAAAACTCAGCCGGGAACCCATCTGGTCCAGGTGCTTTATTGTGCTCCATACTAGCGATAGCATCAAACACCTCCTTCTCAGCGAAGTTAGATGTTAGGATGATATTCTCCTCATCAGAGATTTGAGGCATGTCCTCTTTAAAAGACTCAATCATCGGGAAAAAAAGTTCTGTATCGGGGGCCCAAACATTTTTTTTATAATATTCAGTTATAAACACTTTCAACTTCCGCTCTCCTACAATGGTCCCCTCGTGTTTCTCAAGCTGAAAATTTTGTTTCTTGCGATGTTTTCCATTAGCAATTAAATGGAAGTATCGGGTGTTGCTGCCACCTTCTTGAATATGTTTCACCTTTGCTCGTTGGGCCCATTTTAACTCCTCGTCCCTCCGAATTTTAGCTAAATAATCATCTGCTTGTCTCTTTGCAGTCCTCTCATCCACTGATAGAGGTACAGTTTCTGCGTTGAGATCAAGCTCCTCAATTAATATCACTAGTTTATCCCTTAGAATTCTATACTCGCCACTCATATTCTTCGCCCAGCCGCGAAGAAACCGTCTTAAGTGTCTGATTTTTAGTTGCCAAGTTTCTACGGGAGTAACTCCACTCATTGTGGAAGTCCAATCCTTAGAAATCATATCATAAAAACCGTCTTGACGTGACGAAGGCATGGATCCTAAACCCCGCGGGTAAGGACACCCAGTCTCAGGCCCAAGGTTAAGGCCCAAGATGAGGAGCCCTTGGAGTATTCTAGAAGGCCCACATGAAGCCCACCTGCACTAACTTGCGGGTTAAGTTTGGAAACTTGTAACCGACCTAGGGTTAGAATTCGAGTCCTCTCCGGGTAACGTTTGAGACCTGGCCACCTATATAAGGCCAGGAGAGCCACCGGTAGAGGACCAAGCAACACCTCACCATCGAAACCTTAAACTCGAGACCTTACTCTCGATTCAAGTGCCACCATTGTAACCGATCTTTCCATCAATACAGATCGACAAGAGGCAGGAGTAAGGGCTTTACCTCTACGAGGGCCCCGAACCTGGGTAAATCTCGCCCCCTGTTTAGCCGACGATTCCACCAGGGCTCATGGGTTCTCCTAGTCGAAAGCCGATAGGTTCACCTAAGGGATTTGTAGAGTCAGAGATTCGACAATTGGTGCCGACCGTGGGGACGACGGGCGCTGGATCACCGGCATCTTCGGCTTCATCGACAACCCACTCCCGTTGGAAACCATCGACTACGGCTCCGAACAATCCTATACGGATCGGATCTGTCGTGGTCACACCTCACTCGCCGGAATCGCGCCCGGTATTCGAGGATCTGGAGAAAAGCGTCACCTTGACGTTCGGGAGCCTGAAATTCGTGACCAACAGGGACGGGATCCTCCACTTCTCGGATGAATCAGAAACTGAATTTGGAGCTGTCGACTCGCGCCGTCATCTGGAGAAAAGCGGCGAGTCCATCCGCTTCAATGCCAACGACTATGATACCCTCTCGACAGAGGAACCATCAAGAATTCAAAGAAACTTTCGATCTACGCCTAGGACGCACGAGCCCCGACTGGCTCAAGTCTGCATGGCAGGATCGGAACAAGCCTCGGAAACGGAACATAGCGCGGCAGAGTGCAACATAATCAGCGTCTCACGGAAATCTTGGAATCGAGCAAAGGAGGCTATGCGAATGAGCAAGCCACCCGCAGCCGAAGCTTCACACGAAGACATGGTTGCCTACCACTATCACCTAGTGAGAGCAGCCACGACCATCAAAGACGCTCGGATAGATCTGGCCCGCCGAAGAAGAGCGGCGGATGAGTCGAGCCAAAGGCGAGCCGGGCTATCCATAACACCCTCGGTCAGAACCCGACCCGCGAGGAAGGGGCACGCATCTACATCCAGGAACAATGAGTCCCTAGCCGGAACCAGCAGATCGATCACTCCTTCTCTCATGCGAGTCGATGACGACGGCAATGTCTACCCGCAAACTCCTGCCGCCGCGGTTCTAGCCGCAGCAACTTACATGCAGATGAATCAACCGACGGAAAGTGACCCTCGGGCGGAGCAGTATAAACAAGTACGCAACGGATTAGGGCTGGCAGCCGCAAGGCTCGCCGCCTATGATCGAAAGAAAGCCGCAGAGCAGCTGGAGAAGGAACAGGAGAAGGAGAAAGAGAAGGATAGGGAGGCATCCCGCAAACGTAGGAGCTCTTCGCCAAGAAGGGACAGGTCACCACGTCGTGGCCGAGGAAAAGAAGCACGGCGCCGTGATGACAGTCGAAGCAGCAGCGAAGGCAGTCCGAGAGACAAAGGCTTGCGGCATCATAGCAGCCGCTCGCGAAAGCGAAGCAAGGAACCAAGTGTAACATCCCTGTTTTTGCTACATTAGGGTGTTGGTGTGTTTTTGGCATCTCATACATGCATGAAACATGGGTTAAAATTTTGCATTTTAAGATAACAAATGAGTTGACCAAAAACCACTTAAAGTGGTCACCCAAAATTTGTTCTAAAAATATTTCCATCTTTGGAAAACAAAATCATGGCAAGGTTGGAAATTTTACAAGCTTTCCAAGTAATATTTTTGCTAATTTTTATTGTTGCAAAAAGGACCCCAATCTTTCAAATCCCTTCCCTTTTGAAACAGCAGAAGGGCCTCCTTGTAATTTCTCCTGAAGCCAGGGGCTTTTGTAAGAGTGCTTGTCTTCTTCGTTGAGACACAGGAAGCAGCTGCGTGGCTGCCATTGACGCCGCCTTTGCCACGTCCTTTCCCATCGATAGCACCCGGATAAGCACACTAGTAGAGCACCCGACCTCCTCTGTTGCCTCCCTCAGTCCTCTACCCCCTCGTGTTCTCTGTATTTCTGCCAGGAGAGAACGAACCCTAGCTACTGTCCGACCGGCCGCCGGCCATCGCCGCCGTTACGGGCCCTCCCCCGTCGATTCGAGTCCACGAGGAGCTCCGCCATGATCTACTCTTCTTCCTGTACAAGTATCGCTTGAGGGGAGGGGCAGGGTCGCCGGAATCGGCGCCGTCTTCCCCGCCTCCGGCCGGGAGTAGCCGAGCTCGTCGCCGTCAATCGAGACCCCCTCCGGCCTCCCCGAGCATACCACCACAACCGCGGTGAGCTCCTGAGCACGTAGGTGCTCCCGCCTTCCCTCCTCCCCCTCTGTATCATCTTCCTCCTCGGAAGCCACCGCCGGCCGCCACGCATCCTCGTCGCCGGTGAGGATTCCGGCGAGCAAACGGTCACCCGCCACCACCCCTAGCTCCCACTCGATCTCCTCTCCATCGTGGTATAGTTTGATTTTGAAATCCCGCACAAATTCGGCCGAATTTCATCTCGGATGTGAGGAACCAGAGCAGGTGACATCACTGCTGCGTCACAGTGACGTCATATATCCCTGTGTTTAATATTTACAGAAAATGATAAATTTTGATAATTGAATAACTCTTAAAATATTATTCAGAAAAATGAAATAAAAATATGGTTGTGTTCAGGAAAATAAACTCTACAGGAATATGTCATTTTCATATATGTTTGAGAAAGTCCAAAAAATGGCTTTATTTAATGTTGTTTATTCATTTAAAAATAGAAAAATAAGTTTTTATTCACCAAAATTTAGAAAATTAAAAGTTATATACCAAAATGCTCAAAATGACAAATGCAACATGTTTATGATGTTTTCAAACTAATTTGAGCAACTAAAATGGTACTCACTTCCATAATCGTCCGAATTGCCCCTCTGGGGTCCATTCCGGGCTAATTCCAGAAAAACTGCATAACTGGCATATGAACCCTAGCAACCCAACGATCATGCTTAGCGCTTTATTTCAGTGCATTAACTTGCTCATGCATACATGTTGTGCATTGCATCGATGCCATGATTAATTGTTGTTCTTCTTTTCGGTGTTGTTTCCCCCTCGGTAGAACGTGACTCCGAAGAGAAGGCCAATAACTCCATGACGAATACTTGATCTTAATCGACAAGTCAAGCACTTATTCCTGAAGACTTTATCTGGTTTTCTTATAACCAAGGCAAGCATAACCTCTTATCTGCTCATATATGGTTTCAAAGTGTTCTGAATCTCGTACTTTGCATTCGGTTCCAAACTATTTGATGTCAGTAGATAGAGTTCTCCTATATACTGCATAACCTAGATATCCTGATCCACTGCACCTAGCAGCTATAGGTTTGCTTGTGCGCGCTCCGCTAAACCCTGTGAGTCTTGCTTAGCCATGCTTAGTTGTGATCTGATCCATCCGGTCGATGAATCTGGTCAATACGTGAATCTACTTTGTCAGGTTGTTGTGAATTGTATTATCTTTGATAACCTGACTAAATAATGGCATGGATGTGAGGCCACAATGGGTTGTGGCGTTTTGTCCTGTTCATGCCCCTAGGAGCGAGTTCTCGCCTTCGAAGCCAAGACTGAGCGTGCAACCACACGCGGGGCCTAACAGACCGCGCTCGACTAACTAACTTGTTTGGCCACGTCCATGAGTCACGTAGTTTGATCTTTCCATCTGCGTGTGAGTCAGAAAACGATTTGGAGAAAACTTAGGGCGTGACCGGGACAAGTGATGGACGTACTCGGATCTTGTTCCCGACTCACAGAACAGGTGCCGTCAGGAGGTGGCCAACTCCCTGTTGACGGGGTGGCCCTATTTGGGTTGACTCATGGATAGGGTCGAGCAAGGTAAAGGTCGTGGCCAGCCACCCTCTGCCGCGCTCCATGGACGAGCGTACATGTGGCGTTAAGAGTCGGATGGTACGTGTGGGTAAAGTGTACCCCCTGCAGGGATAAATCTCCTCGAGAAGCCGTGTCCACGGTTACAGACGACTTGGCAACGGATTCTGCGATCATAGATAACTTCAACGGAATGACTAAAACTTGTTAACCATGGTTGAAGGGTGCCTCCCCGGAGATGCCGGGAGGGGTGATCCTTGTAGCATGAGATAGTGTGGGAATGAGAAATACTTGGTGGAATACAAGAAGATGATGATCTCAGTAGTTGAGTACCTTTCTCATCTGTTTTGAAAAACATTCTATGAGACGTGCTATTCCTTCTCGATTTGGAAAATAAAGATTGCTTTACGCAAAACAGCCTTCATAAAACCTTTCTGAAGTTAGCAGATATATAATAGGTTAATTAAGTCTTGTTGAGTACCTCCCGTACTCAGGTTTGCTTAATTTTGGTTCAGGAGAAGAACTCCATCGGTGGTGATTCAACGTGGACATCGACGAGTAGTTTGGGGTTCCCAGGTAGCAGCCTGGAATCTATGGGCTGGGACGTCGCCTTATGTTGCGGCCTCTTAGGCCTTTTTGGTTCTTGTTGATTAGCAACATAATTTGCCTTCCGTTGTCTGATGTAATGTTGGGTCGTGTGACCTCTATTTGTAAGCTATACTCTAGTAACACCTGCTTAATAAAGCTTCATGTTTAGAGTACTGCTTTGATCGGTTGTTGGTTTCGAGCTCATTGTTATACAGTTTTGGCTATGCCTGCATAGTTGTCGCGGTCGAGGGGTTGTGGAGCCGATGATCCATGTCCGAGCCCGCCTGTCGATGTGATCGGCCTGGGGCGAGGTAACCCCAGTAACCCTCGATTGTTGTTGCACTTTCTGGACACATAGCATCTCTGTATAGCTTTGGTCCCGTTTCCTTCAGTTTCATTCGATTCGTGGACGCTTTGATATGCATAGTTGGTTATGACTAGCATGGATACAAGGAGTAGTAGACTGGGGATCCGGACTACGTGCCGATGAATCCAGTCTGTCTGCCGTTGTTTGTTGCGGCCGGGGCTGGTAACCCTGAAGCCCTTGTGAGTCCATGGCTAGGAGCACATAACAGTATGTATATCTCTGGGTCCGGGGTCGTGACACCAAGGAAGGATGCCGACCGCGACCGGCCAGAATACGACGCGCAATCAGATCTCGCTCAAAAAAGGGTGGACAAGGCAAGGGCTTCGCGATATCGCGAGCGCTCTTCGTCCGGCTCCTCGGATGACGAAACCTGCGGCGCTCTCTGCTTTGCCCGCAGTATCCGCGAGGCACCTCTACCCAAAATATTCAAGCTTAGCACGGAAGTGACGAAGTATGACGGCTCACTCGAGCCCTCTCGATGGCTAAGCGATTACCTCACGGCAGTAAAATGCCAACGTGGGAACAAAAACACGGCTATGCAATACCTCAATTTGCATCTCACCGGCGCGGCTCGCAGTTGGCTGGAAAGAAGACCAAAATCTTGTTACGCATCGTGGGATGACTTGCACCACGATTTTTGCAAAAATTTCCAGTCGACTTACAAGATGCCAGCCACCATTGAAGAACTGCGAGTATGCAAGCAGAAAAGCGGCGAATCCACCCGCGAGTACATCCAGCGATGGACTACGCTCAGGAATACTGCAAGAACTATCTCGGAAGAAGTAGCGATTGAAGCCTTCGCAAAAGGCGCCCGAAGAACGACTTTCAGAGAAGAACTGGGCAGAGCCGCACCCAAAACTATTAGGGAGCTGATGAACATAGCCAAAAATGGGCTAACGGAGAAGATGCGGTGCGCAATGAGAGAGCCTCATCATCTGCGCACGATGAGAACCGTCATGGCCGGAGGAAAAGGAGGAAATATTACGATCACGAGGACCGAGAGGAGTTGGTAGCGGTGGAATTCACGCGAAGCCGCGACTCCGGTCGCCGTGGGAATCGCGAGTGGAGACCAAAGGCTGAAGAAAAATCACCCGAGGAAGACCTCGATGGATATTGCTCGCTACATCTATTTACAGATAAGCGCACGGGCAAAACTAAGGCAACGCACCTTCTTAAGGATTGCCGAAAGTTTATTGATATCTCAGAAGCACTCGCCAGAAAAAGATCTGCAGCCACCCAAAATTACCCACCGCTTCCAGGAGGAGGCCACCAAGGATTCCAACCGCCACAACCCCCACCTCCACCAGCAAATCCAAACATGACGTTAGCTGCGCTACCTGCACCACCAGCACAAAACTCCGGGGCCAATGCGTACCCGAATCCAGCAGGGCAACTCGTGATGATCCAGAAGGTATGTCCATCCCGCAGAGCTCAAAAGACTAACACGAGGCAATTGTGCATGGTTGTGCAGACACCGCCAACAAAAACAGAGTACTTGAAGATGGCAGACCAGCCGATAACATTCTCGATGAAGGACCACCCGCCACGAGTCTATCGACCAGGACACGCCGCCCTTGTCATCCAAGCATAAATTGGCAACTATGACTTGGCCCGCGTATTCATGGATGGTGGAAGAGGCATCAACATTATCTACGCGGATACACTCCGTCGGATGAACAGGAACTTGGACGGCCTCCAGGAATCAGAAACATCCTTCCACGGGATAGTTCCAGGAAAGGCAATCCGTCCACTCGGAACAATCAACCTAGAAGTTGTGCTGGGCACTAAGAGCAACTACAGAAGAGAATTCCTCGACTTCGAAGTCGTCGATTGGCCTTCGCAGTACCACGCCATTCTTGGTCGAACAGCGTTCGCCAGATTCATGGCAGTACCGCATTACGCCTACCTGAAGCTCAAATTACCTGGAGAATATGGTGTAATCACCATCGACGGAGACTTTCAGAAATCCAACAAGTGCGACATTGAATTCAATGAGATCGAAAATCTTTCGGGATGCAAGAAGAACTTCAAGAGCTGGCAACAACCACGGATCACTCTGTGATGCCCCTCACGAAGAAAAACGCGTCTGAACTGGAATTCAGCGCTAACAGTGACACCCGAAAGCATAGACAGATTCTGCGAAGACAGCGATGGTCTCCACCACCCTTCCGCAAGCATAGGAAAGCACGCTCGTCGAACTCCTCCGTGAGTACTGGGAAATTTTCGCCTGGCAGCCATCAGATATGCCAGGAATACCCAGGGAGTTTGCCGAGCACTCACCCGAAGTCTTTCCAGATGCCAAACCCATCAAACAAACTACTCGACGATTTTCAGAACCCAAGCAGAAGGCGCTTGGAGAAGAA
This sequence comes from Alopecurus myosuroides, assembly GCA_028641055.1. Taxonomy (NCBI): domain Eukaryota; kingdom Viridiplantae; phylum Streptophyta; class Magnoliopsida; order Poales; family Poaceae; genus Alopecurus; species Alopecurus myosuroides. The sequence continues at coordinate 168,130,943 of CM054058.1, forward strand.
GTAAACAGATTGCTAGCAGCAAAATTCATCATGGAAATCAAGATATCCACTTGGTTAGCAAACCCGGTGCTGGTCCCCAAAAAGAATACGGACATCCTTCGGGTATGCATCAACTACACGTCGTTAAACAAGCACTGTCCCAAGGATAACTTCCCCCTCCCGCGAATCGACCAGATCGTGGACTCTACGGCAGGCTGTCAACGCCTCTCTTTCCTGGACGCCTATTCGGGATATAATCAGATCCGGATGAAACGGGAGGACGAAGAAAAGACAGCATTCATCACACCACACGGTGTATACTGCTACACGACAATGCCCTTCGGGCTCAAGAACGCAGGCGCAACATACCAGCGCTGCATGCAAAAATGCCTCGCCAAGCTCATTGGCTAGAACGTACAAGTGTACATTGACGACATAGTCATCAAGACTCGAGTTGAGAGCACACTCCTCAAGGATATTAGAGAAACATTCGATGCCCTAAATGCATACAGGATCAAGCTCAATCTGACAAAATGTGTCTTCGGCGTTCCAGCAGGGAAACTTCTCGGGTACCTGGTATCCGCCAGAGGCATCGAAGCTAACATAGAGAAAATACAAGCAATCTTGACAGTGAAGGAGCCAACCAATCTACGCGGAGTCCATCAGCTCGCAGGACGACTAGCCTCCCTAAGCAGGTTCATCGCACGATTGGGAGAGCAAGCGTTACCCTTCTACAAGCTGCTGAAGAAGACGGATAAATTCGAGTGGACACCAGAAGCTAAGCAAGCATTCGCGGACTTAAAACGATCGTTGCAAAGCAGGCGAGTCCTTGCAACACCGCAAGAAAGGGAGCCACTCTACTTGTACCTAGCCGCCACAAACCAGGTCATCAGCACAGCAATCGTAGTCGAACGACCTGAGGAGGGCAAAGCGTACGGAGTTCAGCGACCAATCTATTACATTAGCGAAGTACTCTCGCCATGCAAGCAACGATATCCTCATTACCAGAAGCTCGCATACGGAGTTGTTCTTACAGCCCGAAAGCTCAAGCACTACTTCCAGGAACACGCCATCACAGTGGTTAATGATGCGTCACTCGGGACAATCATGAACAACCCCATGGCATCCGGAAGAATAGCCAAATGGAGCATCGAGTTGGGCGCCTGGGACATCACTTATGCAGGACGCAACGCAGTCAAATCCCAGGTACTCGTGGAATTCCTAAGCGAGTGGACAGAGTTACAAACGCCAGGACCACCTGAGTACACGAGCAACTGGATAATGTACTTTGACGGGTCCAAACGAAACGAAGGAGCAGGAGCTGGAATTGTCCTCATATCGCCTAGGGGAGACAAGCTGCAATACGTCCTACGGTTGGATTTTCCACCCGATGATCCGACATCAAACAGTGACGCAGAATATGAAGCTCTGTTACATGGGATGAAGATGGCAGTCGCCTGTGGAGCCACCCGACTAATGATCTACGGCGACTCCAATCTCATCGTACAACAAACAATGAAAGAATGCGACACAGTTGCCGAAAACATGGTCGCATATCGCGACATGTACAACCTACTCGAAGGAAACTTCAAAGGATGCGAGCTGAAACACATTGCGAGATCCAGTAATGAAGAAGCAGATAAATTGGCAAACATGGGTTCTACAAACACACCCATACCGCCAGGAATATATTTCGAGAGGATGACCAAGCGCTCTGTCAAAGTCAAAAAAGCTGCAGGAACACCCACAACACAAGAAACAGAGGTCAGCCCGCAGGTCGCCATCATCGAGCTTATTCATAACATTTCACGACAGGTTATTCTGGTCGAGCCAATCTGGACGCAGAAATATCTCGACTACCTGACCACCAAACAACTCCCGGCAGATCCTCGTGAGGCTCGACAGATAATCAGACGCAGCAAATCCTTTCGGGTAATCAACGGAGAATTATACAAGCAAAGCATCTCAGGTATACTTCAGCGCTGTATCGCACCAGAAGATGGCAGAGAGTTACTCCAGGACATCCACCAAGGAGACTGCGGGCATCACGCTAGCTGGAAAGAAATCGTGGGAAAAGCCTTCCGAGCGGGATTCTATTGGCTCACAGCAGCCACCGACGCAAAGGAGCTAGTCGAGCGATGCGATGCTTGCCAGCGATTCGCGCCAAGACCACATGCACCCGCTACGGAACTGCACATGATACCGATCGCCTGGCCCTTTGCGCAATGGGGGCTAGACATGGTAGGACCATTACCCAAGTCCACACCAGGTGGATATACACACTTGCTGGTCGCAGTCGACAAATTTACCAAATGGATCGAGGCCATGCCAGTAACTTCGGCTAGTGCCCAATGCGCAGTCAAATTCCTCGACTCCATCGTATGCAGATTCGGGGTACCACCTGACATCATTACAGACAATGGCACAAACTTCACAGCAAAGGAAACACAACAGTTCTGCGAGGAAAAGGGCATCAACTTCAAGTTTTCTTCAGTTGCCCACCCGCAAACGAACGGGCAAGTCGAAAGATCCAACGGTTTAGTTTCAGATGGAATCAAGAAACGTATACTCGATCGTCTACACCCAGCAGCCGGACATTGGGCCGAAGAGTTACCCTCTGTGCTATGGAGCCTCCGCACGACTCCAAACCGATCCACAAACTAAACGCCATTTTTCATGGTATATGGGGCAGAAGCAGTCCTTCCCGAGGATGTTCGATTCAGCGCCCCACGGGTTGTGGCTTACAGCGATGAAACCTCAAACAGGGCACTCGCGGAAGATATGGATGCACTCGATGAGATGCGTGATATAGCACTCGCAAGATCCGCAGTATATCAACAATCACTGCGAAACTATCATAGTCGCCGTATACGCCACAGAGCATTCGCGGTTGGAGATCTAGTGCTGCGACTCAAGCAGAAAGAAGGACACAAGCTCGAGCCACCATGGGAAGGACCCTTCATCATACACGAAGTCATCCCAGGTGGAGCCTACAGGCTGAAGAATCCATCGACTGGAGGAATCTATTCCAACCCTTGGAATATCGCACACCTCCGCAAATTTTATCCTTAGATTTACATGTTCCCACAACAAATAAGGCTATACTAGCCACTCCTGTAACCCGAATACATGACTTCTCAGTCATAGCAATAAAATACATGGTTTCTCAACCATATTTTCGCGAAGATTATTTATTCTTACATGCTAAATAGTTACAGGTACACACCCCATAAACACACGGGGGCTACGCCTACAACTAAGCATCACAAGAAAATTTATACACACAAGGTTACACACCTTACAACAGTTTTTACAAACTATACAGCATCACAGAATGTCCACATTCAACAATCAATCATGGCGATAAGCATTCTCAGTCGCCAACACTCTATCTACTTCCTCAGAGGTCAGTCGAATGATCTTCTCCGCTGCAGGACGAACAGCATCATAATGCGGAGAAATATCATCGATTGGACCATCTGGGAGCCTAGCTACAGAGTTAAAATTTACTTCAGGATGCCATATTCGGACAAAGGAGAGAGCCACCACCGCGCCGCAAGTCATCTGGTTGCGGACGCACTCGCGAATTTCTCCCTCTTGCCCGAAGAGCCCGAGGAGATAGCTCCAGTCTTCAGGACCCCTTTCAAGCGGGTAGAATGCAGTGTTCGTCGCAATCAAGACCTCGTGAAAAGAACTCACGAGAACTTTTACCTGGGAGACACGGAACTTCAAAGTATCCAACACAAAACCTCGGCTGCGATCAGACCAAAAATTATTCGCATGAGGCCTTGAGCTGCCAGCTTCTTGAAGAATGTGGTTTTCTACCCACTGTTTTTCCTCCCTGTCATCCGGTTTAACAACTGAAGAACAAACATGCGTGATTAGGTAATGAAACAAGATAAAGAAGACTTCGGGGCTGTACTACTTACACAGCAGTTCCCTAGCAAGGGAAGCCAACTCGTCCATCACAAACTGCTCGCGTTCAGTCGCCAGTTTTTGCTTGGACTTCACCACATCGGCTACCCCACACAACGCCTTCAGCCTGCGCTCACCATCGGCTACACGATCACGGCGACCCGCTAAAGTCCCAACAGCGGTAACAAGTGGATCAGCTCGAGCAGCAGGTCCACTTGAGGGTTCTGCGACCACTTCGGCTACATGAATATCAAAAAGTAGATAAAAGGAATAAGGTGCCCTACTCGAGATATATTCACCACCTATTCAACAGGTTCTCGGGGGCTACTCCCATCGGGAGATGACAAACAATTGCAAGAAGCATTTTCAGAAGAACACCTCGATTAAAGACAATGAAAATACGGGAATACATCCCAAGGTTCATTACAATCGAACGGGTAAAGCAAAAGAAATACAAGCCAAAGAAGCTACCGTGGTGCTCCCGCTCGCGGCAGTCGTCCCTCCCTTAAGTCGAGCAAACAGCTCAGACAGCTTCCGAGCAAGGATGGCGGCTGGCTCGCCAAAACGAGAGAGCCATACCTTTTTGCCCGTGGAGGGGTCGACTGGGAGATCCGAATAAGCCTCCTCCAAGCCACTAACTCCATGCGCCAGCGCGAACTGGATGGCCGTTTTCGCCCCAGACTCCGACTGAGCAACCGCGTAGGCATCCAGGAGATTGCTCCCCGAGAAGATCTTCAGCAGGTCACCTAGCGCGGATGGAGAGGAAGCATTGACGAGAAGGCGACCATGCAGCTGCGTCAACACTTGAGTGGCGTTGCCAACCAAGGAGCAAATTCCTTCGGCATGCCTCCTGAGCTGGGCGAGGGAATCCGTCAGCGCGTACACCCGCTGGATCCCTGGAAGCTCCAGAGGAACACCAAGAAGGCCTACAAAGAAGAAGAGCGTCAAAAATCAAGACAGCAGAAAATAAATTATAACCCCAAAATAACTCACCCGCAAAGCGCCCGGCAAGGGGCCGGATAAAATCGACAAGATCAGCATCCGCCTTGGTGCTGGCCGTCTCCAACTTCTTCAAGGCCTCTTGGGCAGAAGCAAGTTTCCCTTCGAGGTCAGCCGAAGACATGCGGGAGGATTCCAGATCTTGGCGAACAGCCGCCAGCTCAGCCTCCAGAGCTATTGCCCGAGTAGAAGCATCGTCCTTCTCGGTCTTCGAAAACACAAGTTGAGCTGCATGACAATATCTATTAGAATCGAGGAACTAATGGGAAAGATGCAAACAGAAAAAGAAAGGGGGTTGAGCTTACTTCGAAGAAGCTCGTTTTCAGAAGTGAGTCGACTGCGCTCCGCTCGAAGGAACGAACTGTCAGATTCAGCGAGGACAACACGGCGCCCAATCGCCGCAAGAGAGTCAATGAGCGACTGCAAGAAATTCAGAGATAGAAAAATTAGAAGAGAGGAATTGGAGCCTGTACCCGATTACAATCAATCGATTACAGCCTCGGGGGCTACTCCCATCGGGAGCACTGTCGTGCACCCGATAAAATAAAGAAGAAGGAAAAAACAATTTTTGAGCCTGTAGCCGATCACATGTGATCGACTACAGCCTCGGGGGCTACTCCCATCGGGAGCACTGTCGTGCACCCGATAAACAAATTAAAGACAAGTAACAGAATTTACCTGGCCCTTGGCACGGGAGAGGGGATCTGCGGAGCTACCCAACACCTCCTTTGAAGCTGAAGCCCCGGCAGCTAAACTAGGTGTTTCATGTCCCATAGTCGCCGCCTTGGGGGCTACGCTGGGCGAATTCTGGACGGTGCCTGCAGTGGGAGCCTCATCCGCAGCTACTGCCTTACTCCTCCTTTCGGGAGGAAGCGAAGAGGCGTACCTGCGAGGACTAATGGCTTGCACGCTGCGACAAAATACAAAGCGTCAACATAGATGTGAAATAAAAAAGTTCGACTAAGAACGAGGAAAAAAAACTTACTCATCATCTTCATCTTCATCCAGCATATCCACATTCCAGGCGGTCTGGATAACTGGGAATGAAGAGGAAGGGGCGCGCGTTTGCAGAGGAGTAGCGTGGATGAGTTCCTTCCCGGGCGACTCTTCCAAGGCGTTGTCCTTAGAAGTGGCCTCATCACCTTCCACCCGACGGCGTTTATAACGATCGCTACCCGAGTCTCCTGCGTCATCCGAAGAATCTTGGTCGGAGCTCGAAGAAGCGTCGGCAACACTGGTGTCGGCTGGGCGTTCCAGGTTACTCTTTAACAACTCCGAGGCCTCCGCCCCAGAAACAGGAGGATAGCAGGTGGCCATGGACAAACTCTATGGAAAACAGAAGAAAGCAAGGAAAAGTTCAAGCAAGGAAATTTTCATTCGACTGAAACTCAGAACAAACAAGAAGACAAAAGAAGAGGCGAAGGATAGACTCACCTCGACTGGCGAAGGCTTCGACGCGTCAAAGGCCGCAACTGTGCAGTCGGGAAATTTCTCTCCCACCTTCAGGCTAGTGATAGCCGCGATCTTCTTCTCGAACTCGACGTTCGAGAGCTCCTCACGGCTCACTCGGCTAGGGTCCTCAGAACCCTGGTACTCCCACATTGTGGAAGGCCTGAGTTGCAGAGGCTGGATCCTGCGCCTAAGGAAGACGGCCGCCAGATGCAGCCCGTTTAATACAACCCCAGCACTCTGGTCGCGAAGGGCAGCCACCCTGGCGAGTAGCGGCGCAACGACCTCGGTTTCTTCAGTCGACAGCTTGTGCACCCAGGACCTCCTCTTCTTCAGAACAGCGAACGGGTGGAATTCATGAGTTCCACCCGAGCTGTTGTCGATGACGTAGAACCATTTTTTCCTCCATCCCTGGGCGGAGTCGATGAAGTGCATGTTGAAGTAGCTGGACTCCAATCGAGCTTGGATCCCGAAGCCACCCGTGCGTAGCGGCTCACCAGGTTCGGAGTCCACCTGCGATTTCTCGCGGAAGATCCGAACCTTGAAGAGAGCCCTCCAGAGCCCCCACTGTGGGCGAATGCATAGGAAGCATTCGCAGAACACGATGAAGCACGATATGTGCTGCACCACGTTCGGGGGGAGATCGTGAAGATGTATGCCATAGACATACAGCAACCCGAGAAGAAATGGATGGAGGGGGAAAGAGAGGCCGCGCGACACGTGGTCCGCAAATACCACGCGTTCGTTCGCTTGCGGGTTGGGTACCTCCTCCTTTTTGCCGAGGCGCACCCGCTTCTCGGACTCCGCTGGCAGCAGTCCTTCCCGCTGCATCTCCTTGACGCTTTTCGCAGTGGTGTTGGGCGACCTCCAGTCGCCCGAGCGCGGCGCAGGATGCACTGAGGCTTCTCCGGATGCGGAAACAGCAGCGCCGCGTTTCTTTCCATCGGCCATGGCTAACAGCACGAGCTTGAGGAGAGGAAGAAGATGGGCGCGAAGAAGAAGATGGATTGGAGACGAAGGCTGGGAAAGTTTTACCGCAGCGCAAACACCCGTACTTATACACGGAGCGAATCAATCCTGGCCACTCGATGCACCACGTGTCGCTCATCGCTACCACCACGTGTGAAGATGAAACGAAGGGGCGGTGAACGATGTTTCCTGCCACGATCTCAACAGAAGATCGTGCGCATTTACTGCGCGGTTTGCGTGAAAACCGGGAACGACGTCTCGTTTCGCGGTCAAAAAGCTGACCAGGTGGGCCAGCCCTATCTGCTCGCACTGTGTCACGTCCCATCGGGAGGAGAAAAGTGCGCCATAACGTCATAGCGCGCATCATCAAGACAAAAAAGTTTCGAATGGAAAGTTCAAACACGAAAATAACTTCGTATGAACAAAATTACTTCGAATAGAAACAATTCTTTCATAAGTGAAGAAACAAAATTTCTTTGCTCAAGAGAAAGATACCCTGCGCACGAAAACTCTTTCGTATGGGTGCAGCATCCCAAATATGAAAACTCTTTCATATGGGCGCAAAATTCCTAACACGAAAACTCTTTCGTATGGATCTACTAACTCAAACAATTATTCGAGTAGGCAGAACCTACCTTTTTTCATACATGATATTCACACATCATAAAAGCCTGGATTGTTCAGCCGACTAGGCACATCCGGATGCCATATTCTTCGAATATGAAGGTAAGACCCGAAAGATCTCTCTTGAGGCCCTGGAATCGCACTCAAAAGTTGCGTCCTCCGGTATGATTCCGTGTCAACAACACGAAGAAAAATCCTAGCAGACGCGCCGGGTACCCCCATAGGTTAAGTTCGACTCGATAAGACCACAACAGCCCAATCGCAACAATCACCTTACCGGGTTCGAGTCGGAGGTCTCGAATCTGTGTAGGCCAGAAATGTTTTTGCCCTAGTCGCAATTAATTGGCCATGGTCTCTCGGGAGAGCCAAGCTGCTGCGCCGCATCCTTCTGCGTTAAAAAGCCATAAAAACAGGCACTTGCTTTGCTCGATACTCGAGTATGAAAGCTTATTATACAGGGTACACGCCCTCTAAACAGAAAAACAACCAAGCTGATTACCCGCAAGAAAGAAAGGCCAAGATTTGACCGTCTACTCGACTGGAAAAAACACACTCGAGCAAACGCTCGGGGGCTACTGAAGAAGGCATGGATCCTAAACCCGCGGGTAAGGACACCCCGTCTCAGGCCCAAGGTTAAGGCCAAGATGAGGAGCCCTTGGAGTATTCTAGAAGGCCCACATGAAGCCCACCTGCACTAACTTGCGGGTTAAGTTTGGAAACTTGTAACCGACCTAGGGTTAGAATTCGAGTCCTCTCCGGGTAAGGTTTGAGACCTGGCCACCTATATAAGGCCAGGAGAGCCACCGGTAGAGGACCAAGCAACACCTCACCATCGAAACCTTGAACTCGAGACCTTACTCTCGATTCGAGTGCCACCATTGTAACCGATCTTTCCATCAATACAGATCGACAAGAGGCAGGAGTAAGGGTTTTACCTCTACGAGGGCCCCGAACCTGGGTAAATCTCGCCCCCTGTCTAGCCGACGATTCCACCAGCGCTCATGGGTTCTCCTAGTCGAAACCCGATAGGTTCACCTAAGGGATTTGTAGAGTCAGAGATTCGATATGACGCAACCAAGACAATTCAAATGAGAGCTGCGCTTTATTACCAATATGAGTCTGATCTCCAGAATCAATAAGAAGGGGGCTATGATCAGAGCCCGAGCGAGAGAGAGTTCCAACAAAGACCAAGGGGAATTTTTGCTCCCACTCAACACTCGAAAGGAAGCGATCTAACTTTTCAAAAGTCGGAATGTCCCTCCTACTTACCCAAGTATATTTCCTACCTGAGAGTTCAATATCTTTCAGGTCTAGACTCTCAATAATAGCATTAAAAATAAATGGCCACCGTGCATTAAAGTTTCCATTATTTTTCTCCTCTTATCTCCTAATGATATTAAAATCTCCTCCTACCAACATAGGAAGATCTTCGTTCTCACAAATACGAACTAGCTCAGCCAAGAAATCTGGTTTTAAATTGTCTTGGGCAGCCCCATAAACAATCACCAAACACCATAAAAACCCATCAGAAATTGACTTCAAATAAAACCTTACACAGAAATCACCTGATACAACATTTTGCATCGAGATAATATCAGCGTTAAAGCCTACAAGCATGCCACCAGAGCGATCATGCAGTCGTAAACAATACCACCCAAAATTCTTTCCTCCCGCCAGATTAGAAAGAAAAGAAGCCGCAAAATCCGCTCTACCCGATTCAATTATTGCCACAAAGTCCAAAGATGCATCCCTAATAAACTCTCGAACGGTAAAGTGCTTAGCAGGATCACCAAACCCGTCACTATTCCATATCATCCCTCTCATCTTGCTAATTTTAAAAAAAATCAATCCGAGCACTCCTACACTTTATTTGAAGGCCATTGCCTTTGCTTTTGATTTTTTTAACATGAGTACGCTCATCGCGAATAGCTACGGGTGTTGAGCTCAATGGCTCATGAGAGGCATGGTCCCCCTCTTCCCCTAAATCTTCTGATAGATTAGATGCAATTTTTATGGTGAGACTATTGCTAGTATCATCATCGACACAGAATAGATTTTTTTTGCAGAAAAATCGCTGCCCTTTCACTCTCAGTTTTCCTAAGAACATGTACGGAGTCTAAAATTTGAGATGGAGACTCTCCCAAAGATACCCCAAGTTTCTCAGATCTACAAACAATCAAATCATTGCTTAATTCTAAAAAGGAACGAAAAGAATGTTTAGAAGTACCTGCAGTCTGGTCCTCATCACGACTCTGCGCTATCCTCATGCCCTTCTCCAAAGAAGATAAATCGGCAGTCCCTTGAGCTCTCACCCTCACACTGGAACGAGGTTCAATCTGTGAAAGCTTGGAGATACCATACGTGTAGGAGTAGTGAAAACACTAGCCCCCATTAGTGGTTGAGAGGGAAGAGCATCCGATAATACCATATTGGGATGCTGCTCCTCGGTTAGCAGTTGTTGCATTAGATCCTCAACCACCTGCTGTTGGTCTCGGTAGTGGGCATTTGCATCCGACAGAGCATCAAAACCCTGCGGTACAGCGCTCACCAAAACCACCGAGCCATCCACCCTAGGAGAAACAAGATCCGCAATCTGCACATCAACACAGGTTGAGGGTTCGGCCATAAGATCATCCACTCCTGAGACACCCTGGTGTTGGATGACGGAGATTCAAACTTTCCTATACTAAAACCGCTTCGGCCCCCGCGTCGCTCCGCTCTGGGGCGACTCGGGAGGCGACCAAAACCCTAGCCGCCTAGCCCCTCCTCCACCCCATCTCCCCCTCGCCGCCGCCAGAGGCACCTGCCCGGAAGCCGCTGCGGGGCTGCCAAGGACGGTGGCGGCGGGGATCTCGCTGTTTCGCTGCTGCGGCGAAGAGTCTCGGCATCGGGGGCGGCGGCCTCTGACGGTGAGGGCGGCGTCTGCCCTGGCGGCGGGAGGCGCTCGCTGATGCTGTCCTCCGTCTCCCTTGCCCGCGCGGGCGGTGAAGGGGCGGTGGTCCGTGGTCACGGGGTGGGGTTGCCCCGTTGGCTTCCGACACCAGATCTGGAGATGGCGGCCGCGCCCACAAAGAACCTGCGGGGTGGGGGCTCTGTACTAGGAGAAATCCTTGGCCAGCGGATGGTCACGGTGTCGGCGACGTCCTGGACGCCGTTCCCCTTCCTGGAGGCGACATCGAGGTACATACCCTCCCCCCCTCTCCCATGTGCCCGGGTGAAAACCCTAGATCCGTCGGATTGGGCGGCGGCGGCGCTTTGGCGCCGCATACTTCTTGGAGGCGCCGTCTTGGGCTCTTGGAGGGTGGGTGTTCTGCGTGTGGTTTGTGGTGCGCCTGTGGCGGTGATTCCCTGAGGTGAGCTGCCCCGTGGTGTGGTTTGTGCTGCTCCCCTCTGCCTGCTCCCCTCGCCTTCTGCAGGTGCCTGTTCGTCGGCGGGACGGCGCCCACGGGCCTGGGCGGGAGGGGAATGGGTTCCCCTCCCCGGTGGCAGCGTCCTTGTAGAAGTGCTGAGCCAGCGGCCTGGGTGAGCCCTGGCCTTCCTCGTTGGCATTCTTTCCGTCTCCTCGCCGTATCTTCAGTGCGTGATCTCGACCTAAAGCTTGCGTTTTGCCGGACCGTCGGTGCCGGGGTGGTGTCCGTGGGTTACTCGCGTGCAGTGATGTCCGAGCTGGGTGCTCTCTCCTGCTTCTCGTTTGGTGTGTGCCTTCGTGCTCTAGGGTGAGCATCTTTACCTTCTGATGGTGCGGCGCCCTCCGATCCAGGGCGAGAAGACAGGGGTCTTCTTCGAAGGTGGAGGCGAAGGCCATGTTGGCGACGTGCGTGAGGAAGATGACCGCTGGTTTCCCTGGTGGCGACCCTGCTTCTCGGTGCACTCCCTTGGGGCTGACTTTGCCGTCAGACGGTGGCTTCGATTTCCAAGCTGAGCTCGTTGTAATTTTCTTCTTGCTTGTTTTTCGTTGCCTGTAAGCTGATTGCTCAGCATTATGTAAACTGTCGCAGTGGTTTTATTAATTTAAAGCCGGGCACTTTGTGCCTTCGTTCTAAAAAAAGATCATCCACTCCTTGATCCCCTGAATCAATAAAAATTGGATTTACTGAACCAGTACCAAGAGCACGTACCGCATGCACATCAGTGAAAATCGGACTGTGTTCCGAGCTCACAGAAATAGGGTCCGCATGACACTTCATGGGTTTTGAAACCTGCATACAAGATGGCACATTACAGGTATTCAACCCCTCTAAATCGAAAACAATATCATTGATAAAATTCGGTCCAGAAAAAATCGTAGGTACCTTGGAGGAGATAGGGAACAGAACCCTTCCATCCAAATTCTGTCCACGAAGAAGCATCCTCTCCGCCGAGAAGATCCTAGCCACTTTAGTTGAATTATCAAAACTCGTATCCCTGTCATATCCCTTAGACAATAAAGAAAATGATTTTTGCAACATAGGAGAAAACACTACTCCTGAGCTAACAGCCCTCTTCTTAGGACTATCCCCCTTCTCCACCACACCACTATAATTAGTTACCACCTTTGTTTCCATAACCTCCGTAGTTTTTCCTTTATTAGATTTATCACTAGAATCATCATCAGCCCCATCAATATGATCATCATCCTTGTCCTCAAGATCTCCATCTACCTCCATATGTCCCAAATCCGCAACAACAGTAGGTTCCACGATAAATTTAATTTCATAAAAACCATCTTTGAAGAAGAGAGGGAGGTCCTTACGAATTTTTGCGGAATCCACACATCCAATCAAAATTCGGAGGACCTTGTGCTTGCGGGTATATGCCATATCAACTTTTGCGGTTTTGCCAAATAAGGTTCCGAGACCCCATAGAGCCAAAAAATCTCCTGTATGCCTCTCCGGAATACCCTCCATTCGAACCCATACATGTGGTAAATGCCACATGGGCTCAATTCTAGTGTGCCACGCATCCACCTTGAGCTCGCAAACACTGTTGGGTACCCTAAAACCGCCAAAGAGGTTTAGTCGATCCAATTCAACCTTTGAAGGAAATAATACCTTATAGACATTCTGACCCACTTGCAAAACATCCCAAGCCAAATTCTCCACTGGAGCAACCCTCTATAAATTTATGGCAATCTGAGGGATAGACAAACTCCCTCCAGTGACAGTTACCATAGCAAGACGAGTGTTTTCAGTTTTTGGTCGATACGAATCAGAGAGAGGTGCACCAAAAAAGGTCAAATCGTCATGATAATGACCATAGATCAACACCTGAGGTTTTGGGGCATCAAGCAGAGGACAATCATCAGACCCATGCTCTGCACTTTCACATCAATCACATAAAATCATTGTTTTAAATAGCCGGCTATAGGCTATATCCCCGACCCTCGAAATGGGGCTATAGCCGGGCTAAATGGGGCTATAGCCGCAAATTGTACACGAATTCATTTATCCCTGAGATTCACAAAAGGCTATAGCCGGCTATTTAAAACTATGCATAAAATTACCTGACAATCAGCGAGAACATGACCTGCGTACCCACACCTATAACACTTTGGTTTGTCAACTTTTTTGCTCTTGTTTGCTGCTTCATTAGAACCATCAGACACCACAGGTGGTATACTCTCAGCCAGTTTCTGAGCTACTGGAATCAATGACACAACAGTTTTGGACACCTGATCAACAGTTGCAGAAGGATCCTGCTGTTGCCGCACAACCGCCGCCTGTTGACCGGCTGGTACATTGAAATTTTGGCCTCCGGTACGCCCTCGTCCACGACCATTACCTCCCTTATGATTGAATCTCCCAGGAAAACGTCCAGGCTGTCGGTTCCCAGCTCCGACAAACCCCGTCGGTTCCCAGCTCCGACAAACCCCGTTCCTGCGTGAAAATTCCCATATGGCATATTGCCATTGCGACCATCTCCCTGGTTCATCCCTCCATGGGGACCTCCACTCGTATTCGCACCAAAACGCCCAGAGTTCATCCCACCATACGAACCCCCAGCCTGAGAAGTGTTACCATGAAAGTACTGACCAACACCTTGGCTAGCTGCATTGCCTGCCTGCATGTTCTTGTTCCCATTGAACTGGCCATACTGACCCTGGTTCCGAAAAAAACCAGGAGGTCGCTGCTGCTCCTCTCTGTCGGTCGTTCCACTCGGCCCAGCACCGAAGAAGTTTCCAGCGCCCCGTCCCCCACCTCTGCCAGGGGCACCACGATCACCACCTCCAGTACCGCTCCCGCGAGCCGCCATCTGATCGGGCTGCGCAGGAACACGCCACGCAAACCCTAGGCGCCCCGTCTCTATGAAAAACGACGAACCCCAATGGATCGATCGTGAGTATTAGGACGGATCGGGGCCGTGCACATGATCCGAGACAGCTCTCGACCACCCGCACGCCTGGAGAGGCCCAATGGCCCAAGCCCTCTAGCCCCACAGTTTGGAAAACGTACCGGTTGATCAATCAACCCGTGTCACGTGAGATCCCTTCTCTGCCGACGACAGTTTGTCATTTTCGATCAATCGACGACGGCGTCCAACGACGGTCGTCCAGCCTCCCTTGTCGTCCTCCGGTGATATAGAATGTACCGTGGGAGACAAGCATGGCAGTTTCAAGAAAAGATCACCACGTCGTGTCTCTCTGCGCTTAGCCACAGCCAGAGCCGCGTTGGAAAAACTCACCTCGCATGTCGAAGACGATGAGCAAGCCTCGAGCAACCGCGCCGCCGAACGTTTCTGATTCCTCTTCTCTTCTCTACGTCTTTGTCGTTTGTCCCCAAGATCCCTGAAATGCGACGACGGTGGCGTAGCACACCATACTCGCAGATCCGGGGACGCGGCTCCAAAGTCTCCTCGATCTTCTCCCTCCTTGCATCCATCCGTGTCATCGTCGCTGTCCACGGAGAGAGCCCAGAATATTCCGGTTGACAGCACGTCGCGCGATCTACTACTCCTATGTCCTCTACAGATCATCTGTCTATCCTTCCGGTTCTTCAGCTATCAGCTATCAGCTACAGAGACAGTGTCATATCATAAGAGTGGTTTTCCCACTATCACAAGAATATCCACTAGCAATCTTAACCGTCCATCCTTCTGGGGATACGAGTCGTTCCTCGCCGGCATCCGTGGACGGGAGAGACTTTTGACTTCGTTTAACCGCTCTAATCGCCTGCAGTCACAGACATGCATTAATATAACCGATCCGTTCTTGCCTAAAATACCCTTCCCCCACGCGAGCAGCCTCTCCTCTCAAGTTCCCACCTCTACACCGAGCAGCATCTTCTTCCACCTCCCACCTCCCACCTCCGTGTACTCCGGCCGGGAGGGAGTCTTGCCGCGGCCGGCGACGAGAAGGGCGCCGGGGAGGGAGTCTTCGCCGGAGACGAGATGGGTATAGGCGGCGGACGGGAGGGAGTCCTTGCCGCGGCCGGCGGCAAGAAGGGCGCCAGGGAGGGAGTCCTCTCGCCGGAGACGAGACGGGCACCGGCGGCGAGAAGCTCTATTTGTTGATGTCCCCGATCCGATCTCACCGGATCCAGATCTGTCTATGGCATCATTTTTTTTCATCTTCTTTTTCCTTCGGTGAACATGTTTTTTTGGGATCCGTCCATGTATGTATGTCTCAGATCCGGCCGTGCATATATTTTTTTTCATCCCAAGATCATTTGCGAAGTAATTTTTTTTATGGCCGATCTGTTTGTACATGGCTTCTTCCATGTCTCTGAAGTTTTTATGGCCGATCTGTTCTATCATCCGGATACGGATCTGGCTATGGCAGTGTGATTTTTTTTCTGTTAATACATGCAAGATTTCGGTTCATGCATGGTACAAAAGAAATGCAAGATGTTTCTGTCAAACCATGCAAGATTTTTTCAGTTCATCTGGACATGTTAATCCATGCATGATGTTTCTTTTCATGCATGGTACAAAAAAAATATTAGGAACACATGATTTAATGGGAGAATCTCTGTTAATGTGTGATATGTATTGTTTTGTGAATCCAGAACCTGTATAATGATAATCTCTGGTATTACATGAATCTGAAAATTCTTGTTGTTACATGAATTGGAAGTGACTTTCTTGTTACCACAAGAATCCGAAAATGAAAATCAGTTAGAATATGAATTTAATTTTTTGTTGGTAAATGAATCTGAAAAAGAAAAATTATTTTTACTACATGAATTACGAAAATAACTGTTACTACAAACAGATCCAGATTCTTGTTGATAATAGAGCTGAAATTAGTGCCCCTACTGCACTAATTATATTTTCCCGTTAGAAATCCTAAATTCGAACCTAGGTGTTAGAAAATGCCTCCCTGCTACTCATCCGGGGGAGAAGATGACACCGGCAGAAAATCCAGTGGTCCCACACAGGCAGAAAAAAATTCCCACCTTGCCCCTCTGTTCGGGCGCGACCGGCAGAGATGTTAATTTGGTTGCGTGCGAGATAGGTGGGGATTTGGTGGGCCATGGCAAGCAGCAGGGGGGGCAGCGCTAATGTAGTCAAAGGGGCAGCGCGAATCTCCAACACAAATGCACGGACATGATAGCTCTTGGAGATGCTAGTAATAGTGGCAACGAATTTTCGGTCATATCTCGCCTACTCATCGCAACAATCCATTGCAAAATTAACAAAGAAATATGTGCTAAAATGTTAATGGAACCAAGTTAATGAGACTCATCTACAATCCACAAGATTTTGTTCTTTCTTCTGAAAATAATAAGCAAAACTGGTGTTTTAGCTGAAAGGTCAGGGTGGCAACAAATTGATTAGTCTCCTTGCACAAAGCGACTAAATGAAACTCTACGGTAAGGAGCATAAGACAGCCATCTTTGAGAGATTGAATGCACATTCTAACACGTTACAAAACTGAATGCAGAGTCAGAATGAAATATGAAGAAGCATAATTTTCATCTCCAGCCGAGTGATTGTCTTATCCCATAAAAAATCAGTCCCAGATAGTCTTATCCCATAAAAAAATCAGTCCCACACGGCTCGGGGGCGCCGCCGCCGCCCCGCCCCAGTCTTCCCCCGCTGTGCCTTCTCCTCGTCGCCGCCTGAGGGTCGCCGGTCGCGCGCGTATCCCGTGATGGCGGCGGCGGGGCGCCCTCCGCGCTGGACATGGGCGCGCGCGGCGCCGGGCGGCTGCGACGCCGGCCGCCGGGTTGTCTTCTGCACCGCATCCGGGGGCAGTGGAGACGAGTCGCTTCAGCAGAGGACGCCGGGTCCCCGCGCAACCGCGGTGTTGGGGCGGCTAGATCGCTGGTCGTCGGCTTCCTGCGGTGGAGGCGGACTACGGCTGGGGACGCATCCCCGCGCAAAAGCTGCGCGTGGAACCTTCCGGTGCGGTCCTGCTGCGGCGAGGCCGCCGGCGCCATGGTGCCCATGCGTGGGTGGCCTTCGCGTCGGTCTCCGACGAGCATCGGGCCAGCGTGCCCCCTACGGCGGTGGCTCCGGTGGTCAACATTGTGGAGGTGTGGTGGTGGCGAGGAGGCTTACGATGGCGTCCCTCCGTGGGCCGCCTTCGACGTCTTCGGCCGCGCAGATGCTCGTGCTTGGCGGATCTCTATGGTGGTCGACCTAGCGCACTCGACGTGGATGGAGTGCGACGGTTTCCGGGTGAAAACCTCGTCTCCGACCTTGCTCGGAGCCGATGATGGCGACATCTTGAGTGTCGTCCCCTTCCTGAAGGCATCATCGAGGAAACCCTGCGGTTCTTCCCGTCAACCATGGGGGAAACCCTAGATCCTCGATCGGATGATGGCGGCGCTTCTACGTCGTTACCTCCTTGGAGGCATCATTCTTGGAGGGAGGAGTGCGCCGGTCGAAGGGATCAGAGGATGAGTATGGTGGTGGATGCCGGTTCTTAGATGGTCTATGCGGCTGTGGAAATGTCGACATGCTACCTTACTTTGGCCTGCTCCGGGGGAAACCCTAAATCTGGGATTCTCGGATTGGATGATGGTGACGCCACCGGTGTTACTATCCCTCTTGAGGGCATCGTTTTGGAGTTGTGCCGAAGGGTCCTAGAGAGGAAGCGGTGTTTCTTCTACCGCGTTCACGACGGCGGTTCTTGACAGCTTGGTGCTGTGGGGTCTCGGCGTTGTTTGCGGGACGGTGGACTCGCGCAGGGAGGTGGTGTTGTCTGGTGCCATGGTGGTATCGACGGCAGGTCTGACATGGTGGATGCTTTGATAGCTGTCCTGAAGACGGGTGTGTGGATGAAGGCGGCAGCTACTTTCCGAGCGTGTATAGCGGTATGCGCTGCGGAGTGCTGGACCGATTATGCCCCTTGTCCGCTATCGGGCGGCATGGTGTGGCCTTCGGCTTTTGGATGAGGCGCGTTGGTGGGTTCTCAGAGTTTCGGCTCTGCGATGTCCATCCCCTTCATCATTACTGGTAGTGAGCTTTGTTTGGTGGATTCAGGTCTAGTTGTTTGTTGTATCCACTTGTAAGACATGATGTTTTCTGTTCTATCTTTTAATAAAAACCGGCTGTGTGCATCATTTTGATGCAGAGGCTGGGGGCAAACCTCCATTTCTAAAAAAAAGATATCTCCCAATCAGGATACCATAAGAAGGACATGGCAGCGCCGACTCTAGCGATGACTGCCCTTGCGAAAGGCATTGAAATATCTGTAACTCGACCAGGCTGTAGTAAAATACCTTAATCCACATCGTGTGTGAGAAGAGAGAGTGGGCAGGGGGCAGGGGAATCTGAACTTTCCGCCGCGACCGATCGGGAGGAGCACGGGCCGATACTTGCGGAGATCGAAGGCGGCGGTGGAATCTAGCGCGGCGGGGCGGATCATTGGCTCGGTGAGTTGGAGCGAGGCAAGGCAGGGACACAAGCGGAAGGTGTCGGCCGTGGTGGATGTTGGGCGCGCGCTGGAGAGGATTCGACGGTGCCGGCGTGGTGTAGTGCATAGCGAGCGGGAGGCCGACGCGACGGATGCGTGACCCGCGACGGATGCCTAGCTTTAGTGCTCCCTCGGGATTTTCAGAGACCGGACGCGACGAGGATGTCGTAAATGATTAGGGGCGTGCGGGTCGGCGGCTCCTCGCGACGGCAGTGGAGGCAAAGGGGAGCGGCGAGCTGATGGGGAATGAGGAACGCGATGACTGCGAGACATGGAGAGGGGCGCATACGTCCTTAGGGAGCTCGGCAGTCGAGAGGTAGGTGAGGGACTGCGAGTGACAGCGATAGAGTGATAGCAGAGTGTGGGTGTTTCTGTGTCCGTCATTTTTTCATTTCTTTCCTTTTTTAGAGGGAGAGCAGAGTGTGGGCGTGTCGTGTGCCTGTGCCCGTCTTTTTTTTCATTTCTTTCCTTTTTTTTTGAAGATGGTGTCCGTTTTGTTATTTGACCAGACATGTTCCATTAGGCTACTCGATTATGTAGGTACGAAAGGGTTAACAAATAATTATTTCGTCCCCATTATTGGATTATTTTGAAAAAAAATGAAGAGTAATAATATTTCTTGCGTAATTATTTGTTGCATATATTTAAATTTGTATCACAATTTTTTTTGTAATTACGAAGGTCATTGTGTGGTCTTTGCATGTTAAATTTTAAGGAGTACTTCACGGGAGATGAATTATCCGACACTCCAAAACAAGTATAAATTTTGCTTGGTATGACAATATTTATTATATGGTGCATCATTATCTGAAAACTAACACTGATTACTACTTGAATTTAGGTTCATATGACATAATTTAGTAGAAAACTAGCTGTCATTTTATTTTACTCGGAATTGAATGATGATGAATTAAGAAATCGAGTGCTGAAAAATGACGAAGACAAAACCAATGTGGACCCCAAGGATTGTGTGATTCTGGGTAGAATCATCAAAGGATGAGGCTCTATCGCAATCACCGGTCTTATCACAGTATGCCAAAGCAACAAACACCAACATAATAGATGAACTTTGCGTATTCATCAACATTATTGATGATGTCCATTCCTTGGAGTAAGTCACATTTTTTTTCTTGTCAGTTCATTTCATGTTATATATGTATCATTGTAGTCACGAAGTTCTCTCTTTCACAGGAGCGAATGGGTGAAAATCTCAAAGCCCTATCCCATTAGCATAACTCTAAGAAAGATAAAAAACATACTGAAGATGGATGCATATATGGATACAGATTGCTTCAACATGGTCGTGCACATACTAGCTAGAATGCCACGAGATCCACCTTTTTTGTGACATTCCAGTTCATTATATGGATCTAAACTTTTGTGTAAGTTTCTATAATTACCTGTCACTTTTTTTTTCTTATATTACTAATGTTGGTATTATTTTAGACCATGTCCCACTCCACGTGAGACACGAGTGGTCATGGAAGGCTTGATTTTGATCGGTTAGAACAGTTGTTTCATAGCTGGCCTAATAGCAGAGAGTATCATATAAAAGAATGTGCGAAGGTTTATTTTTTATCCGTGTGATTGATTATTTCTAAACCTATCATTGCAGATTTTCTTACCTTATGAAATTCTTGGCCAATTCATACTGTTTGTGTTGGATAAAAAAAGAAATTTATATATATTTTGGACCCTCTTTTAAGACTAACATGGGGGATACACATATTTAAAAATATGGAAATGGGCAATAATATAAACCTTGCACTTCGGTTAGCAAACCCCAAACGGAACGACGACATCTCCAAATGGGGGCGCAAAGTACCTATTCTTCCGACAAACTCGCAGGGGTATGAAGCTTTTCAGTAAATATAACCTTACTTGATTTGTAAAACGCAAACACTAATTTGAAATTTCATATTTATATAGTGCTTTTGTCTGGTTATTTGCTTTTTAATTTAATGCACTCGTGGTACGATGAAGCGTCATATTTTCAGATACACATGGTGAATCTTATCGTCCATGCATACTCATTTGCTACACATTGAATCGTGAACTTTACATGACAAAGTGTTGTATAATGCATATATATAGGACGATTCTTAGTTGACAAAGCGATCCTTAGTACATATTTTGAAGTGTCAAGACAGTGAAGCGATCAACAATATTTTTGACTTGGAACGAGAAATTATTGATCGCACAAAGATATGGACCTTCTAGGTTGCTAATAGTGCATAATGTTATTTGTGACTCATTTTTTAACTATTGCTTTGAACTGGTGTTGAAATTGCAATATATATGTTATTTTGTTCGATGGTTACTCTGCTAATAAAATAATGTCATTGCAATAGATACAGGATTATATTTTATATATGTGTGGTGCACGCTGCACGTATACTAGTGACTAGGTTTTTTTTTTTTTTTTGAGGTTTTACTAGTGACTAGTAAGTTCTGTACTAGTGCATGTTCGTCTCCTCCCACATATGGGCTTTGGCCCAAGATGGTGGAAGGTTTCTGGCCCAAGAAATAAACATCAATATTGAGCCCAAGACGGAAGATTTGTTCTGGACCGGGACTGAAACGCCGTCGAACAGAAATCCCCAAATTGGACAAAAGGCAAACCTAGGTCGTCCTTTCCTCCGACGAAGAAGCAGAGTGTGCCGTCGCCTCCATGTTGCCGCCCCACTCCTCCCATCCCCTCCGGCTCCGGCCACCACCAACCAACGGCGCCCTCCTAGCTGCTCCTTCTTTGTTCTGGTCGGTCGTTCTCCTCCGGACGTTGTGCACCATCGGAGTGGAGATACACCCTGTCCACGGCCATGGCCGTCGCGGCTGTTGCTCGTCCCCACCGTCCTGGCAACCACCACCGAAAACTCCGGCTCCCGACGGCACCTCCTGCTCCTCCCGGTGCTGCTTGGCCGCAGGAGGGTTCGAGGATGTCGGTTGCTGGGGGTAGTCGGCCGCTCAGTCGAGGCTGTCGGCGTGGTCCGCATCTGCGGAGACAGCTGGGGGCCTGGGGCTCATCGACATTTCTACACTGCGCGCCGCGACTGGGATTGTCGCCGAAAGCAACAAGCTAGGCGAAGGTGGGTTCAGTTCTGTGTACAAGGTACTGATGACCAAACACAAGTTGGGAGCACATACATCCATACACACGATTGATTCTTGTAATAATTTGGGTCGTGTGCATCTACGACGATACAGGCTTTCGGCCCGCTTTATAAATAAAGCACAACGACCGAACCGATACAAAGTGAAGAGGGAAACCTCTTACAACACAAACCAAGAATAAAAAAAAGTACAAGGAGACCACCCTTGCTACCGAGGACACCGGACCGATCACGACACACGACGCTCCACGACAACGCTCCCAAGAGAGTAACGACGCAGCACGTCGCCGTCGTCAAGACCAAGATGGTAAAGGGTTTTCACCCGGATCCCTAACACGGCGAAGGTAGCTACAACAGCGCCCTCAAGAGGGTAACGATACCCGCAGGTATCGCTGCCATTGGCGCCGGAGCGCAGAGCTTTCGCTCGGAAGAAACCTACGTCCAGCGTACGTGAAGCCGGATCGCCCAATATCCTCAAGAATGGCGTCCAACACGATCTGGGAGAAGCCGCCACCAACTCCAGGAACCCCCAACGCCGACTCCTCGTCGCCTACACGACCAAGGAGACAAGACCAACACTACCACTACAACGCTCGCCGTAGAGACGCCCGTGCAGCGCACCTTCCGGGGCCGAAGCCCCGGCATCCCCAACCTCCAATCATGGAGCCAACAAGTTACGGAGGCAACGTGGTGGTTGAATGAGGCCGGTGATGGATCAGGGCCCGCAAAGGCGACAGCTGAAACCAATAGGAGAGATCTCGTCCTCCACCGCCTGAGGCGGTCGCCGACCGGACGTTGCAGCAGGGCCGGTCAGGCCCAGATCAGCCCATGAGGCCTAGATCAGGCCCGACTAGCCGCGCTTCCGCGCCACGGTTTCCGATATCACCATGCAGAAAGACTCAGGGTGGAGCCCCGGTCGGGCCCAAGTCCAGATCTGAGCCGAGCAGCGCCGGCCATGGCCACAACCCGAGCCACCCATCTCCGCCACGTGAGCTGTCCCCGCTGCCATCGCCGCTGATCTCCGCTGCTAGCTTCGTGACCCCGAGGGTCGTTGCGATGGCCTTGTTGGCCAGCCACGATGAGGAGGCTGCTGCGCCGTCGGAGAAGCCACCGTCGCTGAAGCGTCGCTGCCCTCCAAACGCGCACGGAACTTGCAGGTAACCACGCCGACGGCGGAACGGTTGCGCCGCCGCAACCCTTGCACACCACAGCGCCCCTGCCGACGCCTCGGCCCGCGCCGAGCACCCCGCGCGAGGAAGTAGAAAGATCCCCGCCGCCGCCTGCACCCGGCCTCTACCTGCGACGCCGTCCGGCGGCGGCGAGGGAAAGGAGGAGAAGGGAAGATCGATCGAAGTGCTTACCTTGTCCATTGGAAGAAAAAGACATGCCTCTTGTGAGCAAGTTGGATGAGAGCCACTTCCTTTTGATCGGCCGTGTACTCAAGATTTAGGCCTAGAAAACCCTCGCCATCCTCGCGAGCCATTTCTTCAAGATGTCAAGATAGGCCGGAACCCTCCTACTCTCGTTGGTGTATGCGGATTCAATGTTCCGACCTTGTGAGTACACGTCCATAATCTCTAGTCCCATGATGGAGAATAGATGCGCTCGGTACTGTAGCAATGACGCGTTTCTCTGTTTTTAAGCCTCCCCGACGGTGCATCAACTTCCAAAGCGCGCGGGAAACAAACAGTTTTGGCATTTAGTCCCGGGCCATAACACCACCCGGTACTAAATGCTATCTGGCTAGGCGAAAGGTTGCCACGACGACTTTTAGCCCCGGGCCGTGTTACGACCCGTGACTAAAAGTCTGCGAGGCGACGCGAACGGTTGCCAGAGGACTTTTAGTCCCGGTCCGTGTTAAGACACGGGACTAAAAGCTTTCGAGCGAGGCGGGCCGTTGCCCTGCCCCGGCCCCCTCTGGTCCCGGTTGGTAGGGTCATGGGGACTAGAGCTAAAAACTGTTGGGGGTTTTTCTACTAGTGTTTGTGTGAGCCTTCTGTGTAGATCTTTGAATTGTTGAAGTATTTGTCTTATTGTGTATGAGGTATGTGTAGTAGAGTCACAGCTCAGAGTGTCTCTAGGGGTGCCGGATCATAAAAATTTAGGACCCTATGCGATACTCTAAAATGGGTCCCTATCTAACCTAAAAAAAACATGTAATTAACATTATAATTTATATCTCGTGATATCTTACACAAAAATCAGTTATACATAGAATCGCACCTATTCAACTTCTGGTTGCTTAATGTTTATTTGAACATCACAGTTAAGTATTTCTTTGAAATGGAATCTTTAGTGATACCCTCATAATCAATATTATATATATTAATTGAACTATTCACGTTAACATAAATATTACGAGTCTCTTGACCATATCTAAAATTATTGTGACGGATAATTGCAAGTGCAATGATGGAAGGATCAAATGACCAATTCTGATGACACTTTCGGTTATTTTATAATAAACTTCCCCATAGCCTCTCTTTGAGATTAAATAAAATCGTGTTCATTTTACACTAGTGGAAACAACCCCTCTCGTCCAGGGGCCAGGGGGCACCTGTCCTGGTTGCAACCAGATCCGGGACCTATGTCACGCATTGGTCCCGGTTTGTGTGCCCGGGGCAGCAGAAATCGCCTCGGGGCATTGGTCCCGGTTCGTTGGGAGATATTGGTCCCGGTTCGTGCCAGGGACCGGGACCAATGCCTAGCCACAGGCCACGTGGCACGCGAATGAGAATTTGTCCCGGTTCAGTCCACGAACCGAGACCAATGTCCCCCTTCCCCTATATATACTGTCCCAGCCCCCCCTTCCATCTTTTTTTTTGCTTGGAGGTGTGAGGGAGGTGGGTGCTAGTGTGTGTTATTTTACTATGCACACGAGGTGTTCGACGAAATTCCCGAGCCACACATAAGCTCACTGAAAATGGTATCTTCGACCGAGGTTAACAAACTTATCTTTTTCATCTGTAACTGATACATAAAAAAGTAGTATTTGTCGATGTACTGTGGTCATTTCTGTATTAATATGTTATTGTAATGTATTTTGATAAACTTAATTATACGATGCATATGGATGCACGGCAGCGATGGATGTACGGTGACCGACGCACTTCCGAGTATATGGCAGGACTGAATGCATTTCTTGTTGTAGCTCAGGCGAACAAACATAATGGATTCATGTGTTGCCCATGTGTTGATTGTCGGAACGTCAGAGAGCACTCTTCCGAAAGAATCCTTCACAGCCATCTACTTCGGAGAGGTTTCATGCCCAGCTATAATTGCTGGACGAAGCATGGAGAAAGAGGGGTTGTGATGGAAGACGATGAAGAAGAAGAAGAAGATCCTTTGTTCCCTAAATACGACGATACTGCAATGGAAGAGAATGCAGAAGAAGGGGGTGATCAAGAACAGGCATCAGAAGAGCCCGATGATGATCTTGGCCGAGTTATTGTTGATGCAAGGGAAGACTGTGAAAATAAATTGGAGAGGTTAAAGCTGGACAACATGTTACAGGATCACAAAAAATTGTTGTACCCAAATTGCGAAGATGGTAGCACAAAACTCGGTACCACACTGGAGTTGCTGAAATGGAAGGCACAGAACGGTGTGACTGACAAGGCATTTGAGAGTTTACTTCAACTAATGAAGCCAAAACTTCCAAAGGATAACGAATTGCCTGAGAGTACGTACGAAGCAAAGAAAGCTATCTGCCCTCTAGGATTAGATGTGCAGAAGATACATGCATGCATTAATGACTGCATCCTCTACCGCGGTGAGAAGTACGAGAATTTGGATGAATGTCCGGTATGCACTGCACTGCGGTATAAGATCAGAGCAGATGACCCTGGTGATGTTGACGGCGAGCCCCCCGTAAGAGGATTCCTGCTAAGGTGATGTGGTATGCTCCTATAATACCACGGTTGAAACGTCTGTTCAGAAACAAAGAGCATGCTAGGTTGTTGCGATGGCACAAAGAAGACCGTAAGAAAGACGGAAAGTTGAGGCACCCCGCCGATGGATCGCAGTGGAGAAAGATCGAGAGAGACTTCCCAGACTTTACAGGAGAGGCGAGAAACTTATGGTTTGGTCTAAGTACAGATGGCTTTAATCCTTTTGGGGAGCAGAGCTCCAGTCATAGCACCTGGCCTGTACAACCTTCCTCCTTGGTTGTGCATGAAGCGCAAGTTCATTATGATGCCAGTTCTCATCCAAGGCCCGAGGCAACCTGGCAACGGCATTGATGTGTATCTAAGACCATTAGTGGAAGAACTCTTACAATTGTGGGGCAAACCAGGTGTACGTGTGTGGGATGAGAACGAACAAAAGTCGTTTGACCTACGGGCGTTGCTGTTCGTAACCATCAATGATTGGCCTGCTCTTAGTAATATTTCCGAACATACAAACAAGAGATACAATGCATGCACACACTGTTTGGATAAGACTGACAGTGTTTTTTTGGATAAATGTAAAAAGGTTGCATATCTGGGGCATCGTAGATTTCTTCCGATCAAGCATCCCGTAAGAAAGAAATGAGGGAAGCATTTCAGAGGTGAGGCAGATAACCGGAAGAAGCCTGACCTTCGTAGTGGTAATGATATATTCGATATGGTCAAGGACCTAGAAGTAATCTTTGGTAAGGCTGCTGGCAGCCAACCAGTTCCGTACGGCCCTGATAAGCGTGCACCCATGTGGAAGAAGAAATCTATATTTTGGGAGCTACCCTATTGGAAAGTTTTAGAGGTCCGGTTTTCGATCGACGTGATGCACATGACAAAGAATCTCTGTGTCAATCTGCTCTCCTTCCTGGGCGTGTATGGGAAGTCAAAAGATACGCCAGAAGCACAGGAGGACCAGCAATGTATGAAAGACCCAAGCAACAAGCACACAGATACAGGGCGCCATTACTTAAGCAGCTACGCTCTTACTAAAGCAGAGAAGGAAATATTCTTTAAAGTCCTTTACAGTATGAAGGTTCCGTCTGGCTTCTCGTCGAATATAAAGGGATAATAAACATGGCAGAGAAAAATTCCAAAACCTGAAGTCTCATGACTGCCACGTGATTATGACGCAGTTGCTTCCGATTGCATTGAGGGGGCTTCTACCGGAAAATGTTCGAGTACCCATTGTGAAGCTATGTGCATTCATGAACGCAATATCTCATAAGGTAATCGATCCAGAAATTCTGACAAGATTACAGAGGGATGTGGTCCAGTGTCTTGTTAGTTTTGAGTTGGTGTTCCCACCATCCTTCTTCAATATTATGACTCATCTCCTGATTCACCTATGTGAAGAGATTCATATTCTCGGTCCGGTATTTCTACACAATATGTTCCCCTTTGAGAGGTTCATGGGAGTCTTGAAGAAATATGTTCATAACCGTGCTAGGCCAGAAGGAAGCATCTCGAAGGGCTATGGAACAGAGGAGGTCATTGGGTTATGTGTTGACTTTATTCCTGACCTTAAAACGATTGGTGTTCCTGAATCGCGGCATGAGGGGAGACTGAGGGGAAAAGGAACGCTGGGAAAGAAAACAATGATACCCAGGGACGGGCATTCTTTCACCAAAGCACACTACACAGTTCTACAAAATTCTATGTTCATGGCTACGTATCTCGAGGAACACAAGAATATTGTACGCTCCGCAAACCCGGGGAAGGATGACTCATGGATTAAACGCAAACACATGGAGACTTTCGGAAGTTGGTTGCAAACACATCTTATAAATGACACCAATGTTGAAGATCAGATGTACATGTTGGCAGGGTCACCATCTTCGACTATTGGGAGTTTTCAAGGGTACGAGATAAATGGGAATACATTTTACACGATCTCCCAAGATAAGAAGAGCACCAACCAAAACAGTGGTGTCCGCTTTGATACAACAAACGAGAATGGAAAAAATGACACATACTATGGTTACATTGAGGAGATATGGGAACTTGACTATGGACCTTCTTTTAAGGTCCCTTTGTTCAAGTGCAAATGGGTCAACCTGAATGGAGAAGGGGTAAAGGTAGACCCGCTTTATGGAATGACAACAGTGGATCTCAACAATATTGGTTACAATGACGAACCATTCGTCCTAGCCATTGATGTGGCTCAGGTCTTCTATGTGAAGGACATGTCCTCCAGACCGAAAAAAAAGAAAAAAAAAGCAAACAAATTCATCATACGATGAGCCGAAGCGTCACATAGTTCTCTCAGGGAAAAGAAACATCGTGGGAATCGAGGACACGACAGACATGTCAGAAGATTATAATAAGTTTGTTGAAATTCCACCCTTCACAGTGAAAGTTGACCCCACCATCCCGTTAAATAATGAAGATGCTCCATGGTTATGGCCGAAGCGATCATAAGCAAGGGAGATTTCATTATTATTCCAACCAGCGGCACACCCACCCACTTTGCTGTTTCTCTCTCCTCCGTCTGTTGGCGATGTGTAATAATAAGCGTGGAATACATGATCATATAGTTCTGTTTGATCAGTATTTTGTATTGACCGGTAAAAAGCTGACAACTATGACCAGCCTGATTTCATTATTATTCCAACCAGCGGCACACCCACCCACTTTGATGTTTCTCTCTCCTCCGTCTGTTGGCGATGTGTAATAATAAGCGTGGAATACATGATCATATAGTTCTGTTTGATCAGTATTTTGTATTGACCGGTAAAAAGCTGACAACTATGACCAGCCTGATTTCATTATTATTCCAACCAGCGGCACACCCACCCGAGTATGAGATAACTGTAGGCAGATATTGCAGGCACACTTCAAAGTGATAGTACGGATACCATCCTGACAGATATCCTTAAAACAGAAATAGATATTCGGTACTACCTTGGAGTTCAAATGACGCAAAGGGTTGCACCTCTGGGGTTGCTTTGGCAAGCTGCTAATGCATACACTCCTGCACTGTTTGAGATTTTCAGATTAGAATTTGAACTGATCTTGGATTGCGTGGTCTATAACTGTGGCGAAATTGGACCCATATCCGAGTATGAGATAACTGTCAAAAACAGGCGTCGGGGTCATTTTGTTAGATTCAACTCATCAGAATACATTTGTAGCTGCAAGAAGTTTGAAAATGTAGGTCTTCCGTGTTGCCAGGTACTGAAGGTTCTTGAGATCAGAAATATCAAAGAAATTTCACCACACTATGTTTTGAAAAGATGGCGAAATGATGCTCAGAGTGAACCTTCGAAGGAGAACTATGGTTTTTCTGTTGTAGACGAAGATCCCAAATTCTCCGTGTTAAAAAGGTACAACTCGCTTTGTCGAACTTTATATAAAGTTGCAGTGATTATGAGGAGCATTGCCGAAATTGATTGGCCTTGCCTTAAATAGTTCGGCTTAGTGGGTTCATCTATCCATGCATCCGTCGCGGCGATCGCAGTGATTATGAGGAGAAACGCCTTCGATTGGGTCATCATCATTTGGCGACGCAGAATGCCTTGTATGCTCTGGACTCACTCGGAAGATCACAAGAGAAAACAAAAATTATACGATATTTATATTCAAATTATAAGCAAATAGTAAAATAATTAATAGTTTCAACAGTTAGAATAATTATTTAGTTAAACAAAAAATGGATTTGAATTAGTTATGCAAATTCTAGCACTTTTCATGTTGAAATTTTTGTCAAATTCGAAAGTATATAGAAATTATTAATGTGCAAACTTAAACAATTTTTAAATTTTGGCGCTAATTTTTTTTGGCGCGCAGGGTGCTACCAAATTTCGAAATAAGTATTGGTCCCGGCCCGTGGTACCAACCGGGACCAAAGGGGGGTACCTCTAGTCCCGGTTGGTGGCACGGACCGGGACTAGAGGCCCAGTTGTATAAATATCTCGGCCCTCTCTCCAGGCCGAGCCACCACCCAGGACAGCGGACAAGCCCTTGGTGAAGCCCTGCCGGCGGCGGGAATGGATAGAAAATCCCGCCGGTGCTGGTTCAGCCGGCGGGGTTGAACTAGGGGACGCGTTTTTCGACAGAAAATATATATATTAAAAAGGCCCGGGGGGGTGCTTACATAGGGGGCGCGGCGCGGCCACAGACGGCCGGCTGTGCTTACATAGGGGGCGGCGGCGCGGCCACAGGCGGCCGGCCGTTTCTTGGGGGGAAGGGGTAGCCTAGGAGCTATATCTATTGGGGGTGGGGCGCACCGGCGCCGGCCTACTCCTCATCGGAGGAGATGCAGTGGTAGCCAGGTGCCTGCCACAGGTGGGCAGGCAGCTGGGGCGGGCCCGCCGGTGGCTGCGGAGGCATCGAGGGCGGGTGCGGCGGCGGCGGCGGCAGCTCCTCTGGCTGCGGCGGCGGCGGAAGCTCCTCCGGCTCAGGCGCCCATTCGCCGCCGGTCCATGCCCAGGCCATCCCGTACTCCAGGCCGGGGGGGCAGCGGCTGTGGCGGCGGATGGTCCTCCGACGCCTCCAGCTCGGCGTTCATGGCCTGCCACCACGGCGCAGGCGCTGGAGGGGGCGGCATCGCGTCGGCGGCGGCGGCGGCGGCCAGGACCTGCTCCCACCGCTTGATCTCGTCCTCGATGAGGGAGCGGCGGGAGGCCTCGTAGGCTTCCTCCAAGCCGGCCTGGAGCTCGGGGTCGTCCTCTTCGGCGGGGATGTCCTCCTCGAACCACAGCTCCGGCTCCCTGCCGGGCGGTGGCGCAGGGTAGTCGGTGGCGCTCTCCTCCGGGGCCGTGGGGATGTACGACCCAGTAGGGGGAGCTGCGCGCGTACGCGCGGTCCCTGATGAGGTGGTCCGGCAGGAGCGCGCGCCGGCGGTCGATCTCCTCGCGCAAGGCCTCATTGGTCAGGGCCGGCGGCACGGGAATGCGCTGCGGGTTCAGGTGCCAGCCGTCCGGGAGGTAGACGTCCGGCGAGAACACCGGCGTGGCGTGCTACCAATGCCACTCGGCCTCTTCCTTCCGCACATAGCGGCGGAACCGCTTGCCCGGTGCGGCGCGAGGCGGCGGGCGGGCTGCCGGAGGTGGAGCGGGGACGCGCGGCTGCCCCCCAATCCGGACGCCTCCCGGACCGAAGCCGAAGTCCTCCTGCGGCACGCGGGGGACGCCGGCGCCTCTCTGGCCGGCGCTGCTCGAGGACCCGGCCTCGTGCTCGTTCTTCGGGCGCTTGAACCAGCGGCGGGGCGACATGGCGGCTAGGGTTCTTTGGAGCTGGGCACGGCCTGGGGGTGAGTGGGGTGTACGGGCGGCGGGGGCCCTTTAAAAAGGACCCGGGAGGGGTTGGCATGCCAATCGGTGGCGAGAACGTGGCATGCCAACCGGCGGAGGTTGCAGGCGGCCATGAATGCGCGGGGGAGCCGAGGCGTACCGTTCGTGGCCACGCGCGCGCGGGGAAGTGGAGGCGCGGGAAGACGAGGCGGCCAGTGGGCCCTTTGACCGCGCGCGGCTGTGGTCTTACTTTAAGGACCGGGCGAGCCATCCACTAGGTCGCCGGCCAGTGGCCCCTTTGACCCCGCGTGGCCAGTGGCCCCTTTGACCCCGCGTAGCCAGTAGGCTTAATAAAAGACGCGGGCCAGTCGGCCCTTCGACCAAAATGTGGCCACTGGGCTTAATTAAATACGTGGGCCAGTGGACGCGGTTGGGGAAGGGGAGGCCGGTTGGGGTTTGCGCGACAGGATCAAAAAATTTGGGGAAAAAACGAAAAGAAACCCCTGCCGCGGCAGAGAAAGTGGCCACAATATATTTTTTTGAGGGGAGCCATTCATCCCGGTTCCTAACACGAACCGGGACGAACTCCCTGGCCAGGTTCGCCACGTGGGCCATCCCTAACCATCCCGAGTCCTGGCACAACCGGGACCAATGTGGGAGGGCCATTTGTCCCGGCTGGCCCATCCAGGTTGCACAACCGGGACAAATGGGCCTTACCAACCGGGACTAATGCCCCTGTTTCCACTAGTGTTATTTACTTTGTTTTTGGCACTTCATTGATCCTTTCCCATGATGACTCTTAAAAGGCGAACACCAAAATCTGGGAAAGTTGATATAGATTGCAGTATTTTAAAAAGCACGCACATAGAGAGGAGAAGAGAAAAGCACCTAGTAGGATTCAATCCACGAAATCAGTTTGTTGATCGGCTCACAACTGCACGATTCGGTCACCCCGAGAAAATAAATCGGTGATTGCCTGAACGAAAGGAGCGTCACACACCCCTTTTTTATATAAAAAACGTGTGCAATGCTTCGCAAAAAGTACTCCATTTTATGGCATTTTAAACAGAAATGTTGAAAACTAATTTGGCACTTTTAATTAGTACGCTACAAGGTGTTGATGATTTTTTTTAATTGTGTATTCCACACAATTTTATTTTTCAACTGTACCTGGTTACATTCTACATTGCACATCTTTTGCTCTAAAAAATAGTTTGCAATTTCATTGTACACCTTTCTATTTATATAACCATGTGTGATTGCCAAAGCTGACCGTACATCACACATTGTTTCGTTTTCGAAGGGTGCGTAATGAGTAACTTTTTATGGTTTCAGAAAAATGATATGCAATTGGAAGATTTAAATTGCCTGATATGTACTTAATTAGTGGTATGTCTTAAAATTTAGCAAATTTTAAATATATTGGATATTGGGTTCACATCGGACCTTAGATAGTCGTGGTACATCGAACGATATCTATTATATTGAGGAAGACATTTCATTTTTTTGTTTAAGAATGGCCGGTGAGTACAAGAAAATGAATGTTCTGGGTGCTCGAGCAAAATAAATATATGAATACTAGTCAACTAACTAGTCAATTAATTGGTAAAATAATAAATACTTAAAATATCCTTATCTAAGATTTAAAATTATATTATATATTTATATCGAAAAAACACTATGATGATTTTTCTAATTTAATAAAATTGCAAATGTGCGAATTCGTTTCCAACCATTTGTAGAAAGAGCCATTGAGATATATGTTTAGATCTATATTAGTGGTCATATCAGGTAAAATATCGGTCTGGTGGCTATACTAATATATTTATATACATCTATATAGGATTATATGTGTGAAAATTATATTTACAAAATGGTATGTTAAATCCATATCAGTGCACCTATAATAATGATATAGCGGTTGATACATGGGTCTTATTTTCCTTAATTTTAAAGCTTGATGTATAGTAATTCTTAGGTTCTACCCAAATGGTTGTTTCAGCTACAAATATTTAGCCAATCCTAAATTTTTAAAGTTTAGGCTCAGTCATGATATTTCTTATGTTTATATTGTAGTACATTGTACAAAAATAGACATGAATAATATATGAACTATCTATTACATATTAACAAATAGTAAAAACAAGCTTCCTTGGCTTTACAACAAGAATTTGTAGTTTTGTTTAGTTGATGAAAATAACTTTAATATGTATTTGAGTGAAGATTTTTTTAACAAACACTAACAATTACGTTGTGTTTAAACGTAGCTCATATACATTGCAAGAGAAGATGTCATCATAGTATAATGAAGCTGTAGTTTGTAGCGCAAATTCGCGGTTAATTCGACAATGTACAGTTTAAAATACTACAAGATGGAAACCATTTCACAAGGAAAAACAACATACGATAATGCGTTAAACATGTAAAAGAGTTTAATATAAATACTTCCCGAGGAAGATCAAGATCAACATCGCGTCACCAGGGTACGCACATGTCTCCTCTTTTCTTGCATCTTTCTTCCCCCTCTTTTCTTGGTTCTTTGATGGTTGGCGAAAGAAAGTAAGATGGTTGGTTTGTGATGATTGATTCTTGACTAGTCTAGGTGCGCGTCCTTGGTGGCCAGGCCGTGGCCGTGTCGTTCCGTGACACTCGCGGCTTCAGGTGTTCCTTTAATGGAATCGAACGAGTGGGCTACGGGCAAGAGAAGTACATGCTTCTCCGGTGCCGAGCCGTTCCGCCGATATACAGGCCGCATCTTTGCTTGTGCTGCCTCGAAGGGACTTACGGCGGGTGCAAGACGTGATGCGTGAGTTGCAGGGTGAGCTGCTCTCTCAGCTGTGCGACATGATCTTTTTTCTTCTCCCTCAGCTGCTCTGTGTGCCCGGCGGAGACCCAGAGCTGAGGCTGGACGCGATGCCGCTGGTGGAAGCGACCAACCGGCTTCTCCATGGTGTTCAAGTACATAGTTTTTGCACGCGCTGCAGGAGCCTGTTTCACTCTGGCCCGTGTGCGCGAGTAAACTTAACAATGTTTGTGTGTTTTCATTTTAGTGAATATCTTGTCCGTTTTCTATAATTGCGTGAGAATTTCTGGACTTTTTTGTAAACTGCAATGGAGAATATGTGCTGGGGATTCGGGATCCGCGGTGGATTTGGCGGTGGCGCAAGGTGACAGCGGATTTGGGGTCGGTGACAGGTGGATTGGGGATGTCCGAAGCGGTGGCGGCGGCGGCGGATTTGGGATAGGGGAAGAGGCGAGCGCTGGAGGCGGTCGATTTGGGATTGGGGGAACCGGCGAGCGGCGATCGCTGCGCCGTGTTCCGCGGCGTCGACACCTCCGTCCCAAACCCCGCTGGTTCTAAGCTCTGAGGTAATCGTCGCTCGCCCGCAACCACCATCTTTCCCCTCCCCTCGCCTCCTCCTAGGGCTCCTCCGACCGCCCGCATTCGCCCGGATGTCCCTCTGGTGGTCGACAGCCGACGGAATAACAATTCTATAGTAGCTCAGCATCCGCACATCATTGTGGATACCTGCGCCACAGAACTTGATAGTCTTGTCACCTAAGAATTCCACGAGGAGCCGCGGCACCGCATCAGCCTTTCAGATTTGGAAGACCAAAGTCCCAGATGTCACCGAGAGTTGAAGGACGGCGGCACGCTTCCTTTGATCGGGTGGAAGATCCCTCTATCGACCTGGGGCAGGGTCGGTGAACTCGCAATCGAGTCCAACGCACTTGATCGGTGCAGCGTCGAGGAAGTACTTATTCACATCGAGGATCCACCTCTCCACGTGTGCAGAGGGTGACCCATACCTTGAAATGCATGTCTTCTTTGATGAAGTAGCACAACCGAGATGGGGGTACGCACACGAGCGGCTCCATTGGAATGGAATAGAGGGATCGAGAGAGGGTTTTTGGTAGGGATTAGAGAGAGAACTTTGACAGATTAGAGAAAGGGAAACGTGTGCTTATGGCCATGGATTACTGTAGCATTATATAGTGGCGGGGAGGGGAAATGAACAGGCCGCCTGATCTTAATTCGTATGAACATCAAATCGACACGGTTGATCAACTTCCAAAGCGTCGCATTGATCAATTTTGGCGGTTTCATCTTCCAAAGCGCACACCGGAGGGAGATTAACATGCGGTTACGTATGAACACAATCAGGTTTCAAATCTAGTCCCGGTTAGAAACAAAAACCGGAACTAATGTCCATCTTTAGTCCCCGTTGATAACACCAACTGGGACTAAAGGTGGGGCCCATGACCGCAGCCTGCAGTAACCCATTTAGTTCCGGTTAGCATAACAAACCGGTACTAAAGGTCACAATTAAACCGGGACAAAATACTGGATGTGACCTCTGCGCTCCTAGCTGTTGGAACCGGGACTAATGCTCTCTTTAGTCCCGGACCCAATCCTACCTGGTTGTAATGACGTTTGGGCTGACCAACGGAAGCTTTGTTTTCTACTAGTGAGTACATCGTTTCGGTTTTTATAGTGGTGGCATATCAAAATGTGGTTTCATCTTTATATATTTTAATTTCATGTGGCTGTAGAGAACTTACTACTGAGATTATGCCATAGTTTCTCCTTTGGTTGTACATATGCCAAGCGTCAGTAAGCTCTGTATGCCTGGATGTGTTGGTTGATTATCTCGGGACAACCGAATAGCTCATGTGTACAACCAACTAGTCCGCTACCAGTTGAAATCGGGACTATGTCCAATTAGTGTCAGTCCAAAATACAACCGAGATTAAAGGGGGCAGACGAAAGCCCATTTTTCTACTAGTGGTACAGGGATTAACGGGGATGCATGGGGTAACATCAGGGATCACCCAATCCATGTGGGGATTAGTTCTCTGTATGTGAATTGGTTCCTATGCAACCGCCATATGTGGTTTTCGTTCAGAATTATTATAGTTTAAGCGTCTAAGCTAAAAATATAAATGAAACAAGCGTCAGCACTTCAATACATGGAACCCTTGCGACCATGTTGATTTGATCGACATATTTCGTGCATCCTCCTCCGGAATCGATCCATCTCCACACCACCTAGCCGATCCATATGCCGCCGCCATACACACGATAAAGCAGTCTCCGTCCTTCTTCTTCCGCCCACAAAAACTTCAAATGTGAATAAAGATCCAGCCTTTTATCAAAAAACAAGGGATATAGTACATATCAATGGAACAGATTTTTTTAATTCCCATTTGGATTTGCTATGTTGTGTAGGCTGCACATACACGAACGAAGTCGTGTGATGAATGTGCTCTCTTGTTTAGCACTCAAAAAGACGTAAATTGAACGCTAAGACAAGTTATGAGAAGATACGATCAACAATATTATTGATTTTAAAAAGAAAGCTAACCTGAATGGCGGGTTTTTTTTTAGCGAAGACTTTGGGACAAATTTAGTTGCTGAACGGCGCTCGCGCAGGTAGTCCGTCGGATTTTCAGTTGTACAAGGATCGGATTTTCCGTCTGTTCCGATAAGACCTCCTGTGTGTTTGCCTTCTCATCGTCTCCTTAAATTCACTATATGCATATATCCGATTCGCCCCGCTAACCACTCAGCCGAGATGCCGACGCCGCGCACACGACAACGCACCCTCCGTCCTTCTTCTTCCGCCGACGCCACGCCGTACCGCCGCTTCATGCTCGACCTCACCGTCGGCTTCATGCTCGACCTCACCGTCGGCTTCTTCCACCAGGAGACTGACCTGCCCGCAGCGCCATCGTGGCTGTCGGGCTTCGTCCCCATGGCCTCTAGCGCTCGCTTCCTCGGCCAGCAAAGGCTCCTAAGCATCGCGGGATTCGGTGACGACGGCGGGCTCTTGCGTCACTCCCGCCCCGTCGCGTCCCGGAATGGCCGCCTCGTTCTAGAGCTTCGCCCCGAGAGCCGCGCCACCGAGGGTCTTCGGCTTGCCGTCTGCAATCCGATGATGCGTCTTGACGACGCCCTTGTCGTCGTCCCGTGTTTGATCTCAGCAGAAGGCGGCACCATAGAGGAGTACGTCTGCGCGTTGCTCACCGGGCAGGACCTCCGCCCACCTCGCTGCAACACCTTCTTCCGTCTGCTGCTTGTCTATAACCACCAAAACGTTGCCGGGAAAAACTCAACAACCGTGCTCCGGTGCTACTCCTCGGACACGGGCCGCTGGGGACCGGAGGCCCAGTGCTGCGTGGTGATCCCCAGCTCGAATATCCGCCACACATCGGCCAAGCTGTGGTGCGCCGCGGAGTGGCCTTCGGGCCGCTGGACCATGGGGTGCTCGGGGCACGCCTGGATGAGATCGATGAGCATGGAGCCGTGATGGACATGCACTTGATCCCTTATGCTTACGAGGAACCTCATAAGTGGCCAGAAAAGCGGCTCTTGGGCATATGGCCGGACAACAGGCTCTTCTTCTTTTACACTGGGGTGGTAGGTTGGAAGAAGCTGTTTATGCTAGCCAATCTATCCTACTTCGAGTTTGCGGACCAAGACAACATCCGCACTGGTAGAGAAAGGACCATGCGAGAGGAAGAACACGTATTGATGGTGCCCCAGATGAAGTTGTCGCACGATAACACCGCCATCAAGCTACGCTGGTTTGGCGAGAAGAGTGGTCTTGTCTTCTTCACCATGGGAAGACCTAGTGGGCATAAAGGCAACGCGGTTTTTCCACACCATCGTGGGCGTACCGGGCCTATCCTGGCCGTTCCTTCGTTGGAGATTCGGAAAAGGTCCGGGCCTGGGGTCTGCTTGGCAGCGCAGGTTAATGATAGAAAACTGCCAAAGTGTTGGACTAAACTGTACTGAGCCAATAATATCCCTCGTTACTCATTAGGGGGTGCGTTTCGACTGGCTGGCTCGCCCAGATCCCTCCCCCGCGCTTCTCCTCGCTCGTCGCCGTTCTCCTACCCGCCATGGACGGGATGGAATCTCACACCGAGCTCCTCGCCAGCGTCGGTGCTCCTGGATTCACGAAGTATTTCACTCTGTTCCATCGGGATCGACATTCACTGTTTCACTTGTTTTTTCTTTTTTCAGATTTGGCGGAAACGACTTCGGATTCGGCGTGGGTGCAGGCTGCAGCACGTTTGGAGCTGATGGATCTTACGATTGTTCTGATGAGGAGGCGAGTTTAAGGTAACATTGTGTTCCTCCCACGGACCCAGTTCTTAATCTACACCTCTGTTCTCTTCCCCAAGTTCTGGGTCATTCTGTTCCTCGGACTCATTCTGTTCTTAATCTATCTGCTTATGAAGCCATGATTTTAATCATGAAATAGTCACCATTCCCAGGTCATTTCTTTCTCGCAGTTTCTGGAAACAATTATGTGTGTAAGTATTGCTTCTTCACTTTGTGCTACTGTTGCACAACGTAGACTGAAATTGGATGTTGGTAATTCACCTAGGTATTCTCAACATGTTGAATGAAGTCAAGATGACTTCTGTGTGTCGTGTTATACATTGTACCATGGTATGAAAACTATATTTGCTTTAGTTGAGCTGAAACTGAATTCGTTATGCTGTTTGTGCTAGTCAATTGACCTCTGTATTTCGGGGCTCAACTGCCGAGCTCCACTCCATATATTATGTTTGGAATCTCATTAGAATATTTTCATTCAAAAGTATGCTGGATAAGCTCTGTATGATGCCAACCTCGAGACTGTTGGAAACTCAATACAAAACAAAAGGGGTCTAGACTACGACATGCTATTTTTGTTTGTGAAATGGTCTGGTTTATTCTCTGCGTGCAGTTAATTCTGAGCAATCCCTCTTGATGCAGGATCACCTTACACTGATGATGGAACAACTCTGAGCTTGTTGAGAATCGGTTTACATGTGAGTATTGTCGTGACTATGTATGATCGCCTCGTGTGTCTCACACGTATCGCGAAGGCATTGGATAGATGGATTCTGTGAGCCTGACATGCTGTGAGCCTGGCAGGAACAACACTCCAGAACGCAATGCAGCAGATAGGAGTGCGCGAATGTTGTATGATTATTTTTTGTTGGTTGTTATAGACCATCCAATTTTTCATAGCTATCAAGATTTGTCAATCCAGGCTTAATGTTTGTTTCCAACAGGGGTCAGACAAGATGTGTTCATACCGGTCCCAGAGGTGTGGATGCAGGTCGCCGATGAAGCTGCCGCGAACAGAAGACCACGGCTCGTATGCTAGCCAGTTAGTAGAGGGACACAATCATTCGTTGTCTGAGTGCAGCGGCGGGAGAAGAGGCAGCGGAAAAGAGGCATAACCATTGCTCGTTGCACTTGTTGTAAAAGATTCTTCACTTGTGAAATTTGAACATACTGGTTATGTGAACATCTCGTGGAAGTTTATCTAATATTCAATCGTAGAATATGCTTTCGGTGTTCAGTTCGCATAATGGCAATGCTAAATATTTTTTAGACTGTTTGGCGCAAATTCTTATCTGTTTTTGTACATGTCAGTTCTGTGTGCATCAATCCAGGTGAACATGTCAACAATGTTTCTCCATTCCAGGCTGCAGACACCAAGCTTGTCCGAGTCTTTTGTGATAAGAAGCAAAATTTCCTGATTGTAAAACTATAGAAACTTCCGGCAAGATTTAATTGCTATATGACGGTGATTTGGTCCACATCTGCACCCAAAATCGAAACAGCCTTCACAGCAAAGACATATTTAATTTCTAAAATTTCCCATACAAAAAGTGGAGCTACCATGTCTGCATTGCAAATAATTACCATTTCTGCCAAAGAATTTGGTTTCAATTCTATGAACTGACAAGGTCAAAGTAAAAGTGTGCAAGATATATAGAGTACATTAGAACACATAGATGTTTGACCATACACTTGCAAACTGGGGAATACAGATCATATAATTGCCTATCACTTCAGTTTAACATTCTTGCCACACAAAGATACTGCCGAAGACTCTTCCGTACATCCCAATTTGCTCAACACACAAGCATAATGATACTAGTAGGATAGGCAACACTTCCAGCCCATAATTTTTACCAAAACACTTCAAAACTATCTTAGGCAGATAATATGTAGCAACAACCGTGGGTTCTTTTCGTTCTTCTTGCAACTGGTCGACGAAGTAGGCCTTCCACTAAAATGCGATCCTCTTGGTGGAGCTTCGTGAGTAGCTGACTTCTTAGAGCCACTTTGATGGGTGGAGCATTCTTCTTCTAACCACTGTCTTTAGCAATTGTGTCTAGTATTTTTTTTCTCATTGAGTTGTTGCAAAGTCAATTTTTGTGTTTTTTACTTCTTTGTATCACATTGCTCCTTCCATTTGTTCTAATCATAGGCTTGCTGCTTCCATTCCTATACCTGAAAGGGGGAAGAAAATAAAATGTCAGGTTTGCTTTGTAGAATACTTCATATGTAAGAAAATTGGATATATGCAATACAGCCAAGATCTAAAAAC
This sequence comes from Alopecurus myosuroides, assembly GCA_028641055.1. Classification (NCBI taxonomy): domain Eukaryota; kingdom Viridiplantae; phylum Streptophyta; class Magnoliopsida; order Poales; family Poaceae; genus Alopecurus; species Alopecurus myosuroides. The sequence continues at coordinate 168,171,401 of CM054058.1, forward strand.
CTAACTCTCTAAAAGGTTCTTCTGATTACAAAACTACAACATCGAACCAAATATATTCAACACACCTAGATTTAAGCATCCATTTCTGTACCTGAAGGGCCATCTTGCCATATCTGCCTAAAAACTAGAATAGAATATAAACTTAACCATAGACGTATCTGCATGAGAGATACGTGAAATAAAACACCAAAACACAATGTTATTGTGACCCCAAAAACAGATTTACTAACTTGGCTATCAGCAATAAAAGTTCTGCAGACAAGCGATACAGTTGGGTACCCATGGATGCTTGACATACGTGATGAATCAGTGAAATCTCCTTCCCCGTTGTCTCCGATCCTACAGACAAACGATACAGTCTCTACCCCACAAGCACACTCGAGAGTGGGGGTGGGGGAGACAGAACAGGTGCGCTCGAGACGCCGGAGCGTGACTCAGATCCACTGGTCTCCATGGTCTTGGAGGAGGATCCCGGGGACATGATTGTGGAGCTGGATGGGGAGTAGGGGACAGGATGCGATGCTGCTCGACGGAGATAGGGGTGGACGTCGAGCAAGTGATAAGCAGGGGAGGTTGGGTGGCGAGGTGAGGAGAGGCTTGCCGCGTCAATAATGGGGGAGCCGGGGAGGACGGGAGGGGGCGGAGGCCGGCCGCCGGGGTTGGCGAGGAGGAGTTCGCGACCAACTTTTGAGATGCGCCACGGAAAGGATGGAATCGAGGAGGGGATCTGTGAGAGCTAGGCATGCCTGGGAGAGAGGAAGAAATTAGGCAAAACTCCCGGTAGAATCGATTAGCACTACTAACAAGCCACTGAGAGGGGTCGAAAGGCGCGCTGACCGGAACCACTTGCGCGGATCTTACAGTAGGTTCGACGCACGGGATAGGCCCGGTACGCCAACGACGGTGTGGTTTGTTATTTCCGCATTCGTGTTGAACCTCCACAACAAAACAGTCACCAGGGTGGCTATCTTCGGCGATTCATGGAACAACTTGGTTGGGTATGAGATGGACATGGCGGCCTACCTTAGTTCCCTCATCCCTCCATCCTAGGTCCTACTTGAGCTAGCGTGTAGGCCATGGGACCATGAATATTGTTAGCTCGTTGAAACTTGTCCCTAGGTCTAGTTAGATACGGTTAGCAGTTTTTTTTTTTGTTCGGTTAGCCTATAAACCATTTACTGCGACCTGGTCTAGTCTTTTATTTCCTTTGCATACATTCAGCATGTTAGGTTCATAGCAAGCTGTAACATCCCAAGTTTATAATCTCTAGCTACTATATAAAATGCTCTAGAATTAGCTAAATCTCACTAGGCTCGGTAACCATTGGATTTAGGTGTTAAGATTCATGTTGTTTGCCTTTTTTTCTTATGAGTGAAGCTTTCGTCCTCACGTATGAAGCAATGCGGCCTCTTCAGGCAGCGACTCTGGGCCGCTGCCTTCTGCCGCGCATGTGTGGGATGCGGCCTATGCGTTGTCTTTTCCCTTATATTTCCCTTTTGCCGGGCATGTGTGGGCTGTGGCCCTGCGTTGTCTTTTCCCTTGTATTTCTTGCCATCGTGACTTGTTTGGATTTCGTTCTCTAGAGTATGCAATAAAGAAGACCAGCCAAGACCCGTATTAGATTGTTTCATTCAGTCGCGCGATATTTTTGTCCTATCTATTTATTTATTCTGTTGCATGTTGGTTTTGTTGTATTCGATGCAAGTTTATGTTGTTTCTCTCTTTTTTGAATGATTGTACCATCGGTTCAAAATAAGGCATGATAATTATTTTCTAAATTTTTTTTATCTACATTTTTCATGTTTTGTTTTGTCCCGTGTTCTAGCAAGTCATTTTTACATGATAGTTATTTCCTACTTGCAAGTGGGTTGTCACCAAGAAAATGTTTTAAAATTGTTCGATTTTCATTTTAGCCATGTTGAATGCGAGTTCAAAATATGTTATAACTGTGTTGATTCTCCAACCGTCGGTTTTTATGGGGATATTTGTTCCAAATTTTTTGTATATTTTTCTGTTGTTTATTTACACGAGTTGCTAACAATTATGAGCCGACCTAGCAAAATAAGTGAGAGGCAAATAAATAGCAGTTGGCGACACGACCATCCTTACCACCACGACCCCGTGAGCTAATTGTTTGTAATCATTTATGAATTGTCACACCTTTATTTAATTTTTCCATATTGCTTTTTTGTCTACATCAGATGTGTTTTGACATAGAGAAAAGATTATACTCCCTTCGATCCTAAAAAAAGTGTCGCAAGCTATGCGTATACGTTGTTGCGACACTTTCATGTTGTGTGACTTTATTTTAGCTTGGCCAGTTTTTAACAGATTTTACGTTATACTTTTTACTTTTAAGTTATAACTACTTTATTTTCAATCTACGTAAGTCCTTATTTCCATCGTGCATAAATATTCTCGATAATTTTTTGTTACTTCATTAGTTTTATATTCTTTGTATTATTTTTTTTACAAATTCTTAGGTCAGCATAATTTAAAGTTGGATCTCGGTCGGACTGCTCCACTGTGTCGTGATTCATGATAGCATGGAAGTTTTAAATGACTTGCGCTTGGTTTTTTTGTGACGGGGCTGAAACGTTTTTTCAGCTGCAAGTGGGGTTCAACTGAGGATTTTCGAGTCGCAAGTGGATTTTTTCCAGTTGCAAGTGGATTACAACAAAGATTGTTTTGAGTTGCAAGTGTACTGCAACTGAGAATTATTTTTCTAGTATCCACTGAGATTGCAACTGATATTATTGGGGTTGCAGCTGAGATTTTTCAGTTACAAGCGGGTTGCAATTGAGTTTTTTCTAGTTGAGGTGGGGGTTGCAACTGGGTTTTTAAGTTGCAAGTGGGGTTGCAACTAAGAATTTTTGAGATGCAAGTGGATTTTTTTCAGTTGCAAGTGGATTGCAACTGAGATTTTGAAGTTGCAAGTTAGTAAAAACTGAGTCTTTTTCTAACTGCAAGTGAGGTTGCAACTACTATTTCACTGTTCCAACTCTGCTTGTAACTATGATTTTTCGATTGCAAGTGGGTTGCAATTGAGTTTTTTAGTTGACAGTGGAAGTTGCAATTTTTTTGATATTTTTTGCTAGCTCTCGGTTGACCAGGAATTATCTTAGAGCTCGATCACCTCTAAAATCTTTAGATTTAGCACCGAGATTTGTGCATCATGTGAGATGGAAATGTATTATAGCATGGTTTTTCTGAGTTTCAAGTAGGTTGCAACTGAGATTTTGAATTTATTAGTTACAAGTGATTTGCTTGTGGGTTGCAACTAACCGATTCTTGGTCGACCGGGAACTAGTCGGTCTTTTTTCATTCTCAAGTGGCATTGTAACTGAGTATTTTTCTTTTGAAAGTGTATTTTTCTATTTGCAAGTAGGTTGCAATTGAGATTGTTTCTAATTGCAAGTGGGTTGCAAAAAAAATTCAGTAGCGAGTGAGGCTCCAACTGACATTTCCAGTTAGACTCCTCAGTTGCAACTAGGGTTTTTCAGTTGCATGTGGGTTGGAACTAGGTTTTTCCGGTTGCAAGTGAGGTTGTAACTAATATTTTGTAGTTGTGTATGGGTTATAACTGAGTGCAAATGGGTTGCAGCTAAGAGTGCCTCTTTAAGAAAAGGCAGGAAGAAAAAAGTTGCTTGTATATGATGGAGGTCATATCATCATAAATCTTAGTCGCAAACCACCCGAAATTAGAATAATCGTTGATTTTCAACCAATGTAGTTACGCACATGTTATAAGTGCATGCCAGTTGCACAATATGTGCAAGTGTTCATTAGTTGTACTAACCGTGTCTTAGTTAATAGCCATGTTTAATTGTACCTCATGAACACATGTGGTAAATGTAGTCTGATTATAAAAAGCATTCATGTTATTTTTTATCATTTTCTGAAGATGATTATGTGATAAAATTATATATTTACAATTAAATTTGCAAAAGTATTTTTCACTTTTTCACTGCTATTTTTTCAAGAAAATAAGACCCTTTGGCGAAGAGACACATAAAACTATGTGAAGCAAATCAATTAGTTGGCTTAAATTAAAAAAAATATAAGTAGAACTAGTTAGCCCAAAAAGAAAGACTGGTGGGCCAAGGGAAGGAACACGTACAGCTCATGCCTTCTATACGAACCAACCATCACACAAAGGAAAGTCATGCACAAACAACGGATTGTTACAGAAATCGAATGAGAACTAACTAGTTCTCAGTCAACTGAGCCCTAGACAGCCCCATATAAAAAAGTCTCGAGGTGTTGATGATTGGTTAGTTAGTCGGTATGTCAACCGAGCGATAGTGGGGCCGAATTGTAGAAGATAAGATCTAAAGTGAAAAAGCACAATAATGACCACGTGGACAAAGTTCAGCATAAAATGAACTCAAATCGGAAAAAAAAAAAGTATCTAACCTTCCATGGTAGCGCCTGCGGCGCCGGCACGATGCGTGCTAGGGAAACTCCCTAGCACTCGGCACAGCCCCCTGCCACAGTGGCACGTGGGGGCCCAGCCTCGGTTATGTAGTGCCAGGGGCACCGGGGAGGTGCGTGAAAGGGCAGCGCCGGGAGCGTCAGCGCAGTGCCCCCAGGCAGTAAAACGGCCTCCGGCCTGCCCCTGTCTCTCCCTCACCCTCATTCCCCAACCACAGAGACGCATGAAGAAGGACATGGCTATCGGCGCCCCTCTCTCCCCTCCTAAATCTCCACTCAAATCCGGTGGGATTTGCAAGATTTCTCCGTGGATTTGACCCCATCTTTCCTCAAGGTAATCTCAACCGACCCCATCTGTTTTGTCCAACAAATCTCTCACATTTTCCGTATTTTGGTAACCCTAGGCGAAACCCTAGATTGATTTCGAAATTGGTACATACTAGATATTGCTTGGTTTGGTAGAAGCTAACTTTTCTCTCTACCATTCTAATATGTATTTGATAGAACTAATATTATTATTTTCTATTCTGAAGGTTGGACCGTAGAAGGTGAAGGTGAAGAACTGGGATATCTATCATAGTGAATATGTCTCGAAATGGAATGCAAGGGTGGCTGTGGCTACAAGTTACTTGAGACGGAGCTCCGGGTTCTCCTCTTCTGGCTAGTATCTTCATCATCCTGCGTTTTCTTTAGATATGAGGACGGATTCAAATGTGATTTTGAGAGTCTTGATAAGGGATCTTTGCAACGGCCTGCCGGGTTCTGTTTTTTAGTCACGGGGGACTATTTGTCAAAGTCTGTGTTAGAACCAGTGACAGGAGTAGTAGGGTTGCGATCCGGAAAATCCTGGGCTGGAGTATTCAGGACAGATCCTCCTTGCTCTGCGTCAAGACCGGCCCCTCCTGCTCATCCTGCGAAGAACTGGCGTCATCAAATTGATTATGCAAGCGACCAAGGGAGCCAATTCAGAAACCTCTTCATCTTCTCGCCCTGCTCCCCATCCTCATTTTCCTTCAGATACGTAGGTGGATCTTCAGTGGTAACCCAGAAGCCATGTGAAATATATAAACCGGAAAATGGCCGTGTTAGGAACATATAAGAATAAGTTCATAAAACAAGGCAGTTTATCAGAAGATGCAAAAATAGCTCACCAGAGGCGCCGGGTTCACTGCGGAGAAAGCCGGAAGAGGAACGTCGTGGAGTCTATCCCTCTTTACTCCAACCAAATTCTTTAACATTTTGGTCAGCTCAACCTTGGAAGGGACGATAACAGAGTATCTCATTGTATCAGTAGAAGAACCGGTAATATTCGTGGAATAATCGGTTCCTGATGCCAAGGGGCTAGATATGCCAGGTCACCCAAGTTCGGGGCCAGATCTAAACCCGTCAGCCCATGAGAAATTAAGTACTTGACACGTTTATGAAGAGGAGTGAGTTTGGAAAGGGCCGCCGGTTTTGCGAAAGATTTCATCTTGTCCTCATAAACTAGAAGCTCGACACGTTAACCCTACAAAGGAGGCTCACCCTCTGGGATGTATCTTTGCAGTAGAAAAAAGATTTTTGCACAGTTTAGGATGACTAGCTAAGGGGACACCTGGGTACACTATATCTTTCCTCCTCTGGAAGGAAACGGCCCCGCAACAGATCAAATCACCCCTAGTAACTTCTGGGTGCTTGTTGCAATAGAAATACTCTAAGAACAGGTCCAAACTAGGCTCAACCTGAAGATAATCTTCGCAAAGGACTACGAAGTTGCTAACAGTAAGAATGGAATTTGGAGGCAGATCTTGAGGGTGTAACCTGGAAAAAGATAAGATACGGCGGAAAAATGAGACCCGGGAGGACGGAAACCCCGAGTCATGTGAGCCTCGGACACAATTACCTCACCCAGCCCTGGGGTAGGCCGAGTATCGTTCCCAGATGCACGACAGGATATGTTATCTGGTAATAAACCGGAATCTTACATCTCTTGGAGCCGCGCATGGGTGGTCTCCTTCTTCTTTCTGGAAGAAGGACCGGCGGCACTTCTGGTTTCTTTTTCTTCCCAGCTCTAGCGCTCTTACTGGCCATGGATTTCTCCTTCATCTTATATTCCTAAACGGCAGCGAGGCTCCAGCTGCGGCGGCGCTGGAAGCAGAAGCTGAGCTCCCGGGCGGCACTGGAGGTGGAAGATGAAGTGGAGGGCGCGAGGGTAGAATGACCCATCGTTTACCCTCGGTCACTATTTATAGACGAGGGGCTAAACCTAGGGTTTAACGTGGTAATTTTGCACAAAGAACCTCGAGGATTATCATAATTCTAGATTACTTAAGATGGGATCCACAAGATATGGAGATAAAGAAAGCTTGAATTTTGTGCATTAAAATGCGCAGAGTAGGTTGCGGGATAAATCGGGGATTTTTCAGTTCCTCGAATCTCGAGGATAAACTCGCAAACATAACTACCCAATCAAACCAAAACGGTTTTAAATAGGAAAGTGAAGAGAGAAAGTGAAAAAAGAAAAAAAAAATCTTGATCAGATCAAGATCAAGCGCTCGAAGGGTGAAAGTTCTGGTTCATCGAATCAAGACGATAACCACGACCCGCATTATATCTCTGGTTGCGCATATTCTCAATTATTTCTTTTTTTCAAGAGCTTAACACGAACAAGCAGGCCACGGTCTATTGTTCGTGTTAACCTAGGGTCTAATGTTGGTGGAACGGATATGGGGGTTCCCAGATTGTTCACCCCTGAACCGGATTTGGTGGAATCCGGTTTATAGATGAAGTGCCGGTTTATATCAAAAACCGGTTGGCGAAGAAGAACCGGATTGAACATGAAGACTCTAGGCCTGGCTTAGCGGCCCAGAACCGGCGGTTGTAGCCCGGATTACGAGAGGAACTGGCATGGGCCTGGCGGTCGAGTTTAGATAGGACTTCGAGGATGGGTGTGACCCGGATTCTCCTATAAACCACAGGAACCTGTCTGCTATATAAAGCGAGTTCCCGGGACGTAGAAAGACAAGTTCTAGTTCATAGCAATAGTTCTTAGGACACCGGAAGGCACAATCTCTCCTTGTAATCGAGACCTCGAATCATCAATAGTGAAGAAGCAGAAGTAGGTTTTACCCTCAATAGAGGGGCCGAACCTGGGTAAACTCGCGTCTCTCGTTTCCGCCATAACCCTTTTGATACTTCACTTAGAAGCAATAGCCTCACAAACTAGTTCTCACATGAGGACCCTTGCCGTGACAACACCACGAAAGGTGTCGAGACATCGTAGTAGAATTCATAGACGGGGGTGCCATGAGACTACTGATAGAGATGTGGGGGACGTGATTGTGCGAAGGACAATGACACAGGGTTTTTACCCAGGTTCGGTACGGCGCAGTAATGCGACGTTCCTACTCCTGCAATCTCACTATTCAGGACTAAAGTCTGCAAATACAGAGTACAATGTGAGGTTCTATTAGCTTCTCGTCAAGGATCAACCTCTCGGTGAGTTGGCCTTTAGCTTCTTGTCTATCTATCATATCTCCCGTCCGGCTTTATATAATAGCCGGATTAGGGCATACAGAGTAGGAAACCTAGAAGACTACGTTAGCTGTTAACTTGGAAAGTAAGGAATCCACCTTCTACTCCAAGCCAGATCACGTGGGCCGCGATCCGGGTTCTTCTAGAATCCGGCTTCTGTGCGTCAGCTTACTGGGCCGCCCAATGGACCGTATCCACTACCACTTGGGCCACCCGGGTAATCCGGCACTTTGGACTGCCACATGATATACCCCTAGTTGGTATATATCCGACAGTAGCCCCCAAGAAGAGTTAAGACTCCGATTTTCCGTCTTTCGTCAAGTGTCACATTCTTTCCGAGAAATAAAGGCTCTCTGTCTTGATTCTTCTTTTTATCAGAACAATGTTATAACGCAAAACTCAGATTTCGGAAAATCCAGCTTTTCTTCCACGAATCTTCGCGGAGAAGGAACTTCCTACGTCAGCGCTTTTATCTTGCTGACGTGAGGGACGTTTGGATGTCAAGCGGGAAACCCAGAAACAAATCTCTGAAAGATTCTCGCGGGAAACGAGGCGATAGCAATAATCACCCGTCGTTTCATTTCCCGGAATTTCCGGCGAGTGACACGCGTTGATCATCCAACGGTCAAAAGAGCCGTTAGCACGCATCGTGACGGGATTCCGGCTATAAATAGCCGCTTCCGTCCTCCGAGGAAACCTTCCGCTCTCACTTCACAGCACCATTCCCAGCGCCCAAGTTCTCGCAGAGCAACTCCCGAGAGCACGAACGCCACCCGAGACCTCACCGGAGCAACCACGCGCCGCCCATCGATGGCATCCCCAAGCTCCTCACCAGCCCGTTCCCTCGCAAAGGACATCGACGAAATCATCGACACGATGGATCCACAACTGGATTCACCAGTGCACGCCTCCGGTGACGAGCCGGCGAAGGCCACTGGCGGTGCGGCGGGCGAGGAAACCCGTCCCGCCGCCGCAGATCTTGTGGGGTCCTCCTCCGCGCCTCCCCCTCCGTTCGCACCCGAGACGGCGGAGGACAAAATCACCCTCGTCGGAGACGAGCTCGCATCCGCGGAGGCCGCAGCGTCCGCCGCCGCCGGAGCAGAAGACGAGGCGGAAACTGCCGGCAACTGGAGCGCCAATAGTATTCCGCCATCCCTCCTTCCGACAATGGAGAAGGAGGGGCTCGTGCTGAAAGGGAAATGGCGGATCCCGGAGGACGAGACCGAGCCCATGCCAAAAGACGGAGAACGTGTCCTCCTCTCCTCCCATATACTAAGAGGTATGGGTCTTCCACCATCCGCCTTTTTTCTCCAAATCTTAGCCCACTACAACATCCAACCCCACAATCTGCCACCCAACTTCATCCTCTACCTAGCCGGATTTCAGGCCCTTTTCGAGGCATATCTAGGTATAGCACCTAGGTTAGATTTCTGGATTTATTGCTTTGGGGTTAAGCGGAACTCTTCGGAGGGCGCACTCCCAACTTGTGGGACCATTTCCTTTACCCTGCGTAGATTCAGGGAGGACTGGTTCCCAAGGATCAAGACATCGGAATCCGTCAAATTCTGGACGGGTTCCTTCTTTTATCATCCCGACGTTCCTTTCCCTGGGAAAACCATCGGGGTTCCACCTTTCTCGAACACCGCCGCTGTTCCCCAAGAAAACTGGGGAACTGAAACAGTTCAAACCCTGCCGCCGGATCTTCTCAGGATCAAGCGGCGCATCGCAAAGCTCGTCGCTTCCGATCCGCCTCTAACTGGCATGGACACAGTCCTTTGCTGGCTAGAAAGGCGGATTCAGCCTTTGGCTAATCACGGCGCTCGCCTTCTCTGCGAGTACTCGGGAACCGGCGATGCTATGCGGACAACCAGCAAGGATTGGTCGGCAAAAGATTTGCGGAAACGCGCAAATCAATTGGTCGCATCCCGCGACCAATATGAAGAAAGCCGGCCAATGTACACGGCCAAGAATCCGGATCCCAAGGTACAATTCTTTGCCTTTGGGGTTTAGATCCTTTTCGTTTTCTTGGTTCTCGTGTTTTTATCTCAGCTTTTGCCTTCTTAACAGATTGCCGAACTTCCTGAGTCGGAACTTGCTTCCGATGCCGACCTGGAGGCATTACGTTCCACCTTTGCGGGTGGACGTAAGCGCAAGAAGATTTCCGCTTCCCAGGAAGTCATTGATCTTGACGGGGTCCCCGTCGTCACCTCCAGGTTCGAACATCTGGGTTGTTTTACTTTGTCAGAATTTCTCCCTTTTTCTCGGAGTTTTAACTTTCCGGCTTTTCTCTTTTCTAGCCTGCCTCCCTCTACTCTGAAGCCGAAAAAGCTAAAGAGGCACAAAGCTGTGGCCAGCAGAGGCCCACATCCTTCTCCTGCTACTGCTCCGGATACACAGGTAGTTGCAACAGAAGAGCACGCTGCTACCCCCGACGTCGAAACCCAGCAGACCAGCCAACCCATTGTGCCGGAAACGGACACGAGGGAAAGGGCGGTCCCTGAGGTGGGAGGTCCTTCTCGGATAACTGAGGAGGAAATTCCCACCTTCAATAAAGAATTCAAGAATATCAACGAGGGCCTTAGCGCGGCTGGGACTCTTTTTGCTGAGTACGCAAAGGAGTTCACTGAAAACTTGGCAGGTTTACAGCGAATGAGCCAGGTATTATCTCTAGCCCCCAAGCAATAAGTTAAAATGCATGCTTTTTAACTTAATACTTTCATCTTTATCATGCCTGTTTCTAACTTAAGCATTCTGGTTCATTTCCGTGTTTCAGCAAACCGCCAAAACCATAAACATGGAAGTTTTCAACAAGCTAACTGTCAAGAATAAGGAGGTTAGAAGCCTTCTCTCTATTCTTGAAGTTAAGGAAACAGAGCTGGCATCGTCTCAGCTACAGCTGGAGCAAACAACAGGTATACTTTTAATTCTCTGAAGTTCCTTGTCCATAATTTTTTCTAAGTACTTTTTCGAGTTTTCTTAACCCAGAATTTTTTCCTTACTTTCCAGCTGCTTTGGCGAAAGCCAAGCAAGTTGCTGAAGATGCCAGCAACGCCGAGAATCTCCGTCGGGAGAACTTGGACCTTCATAAGGAACTTATGAAGGTTCAGAAGGATCTGGAGGCCAGCAATCTGGCTCTTGGAATTGCTCAATCTAAGGCCTCCCAACAAGCTGACAAGGACAAGGCGACTATCCAAGATTTGGAGAACGCCTTAACCCTGCGCCTTGAGGAAGGCTCCGAGATGGACAAGATCCTCGGTAAGTTATCAACTTTTACCGGATTTTCCATGTCTTAACTTATTTCTCTGCTTTTTCGCTAACCCTTTGGTTGTTCTGTCTTCAAAAAACAGGAGATAACCCAGATCTTACTCGGATTGAGAAAATCCGAGCTTTCGGGAAGGTATTCACTGCTATCAGAGCTGCACTTGCAGTTGGTCAACAAGTACCTTCCCGCAAGAACTGGGGAATTCTCGGAAGTTGAGAAACTTCCGGAAGCTATCTTGGAGGTGGCGGAATCCAAGGAGTCCACCTTGCGCTCCGCAGCACGGGGTGGTGCATGCATGGCTTTAGGGCTTATGCGTATGCATTACCCTAGTGACAAATCTTGGCGCGTGGCGTCCGGTATCCCTCTTGGATATTCGGAGACCCAGCGGACGACCATCTTTGATGAAATCAAGGGTCACGCCACCAAGATCGCCTCTATGGTGAATATCTCCATCACCTATCCGGAAGAAGAGATTCCAGAAGCCCCCGAGGATGACAGCAGTGAAGAAGACTCGGATGCTTCAAGAATTCTCCCTGTCCTGGATAGGAGAAATAGGAAATAAGAGCATTACTGCACTTTACAATGTAATTTTATTGTAATGCTTCTATTCTTTTGTATGAACAAGTGCTCCGCCTTTTGCAGTTAATTTTTATGAAATCCTTTGCAAGTTTTCCGGGTTTTATATTCCTTTATCTTCTAAGTTCTCTGGTTTATGTGCTTTAACTGTCCTTAGTGTTTGAAATGGCTCAATAGTACTTTAATCTTCACGCCAAGTTACTGGGTAAAACCGATCAGTTTAAACTCGGAAACATGGATCATACTAAAGGCATTTTAACTTACTAGCTCCAGTGACCCAGCACATAAACAATCAGATAATGCTTAGAGAATAGTAAGGAATTTTTTGAATGAAGCTCGGGCACGCAGGCACAATCCGAGTTTCCTTTAACCTTTAGTAGGCTGAAAATCATTCAGTTTTTAAACGCCGAGCACGCAGGCACAATTCGGGTTAACATTGAGTACTTTGTAAGATCATTGGGAAATAGATAAGGCGGAATCATGCTTTGTACTATAATAAACTTGTAAAAACATGGATGTAAGAATTCCGACAACTTTATTTCATGATCTCAAAGATGTTTACATAGAAATTGAACTAAGTATAGAAGGGACGTAACTGCTGGATACTCCAGGGCCTCTTTGTTTCTCCTAGTTCATCATCTATCTTTCTCTTTCTTTTGCGATTCGGCTTCTCGGGATCATCTTCCGTATCTCGAATGTCTACAAGATAATATGATCCATTCTTCATGGCTTTACTGATGACGAATGGTCCTTCCCATACTGGGGCCAGTTTGTGCTTTCTTTGTTGCACCAATCTTAGCACTAGGTCACCTTCTTTAAAAGAACGATGCCTGATTTTCCGACTATGATAACGTTGTAAACCTTACTGATAAATGGCGGATCTTTGAAGCATAAGTTCTCGTTCTTCTTCTAAGAGATCGACAGCATCCTGTCGTGCGCTTTCGGCATCTGATTCATCGAAATGCTGCACTCTCGGGTTGTCATGGATCATGTCCGTTGGGAGAATTGCTTCCGCACCGTAAACTAGGAAAAACGGGGTTTGCCCAGTTGACCTGTTTGGTGTTGTTCGAATACTCCAAAGCACGGAAGGTAGGTCTTCTACCCATGCTCCAGCTTCTCTATGAAGAGGAGATTCGAGTCTTGGGCGTATTCCTTGTAAGATTGAGCTATTCATTCTTTCAACCTGTCCATTGGATTGCGGGTGTGCCACGGATGCGAGATCTAGGCGAATTCCCGTTTGTCGGCAATATTTTGCCAACTCTCCAATGGAGAAATTTGTCCCGTTGTCGGTTATTATGCTGTGTGGAACGCCGTATCTCATGACTATGTCAATGATGAAATTTCTGGCAGCTACACCGTCAAGTTTTTTATGGGTTTGGCCTCCACCCACTTGGTATATTTATCCACTGCAACGAGTAGATGTGTAAGTCCGCCTCTTGCAGTCTTGAATGGTCCCATCATATCTAGCCCCCAGACCGCAAACGACCATGTAATGGGGATAGTTTTGAGTGCTTGGGCTGACATATTTGTCTGTTTGGCGTAATATTGACACCCTGCACATGTATTAACTATGTGCTCAACGTCTGTCTTGGCTGTTAGCCAGAAAAACCCGGCGCGGAATGCTTTTTTGACTATGCTTTTTGATTGAGCATGATGTCCGCAATCTCCGGCATGGATTTCTTGCAGGATTTCTCGTCCTTCTTCTGGTGAAATACATCGCAGAAAAATTCCGGTAGTGCTGCGTTTATACAGGCAATTGTTAATTACCGTGTATCCTTTGCATCGACGCTGAATCTGTCTCTGCAAGACTTCGTCTGCTCCATCCGGGTACTTCTGATCAACTAAGAAGTTTAGATATGGAATTGCCCAATCCGGGTTAACGAGCATGACCTCAATTGACTCGGAAGCCAGAGGATAATCAACATCTCCACCTTTTATCGATGGTTCGTACAAATGTTGGACGAATACACCTGGTGGTAGGATTTTTACCCTTTCTGATCCCATGCGGGCTAATGCATCCGCGTTCCAATTTTCCTCCCTTTTAACATGGAGCACTTCGAATCCAAAAAAACAGATGGCAAATTCGTCAACCGTTCTTTGGTATTCGGCCATTATAGGGCTTTTGGCATCCCAAGTTTGGTTGAGCTGGTGTTGTACCAAATCTGAGTCGCCATAGCATAAAATGCGTTTGACACCTATTTCCTTTGCGATATGCAAGTCGTGAAGCAAAGCTTCGTATTCTGCCACATTGTTGCTGGCGTTGAAGTGTATTTGTAATACATACTCCATTGTATCTCCTTTAGGGGATTTTAGGACTACACCAGCTCCAGCGCCCTCCTTCATTTTGGATCCGTCAAAGTGCATGATCCAATACTCGGACTCCGGCATTGGTGTTTTTTCCATTGCTTCCGTCCAGTCGGCGACAAAATCTGCCAGAACCTGGGATTTTATTGCCGTCCTAGGTTGGTACTTAATGTCGAATGCTGCTAGCTCGATGTCCCATTTGGCTACTCGGCCAGTTGCCTCCGCATTGTTTATTATATCCCCTAGTGGCGCTTTCCATACCACTGTTATGGAATGTCCTTGGAAGTAATGGCGAAGTTTTCTAGATACGAAAAATACGCCATATGCCAGTTTTTGATAGTGTGGATACCTTTGTTTGGACTCGGAGAAAACTTCACTTACGTAATATATCGGATGCTGGTCTGGTATGCTTTGTTTGTCTTTCTTCCTTTCCACCACTATTACCGCACTAATAACCCGGTTTGTAGCCGTTAGGTACAATAGCATAGGTTCTTCGTCTTTTGGGGATGCCAAAATCGGAGCTTTCATCAAAGTTTCTTTCAACTGGGTTAGCGCTGCATCTGGCTCCTCTGTCCACTCAAATTTGTCGGATTTCTTCAACAATTTGTACAGTGGCAAAGCTTTATCCCCCAGCCGGCTGATAAACTGCTGACGGCTGCAGCGGAACCCGTCAATCTTTGCACATCTTTTACGCACGTAGGCTTGGAGATGTTTAAGATTGCTTTGATCTTTTCCGGGTGTACTTCTATTCCTCTATGAGAAACGATGAAACCCAGAAGTTTTCCTGAGGGAACCCCGAATACGCACTTTAATGGATTTAACTTCATTTTATAAGCGCGCAAATTTTCGAAGGTTTCTCGCAAATCCTCAAGGAGTGTTTCTTTTTCCTTGGTAACGACAGCAATGTCGTCCACGTAAACGTGGACATTTTTGCCAATCTGACTATGCAAACACCGTTGCATGCAACGCTGGTAGGTTGCACCTGCGTTCTTCAGGCCAAATGGCATGGTTATGCAATAGTACGTCCCATAGGGGGTTATGAACGAAGTTTTGATTTGATCTTCCTTTTTCATGCGTATTTGATGATACCCGGAATATGCATCCAAAAAGCATAAAAGCTCAGAGCCTGCAGTGGCGTCTATTATTTGATCGATTCGCGGTAACGCAAACCTATCTTTTGGACACAGTTTGTTCAAGCCGGTGTAATCTATAAACATCCTAAGGGTAGTGGTATCTTTCTTCGGGACTAATACTGGATTTGCTGACCACTCAGTATGTATAACTTCCCGGATAAAATCTGTTGCCAAAAGCCGAATGATCTCCTTGCCAATAGCCTTCCGTCTTCTTCCTTCAAGTCGACGGAGACCTTGCTTGACGGGTTTGGATCCTGGAATCACCTTGAGTTGATGCTCAGCAAGTTCACTGGGTACGCCTGGCATGTCCGCTGGACACCAAGCAAAAATATCCCAGTTCTCACGGAGGAACTTGATGAGCTCGCTTTCCTATTTGTCGGTCATCCCAGTTCCCACCACGACAAATTTTGTCGGATCTTTGGGATCTAGGATTACCTGTCTTGTGTTCTCGGAAGCCTTGAAGCTATCTGCTGACTTCCGGCTTTCTTTTCCTGCCGGCATTTCTGTCGGCGACACCTCTTTGGCCAGCTCTTTCAACTCTTCCTTTGCTATGACTTTCTCAGCGCAAAGGGCGTTTTCGTTTTCCAGCTCGTTTGCCAACTTGAAGTCTCCAGATATGGTGATTACTCCTCCTTTGGGTCCTGGCGTCTTCAGCTTGTTATAGATATAACATGATCTTGCCATAAATTTGGCGAAAGCTGGACGTCCGAGTATCGCGTGATACACGCTTTCGAACGGCACAACTTCGAAGAATACTTTTTCCTGTCGGAAGTGATCTTTGTCTCCAAAGGTTACATCTAGGGAAATTTCTCCTAGGGATCGTGCTTGTCTGCCAGGGACGATGTCGTGAAAGCGTATGTTGCTGTGGTTGAGCTGGGTCTCGGAGATTTTCAGATGCTTCAGTGTATCCAGGTACATTATGTTGATACTGGATCCTTCATCCATCAGCACTCTTTTTAGCCTAATGTTTTGAACAATAGGGCTTACGATTAGAGCTTGCGTGCCGGGTTCAGGGATATTCCCAGGATGATCGGACTGATCCCAGTTAATTGGTGTATTTGAGTACTTCAAGAATTTCGGGGTTGCAGGGACAACCGCGTTTATTTCTCGAAGTGTTCTTTTTGCCACCTTTGCTGAGGGAGTTGCCGGGAAAGTTAGGTTACATTCTCCATCAACTCTCGGAAATTTGGGCTCGCCTTTTCGCTGCTGTTCCTGGATTTTTTTCGTCAGTGTCCGATTCACTGTCTTCTTTTTCAGCTTCTGGCTTTTGCTTGGAAAATTTCCTCTTGGAATTCTTCCCTTTGTTTCCGGATCCTGCACTGCCTTTCATATGCTTGTTCAGCCGGCATTGTGCGTTAGTGTGGGTGGGTTTCCCGAATTGCGAGTGGTGGACGCAGTTTTCCGACTTTATTTTCTCCCACTCTTCTTTGGTGTAGTCTATCGGTTCCGTATTGCGTCCTTTCCACCTATTCCCTTTTTTCCTTCCAAAGGCTATGTTGACCTCTTTGGGCTTTTGTCTGGAGTTCCTTTTTACTCAGGGCGAGGGTTCCTTTTGGCCTGTATCAATGTATCGATATTGCCTCCTCTTGCTCTGATGTCGTCCTCGGCTGCAGCGTGTTCATTGGCGATTGTAAGCATAGATCCGAGATCTTTGTGTTTTTTGGAACCAATCATGAACGGTACAAGTCCGGGTTTTAGGCCATTGACAAAAGCATGCATTGCTTGGACGTCAGTTACTCCAGAGCAACTATTCTTCATTGCCGTCCATCTTGAGATGAAATCCACGTATGGTTCGTCCTCAAATTGGGTGCAACGGTTTAGCTGGTTGATGCTATTCGGGCGTTTGTAGGTTCCCCGGAAATGCTGAGTAAATACTCGAGCCATATCATCCCAGCTGTCGACAGTTCTGGAGGGTAATCCATTGATCCAATCTCTGGCTCCATCCAGTAACATTAGGGGAAGAAACTTTACAGCTTCCAAGTCTGTCCCATTGTTGATCTGGACGGCTGTATAGTAGTCTGAGAGCCAGGTATCCGGGTTTGTACTATCGGTATATTTTTGGTATGTTGGACCAACTTTGGCAAAGCCAGAATGCAGGGTTATCCTTCGGATCCTATTTGTGAAGCACTTAGGTCCAAAGTATAAACCGTCTCTTTCCGCCCTATCAATGTGTGCGGAGTACCTGCCGGCTGAATGGACAGAAGGGGGTCTACTCCTTTCTTTTCCATTGTGGCGTGAACGCGCTTTTCCGGGATTCTCTCTGTTTCTTCCGAGATCTTGCCTCTTTGGATAAGGTGGAGTTCTACTCCTGTTTCTTTCCTTATTTCTGGGGGGTGTCCGGGATCTCTCACGCCTGTGAGGTATATCCTGTCTTCCAGCTTTTTCGGCCGGGCGTCTCGGAGGCGGCATTGCTTTTCCGTTATTCCGGTGTTTTTCTTCCCGATCGCGAGGATTAAGTCCGTCTTTCGGGAGATGGGATCCGGTTCTAGACGCTTCATCCTTGTTGTCGGGATTTTTTTTTGTCTTTTCTCGGATCCGCTTTCTTCTCTTTTGAATTGCTTGAATCTCCAGGTTCTTCCGGTCCAGGTGCTCCAGCGGCGCATGTAGCTGTTTTACATAGGGTTGAGTCATCGTGCAACTTCCCTGATCGCTGCTGCCCCCGTTGTTGTTGTTGCAATGCTTTTTCTAAGAAAGCATACACCCCTTGAAGTTTTTCGCCATTGGAATACATATCATTGTTGAGGATGGGTAACGTTGCTTCCGCATTTTCTGCTGCGGTTTTGTATATTGGTTCGCCTCTGGCATCTTTGCCATTTACTTGCTTTTGCCAAGAAGGGTTGTGAAACCTTTCTTTTGGCGGCGGTACTTCCGGTCTTACAATTCCGGGTAACCTTGTAGGTTTAATTCCAGACCTATTCTTTCTCTCGTATTCCTCGATTTCTTTCTTCATGAGCTTGATGTCATCCTGGGTTTTTTGGAGGTGTTCCCGAGTTCTGAATAGATGTTGTTGCTGCCTCTGGAGAGGTTGTCTCCTGGCTTCTAGCACTTCAAGGGGTTCGTGCAATCCCACTGGTGTTTGCAGTAACTCATGTTCTTCTTGTTCTGTCATTGGCGGAACAAGGATTTTTTTGTTTTCTTCTCCGAAGGTTTCACTCCGCTTGCGTCTCCTACTTCCGGGATTTCATTGGCTGGATCAGCCGATTTCTTCTTCCGGAGTTTATACTGGAGCTTTTTAGCGGCTTTGTGTTTCTTCTTGGAAGAGGGAGGTTTTCTGCAAGGTTCTTCCTCTGTCAATTCTTTGACATGGGGGAATTTTGGAGAGGTTTCTCCTTCTTCTCTCTCTTCCTCTGGCGGAGGCGTTCTAGGGCTTTCCTGACTGTCGGCATCTGTGTTTTCAGCCGGTTTTGCCATCAGTACTTCATGGAATCCCTCTTGGAAGGATTTGACCTTTCTTTCAAAAGCGTCTTCATCTTCATCTTCGGTATCGAAGTTATCCGATGCGGGTTCCGACTCTAATATCGCCTCAATGGCGGCTAGTAAAGAGTCAGCTTCTGAGTGCGTCGTTATGTTGACGGATGTCGGATCTTCCACCTCTGTTGTGGGAGTGTTGTTTTCTGCCTCTTGCACGGGATTACCTTCATCCGTGTTTTCGGCGATCTCGGATTGCACCATACCGACAAAGTGTGATTCACTTGTATGTCGGCGATCTGAGCAAAATCCGGCGTCATAGTCATCTTCGACTGGGTATAGGACGGGTGGGATAAATCTACTTCCACCGCAAAACCCCATGGCCTCTGCAGTTAATCCGATAAAGATATTTGCAGATCCAATCGGTAACACGCAGGCACTTACCAGATGATTTTGCGCCGGTATGTAAGATCCATTGTCGAGGAAGCGTCCAACGTCGTTGTCGAATTCCAAGCTTCCGACAGTTATGGAACCGCCGATTCCGCCGAGTATCCCAGATCGAAACTTAACGTCTGACGTCGTTGGCCCCACGATGGACGCCAACTGTCGAGACATCGTAGTAGATTCATAGACGGGGGTTCCATGAGACTACTGATAGAGATGTGGGGGGACGTGATTGTGCGAAGGACAATGACACAGGGTTTTTACCCAGGTTCGGTACGGCGCAGTAATGCGACTTTCCTACTCCTACAATCTCACTATTCAGGACTAAAGCCTGCAAATACAGAGTACAATGTGAGGTTCTATTAGCTTCTCGTCAAGGATCAACCTCTCGGCGAGTTAGCCTTTAGCTTCTTGTCTATCTATCATATCTCCCGTCCGGCTTTATATAATAGCCAGATTAGGGCATACAGAGTAGTAAACCTAGAAGACTACGGTAACTGTTAACTTGGAAAGTAAGGAATCCGCCTTCTACTCCAAGCCAGATCACGTTGGCCGCGATCCGGGTTCTTCTAGAATCCGGCTTCTGTGCGTCAGCTTACTGGGCCGCCCAATGGACCGTATCCACTACCACTTGGGCCACCCGGGTAATCCGGCAATTTGGACTACCACATGATATACCCCTAGTTGGTATATATCCGACAAAAGGTTTCGTGCGCCCAAGCTCCACCGATCCCGTTTTATAAAATAGAAAATTCTTATTTACATGTTACGAAAATATTGAAAAAAAAGTCGTGTATCTCACAAACTGCAAAAAATCGATTCCAAATACTCTATATTGTGACACGCACGAAAATGAAAAAAATGCAAATTTGAGTATGTATGTACTCTCTCCGATCCATATTAATAGGTCCTGAAGTGGATGTATCTAGCAATAAAACATGTCTAAATACATCCACTTCAGCACCTATTAATATGGATCGGAGGGAGTATTAAATATCCAAAATGTATCAGATTTTTCATTTCTGTGTATTCCATTGTACAAATAATTTTGGGTTGCAACTTTCCATGATTGTAGAATATTTAATTGGCCATGCCACTAAAAAAAATTCAGCATTTTTTCAAGCCTATGGAAATAATTTTTTAAAATATATATATATTAAAACGGAGAGACAGGAGCCGAAAACACTTGGGCTGCTGCGGTGTGACCGTGTGACAAATGCACCTAGAAATCGGTTGCAGATGGAAACACTTTTTTTGAACTGCACTAGTAATATGCCCGTGCGTTGCACCGGGTGATCAAAAAATATGTGTTGTGGGGTTTACATGTTTCCCCTTGGTACAGCTGGAATGTGTCACAAAAACCGTCTAGTTTCACAACATGTTGTGCGGTGCGCAAACAGATGTGTCGCACCGCCACCTGACCCTAATTGCGGATGGAGTCAAGATGTAGATGTGTGGCACGCTCGTTCCACCATCTTCTTCAACAACGACAGACATCAAAACCAAGAAATTCTCATCAAATTAAATACACGGGTGCAAATTCAAAATTGTGTCACGGTTTTCATAGTGTGCCTAAATTAAAGTTTTTTCCTGCAATATACAACTCTCAAGGTTCCAGACCATGGAGTGCTCTTAACTGCAAACTACATGCAATAAACATAGTATGTATGCATGCATATTCAACGCCTTTTTGAATTTGCAAGAATGCAAACTATTGTTCTTGTTACTATGAAGAATAATATTATAATATTAAGAAATCAATCAAGTAAATAATTACATAGAACTCACTTGAACATAAGTGTTTCCAGTTCTAAATTCCAAAGAGTGATTACAGAATAAATAAAGACAAAGTTTAACCAACGCCGAGTCTTCCTACTGATTACAAAATTTTCAGAAACAAACAATACACAATAAACATCGATCCGACAAAATCAACATAGCAATTATAGTCCTGCAATCAATTAACATTCGATTTACAAAATCAGAGACCACCCCCGGTTTCAACTAATGTATTATAGTGATGACAGAGTTGGGAAAATACAGAGCCCATCACGGTAGTTCACACTGGTACTCACGGCAGTTCACTCTGACAGGAAGGGTCATTTAGTTCTACAAAGCATTCAAACATCGTGAGTATAGATGTATAAACCCTGCAGTTAAAACTCTACAAAATCAGAAACAAGGAAAAGTTATCTGAATAGAATCAGCAAGATACTAACAGTTGTAAATAAGCAAACAAAAACAAAGGGTGGAGTATCTAACCGCAAAATCGTTTTCTGCAAACAAATACCAGCTTCGTTTTCTGCAATAAACCTTCTAGGTGTGAATGACTGTATGTCAACAAATCTGAGGCAAACATACACATGTACCTCTATAGATGATTCTCTAAGCAACCTCCGGCAATTAGTCCAGACTTGTGCCTTTGCTAATGATATTAACATGTTGACTACTATTTTGCAGTACTCCCCCTAATGGTTCTCTAAGAAACCTCCGGCAATAGCCCAGCCTTGTGCCTTTGCTAATGATATTAACAAAGCCAACAACAAAATTAAAAACATTGAGCCCTCCTGTTTTTTTTAGCTTTAGGTTGTGTATTCGTCACTGAGAGAAAGTGAATTATAGCTTTGGACTCATAAATAAAATGAAAGGCAAGATAAAGAAGCAACATGAGATTGGCATAGAAACCAAAAAGATTCTTTACATATATAACAACAACGAGCATGAGTGACAATGGTTTTGCATAGTGGAGCTAGATCTTTAACATACCATGTGTGGCAAGTGTCCAGAGCAGATTGTCCCTGATGAAGTATTTGCACCTATCTTTTTTGCACCTGGCAGTCAGCCTGGACCATCAGAAACTCATGCGCCAGCCTATACGATACACCCTCGTGGAGGGAATTAAGCATTTTGTACGAAAAGAGGAAAAATATAAACAATTTCACATCAGTGTGTCATAGGACATCGTTATCAAATCATTTATCCTCTCATCTCAGAAATATAACAGCTCATATGCATTAGCTAGAAATAAAAATCATATGCATCAATAAGTACATGAAGATAATCTTTTCGCACATGTTCTAGGCTCCTTCTTGGCCTTGATCCTGATCAGGGCGACATATACAAGGAGAAGCCGCAGCGACACCAGCAAAATAAGTCAACACTAAAAAAAACCATGATCAATTTCACAGAAAAGAGTCAAAGATTAAATATATTTTAGGTGCTTAGGTAAAGGTAGCATGTGGTAAAACTTATATTGAAAATAAAGCTTAGTAATATGCAGCTGTAAATAAGATGGACAAAAAATTCATGACCTCTCTTGCAAGTGCATCACTAATCAGATATCATTTATCATGTAGAACCAGCCATACAACTCACAACTAAATAGTAATCGATCTGTCCGTATAGAAGAACCAAAAGAGTGCCAATTTTTTCTGGAGAGAGTTCAGAGGTGACACGAACTGAACTTCACAAAAGAGAAAAAAAAACTGGCAACCCGATAGCGAGCTCATCGAACCCAGACTTGCAGAGAGTCTGGCTAATATCCTGGTCTTAGTGGCAAGGAATTATTCCAGAGCGTTGCTACAATGCAGAGGCATTAGCAGCCGACTTCATCGAGCACCACACAACAAGCTGCATCAAGAGCACAAAAATAAGAAGTTGGCATCGTTGCTGCTTATATTGATGAACTAAGCAAATCCATAATTATAAGTCTGCAAAAACAGACCACAAGCGGGCATGTGCATGGCCAAGACATTTTGCAAATCCATAGACGAAGGACTAAGGCATCAACTCATAAGGTTTGTCACAAACAGCTTAAAAGGCCCAAGGCTTCGTCTCCTCTTCTTTACAATGAACAATCCAAAGAGAGAAGATCGAATGGACAAACAATTAGCTAGCTGTCCAATGCAATAATGTAAATGCAGGCATCAGGTTAGCATAACAGTGAATTTTCCTACTTGAGTACTCTACAGGTATACCCTTACAATCTAGACCTTCATCCCTTAAGGCAAGACATTGTTACCTGATAAGAACCTTTGTTATCTCCATCTCAACTACCAGCTCAAAACCTCAAATATTGATCTCTCCTCGAAATGGAAAGCAGAGTCAGATGTAATTTCTTTCTAGAAGGTTCACTGCAATGAGTTTTGGAAATAATTATAAATGACCAGAAGAGCAAAGGAGAACCTGATGGGCTTGGATAGGCCTGGTTTGGACCTGGGAGTGGCCGAGACAACTTCTTGACATAGAAATAGAGGCATAGATCAAGACGAAAAAGCGCCTCTATCCTTGCCGGAGCGGCACGGCGGGCTCCCATCCCAGATGTTGCAGGGCCGTT
The DNA here is from genome assembly GCA_028641055.1 of Alopecurus myosuroides. Lineage (NCBI taxonomy): Eukaryota > Viridiplantae > Streptophyta > Magnoliopsida > Poales > Poaceae > Alopecurus > Alopecurus myosuroides. The sequence continues at coordinate 168,194,811 of CM054058.1, forward strand.
GCCGAGCCACTGGGACTACCGCTAGGGGAGACGAAAGGGAACGTGGGGGAGGAGGGGGGATGTCGGGTGCTAACATCGTGAAGTCGGAAACCATGGAGGCCGCTGCTCTGATGGCATGGAGTGATATGGCGCCCCGTTTGGGGAAGGATTGTGGATGGCGACCCACGGAGAAAAGACCCCACGGGAAATTTTCAGTGTCAGCCAGGATCCCCTCTGCGGTAGGGAAAATTGTGCCCATTCCCTGTGTCTGTTTGGTACCAAGGGGAGGGCAAGGGGAGACGGAAGAAGCCCTGTGCAGAATATTACTAGGACAACTGATATGTACATGAACTTTGCAGACAGATTGATTTTCTTAAAACCAAATTAAATATAAATTCTACAAAACAGAAGTAGTTGAAAAAGCTGGAAAGTATAATAATTTCGTAGAATTCCGTTGATCATCGCATCAATTATCAAAAGTTTTGTTCATAAAAATCGCATCAATTGTCGAAATCCTACCGATCGAAATTGTTTCAATTACAGAAATTCCACCGATCGAAAACACAAGTAGATTATTAACTGAAATCAAAGAAAATTTTCCGTCGGGCCTGATGATCCTTGCTCTTTCATCCTTGCCGCCGGTCTTCTTCCACTCCTCTCTTGATGGACAACCCCTGTTTTCATAATATTTTGACGACAAATATTCAGTATATGCCTCTGCTAGAGTTGGATAAATATAAAATCGAGACAGTTCCTACACGACTAATGGCATGTGATCAAAAGGCGGTAGTTCACATGATATTAGAATTTAGTCTAGTACTTATTTATGCCTTCTATTGTACTAAGTAAAATGAGCAAGTAAATCAAAGTTGATTAGAGCCTAATTTGAAACTTGAAATCTAAACTCTGAAAAGCATGCAAACATCAAATGGCCAATAAATTGAAATTGGCTTAGGCTTTACAAGAACATGACGTTAACACTGATGGTCTGATGGATCTCCAAAATGTGCCGAGAAAAAAAAACAAATCAGGAAACTATGCATAGTTTGCACACGTTGACACAAAGCCTAACATCCAGCATCATGCTATTTTGAGGCTCAGACAAGTACTTCTCAGAAGGGTAAGTTACAAGTATTAAGCCATTAGATTCACGGTAAGATCGGTCAAAAGAGCATGCTTCACTTTGAAGGAATACAGGGAGATATGGCCATATGAGTAGTTTGATTAGGTGGTGCCAGAAAACTCTGAGGTTTGTCTTACCCAGGAAAAGCAGATCATGGAAATCACAGCAAAATGCATCCTAAATTCATGCACTCAAGTAGCCAGGTTTGTCTTACATAGAATTATCATCACATCTATGCAACCAAATAATCCTTTCCGTAACTAGTACATGCACGAACAGACTTCACTAGATTAGAAAAACAGTGCAACATCTTAAGAAAAACAGTATATCATCTAAGTGGAAATTTTCCAATTAGTTAAGAGCTAATTTCATAAAAAGCCTAAAACTGTACTCCATCTCACTAATTTGGAGGATGATCATGTACAATGTTTCAAATCATTGTCTGGTCCATGCATATTAGTTCAGAGCTAACTGTAACTTGTACAGCACATTATATACGACATGGACATTTCTTTTCGTTACTAGAACATTATACGACATGGACAATTTTTTTGCTTACAGCTGAAAAGTGAACTCAGACAATGCCTTGGAAAGGGTATATGTTCCCAGCACCTGGATGTCTGAACATTGACGCACGGGTCCACCAAGTTACTATTGCCAGAATGGAAGATGGTTAGGGCATCTCCAGTCGTTGCGCCCCCCCAGGACGCAAAAAAACTCGCTTTTTTTGCGCCGCGGCGCGAAACGGCGCTATTCTCGGAGCTGGGGGGGCGCGTTTCCCACCCGTCAACCCAGGCCGCCCCCCAGCGGCGACTCGGCCAAATTTGGGCAATCAAAAAAAATTCCACCAAATAAATAGATTGTTGCACACAAATAAATAGAGTTTGGCCACACAAATAAATAGTTCAACAATTTTAAAAAAAAAAGAACACTAGTCATCGTCCTCAACATTGCCATTCCCCTTTCGCGCCCACAAATGTTGCACCAGGTCATCCTGCAGAGCATGATGTGTTGCAGCGTGTCGAATCTCCTGTCGCTTGGTGAGGAAGTCTGTCCATGATGCCGGCACCTGGTGATCAACATCTGCAAGAGGACCCTGCCGGTAGTATGGTGTGCGGGGGTGGGGCGGCGACGGCGAGGCGAGCGAGGGGAAAAGACGGTTCGGGGGGTGGAGAAAGTGGGAAAAGAGCTCTCCCTCACCGACAGCGCTGGCCCACGAGCGCTTTTCCAATCGCCGCACCCCCAGACCGAACCCAACAGGCTAGGTTCCGCCTGGGGGCGGCGGCGCTAATTTTCGCCGAAACGGCGCTTTTTCAGGTCCTGGGGGGGTCGACTGGTGAAAAAACGGCGATTTTCGCCCAAAACGGCGCTAATTTGCGTCCTGGGGGGACGACTGGAGATGCCCTTATAAACAGAAAGTCTGTAAATTCTTCGATGGGCAAAATTAAAATCATGCAAACAACTGATAACATTTTTATTGCCGATAAATCAACATGGGGATACAGGTAACATGCCCTTAGAACAGGCTCCTTATGTTTGTCATGCGCTAAATGATTTTCGAAGCGTCTGAAGTTGTAACAGCTGCTTATGTGTGCACTTACATAGATAGATGCACGTGAGTGTGTGATTTGTTTGAGAGTGTGTGATTTGTATCTAAACCAAAAAAAAAAGCAGCGCAGCTGAGCTGAGCTGGTTGTGTATGTGCATGCAGGCTAAACTGTGTGATTTGCCTGTCATACTTATTTGAAAGAAAAAAAAGGCAACAACCATTTGTGCCATTTGTTGCAGTTACCTGGCTCTCTGTGAATCATCCATCTATTTTTTTCAAATCTGGGTCGAACAACATCCAAGCCTTTTGTCCTCAACAAGTTGGGGGCAACCTCTGGCAACCAACAAATTATTATGACGGTTTTTCCTCTACAAGTTGACACCAGCTATTATGAAAAAATTACAATGCTCGCATACTTAGACCTTACTGACAAAGAATTCAGCAATCAAGTTAACTACATCATGCAAAGAGCCAACTAAAGAAGAGACACGAGTACAGGTAAACAATTTGGCAGCAAGAACATTCTGAACGCATGTTAGGTTCAGGTTCCCAACTAGAAGAGCAGTAGAAAGAAACCCAACGGTGGATCTACCCTGCAGACAATGCACACGCCGGCAGCAGATCTACGTTGGAGGGGGGTGGCAGACGGCGAGCTCGGCACCTGGATTCGAAGGGAGAAGCGAGTACGGCGGATGGGGGCGGCTACGACGGGATCGGCGCGAAAGGCGGCCGGTCTCTCCGGCATGGGAAAGTAAGGGAGCGGAAAAATTCGATACCGTACCTGTCCCGGCGACGGAGGGGGCGGAGGCGGAGGAGCGACGGAGGGGGCGGAGGCGGAGGAGACGGAGGAGGGACGGAGGGGGCGGAGGCGGAGGAGCGACGGGGTCCTTGCCGCTGAGCGACCGAGCGAGAACGAGCGAGCGAGCACAGCTAGGGATTTCGTCCCCGAGGTGTAGACTAGGGAACCCTCACCCGGGGAAAGGCCGTGGAAGGCCCAATTTTCCACCCCCTCCCGGAGCACCAAATGGACCTCTAGGGCTCCCCGGGCCAGATTCGGCCGGGGGTTTTCGTCCCAGGGAAAAGGCCGGGATCCCGGGCTTTTCCCTGGCTACCAAATGAGCCCTAAGGTGGATTGGGAGTAGTCCAGTGGAGGAGGTGGGCGTTGGGTCGACGACGGCGATGGCGGTCTCCCACAAGCGACAGTCCCGAGCGCAATTCCTCTCACGCGCAGTCCAGATGTACCCACTCGAGGCAGCACCAGAGGCTGACGACGACAACAGCAGCACCAGAGCTCGCTACACAATGGAGAGGCTGAGGATGGGTGGGCGCGGCTGGTGCGTTGGCGGACTGGATCTGCGAGGCGGTGGTGGTATCGGATGGGGGAGGGGGCCGGGCGTTCTCGATCTAGGGATGCGAACAATAAAGCGAGAGCAAGGACGTCGGGAGCGTTTCCTTCTTCCCAGCGGCCCCACTTGTCTGAGAGATGCGTCGAAGGGGGGTTGGACGAAAGGAGTAGCGTAACGCTGCGAGAGGCCGACTACGGAACCAAACTTACTTTTTAGGTAGTAGAGATATGGAGACTTTGGACGATTTCCTCCCACCTACTGCGAAGCCCAATTCGTATCCATAGCGAGAACGGCCAGGACCCCGCTTCCGAACCATTCTCCAAAAAAAAAAGCTTCCGAACCGGCATATCAAGATAACCCTATTGTTATCCGTAATTACAGAGGAATGCCACTCGGCAGTCCCACACGGTTTCGGGCCGGCCCCAGATCGCAGCGCTCCAAGTGCTCCGGCTCCCATCTCAAAAGAAAAAAGGAAAAAAAAAAACTCCGGCTTTTGGAGTCGCTCGCAATTTCCTCGATCCTTTAGGCGATGAGCATAATCTCCACTAATATAAAACAACCCAGTGTGGTACTATTCAAATGATATTAGCCATCGGATTACACTAAAACAAACGACCTAGATTACTTCTACACTTTGCAATTTCCCACACACCAGTTGCCAAAAAAAAAAAATCAACGCTGGGAGTCCACATCAACGCTAGGAGTCCACACAACTGCAACGTATCGTGCTCAGGTTTCATATCCCCATGCTCGCGCTGCCGGCCGCCGCTCCGATCGACTCTTGCCGGAGGACCACAGCGGGACGGCGAGCTTGCTACCGCCGCGGTGTCGGCGAGGGGGCAAGTCCCGCAACCGCTCGGTGCTCCAATCTGCCGGCGACCGGCGAGGCAGCGGCGAGGGAACGAGTCCTGCAACCGCTCGCTGCCGCTCCATCCGCACGAGCTACCGGCGGCCGCTCCATCCCCACGAACTGCCGGTGGCAGCTCCATCCCCACGAGCTCCCGCTCCATCCGTACGAGCTGCAGGTGGCCGCTCCATCCCCACGCTCGCGCTGCCGGCCGCCACTTCAATTGGCGCACTGCCGGCCGAGGGCGCCGCTCCAATCGACTCTTGCCGGAGAACCACAGCGGGACGGCGAGCTTGCTACCGGCGAAGCGTCAGCGAGGGAGCAAGTCCCGAAACCGCTCGGTGCTCCAATCGGCCGGCGACCGGCGAGGCGGCGGCGAGGGAGAGAGTCCCGCAACCGCTCGCTGCCTCTCCATCCGCACGAACTGCCGGTGGCCGCTCCATCCCCATGATCTGCCGGTGGCCGCTCGTCACTGCCTTCCCGGTAATTGTCTCTGAGCTGGAAATTTATGTACTGAGATGAACTGTTACTCTCATTTCGAACAAATCACATGGTTGTAACTACATAAGTGGACCTTAGATGTTAGGATAACTCTATTATCGACTTAGAGTAGTTTTCCCGCATGAATAAATTGAGTGTCCTTATATACTTTTGATTTCTTTGCCTGACATGTCGATACTGGTTATACTCATGAGGGATCTGCTGGAGTCAAAACTGCTGCTGGCTTTTGGAGGGACAAACCAACTATCCACACTGAAACAAATGGCATATAAAGTTTTTTTTTGGCTTCCCCATGTAAGATATACAAGTGTTGATATCTGAATTGAACTCTAAAGTTCAGTAAATATGTGTAGCCTAAACGAACAAGTGTTGATATCTGAATTGATACAAGTGTTGATATGTGTAGCCTGTTCGAACAATATTGATGCAAGAATAACTCTTGAAATTGCCATCGGATTAAACCACCACTTCATTTGCCATGTGGGGCAGGTGTATGGCAGCGGTTAAAAGGATACAAGCAGGTGCTTGATCCTTCACGTTAGCTATTTGATGCTCACTGTTCCTAGGGGATCCCATAAGGTCTTCTAAATGGGAAGGAACACTTGCACGTTGATATCATTTTACAGAAGGCTAACTATATTTATTAATAGAGTGGCATCTTTTTTTCTTGTCAAAATAGCAATTACCAGGGAAATAAGCCAATTTATCACCACAGGAGTGTTCCTTAATAGTAGTTACACGACATCATATTCAACTTGAAGGAAAAGGATTTACCTGAGATATTAGACTGAACCCCTTTTCCATATGGATAGCTTTTCTGGTGTGAAATAATACAAATGTATAAACTGAGTTGATTGTCTTGCAGCTTCATCGATCACGACAGGTTTGCTCATTGTTTGGCCTACCCATACAGTTCAGAATACATTCATCGTAATGCTTCAATTTTTGTACACCCAAATTCCTTTAAAAGATAAATTTCATGATAGGAGGGCCTTAGTATAGACACAATTCAGTATAGCTTTAATGCACAATATATAACAGTACAGCCAACTTCCTGATTATTTCTTCTTATGCACCAGAAGTATGTATGAATTTGTGTCTCCTAATTACATGAAAGAAACGTACAACATTATCTTCTGACTTTAACTGAATATCTCTAGGAAAGGTTATGTCCAATTTCACATTAGCAATCCAGTGGAGATGATTGTAGCCCCTCCAATGTATGTTGCTACAATCAAGGATGAAGCAGCACACGAGTGTGCTATAGTAACCGCTAAGAACCCTTCTCCTGCTAATAATTAGAGTAGATTACTTGGCGCGGTGCCAGGGGAAAATCCTGCTAATTATTAGCAGGACTGAAAATCGGCAATTCTTTCTGCAACATATGCCTGTCATGCTGTTGCTACTGTCTCAAATCAATTACGCACAATGCTAGACCAAATAGCTAATGGTTGTGCCTGACCTACCCGTGATACCAATGCACTACTAAAAAAATGCCAGAACAGTGTGATATCTATGATTCGAAGAGGTTAAGGGATGTGTGTTGTTTCTTGGGTTAGTCCACAACCATACAAACACATCACTGTAAAGCAACTCCAGTACTTACTCACGAAAAATAAAGCCACTCCAACGCTTCTTTTCGAATGAAAAGAGAACTCAGGAGTTCATATATTCACATAATAACATATATGCATCTTGTTTTATCAGTGAATTTTTGGATTTGCTTTCTGGGATTTGCCCGTTCTTACAGAGTGCTGTAACAATTTAAGCTAGGATCTCTTTGAGCACAGATATGCCAATAACTGACATAATATTACGCATTGAAAAGTGTTCCTATAGGCTTCTCGGTTTCATAATATGTAAGAAATTAATCTCCACATAAGAGATCCAAGCTCCAGCCAGATGTATATAATTTACACATTAGCAGATATAATACTTTTCTTTGATTCTTTGTTAATTCTTGCTTGGTTTCTGGAATTAAATTAGTAACCAAAAATAGCTTGCTCGGGTCATTCCTTACAGATGAGAAAACAAGCTGATGCATCGTCGTCTCAGTCGGGAGAGCGTACTCCATTTAAAGACCTGACCAACAATAATACGGGTACAAGTTCAGAGCAAAAACAACATAATTCGGCAAGCTGGTATGCCCGATTGTCTGATGATAAGAAAGCAGAATACTTAGAGAGGCAGCGTATATCCCGCCAACGAAGAAAGGATGGTAACATTTACTTCAATTTCACCTGTACCGAATGGTCTCTTCCTAATGATAACTAATTCCAATATAACAATGTGTACTATATGTAGACAAACAGAGTGGTATTGTGCGGTTGCCACCAATTGGGCAGGTACCTAAACAACAAGCTGGGCAAAGTTGGTATGCACTATTGTCTAATGAGAAGAAAACAGAATACCTGCTGAAGCAACGGATTTACCGCATGAACAAGAAGCCTGCTGGGGTAAATGTTACTAATGAAGCTGGACCTCAGTCGCTTGCATCTTCCACACAGCTGCAGCATACACCTCTGATCACTAAGGGGGACACATCTATATATGGCAATTCTGTACACATGTATATACATCAGCGTATTACTCTTGCTCACGATGAACTACATTAAATACATCTTATGTCGTAGGTGTTGCTTGTGGTGCTGAAACCTCGCCGGTCACAGTTTCAAAGCTGCCACAAAATGATCGAGGATCAAAATGTCAAACTGGCCAGAAAAATATTGCAGCAACTCAGTCTAATAATGAAAGACAATTTCAAACTTCCACTCCTTTGGCTACACCTGCTAATATATGTAATTTCTTCTTACCATTATTCATAGCCTTCATGTTGTTATTTGATATGTTATTGAAAAATCTTTAGGTATTACTCAATTGGGATCAATACAGTCGTGCATCAACGGTCTGAAGGACACACCAATTGCTGGAGGTATATATACAGACCTCCCCAAAATAACATGCATGTCTTTTTGTTGTACACTACATTTGCATCACATCTCACTTTTAATTCATATAAAATCCATAGGCAGCCAAAACAAATTCTTCAGTCCAAGCACCACACAAAGTATAATGGTGCCTCGGGAATGTGATTGGCTGCGTCGAAATGATTCATATCAGCGAACTATGATACATGTAAACGACACACCGATGTCATCTGTAGACAGCCCATTTTCAGGTACAATTTGAGAAACAATCTTCCTGGTTAACCATTACAATTATCATGCTTAAACCATAAGTTGATTCGATGTCATGTTGACGATGCTCAATATTCGAGAAATTATATTTTCATTCAGATTGGGCGTGTTTTTTAAATCATGGTACAGAAGAGTTTCCATATCTTTAGCTCCCCTGACATTACATTTTTTTCCCATGTTGTTATAGATGGGGTCAACTGAAGTTCAAATTGAAGAGACGGAAAGTGAGAATAATTTTACTCCAATGAAAGAATTTATCATGGCATTCCCTCTCAATACCAAATTGGTGCAGATACATGACGCTGACTTGTCACGTGGAGATTTAGAATGTCTGCTCACACACGATGGATGGTTGAACGGTGACGTAAGCTAACATGTCAACATGTTGTAACTTATGTGCAAGAAATTATATTTTCATTCAGATTGGGCGTGTTTTTTAAATCATGGTACAGAAGAGTTTTCATATCTTTAGCTCCCCTGACATTACATTTTTTCCCATGTTGTTATAGATGGGGTCAACTGAAGTTCAAATTGAAGAGACGGAAAGTGAGAATAATTTTACTCCAATGAAAGAATTTATCATGTTATTCCCTCTCAATACCAAATTGGTGCGGATACATGACGCTGACTTGTCACGTGGAGATTTAGAATGTCTGCTCACACACGATGGATGGTTGAACGGTGACGTAAGCTAACATGTCAACATGTTGTAACTTATGTGCAAGAAAAGCCTTCGATTTATTTGATATAATGTTTGTTTCAAACTACAGGTGATAAATGCATATATTTACTGCATGCGGACCCAAGACCATCTACATAATAAAGCAGGCGGACGGGTATTTTTGGAGAGCACACATATTTCTGGAATATTAAAGCGAGGCGCTAAAGTTCCTATAGGTCCAACTGAATATACCCGCATCATGCAACGAGCACTTATTTATGTACAACATGACATGGTAAGACTACATACATATATAGTTTAATTTAACGATAATTTCTTATTTAGTATATGTGACTACAGTTTTTTTTTTGCCAGCTATTCGTTCCTATTAATGTGACAAAATTACATTGGTACCTATGTATTGTCAATGCCAAAAACCGCGTGATACAGGCGCTCGATTCGTTTGGTTCACAAATGAGTCGGTGCGACATGCACCTCACGGTGAGAATTTACTACTTCCATATTCATCTTTCATGATTTCCAAGTAACATATAATTACATATACCGTCATACTCTTTGATATTTACAGCTTAAGGGGCTCGAGAAGCATCTTATGATTGCTTCTCAGGCGAGTGAGTTCAACAAAGATGGAAAGTGGCCGGACATTGAAGTAACCAAATGGCCAATAGTAGAGTGTGTTCACGAGCCCATGCAATCAGATGGGTATATTAAACACTCACCATCAAAGTGAAGTGAATAATAGCATGACCATTTATTATATATATTTTAAATAATTTCCCGCATTTGCCGATTCATAGAAAAAAAATTAAACACTTGCAGCTCATCGTGTGGCTTGTTCTTGCTGAAACTCATGGAACACTGGACAGGCGTTGACACGGGTATTTTTTCACTTGGAAAGCCAAAGTAGATTCATTCCAAGTTTGGATTTAAGACCAATTTTTCTAATAACTAATTTGCAGGAGGGTATCAAACTATTTAGGAAGCAATTACCTACGATTCTATATGAATCTGTTCTCAATGAAATAAGAGGAGCGCCGGAATATCATCAACAAAAAAATAACATAGATACAAGTGATGTGGTAGTCTCTGTTGATCCCAAGACTACTAAAGTATCACAAACATCTAAGAGAACCAAGTACCCGTCATCTTCTTCAACTATGACGAAGACGCCGATTAACAAGAATGAATTAGTTTTCAAACTTCGGAAGTATATCATGTCCATTGACCACGCTGATTCTATGAAGTAAGTCAAATTTGACATACATACTAATATATGATGTGTTAGTTTACAGTTTTATCTGATGGTTGCTTCATAGAGAAATATGGGTCCAGAGCTCCAAGCCGTATCCAATAAGTTTATGCCTTAAACAACTAAAGAAGTTGTTAAACGATAAACATGCTATAGACACCTCTTGTTTTAACATGGCCGTACGGGTAAACGCTACAGATGAACTCCAGTGGTTCAAGGAAACTCCAATTCACTATATGGATACTCGATTTTGCGTGAGTATTTATGTTAAGTTCATGTTACATAAAAACCATATCACTTTTTTATCTTCATCCTAATAATCTTTACTCTCATCTCAGGACATAGTGACCGACCGCATGAGAGACCCAAAGCTCCGGTTATCTTTTGACACTAAACACTACCTCATAGCAAAATTGTTTGATTGCTGGCCAGGGATGTGCTTCCATGTTTCATCATGCAATTCGGTAAGACTATTACTATTTAGTTTTGCGTGTTTAAGTTACCTACATAGTATTTCTAAAGTCCACTTCGTGCAGATTTTGTTACTTTATCGTACATGGAATCGCTTTATTCTCTTTGTGTTCAACATGTGTGAAAAAACTATCGCCATACTTGATCCCATTCCTTTATCGGACAAGTGGAAAAAGAGTATTCTCGCTAAAGACACGTTGAAGCTCAAAGATATTTCATTCCACCTTAACATTGCTCTTCAAGATGCAATTCCTGGCTGGAATGACGATGTTTTTTTGTGGCGTCGCACCAGAGCAACTAAATTGACAATAAACTATGACAGGTCAAAAGCTTGACACTAGAACCATGTGTCATTTAATATTTTATCTACATATATTACTAACAATAGCAACGTGTGTACAGCAATATGTCCGGGTTTTTGGTCCTAAAGTATATGCGGTCGTGGAATGATAAAGAAGTTACACGGCCTTTTGTGAGAGTGAGTATCTCAATATTTATGTTTTTTAAGTATATTAGTGGAGATGTTCGTGATATTTATATGCAATCAACGTGCAGAACGCCTACGATCTACAAAGTAAGGTGTTGGTCCACATGTTGACGTACAAGAACAATGAATGTCGAGCCAACATTCCTCAAGATGTGCAAGATTTGGTCAACCGCATTGGAATAGATTATTTTCTTTAAAATTGTCATCTCACTTTTTTTAATTACCCTTACGTTTCATTTATCATATCTATGTAAGGATTTTATTAAATTTACTATTATTTCACGTGTGTTACACGTGCACATTTACTAGTTTCAGAAGAGACCAACGCGATTTTGGATGGCTTTCAATTTTCCAAACGCCCGATCGACGTAGTAGGTTGAGGTTCTATCTACCTTGATGGCTTTCCTGATTAATCTGGTTATCTGGAGTTTACCTGGAGCGGTACATACATATTTAGTATGCATGACAGGGGCAGACCTAGTGGCATTCCTAGGTATTCATGTGAATACCCATAATTTTTACAAAACAGTCTTGATTTTGGTAAAACAGTGACAATTTTCAAAAAAAAAAAACAAATCTATTATTTTGACAAAATTAATACGCATGAATACCCGGTTGCAAATTCCTGGAGCCACCACTGGCTGGTGATGATCAGCTACGTACTAAGCTAGCAGATTTGAATAGAAATGGATTTTTAAAAAAAGGTGATAAGCACAATTTTTTTTGGATAACAGGCCGAAACACGTCACATTCATCAAGAACAAAACCCGCCTACATACATACATATATACTGCCAAACAAATTGTATCTCTGTAGGTCTCCTTATCCCAACACTGAAATATGAGTAGGTACATAAGAAAAAGCCACGTATACAGCAGGGCGTAGAAAGCCCATAGGAAAATTGAAGGAGGGGTTAATATCCCTTGATACCAGCTGTTTTTCAAATGCTGAATTCCAAAACGATAAGGTCACAGATGGCAAAGAAAGACAAGAGGTTTTGCTTCAAAGATTTTGCTGTTTCTATCGCGCCAGACTTGCCCATCATCACCATGCACTAAAAGTCTTTCTTCCTTGTCAGTTCAATCCTGGAGCGAGTCATGAGCCACCATTCCTGAATCTTGGGCTCAGCAACTCTTCGGGTGAGGTTCAGCGGAAACTGAAATCGCGTGAAGCAGAACGCCCAAATTCCTATGCATCTACCAAAATACCACCCATATCACCGTATATATCGTCCCAGTATCTAGTACTCTATATATCTGTCCACCAATTAAGCCGATCGATCACAGATGTGCAGCTTCATGAACTTCGCTTCTCTGTGTGCCTGTCAGTGACTGATGGCATCATACCAACGAATCCGTGCAGCATGATGACGAGGGCTTGGTAGGCAGACATAGGCCTATGTGTCGATCAACACCAGGATACCACCAAGACAGCTGGAATCAATACAAAAACACCTAGGAGCTGCCTTACCTTCAGGAAGAATGTCCACATGGCTCACACGGTACAGCAGACAGAGAGCAACCTGCAAGCCATCCAGCAGAACCGATTTACAACAGGCAGTACTAGGCGACAAGAATGAAGGTGCATGCTCCAACAACGTGTGTCAGCAGTGCTACAAGTTTGCTATCTAGGAATCGACTTTCAGCTCTCTACACTCCTAATCTAGATGCGGCGACTCAGAAAATCACGGAAGCAATTAAGTGCGATCAAGGGCTGGGAGTACACATAAAAGCTTACTGGTCCACTGAAGGACAGATCCATGAAAGCTAAATAACACTTCAGTAGAGCAACTACGCGAGCTCTTGGAATGATCGAGATGGCTGAAAATATAACAGCGTAATCACACACGGAAGCTCTTAGAATGATCGAGATGTCTAATCTGCGTGCCTTACCTTCAGGAAGAAGGTCCATAGGGCTCACCAGGTACAGCACAGAGAGGCAACCTGCAAACCATCCAGCAGGGTCGACTTAGAATAGGCAAATACCAAGCGACCAGAATTATGTTAGACTGTGTATGCTTGGCAAATATGTGTCGTTAAGTGCTGCTAGTTATCGATTTGATATCAGATTGAAACATAGCCAGCCGTACACTCGTGGCCGAAACTAAACAAGTACAAGTTTCATACAGAAACTAACCGAAACAGCACCAGTCTGCTATCCCATATAATATGGCAAATGGCCTTGACCTAGAGCAGCTGACAGGATAGGCTAACAACCTAGACAGGCCATCATCGATGAGAAAATCCGGCGCACATAAACAGTGTGCAATGGTTGTTTCTATGATTCTTCAAGACTCGTCATATTAAAACTCATCTTCGACAAGATACATCCCGACGGCCAACAAGCTAGCATGTCTTCAAGTTTATATTATCCAATAGCAATAGAAATGTTGCAAGATTTCAATACGCAGTGACTACTAGCTGGTGATATGCCAGATGTACTAGGATCTATCAACCAAACCCAGATTTTATACTTCCTTTCAAAAAAAATTAAATCGCAGCATGCTGAGAATCAGCAAGCATTGTGGAAATAGAATTCAGCTGTACAACCAATAAATTCTTCAAATAAAGTGACTCATTTATTTTGAAAAAAATATGGAATTGGTCCCAAAAACAGAATTTTCAATGAAGTACTATGCAGTGGTGATCCTGTCATCAGACAAGAAAAAAAGTAAAACAACCATAAAACAATTCTTTCCAAAATATATATGATAAGAAAGCTTTTGGCTCTTTAGTTAGCTTGCGATTCACATACTAGTAATTGCCAAGAATGCAGTCCCAAATAGAGAACTGGTTAATTATTTGACTTTGTTAATCAATAGCATATACCAACTATAAGGTCCAATAACATTATTTTGGCAGCACGGTGTAGGTTACTTGTACTTCTATCAAGTTAAATGTTAGTTGACTACATGAAAGGGCGCAAATTTTCAAGCTGGACATAACAGTTGTTGTTACAGTGAAGTACTTTCACTGTGTAGTAACATAATAACATATCTGTCAACTCAGAGAATGCTATGGAAGTTAGTTTACCTTTGATGTCTCAGACAATGTATATTGCCCAACTAGTAATATTGCCAACTGAGTTCAGTTGTACCCTCTAATAGACATTTTAGTCTCATTCACTGAATCTTTTTTCATAGCAGATTTAAAGGGTTATGTGCTGCAACTTTTCAGATTGTTTGCAAGTATTTGGAGATAACAGAAATTATTCTACAAACTGGTGTAGATTAATTACTAAGAGATCATCAAACAAATCTAAAACAGTACAACTCTGTATGTTTAGTTAATCTTCAGGGGTAAAGTAACATTTAAACGGAAAGTACCCCAAGAATCTAAACCTCAGATGACAAAAGAAGGCAGAACAAAATCATGCTCTGATGTGCGGCACTTGGGCTTTACAAGTGCGTAACCAGATTGAAATGACCATTGTACTGCTAAATTTGGTTCACTACAGGACCGGTTTCTGGTTTATCACGCAGCAGGGAAACAACTTCAGAAGGTACTAGCAGAACTATGGGGAGATGACAAGAAGGACAATCTGATGGCCGAATGATGAATCCATGCAGCCAGACACTCACGACACTATGTCCTGAAACACAACACAAACAGGAGTATAATGTCCCCTATAACATTCAGTAGTAGCGGAGACTGAATCTTTCCCATGAAGATTCCAGTATCGAGCAGCTCGGTAGGGAATCAATAGCATGAACTTGAAAATCTCGCCAAATTACACTTGACCGGAGCAACGACTTGACCGGAGCAACGACTAAGTGAGCAGTAACAAAGGCATCCATCACAAAATCAAAAGCAAAAGCACCTATCCGAGCACATAATCAGACGAAACGCGGGACGGAAGCAACCAGCCAGTTGGAAGGCAAATCAAGCGTCGCTCGCTGGCCCAGCAGCCCAGGCGCGAATGCCAGCCGCTGGCAGCCGCAGGAGGAGGAAGGGGGAAAGGCTGAACCAGTGGGTCGGAACGGAGATGTCGACGGCGCCGTCATCTCGAGCCGGACGCGGGGAGGCGCATCCCAAATCCCCCGACCACCGCGGCGACCGTCATCTCGAGCCCGCCGCGGGGAGGCGCATCCCAATCCACCGACAGCCGCCGCGATCCCAACACGAATTCGCAGCCGTAGGAGGACGAAGGGCCGCGATTACCTCGGAGCCAGTGGGGGCAGTTGTGGGTGGCGAACGTTGAGGTCGACGCTGCGGCACACGGCGCAGCGCTCGCCGCCGTCATCTCGAGCCCGCCGCGGGGAGGCGCATCCCAAATCCACCGACAGCCGCCCTGCCGCAATCCCAACACAAATTCGCGGACAGAAATCCCCCCTCGCACCAGAAATACTCCAATTTCCACCCAAATTAACAGCAACATCCTCAGACTTTTCACGTATTTGCAAAATCGGACTATAGTTTCAGTAAAAATCAACAGAACTGTTCAGTTTAATTCTGCAAAACAGTTGAACTAACGCTAAGCACTACTCCTCTTCCCGCCTGGGAAATTCACTCAAGCCGTTGGGGTCCTTGGGGAACAAGAAACCGAACAAATTAAGCTTCATCCTCCCACAAGACTCAAGCGACTATTCCTCACGCCGACGGACTCAAGCCATCCAGACGTTCACTCTGGCCTGAAGAATAACATAAAACACAAAAATTAGAGCAACTCCAAACTGGAAGAGCAATGAGCATCCATTAGAGCAAATTTATACTAGCTGACAGCGGACTGAACATGACACGAACCCGCCCCCAATTGCAGAGTAGCAGCCTTGGGCCATGCAGATTCCAAAGCCTTCAACTTCATCAAAAGCCTGCAGGCTGGACACCACTTGGACCATGGGAACGCCATCCACCTGAATCACCTGAAACGGAGCAAAAAGAATTGTCAGGACCTAGTTACTGGGATAACACTGAGGCGCGAAATAGACCATTTTCAGTACAGTACCTGAACTCCGTTCAGAACATGATCTGGCAAGGGGCCGTCCACCGGAGTCAGCACTCGTCCATCCCGCCGCACTAAGTGCACAATGTCGCCAGCGCCAGCGTGGTGGGCATCGGCGTGTCCGGTACAGTATGCAGAGTGATAGAACCTTCGACACTGTGTGCAGAACCTGTCCTGCTCCACGGCTTGCAGGAACTGCGGATTTGACTGCATCAATGCCGTCGCAGCCAATCTTCCCCCGCCACCCTGCTCCCGGATCAACTGAGAGCCAAAAGTGCAAACATGTTGCAACCTGTTGCGACTGTCTCTCGAGCACAAACAAAGATCGGTGGCAAACGTAGTTAGCTTACCCGGCACTGGAAACTGCAGGTCTCGCATCCGCTCCGTGACCAATCGAGGCAGCGCGAGCACTGCATTGGACCCTGGTTCGGAGGGGCAATTCTGCGGCGCAGAAGCAGGTACAATTCTTGGCCGTATGGAATCCTCTCGATTCCGTTGAAGCTGTAGCCGAAGCCTCGTGCCTCATAGTATGAGACGGCTGGTCCGTCGTCAAGAACCCGGACCTACGAAATTCCAAAGAAACCAGCAAATCCTGCTCAGAAACTTAATCACAGAAGCGGACCATTCCTTCTTTCCATGAACAAACGAAACGAGTAGGACAAGAATACTTCTTTCCCTCCGGGGAAGAGAGAGAGAGAGAGAGACGCACCCTGGCAACCCGAACCTTGCGGCCAAGGGGATGATGCCGCCGCCCGTGCTCGGGGCAGCAATGGCCACACAACGCACGTCTGCAGAAGAAGCAGAAGGAGTTTGGCCGGCAGCGGCGGGCGAAGTCATGGGACAAGAATGCGTAGAGGTAGGCAGGAGGGCGCTCGGCCATGGCTCGGGCTCGGGTTCTTGTTCTTCTTCTTGTTCTCCTTCTTGTCCTTGCAGACCTTGCCGACCTCTCGCTCGGGCTCGGGTTCTTGTTCTTCTTCTCGTTCTCCTTCTTGTCGTTGAAGACCTTGCCGACCTCTCGCTCGGGCTTGCCCTTGGTCGCTGTTGAGGATCTTGGCTTCTTGCGTCGGAGCGCCTTGTCGATCTTGGACCTGGAAGCGCCCGGACGCTGGTGCGGTTCTTGATTCTCTCGACTCGAGCACTTGACGATCTGGTTTGTTGAGGAGTAACGAGAGCAGAGGGGGTATAAATAGGCTCGGGGTTTCAAACTAATCCAGAGCGTCCACATTCCGCTCGCCGTCCACTTGCATAAGGAACGGCCCACAGCCCACTCCCCTGTTCCGCCGCTTCTCCCGGCGGTGCTGCATTCCTCGGGCTCGCGCGCCGCACCCTCTCGTGATGGCCGGTCCCCGCGCCTACGAGCTGTCCTTGTGCCTTCCGGCCGCGCACGGCGACACAGAGCGCCCGCCCCTTGGCAGAGACCATCGCCCCGTGCCGGTCGGCATGCAACTTGCGACGTGCCTATTCTACTTCCACCTGCTGCTGCGCGGCGATGACGGCGAGGTACAGTACTTCCGGGTGCGGCGTGAGTTCGCCGGCGCTGCGTCGCCCAGTCCGCCACACATCAACCCCGACACAGGGCGGCGTCGCGTCCGTTGTCTCCACCAATGTGCTTGCCGACGCCTTCGTCTCTGCTCCGATCCCCTGTCCTACGTGCCGTGGTCGTGGTCCCTGCGCCTGCCACCGCAACCGCTAGCGCGGCTGGTGACCGTCCCTGCGCCGGGTGTGCGGGCGCACAAACGAGGCCGTGCTGGTGCCGATCCTGCTCCCCCGGCACGTACCAGAGCTCCCACAACAGAGTCATGCTCGACCGTGCAGTCCACATCATTGTCTTCACAAATCGCGGTACACCTCGACCTCGTCCTCCTCGCTCACCGTCGTGCCTCTGTTCCATCCTGACGAGTTGCTTGCCATGGCAGCAGCCAGAAGGTCTCCCCCGCCGGCGCGCTCGCCAGTCGCCCGTGGCCTCGCCACTGCGCACCGACGTAGTGGTTGTGTGTTGTTGCTGCTATGCTTGTAGCTCAGGATGATGGTTCATCCTTCTCCGGAGATGCCGTCGAGTGTGTGTGCGCCCAGACTACCGATATACTATGCGTGGCATGTCCGTGGCATCTGTACATACAGCTTGTCACTGTGTGCTTCTCGTGCCTCCGGTGTGCCATGTGTGTTCCCCATGGAAGTAGCCCGCTGCAAGCTTCTGCTTCTTGCGTCGTGGACCGCGTGCGGTCTCAACGGCTCTTCTAAAAAAAAAAATCAAACGGGTAACCCGGCCTCTACGTCAGATCCATCCATGCACAAGGCTTTTTCATTAATTTTAGAAGTATGTCCAAGTCGTCAAAGTAACACAATTCACCGATGGCCACACGAATAAGCCACCTAAAATAAATGAAACGAGCATGACTTAGCTTTTTTTGTGTGCAAGTCACCTCTTGTTGAAGATAGCCTGAATGAGCGCCATCAACCGAGTGCATTCAGATTCCAAACACCGGCGATGATCTATTGGTATGAGGTATGACCACATGTGTATCTAGTGTGTAGCCCGAACTACAAAAAATTGTCAACTCTCCCATCGTTAAAAAGCACTTGTCATGCGTATTTCAAATTGCCCGAACAAAAGCACATACACCTCTTTGTATTGAAGCTTTAGTAACTTTGTCAATTCCATCCAGCCAAGAACCAAACATATTACCGATAAATAAAGGAGGAGCAATGCTAAAGTAAAGTGAATCAAGCGCCAATTTTTTTTTACAAAGTCGCAACATGCCATAAAAGACACACTTTGTAAATCCGGTCCACTTCCTCTTAGCTAAATTGTCTATAGTCAAAACTTCTTTCCTCGATAATGTTAGCATAATCTTGCCTTAATCAAGTGTGAGTCTAATTAGGAAATTAATATTCGGCAAGTTGGTCATGAGTACTCCGGTGCATGTCCGTGTCCTAGTAGAACTGTAGAAGTGCTACTGCTAGTTGGTCTATGTTTCTAAGTTAGTACTAGTAGTAGCAGTTCTATAAGGAGACAAACTGATCAGTTTGAGTACAATTGGGTTTAGGTGTGTTTAGTCCGGCCGGCTGTGTATATATACACAGCACGAGGCTGCACCTTGTAAGAAGCTTGTACCGAGAAAAACACAGAAATAAAGAGAGGATTTAGAGGGCGCGATACGTGCCCTTGGCAAAATATTTTCTTGCGCGTGTGTCCGTCTAGTTTGATGTGATCGATCCTGTGGGGAATCCCAACATTTGGTATCAGAGCGAGGTCGAAGATTTAAGCCCACGCTTGCCTCGGGGAGGCGACCCGTACTACCGCCTCGGGGCGGGCAATCGTCGTTCGTTGGAGCGACAAGGAGGAAGACGGCGGGCGGTTGTCGCTCGACGAAGTGACAAGGAGGAGGCGGCAGGAGTTGTCGTCGGCAAGGCAGTGGAGTTGGATGATCGTTGATGGAGCGGCGGTGCCGAGGTGCGGTGCCGGGAGTCTCGTCAAGATTGTCAACCGGGAGGTTAGATGAGTCCAAGTGTGTGCATGTTTGCACGTATGGTCGGCGTCGTGTCAAGTGAGTCATAGGTGTGTCCAAGTGCTCGTCTCTGTGATGATCTGTTGCAGTTGAAGCGTCACGGTTGAGGGACTGTCCGGTGTGATTTATCACCATGGACGAAGGCGCAAAAACAAGATGGCGTGTGGCTGTCAGCGCGCCTCAACCAGGTCTACATGTCTCGACGAGAGGATCAATTCAAGTGTGAGGGGGCGGTAAACCAGAGAAGGTGAGTCTCTTCAATGAGGCCATGGCTCTACATGAGGCTGGAGTGGATGGTCTAGTTCACGAGGTGTCGGCATGTATCACAGCTAGGTGGATGGAGTGATCCACGGGTGGTGTTTTACCACAAGGTTTCTAGCGTGGCTGGGTAGTCCATATCATGTTTGTGTTGGTCCGTAAAATTCGCCAAGTCGAAATTGGGGAGAGCCAATTGGACTTGTCGTGGTGCGAGAAGTAGACAAGACGCAGATCTGTAGGGAGTCAAGATCAGAGAAGCACCGAAGACCAAATGTCAAGATTAGGGAGAGATTGTTAGCATAATCTTGCCTTAATCAAGTGTGAGTCTAATTAGGAAATTAATATTCGGCAAGGTGGTCATGAGTACTCCGGTGCATGTCCGTGTCCTAGTAGAACTGTAGAAGTGCTAGTGCTAGTTGGTCTATGTTTCCAAGTTAGTACTAGTAGTAGCAGTTCTATAAGGAGACAAACTGATCAGTTTGAGTACGATTGGGTTTAGGTGTGTTTAGTCCGGCCGGCTGTGTATATATACACAGCACGAGGCTACACCTTGTAAGAAGCTTGTACCGAGAAAAACACAGAAATAAAGAGAGGATTTAGAGGGCGCGATACGTGCCCTTGGCAAAATATTTTCTTGCGCGTGTGTCCGTCTAGTTTGATGTGATCGATCCTGTGGGGAATCCCAACATTTGGTATCAGAGCGAGGTCGAAGATTTAAGCCCACGCTTGCCCCGGGGAGGCGACCCGTACTACCGCCTCGGGGCGGGCAATCGTCGTTCGTTGGAGCGACAAGGAGGAAGATGGCGGGCGGTTGTCGCTCGACGAAGTGACAAGGAGGAGGCGGCAGGAGTTGTCGTCGGCAAGGCAGTGGAGTTGGATGATCGTTGATGGAGCGGTGGTGCCGAGGTGCGGTGCCGGGAGTCTCGTCAAGATTGTCAACCGGGAGGTTAGATGAGTCCAAGTGTGTGCATGTTTGCACGTATGGTCGGCGTCGTGTCAAGTGAGTCGTAGGTGTGTCCAAGTGCTCGTCTCTGTGATGATCTGTTGCAGTTGAAGCGTCACGGTTGAGGGACTGTCCGGTGTGATTTATCACCATGGACGAAGGCGCAAAAACAAGATGGCGTGTGGCTGTCAGCGCGCCTCAACCAGGTCTACATGTCTCGACGAGAGGATCAATTCAAGTGTGAGGGGGCGGTAAACCAGAGAAGGTGAGTCTCTTCAATGAGGCCATGGCTCTACATGAGGCTGGAGTGGATGGTCTAGTTCACGAGGTGTCGGCATGTATCACAGCTAGGTGGATGGAGTGATCCACGGGTGGTGTTTTACCACAAGGTTTCTAGCGTGGCTTGGTAGTCCATATCATGTTTGTGTTGGTCCGTAAAATTCGCCAAGTCGAAATTGGGGAGAGCCAATTGGACTTGTCGTGGTGCGAGAAGTAGACAAGACGCAGATCTGTAGGGAGTCAAGATCAGAGAAGCACCGAAGACCAAATGTCAAGATTAGGGAGAGATTGTTAGCATAATCTTGCCTTAATCAAGTGTGAGTCTAATTAGGAAATTAATATTCGGCAAGGTGGTCATGAGTACTCCGGTGCATGTCCGTGTCCTAGTAGAACTGTAGAAGTGCTAGTGCTAGTTGGTCTATGTTTCCAAGTTAGTACTAGTAGTAGCAGTTCTATAAGGAGACAAACTGATCAGTTTGAGTACGATTGGGTTTAGGTGTGTTTAGTCCGGCCGGCTGTGTATATATACACAGCACGAGGCTGCACCTTGTAAGAAGATTGTACCGAGAAAAACACAGAAATAAAGAGAGGATTTAGAGGGCGCGATACGTGCCCTTGGCAAAATATTTTCTTGCGCATGTGTCCGTCTAGTTTGATGTGATCGATCCTGTGGGGAATCCCAACAGATAAGAACCACATAAAGATTTTTAATCTTTAAAGGCACCTTCAATTTCCAAAGATAAGTGCGTAAAAATCTGGTATTTACATTCAAAAAGATACCATATAGAGATTTGATAGAGAAAACACCGGAGCGCCCTAATTTCCAACAAACACTATCTGGTTCATTGATAAATTAACTTCCTTAAGCCTTTGTACCAAATATAGCCATACCTCTCATTTATCACCCACTAGAAATCGTCTAAATTATAAATTAGGATGGTGACGATTAAGAACATCCGGCACCAACATCTCCTTATGTCTAACTATGTTGAACAACGTTGGATATTGTGATGAAAGAGGTAAATCCCCCAGCCAAACGTCTTCCCAAAAGTCCAAAACCCTAATTATTTGTCCATTGCCAAGATTAAAAACTCTCATGTTATAAAACTCCTATTTAACATTCATAGTCCCTTTCAAAAGAGAAATTTTGTAGGCTTGACCTCAACTTGAGCCAGAGTCTTACCATGCAGATATTTATTACAAAGCAATTCATGCCACACCCCGCTTTCTGTTAGCAATTTAAAATTCCATTTACTAAGTAAACACTTATTATTTATGTCTAGCATCTCAATTCCCAGGCCACACTAGTCCTTGGGTCCAGAAATAATGTTTCGCCTAGATAAACGATATTTTCTCTTCAATTGGTCACTCTGCCAGAAGAAACGAGAGTGACCAGAAGAAACGAGATCTATAAAAGTCGAATCTTTTCCGAACCCCAACGGGAACTTCAAAGAAAGTCATAAGAAACATGGATAGAATTGTCAAAACCGAATTAAGAAGAATTAAGCGATCTCCATAAGAGGGTAATTTTCCAACCCAAGAGCTCATTTGTTGCTCAAATCGGTCCTCCGCGGGTTTCCATTCTTTATTGAGAAGTCTACGATAATGGACCGGAATTCATAGATACCGAATCGGAAGATTACCGATCTCAGCGGAAAACATCCATAGGTAATCATCCAAACACTTTGTAGCTTTCCG
The DNA here is from genome assembly GCA_028641055.1 of Alopecurus myosuroides. Taxonomy (NCBI): domain Eukaryota; kingdom Viridiplantae; phylum Streptophyta; class Magnoliopsida; order Poales; family Poaceae; genus Alopecurus; species Alopecurus myosuroides. The sequence continues at coordinate 168,217,870 of CM054058.1, forward strand.
AAAACGAAAAAACTCGCTCTTAAGAAAATTAATTTTTAGAACAGAGAGCTGCTCAAAAATAGATAAAATCAATTTCATATTGACAACTTTTTCCATGTTATGCTCCAAAAACAAGATAGTACATCCGCATACTGAAGTATAGATAGTCCTCCCTCAACTAAATGAGGAATTAACCCGCCAAATTGGTCATCTTATTTTGCATGAGTAATAAGGATAACCAACATATCTGCAGCTAGATTAAAGAGAATAGGACAGTGACTTGGATGAGTGGAGAACAAAGGGTCACTAGTACTTGATGCTTGCGTTGATGGTGCCTTGAAGTTGGCAATGTGTGTTGGGAACCCCACGAGGAGGGTGTGATGAGCACAACGGTAAGAATTTCCCCTCACTTAAAGAAGCAAGGTTATCAATCCAGTAGGAAAAACAGCATCTTCGGAAGGTTGATGCCACTGACGGTGGTGAAGGGACTCACCGATGTCAGCAACAACGCGGAACCTGCACACAACACAACCAAAATACTTTGTCCCAACGGTACAGTGAGGTTGTCAATCTCACCGGTCTTGCTGAAAACAAAGATTAGACGTGTAGTGTGGAAAATGGTGTATGCTTGCAGTACGTAAAGAAAGCAGGAAATTGTAGAGGTCTGTTTAACAGTGTAGGAAAATGGACCGGGGTTCATAGGTTCACTAGTGGTGTCTCTCCATAAAAGATAGCATGCTTGATGAAAAAATTACAGCTCGACAATTGACAAATAGAGGTTGCACCGTAGTGCACATTCATGACATGATGACTACTATGATATTAAGTGCGGGCATTACAACAATATACATAGACCGTAATCCAACTGCATCTATGACTAATAATCCACCCTCAGGTTATCATCCGAACCACTGTAGGTATTAAGTTGCAAGCAACAGATAATCGCATTAAGCAATGTGTGTAATTTAAGCAATGATTGTACACGCGAGCACTCACACCGATGTTTTCTCCCTAGTGGCAACAACACATCCTCTCCCGCCACGTTTCTGTCACTCGAGCACGAGAGAAAATGAGGCATGAACCCACTATCAAGCATAAATACTCCCTCTTGGAGTCTCTAGAAACTACTTGGCCAGAGCAACCACTAGCAATGAAAAGCATGCAAGATCAGAAATAGCATATGCAACAAAGACTATAATCAACTTGGCATAAGTTCAATATTCATCGGATCCCAGCAAACACAGCACATGGAATTACATAAGAACAATCTCGATCATGTTAGGCAGCTCACGAGATCTACACATTGAGGCATAGGAGGAGAAGACAACCATCTAGCTACTGCTATGGACCCGTAGTCCAAGGATGAACTTCTCACGCATCACTCCGGAGGCAGGCATGGTGATGAAGAGGCCTCCGGTGATGATTTCCTCTCCGGCAGGGTGCCGAGAGACAGCTTTAGAACCCCCCCCCCCCTAATCTAGGGTTGACGACGACGGCGGCTGCGGAACTTTTCAGGGATATTTGATCAGGTGCTTATGGTTTTCCTTCGAAGGGGAATAAATAGGCGAAAGGGCAAAGGAGGTGGAGCCCTGGGGGCCCCACACCACCCCCGGCACAGCCAAGGGGGGCGCTGCCCTATGGTGTGGGCCCCCTGAGGCCCCTCTTCGGGACTCCGTGGAACCTTCGGGAATTCTAAGACTTCCGGGTTTCGAATTTTCCAATTCCGAGAATATTTCCAGAACAACTTTTCTGAAACTAAAAACAGCAAAAAACAGGGAACTGGCTCTGTGGCATCTTGTCAATAGGTTAGTCTGGAAAATCGATAAAAATGACATAAAGAAGGGCGAAAACATGTAGCAATGTGCATAATATCATCATGGAACATCAGAATTAATAGATACGTTGGAGACGTATCAAGCATCCCCAAGCTTAGTTTCTACTCGTCCTCGACTAGGTAAACGACAAAAACACAATTTCTGAGTTGACATGCTACTAACATAAACTTGATCATTATAATGTAAAAGCATATGTAAGTTGAGATCATAGAACTTTAAACACAAACATGATAAATAGAACTTTAATAATAAAGCATAGCAATCACTTTGCATCATGAGAAGTAACTGAAATAAAAGATCATGAGTAACAATGCATTGAAAGTTATACGTTTGTTTCAAGTATAAATAAATCATGGCAATGTGGCATTTCGCAAGCCCTTAAGAGTGGGACAAAACATAAATTCTAGGACACCTTCAAAGTTCATGAGGAAGACTAGAACAAATAGTTGGAGAACAAGCAATAACACTTCATGAATCAACTAATGATGTTTATGCGAAAAATGCACATAAAACTCAGAATGGAAAATATGCTCTCTCAACTGTGCATAAAGTTAGAAGATGGAGACTCAACATAAAAGTAAAAGAAAGGCCCTTCACGGAGGGAAGCAGGGATCAACTCATGTGGTAGAGCTTTTATTTTATTAAACAGGGGTATTAAAAGTTTGACACTCCTCTATCACTCGAGCACAGGCGAAAAGGACGCATGAACCCACTATCGAGCATAAATACTCCCTCTTGGAGTCACTAGCAACTACTTGGCCAGAGCAACCACTAGCAACGGAAATCATGCAAGATCAAAAATAACATATGCAATAAAGACTATAATAAACTTGGCATAAGTTCAATATTCATCGGATCCCAGCAAACACAACACATAGAATTACATAAGAACAATCTCGATCATGTTAGGCAGCTCACGAGATCGAAACATTGAGGCATAGGAGGAGAAGACAACCATCTAGCTACTGCTACGGACCCGTAGTCCAAGGATGAACTACTCACGCATCACCCCGAAGGTAGGCATGGTGATGAAGAGGCCTCCGGTGATGATCTCCTCTCCGGCAGGGTGCCGGGAGACAGCGTCAGAACCCCCCTGATCTAGGGTTGACGACGATGGCGGCTGCGGAACTTTTCGAGGATATTTGATCAGGTGCTTAGGGTTTTCCTTCGGAGGGGAATAAATAGGCGAAAGGGCAAAGAAGGTGGAGCCCTAGGGGCCCCACACCACCCCTGGCGCGGCAAAGGGGGGCGCCGCCCTATGATGTGGGCCTCCTGAGGCCCCTCTCCGGGTCTCTTCGGGACTTCGTGGAACCTTCCGGAATTCTAAGACTTCCGGGCTTCGAATTTTCCAATTTCGAGAATATTTCCAGAACAACTTTTCTGAAATAAAAACAACATAAAAGAGGGAACTGGCTCTTGGGCATCTTGTTAATAGGTTAGTCCATAAAATCGATAAAAATGACATACACAAGGGAGAAAACATGTAGCAATTCATAAATGTATCTATAATTTCTTATGTTCCATGTTGTTTTCATGTTATTTGCTAGATTTCCCGGGAGTAACCTATTGACAAGATGCCACAGAGATAGTCCCATGTTTTCTGCTGTTTTTAGTTTCAGAAAAGTTGTTCTATAATTAATCTCGGAATCGGAAAATTCAAAGCCCGGAAGTCTTAGAATTCCTTAAGGTTCCACGGAGTTCCGAAGAGGCCCGGAGAGGGGCCACAGCAGAGCCACATCATAGGGCGGCGCAACCCCCCCTTCCCGCCGCCCTGGCCGCTCTTGGGGGTGGTGTGGTCCTTTCGGGCGTCTACTGCCATCTCCATTTCGCCTATATAATCCCCTTGGATAGTAAACCCTAAACAGATACCACTTTTTCACGAAAAATACCCGAGGCCGCCGTCATCGTCAACCCGAGATCGAGAGGTTCTGGAGTTCTCCCCAGCACCCTGCGAGGATGGAAAATCATCACCGGAGGGCTCTACACCACCATGCCTGCCTCCGGAGTGATGCGTGAGTAGTTCATCCCTGGATTACGGGTCCATAGCAGTAGCTAGATGGTTGTTCTCTCCACTTTATGCCTAAATTTAGATCTTGTGAGCTTCCCTACATGATCGATATCATATTATTGTAATGCTACATGTTGTGTTTGCAGGGATCCGATGAAGTTGAATGTTATGTCTCTTGATTATCAATCTATCATGTTATCTTCATATGTATGTTATTTATGATCTTGCATGCTCTCCGTTGTTAGTAGATGCTCTGTCCAAGTAGATGCTACTCACTCCAAGAGGGAGTATTCATGCTCGATAATGGGTACATACCTCCTTTGTATATGTGCTCGAGTGACAGAAACGTGACGGATGAAGGATGTGTTGTTGACATTAGGGAGAAGAAAACTATGTTTACTTTGTTTACATTACACACTTTTCTTACTACGATTATCTGTTGCTTGCAACTTAATACCCAACGTTTGTTCGGATGATATTCAGAGGGTGGATTATTAGTCATAGATGCAGTTCGATGACGGTCTATGTATCTTGTTGCAATGCCCGCATGAATCACATAGTAATCATCATGTCATGCATGTTTCAATATGTATCAATTTACCAGCTGTAATTTATTCAGCACACATGTTATCTATCTTTTATGGAGAGACACCACTAGTGAACTGTGGACCCCGGTCCATTTTCTCATACTGATAATACAACCACTACAATTACTGTTTCCATTGTTTTCACACTACTACTACTATTTTCATATATTTTTTACTACTGTTTTTGACACCATACATTTAACCTCTTTGTTATCACCAAAACCGGTGAGATTGACAACCTCACTGCTTCGTTGGGGCAAAGTGAATTTATTGTGTTGTGTAGGTTCCACATTGTTGCTGAACCGGTAGTGCTCCCTACCATCTCAACTGCATCAACCTTCTGAAGTTACTCCTTCCTCCTACTGGTCGATTCAACCTTGGTTTCTTTTCTGAGGGAAAACTTGCTGCTGCACTCTTCATACCTTCCTCTTGGGGTCTCCCATCGAACGTGTTTTTACACGCATAAGCAATGGACATCATGGATCCCGCATTCACGTGCACTCTGAGTATGATTTCTCAATACTTGACTTTTTCTATCCTCTTAATCTTACTGACAACAAGATTCCCTTCAATGCCCGGATGTATCCCTTCTATAACCTCATGTCCAAGATCTTCCGCGGGACACTCATGATTAAGGCTGGAGACATTTCTACTATTCGGGTCTATATGTTCAATCTTATGCTCTTCACCAAGCAAGTCGTCCGAAGAGGATAGATGTCATAGATTTTCGCTATAACAGGATTTCCTTGGGTGTGATGGAGAAGAGGAAGCCACCCATGCTCCCTACATTAAAAAGTTCATCAATACCACATGTGGGGGGACATTATGTCCAACTATGTGATTGTTCGCCCCAAGAAGTTCATTCCATAATTTATCTTTGACACACCTCTGCCAGGTCCTCGCATTCACAGTCTTCTAGTGGCATTGCAAAGTTCTTCAGGTTCATGTTCTCCAGCTGCAGTGATGCTAGAGTTATTGCTCATGAGTCTCGGGAGCTTTCCAAAAAGAATATGCGCATTCAGAATGCTAATAGGATGGTTGCTGGTATTGAAGTTCTTGCTGATCCAACTTCACTTGATGCCGAATATTATGTGCCCACACTAATGCGACCTATCAGTGATGATGAATTTTACTTTGATGTTCCTCCACCTGATGTGGATGATGATGAGGAGGAGTATGAAGATGGGGACGACAGGCAATATGAAGTGAACAATGGGGAAGAAGAAGATGAGGAGTAGTACAACGAGGAAGAAAAGTAGTTCTTTGGGATGCTAGCGTATCTCTTTTATCCTTTTAGGCGCCTTGATGCCAAAGGAGGAGAAGAGCTCTATTAGGATATCCCCAGGATTTGCATGGGTTGGGGCATAGGTTTCTTGGCCATCTCATTTGATTTTATAGGCTTGTGCTCTGTTTTTTATGTCCATTGTTGCTTTAAGTTGAATTTCTCAAATTGATTCATCCTTGCTAGTACTTGTGTGTGACATTAATGTTGGTTATCTATATGTTTTTCAAGACTATTTGATATCATTATACAATGTCATCTCATTTAGGCAACTGATACGTCATAAACGTATCCCTAATTTCTGATGTTCCATGACTGTTTTCATGTTATTTCCCACATGTTTGTTATACATTTTATGTCATTTTTATCGATTTTACAGACTAAACTATTGAAAAGATGCCACAGATCCAGCTCCCTCTTTTTTGTTGTTTTTAGTTTCAGAAAAGTTGTTCTAGAAATATTCTCGGAGTTGGAAAATTCGAAGCCCGGAAGTCTTAGAAATCCTGGAGGTTCCACGGAGTCCCAAAGAGACCCGGAGGGGGGCCTCACGGGGCCCACAACGTAGGGTGGCGCGGTCCCTCCCTTGGACACGCCAGGGGTGGTGTGGGGCCCCCAGACCTCCACCGCCTCTGCCCTTTCGCCTATTTATTCCCCCGGGGCGTAAACCCTAGATATATCCCACTTTTCTCCGAAAAACACCCGAGGCCGCCGTCATCGTCATCCCGAGATCGGGAGGGTTCTGGATCTCTCCCCGGCACCCTACCGGGAGGGAAATTCATCACTGGAGGGGTCTACACCACCATGCCCTGCTCCAAAGTTATGCGTGAGTAGTTCATCCCTGGACTAGGGTCTATAGAAGTAGCTAGATGGTTGTTCTCTCCACTTTGTACCTCATGTTTAGATCTTGTGAGCTTCCTAACATGATCAAGATCATCTTTATGTAATGGTACATGTTGTGTTTGCTGGGATCTGATGAATGTTGAATGATATGTCTTTTGATTATCAGTCTATCATGTTATCTTCATGCATATTTTATTTATGATCTTGCATTCTCTCCGTTATTAGTAGATGCTCTTGCCAAGTAGATGCTAGTAACTCCAAGAGGGAGTATTTATGCTCGATAGTGGGTTCGTGACTCCTTTGCATCTGTGCTCGAGTGACAGAAACGTGACGGATGGAGGATGTGATGTTGCCATTAGGGAGAAAATAAAAATGCTTTGTCTAAGGATGATGCTATTGTTTACCTTACACACTTTGCTTACTGCAATTATTTGTTGCTTGCAACTTAATACCCAACGTTTGTTCGGATGATATTCGGTGGGTGGATTTTTAGTCATAGATGTAGTTGGATAACGGTCTATGTATTTTGTTGTAATTCCCGCATGAATCACATAGTAATGTTTATGTCATGCATATGCACTACGGTGCAGCCTTCATTTCTGTCAATTGCCCAGCCGTAATTTGTTCACCACACATGTTTTTTTTATCTTTCACGGAGAGACACCACTAGTGAACTGTGGACCCTGGTCCTTTTTCCTCATACTGATAAACACTACTGCTCTCATACTGATGCTACTGTTTTCGTACTGGTTTCCATACCATGCGTTTAACCTCTTTGTGTTCAGTAAACCGGCGAGCTTGACAACCTCACTGCTTCGTTGGGGCAGAGTGATTTGATTGTGTTGTGTAGGTTCCACATTGCTTCTGAACCGGTAGTGCACCCTGCCATCTCAGCTTCTTCAACCTTCTGAAGTTACTCCTTCCTCCTACTGGTCGATTAAACCTTGGTTTCTTTCTGAGGGAAAATTGTTGTTGTGCTCATCATACCTTCCTCTTGGGGTTCCCCAACGAGTGCAAGACCTGCACCATCAAGCTATTTTCTGGTGTTGTTGCCGGGGAGGAAGAGAATTTCTTCAAGGGGAGTCTCTCACTTCCAATCTCTTTACTTTGTTTTAGTTTTGCTTCTTTTATTTTATTTTGTCTTGTTTGCTTCTTTTTATCGAAAACACACACAAAAAATAGATGTAGTTTTATTCCTGTTTTTTATCTTGTTAAAATGACTACTCGTGAGAACGCTAAGTTGTGTGACTTTACTAGCACCAACAAAAATGACTTTATTAGCACACCTATTGATCCATCTGCTCCTACTGCTGATTTTTATTAGATGAAATAGCTAGAAAGAATAATATAGCTAATGTTTGCACCATTACCACCACTGGTAAAACTGAAGCTTCTCATGCTAGCAAAGCTTCTACTATCAATGGTAAAGTAATTGGTGTTGGAAACACTCCCACTTCTGCTATTAAAAATGCAAAATTGCCTGAAACTGCTAAAAATGTTCCTGATGAAAGTACTAAATTTTTTAGAAACATGGGAGACAATAGTCCCGTTACCTTTGCTAAAAATGATCTTAACTTTGATGATTTCAACATAACTTAGTGATTAAGTTTTTACAAAATCTTTCTGGTTGTCCTAATGCTAGGGCTATGAATACGGCTTTCATAAAACATATTACAAATGCTCTCATGCAAATTAGAGAGGATGAATTAAGATGTGAAGCCTCTATCCCTAGGAAGCTAGATGATGGTTGGGAATCTACTATTAAAATGAAATTGAATGATTTTGATTGCAATACTCTATGTGATCTTGGTGCTAGTATCTCTGTTATACCCAAGAAACTTTATGATATTCTTGATTTACCACCATTGGAACCTTGTTATTTGGATATTCGTCTTATTGATAATGTTAGAAAGAAACCTTTGGGGAGATTTTATGATGTTCTTGTCATTGTTTATAATAATATTGTCCCCGTTGATTTTGTTGTCTTGAATATTGAATGCAATGCTTCTTGTCCAATTGTTTTGGGAAGACCTTTTCTTAGAACTGTTGGTGCTATTATTGATATGAAAGAGGGGAATATTAAATTTCAGTTCCCACTCAAGAAAGGTATGCAACACTTTCCTAGAAATAGAATGAAGTTGACTTTTGATTCCGCTATTCGAACAAAGTACAATTTGGATTCTTCTTCACTTGAAAATACTTGATTCCATTTTTCTAGGCCTAGCTAAAAGCCGTTAAAGAAAAGCACTTTTTGGGAGATAACCCATGGCTTTATTTTTGCTTTGTTTTTCTCTGTTTTATTTGAGTAAAGGGGTTCTATAATTCTATAGAAACTCGTTTGTATCTTTGTTTTCATGTTTTACTAGTGCCGAGTAAAGTTTCTGACGAGAGTTGGACTTCGTTTTCGGATTTCTGCGCAGAAAACAGAATTCTTCCGTCCAACGTAAAAAATCGTGAAAAATACTGGAAGATCAGAATGGCCTGAAACTTTTTGTGCTTATTCCTAGTCTAATTACTTAACTTTTTTGTTCTTTAGGTTTTTCTATTTGAGCAACTTACATGCCTCTAAAAAATTCGTCTTTACAGACTATTCTGGTTTTGACAGATTCTGCCATTTTTCTTGCATTGGCTCTTTTGCGATGTCAAGTGGATTTTTTTGCTTCACGAAATATCAGTGGTTGTAGATAATGTTCAAATTTATCAATAGCACTTGTTACATACAGAAATCATGGATTTTTATTTGTTGCACTAACCCTCTAATGCGAATTACTTTTTGAGTATGGTGTGAAGGAATTTTTCAAGTGTCAAGAGAAAGGTGATATATGTGATCAAGACGAGTGCAAGGTCAAAGCTTGGGGATGACCCCGTGGTTCATCCAAGCATATTTTTAGAAGACCCAAGCATCCAAGCTTGGGTATGCCTGGCATCCCCTTCTTCATCAACTATCTATCAGGTCACTTGTGACGCCCCGAGATCGGGCACTATGCAGATTTCAGCATTCCCGCCAAAATCCACATAATAACCGATTCCAGGTTGCCACTTGTGATAACATTACAATAGTTCACGAATATTCCACAATTACAACAGAAACAGATAGATACAAGATGACTCAAACTAGCCAGGGTTACAACTGATACATTACAAAGATCCAAATAACAGCGGAAGAAACAAACGTCCGGCTACGGACAAGATCCAAACTGGACTAAGAGTCCTGAAGATAACCGAGAGCGTCCAATCCCTGCCCAGGCCAAGCCGGAGGGATTCCCAAGCTAACGTCGTCAGACTTCGTACCTGTTGACTGCAATGTTGAATATGCAGCCACGAAAGAGATTCGTGGGTCAGTACGGTTAAGTACTGGCAAGTGGATAAACCATACTCACAAGATACCGGCGTAGCCAGTCATCACAAGATACAAATACTTTGGGTTCAACGGGAAGAAAGGGATTATTGCAAATAAGCGACAGCGGGCTGCACTAACCAACTACAGAAACTCACTACAGCATCCGGCTAAAAGAGGGGGGCTAAGATAGCGTATCGGAACCAACTACAACTACTCACCAAACAATACCCATCCAATGTTACCCCCTACTAAGGAAGCAACCCAAGGATAACTCACACTGTTGATTAGGGTGAAGTTCAGGTTATTGTGACAATATGCCTATTACTAGTCAACTTATTATTGATTAGGTGTAAGTTGTCTGAGTACTTGTTAGCCAGTACTTTCACCAAGTCGTCACATAACCGCGGACAACACGGCTTCTCGAGAAGATTTATCCCTGCAGGGGTGTGCTCCAGTACCCGTACACACTCAAGCCACCAACTAAAACTCAGGTTGGCTTGACACGACCCAAACCATCTCTACAACCCATCCTCGGAGCCACGGAGCTATAAGGTCCCGGCCAGTCCGCTAAGCGCAGGGGTGAAAACCACACCCCCCGGCACCACAGGCCTCGCCCTATATGCATCATCATCATCACCAGTAACCAATGGGGGTACCTCCCATTATGCAAGGAGCAAATGGAACACCCGAACTAAGTGTGGCTCTTCGGACAAGCTGCAGATCAGGTCTAAGTCGAGGGGGGGTCCCATACTACCACCCGGATGCGGTGAGCACGCTCATCATGGATCAGTAGACAAGACCCTTTTCCTAGTTTCGACACCAGCCGGCTCCAAAAACCCTAACCCGGGCCTCCTGCCGGTGCCTTATCATCAAATTATTATTACCCAAAACATTAACAAGTTGTTGATTGAATTGAAACCCAACTATCCAACTAAACAGGTGATAAGACGGACAACAAGACTTGAGCGCAAACAACACTAAGCATGCAACTACGACACGAAGGCCAACAAGGTAAACAAACAACAGTTAATAGGAAGTGGAAGGAAGGCTATATCATGGCTGCAAGGTGACAAATAATAGGATCGAGACACAAGCATCGTAACAACAGGCTAGAATAAGAACAACGGAAAGAATCGGTAACAAGTGATGAAAGGCAGCCATATGGCAGCAAGTGAGTATACTTGCCTGAGATCCCGCAAGGTAGCAGAACTTGTCGTTGCTCACATCATCTCAACGTCCTATCCGGGAAGAAGCAACGAACCTCGAACAATCAACGGAATGCAACAATTACTACTACGGCAAAAGATCCAGCATGATCCTATTTATATGCATGACAGGTTTAAAGATGCATCAAGGTAAACTAGTTGACATGATAAACAAATTTAAATGGACCCATATGCAATTTGAGTTGCATATGAACAGCCCATGAATTATGGTTGAAACAATTGTTTTCCAACTAATCAACAGGTGAAGGTGGATTAGCATGATGCATGCAAAAGGGAAACAGCAAAATAACAACATTAGAATCAATTTAAGATAGGGTGTAGCAATTTAGAATTTTATTATTAATTTAGGGAATTTTTGGGTGCCTTAAAGGTGACACACAAGTATTTGTTGTTTTCAACCATTTAAATTGTTCAAAACAAATAACAAAGTTTATATTTGAAAAGAACATCAAATTTTAGCTGGATTACATGTTTGAATTATTGAAATTGGAATTAGGATAATTTAATTATGAATTAAACAATATTAAACAAGTTTTAATTGGATTTAAAACAAGTTGGAATTTAATTGAAGTTTTATTTGTTCAAAACATAAATTCAAACTCACATTTGAAAAGTTCACACTTTGATGGTTTGAAAACATATTTTGCATGTTCAAAATTATTTTAGTTTGAGCAAGTTATGATTTTATCAAATTTAAATGAATTAAACAAGGTTTAAATTATTTGGGCAATTTAAATTATTCAAACCATGAAACAAAATTTATATTTGAAAAGGTTATTCAAAATGGTATGGAAAACATATTTTATTTGCCTTATTTGGAATTAGTATGAATTATTTATGAATTGTTGCAAATTACAATTTAATTATTTGAATTCAAATTTGAATTGCATCTTGAAAGTTCAAAACAGAAAACAAATGTGATATTTGAAAAGTTCATGGAATTTTGGTTGGGATACATATAAAATTTGTATTATTTGGATTTGGGGTTTGAAAGTTGTGATCATTTGAAATTTTAGGTTTTATTTGCAAAAGATAGGGACTTGACTGTGAGAAAAACAGCAGAGAAGGGCTTCGGTGTAAAAAAAAAGGAAGGCCAGGGGCCTAGGTGCGAACCGCCAGATCCAGATCTGGATCTGGGGTCGTTTCTCACCGGGAGGGACCCCAGCCGCTGCCGCTGACGCGCGGGCCCGAGGGCCACGCGGCGCTGACTGGCGCGGTTGCGTGCTGAGACGGCCTTTCAGGGAGAGTGACAGATGAGCCCCGCCCCGCAGCGGAAAATTTCGCAAAAAGTTGGAGCATTGTGCTCCAACTGGGGTTCGAACCCGCGTCTGTCCCGAGCGCGCGCGAGGCCCGTGCCAGTGTGGCTAGGCTGTGGCTTGGTGATAGGATAGGAGCGCGGGGAAAAGAGGTGGTCTTTCGCCTGTTAACTGAATTCGATTTAGTTAACTGAACCTTGTCGAGGGCAGCGATCGGAACTGGGACGATGGCTCGCCGGAGAACCACGTCGAGGCCGAGCGGGATGGCCAGCGCGAAGGCTGGCCACAGAGCAAGGAGGGAGGAGGAGCCCTAAGGCGAGAGGTGGGGCCTCACCTCGGTGAGCGTCAACGGACCGAAGGGAACGATTCGGTCGCTGCAGTTGGTGGCGATGACGGCGTTCGGTGGCGCGGAAGGGAGGCTTCCCGTCGATGGCGCGGCCACCACGGACGCTTCCAGCACCAGCCGAGGGGACGAGGGGATGGACGGAGTCTCCACGACTCCATTCCCGGCCACGGTGCATCCTCGAGGTGTCGGTGGGGGTCGGGAGGGAGCAACGCCTGACGGCGGACGTGTGGTGTCGAGGTTCAGACAGAGGAACGAACTCGGGGGGAGAGAGAGGCTAGACGGCGGCGCTAGGGGAGAGGAGAGGGGAGAGGTGCGGCCTAGGGTTAGGGCAGGGTACTTGTAGGGGATCGGGGCAGGTGGAGCAAGGAGGGGGGGGTGCTGTCGTCTTTTCTCCAGAGAAAACGACAGAGAGGGGATCGTACGGAGGTTGGGGGTGACTGGCGTGGGCTTGATGGGGTGGGCTGGTTGTAGGTGGGCTTGGCCTGCCTCTCAGCTCACCCCTCTCTTCCTTTTTTTCCCTCAAGAACATTCTTTTTTTTTGTAAAGGAATAGAAAGGAAAGAGAGATGGAAAGAAATAGGGGGGGTTTATTTTATAATTAAATGTTGTTGATTTGCAAAACAGCACATAAAAGTAATGTTGATATTAACTTCAAAATTTAGAATATTAATTTGAGTTTTAATGTGTTAGTTGAATTCCAAATTAAGGTTTAATTTGGAGTTTTTGGAAATAACAAATTATATTAAATAGGTTCAAGCAATTATGAAAACATTATTAGCTTTAATTTATTTGCAAGATTTTAATTTTAAAACTCCCATTTGAAATATTGCCAAGTAGGAGTTGATTTGATTTGAATGTGTTGTTTGCATTTACCATTAGGGTTTTGAACAATTTAAATTGTTTTGGAGTTTTGAGTGGTTTGGAAAACATGATGCAATGCTTATGGTGCATGGGATGCAATGCAACAACCAACTTTCTATCTAGGGTAACACCCCAGGTGTTACAGACGGCACCACTAACAAGGGATTGCGCCCTCGCAATCCACCTGCTAACCCGGGAGGGGAAAGAAGTTCGACTATCGATTCTTCGTGCTTCCAGTTGATCTCCTCGACACCATTAACAAGGGATTCTTGCTCGAAGTGATGACGATGTTCTTCCACCAGGAATCTTCCGATGATCGAACCTATTAGGTTAAAGGCTCAGAAAACGTCCACCCACGTAGGATCCTAACACTTTGAAAGATTGAGTACGAGAGTAGACTCCAAAACAAATAAGATGGGAGGGGAAACAGAATAGAGATAAGGAGAAAACAAGAATCCTATTGAGATGTTTTTCCAAAATAGTTTAGCAGAAATAGTTTTTGACATTCTAGAAACAACGACCGTTAGCTAGGTTAACCTACAGGCTTTGCGGACCCGTTGCTTCGATAACCATTCGTATCAAAACAATCTCGGGAATCGGAAACAAGGCTCTGATACCATTTGTGACGCCCCGAGATCGGGCACTATGCAGATTTCAGCATTCCCGCCAAAATCCACATAATAACCGATTCCAGGTTGCCACTTGTGATAACATTACAATAGTTCACGAATATTCCACAATTACAACAGAAACAGATAGATACAAGATGACTCAAACTAGCCAGGGTTACAAGTGATACATTACAAAGATTTAAATAACAGCGGAAGAAACAAACGTCCGGCTACGGACAAGATCCAAACTGGACTAAGAGTCCTGAAGATAACCGAGAGCGTCCAATCCCTGCCCAGGCCAAGCCGGAGGGATTCCCAAGCTAACGTCGTCAGACTTCGTACCTGTTGACTGCAATGTTGAATATGCAGCCACGAAAGAGATTCGTGGGTCAGTACGGTTAAGTACTGGCAAGTGGATAAACCATACTCACAAGATACCGGCGTAGCCAGTCATCACAAGATACAAATACTTTGGGTTCAACGGGAAGAAAGGGATTATTGCAAATAAGCGACAGCGGGCTGCACTAACCAACTACAGAAACTCACTACAGCATCCGGCTAAAAGAGGGGGGCTAAGATAGCGTATCGGAACCAACTACAACTACTCACCAAACAATACCCATCCAATGTTACCCCCCTACTAAGGAAGCAACCCAAGGATAACTCACACTGTTGATTAGGGTGAAGTTCAGGTTATTGTGACAATATGCCTATTACTAGTCAACTTATTATTGATTAGGTGTAAGTTGTCTGAGTACTTGTTAGCCAGTACTTTCACCAAGTCGTCACATAACCGCGGACAACACGGCTTCTCGAGAAGATTTATCCCTGCAGGGGTGTGCTCCAGTACCCGTACACACTCAAGCCACCAACTAAAACTCAGGTTGGCTTGACACGACCCAAACCATCTCTACAACCCATCCTCGGAGCCACGGAGCTATAAGGTCCCGGCTAGTCCGCTAAGCGCAGGGGTGAAAACCACACCCCCCGGCACCACAGGCCTCGCCCTATATGCATCATCATCATCACCAGTAACCAATGGGGGTACCTCCCATTATGCAAGGAGCAAATGGAACACCCGAACTAAGTGTGGCTCTTCGGACAAGCTGCAGATCAGGTCTAAGTCGAGGGGGGTCCCATACTACCACCCGGATGCGGTGAGCACGCTCATCATGGATCAGTAGACAAGACCCTTTTCCTAGTTTCGACACCAGCCGGCTCCAAAACCCTAACCCGGGCCTCCTGCCGGTGCCTTATCATCAAATTATTATTACCCAAAACATTAACAAGTTGTTGATTGAATTGAAACCCAACTATCCAACTAAACAGGTGATAAGACGGACAACAAGACTTGAGCGCAAACAACACTAAGCATGCAACTACGACACGAAGGCCAACAAGGTAAACAAACAACAGTTAATAGGAAGTGGAAGGAAGGCTATATCATGGCTGCAAGGTGACAAATAATAGGATCGAGACACAAGCATCGTAACAACAGGCTAGAATAAGAACAACGGAAAGAATCGGTAACAAGTGATGAAAGGCAGCCATATGGCAGCAAGTGAGTATACTTGCCTGAGATCCCGCAAGGTAGCAGAACTTGTCGTTGCTCACATCATCTCAACGTCCTATCCGGGAAGAAGCAACGAACCTCGAACAATCAACGGAATGCAACAATTACTACTACGGCAAAAGATCCAGCATGATCCTATTTATATGCATGACAGGTTTAAAGATGCATCAAGGTAAACTAGTTGACATGATAAACAAATTTAAATGGACCCATATGCAATTTGAGTTGCATATGAACATCCCATGAATTATGGTTGAAACAATTGTTTTCCAACTAATCAACAGGTGAAGGTGGATTAGCATGATGCATGCAAAAGGGAAACAGCAAAATAACAACATTAGAATCAATTTAAGATAGGGTGTAGCAATTTAGAATTTTATTATTAATTTAGGGAATTTTTGGGTGCCTTAAAGGTGACACACAAGTATTTGTTGTTTTCAACCATTTAAATTGTTCAAAACAAATAACAAAGTTTATATTTGAAAAGAACATCAAATTTTAGCTGGATTACATGTTTCAATTATTGAAATTGGAATTAGGATAATTTAATTATGAATTAAACAATATTAAACAAGTTTTAATTGGATTTAAAACAAGTTGGAATTTAATTGAAGTTTTATTTGTTCAAAACATAAATTCAAACTCACATTTGAAAAGTTCACACTTCGATGGTTTGAAAACATATTTTGCATGTTCAAAATTATTTTAGTTTGAGCAAGTTATGATTTTATCAAATTTAAATGAATTAAACAAGGATTAAATTATTTGGGCAATTTAAATTATTCAAACCATGAAACAAAATTTATATTTGAAAAGGTTATTCAAAATGGTATGGAAAACATATTTTATTTGCCTTATTTGGAATTAGTATGAATTATTTATGAATTGTTGCAAATTACTATTTAATTATTTGAATCAAATTTTGAAATTGCATCTTGAAAGTTCAAATTAGAAACAAATGTGATATTGAAAAGTTCATTGGAATTTTGGTTGGGATACATATAAAATTTGTTATTATTTGGATTTGGGCGTTTGAAAGTTGTTGATCATTTGAAATTTTAGGTTTTATTTGCACAAAGATAGGGACTTGACTGTGAGGACAAAACAGCAGAGAAGGGCTTCGTGTGTAAAAAAAAGGAAGGTCCAGGGGCCCTAGGTGCGAACCGCCAGATCCAGATCTTGGATCTGGGGTCGTTCTCTCCGGGAGGGACCCCACCGCTGCCGCCTGACGCGCGGGCCCGAGGGCTACGCGGCGCTGACTGGCGCGGTTGCGTGCTGAGACGGCCTTTCACGGAGAGTGACAGATGGGCCCCACCCCGCAGCGGAAAATTTCGCAAAAAGTTGGAGCATTGTGCTCCAACTGGGGTTCGAACCCGCGTCTGTCCCGAGCGCGCGCGAGGCCCGTGCCAGTGCGGCTAGGCTGTGGCTTGGTGATAGGATAGGAGCGCGGGGAAAAGAGGTGGTCTTTCGCCTGTTAACTGAATTCGATTTAGTTAACTGAACCTTGTCGAGGGCAGCGATCGGAACTGGGACGATGGCTCGCCGGAGAACCACGTCGAGGCCGAGCGGGATGGCCAGCGCGAAGGCTGGCCACAGAGCAAGGAGGGAGGAGGAGCCCTAAGGCGAGAGGTGGGGCCTCACCTCGGTGAGCGTCAACGGACCGAAGGGAACGATTCGGTCGCTGCAGTTGGTGGCGATGACGGCGTTCGGTGGCGCGGAAGGGAGGCTTCCCGTCGATGGCGCGGCCACCACGGACGCTTCCAGCACCAGCCGAGGGGACGAGGGGATGGACGGAGTCTCCACGACCCCATTCCCAGCCACGGTGCATCCTCGAGGTGTCGGTGGGGGTCGGGAGGGAGCAACGCCTGACGGCGGACATGTGGTGTCGAGGTTCAGACAGAGGAACGATCTCGGGGCGTCACATCACTTCTCGTGAAACTATATATTTATTCGGTCACATCATATGCAGTTTACTTGGAGCGTCTGTTTGTTATTCTTTTGTTTTCCTTGCTACAATAATATCATTGGACCTAGCATCCTTGTTTGGAGATAGACACTCTCCGCTTTTTTGTTTGAATACTTGCTATGCTAGTATTCTTAGTTTTTCTTCTAGTTACTGCGAAAATTCCTCTTGAGATGTGGTTTTCACTGCGTCTCTTATTCAGAGCTGTCATTTTTGGTAGTGCTATGTGAATAATCTCATGTTTTCTTTCTGTAGAATGTAGAGATTTTTTGTTAAAACATATTTTGTATGGTGCTTGTTGGGAAAATAAATTGTTCCTTGAAGTAGAATTTTTTACGGTGCAGGTAGAAGCTTGTATAGAGTGTGGCTAGAACTTTTTCATATCATGCTAGATGTTATTTTAGTTTTAAAGCCTTATGGTTATTGAGTAGCATGATTAGCCTCAAATAGTTGAGAGTGTTTATGTGCCATTAAAAGAATCATGAGTTGTTCTTGTCATATTGAAGCTTAAATTTGCGGTATTCTCTTTTGAATGTTTTATTTGGTTGACTTGGCGCATGCTGACACCATGTTTATGACTATGAACCAGTCACTAATAGCCTCTATGATCATTTAGTTTTAGAATTTGTGGTACCACATATACTTTTATTAATGATGTTTATGTCCCTATTCATGATTATGGCTCTTATGCTCTCTTGATTTGTCGCTCCCAGTCTTTTGCTAGCCTCCACCTGTATTGAGTATGGAATTCTACTCGTGCATCCAACTCCCTAAAACCAAAGTTTTCCCATTGTGTCCACCATACCTACCTACATGTGGTATTTAACTGCCACTCCAAGTAAATTGCTCATGTGTTACCTTTAAAACCTTCAAAATTATTCCTGCTTCGTGTTCCTGTTTGCTCATGAGGATGTAAATAGAGAATCTTTATCTCACTTGTTGATTGGATTTCACACCCTGGACTAGTGGCTTCATCCACTTATCAATTTGATAGAAGAGCTGGCAGCGGGGTGCCCAGTCCCAAATTAATACACACAAAATCTCTTCACTATTTTTGCCCCTGATTTATGAGTTAAAGCATAATTATGTAAACAAAAGAGAAAGAGGGATGACCTTCTACACCAGTTGTGTCCTTCATATGGGAGCCACTCTTGTGAAATCTAGTTGGCTTGTGACGTACTTTATTTTATGTTTACCATTCGTTGACACTAGCATAAATCTCCCAAAATATAGACACTCCTCCATGGTATGTGATTGTTGGCAGGCACCCGAGGATTCGGTTAGCCATGGTTTGTGTAAGATGGATGGGAGGAGTGTCAAACTATTAATACCTCTATTAATAAAATAAAAGCTCTAGCACATGAGTGATCCATGCTTCCCTCTACGAAGAGAATTTCTTTTACTTTTATGTTGAGTCTCCATCTTCTAACTTTATGCACAGTTGAGAGAGCATTTTTTCCATTCTCAGTTTTATGTGCATTTGTCCCATAAACATTATTATTTGATTCATGATGTGTTATTGCTTGTTCTCTAACTATTTGTTCTAGTCTTCCTCATGAACTTTGAAGGTGTCCTAACATTTATGTTTTGCCCCACTCTTAAGGAATTGCGAAATATCACTTTGCCATGCTTTCTTTATACTTGAAACAAACATATATCTTTTTTTGCATTGTTATTCATGATCTTTTATTTGAGTTACATCTCATGATGCAAAGTGATTGCTCTGCTTTATTATTAAAGTTCTCTTTATCATGTTTGTGTTTAATTTCTATGATCTCAACTTACATATGCTTTTATATTATGATGCTCAAGGTTATGTTAGTAGCATGTCACCTCAGAAATTATGTGTTTTTTATCGTTTACCTACTCGAGGACGAGTAGGAACTAAACTTGGGGATGTTGATACGTCATAAACGTATCCCTAATATCTGATGTTCCATGATTGTTTTCATGTTATTTCCCACATGTTTGCTATACATTTTATGTCATTTTTATCGATTTTACAGAGTAAACTATTGACAAGATGCCACATATCCAGTTCCCTGTTTTCTGTTGTTTTTAGCTTCAGAAAAGTTGTTCTGGAAATATTCTCGGAATTGGAAAATTCGAAGCCCGGAAGTCTTAGAAATCCCGGAGGTTCCACGGAGTCTCGAATAGACCCGGAGGGAGGCCTCAGGGGGCCCACACCATAGGGTGACGCGTTCCCGCCCTTGGACACGCCAGGGGGTGGTGTGGGGCCCCTAGACCTCCACCGCCTCTGCCCTTTCGCCTATTTATTCCCCCTGGGGCGTAAAATTTCAATGCATTGTTACTCATGATCTTTTATTTGAGGTACTTCTCATGATGAAAAGTGATTGCTATGCTTTATTATTAAAGTTCTATTATCATGTTTGTTTTTAAAGTTCTATGATCTCAGCTTACATATGCTTTTACATTATAATGATCAAGTTTATGTTATTAGCATGTTACCTCAGAAATTATTGTGTTTTTCTCGTTTACCTACTCGAGGACAAGTAGGAACTAAACTTGGGGATGCTTGATACGTCTCTAACGTATCTATGATTTCTGATGTTCCATGATGATATTATGCCAATTGCTACATGTTTTCTCCCTTCTTTATGTCATTTTTATCGATTTTCCGGACTAACCTATTGACAAGATGCCACAGAGCCAGTTCCCTATTTTCTACTGTTTTTAGTTTTAGAAAAGTTGTTCTGGAAATATTCTCGGAATTGGAAAATTCGAAGCCCGGAAGTCTTACAAATCCCGGAGGTTCCACGGAGTCCCGAAGAGACACGGAGGGGGTCCTCAGGGGGCCCACACTATAGGGTGGTCTGCTCCCCCCTTGGCCGCGCCAGGGGGTGGTGTGGGGCCCCCAGACCTACACCGCCTCTGCCCTTTCGCCTATTTATTCCCCCCGAGGTGTAAACCCTAGATATATCCCACTTTTCCCCGAAAAACACCTGAGGCCACCGTT
The DNA here is from genome assembly GCA_028641055.1 of Alopecurus myosuroides. Lineage (NCBI taxonomy): Eukaryota > Viridiplantae > Streptophyta > Magnoliopsida > Poales > Poaceae > Alopecurus > Alopecurus myosuroides. Next base: position 168,238,553 of record CM054058.1, read on the forward strand.
ATTGTCATCCCGAGATCGGGAGGGTTCTGGAGCTCTCCCCGGCACCCTACCGGGAGGGAAATTCATCACTAGAGGGGTCTACACCACCATGCCCTCCTCCGAAGTGATGCGTGAGTAGTTCATCCCTGGACTACGGGTCCATAGCAGTAGCTAGATGATTGTTCTCTCCACTTTGTACCTCATGTTTAGATCTTGTGAGCTTCCTAACATGGTCGAGATCATCTTTATGTAATGCTACATGTTGTGTTTGCTAGGATCTGATGAATGTTGAATGTTATGTCCTTTGATTATCAATCTATCATGTTATCTTCATGCATATGTTATTTATGATCTTGCATGCTCTCCGTTCTTAGTAGATGCTCTAGCCAAGTAGATGCTAGTAACTCCAAGAGGGAGTATTTTTGCTCGATAGTGGGTTCATTTCTCCTTTGCATTTGTGCTCGAGTGACAGAAACGTGAAGGGTGGAGAATGTGATGTTGCCATTAATGAGAAAACAACAATGCTTTGTCTAAGGATGATGTTATTGTTTACATTACACACTTTTCTTACTGGAATTATCTGCTGCTAGCAACTTAATACCCAACGTTTGTTCGGATGATATTCGGAGGGTGGATTATTAGTGATAGATGCAGTTGGATAACGGTCTATGTATTTTGTTGTAATGCCCGCATGAATCAAATAGTAATCTTTGTGTCTTGCATATGCACTATGGTGCAGCCTTCATTTCTATCAATTGCCCAGCTGTAGTTTGTTCACCACACATGTTATTTATCTTTCACGGAGAGACACCACTAGTGAACTGTGGACCCCGCTCCTTTTTCGTCATACTGATAAACACATGTTGCTTTCATACTGCTCTCATACTGCTGCTACTGTTTTCATACTGTTTTCCACACCATACGTTTAACCTATTTGTGTTCAGCAAACCGGTGAGATTGACAACCTCACTTCTTCGTTGGAGCAAAGTGATTTGATTGTGTTGTGTAGGTTCCACGTTGCTTCTGAACCGGTAGTGCGCCTTGCCATCTCAGCTTCTTCAACCTTCTGAAGTTACTCCTTCCTCCTACTGGTCGATTAAACATTGGTTTCTTTCTGAGGTAAAACTTCTTATGTGCTCATCATACCTTCCTGTTGGGGTTTCCCAACGAGTGCAAGACCTACACTATCAGCAAGTTCTTATAGTTGAATCATAACTCAATGCCTATATACTCGATCTCTAAAACATAGGGGGAGCTATGATCCTTGTTATTTGTGCATCTTGTATTCAAATACAAATCAAAGTTGATGCACACATCTAGGGGGAGCCCGTCAATTTTTTAGTAACCTCATTGCATTGTTCATACAATACACAACTATCATGCAAATCCTTATGTTGTCATCTAGGGGGAGATTGAAAGGGCATTTATGTCTCTAATGTGTTTTGGGTGTTTGTTAACAACATAACTGATATATCACCGTGTTCTTGGTGTTTTAAGGTTCATTTGATGACAAGCACAAGGCGGTGATGGCCTTCTCGTGGAGGATAAATGATTGAGGACAAAGCCAAGTGATACGTCATAAACGTATTCTTAATTTCGTATGTTCCATGTTGTTTTCTTGTTATTTGCTACATGTTTGCTATACACTTTATGTCATTTTTATCGATTTCCGGGACTAACCTATTGACAAGATGCCACAGAGCCAGTTTCCTGTTTTTAATTTCAGAAAAAAAAATGTTCTAGAAATATTCTCGAAATTGGAAAATTCGAAGCCCGGAAGTCTAGAATTCCCAAAGGTTCCACGGAGTCCCGAAGAGGCCCGGAGGGGGGCACACCATAGGGAGACGCGCCCCCTGGCCGCGCTTGGTGGTGGTGTGGGCCCCTCGGGCGTCCACCGCTATCGCCCTTTCGCCTATTTATTCCCCCCGATACGTCAACCCTAAAAATATACCACTTATTCCCGAGAAACACCCAAGGCCGCCGTTATCGTCAACCCGAGACTGGGAGGGTTCTGGAGCTCTCCCCGTCACCCTCCCAGGAGGGAAATTCATCACCGTAGGGGTCTACACCACCATGCCCGCCTCCGGAGTGATGCGTGAGTAGTTCATCCCTGGACTACGGGTCCATAGCAGTAGCTACATGGGTTCTTCTCCACTTTATGCCTTATGTTTAGATCTCGTGAGCTGCCTCACATGATCGAGATCATCTTGTTGTAATGCTACATGTTGTGTTTGTTGGGATCCGATGAATGTTGAATGCTATGTTTTGTGATTATCAATCTATCATGTTAGCTTCATGCATATGTTATATATGATCTTGCATGCTCGCCGTTATTAGTAGATGCTCTGGCCAAGTACATGCTAGTGGCTTCAAGAGGGAGTATTTATGCTCTATAGTGGGTTCATGCCTCCTTTGCATCTGTGCTCGAGCGACAGAAACCTGACGGATGGACGATGTGATGTTTCCATTCGGGAGAAAACAACGGTGTTTACTTTATTTACATTACACACTTTGCTTACTGCGATTATCTGTTGCTTGCAACTTAATACCCAACGTTTGTTCGGATGATATCCGGAGGGTGGATTATTAGTCATAGATGCAGTTGGACGATAGTCTATGTATTTTGTTGTAATGCCCGCATGAATCACATAGTAATCTTTATGTCTTGCACATGCACTACGGTGCAGTCTTCATTTCTATCAATTACCGAGTTGTAATTTGTTCACCACATATGTTATTTATCTTCTACGGAGAGACACCACTAGTGAACTATGGACCCCCGTCCATTTTCTCATACTGATACTACAACCACTGCAATTACTATTTTCACACTGCTGCTACTGTTCTCATACTGTCATCCACACCATACGTTTAACCTCTTTGTGTTTAGCAAAACCGGTGAGATTGAAAACCTCACTGCTTCATTGGGGCAAAGTGATTTGATTGTGTTGTGTAGGTTCCATGTTACTGTTGAACCGGTAGTGCGCCCTACCATATCAACTGCATCAACCATCTGAAGTTACTCATTCCTCCTTTCTGAGGGAAAACTTCTGTTGTGCTCATCATACCTTCCTCTTGGGATCTCCCAACGAGTGCAAGATCTGCACCATCACCAAGCTCCATAGCTTAGATTATAGGGTAGACTTGTCCTATTTAGAATTTTCTCCTTAGAAGTATTAGGGAAATAATCCACGTAAAATAAATACTCCCCTACACGTACCTAAAAACACCCATCAAAGTTTCACTTGTGTTCCCCATAGAAAGCCAATTCTGTGGGAGGTATTGTGGCGGATTAATCCCACAACCGGGTTAATCCAGAATTCTCGATTAGGGGCCGGATTGGTCTGGATGAATCCGAAGTTCCAGATTAATTTGGAATGTATCCGGAATCGACGGTACATGGCAGAAAATGACTTGTTTTCATGGTGGACTATTTAGAGGGGCCTCTTTTTCTTCAAGAGGTACCACAACTTCTACACTTTCTCCACCATTGTTCATAAAATTCAAAACTCTCTATCCCTTTCTCTACCCACACAAACCTTATGCCCTTCTAGGATTTGAGAGAGGTGATGTAGATCAACACTTTCACCAAATCTATTTGATTTCCCCCTTGATTCCATTAAGGAACTTGTTACTCTTTGGGTTTGTTGGAACCCTAGGAGATTTTCGTCCTTTGAGGCTTTGGTAGCCACAAAGATATTTCGGGGGCCACCAATTGAGTTCATTACAAGAAATATGCTATATTGTGACTCTCAAAATTAGTCACCAGATGTACACGTATTATCAAATGTGACCTTTTTGTAACCAAAACCGGTTGGTCGGGTTACGAGCGTCACCAACGAACCTATGTGACCTTCTTTGCGAGGTCACTGGTAGTATGACCAACTATTTTGATCGACATGGCAAATATGTGACCAAATAAAATGGTTGTGGATCAGAATCAGCCCGGTGCAATTCAGCCTTCCATATGGGCCTAGCCCATTTAATTATTTTTTCCTCACAATTTTGGACGTCTACATGTGGGCCAATTCTGGGCCGTTGCCTTTTAGCAGTCCATTTCGTTTAGTCCAATTGACTGGGTTGTGGCCTTTTTGCGAAATCACTAGAGAAAAGGAAACCTTTCGGAAGGTCACCCGTGTGCACTCTCCTTGCGACAAGCGCCACCTTCTCCTTCCCACGCACGAGTGAGTTTTGGTGGGGTTTTTTCCTTCCCACGCACACCGATGGGAGACGGGTGACACACATTTATTTTTAGATTCGTTTTTTTAGAATGAAATATCTCGCGAACCGTATTTCAAAATTACGAACCATTTTAATATTTGAGATTCTCGCATTCAGATCTTCAAAACTAGATCCCATGTTGATAGGTTTCAGAAAAAAAAATGTACACCAAGAATCAACACGGATGTACGCCCAATTACACGTAGATGTACACCAGTCGAAGTACGTCCCCATGTGCAGTGTTGACATACACCCACGTGCATCACGAGTGTACGCCCATATGTTTGTACACCCAGGTGCAAACGGATGTACACACAGGCAGCTGTACACCCAGTGAAGGGCCGACGTACACCCAGACTGTTGTACACCCAGTGAAGAGCCGACGTACACCTAGGAGGATGTACGCCCAAGCAAATGTACACCCATGTATCACGCGCGTATACTTTCAGAAACCGCGTTTCTGTCCTTTCAGTAGCAATTGTTTTATACTTTTAGATAAAATATGCATACTTTCATAAACAACGTTTGTATACTTTCAGTAACAATTTTTTTATATTTTCAGATACAACACGTGTGTAACTTTTAGATGAAGCGTCGCGGTCGTTTTGTTCGAGTCGAAGCCGAGCGGTAGTACGAGGCAACGCCGAGCCGTAGCACGCACTAAGACCAATGCACGATTCGACCAATGCACGATTCGACCAATGCGCACAACGACATATGTACCTCCTTCAAGATCTTTACAAATGGTTATCGCCGCGAAACCGAGCCTTAAAAAATATTGAGCCGAAGCCAAGCATCACTGCTACTGAATGTACATGGTGTATACACCCACGCGCCCGCTACAGGAAGTATAAAATATATACAACAGTGAGAACAAAGTCCGAGAAAAAAGTTTCTCGAAATCTATCAACATAAGATCTAGTTTTGAAGATCTCGACGCGAGAATCTTAAATATGAATTTCGTAATTCTGAATTACGGTTCTGAAAATATTTTGTTCTGAAAAAACGAATCTAAAAATAAATGCGTTCCCACCCGTCTATCCCTACTTTCGGTGGAAACGGGAAAACTCATCAAAATTCTCTATGGTGACATTTGACACACATGCAAACCTAAACCCTCTTTTTTCCCTCTAGGAAGAAGGTTAAGGTTTCCTTCCCTAATTGCACCCACCTTTTTGTAGTGCATTTTGTTCAGCCTTTTTGTTCTGAGGCCATGGCATTTTACGCATTAGTGTAGGCCATGTTTATATTGAAGGACACTGGAAATTCGGCCTTGGCCTTTTGAGAGCCCAAATAATATTGGGCCATTAGAATGTTTGGTCCTTTTAACACATAAAATTCAATTTCACACATTTAAAATCAAACAATTAATAATTCTCTTGAAATGATTAAAATCCATAAATAATTCAAGCAAATATTCACGACACCAGATACAGGTCTAATTTACAAGTTATATCCAGTAGATATAAACAATCAAGAACATACATAGAATTCAATTTCACACATTTAAAATCAAACAATTAATAATTCTCTTGAAATGATTAAAATCCATAAATAATTCAAGCAAATATTCACGACACCAGATACAGGTCTAATTTACAAGTTATATCCAGTAGATATAAACAATCAAGAACATATAGAATAGCTCCACACATGATCTTCTAATACTGCGGTGCGCATCTCCGGATTTCTTCCAATCTTCTGTCACTACAGCAATGTAGGTACACAAAAGAGGGTATAAGAGACAAGCTATCAAAACAATGAAATGTAAAAGGAACCAGTAAATAAACCAAAGACACTTATACGCTCCTGGAAAGTTCAGCATGTTTTGAGCTAGGAAAGAACCAACTATCAAAGCAGTGCATACAAACAGCAATTTTTACTCCCCTTGGAAGTTTAGCATGTTTTGATCTAAGAAAACAATGAAAATAACTATACTCCAGGAAAATAACTTAATCTGTCACCCAGAAGAACCCAAAACAAGGAAATGCATGTCTAGAAATAAAGTTTATGCAAGCAGTGAATACAGCAAGCTCTCTAACAGTACATTGCTCTCTGATGAGACATGCTCCAGCTGCTAGTCAACAGAAAGTACCATGGCACAGTTGAAGGATGCATTCTGTTGTCCAAGGGAAGAAGCAACTCTCTTTCCTGTCCATGGAGAGACAGGTAGAAATGAGAAGGGCACAGTATAGAACCCAGAAGCACGATACTTGAGATGCAACCAGAATCTACAAAGCTTGGACCATATGATATATAGTAATCACATGAAATTTCTTGAAGAGAAACAAGGTAGTAACAAATCAGTTTTGGCAAACAATCTGCATGTTGGATGGCAATAAGGATATCAATAGCAGCAAGAACAGTAGACAATGCTAGAAGATGACATTATGAGATAACTGTAGCTCTGGAGGTAATGGGCACAAGAAAGGCTTACCTTAATGAAGACCTAGGAGACCCGATCTGCGGCAGTGTGGACGACACCAGAGACTGCAATAGCCGGACAAGCCAGTGGACGACACCAGGGACTGCGAGCTAGAGCCGCCTCTCGCTGGCGACATACACGTCCAGGTGCCTTGTCCAGAGCAGTGCGTAGTAGAGTACCTGCACCATGTAGGGATCATGAATAATTAAGATAAGACTGGTGACAGACGTAAAATCCTACTTCATTGAGTCCTATCTGGAGGACATAGCGAGCATAATCGTCTGAGATAGAATTATAAATCTGATAGAAAAAATGTTTCTCATTCAAGTCATGTGGACAAAGGTAATATCATCAACCTAATAAAACATCTAATGCAAGCCAAGCGCTAAAAATATTCTTAGTACACACTAATCCCAGTTTGAATAAGTCAGATCCGCAAGTGCCCATTACAGAAAATTTTGTTAATGATTCAGACCTATATACCTTATAAGAGTACTTAGCACCATTTGATCCAAATGAATTACTAGCTAGAGAAATAAACTAAACTGTAGACATAATAGTTGAAAGACAGTACCAACAGTGGATATGGTTGTTGTCGACTGTAACCACATCAAAACTACTAACAAGACATAATATTTGAACAAAACATCGCTTTAAAGGGGAACTGACAATTGCTTCGTAGTTCGTACTAGATACAAGTGCAAACACCAGGATAAACAGTGCCACACTAAACAACATAAAGTTGTGCATAGCCTGTAGTTGATAATAATGTTACAGCAGCGATAAAATTCTCATCGAACGGTGATGTCTTCCTCGGTGCTGTGATTTTTCTTAGAACATACAACAGAAGATGTGCACCTGAAGGTACCAACCAACAATACCAAATAAAAGCAGCAAGGTTGGAGAGAGTTTATACCTCGACGATGTAGTTGAGGCTCTGTGGTGTCGTGCACTAGCAGGGTCCTCATTGTTACCATGAGTAGCATCAGAAGAACAATTGGTGGTCGAGCCCTCCTTAACGAGCTAGAGGACTGCGTCCTGGCAGATGGCCTTCCACCTCTTGGTGCAGCCGGATGCGGACAGTTTGGAGCTTTGGAGGAGATCCTCCATCTCCAATCCCGGCCTCATCCTCGGCGGCGTCCTTGCCAGTGACATGAGCGGCGAGGGTGCTCTACTCCCTGGTGAAAGGTGTGACACCAATTAAATTCAATCAGTACACAGCCAGATGGATACAATAAGGAGCAGGGTGTGATATTTAAAACCAATTTTAATAAAATGATCTATGTATTGACCCAGCGGCATAAAGATTTATAGCTGCACTCTGAAATTTGTTTACAACCCTGCATGTAGACTGGTACACACCTGAGGGTCCAAAAGAGGATCCAAAACAGTTTTGTAATGTGTAGTATGTCATAATCTGGATAGTCGGTTAGTGAGATCCAGTTTGCTAGTTAGATGATTAACCACAGCTAGAAGTGAGCCATGACCGTTCAACTACAGACAGTAAATAATCATCTTTAACTGACTGAAGATAGTTCTAACTGTGAGCTAATTGTCATGATTCCCATGTACCTCGTTATCTTTAAAGACAGAGACTTAGCACATCTATCGATTTAATCAACCAGTAACCATCACGGAAACAAATCCATGTCATTTGATGGCATCACCACTAGATCAACACAAAGAACAGCCCCATCAAACCCCTCTACCCTGAGATGGCATTCCACATACACAAGCAAACCAATCGAGCTGCGGGGGAGCTTAAAGGGGAGAGACGGGAAGGACGGACCAGTGTAACTGCCCAGCTTGATGTCCGCCTGGGTGCGATCGTCGCCTTGCCCTGAAGGAAGAGGTGGTTCCTTGTGTCTCCGTCCTTGTCGAAGAGGCCGGTGGACGAGAGATCCTTCGGGTCTGCGAGAGCACATGCAGGGTTTGAGTAAGTAGGGATCAAGGATACAGAGGAGGAACGAGTCAGTACGAATCTGCAAGGGGAGGAGAAGGAGCAGGAGATCTTACAGTGGAGCGAGGCGGAGATGAGATGGGGAACTCCAGCTATGATGCGAATCGTCCGGCGCCGGTAGGAGGACCTCGACCTGCACGCGCAAATCCTGAGCAAATCACGCGCGCGCCGCGGTCCAGTCAGCTCGATGGGGCGCGGCGCATCGAAATACGCACGTGCACGCCGTCGAAAAAGCAAGCCGCGACGCAGTGGTCGTTGGGTGGCGGCGCCTCTCTGTGCGGCGGCTCCGTCGATCTGAATTGCGAGACGGAGAGAGGCCAAAGGGGGTCGACGGGGTGGGTGGGTAGGTCGGGTGAGCGAGTGGTTCCGCCGCCGGGGACGGGGAGCTCCGGGCGGCTAGGGTTCCACGGCCGGGGACGGAGGGAAGGGATGGATAGGAGTTACAGCATCTCCAGTCGCGCCACGCGTCCGGAAGGGCGCTGCCAACTCTCAGCCCCAACTGGAGTCCCAAACCAAAACAAAAGACGCCAAATTTTTTAAACGACGAATTCATTTTTTTAGAATATTTTACAAAATTTGATTCAGATTTCAACTAAAAACTCAAATTTAAACTAAAACGGCGTGTCCACTAGTTGAACACGTCGTAGCCGGCGTCGCTGCTGCCGTCGCTCCTGTCGTCCTCGTCGTCGCCGCCCTAGTGGCTCGGCCCCGCCTCGTCGTCGTTGGCCGCCGGTGGGTCGAGCTCGATCAGCGGCGCGCCAGACATCGCCGCCGTGTCGGCGACAAATCAAGCGCGCGCCGCCCCGAGGGGCAGTGCGGGAGGCGTGTTGTACGACTCGGCGAACGCCGCCCGGACGCCCTCTGGGTCGTCCTCCGGCGCCGACTGGAGCGCCTGGAGCTGCTCATAGAGGGTGGGGGGCTCCAGCCCCGGCTCCTGCTTGGGCGCGCGCAGACCAGGTTCCGGCTTGGGCACGAGGAGGGGCGGTTCAGGGCGACGGCGAGCGAACTGGGCGCTGCTCCCGCCTTCAATGTGAAGGCCACCGGATCGTCTTGCGGACCCGCCGGAGCGCGGCTCGTGCTTCACACGCAGGTGCGGCAGCGTGAACGCCCGCGGCTCCGTCCTTGGAACACGCAGAGACCGGGTGGAGCGTCGCGAGGAGCCGCCTGCGGAGGAGGAGGAGGATGAGGGCGAGAGGGAGGATGATGGAGTCGCCGTCGACTGTTTGGGGTCCCACACGGTGGACGCCGGCCAGTGGAGGCGCGGGTTGTCGCCGGCGGCGACGTGGGCGAGGACGGCGTCGATGGAGAAGCCCTCCTGGGCCCAAAAGGCACCCCGCCCGTATTTGTTGCGCTCGTGGGCGGGCGGCACCGGTCCGGGGCCGTCCCAGCGGTTCCAGCGCTCCTTGTTGATGCGCTTGAACTCGCGCTCGTAGTGTGCCGTCCTCGGCGGGTTTGCCGGGTCCCAGGCGGGGTCGGTGCGCTGCTACAGCGTCAGCTTGTCGTAGAAGTGGGCGAGCACCTCCTGGCCCAAGGAGGCGTCGCTCACCTTCGGCGCGTCGGGGTTTGGGACGCCGGCGCGCCCGATGGTGAACCCGTGCCCAACGCGCGTGTCCGGCGGGCACGGGTACCAGGCGGCGAAGAGGACGCGCGCCTGGCTTTTGAGAAGGGAACAACGGGGGAAGCCATTGGCGGCGAGGGGGTCCATGGGCGCGTGGCGAGGTAAGAGGCAGAGGGCGGCGCGGAGAGGCGCTGAGGGCGACGAGGAGAGAAGTAGTGATGCGGCGCGCAGAGGGACGGGGGCGGCATTTTATACCCAGCTGGGCAGGCCGAGAGGCCGCCCCCGCATTAATTCCGGCGGCCGCGTGGGGAGCCGCACGCCCGCCACGTGGGTGACGCGACTGGCCGAAACGACGGCTCACCGCGGCCCCTGCGTTTCTGCGCCGCCTTGGGGGAAGAGCAAGACCGGGCGCCGCTTTGACTGCGCCCGTCTCACTGACGGGGCAGGCCCGCGGACGCAACGCGCATGTTTCTTCTTGTCTGGCGCCCCCACGGGAGCCCCTATGCGACGGGTTAGGCTGGGTTTTCAGACAGGAACTGGGGGCATGTCTGAACGGGAGAGCCCATTGGGGAGCGCGAGTGGGCGCGATCGGGGCCCGTCCAGACGGGAAAGGCCTTGGGGGCGGCCTTTGGGGGCGCGAGTGGAGATGCTCTTTTGGAAGCTAGGGTTTGGAGTGCTCGGGGGCGGTTTAGTACCACACACGAGTGTTCCCGCCCGTCAGATATGCATCGAATGACTTTTAGGCTTGAGCGGCTGTCCACGGGCCAACCGTTGGGGTTTGGCTAGCTAGGCCTTGGCTGGCATGTTTGCCCCACGTGCTATTTGTTTTTGGTTTTCCTTCTATTAAACTACAGAAAATAGATTCAACTATTTTAAAAACAAAACACAATTAAAGTTTTATGAAACTTTAGAATATGATAAAATTTGAGTTTGTGCAATATGACATAAATGCATGATGATGCTGAAATAAAAATAACAAATTATTTTCTAATTAGTGCCGAAATTAGTTTTTTTGTGAAGCACGTACCAAAAATAAGTTGCAAAATGTTAGAACTATATTTTTAAAAACTATTATAACATATTTTACGTATAATTAACCCAATTCCCTCCTCTCGGAAGATTTTAATACAACTCATTTGAAAAAGACATCTCTGCCGATTTGGCCGAAGGGGGTCAAAATTTGAACTAGAGGTGCCTCGTAGTTTTCTCGTGATTTTTGGAGAAAAAAATCGATTTTAGGTACAAAAGTAACTATTTTATCATAGATACACAAAGAGTTTAAAAAATGCACCCCCTGGCTACCAACGGTCAAGTTGTCATTTTGACCGTATTTTCAAACCGACATAAAAGGTTCAAAAAATTCAAAAAAAATATGAAAAACCTTCGCGTTGTGTCATTATAAGTGTACTACTGTCCATGAAAAATAATAAATATGAAATATGGTAGTTATCTCGAAAAAGTGTCACCACCACATGCGAACAAAAAAGGCCTACCATAGGCGCATTTCGGTTCGCCTGGGACCATATCGCCAGTGGTAATCACTTACTCCAGGCGAATACCAAAATGCGCCTGTGGTAACTCAGCATACCCCAGGCGAATCAGCCTTGTGCGCCTGGGGTAACTGATTTACCCGTGGCGAACAAGCCTGGTGCGCCTGGGGTACATATGCGCATGTGGTATTATATGTTATTCGCCTGGGGTATGTTTTTGATGTGTCAAAAAATAAAAGAAACCAAAATACTCTCAGTTTGCACAAATATATATCAAAATGACAGAAATAACAGAATAACAGGAAAATGAATAAGTTTCATAGTCTCGATCAGAGATAGTTCAACAAATAATATAACCTCGATCATCAACACATAATAGACAAGTTTATATTACATAGTCTCGAACAATAGTCTCGAACAGAGATAGTTCAACAAATCGATAGTTTAGCTAGACAAGCAAAAGAACAAGTAGCATCAACACAAGGAGTATCAGCACGACGATGGCGAAGGTGGTCATCCGGGCCCTCGTCTTGTCTGTCTTCTCCCTCGCTAGGTAAGTGGCGTATCGAGCTTCCGCCTCCACCATGGTCTTGTACCCCTTGTAGTTGTTGCCACTGAAACCGTGCACCTGTCTCCGGCATTGTTCCCAATCGTCGTAGACTCCGGGAACCCTACCGATATACACAACATACCATGTCATCTGTGCATAGGACAAAAATACGAGTTTAGCATGGAAAGTGATAATAGACCGCAAATAACTATCAAAGAAATAGAATCATCAAGGTTTATGAATAAAACACGACAAATAAAGGACTAAAAGTTATATGATGCAAGTGTATACTAACATTTTGTCAATCCTATGGTCTCGGCGGGAACGGACGAACGCCTTCTAGCGTGTTGAATGTCCGGGTGTCACGTTGCTCTCGTAGGTGTGCTTCTATGTCACGGTTGCTCGGTGGTGCGTGGCTGTGGAAGCAAGCCACCCCGAGTGATGACATCCGACGAGAGTATCGTGCAGATCCTCCGCTGGATGCACATATTCATCGGGGGTGTTGGCCATCTTTGTAGTCAGGTCTCGGAAATGACTTGGTAACAATACATGTTGGGCATCCTTTAAGTACTTGTCGCACCCTGGCTTCTAAGGGATACTCATCGTACGAACTGGATAGCAGGTGCTTGGATTATGGGGCATAACTGCTCCCACGTCCCAGCTTCCTGGTAGGCCTGCGCTTATGCGCGACAACACAAGCCCTGCTATTCCACCGTCGATGTAAACTATCCACTAGAAGTCACAGGCACTACCGTCGACGTACTTCATATCAAGCACGCACTGTACGTCAACAGCTTTGAACGAATGATGATCACAACATATCTCTAAGACACAAAAGATTGAAATAAGGTTGCAACAGGCCTTCACTAAGGCAGAGATAGCAGATACAATCATCCAGAGGACACCTGTCCCAACATATCATCCATTACATCAGCGGAAGCAATCAAAGGTGTCTGAGTACAGACAAAACCAAAGGCTTAAGAAGCCGGAGGAAATAAAGAAAACGAAGCCCATCCACGAAGGTTCTGGATCCTGCCCTGGTCCAGCTATCTACTCGTCTGCAGCGTCGTCAAACTCCACGAAGTAGCCGTCTTGGGAAGCATCGTAGTCGTAGTCGTACTCTGCGTAAACCACAGCCCCAACGGGGTCAGTACATCCAAGTACTGGCAAGCAAGACTCACAGTTCATCAAAGAGTTACCCGTCAACACAAGCATAGATGCTTGGGATCAACGGAAGAAAGGGGTGATATGAAAGTTGCTGCTGGCTGCTCTAACCAACTACAGAAGATAACTACAAGTTCCGGCTAACAGAATAAGATGAGATCGAGGATTGTAACCAACTGAAAGATAACTTCAACCAAACCCATCCTGGATCTCGCCCCTTATCCAAAGAAGCAATCCGAGGATAACTCACACAGTTGTGATAAGGTGAATCAAGTTATTGTGTGAATAACCTATTACTAGTCAAGTTATTAATCAGTGGGTGAAACATGATTGATCATTAAGTTGAAGTTGTCCTTAGTACTTGTTAGCCAGTACTTTCACCAAGTAATCCATAACCGCGGAAAACACGGCTTCTCGAGAAGATTATCCCTGCAGGGTTGCACCAATTTGGCCGTACACGCCAGAATAACCCGCCAGATGGGATGCCTCCCACCAAGCGGGGTACTCTACACAACCAACCATTCCTCGCATCAAGCCCAAAGCACCTTGGGCGCACGGCTAATCGAGCCCAGAAGAAAATGGACCCTCATAGCACTCTAAGAACGTGTCCCCCTATATGCCGACTACAAAAGTTCCACCCTGCGCTGGGCTCGCAAAAACATGCATGCGGCAAATAGAAAGCACGAACTAAATGAGATGATTTGGACGAGATGCGAATCAGGTCAAATTGAGGGGGGCGCCCATACTCGCTTCCCACATGCGGTTAGTGCGCTCATCATGGATCAGTAGACAAGACCCTTTTCCTATTAGGGTCGACACTAGCAGGCTTCAAAACCTCTCATGGGCCTCCTGCCGGTGCCTTATCATCAAATTATTATTATTACCATTAGCAATTAACAGGATTGATTGATTAACATTCGAGCCCCGGTACAAATAATAAGATAGTAAAAGTAGTAACCGACAACAGACTCGAGTAAAAGAAACCCTAAGCATGCTAGGTAAGAACAGGCACAAGCAATGGCTGTAGGTATGGAGGTGAGGCAATATTATTGGCTCAGGGAATCATGTGATAGGTTCGGAGAACAAGCAACGATACATAAGGCTAGCAATAGTAGACAAAAGGATAGTATCGACAACAAGTGTGGAAAGGAACTCGATGATTCATGTGAGTGATAACTTGCCTGGAAGCTCAACAGCCGGGTACTGAGCTAGGTCCTGGGGAGTGGTGTCGTAAGGATCGTCGGTCTCAACGTAGTCGTCGTCTAACCGAGAAGAAGCAAACAAACAAAACAGGTATGTAAACAATCATTGCCATGGCATTGTGCACAATCAAATATGATGCATGACAAGTTAATAGATGTAACAAAATAAACTACTTGATATGATAGTACAATTTAAATGGACAGATATGCAACTGTGAGTTGCATATGAAAAGCCCATGGATTTTGGTTAGATTAATTGTTTTCCAACTAATCAACAGGTGCTAGTGGATTAGTATGATGCATGCAACAGGAAAACAGCAAAATAACAACATTAGAATCAAATTAGAATAGGGTGTAGCAATTTAGAAGTTTATTATTAATTTAGGGAAAATTTTGGGTGCATTAAAGGTAACACACAAGTAGTTGTTGTTTTCAACCATTTAAAATGTTCAAAACAAATAACAAAGTTGATATTTGAAAAGAACATCAAATTTTGGTTGGATTACATGTTTCACATTTTGAAATTGGACTTTGGATTATTTAATTATGAATTAAACAACATTAAACAATTTTTTAATTGAATTAAACAAGATTTAAATTGTTTAGGCAATTTAAATTGTTCAAACCAGAAAACAAATTTTATATTTGAATAGAACATTCAAAAAGGTGTGAAAAACATATTTTATTTGAATTATTTGAAAACAGTATGAATTAGTTATGAATTATTTCAATTTACATTTGAATTATTCAAATTTGAAATTTAAAAGTATTTTGAAAACTCAAAACAGAACACAAATTGGATATTTGGAAAGATTAGAAAATTTGGATCAGAATTCATATACAGTTTGTATTTATTGGATTTATAAAACCAAAGATATTGAATTTTAAAGTTTGGTTTTAATTCTGCTAATAAAAAAGAAATTTGGAATTTTTAAAATTCGCACTGGAACGTTTGTTACCCACTGGATCTCTACCCTAGCCACTAACCAGTGGGCCACAGGCCACTGTGGCACCGCGCCTGCTTGCGTGGCAGGGAGAGTCAATGGCAGGTGGGCCTGCTGCGCTGGAAGCGAAAAGGAGCAAAAATAGTGGGGCGCTCAGGCCTCGAACCCGCGCCCTGCGCCAGATTCAGAAAACGCGCAACCATCTGCGCTACGATTCAGTGTTTGACAGTAAACGCGATTGATTCAGGTTAAGGTTCAGCGAGTTTAACTGAACCTGACGAACAAACATTTGCTCGTTTCGTCAGAACAGGAACTCGCCGGCGTTGTGGTGATCTTGGCTGTGCTCGCTGCTGGGTTACGTGTGTGGACGTGTGCGGAGCGTGCACGATGCGGTGGTGGTGTAACAGAGGGGACGAGAGGGAAGAGAAACGGGGAGCTCACCGTGATGCGTCGAGTTGCAGAGATGTTCACCGAGCTCGACGGCGGCGTTGCCGTGGACGGCGGGGGAGGTGTGGCTGATCTCCGGGGGTGTTCAAGTGTTTAAACGGGAGCGGGGAGAGAGGGCTTTTGACTTTCGGGTCTAGGTGGGGAAGTGGTGAGCCATGGCGACGTTGCGGTGGTCGGATTCAGAGGGCGTCGTCGCCGGTGGGGGAGCAGAGGAGGGAAACAACGGGAAGGTGGCGATCTGCGGCGGCGGAGAGGGGATAGAGGGAACCTAGGGGTCTAGGGTTAGGTGCAGGGGCTCTGGGGGGTTTTATAGAGGCGCGGAGGCGCGGCGCGGCCGCCGGAGTCGCGCGCGGTCGCGGTGGATGCCGCCGATGCGCGCCGTACTGCTTGAAGAAGCAGATTAGAACGCCGGCACGCATCTTGACGCAACCAAAGCGGTACGGGGCAGGTTAGCCGGGCTGGGCTGGCGCGCGGTAGGTTAGTTGGGTTGGGCTTGGCTATCTGCTGCTCGCGCGCGCTGTTTTCTCCTTTTATTCTTTTTCTGTTTTTTTTTTTTTGTAGCATTGCTTTTGGAAGAAAATTGTTAAGGTTTTAGTTAAGGAAAAATCCAGAAAAATTTAGTTAAGCTATTTAGCTAATTAGAAACCATATTCCAACTTTGGATTTCAAATTTGAGTTTTTAAAATGATAGTTTGTGTTTGAAACCAACTTAGAGGAAATTCAATATTAATGAACCATTAAGAAAAACATGTATTTGAATAGGGTTTCCCCTAGGGTTTGTAGAATGATTTAAGGAGGGCAAAAGCTTGGTGAGTTTTATGGTTTAAAAAGGTACTGAATTTTAAGGGTTGGTTTGAATTGGAAAATGATTTGGAGTTGATGATTTGAATTAATTGATTGGAATATTGGTTTGATTAAAAACAACAATTTAAGGGGTGACAACAAGGAATAAAATGGTTGTTTTTGTTTGTTATTTTTATTCCAAAAGTTGTAACAGATCAAGTATGAAACTAACCATTTGAATTTGTTTGAATTTGAATTATGAAAACAAGATAAAACAGATGCAAACAAATGAAACAAATGCAATGAAATGATGACATGATGCATTGCTTGAAATAAAACAAGGAATCAAACATTCTAGGGGTATTTTTCATACTTGGATGTTACAAAACGCCCCCCCCTTGAAGGAATCGCGCCCCGAGATTCCCTACTGAGAAATGAAAAGGTCCGGATACTTCTTGCGAAGATCCTCTTCGGTCTCCCACGTTGCCTCTTTATCGGAATGATGCGACCATTGGACTTTCAAGAACTTGGTGCTCTTGTTGCGAGTCTTACGCTCGGTCTCATCGAGAATACGAATAGGGTGCTCCTCATAAGATAGATCATCTTGCAGCTCAATGGAATCATGATCAACTGCACGATCTGGATCTTTGAAACACTTCTTGAGTTGTGACACGTGGAACACATCGTGCACCTTGGATAGTTTTTCTGGAAGTTCAAGACGATAAGCATTTTCTGCACGCCTTGAGAGGATGTTAAAGGGACCAATGTATCTTGGTGCAAGCTTTCCTTTCACACCAAAACGATGAGTGCCTCTGAGGGGAGTTACACGGAGATATGCCTTATCACCAGGTGCATAGACCATATCCCTGTGCTTGCTATCATAATAGCTCTTCTGACGAGACTGAGCAATCCTGAGATTGTCACGAATGATACGAACTTTCTCCTCGGCTTCCTTAACAATGTCAGGGCCTAAGAGTGAACGTTCACCAGCTCCAGACCAATTGATTGGACTCCTGCATCTGCGACCATACAGTGCCTCAAATGGTGCCATACCTAGGCTTGCCTGGTAGCTGTTGTTGTAGGAGAATTCAGCATATGGAAGGCAATCCTCCCATTTCATGCCAAAGGAGAGACCACATGCTCTGAGCATATCCTCGAGAATCTGATTGACTCTTTCGACTTGCCCCTGAGACTGAGGGTGATAAGCTGTGCTGAACAGAAGTTTGGTGCCCAATGCTTCTTGAAAGCTTTTCCAGAAATGAGAAGTGAAGATGCTTCCACGATCTGAGCTTATTTCCAATGGAACACCATGAAGAGGAACAACCTTTGCTGTGTAGAGCTCTGCTAACTGGCTAGCTGAGATAGTTTCCTTTACAGCATAGAAGTGAGCAACCTTAGTGAGACGATCAATAACAACGAAGATTGCATCGTTGCCCTTCTTGGACTTTGGAAGCCCAGTAACGAAGTCCATTTCAATCATGTCCCACTTCCACTCAGGATTTTTCAGTGGTTGGAGTAGACCTGCTGTCTTCTGATGGACTGCCTTAACACGTTGACAAACGTCGCATTCAGAAACGTATTGAGCAATTTCACGTTTCATGCCAGACCACCAATACAGAGTCTTAAGATCCTGGTACATCTTTGTACTTCCAGGGTGAATGGATAGAGGAGTTTCATGAGCCTCCTTGAGAATGATATCCTTGAGACTTTGAATCTGAGGAACTCAATGCGTCCTTCGAAGAACACAGTTCCCTTGTCATCAATTGAGAAGGACTTGAATTTATCATTGCCCTCCTTGATGTGCTCTACAATCTTCTTGATTTCATTATCACGAAGTTGTTCAGAACGAATCTTGTCCTCGAGAGTTGGGCTGGCTGTCAAGCTAGCAAGGTATCCTTCAGGAACAAGACCAAGGTTCAGCTTCTGGAATTCTTCATGAAGTGGAGGTTGGCTTTCCATGATCATGAGATTATTGCAATAGGATTTGCGACTGAGAGCATCGGCCATAACATTAGCCTTGCCTGGAGTGTAAGAAATGGTGAGATCAAAGTCTTTAATCTTCTCAATCCATCTCCTTTGCCTGAGATTCAGATCTGGCTGAGTGAAGATGTATTTCAGACTCTTATGATCGGAAAAGATTTCAGTTTTGTTACCCAACAAGTATTGTCTCCATTTCTTGAGGGCAAACACAACTGCTGCAAGTTCAAGATCATGTGTGGGATAGTTTTGCTCATGTGGGTTCAACTGACGTGAAGCATAAGCCACAACTTGACGTTCTTGCATAAGAACTGCTCCTAGGCCTTGGAGAGATGCATCACAGAATATCTGGAAAGGTTTGGTAGTATCTGGGCCAACCAGAACAGGTGTGGAAGTGAGTTTAGTCTTCAGGAGGTTGAAACTCTCATCACATTGTGGAGTCCAAACGAACTTTTTGTCCTTCTTTGTGAGATCAGTGAGAGGTTTGGCAATCTTGGAAAAGTTTTGGACGAAACGACGGCAATAGCTAGCCAAGCCAAGAAAGCTTCTGACTTGTTTCACCGTCTTAGGGGGTTTCCAATCAACAATTGCCTTAACCTTTTCAGGATCAATGGCAATGCCTTTGGCAGAGATGATGTGACCAAGATATGCAACTTCTGGAATCCAGAACTCACATTTGGAATACTTGGCATACAGACGATGCTCGCGAAGTTTCATGAGAGTGAGACGAAGGTGTTCTCCATGCTCTTCCTCGGATTTTGAGTAGACTAGAATATCATCAAGATATACCACAACAAACTTGTCGAGGTATTCATGGAAGACAGAATTCATGAGTCTTGAGAACGTTGCCGGTGCATTGGTGAGACCAAAAGACATAACGGTGTATTCATATAGACCGTAACGAGTGGTGAAGGCTGTTTTTGGAATATCTTCCTTTCTGATCTTTATCTGATGGTAACCCATCCTCAAGTCCAACTTTGAGAATATTGAGGCTCCAGCAAGTTGATCAAAAAGATCATCGATACGAGGAAGTGGATACTTGTTCTTGATGGTTTTCTCGTTGAGAGGACGATAGTCAACCACGAGTCTTTTTGTTTGATCCTTCTTGGCAACAAACAGAGTTGGGCAACCCCAAGCGGAGGAACTAGGCTGAATGTAACCTTTTTCCATGTACATATCGATTTGCTCCTTCAACAATTTCAGTTCAGGAGGAGCTATCTTGTATGGATGCTTAGAGATTGGAGCAGTACCTGGCTCAAGCTCGATCACGAACTCAACTGCTCTGTCCGGAGGCATCCCTGGCAACTCTTCTGGAAAGACGTCAGGGAATTCACAAACCACCGAAACATTTTCAATTGCAGGAAGGGGTTTGGCATCGAGGTTGAACAGCTGAACAGAACTTGATCCATACGGAGAATAGACTATCTGGCCTGAAGTGTGAGAGAGAGTTATTGACTTTTGAGCACAGTCAATTTTAGCTTTGTGGGTCTTCAACCAATCCATACCCAGATGACATCAATGTCAGAATTTCCCAGCAACATGAGTGAAGCAAGGAATATGCGACCTCCAATTAGGATCTCATTGTCCATGCTTATCTTGGATGTTAACATTTGCGGTCCCGGAGAGTGAACAGTAGATTTGATTGCTTAGCGGAACCAGAACTAGGTTGTATCGTTTTGCAAAAATCTTTGACACAAAGGAATGCGATGCTCCAGTATCAAACAACACTTTAGCTGGAATAGAGTTTACGGGTAATATACCGAGAACGACGTCAGCAGCTTCCTCAGCTTTGTCGGCCTTGATATGGTTCACCCTCGCGTTCCTCCCGACAGGCCTGTTGTTGGAGTTGAAGGCTTTAGCCGGGGGAGCACGAACCATTGCCTGGTTGGTGTTGGGGCGAGGAGGTAGAGGTAGCTGCTTCTGAGTGCACTTATCAGCGTAGTGCCCAGTCTCCTTGCACTTGTAGCAAGTGACGACACGAGGAGGACCTGGCCTTGGCTGCCCCATTGGAATCCTCTGACCCTGCATCTGAGATGGGTTGGGTGGGCGGGGACCAAAGCCTGGAGAAGCTTGGGCATTTGGAGCCCGAGTGACAGCACCATTTGGCACCCAGATGCGGCGCTTCTGCGGAGGGGTGGTCATGTTGGAGGAGGAACCACCCTCACGCGAGTGCTTGCGCGACTCTTCGAACGCCTAGCGTCCATTCTCCTCATTGAGCGCGGTGTTCACAAGCTCCACGAAGTCCTTGCACTTGATGTTGGTGAGAGCGTACTTCAGTTCCGGGTTAAAGCCTCGGCGGAACCTTGCCATCTTCTTGGCTTCGGTGGACACTTCGTCACCAGCGTACCGAGCGAGGCGATTGAACTCGTTCTGGTAGCCGAGGACGTCCAGCTTGCCCTGTCTGAGAGAGCAAAATTCCTCACGCATCCTTTCCATGAGACCATCCGGGATGTGGTGCTTCAGGAAGGCATCCTTGAAACATCCCCAGGTGATAGGAAAGCCAGCTCTCATGGTATGGTAGTTCTCCCACCAAGTAGCTGCCTGACCCTTCAGTAGGTAGGTGGCATACTTGACCTTATCTTCCTCAGCAACATGAGCAATCTCCAGAGCCCTGTTGATCTCCCTGATCCAGTCATCAGCATCCAGAGGCTCACGTGTTGCCACGAAAGCCCTCGGCCCCACGCTCAGAAACTCCTTGATGCTGACTCGCGGAGCATTCTGGTTGTTGTGCTGGTTAGCCTGGATCTGGGCCATCTGAGTCACCACTTGGGTCATCTGAGCCAACAGTTCCCCCATTGGTGGTGGCGGAGGCGGGGTGTTCCTGGTTGGAGGCATCCTGAACAGAAATTCATTTTAGCACAACAACAGAAAAGGATAGACTTGGTAACCGAAAGATAGATTATTCCGACGCATGAATAGATAACCAACAGGTACATCATCACATGTTCAAATACATCAGAATATCCAACAGACCAAAACATGGTTCGAAAGACAAGGATAACTAAACATAGCTAAGAACGGATACATCGGTACTCCCATGCTCGTCACGCAGGACGGCGGTGAGTAGTACGACGAGAGATACGGTGAGGAGGAACCCCACGGAAGTAGGTATCACGACGATCCCTGTAGATAGGAACTGCTCTGAGAGCAACTCTCGGAGTGGTGAAGTAGAACGCGTCCTCTCCCTGTGCTCCAAAGAGAGGAATACCACTGTACCCACCTCCAAGGTTGAGAAGTGGACCTCTGATCGGCTCGTAACCTCCAGCATCTGGCAGCGGTAACCCAGCTGTCTGAACGCCACGTGCAAAGCGCTCATCTCCAACAAAGTCTGTGGTGTACGTCGCCAGACGAGTGAGAGCAAGGTGGAGCTGCTCCCTGACTGAGGCTAACTCCTGAGAAAGTGTGGAAGCAACTGCGTCACTGTGCCTCACGAACTGGGCAGTGGTGTGCAGCCTGGAGCTATCAGACTCGTAGGTATCCAGGTCGCGGTGGTCAGTGAAGTGAACTCCCGCTGCCGTGATGTAACCACGTGGGATGTGACGATAGATGGAATCATCAAACCCCCAGTAGTCAGCACGGAGAACGGTGAGACTCACGTACGCTGCCTGCTGCACGGCCATATCCACTGTGGAACCTACTGCCTCGTAGCGGTGAACAAAGCTCCTGCCATCATCCGACAGAATGTAGACGATAGCTCGGTAGAAAGTCTGCTCGAACTCGCGCTGGTGCTCGTAGACCTGGTACTCTGGTGCCCAACGGAACCCCAGATAGGTAACCATGTCCCTCAGCATCTCCGGATAACCGGCGGTGTCCTCACAGCGAGTCATCCGAACCACCTGCGGGTAGAACCTGAGATCCATCTGCAGATGATCGGGAAAGGTTTTGATTAGACTCCGGTAGAAGAAAAATGATGTGGAACACAACAAGGTTCAATGGACGATAAGGATGTTGAAAAGAACATGATATCAAAGCAACACTGGGAAAACGAGACCAAAAGTCCTGAGGTTCTAAGGAGAACCCAAAACACGTGAAATCCTAACTTGAAAGTTTAGGTGAGAACAGAAAACAACGTTGCACTTCCTTACCAGAAAAGGGTGGGTGGGTGGGGAAAGAAGAAAAATGGCAGAATTCCTACTCTCACGTTTCATTTTTCCTATATAGCTACAAAATAGTTTCTAGACTCAACTGCGACCAGTAAAAAGGGATCCTACAGGCAGACAGGCTCTGATACCATTTGTCGCACCCTGGCTTCTAAGGGATACTCATCGTACGAACTGGATAGCAGGTGCTTGGATTATGGGGCATAACTGCTCCCACGTCCCAGCTTCCTGGTAGGCCTGCGCTTATGCGCGACAACACAAGCCCTGCTATTCCACCGTCGATGTAAACTATCCACTAGAAGTCACAGGCACTACCGTCGACGTACTTCATATCAAGCACGCACTGTACGTCAACAGCTTTGAACGAATGATGATCACAACATATCTCTAAGACACAAAAGATTGAAATAAGGTTGCAACAGGCCTTCACTAAGGCAGAGATAGCAGATACAATCATCCAGAGGACACCTGTCCCAACATATCATCCATTACATCAGCGGAAGCAATCAAAAGTGTCTGAGTACAGACAAAACCAAAGGCTTAAGAAGCCGGAGGAAATAAAGAAAACGAAGCCCATCCACGAAGGTTCTGGATCCTGCCCTGGTCCAGCTATCTACTTGTCTGCAGCGTCGTCAAACTCCACGAAGTAGCCGTCCTGGGAAGCATCGTAGTCGTAGTCGTACTCTGCGTAAACCACAGCCCCAACGGGGTCAGTACATCCAAGTACTGGCAAGCAAGACTCACAGTTCATCAAAGAGTTACCCGTCAACACAAGCATAGATGCTTGGGATCAACGGAAGAAAGGGGTGATATGAAAGTTGCTGCTGGCTGCTCTAACCAACTACAGAAGATAACTACAAGTTCCGGCTAACAGAATAAGATGAGATCGAGGATTGTAACCAACTGAAAGATAACTTCAACCAAACCCATCCTGGATCTCGCCCCTTATCCAAAGAAGCAATCCGAGGATAACTCACACAGTTGTGATAAGGTGAATCAAGTTATTGTGTGAATAACCTATTACTAGTCAAGTTATTAATCAGTGGGTGAAACATGATTGATCATTAAGTTGAAGTTGTCCTGAGTACTTGTTAGCCAGTACTTTCACCAAGTAATCCATAACCGCAGAAAACACGGCTTCTCGAGAAGATTATCCCTGCAGGGTTGCACCAATTTGGCCGTACACGCCAGAATAACCCGCCAGATGGGATGCCTCCCACCAAGCGGGGTACTCTACACAACCAACCATTCCTCGCATCAAGCCCAAAGCACCTTGGGCGCACGGCTAATCGAGCCCAGAAGAAAATGGACCCTCATAGCACTCTAAGAACGTGTCCCCCTATATGCCGACTACAAAAGTTCCACCCTGCGCTGGGCTCGCAAAAACATGCATGCGGCAAATAGAAAGCACGAACTAAATGAGATGATTTGGACGAGATGCGAATCAGGTCAAATTGAGGGGGGCGCCCATACTCGCTTCCCACATGCGGTTAGTGCGCTCATCATGGATCAGTAGACAAGACCCTTTTCCTATTAGGGTCGACACTAGCAGGCTTCAAAACCTCTCATGGGCCTCCTGCCGGTGCCTTATCATCAAATTATTATTATTACCATTAGCAATTAACAGGATTGATTGATTAACATTCGAGCCCCGGTACAAATAATAAGATAGTAAAAGTAGTAACCGACAACAGACTCGAGTAAAAGCAACCCTAAGCATGCTAGGTAAGAACAGGCACAAGCAATGGCTGTAGGTATGGAGGTGAGGCAATATTATTGGCTCAGGGAATCGTGTGATAGGTTCGGAGAACAAGCAACGATACATAAGGCTAGCAATAGTAGACAAAAGGATAGTATCGACAACAAGTGTGGAAAGGAACTCGATGATTCATGTGAGTGATAACTTGCCTGGAAGCTCAACAGCCGGGTACTGAGCTAGGTCCTGGGGAGTGGTGTCGTAAGGATCGTCGGTCTCAACGTAGTCGTCGTCTAACCGAGAAGAGGCAAACAAACAAAACAGGTATGTAAACAATCATTGCCATGGCATTGTGCACAATCAAATATGATGCATGACAAGTTAATAGATGTAACAAAATAAACTACTTGATATGATAGTACAATTTAAATGGACAGATATGCAACTATGAGTTGCATATGAAAAGCCCATGGATTTTGGTTAGATTAATTGTTTTCCAACTAATCAACAGGTGCTAGTGGATTAGTATGATGCATGCAACAGGAAAACAACAAAATAACAACATTAGAATCAAATTAGAATAGGGTGTAGCAATTTAGAAGTTTATTATTAATTTAGGGAAAATTTTGGGTGCATTAAAGGTAACACACAAGTAGTTGTTGTTTTCAACCATTTAAAATGTTCAAAACAAATAACAAAGTTGATATTTGAAAAGAACATCAAATTTTGGTTGGATTACATGTTTCACATTTTGAAATTGGACTTTGGATTATTTAATTATGAATTAAACAATATTAAACAATTTTTTAATTGAATTAAACAAGATTTAAATTGTTTAGGCAATTTAAATTGTTCAAACCAGAAAACAAATTTTATATTTGAATAGAACATTCAAAAAGGTGTGAAAAACATATTTTATTTGAATTATTTGAAAACAGTATGAATTAGTTATGAATTATTTCAATTTACATTTGAATTATTCAAATTTGAAATTTAAAAGTATTTTGAAAACTCAAAACAGAACACAAATTGGATATTTGGAAAGATTAGAAAATTTGGATCAGAATTCATATACAGTTTGTATTTATTGGATTTATAAAACCAAAGATATTGAATTTTAAAGTTTGGTTTTAATTCTGCTAATAAAAAAGAAATTTGGAATTTTTAAAATTCGCACTGGAACGTTTGTTACCCACTGGATCTCTACCCTAGCCACTAACCAGTGGGCCACAGGCCACTGTGGCACCGCGCCTGCTTGCGTGGCAGGGAGAGTCAATGGCAGGTGGGCCTGCTGCGCTGGAAGCGAAAAGGAGCAAAAATAGTGGGGCGCTCAGGCCTCGAACCCGCGCCCTGCGCCAGATTCAGAAAACGCGCAACCATCTGCGCTGCGATTCAGTGTTTGACAGTAAACGCGATTGATTCAGGTTAAGGTTCAGCGAGTTTAACTGAACCTGACGAACAAACATTTGCTCGTTTCGTCAGAACAGGAACTCGCCGGCGTTGTGGTGATCTTGGCTGTGCTCGCTGCTGGGTTACGTGCGTGGACGTGTGCGGAGCGTGCACGATGCGGTGGTGGTGTAACAGAGGGGACGAGAGGGAAGAGAAACGGGGAGCTCACCGTGATGCGTCGAGTTGCAGAGAAGTTCACCGAGCTCGACGGCGGCGTTGCCGTGGACGGCGGGGGAGGTGTGGCTGATCTCCGGGGGTGTTCAAGTGTTTAAACGGGAGCGGGGAGAGAGGGCTTTTGACTTTCGGGTCTAGGTGGGGAAGTGGTGAGCCATGGCGACGTTGCGGTGGTCGGATTCAGAGGGCGTCGTCGCCGGTGGGGGAGCAGAGGAGGGAAACGACGGGAAGGTGGCGATCTGCGGCGGCGGAGAGGGGATAGAGGGAACCTAGGGGTCTAGGGTTAGGTGCAGGGGCTCTGGGGGTTTTATAGAGGCGCGGAGGCGCGGCGCGGCCGCCGGAGTCGCGCGCGGTCGCGGTGGATGCCGCCGATGCGCGCCGTACGGCTTGAAGAAGCAGATTAGAACGCCGGCACGCATCTTGACGCAACCGAAGCGGTACGGGGCAGGTTAGCCGGGCTGGGCTGGCGCGCGGTAGGTTAGTTGGGTTGGGCTTGGCTATCTGCTGCTCGCGCGCGCTGTTTTCTCCTTTTATCCTTTTTCTGTTTTTTTTTTTTGTAGATTTGCTTTTGGAAGAAAATTGTTAAGGTTTTAGTTAAGGAAAATTTTGAAAAAAATTTAGTTAAGCCTTTTAGGTAACTAGAAACCACATTCCAACTTTGGATTTTCAAAATTGAGTTTTAAAATGATAGTCTGTATTGAAACCAATTTAGAGGAATTTCAATATTAATGAACCATTAAGAAAAACATGTATTTGAATAGGGTTACCCCTAGGGTTTTTAGAATGATTTAAAGAGGGCAAAAGCTTGGTGAGTTTTATGGTTTAAAAAGGTACTGAATTTTAAGGGTTGGTTTGAATTGGAAATGATTTGGAGTTGATGATCTGAATGAACTGATTGATTAATGGTTTGATTAAAAACAACAAATTAAGGGGTGACAAACAAGGAATAAAAGGGTTGTTTTTGTTTGTTATTTTTATTCCAAAAGTTGTAACAGATCAAGTATGAAACTAACCATTTGAATTTGTTTGAATTTGAATTATGAAAACAAGATAAAACAGATGCAAACAAATGAAACAAATGCAATGAAATGATGACATGATGCATTGCTTGAAATAAAACAAGGAATCAAACATTCTAGGGGTAATTTTCATACTTGGATGTTACAGTACTCCCTCGTCTGAAAGATGGCATACCAAGCTTCCAACCCAGATTCTTGCTCCGATTGCTTGAGGCAGGGGTAGTTTGTTATGTGAGTGCACACGTAGGCGCCTCGGACTATTTTCTCCTTTTTTAGGGGCTTGCCTAAATCGTAGGCGAAGCCGTTGAGGGCACTATTAAGAATAGCTCTTATGTCGTTGTAGTCCTTCTGCATCGCCCTACCCGCATCGAGATAAGTGCGTTGCGACCAATGCGGTTCCATGACGATGAGTGTGCATCCTCCGTTTCTGCGCAGAACATTTCGAACAAGCCATCAATATCATCAATCGGAATACTAAGGAGATTCTAGAAAGAATGTCGGGAAGCGGAGAGGACTACTTACAGGGGAAAGTATGGCATGAGAATGGCGTTCTTATCCTTGTTATCTATCAGAAAACCCGTTATATAGTTCGTGATAACAACCCGGTCCGCAGGTGACCGCAAGTAGTCCTCAACCATGTAGCAGGGGTCCATAATCGCGATGTGCGGGGTATTCTCCATGACCATATTGTGCGCCATGTTGAGCGATACCAGGCGGACAATGCTTCGGTCGAGCTTTCCCAAGTGGAAAACCCTGAATCTGTCTTCGTATCTGATGAAGAGCACCTCTGCGGGATTTGTATCCACAAAGCCCACGGATCGAGGCACCTTGACCACGTATAGCGGGTAGGAAGGATGTTTCTCACGTAGAAGTTCATTCTCTCTGAGCAAATTCCGTCGTGGGTGCTCCTCATGTCACCACCCATGACAGCGACAACCTCTGCGGAAGCATCGGCTGACCTATCTCATGCACCTTCCTCCACAGGACGGCGGGCGGCAAACGGTCTAGGACTCGGCGGCCGCTGGCTGGCTACTATAGGAGGCACCACCTTTCTTCTTGTTGGCTGCCGGCCTCTTCCGATGCTTCTTCGTCCTCAAGCACAGGGGAGTGCCGCTTTGTTTTACCGCCTCCTCGGCCGTAGCACGGAGTGTATTCGGGGTAACCACCATAGGTTGTGGAGCCGTAAAGGCCGTCTGCTCCTCGGGAGTTTCTTGGGAACATGTTAGCTTCTTCTGGATATCCGGTTTTCTGGTGGGTAACTCAGAAGGACCACCCTCTTCACCATCTACCTTCTTCTGGATATTAAGATTTCTGGTGGGTTAATCTTTGATATCAACTATAAAACACAACCTTTATTCATTTGATTCTAGTTTACATGCTTTACATTACTATGCTGATCAAGTTTATGTTGGTAACATGTCACCTCAGAAATTATTTGTTTTGTCGTTTACCTACTCGAGGACTAGTAGGAACTAAGCTTGGGGATGTTGATACGTCATAAACCTATCCTCAGTTTCTTATGTTCCATGTTGTCTTATTATTGTTTCCCACATGTTTTCCTTACACTTTATGTCATTTTTATCGATCTCCCGGGACTAACCTATTGACAAGATGCCACAGAGCCAGTTCCTGTTTTCTGCTGTTTTTAGTTTCAGAAAAGTTGTTCTGGAAATATTCTCAGAATTGGATGATTCAAAAGCCAGATGTCTTAGAACTCCCAGCACGTCCTGGAAGTCCAAAGAAGACCTAGAGGGGGGCCCTGGAGCCCCCACACCATGCCTCCGCGCGGGCTATCCCCTGGCCACGCCGGGGGGTGGTGTGGGCCTCTCGGGCGCCCACCGCCATCGCCCTTTCGCTCATATATACTCCCCGATGCATAAACCCTAGATGAATCGTCCTTTTTCCACCAAAAACATCTATAGCTCCGCCATCGCCTCCGACAAGTTTCGGGGGATAGAAATCTCTGTTCCGGCACCCTACCGAGACAGGGAAGTGCCCCTAGAGCCATCTCCATCGACTCCACCGCCATCTTCATCGTCGTTGTTGTTTCCTATGATGAGGAGGGAGTAGTTCTCCCCCGGGCTGAGGGCTCTACCGGTAGCTATGTGTTTCATCTCTCTCATGGTGTGATCATTATGTGATCATGAGCTTTGTAATCTAGATTGAATAATTAGATCTTACTCTTCATGTGTTATACTACTGAAGTGGTTTTGTTATGAGATCTCCGTAAACACTTTGATCACGGTGTAAAGGTGACAGTGTGTGCACCGTGTGGTTTAGCATGATATTTATATCTTGTGTTGGATGACCCTATGAAATTGTGGCGTTTTTTTAGTATCTTCTAGGGCGCTCAGAGTGACAGCATGGGGTTAACTAGACATGGGTATACAAACTTGAGGAGTACTGTTGCAGCCCTACGCAATGAATTGGTGTTTGTTATTCGACCGGAGAGTGGTTCGGAGTAGCATAGTGAAGATATTGTATTTATGCATTCAATTATGTTATCATTGTTGAGAGTGTCCACTAGTGAAAGTAGGATCCTTGGGCCTTGTTTCTAAGCATTGATACACCGGTTACAATCAGTTCTGCTACATATTTGCTTGCTGCCATTTTTATTTCAGATTACTATTATCACTTATACACATCCATATTACTTGTATTTCACTCTCTCTTCTCGGAACTAGTGCACCTATGCAACTGAAAATTGTATTAGGTGTGTTGGGGACACAAGAGACTTCTTGTATCGTAATTGCAGGGTTCCTTGAGAGGGATACCTTTGACCTCTTCCTCCCTGAGTCTGATAAACCTTGGGTAATCCACTTAAGGGAAACTTATTGTTGTTCTACAAACCTCTACACTTGGAGGCCCAACACTGTCTACAAGAATAGAAGCATGCATATACATCATTGAGACCTCTTTAAAAATGCTTAAAGATGTTATTTTCCCTAGGTTTGGTGTGCCTAGATATCTTATGACGGATGGAGGTTCTCATTTTATTCATGGTAGTTTTAGAAAAAACCCTTGCTAAATATGATGTTAATCATAAAATTGCCTCAGCTTATCATCCTCAAACCAGTGGGCAAGTAGAGTTATCAAATAGAGAAATTAAATCTATCTTTCAAAAGACTGTTAATAAATCTAGGAAGAATTGGCCAGATAAGTTGAATGATGCTTTATGGGCTAACAGAACTGATTATAAAAATCCTATGGGTACGTATCCCTATAAAATGGTTTATGGAAAAGCTTGTAGCTTGCATTTAGAATTAAAACACAAAGCTTATTGGGTCGTGAAAGAATTAATTAAAGATTTTAATCTAGCTGGTAAGAAAAGAATGCTTGATTTCAATCATTTAGACGAATGGAGATGTGAAGCTTATGAAAATGCCAAGCTCTTTAAAGAGAAAGTTAAACAGTGTCATGATAAAAGAATCCTTAAAAGAGATTTTCATGTTGGCGAGAACGTTCTATTGTATCGGTCTCGTCTCAGATTTTTTGCAGGAAAATTACTCTCCAGATGGGAAGGACCATATATTATTGAAGAAGTTGATCGTTCTGGTGCAATCAAAATTGCTTCCCTCAAAGATAACACTACACAAGTGGTAAATGGTAAAAAACTCAAACATTATATTTCTGGGGATTCCTATGATGAAGATGTTGATGTTATTCAAGTAATGACTCTGGAGAAGTTCATCGGAGGGAAGATTCCAGAATCTGCAGAGTCTGTTTTGGAATAGATAACAGTTCTATTAAGAAAAAGTTTGCGGATTACCTTCCAAGTTATAATTTATTGGTTTATGGAAAATATGAAAAATACCGAGCCGAAGAGGAGTTGGAGATGGTGCCCAGAGGCACCACACCACCTAGGGGCACGGGCCCACCCCTGGTTGTGCCACCCTATGGTGTGGGCGGCCCGGAGCCCCTCTCCGACTCGTTTTCGACCTGGACTTTCCTTTCATTATGTATATTTTTCTACATAATCCCTCGGACACCCTGTGGTCCGTATATTGTTTTCTCATCGTGTTTCTATTTCGAGTTGTTTGTGCCAGGATCTGTTTTTAGTTTTAGAAGCACCATGGTATCCGCCAACAACAACAAGAGGAAGGGACCAAAGGAAGATGATCTCCAAGACCGGAATCTGGAGGAGGAGATCGAGAGTGGAGCTGAATGAGATGTAGAAGAAAACCCGCGGGTGCGTCCACGCGCTACCATCGCAAGAGTTGGAGTGGTTGCAAAACCTTCCAAACAAACGGCAAGGACTAACACTGGATGGATGGCCTGACGTCACTTTTTATCCCCAAATATTCCACTTTCAAGTATTAAGAGACCTTTCGAGACTTTAGTTCATGAATATCAATATATGAGGGTACCAGAGACAAGGTTGCCTTCTTGCTGGGATACGGATCGTTCTAACCGTGCAGATAGAGAAATATCTCAACCTAAGGAAGTGTGGGAAAAAATCTAGATGGCTGGAATTCATCGATTGACAAGCATGCAAACGTATTGATCACAATACGGAGATGATGCGTATACTTATATTTGTAATTGAAGATCTGAAGAAGTCAATTGATAAGCTCATCGAGAAGGATTCACCACCACCACCACCGAAGAAATGATTCGTCATTGGTATTGGCATCCCCTTGGTTTGTTCCAAGCTTGGGGGACTGCCGCGGTATCATCTTTATCTTTCACCCTTTTTACCTTTTAGTAGAGTCATATCATCAGTAGAGGAAATATCATATAGTATGGTTTGCAGTATGGAAGTGTCACTCCTTAGTTGGTTATCGTTGTATCGCTTGGTTTGAGTTGCCGTAATGAAATATTCATGAGAAGTTTCATCATCTACTTGTTCTACTTTATTTTAATTTGCAATTTTTGTTATATGATTGATCTTGTTATTAGTATTGGTATCAATGTTGGAGCTTCAAGATAATCTAGTTGGTTTTGGCAAACTTAGCATTGGTCAGTAACAACAATTCGTTGAGACTTAAGTAGAAAAGAGGGAGTTGCATGTAGATATATTATTCCATGATCTTTCTTTCTTGTTAGCTCATAAGCTTAGTATTCTCAAATAAGTTTGTTTGCACCTTCAAGGAATATTGAATGATTGGCTTTATCATATATGTTTTTGTTTGTTTTACTTCAATTTTTATGCTTGCTACACAACTTTGCTAGCCAAAAAATTGTACTGAGAGGGAATGCTTCTCGTGCATCCAAGCATTGAGCCCAAAACCTTGCCATTTCTGTCGACCATACCTACCTATTTGTGGTAATTAACCGCCACTCCAAGTAAATTGCTCATGCGCTACCTTTAAAACCTTCAAAATTACTCATGTTTTGTGTTCCTGTTTTTGCTCATGAGTACATAAATGGAGAATCTTTATCTCCCTTGTTGATTGGATTTCACACCCTGTACTAGTGGCTTCATCCGCTTATCCAAATGCTAGAAGAGCTGGCAGCAGGGTGCCTAGCCCCAAACTAATAACACAAATTCTCTTCACTGTTTTTCCCCTGATTTATCACAAAGCATAATTGTTTAAACAAAAGAGAAAGAGGGGTGGCCTTCTACACCAGTTGCGTGCTTTATATGGGAGCCGCTCTTGTGAAGTCTAGTTGGCTTGTGACGTACTGTATTTTCTGTTTACCATTCGTTGACATTAGCATACACCTCCCAAAATTAGACACTCCTTCATGGTTTGTTATTGTTGGCACACCCGAGGATTCGGTTAGCCATGGTTTGTGTAAGATGGATGGGGGAGCGTCAAACATTTTATACCTCTGTTTGTTAAAATAAAAGCTCTAGCACATGAGTGATCCATGCTTCCCTCTACGAAGGTCCTATCTTTTACATTTATGTTGAGTCAGTAAACCTATTTCCTTCTATCTTAAGCAAGCATTTGAGTTGTTGCGATTCATCCATCTACATGTTGATTTACTCAATCATGTTCTTTATTCTTCCTTGTTACAAATGCTTTTATCTGTTTGAATACCACTTTGAAAGTTACCAATGTCTGCAAAGAGACCGTTATATTGAGCATGATAAACTCTGCATTATAGCTCTAGTATAAAGACTATGATCGAAAGATAAGTACACTGTTGATTGTTCTCTGACCAACAATGAAGTTTGCCTTTACCAATTTTTATTTACTTTTTGCACCATTATTGTTCCTATCCTTGTTTCAAGTTTGATTATATGAGAGGAAGTTGTTGTCTAAAATGACTTGTTCTTTGTTAGATGTGATGCCTCTTGTCCGTATTTTATTTATCGACACCTCACTCCATAAACATGTGGTCATTTTACTGAGTTCAGTTTCGCTTGGGGACAAGCGAGGTCTAAGCTTGGGGGGAGTTGATACGTCCATTTTGCATCACTGTTTTATATTGTTATTTCCTGTTATTCATCGATATATTTCATGTTATGGTGCATCACTTATGTTATTTTATCTTATTTTGCATGTTTCATAATTTTTGGAGAATAAACACCGGGACCAGAAATCTGATGGAAAAAGCACCGTCAAGATACCCTATTTCAGAAGATCAGAAGCAGAGGGGGGACACCGGAGATGTCTTAGAAGTCCAGATGAGGGAGCCAGCCACGAGGAGAGCCAGAGGGGGGCCACCTGGGGCCCACACCATGGGGTGGCGCGCCCCCATTGGTCGCGCTGCCACGTGGTGTGGCCACCCTGGCCCACCTCTGGTCGACCCCTTTTGCGTACTTGACCCCAGGGAACCCTAGGCCCTGGGCTATCATCGAAGAATTATTCCGCCGCCGCCTTAGGGCGGAAAACACCCGAGAGAGAAAATTTCTCTAGCAGGGAGAAATCTGTTGGGGAAATTCCTCTCCGGAGAGGGGAAATCATCGCCATCGTCACCGTCATCACTCAGGGCATCATCAAGATCGTCATAATCATCACCACCAGCACCATCACCTTTATCATCCACCATCATCCCTCTATAACAATTAGGGGCCTCTATCGTTGTTTTACATTAGTTCTCTCTCTCGGTGTGGATTACTTGCTAGTAGTTGATGCTTGTGAGATTTATCGGTGTTAGCACTTTATGAACAGATTGTTATTGTCCATTATATCACCTCTGATTATGATCCATATGATGTCTTGTGAGTAGTTATTTTAGTTTTTGAGGACATGGGAGAAGTCATGATGTTAGTAGTGAACTTATGTTGAAGTAATATCTCGTGGTTCGGTATTTAAGTTGTGGTGCTATTCTTCTAGTGGTGTCATGTGAACGTCGACTACATGATACTTCACCTTTATGGGCCTAGGAGGATGCATTGTTTATTTTAATACTAATTGTGGGGTTGCCGAAGTGACAAAAACCTAAACCCCCGTTAGGAACCAATGCACGAGGGAGCATAGAATCCCGGAGTTTTAAGGCCGTGGTTAGTTTTATCTTAATTACTTTCTTGTATTTGCGGATGCTTACGAGGGGTATAATCATAAGTATGTATTAGTCCTAGTTGGGTGGTTCATTAGCTTAGGTTTACCCACACAACACTTCACGAACCAATGGATATTAATCAACCGTAACGAAGTGAAAGCACTTGACGAAATTACCATGTGTCCTCGAGAACGTTTGATAGTCATAAGTAACACAACCGGCTTGTCCTTTGCTCTCAAAAGGATTGGGCCACTTGATGCAATATTATTTACTGCACTTTATTTACTCGCATTATATTTATCTGCTATATCAAAATCTCCAAAAACTTGTTTGCTAGTGTTTACAATGAATCCTCTATCCAACCTGCTTGTCAACACCTTCTGCTCCTCGTTTGGTTCGACACTCTTATTTATCGAAAGTACTACAATACACCCCATATACTTGTTGGTCATCAAGTATCTTTACACTTAGTCCAAGAATCAATACTATTTCTAGGCAAAGATAGCAACCATTCTTTAGCTCTTCCTCTCAAAGAGAAACGAAACAATTTTAGTTTAATAATATCTCCATCTACATCTTTATATTTTTTCATCTCACATAGTTCAACAAAATTATTAAGATGGACAGTAGCATCATCAATACTAATACCAGAAAATTGCTCCCTCATAACAAGGTTTAAAAGTGCAGGCTTAATCTCATAAAAATCAGCAGTAGGAGCAGGTCGAGCAATAGGTGTGCTAATGAAATCATTGTTATTGGTGCTAGTGAAGTCACACAACTTATTGTTCTCAGGAGTAGTCATTTTAGCAAGATTAGAAAAAGGATAAAAACTACAGCTAGAATAAGAACTATTTTTTTTTATGTTTTTAATATAGAGAAGCAAAAAAGATAAATAGAATAAGCAAAACTAAAACAAAGTAAAGAGATCGGAAGTGAGAGACTCCCCTTGCAGAAATTCTCTTCCTCCCCGGCAAAGGCGCATCAAAAGGTTGATGGAGTGTGGACACACGCTCGTTGGGAGACCCCAATCGCAAGGTGTGAAGAGTACAACAGCAAGTTTTCCCCCAGAAAAGAAACCAGGGTTGAATCGACCAGTAGGAGGAAGGAGTAAGTTCATAAGGTTGATGCAGGTGAGATGGCAGGAC
The DNA here is from genome assembly GCA_028641055.1 of Alopecurus myosuroides. Taxonomy (NCBI): domain Eukaryota; kingdom Viridiplantae; phylum Streptophyta; class Magnoliopsida; order Poales; family Poaceae; genus Alopecurus; species Alopecurus myosuroides. The sequence continues at coordinate 168,274,231 of CM054058.1, forward strand.
GCACTACCGGTTCAACAGCAACGTGGACCCTACACAACACAATCAAATCACTTTGCCCCAACGAAGCGGTGAGGTTGTCAATCTCACCGGCTTTGCTTAAAACAAAGAGGTTAAACGTACGGTGTGGAAAACAATATGAAAACAGTAGCATCAGTGTGAAAACAATGGAAGCAGTGTGTATTATTAGTATGAGGAAAATGGACCGGGGTCCACAGTTCACTAGTGGTGTTTCTCCGTGAAAGATAAATAACATGTGCGGTGAAAACAAATTACAGCCAGGCAACTGACAAAAATGAAGGCTGCACCGTAGTGCATATGCATGACATAAAGATTACCATGTCATTCGTGCATGCATTACAACAAGATACATAGTCCGTCATCCAACTTCATCTATGACTAATAATCCACCCTCTGAATATCATCCGAACAAACATTGGGTATTAAGTTGCAAGCAACGGATAATCGCAGTAAGCAAAGTGTGTAATGTAAACAATAGAACCGTCCTAAGACAAAGCATTGTTGTTTTCTCCCTAATGGCAACATCACATCCTCTATCCGTCACGTTTCTGTCACTCGAGCACAGATTCAAAGGAGGCATGAACCCACTATCGAGCATAAATACTCCCTCTTGGAGTTACTAGCATCTACTTGGCCAGAGCATCTACTAATAAAGGAGAGCATGCAAGATCATAAATAACATATGCATGAAGATAACATGATATATTGATAATCAAAAGACGTAGCATTCAACATTCATCGGATCCCAGCAAACACAACATGAAGTATTACATAAAGATGATCTCGATCATGTGAGGCAGCTCACGAGATCTAAACATGAAGCATAAAGTGGAGGAGACAATCATCTAGCTACTGCTATGGACCCGTAGTACATGGATGAACTACTCACGCATCACTTCGGAGGAGGGCATGGTGGCGTAGACCCCTCCGGCGATGAATTCCCCTCCCGGCAAGGTGCCCGGGAGAGCTCTAGAACCCTCCCAATCTCGGGATGATGATGATTGCGGACTCGGGTGTTTCTCGGGAAAAAGTGGTATATTTTTAGGATTGATATGTCGGGGGGATTATATAGGCGAAAGGGCGATGGCAGAGTGCACCTGGGGGGCCCAGACCACCCCCATGCGCGGCCACGGGGGCGCGCCGCCCTATGATGTGGCCTCCCCTTGGCCCCTCTCCAGGTATCTTCGGGACTCCGGGGAACCTTCGGGAATTCTAAGACTTCCGGGCTTCGAATTTTCCAATTCTGAGAACAAATTTTCTAAAACTAAAAACAGCAGAAAACAGAGAACGCCGCCTAATTGTGACATCTTCATCCTCGCCGAGTTAGCAAAACCATACTCACGATTGTGCTCTGTATACTTCAGGCTTCAGCCCTTATTTAGTGAGATTGCAGGAGTAGGAACGCCCTGTTTTCTCGTCTACAGTTTTCCCACGTCCCCTCCCCCCCGCGGTTCTACCAGTAGCCTTATGGTACCCCCGTCCATGATCCTTACTACGAAGTCTCGACAGTTGGCGCCCACCGTGGGGCCAGCGACGTCGGGAGTTACGTTCCGAGCGGGAATACTCGGCGGAATCGGCTGCACAGTAACTGTCGGAAGCCTGGAATTCGGCGGAGATGTCGGACGCTTCCTCGACAAAGGATCTTATATGTCGGCACGGAATCATTCGGTAAGTGCCTTCGTTTTTGTCGATTGGATCTACTAATGTTTTCATCGGTTTAACGGCAGAAGTAATGGGATTACGTGGTGGAAGTCATTTTATCCCACCCACACTATGCCCAATAGATGAAGGCTATAATGCCACACTCTGCTCAGACCTGCCCTATTCATACGGAGGGGTAGATCCGGCTTCTGTGGCTGCATATTGCCAAAACCCATCTGGATTTGCCGCCTCTTTGGAGATGGTTGTAACCAGATCTCACTTCATTGGTATGGTGCGTTCTGAGACCGCTAAAACCACGGAAGACGAAAACCCCGTTGAAAAACCAGAAAATCATGATACCACGAAAAAGACGGAAAATGAATCAAAAACGAAGGAAGCTAACAGCACATCAGCTGACTGCGTTGAGAAATAGACACCCATAAAAAAGGCGCACCGGACATCTCCATCTCCACTAATATAAAAAGCAAGAGACCGACAGATCCAAATAAAACTGGCCATCGGATGAAGTAATCAGACGGTTCACATCAGCGGTAAAACACCAGTCGGACCAAGCAGTCAACAAAAGGATAAAACAATCGAACGAGGACAACTGCACGCCACAAGAGACCTCTGTCTGCTTCCTCTGGCTATAGGATTCCAACCGTCGACCTGCACGCCGCCGTGCCATGACCCGCGCCAGCCACGCCCCAACCCACCGCCTTCGTCGTCGCTGAGCACGCCTCCAGCACTGGAAGCCGGCGCCCGCGCCCACGCCCTGCCCGACTCGATTTGGTGCGCCGCTGCCCTGCTGAAGTGGCCGTCCTGCCCGACGTTGCTTCATCCGCTGCCGCCGACCTGCGGTGGCCGCCCTGGACGAGGCCCGGACGAACCCCCGCCATAGCTGGACGCCCCCATCCTTGCCGCCTCCGTCTTGCGGTGGGCGCCCTGGACAACGCCCGCACGACCCCCGTCAGCGGACGCCCCGGACCTTGCCGCCGCAGCTGCCGTCATAGCTGTACTCCCGCGTTGCTCATCGTCTGAAACCATCAAAGGTATGTACAATCCGGGAGGAATTTCCCCCTAATCGTGCTCCTCTCCACTTCTCAATTTTTAGTGCCACTTCTGAATTTTTACACATGCACCAGTAGTTCATGTTAAAGTAATCGATTGAAGATGTACTGCCACCAAAATGATTTCACTGGATCGGTTCATCATGTTCTGTACTACCCTGTTGTAAAACAAAGAAGATTTTTACTGCCACTTCTGAATTTTTACACATGCACCAGTAGTTCATGTTAAAGTAAGCGATTGAAGATGTACTGCCACCAAAATGATTTCACTGGATCAGTTCATCATGTGCTGTACTACCCTGTTGTAAAACAAAGGAGAGCATGTTCACGGGTCTGCATTAGTTGAAAACCACCATCATTTAGGCAAATAAATAAACAATAGCAGCTAAATATACACGGGTGAGAATAAGAGATCGGACGTGTTTTCAGTCAGTCTGTTCAGTAGGTTATTCAGTTTCAGTTTGGGCATTCATTAGTAGCTAAACCCCACCACTGCACGAAGTCGGACTGCCCTAACTGCCGCCACCGTCGCACTGCCTGGGTAAGGACGCCGCCGTCACACTGGCCCGGCGTCAGCCGCTGCCCTCGCACTGCCCGGGGAAGGATCATCCAACGTATCTGAATTTCTCATCTGGATTGCACCTCTATATGAATCTGAATTGCACTTGTACGTATGTTTTCAATGCTCATCTCAATTGCATTTCCTTTGCTCTGAAATGTGGGGTTTTTCTCTGGGACTGTAGTATTATGTATTGCCACACGTGGATCCATTAGTGATGTATCTCATTACTGAAAAGTAAATCTTTTCGGTCCTGATAATGCAGCAAAACTGTCCTTATTTTTCCTCTTGATACTTAGAATCTAATTTACAAATTAATGAGGCCCATTTGGCTGCTTCCTTCTTATGCTTAACTGTTAATTCTAATGTACTCCATGTCAGTACATAGAAGGAACTAACTTCTATTGTTCTATTAATCCAGGTGCAGCAACCAGCTACCAGGAGGCCGCCGTCCTGCTCTAACCGTCTTCGCCGTACCGGGTCTTCATGGCCAGCAGGACAGACGCCGACTTCATCTGCATGATCCAGACGTATTGACGGGATCTTCTCAAATCGATGTAAAACAGCTGAGCATACTTCTATTTGTTTACAGTTAAACAGATTTTGTTGCTGAATCATGCACTTGCATATTAGTGGAGATTACTGAATTATGCACTAGCATATTTGTGTTTACAGTTGGCAAATTTGGTTACGGTGACCACATTCAGTAAATCAGTATTCAGTTCCCAATTTACACACACACGCCTGATCACAGATAGCCATACTCAAGTTGTTAACATAGTACACTGAACCATTTTGTAATGCTTCCCCTTTGCACAATCTGGTACATGATGTACACAATTTCTTCATGTTTACCCGGACCGCAATTAGAATCACTCATATTCGTATGTTTCAGCTGATAATGTACCAAGTTCAGATAATGTTGTTATTTAGTATCATCTCCTTTCTTGATGCTGTGATAGTGGCCAATGGAAGTTATTGTATTTACGTGGAGCTTTATTTGTAGAAGATGGGTTGAATTAACACGAAGTTCAGATTGCAGATATTGTACCAAGTTCAGATATTTTGTGACCTGCACTAAACATGATTTGGGAATATGTTTGTGTGTTAACTCAATTGTAAGTTTCAGATGATATGCAATACACACTAATCTTCCAAAACAAGATAGGACATTAACCACTCAAATTACCTTCCCAGATAAAAAAAAACTTTAAATGTCAATCTGGTATACTATTTGTTCTTGATTCATTGGCATACACTTTCCCCCACAATTATTGATTTTGATCCATTGCCTGCTTGTAGTTTGTCTCCAGTGGTGGTTGGTACAGCCAACTTGCTAATTAACAGAAGAAAAGTTTTTTCTGGATCCAGAATGATATGTTTGAGCAATCACTTCTGTCATAAAGTTAAAGCTGTGAATAAAATTCTATAGGCAGGAGTGTATACATATTGTTTCTTGTACGGTATGATGGACAGAAGATACTCATTCGATACTGTAGCTTTTTAATCTTCTAATTCTTGTTGTACAATGATCCGATTGTATCTCATATAATTTTTTTCTTCATTTTGCAGAACAGATTTGGGAATCTATATGATTGGTTTAGTTATTATTTTATTCAATCTTGATATCTCATAGCATTGATAAATAATTTGAAGGTTCAGAGTGGCCAGATCACCATGTCGGCTACTCCGTAAACTCGGTAATAATTTTTGTTTTTGTTTCGCTGCAAACTCCATGCCCCAAATGGATGTATGGATTCGGGACAGCTTCCTACACGGTTAATGGCTAATACCGTGTGTACATTTTGCGCGAGAAGAATTTATCATTTTTTTTAATCTTAGCTCCTAATTTTCTCATGTGGAGTTTGGTCTTTCACGGTTACTGACTCATGTTCAGTTTACTACTAGATTTGGCGACATGTAATATTCTGAGTTGATGTAAAATAAAATGGCTGCACTCGCATGAATGTCCAAGAACCTGAACCATGCTCACAAATGGTGTCACCTGGTAAAGTAGAATAAATATTATTTAGTATGTACCATTCAGACGAAGGCACTTGCGGTCTGTCTATACCGAAATTGTAGGAACGATTCCTCCGGTACCGAAAATAGATATCGACTCAATAGGAACCATTCCCCTGACAGTAAAAAATAGATCGGAGAGAGTATATATAAATTCCCACAACCTAGCGTTTCCATATTCCCGATATGTTCCGTTCCACCGCCCTGCTGTACTAGCCGCAGGGAGATCAAAGAATTGTTACCGTTCCTAGCACCGGACGCGTCTTTCTCGGCTGCTGCCGTGCTAGTGCCTCGATTTTACGCAAAGAAAGAAATGCGTGTTACATTTCCTCAAGTACCACGCAAATCAAGCGCGTGACAACACCCCTAACATTGTACTCCAATATCTAAATATCATCAAGGAGTATATATTAGTCGGATGCTTATTTCATGTTCAAACGATGTCAAATTATACCCACATTACTTCAAGCGAGATCGATTCTTATAATTTTCTGCAATGTCTTTTTGTTGTATTTATTATATTTGTTATTGTTACATGTGTATTACACGTGCACGTTTACTAGTAGGACGTGTTTGTTTCATGAGAGGGAGCGCAAACGTAAATGGAATCAAGTTACACTGTTACCGTAAACGTAATGAAGTAAAACTGAAACTTGTTTGGATGCAGATTGGTAATGTTAACAAAAATCTGAAAGGGCTGACCATGCGAAACGGACGACCTGGGGCCCGCCACTCTCTGCCTTATCCCACCTCGCTCGTCCACAGTCATCTTCTTCCTTCGGCAATCCACCCTCCATGTAGAAATAAATCGATATTTTCCTCCAGCCCCATCTAAGAAACAGAATAAGGACAAGGAGTGCCTCGCCGTGCACATCGTCGGAGCCGGAGACGCGGCGGCGGGCTACGGCGCCGAGCCTAGAGCGAGACCTCGGCGAGCTAGAACTTATCGCTGGGGGTGCGGTGTTCGTCGGTGGAGGTGGCGACTATGCTGAGGCGCGGTGGTTCTTTATTCACTTTCTCTCCGGCAGGTGTGAGGGCGGTGGTTCTCTTCTTCACCTCCGGCGTCCCGACAGCTATGGGACCAAATTTCTGGTCAACAAATCTTGTAAAGAAGGCTAACAAATCTTGAAGCCCCAACTATGGCGGTGCTCCTCGCCTCCACAAACTCTGGTAGGTTGAAAGTGCAAACGCGTTTAAATCATCTTGTTTTGGTGTTTGTTAACAACACATGTACTGCTAAAAGGTGTTGATGTATTTCAGGGCTATATCAATTTATTTGTTATGGTGGTGTGTTGCTACAAAAAGGAGCAAGTCTTCAAGTCTCTGGTTGCTGGAGTTTTCTCCAGGCCGGAGTCTCCGGTCTCCCAGACCGGAGTCTCCGGTGTGGAGATTTCGCCTACGCATTTCCTCTGGACGAGCTGGTGTCGCGTGCTGCACTCGCACCGGAGACTTACAGGATACTTACCGGAGTCTCCAGTGTGACTGGAATCGAATTGTTTCGCTCGACCCCAGACTCCCTCTGTGCCTTCCCGCAGCGCCAAGACCGGAGTCTCCGGTCCCCCTGGCCGGAGTCTCCGGACTGAAATATTTCTGAAGAATTCCAAGTGCTGCGCACCTAGTGTCACCTGCTGCATCCAGTCCGGAGGGACACCGGAGACTGTCCGGAGTCTCCGGACCAGACCGGACTCTCCGGCCTTTACTCCGGAGTCTCCGGTGTGAAATCGCCAGATCTGCTCCAACGGCTCTTAGACTTTATGAGGGGTATAAATACCCGCTCCCCTCCACCTACCTCCAGCTAGCTCGACCAGAATTAAAGTCACCATTGTTGGAGCTCCCCCACCTTGCTAGATCTCCCAATCCAACCACCCAAAAGCCTTGATCTTTGGAGGATTGAAGGAGAAGGCCCCGATCTACGTCTTCACCACTCGGATTTCATTTCCCCTCTCTTTTGCTTGAGAGATCTTTGCCTAGGGTTTCCTCTTGTGGAGAACCTAGGCTTCTTGCTACTCTTGGTGATTTGTGAGTGTTGGGAGCCCCCAATTAAGTTGTGGGTGTGTGCCCCAAACTTGTTTCTAAAGGACTCAATCCCCGCCTCAAAGGGGTTCAATAGTGGAAGGTGAACTAGGCCTTCGTGGCGGAGTTCATCGGAGAATAGGGTGAGGCCTTAGTGGCGTTGAGTAGGCCTTCGTGGCGAGCTCACACCCCTCCAACGAGACGTACTCCCTTAACAAGGAGGAACTCGGGAATATATCGTGTCTCCGTGTGCTTCCATCGGTTACCTCGTTCCCCTCTCTTTACTTACTCGTACTTGTTGCATTTATTGTTGTACTAGTTGTATTAAGTGTAGTCCTAGTTGCATTTATTGCTTGCCTTGTCATATAGGTAAATTCACCCCTAGTTGCACTATCTAGAGAATTTACCTTCTTGTCAAGCCTAAATCTTAAGAAAAATTAAAATTGGTCGTAGCACCTATTCACCCCCCCTCTAGGTGCCCATACTTTACTTTCAATTGGTATCAGAGCTTTGCTCTTCTTTCGGGCTTAACCGCCCAAGAGTTTAAGTATGGGAGATGATTTGGTCGACCCTCCGTCCGTTGGCAATGTGACCATGGATGGTCTCAATGCTTTGAGAAATTCATTGACCTCATCCATAGACACCAAATTTGATGAGTTGCGTCAACTCATGACACAACTCCTCAAAGCCAAAGCACCGGAGGTAGTCGAATCATCTCTTCCGGAGACTAATCCGGAGGGTGCCAAGAAAGGGGTAGATGGTGATCCATCTAAAACTTCTTCCGCCGAAGAATCCGCTAAGAAGGGTGCGGGTGGAGAGGAAGGATATCATGCCGTTGATGGCCGATATTCTCCCGATCCCCCCGTCCCTCATCCTCATATAATCCCTAGGGGAGATCCACCTAAAATTGATGCTTTCTCTTTTCGTGAATGGCAATACTATATGGAGACTCACATGAATTCTTCTTGTATAGATCTTTGGAGGGTCACTTGTGACGGATACAAACCATTTGATCCCAAGAATCTCACAAGAAGAGAAGCCGTAGATTGCCAACTAAACTACACCGCTTTGTCCATCCTTCAACAAGCCGTGGGTCCCAACCACATGCCGCATCTTCATCATTTCTCCACCGCCAAAGAAACATGGGATGCACTAGTCATCATGTTTGTTGGGAATGAGAGCATGCAAAGAAATCGCTATGACACTTTGACCAATGAGGCCGAAGGATTTTTCATGCGTGATGGAGAAGATCATGTTGACATGTATCGAAGACTCAAAACTCTTGCCACCGCCTTCTCTAGTGCGGGTGCAAAGTATATTGACGATACTTGGATCAAGAGAAAGTACATGATTGCCGTAATGCCATTTGAGGGCACGGACTTGAAGAGCATTCAAGGAAGACATGATTTCTCCTCCATGACCTCAACTCAAGTGATGCAAGAATTGTGCTCCTACAAAGTGCAAACCAAGAATGCTCTTGACAACCGTGCTAGGGCCATTGGAATGCACCAAGGAGCATCTGTTGCTTTGAAGGCCAAGGCTTTGTCAAGAGAGGTTGAGAATGAAGAAGATGGAGAAGAAGCATTGCCTCCTTTGAAGGAACAAGACTATGATCCCGTTCTAAAGGATCTCATTGCTCTTACCGTGCAAAAGTTTTGGAACAATCCCCCCAAGGGCAAGAAATTTGTTGAGGAGAAGACTAAGTCTCGTTATGGAAATGATGGGTCTCAAAAAGTTAGATCTTGCTTCAATTGCCAAGACAAGTATCACTTCATTGTGGAGTGCCCCTATAAGAATAGAGAGCTCCATAGTGGAAAGCTCATTCGCAAGGACAAGTCCAAGGTTGAATACAAGAAAACTAATTTCAAGAAGAAACCATTCAACAAGAAATCTCCCACCAAGTTTGTGCTCTTGACTCAAGAGGAGTATGATTCCGGGAGTGATGAAGAAGAAGAAACCACAAGTGAAGTGGCCGCTCTAGCTATTGCTTCCACTCCATCGTCTTCATCTGTCTTTGAATCCCCCAATGAAAATCTTCCTCAACGCAATGCCAAGTGCTTAATGGCTAAGGCCATGGACGTATCATCCTCTCCTAACTCTAAGACCCCTAGTGAATTAGAACATATTGCTAGTCTTAGAGAAGAAGATGAAAGGGTCTCCTTGGACCGTTTTATGTCTAACATGCAAGGGGAGACCAAGAAGTACTTTGAGCATCTCATGAGGCAATTGGGAGAGGCCCAAGAGGCCCTTGAGAAGAAAGGTGAGGTTGAGAGAAGGGATGCGGATGAAATTGCATCCCTCTCAATGACTCTTGAAGAAGAGCATGATGGTAGAATTTCTCTAGAGGATGAACTTGAATCTATTGAATTAACCCATAATGAACTTGTCTCAAAAATCACTAAGGAACGTGATCTTGCCATTGCTAAATATAAAAATGCTAAAAAAGGATAAAGTCGAGTTTGGGGTTGGTCATGGTAAACTAACCGAGGAGTTTGAAAAGATAACCAATGCTCACAAAGCTTTAGAAAGCCAACACTCATCCCTCAAAGAGTTGCATGAACAACTTCAAACTCAACTTAATCAACCTAACAATCCTAGCACCTATACTTTTTCTTGTGATCATGCAAATATTATTGAAGAAAATGCTAGGTTGAAGGATGAGCTAGCAAGGCTCAAGGGCAAAGGCCCTCAAGTTGAGAAGGTGGTAATACCTACCCCACAAGTGGTTGCCCCTAGCTCTAATGCGGTCATTGCTAGACCACAATTGAGTTCTCCAAGGCAACAAGTGGGTAAGCAAGGTCTTGGATATGTAGCCAAGAAGAAGAACAAAAAGAAGAAGAACCAAAATGGTGCTTCGGGTGGTATTGTCATTAGGGACAACACTACTCTTAGCACACCCGCACAAGCAAACAATGTTGCCTCGAGTAGTAGTGTCATGAGGGACAACACTACTCGTAGCACCTCCGCGGGAACTAACAATCCACACCATTTCTTATATGTTGATTATTATGGTGTTGTGCAAGCTAAATATGTTGGTCCTATTGAGGGTTTCATTGACTATACTATTTGGGTTCCAAAGACCCTTGTTGCTAACATGAAGGGACCCTTCTCGGGTCCTAACTCTAGTCAATGATCTCTTGCAGGGCTATGCTTCTGGTGGGACTAAATGGATTATCGATAGTGGATGCACTAATCATATGACCGGAAGCAAAGAACTAGTGACGGAGTTGCGACCAAATGACATTCAAGCAACCGTCACTTATGGTGACTCGTCCAAGTCTAAGGTATCCGGGTTTGGCAAGGTTGTGGTGGCTCCCGATATCACTATCGTGAACGTCATGCTTGTCGAATCCCTTGGTTACAATTTACTTTCCGTCCGCTCTCTTGGAAAGATGGGTTTTTTCGTCTTTTTCGATCGTGATATTGTGGTCCTTTTGAGGAGCAAGACTCTTGACGTCGCTCACGTGGGACATGTTGAAAATGAGTTGTTCGTGGTGGACTCTTTGAAGTCAACCAACTCTCAAGCAATGTGTCTTTTCGGGAAGGCGGACGTGGGATGGTTGTGGCATCGCCGCTTGTCCCATGTCAACATGAGAACTTTGCAAAGTCTTCACAAAGGTGGCCTTATTGTCAGACTAAGAGAAAATGTTTCTTTTTCAAAGGATCGCGTTTGTAGGTCGTATGTTGAAGGGAAGATGCATGACACGGTGCACAAATCCAAGACTATTATTTCATCCAAGAGGATCTTGGAGCTTCTCCATGTTGATCTCTTTGGTGCCGTGCCCGAGGCAAGTCTTGGAGGCAAGAAGTATTGTTTGGTGATTGTCGATGACTATTCAAGATACACTTGGGTATATTTCTTCAAGTGCAAGAGTGAGACTCAACAAACCATCATCGACTTCACCAACCAAGTGCAACGTCAACACAATGTGCAAATCATGGCTATTAGGATTGATAATGGTTCGGAGTTCAAGAACTATACATTGAATGAATTCCTTAGTGAAGAAGGCATTCGTCATCAATACTCCGCCACTTATACTCCTCAACAAAATGGTGTTGCCGAAAGGAAGAATCGCACTCTCTTGGATATGTCTAGGACCATGTTGGCGGAGTACACATCTCCCCAATATTTATGGGACGAGGCCATATCAACCGCTTGCCACTCCTCCAACCGCCTCTACATCCGCAAAGGCTTGGACAAGACCCCATATGAGATCCTCACCGGCAACAAGCCCAACGTCTCCTACTTCCGTGTATTCGGTTGTAAGTGCTTCTATTTGATCAAGGGTGTTAGGTTGTCTAAATTTCAATTCAAAACTATTGAGGGTATATTTGTTGGTTACGGTGCCGAATCCCACACTTATAGAGTCTATGACAAGACTTCTCGGATTGTCATAGAATCTTGTAGTGTGGTTTTCGAGGAAAATGATGGCTCCCAAGTGGCGCAATTTCATGTTTCTAATGTAGATGTTGAAATACCTCAAGAAGCCATAGGAAGGATGGGTGTGGGATTTTTCCGCCCCATTGAGGGACACCTTATGGCGACCCGAGAAGGACTATGCTCTACACAAGTGGATCCCTCCTCTACAATAGAAGAACAAGCCAAGGAGCCAACTATTACACCTAACCAAGAACATATTCAAGACCCTCCTCTCATTGACCAAGTGACTCCGCAAGTCGTACCCACTCCTCTCACTAATGCGAGTCATGATCAAGGCCAAGTTGGTCAAGATGGGGACCCAAATGATCAAGATGATCAAGTGATCCCTCCTCGCAATAATGAGGAGATCGAATCCCGTCGTATCAAAAGGATAAGAAGAGCTTTGAAGCAAATTGATGCCCAAGACGACAAGGTCTTGGAGGATGTTCAAACCAGAAGATCCACAAGAAAGCAATTGGCAAACTTTTGTGAGCACCAAACTCATATCTCTATGGTGGAACCGAAGAAGGTATATGAAGCTCTCGAGGACTCCGATTGGGTTGAAGCAATGCATGATGAGCTCAATAACTTTGAGCGCAACAAGGTTTGGAGATTGGTTGAGAAGCCCAAGGATTGCCACAATGTTATTGGCACGAAGTGGATTTTCAAGAACAAACAAGATGAACATGGCATAGTCATAAGGAACAAGGCTCGCTTGGTTGCTCAAGGCTACACTCAAGTTGAAGGCATCGACTTTGATGAAACCTACGCACCCGTGGCTCGTCTTGAGTCCATCCGTATCCTCCTTGCTTATGCTTCTTCTCACAATTTCAAGTTGCAACAAATGGATGTGAAAAGTGCTTTCTTGAATGGTCCACTAAAAGAGGAGGTATATGTGAAGCAACCTCCCGGGTTAGAGAATCTCAACTTTCCTAACCATGTCTACAAACTTGACAAAGCTCTCTATGGTCTCAAACAAGCATCTCGTGCTTAGTACGAGCACCTTAGAGAATTGTTAGATGACCGTGGTTTCGAAGTTGGGAAGATCGACCCCACTCTCTTCACCAAGAGAGTAAAAGGAGAGATTTTCATATGCCAACTCTATGTGGACGATATTATCTTTGGCTCAACTAACCAAGCTTTCAATAATGAGTTCTCCAAGCTTATGACTGACAGGTTCGAGATGTCTATGATGGGAGAGCTTAAATTCTTCCTTGGCTTTGAGATCAAGCAATTGGCATGTGGGACTTTCATTTCTCAAGCCAAGTATACCCAAGACATGATCAAAAGGTTTAACTTCCAAGATGCAAAGATCAAGACCTCCCCTATGCAAGTCAAGTGCCACCTATCTCGTAATCCAAAGGGGAGTAAGGATGTGGATCAAAAGCTTTATCGTTCTATGATTGGTTCTTTGCTCTATCTTTGTGCATCTAGACCCGATATCGTTTTGAGTGTAGGTGTGTGTGCAAGGTATCAAGCGGCCCCTAAGGATAGCCACTTGGTGGCGGTCCATAGGATCTTTCGTTATTTGGTTCATACCCCAAGATTTGGTTTGTGGTACCCAAAGGGGGCACAATTTTTTCTCAATGGCTATACGGATTCCGATTGGGCGGGTGATCAAGATGATATGAAGTCTACTTCCGGGGCTTGCCAATTTCTTGGTAGGTCCCTAGTAAGTTGGTCCTCCAAGAAGCAAAATTGCATATCACTCTCCACCGCCGAAGCCGAGTATGTTGCCGCCGCAAGTGCATGCACTCAATTGTTATGGATGAGGCAAACTCTCAAGGAGTATGGAGTTCATTTGGATAAAGTGCCTCTTTTGTGTGACAATGAAAGTGCCATCAAGATTGCATACAATCCGGTGCAACATACAAGAACGAAGCACATTGAGATTCGCCACCATTTCATCTGTGATCATGTGGCAAGAGGGGATATTGCACTATCTTATGTGCCCACCAAGGACAATCTCGCGAATATTTTCACGAAGCTACTTGATGATGCAAGATTCTTGTTCTTGAGGAATGAACTAAATGTGATTGATTCGAGGAGTTTGACTTGAAGATCTTGCACACACCCCTTTAGATGAAACGTGTTCGAGTTTAGATGTAGGTGAAAGAACATAGGTTCTAAATCCTGTTTTGAGTGTTTGATTACAACATATAGATGGACTAATGTGCTTTGCTAAGTGTACTCAGAAAATATCGACCCGTAAATGTCTTACAAAGTTCAGCAATGTGTGAGAAAATGCTACGGGAAAAGACAAGGAAGAAGAGAAAAGAGACGGCAAAGAGAAAGGATAAAAGAAGAAGAAAAGGGGGTGGCCGGCCTCCAGGCCGGCCTGGCAGCTCCCCTGGCTAGCCCCACGCCGGCCCCAGGCTGGCTCCCAGGCCGGGCGCTTCGGGTGGGGGGCCGGCCTCGCCCCTCTGCCCACGCCGGCCCCAGGCCGGCCTCCAGGCCGGGGCGTCCGGGTGGGGGTCCGGCCTCCCCCTGGTCCACGCCGGCCCCAGGCCGGGCTGGCTGGCCACGCCGGCCTTCCCCTGGCGCCCACGCCGGCCCCAGGCCGGCCCCCAGGCCGGGGTGGGTTCTGGCCCGGCCCTGGCTGCTCCCAGGCCGGCCAGGCCGGCTCCCAGGCCGGGGTGGGACGCAGGAAAGTTGGAACCCCCCTAAAACGGCCATATTTCGACACGAGTATATATACGGGGTCTTCACCTACCTTTGCTCTTTGTCAATTCCACTCACACTCTCTCTCACCACCATTGATTGACCAAGCTCAAGCTCAAGAACAAGATCTCCACAAATCCCCAACCAAAGCTCGTGATACTTTGGGATTTGAAGGAGACACCCCCGATCTACAACTCCACCGAGCCGATTAGAAATCCACCCACTCATCCCATAGGGATCTTGTCATTCTTAGTTCATTGGAGCTAGGAATCTTGTTGCTCTTAGTTCATCGGAGCTCGGAGCCTTGTTGATATCCCCGGTGCTTTTGTGCCCGTGGATCTTGCTTCTCGGAGTCTTGGCGGCTCTTGGGATTTGGTGAGGACCCTCCAATCTTGTGGAGTGTGCCTCATCCTTGTAAAGGTTCTAGTTGTCAACCTCAACGGCAACATAGTGATTCGAGTCTATCCACATCGGTGGAAGATCTCGAAGGAGATACGGTGTGGCATTTGAGGCCTACTCGGTGTTCCACATTGGTGGCACCGCACCGCTCCAACGGAGATTAGCTTCCATTGGGAAGTGAACTTCGGGATAAATCTCCGCGTCATTATGTTCGGTTATTCCTCAACTTACCTTTACTTGTTACTACTAGCTTAGTCATATTGTTTACCTTGTGCTAGTCGTAATTGCTCAACATATAGGATTGTCCATCTAGTTGCATACTCTAGATAATCTATATTTGAGCTTTGCCTTGTTAACTTGAAAAAGAAGTTAAAATTTGTAGTTAACCTATTCACCCCCCCTCTAGTTAACCTCTCGATCCTTCAATTGGTATCAGAGCCTCGTCTCTTTATAAAAGGCTTTACCGCCTAAAGAGGAGGTGAGGATGGCCGATGATCCCGTCACCATGGATGGGATTCAAAAGCTAATCCAAGCTATGATTGAATCTTCCGAGAAGAAGATGGAGGGACTAATAAAAGAATTGACATCTCCATCTAAGCAACCTAGTGAAAAGATTATCTTAGATGAACATGGAAACCCCTTGCCAATTAAAGAAGGAAGTGATACAACTTCACCTTTAAATAATGGTTCACCATCAAATGGTAGTGGTGGCAATTCTTTTGGCTATGCATACAACAATGCTCCTAATGTTCAACATCCACATGTTTCTAATCTTGGTTCACCTCCTTTGGTGGATCGGCATCGTTTTACTAATTGGAAAGCTTCCATGAAGTCTTACATGTGCAGCTCTTCAATGCAAATATGGAGAATTGTTGAAAAAGGGTATGAGCCAAAGGACCCCGCAAATCTAAGCTCAAGTGACATCATAGATGAGCAACTCAACGCTCATGCTTTGCACATGTTGGAGAGGGCAATGGAAAAGGAAGGAGTTGAGCACATCCGGTCCTTCACTAGTGCAAAGAAAGCTTATGATGGTCTTGTTGATATGTTTGACGGCAATGTCAACCTCCAAAGGTCCAAGAGGTCAATCATTCAAAGAAAAGTTGAACACTTTCATTTGGGCGATGGAGAAAACATAGAAGACATGTTTAGAAGACTCAAGGCTCTTGTAAATGATATGAGAGATAGTGGATTCACGGATTGTACGGAGAATTGGGTCAAGGAGAAATTTCTACTCACCTTGATGCCATACAATGAAAACATGGTGATGAATGTACAAGCAAGGGCCGACTATTTGGACCTATCCCCCAATGATGTCCTAGGTCTTTTTATCACACTCAAGGTCATGAAACAAACCTCCGATGATGTCATGGCCCGTGTGAACGGAGCAAAGAAAGCATCTCTTGCCTTGAAGGCCAAGGTCATTCCCCATGAAGATAATGACTCGAGTGATGATGGTGGCTCTACGCATGTGGTCTCCGAGAAAGAAATGAGGACATCACATGAAGAATGCTTGGCTCTTGCTCAACACAAGTGGTGGAAGAAAGGAGACTTTAGATCCAATGCCACCAAGAACAAAGGGAAGGAATCCTCGAGCATGAAGAAAGCAAGAACTTGCTTCAATTGTGGAGATTCCGAGCACTTCGTTGCCGAGTGTCCCTTCAAGAGTAGAATTGAGAATGGAGGAAGACTTATCAAGAAATCCTCCTTCATTCCCAAGTCCAAGAACTTCATCAAGAGAGGCCCTCCTAGGGCAATGATTGCTAAAGAAGTCGAGTACACCTCCGGTGGTGAAGAGAGTGATGGTGAAGGCGAACAAGTAGGAATGGCGGCCATGGCTAGGGGCGTCATACCTCCTAACTTAAGCTCTCTCTTCTCCAACCCTAATGACAACAAGGGCCCCTCGATTCACAAGTGCTTCATGGCCAAGGGTATACCCCCAAAGGTGACTCCTACACTTAAACTTGCTAACTCCTCTATTCCTTCACTACTAAATTGTGTCGAGGAAGACCCCTTGACAAACTTTGTTGAAACACTAGAAGGAGAAATTAAATCCATCTTTGTCTCTCTCATGGATCAATTAAGTGAGGCACATGGCCTCATTGATGAACATGAGGAGAGAATAATGTTACTTGAAAAGTTTGCTCGTGATGATGCTAATAAAATTGAGGAGCTTGAGAAAGCTCTAGATGAATCACATTGCCTTAAAGAAAGCATTGAAGAAACCTTTGCAATTGACATAGCTAAAGTTAAACTTGATTGTCAACATGCTTTTGCTAAGGTAACGGAATTCATGAGTTTAAATGATGCAACTAACCAAGGGTATAATGAACTCATTAAGGATTTTGATAAGCTTAAAATTGATCATCGTACTATCTCAAATGAGCTCAAAACCTTAAAAGGAGTTAGAGTTATGAATGAAAACTCTTGTGCTACTAACCCTTTGTGTGTCAAGGCAACTCTCATTGAGGAGAACAATAGGTTGAAGGCACAACTCAACAAGGGCCTTGCCACATGCATCCAAGGCCAAAAGAACCTCAATGATCTTTTGAGTAATCATAAGAGAGTTGTTGGTAAAGAAGGTCTTGGTTTTGGTTCCTCATCGGAGGTGGCCTACAAGAAGAAGTCAACTCCCTCCACTAACTCTATTGTTTTTGTGAAGGAGGGGGAGTTGGCTAATGAGGAAGATAAATTTGATATTATTGCTAAAAGTATTGTTTCTAGGAACACTACTACTCATAACAACTTTGCGGGAAAGTATAACCCATCCTATGTGCTTCTAAAATCTACTAATGGCCATGTTTATGCAAAGTATGTAGGCACCTCATATGGTGATGATTACAAACATGCTATTTGGGTTCCCAAGACCCTTGTGACTAACAAAAAAGGACCCATCCAAAAATAGGTACCTAAGACAAGAAGTTGATTCATTGTAGGGTTGCATTTCCGGTGGAACATCATGGATGATTGATAGCGGTTGTTCCGCACACATGACCGGAAGCAAAGAAGTATTAGAAGACTTGAAACTCCAACTTCTCAAGTTTGCTCATGTAACTATTGGTGATCGCTCACAACTTAAGGTATTGGGACATGGCAAGGTGGTCATTTCTCCGGATTCATCCGTTGAGAAAGTCCTCCTTGTTGAGTCCCTTGGCTATAATCTTCTTTCCGTCTTGCAACTTTGTGAATGCAATTTTACATGTGTATTTGGGCGTCACCATGTGCTTGTCCTTCACACTATTTCTCTTAAAGTAGCCTTTGTTGGGTTTGTGGAAAACGATATGTATGTAGTGGATTTCTCGAAAGAAACTACACATATTGCCACATGTCTAATGGCTAAATCCGACGTGGGGTGGCTTTGGCATCGTCGCCTAGGCCACGTCGGTATGAGAAATTTACAAACTCTTGTGAAGGGTGAGCACGTGGTAGGACTAACAAGTGTGAATTTTTCCAAAGATCGTCCTTGTAGCTCTTGTATTGCCGGAAAGATGCATGAGAAGAATCATCCTAAAACATCAATCATCGCCACAACAAGACCTTTTGAGCGCATTCACATGGACCTATTTGGTCCTCCCACATATGATAGTCTTGGTGGCAAGAAGTATTGTTTGGTTATTGTTGATGATTATACAAGATACACTTGGGTTTTCTATATCAAGAAGAAGAGTGAAACTCAAGAAAGATTCATTACTTGGGCTACCGAAGTGCAACGCCAATATGACACCAAGATCTTATCCATTAGGAGTGACAATGGTTCCGAGTTCAAGAACTACACCATGGATGAATTCTTGGGTAATGAGGGGATAAGACATCAATATTCCGCCGCGTACACCCCTCAACAAAATGGTGTTGCGGAGAGGAAGAATCGCACACTTATTGATATGGCAAGAACTATGATGGCCGAGTTCAAATCCCCATATAACTTTTGGGCCGAAGCTATCAACACCGCTTGTCATCTATCTAACCGACTCTTCCTTCGTCCGATGATTGGCATGACTCCATATGAGCTTCTAACCGGTAACAAACCCAACCTCTCATATCTTCGAGTTTTTGGGTGCAAATGCCAAGTATACATAAAAGGAACTAGATTGTCTAAATTTGATGCTAGAACATTTGAAGGTATTTTTTTTGGTTATGCCACGAACTCCCACACTTATAGAGTCTACAACATATCCACCGGGTGTGTTGAAGAATCTATGAATGTGGAATTTCATGAGGATAATGGCTCCCAAGTGGAGCAAATTGATTGTGATGATGTAGGTGATGAACCATCCTCTATAGTCATAGGAAGAATGGGTGTAGGTCCACTTATACCCATTGAGGAACACCTTGTGGCAAATGAGGATGGAACTAGCTCTACGCAAGTGGAGCCCTCTACATCAACCACCAATCAAATGGTAAACCAAGAACAAGAAGAAGATCTTAATGTGGATATCTCCCATCAAGAAAGTGATCAAGATCCACCCAATGATAATGGTGGAAGTGGTCTTGGTGATACTTCACCAAGAACTCCAATAAGGGTGGACAATGGTCTTGATGAAGGAAATGATGAAGATGTTCCACCAAATGAACATCCCGATGATGCTCTAGTTCGTATCATGTCTCGTCAAGCTTCAAGATTGCAACAAAAGTCACTATATCAAAAGAATATCATTGGTGGTTTGGGAAGAAGTGTCTCCACTCGTGGACAATACTCAAGTTTTGTGGTATTCATTCATATGTCTCTCATGTTGAACCCATCAAAGTATATGATGCTCTTGAAGATGAAGATTGGGTTCAAGCTATGCATGAAGAGCTCCATAATTTTGAAAGGAACAAAGTATGGTCTCTAGTGGAAAGACCCAAGGATCACAATATCATTGGAACTAAATGGGTGTTCAAGAATAAGCAAGATTCTCATGGGCAAGTGATTCGCAACAAAGCACGATTGGTTGCTCAAGGCTACTCTCAAGTCGAAGGACTTGACTACGGTGAAACTTTCGCTCCCGTAGCTAGGCTTGAATCCATTCGTATATTACTTGCATTTGCCACTAGTCATAACTTCATCTTGCATCAAATGGATGTTAAAAGTAACTTTCTAAATGGACCTTTAAATGAAATGGTATATGTTAAACAACCTCCGGGATTCGAAGATCCCAAGTATCCTAACCATGTCTACTACCTCCATATGGCTTTGTATGGCCTCAAACAAGCCCCACGTGCTTGGTATGATCACTTAAAGGAGTTCTTAGTGGATCGTGGTTTCGTACTTGGGGTAATTGATCCCACTCTCTTTACCAAAAGTGTAGATGGACATTTCTTTGTATGCCAAGTATATGTTGATGATATTATATTTGGATCCTCTAACGTAAGTTTTGTAGATCAATTTGCCAAACTAATGACAAGTGAATTTGAGATGTCTATGATGGGAGAATTAAAATTCTTCCTAGGTTTTGAGATCAAGCAATATCATGAAGGGACTTTTATTTGTCAAGCCAAATATATTCAAGACATGCTCAAGAAATTCGATATGATTAATGCTAAACCATTACCTTATCCAATGCCAACTACCACAAATCTCTCTTTGGATCATGAAGGTATACCGGTAGACCCCAAACTTTATAGATCCATCATTGGATCTTTGCTCTACCTTTGTGCATCTAGACCGGATATTATGTTTAGTGTGGGTTTGTGTGCAAGATTTCAATCTAACCCCAAGGAAAGCCATATGATTGCGGTCAAGAGGATTCTTAGGTACTTGGTTGACACTCCAACTCATGGTCTTTGGTATCCATCAAACACAACTTTTGATCTTGTGGGATACTCGGATGCGGATTGGGGAGGTGACAAGGTGGATAGAAAATCAACCTCGGGTGCTTGCCAATTTCTTGGTAGGTCTCTCGTGTGTTGGTCTTCCAAGAAGCAAAATTGTATTGCCACCTCCTCCACGGAAGCGGAGTATATTTCCGCCGCAAGTTGTTGTTCTCAACTCTTATGGATGAGGCAATGTCTTAAGGATTTTGGAATTAAGATTAAGACAATGCCTCTTCTATGTGATAATGAGAGTGCCATTAAGATTGGTCACAATCCGGTGCTTCATGGCAAGACCAAGCATATTGAGATTCGGTATCATTTTATTCGGGATCATGTGGCCAATGGTGATATCTCACTCTCTTATGTCAACACTAAAGATCAACTTGCCAATATCCTTACCAAGCCTCTAGATGTGAAGAGATTCAAGGAATTGAGGAGTGAGCTCAACATCATATGTGCAAGCAATTTTAGTTGATTGAAGATCTTGCATACACACCCTCACTAGACTCCTATTTGGATTTAGATGCACGCATAGACATAGGGGGGGTGTAGCTCAATCAATGAGTCAACACTACCTCTATAATGCATAAATAAACAAATCATGCCTAAATGATCATTTTTAATGACATCATGTGCTTAAATGATGAGTCTCGACAATGCACCCAAGATATATCTTCGCGGTGTCATATAGAACATACTCATACATGGTGGCTACGGCCACCGCCCATTTTTTTTTCATCCAACATTTGTGTTCGAGTGTTCACTCAATTGCTTCGCTCTTTGATTTCATATTTCATTTGTATCCAATGTTGCTCATTTCGTTTTCTCATTTTTCCCCATTGGTTACAAATGAAAAACATCATATGCATGTCATCATCCTCATATCATTCGTGCACATGGTCAAGTAAAAATGCTCTACAAAACACACTCAAGGAAATGTTGCTAGATTATATTTCATGAAAATTTCTTGAAATGCAATAGGGTTCATTTTTAAGATTTGATAAGTTGGGTAGCTTCATTGATAAGGTGTGATTTTGATAAGTTGTGTTTTATTTTTGTTTCACAAAAGAAAAACAAACAAAACACACACACTTGCCAAACAAACAAAAAAAACAACAACACGCGCCCAGATCCCCACCCGGCCTCGCCTTCACAGCCGAGCCGGCCCCAGGCCGGGGGCTAGGCCGGCGCCTTTGGCCACCATGCCGGCCTCGCGGCCGGCCCCGCCCCCACCCGACCCGGCCCCAGGCCGGGCTCCCCCGCCCCTGCACGCACCCGGCCGGCCAGGCCGGCCACCAGCCCGGCCCCAGGCCGGGGTGGGCGCCCCCACACCCACGCACACATATCACACACACACGCAGCCCCCCCACCTTCTCCACCAACCACCCTTCTTCCTCCTCCATCCATCTCCATTAGAGCACTTAGGTGCTCTACTCCCCCCACCTCCCTAGCCCATCCCCTCCGCCCAAACTTACGGATCCGCAAGCCCTCGACCTTCTCCTCCCTCTCCTCCACACGGATTTCTCCCTAACCCCTTATTGGAGGAGATCGGGACTCTTGATTTTCTAGTACTTTTGGTTGACCATGGCTTCGAACTCGGGTAATTTTTCTATGGGCTATTCTATGTGTTATGTGTATGTTCGTGCCATCCATGTGTGTGCTAGTACTCATATTCATGTGCTAGATTTTTTTTGTTGTTTTTCATCTCATCATATTAGGGTTCATACCGCTATGCTATCCTATGATTTGTTCTATTGGTATGATATGCCATGATTGATGTTCCATGCTCCTCATAATCTATAAATGCTAGGGTTCATCTACTATGATTCATTATGTTTTGTTCATATCACGTGTTCCCTATATTATCTTGATTATGCCATGTTGATGCTCACCTAGCCCTCGATATCATGACTATGACCATGAATACATATTCAAATTTTTTTTTCCATTACTTGATACAATTGTTCTATCATTAAGACCTAATGTGTATGATATCACCTAAATATTTTTACATTCTCATGGTTGTTTGTATGCTTACATGCCAAATATTTTGTTTCACATCAAACACTTCTATCCATATGATATGATAACATGCAAACACCCCTCAATTTTTTTTTGCTTGCTAACTATTGGGCTAGTACTTCGTTTACCATGTCATTGTCCCATCGATTCATGGTTTCATTTTTTTTCTCTCACATAAAACAAATGACCATGTGCACTCATTATCATGTTCCATCTCCATGCATTATATATTTCAGGTGACTCTCCTCCCCACGATGATGCCTCTCGCTCTCTCCGTCCTCGCAACCCTCGCAAGAAGAGTGCCCAAGATGTTGCTGGCTCTACTCCCTCACGGAGATCCGCTCTTCCTCTCAATCCAAAGGAACCCGTGATCAGGAACTGGGGTGGCCTTAGTGCCGCTGATTTTGAGGAAGCTAGGCTGAAATTTAACCCGTATGAGTTTGGTGAGAGGACATGCTCGGATAATCGGTTTTATTGCAAGATGCATCAAGTCATGCATGAATTCATTCTTGGCAAGCTACAGCACACTCATGTGGATCAACACTTCTTTGATATTGAGTATGCTCGCAACAAGTGGCCTGAAGTGATGACCATCATGGACTACCACAACCTCACTCCTCTCATGGGCGACACACTGGCTCATCCGTTCTCTCCAGAGTTGATCAGGGAGTTCTACTCCACCGTTCACTTCGCCTCTGGTGGTCCCACGCGTCTCCCACCTACCTTGATATGGATGAGCGGTGGCACCAAGTGTGAGGCTACCATGGATGAGTTTGGTGCTATATTGGGTATCCCCGAATATCGGTTTGACTATACATTCTATTTCCGCCTTCATGGGGAGTCCTCCAAGATTATGAAGGCCAAGGATGGGATTCGTCATTGCTATCCCGAAGGTACCGGGTCCATGAATATTCCTAAGATAAAGTTCTTCTCTGAGCATTGGTACATGATACATGCCATTCTTCGCAACACCATCGCCGCCAAATTCGGTGAGAAGGGCGAGGTACGCAAGTGGATGATCAACCTCCTCTTCCACATTGAGTCTCGGATGCAAGCAAAGAAGCAGTTGGATGTACTAGACTATATGTGGAATGAGATGCAGAGTGTGGTTAAGGAGAAGAGGGTACCCATCTATGGCTCCTACATTCAGCGTCTTATTGAGACCCGCATTCCCGAAGGTCTCGTCAACAACTATGCCAAAGTGACTCCAAAGAAGAACATTCTTATGTATGATGCTCCCATTGAGACTGCTCATGAGCCAAGGCCTAAGCGCACCCGCACCGAGTCAGTTACTCGCCGCTCTCCTTCACCTTCTCTGCTCCTGAGACATTTAATCTTAAGAAGATTCTTCAGAAGATGAATTGTTTCTTCATTGATAAGCAACATCAAGATTATGAGGCTTATCGCAAAGGGAAAGCATCTAGTCGCCGTCAGCGCGCCATCCAAACTGCACTCAAGATTCCTCTTAGTTCTTCCAGCTCCGAAGAGATTGAGGAGGAGAAGTGGAAGTCTAAGCATACATATTGGTGTGGAGATGATGTGAGTTCTCTTGGCTCTTTTGCGGGGCCATACACCTTCGCTGAGGCTAGCTCGAGTCAGGTTCCTCCAGAGGGCTTCCATGAGGATGAAGATGAGGAGGAGATGGGCGACGAGTGATCACATTGCATTTTTCTCCCTTTTTGGTGTATGATGCCAAGGGGGAGAAACACTCACGCATAGCATTGCATCACATGCATTCATTTGCGTCTTATCTTCGTGATTTGCTTTTTAGTTGAAACTATTTGTGCTATTTGTGTGGTTTGTGAACCTGTGGTGTATTTGTTAGACTATGACTTAATTATCTATCGTACTCTCTATTATGTGTGTGACAATGGTTATTGAAGATCATAGCAAGACTATCAAGTTATCTCCTCTACTCACTATTTTCAATATATTGAAGCCATATTGAGGGAAGTTATTATTCCATAAGAAGAATGCTATGGTAAGATCTTGCAAGAAGTAAAACATTATTATTCATTACATGTGTATCTTCAATGGTAAAAAAAATCATGATTGAACTAATCTCTTGCACTTCACATAAATATGTTATAGTCTCATCATCATCATGATTATCAAATATACATGTCAATTGTTATGGGCACACAAATAGGGGGAGTACGAATACATGTTATTTCTCTCACAAATAGCCATGCAATATATCTATTATGCAAATCCGTATGTTGTCATCAAACATCAAAAAGGGGGAGATTGAAAGAACATAGGTTCTAAATCCTGTTTTGAGTGTTTGATTACAACATATAGATGGACTAATGTGCTTTGCTAAGTGTACTCAGAAAATATCAACCCGTAATGTCTTACAAAGTTCAGCAATGTGTGAGAAAATGCTACGGGAAAGACAAGGAAGAAGAGAAAAGAGACGGCAAAGTGAAAGGATAAAAGAAGAAGAAAAGGGGGTGGCCGGCCTCCAGGCCGGCCTCCAGGCCGGGCTGGCAGCTCCCCTGGCCAGCCCCACGCCGGCCCCAGGCTGGCTCCCAGGCCGGGCGCTTCGGGTGGGGGGCCGGCCTCGCCCCTCTGCCCACGCCGGCCCCAGGCCGGCCTCCAGGACGGGGCGTCCGGGTGGGGGTCCGGCCTCCCCCCTGGTCCACGCCGGCCCCAGGCCGGGCTGGCTGGCCACGCCGGCCTCCCCCTGGCGCCCACGCCGGCCCCAGGCCGGCCCCCAGGCCGGGGTGGGTTCTGGCCCGGCCCTGGCTGCTCCCAGGCCGGCCAGGCCGGCTCCCAGGCCGGGGTGGGACGCAGGAAAGTTGAAACCCCCCTAAAACGGCCATATTTCGACACGAGTATATATACGGGGTCTTCACCTACCTTTGCTCTTTGTCAATTCCACTCACACTCTCTCTCACCACCATTGATTGACCAAGCTCAAGCTCAAGAACAAGATCTCCACAAATCCCCAACCAAAGCTCGTGATACTTTGGGATTTGAAGGAGACAACCCCCGATCTACAACTCCACCGAGCCGATTAGAAATCCACCCACTCATCCCATAGGGATCTTGTCATTCTTAGTTCATTGGAGCTAGGAATCTTGTTGCTCTTAGTTCATCGGAGCTCGGAGCCTTGTTGATATCCCCGGTGCTTTTGTGCCCGTGGATCTTGCTTCTCGGAGTCTTGGCGGCTCTTGGGATTTGGTGAGGACCCTCCAATCTTGTGGAGTGTGCCTCATCCTTGTAAAGGTTCTAGTTGTCAACCTCAACGGCAACATAGTGATTCGAGTCTATCCACATCGGTGGAAGATCTCGAAGGAGATACGGTGTGGCATTTGAGGCCTACTCGGTGTTCCACTTTGGTGGCACCGCACCGCTCCAACGGAGATTAGCTTCCATTGGGAAGTGAACTTCGGGATAAATCTCCGCGTCATTATGTTCGGTTATTCCTCAACTTACCTTTACTTGTTACTACTAGCTTAGTCATATTGTTTACCTTGTGCTAGTCGTAATTGCTCAACATATAGGATTGTCCATCTAGTTGCATACTCTAGATAATCTATATTTGAGCTTTGCCTTGTTAATTTGAAAAAGAAGTTAAAATTTGTAGTTAACCTATTCACCCCCCCTCTAGTTAACCTCTCGATCCTTCAGTAGGCATGGACATAGGGGGAGTGTTATCCTAACACATTGGGTTCTCCCTCCCCCCATTATGCCCAAAGCAAAAATTCATTGTGATCTCTCTTTTTATAATGTTGAATTGTGAGCTTCAATGTTGAGTAATGGTAATGCCCCCAAGATATATCTTCGCGGTTGCATACCATGAACTCTTACATGGTGGCCTAGGCCACCAACCTCTTCTTTGAAGAGTTGGTTCTTATTTGCGGGTTTTTGGCATTTCCTTTGAAGGATGTACTCAATATTTGTTTTGTGTTTTTTCTCGGTGTTCTTGATTACAAGTTACCTCCCTGATGATGCTCTTATCTTTCCTTGCCAAAAACCTATGTTTTAACACCTTTTTAGTTTTGTGCACTTCATGTCCTCTTTGGGGAGGTTTTTCTGGCGAAAGTACGGAGACTCCAGTCTACCATACCGGAGACTCCGGCCAGTCCGGAGACTCCGGTGTTAAGACCGGAGACTCCGGTGTGCGGCTTGCAGTATAAAATCTGGTGGCTGAGGGAAGTTAGGGTTTCATTCCCCACTTCCCCTACGCCCCCCATAGACTTGCTGCGCCGCCACCGTCACCAGGAGCCCTCCCGTGCCGTTTTCCACCGTCGGGAACCGTTCCCCCCGCCTCCCCTTGCATCTCCCATCCGTGGGAGGCACAATGACCGGCCAAGGCGACAAGGGTATCACTTATCCTCTTCGTTTTGCTTGTTTTTGATCTAGATCTAAAAATCTAGGTAGTTTTTTTTGGGAGAAGTTGCATCTGATGTTGGTAGCATCACCTTGGCTAGTTGATCTCATGTAGGAACTGCTAGAATCTCCTGTAGAACATTTGTGTTAGATCCACACTCTCTGCTGTCAACCAGTCCGGAGACTCCGGTGTGCCAGACCGGAGACTCCGGTGTGTCTGTCCGGAGACTCCGGTCTGCCAGACCGGAGACTCCGGTGTGGATCTTCCAGAAATGTTCTCTCTTGCTTCTGTCTTATTCCTGCACCATTTTTGGACATGATTGCTCATTTTGCTTTCTCTAGTGTGGTGTTCTCTGTTTTTGTGTATGCTTTCAGGAAAAAGGGTGAAGTCAAAATCCAAGCGCGCCTACCGTCCTCACTCCGGCAACTACCTTGTTACTGATGAAGAAACCGGTCTTTATGGTCAGAAGAATGTCTTTGAGGCTGAGAGGCGTTAGAAGAAGAAGCATGAGAACAGGATGAACGATGAAGTGGCGAAGAAGGCTAGGTTTGATGTTATCTCCTCTGTGGCCTCCTTGAGCAAGAAGGAGTACAGGATCATGCGGGCTCGCCCTTTCGTCACCATGGCTCGCACTGCTGGGTCTGCTTATTATTGGAGGAGGGAGTCTGAGTTGATCATGGAGGAGATATACACCCGTTTCAGGCAGCCCGTTTGTCCACAGAAAGTCCTTGACTTAGAGGCTCTTGGCAGTTCTCAGTACTTTGAGGAGGCTATCTGGATCACGAGGAAACTGGGCCTTGAGCATCTTGTGGGCATTCAGCAGTTCTTTGCCACTGTCACCTTTGATGAAGATGAAGATGTCACTATGAGATGGATGTCTGGGACTGTTGAGTGTGAGTCATCTATGAGACGTTTTGCTGAGCTTCTTGAGTATCCTTGGGGAGAAGGGAGTGGTCACCGCATGCACGTTCACGGAGTGGCTTATGACAAGAAGCGCATGGCTCCGATGTATGAGAAGCTCTCCAGCACCAGCACTACCAAGGATCTGAGGAGGGTATACAACATCTGTCTTCGCCTCTTTCGATGCAACATTGCTCCCAGGTTCGGGAATGTAGATGCTATTCGTGGTGGACTTGTGAACCTTCTCTACCAGGCCTTCCAGTGTCACCTTGCTGGCCCTGATGGAGAGGGTTTCGAGATTGATGTTATGCACTTCATCAAGGAGGAGATATATTCAGCTATGATCGAGATCAAGAAAGTGCCCGTGTATGCTCCTTATGTGATGAAACTCATCCTTGATCAGCTTCCTGGTTTGGCTTCCGAGACTGTGCACCCTGTGGGCTCTCTCCAGATTCTGTCCTCTCACCTTCCTAATGACACTCCCATGGGGGACGCTGAGGCGCCTCCTCGCTCTAGGAGGAAGAATGCTGATCCTCCCTCTCGCCGCTCTAGCAAGGAGGAGACTCAGGATGAGCTGAAGAAGCTCTCTTGGTTCCAGCGCAACATTTTGTGCATGACTGTGGCAGTGCACAAGGAGAACCATGTGGCCTATAAGGAGAGATGCGAGCTAAAGAAGATGATCTCCAAGCTGCATGACCATGCGGGTCTTGGAGCTACTCCTCCTATGGGTACCCCTCCCACTACTCCACCCACTACTCTCACCGCTTCTGTGACTATGTCATATGAGGAGTGGAACACTGATCAGTTTCCGTGGGTGACTTTGAGGATATCACCTCGGCTCCTTCTTCCTCGACCCACCGTGCTAGGACTCCTGAGATTGAGGAAGAACATGTTGATGATCAGCCTGAGCATGAGGATGAGGACCTTGATTTCTTCAACACTGGTTCTGATGCTGAGGATGATGACGAGGGAGATGATGAGGAAGCTGGAGATGATGATGATGATGATGAGAGTGACGCGGCCACGGACCCGGTGGATGAGGACGACGATGACTACGAGGATGATGGCTGAGCCCTTAGATCGTGTAGTGCTCTTTGCCCCTTTTTGGTGTCTCCATGCCAAAGGGGGAGAAGTAGCTTTGTCTTCTCCACTTTGCATGGGTTGCTTTGCTTTATTTGCTTCGGAACACAAGTCTTTGAACTTGATTTGCCTTTTATGGCTTGTGTTCCCGTTATCTTAGTCGCTTTGCTTTTTTAGTGAACAATGGTTGTGTTTTATGTGTGATACCTCGTGGTGAAGCTATCCTTTATTATTATTATTCATTGTGCTTTATCTATTGTCTCTAAATGCTTATATTATTGTTCACTAATGTTTTCTCTAGAAGGGCTTGTAAAATATAGGGGGAGCTCACTTTGTGAGTGCTCTATCTTTTACAAACATAGCCTAGCTGTGATTTTATTGCAAAATATGTGTGTTGTCATCAAACACCAAAAAGAGGGAGATTGAAAGTGCAAACGCGCTTAAATCATCTTGTTTTGGTGTTTGTTAACAACACATGTACTGCTAAAAGGTGTTGATGTATTTCAGGGCTATATCAATTTATTTGTTATGGTGGTGTGTTGCTACAAAAAGGAGCAAGTCTTCAAGTCTCTGGTTGCTGGAGTTTTCTCCAGGCCGGAGTCTCCGGTCTCCCAGACCGGAGTCTCCGGTGTGGAGATTTCGCCTACGCATTTCCTCTGGACCAGCTGGTGTCGCGTGCTGCACTCGCACCGGAGACTTACCGGATACTTACCAGAGTCTCCGGTGTGACTGGAATCGAATTGTTTCGTTCGACCCTAGACTCCCTCTGTGCCTTCCCGCAGCGCCAAGACCGGAGTCTCCGGCCCCCCTGACCGGAGTCTCCGGACTGAAATATTTCTGAAGAATTCCAAGTGCTACGCAGCTGGTGTCACCTGCTGCATCCAGTCCGGAGGGACACCGGAGACTGTCCGGAGTCTCCGGACCAGACCGGAGTCTCCGGCCTTTACTCCGGAGTCTCCGGTGTGAAATCGCCAGATCTGCTCCAATGGCTCTTAGACTTTATGAGGGGTATAAATACCCCCTCCCCTCCACCTATCTCCAGCTAGCTCGACCAGAATTAAAGTCACCATTGTTGGAGCTCCCCCACCTTGCTAGATCTCCCAATCCAACCACTCAAAAGCCTTGATCTTTGGAGGATTGAAGGAGAAGGCCCCGATCTACGTCTTCACCAACCGGATTTCATTTCCCCTCTCTTTTGTTTGAGGGATCTTTGCCTAGGATTTCCTCTTATGGAGAACCTAGGCTTCTTGCTACTCTTGGTGATTTGTGAGTGTTGGGAGCCCCCAATTAAGTTGTGGGTGTGTGCCCCAAACTTGTTTGTAAAGGACTCGATCCCCGTCTCAAAGGGGTTCAATAGTGGAAGGTGAACTAGGCCTTCGTGGCGGAGTTCATCGGAGAATAGGGTGAGGCCTTAGTGGCGTTGAGTAGGCCTTCGTGGCGAGCTCACACCCCTCCAACGAGACGTACTCCCTTAACAAGGAGGAACTCGGGAATACATCGTGTCTCCGTGTGCTTCCATCGGTTACCTCGTTCCCCTCTCTTTACTTACTCGTACTTGTTCATTTATTGTTGTACTACTCCCTCCATTACGGTTTACACGGCGCCTCTCCAATTCCATGCTTTTTCACAATAGCAGCGGTTTAAGGCGTATTGGCATTGATTAGGCAATTAACTAGGGCGTTCTGATCAGAGCAATTTTCGCTTCCGTTGGGTGCATGCATGTGAACAGGAACCGTTTTCTTTAGTGGGAACACCGAGCGACCTGCATGCATGCCGTTGCCTTCTCTCTTCCTCTCCCTTACTTTAGTCTTATTCTTCTCTATAAAAACCACCATGAGAGCTCCAAGGATAATCATCAACAGAGACCACCACCGCCATGGATGAGGGATCGGGGGGCATTTCTTGGCCAACATGGGGTTATGGTGGAGGTCGTTCCGATCAAGGTGTGAGAGACAGCTCCGAGCCCGATCTTGATGATTGGTCGCAACCCATGGAGGTAGGGGCAGGTCATGAGCATATCGAGGAAGAAGATGAAGTGCAGATCGCTCTTACTGCGGACGGAGATGTCGGTGTGGCCGTGAAGGAAGAAGGTGAGGTGCAGATCGTGTTGACTTCCGACGGAGACGCCATTGTGGCCGTCAAGGAAGAAGGTGAGGTGAAGAATCCAGTGGCTGCGGACAGAGACGCCATTGTCGTCGTGGAGAAAGAACATGTTGCTGCTGTTGTTGTGGGAGAGGAGGAAGAAGTTGAGGTGGAGGAGGATGATATACTTGCGAGGGCCAAACGTATCCGTACCACCAAGTTGGAGCCCATCATGCACACAACAACGTGTGAGGCATGTATTCAACCTATGGTCTGCTGGAAGTGTGGTGTGCGTGGTGAGGTTTCAATTTTTGTTTGTACTGGCTGAAGGATGCCGCTCCAAAAACCCTTGCGATCTTGCAACTTGTGCGGCAATGCTATTCAACCTTTCAACAGTAGGTGCAAGGATTGTGCAACACTGGTGGGAATCGACGAAAAAGGGTTTTGCACTTTATGTCGTCGCAGCGTGGCCGAAGTTTCAAAGGAAGAAGAAAATGACTTCTATGTGCCCGACACCGCGGCGGAGTAGTTTGCATGTTTTTTCAACATTATGTGATTGAGTGATCTATGTATTCATAAGTTCATGATCTACGCATTTGAGACTTAGTGGATGGTCTATGAAATATTTATGTATCCATTATGAAATGCAGTTTGTATTTAAATTTTAATTTCAAGTGGATGTCTACGTAATATTGTTTACATTCAAGTTTAACATGGTTATTTCGGCAAGAAATAAAGCAAGTTGTTGAAAACATGTGCGGCAATGCTACTGTATCCATTACGGTTTACAAATTTTTTTTTTGTGTTAAAATCATGGTAAGAAATGAAGAAAGTTGAACCATAGGATTAAATTTAATAAGAGTGCATTTCAAGTGGATGTCTACGTAATATTGTTTACATTCAAGTTTAACATGGTTATTTCGGCAAGAAATAAAGCAAGTTGTTGAAAACATGTGCGGCAATGCTACTGTATCCATTACGGTTTACAATTTATTTTTTGTTAAAATCATGGTAAGAAATGAAGAAAGTTGAACCATAGGATTAAATTTAATAAGAGTCCATTACAAATCAGATTGAGTTGAACACATTTGTCCAACGCACAAACACAAATCAGGTAGAGTTCAAGTACTCAATTGCAGCCTCAACATACTCCTGGTCGATTGTCAAACGAACCGGAAGGAGACCTTGTCTCTCTAATGCTTTTTTCTTCAAGTGTGGAACCGCGTAGTGGATAGACCCCTTGTGCTTGATAATTTTCCTCATGCACGCTTGATGACTCAACCAGATCCTATTGAGCTTCTGATGTGGGTACTCGGCAAGGGACTGATTAACCTATTGCACAAAATGTGAAAGTAATATAATCAATAAATAGAAAACTAGTGAATCTAATTTTGCATAAGCAAAACGAGAAAGAGCGCAAGACCTTTAGTTGAATCTCAGGGAGCGACTTGGGGATCTTCCTATGAAACATTGCTTGAATAGAGGCAAACCAACCAAGATCTAAGATGTTAGTGTCAGGTGAATTAGGTGGTTGACATGTCATCCTAATATCCCAACCACCCCTTGCTGCTTCCTGCAGGAAAACAGGATCATCTGGCATAATGTGAGTTTTCGCATTGTCCTGCTGCACGTAAATGGTATTCCATCTATCGCTCTCAGGCCATTTTTGTTTAATGGCTGGGAGTACATATTTCACTAAGTACTCCCTACTTTTGTTCCTGTCCACTTTATCGGCGGGCTTGAGTTCCCATGTCCCCCTTAGCCTATGGATGAAAAAATATAGAAAGTTAGTAATGTACAAATAATATAGATGAGGGTACTAACAAGATCAATGTAAACATAAGCCTATTTTTTGTACCAACCTGTTCTGACTTCTCTTCTTAGCTTGCACCCACTCTGTATAGGCCCAAACCCCGATCTTTCCATCAAATACACAGTTGCCTTGAACATCATATCTTGGTCTTGCCATTGCGGACAAGAACATGATTTTTTGAATGTGGTTCTTATGTTTACATTCACGGTGTGGTGCCTCCTCTCTATGACTCAAATACATGTTTTGGGTCTTTCTCGTGCGATAGAACCATTTCTCATCTATGTGGACCACATCCATATCAGCCCTAAAGGTGGGATTAATACCAAGGCTACATCTCTCAAGATGCCTAAGGGCATACTCGACACGAGCCCTTTGGTTTGCATCGGTCAAGGCAGGCTTCAATTCACTTGTTATTCTTCTAATTTCCTTATTCTTCAACCTACAACATGAAAATAAAGAATATATCATGGTCCACAAAATTAACGTGTACAGAATATGAAAGATTGAGAATAATATGATAGTACAACTCTCACCTCCGCCAAACAGTGGTAGTTGACATGTTCAAATGTCCAGCAACTTGTTCTAACGTTGTTCTCTCCCCAGCCGGGATGGCTTCCAATGCCTCTATGTTCAAAGGTATTTTTTTCCTCCCTGATTTGAGCTTCCGATTGTTTTTCACCGCAGTAATGCCGCCACCATATTTAGTTTCCTGCCATACCCTTTGCACTATCCTCCTAGGACAATCACAAGCAAGTGCAACCGCTTTAGTTACTCCATGCTTCAACCTATTACCCGTACCATTACGAGCGATGATTTCAGTGTATATGTGACGCTTGTCATTGGTCTTGTAGTGTCTCCTTCTCTCCTTGTTTGCCAAAACATCTAAACGCATTTGCACAAAATGTGAGAACCACATAAATTATATGTACTTAAAAGGAAATATGCTCTAATTATGCTTACTCAAATCAATTGGTGGTTTTTGGGTTTGAACAGCCTCTTGACTAGGAGGGTACTCATCGGCGTGTGCAAAATTGGGGTTGTAGTCCTTCCCTCGGTAGCCTATGTCATTGGTACCTTCATTTCCACCAATACCTCGTAGAAAACAAGAAAAATAGTAGAAATGAGATTATGCAACACAATATACGTGATAATTCATCATTTGAAAACACAATATCCGAAATACCTGTTGTGTTCCCATCAAAGCCAAAGCCAAACACTTCTCTGTTTTGCCCACCAAAGCCGAAACCATTTCCTATTTTCATGCATACGTGTGTAGAAAACAGAGATTACCACAGTACAAAATGCTCTACATGATCTAACAAATATAGGTATACAGTAAGTACTTTCTCTTGATCACCTAACAGTACATAATCTAAATTTACTACATGATCTAATAAATATAGGTATACAGTAAGTAATTTATCTAGATCACCTAACAGTACATAATCTAAATTCACTACATGATCTAACAAATATAGGTATACAGTAAGTAATTTATCTAGATCACCTAACAGTACATAATCTAAATTCACTACATGATCTAACAAATATAGGTATACAATAAGTAATTTCTCTAGATCACCTAACAGTACATAATCTAAATTCACTACATGATCTAACAAATATAGGTATACAGTAAGTAATTTCTCTAGATCACCTAACAGTACATAATCTAAATTCACTACATGATCTACAAATGAACAATTCACTACATGATCTAAATTTTCTCTATACGATCTACAAATAAACAATAAACTAGAGTACATGATCTAACAGAAACAAAATCCAGTACACTAATTCTCTATAAAATCTAGAGAACCAAAATACAGTAGACTACATGATGTACCGGCAAAAAATACAGTACACTACATGGTCTAGAGATTCATGACCTAACATACCTACAAAAAAAATTATCTGTATGATCACAAGATTCATGAACTAACATATGCTACAAAAAAAAATTCTTTATATGCTATAGAGATTCATGATAAAACAGAGAGTGCTACTATTGCTTCCAGCCCGGAAAACTTAGGGTTTAGTGTTTAAACCTTCTATGCTGCCAGCCCGGAAAGAACTCTCTCCACTCCCTCCAATCCGTATGCCACCGGAGCTACTGGTGAAGTTGAATCCGCCGCCACCAAACGAGATTCCCCCGCTACTATTGCTCAGGTTAAACCCCACGAAAGATGATCCGCCGCTCCCTCCACTGCCTGTCCCGCCCCCGCCGACGGAGGCAGTCCAATTCGACGAACCCGCCTCGTTAGGTGCCGGAGGACGAGATGGGCGTGACAGTCCGACGCGTCGCCGGGGCAGGGTCGATGGAGTACGATGCGGCTCGAAGCTAGCTGTGCCGATGGAGAAGGATGGCATCGATCTTCCGGTGAGACCAAGTGGAGGAACACCTACAGGCGGCGGCGACCTAGCTTGGAAAGCCATTCGCGAGAGCCCACGGAGGCCGAGAGGAGGAGGCCGGCGATCTGCTGGACCTTGCTCGGGCGGGGCCATTGGATCTAGAGGGAGGAGAGAGGATGACTGTTGCCTGTTCGTGTGCTTCCATAGACTCGCATATATGTACTGGCGGAACAATGGCGGGAACATCGGCGGCAAATTTTGATGGGCGAAATTTTCTCTCCACTTTGGATGCGAATTATGATTTGGGAGCGCGGAAGAGCGGTAGATTTCGCTCAGCGAAATTTTTCTGAAGTTTTACAAGGAAACTTGCGGGAAGGAAGGATGGAGTGCGGGAGGAAGAAGGAAGGAGAGAAAAAACCCGATGGAATCGGTCTCCACCTGTGCATGCGCGTGACCTGCTGGTTAATTGGCTGTGGGGGTTACTAAGCGTTATTTTCGCACCTAATTAGGTGTACCTCATTAACTATCCATCGTACGCCCACGTCCTCAGCCCATGATAAAACAACCAATCGCTATCCTTCTTGGTCCCAGAGTTTTTTGAGAGACGCCGTGTAAACCGTAATGGAGGGAGTAGTTGTATTAAGTGTTGTCCTAGTTGCATTTATTGCTTGCCTTGTCATATAGGTAAATTCACCACTAGTTGCACTATCTAGAGAATTTACCTTCTTGTCAAGCCTAAATCTTAAGAAAAATTAAAATTGGTCGTAACATCTATTCACCCCCCCTCTAGGTGGCCGTACTTTACTTCCATAGGTGGGCAAGGGAAATGAAGACGAGGCTGGCCAATCCCGTCGGCGGCGGCGCAACGGCTCAGGTCGGCTTGGCGCTGCACAAGAGACGATTGAACGGGCCAATCGGCGATGGATATGAAGAGCGCGGCGACCAGCGCGACCACCTGCGTGGGTCCAAGAG
Organism: Alopecurus myosuroides; assembly: GCA_028641055.1. NCBI lineage: Eukaryota > Viridiplantae > Streptophyta > Magnoliopsida > Poales > Poaceae > Alopecurus > Alopecurus myosuroides. Next base: position 168,310,387 of record CM054058.1, read on the forward strand.
GATAGCAACGTGGCGGGGCGCTGGCGTGTTCTTCCGTATCTGGTCCGCTCGATTCGGCGATGTGTGGAGGTCCTAGCTACCCGGCGGCGGGCTATGCGGGGAAGAAGATGATTCGTGGGAGAAGGCTCGTGCACGAAACGGTTTCTGATAACACATGCTTTTGGACGTAATCGGATTATTGAAGGACTGGGATTTGTTACCGTGGTATCTAATTACAGTCCAACCGAACCAAACAAGATTTGACGTACTCCGTAAACAGGTTACGTTACATACTGACCAAACAAACATGTCCTATAAGACACCGACCCAAAGATGTTGGGGCCCACAGATCAGTGAGCACGCGAAATGAAAGAAAAAATAAAAACCGCGCGGGGAGTACGGCCTAGAAACCGTCCTACTCCTACGTGGAGTAGTTACGTTGCAGAAACCGTCCTACTCCGATAAGGTCTCATGTTCCCTTCTCATCGTCTCCTTAAATTTATCTACATGCAGATCCGATTTGCCCCGCGCAACAATCCCGACCACCAAGCCGAGATGCCACCGCCGCGCACACGACAACGCACCCCCCGTCGTCCTTCTTCTTCCGCTGACGCCACGCCGTACTGCCGCAGGGTCAAGGACCGCCGGATCAAGAAATATCGCCAAGTCAGTGTCGACCCAACGGCATATCTCCCGGACGACGCGCTCGCCCGCATCTTCTCCGCGCTCTCGGACACGGCTGCCGTTGTCCGCTGCGCTGCCACGTGCCGGCGCTGGGGACGCGTCGTGGCCACGAGCGCCACCATCATCTCCCGCTGCCTGCCGCCCCTGGGCCGCTTCATGCCGGACCTCGCCGTCGGCTTCTTCCACCAGGAGACTGACCTGCCCGCAGCGCCATCGTGGCTGCCAGGCTTCGTCCCCATGGCCTCTAGCGCTCGCTTCCTCGGCGAGCCCGGCCAGCAGCGGCTTCTCAGCTTTACGGGGCTCCGTGACGATGGCGGGCTCCTGCAACGCTCCCGCCCCGTGGCGTCCCGGAACGGCCGCCTCGTTCTGGAGCTCCGCCCCGAGAGCCGCGCCACCGAGGGTCTTCGGCTTGCCGTCTGCAATCCGATGACACGTCTTGACAACGCCGTGGTCGTCGTCCCGTGTTTGATCCCAGAAGAAGAAGAAGGCGCCATAGAGGAGTACGGCTGCGCGTTGCTGACCGGGCAGGACCTCCGTCCACCTCGCTGCAACACCTTCTTCCGTCTGCTGCTAGTCTATAACCACCAAAACCATGGCGGAAAGAAGGCAAGAACCGTGCTCCGGTGCTACTCCTCGGACACGGGCCGCTGGGGACCGGAGGCCGAGTGCTGCGCGGAGATCCCGAGCTCGAATATTGGCAACATCGGCCAGGCTGTGGTGCGCCGGGGAGTGGCCTTCTGGCCCGTGGACCATGGGGCGCTCGGGGCACGCCTGGATAAGGTCGACGAGCATGGCGCCGTGATGGAGACGCACTTGGTGCCTCATCCGTGTCGGGAGAAGCGGCTCTTAGGCGTCTCGCCAGACAACATGCTCTTCTTCTTTTACACCGGGGTGGCATGTTGGAAGAAGCACTATATGGTAGCGAATCTATCCTACTTGGAGTTTGCGGAAGAAGACGACCTCCGGAGTGGTAGGCATAGGCAAGACACCATAGAGCACGTGCCGATGCCCCAGATGAAGTTGTCACACTGTAACACCGCCATCAAGCTACGCTGGTTTGGTGAGAAGAGTGGTCTTGTCTTATTTACCATGGGAAGGCCCAGCGGCCATAAAGGCACCTTCGTATTCAACCTCCACGACAAGTCGGTGAACAAGGTGGCCATTTTCGGCGATTCTTGGAACAACTTGCTTGGGTATGAGATGGACATGGCGGCCTATCTTGCCTCCTCCCTCGACCGACGCTCCTACTTGAGCTAGCTTGTAGGCTACTATGTATGAAAAATGTTCATGAAACAGGTGTCTTAATTACTTTGGAGGATTTCAAACTTCATACTTATCCAAAGAAAGCTTCATAGTTCACGGGTTGAAAAAATGTTTATGAGATTGGAAAAATGTTCATTGGACCGAAAAATGTTTACTAGTTAAAAAAATGTCCACGTGTTCAAAAATATTATTGTATGTAATGTAATTTTGAAAAATGTTCATGTGTCTCAAAAGAAAGTTCATATGTGTGAAATATACCCCCCGTATCAAAAAGGCATGTTCGCGGGTAAAAAAAAAAAGGTTCGTGAGTTAAAAAATAACGTTCACAAGTATGCTCACGGATTCAAATTAATGATATGTTGTTTTAAATATTCATGCATGGTAAAACAATAAAAATTAAATAGAAACAAAAAATAAAAGAAAGTCAAAAGTGATATAAAATAAAGAAAAGGTAAACATAAGAGATGAAAATTTTAACAAGGAAAAAAGAGAGGAAAAAGTAACAAAGAAACAAAAAAGGTGGAAATTGCCGGATATAGACTCTTTCGAGTTGCACATCTCATAAGTTAAAAATTACAACTCAAAAAGGAAAAACAAATAGAACTTGCAGCTCGTAGGTAGTTTCATTTTTCTCTTGAATAAAAGTACAACTCATGTCTATGAATAAAGGAGAGATACATGTTATATAAAAGTGCGACTACACTCTTCAGAATTGCACATTTCACAAACTCAAAATTCAGGGATCGCACGGCGAGTAGCCGCGCTCAAGAAACACTGCAAACAACAAGAACTACCCAGGTTCAGGGCCCTCGTGTGGAGGTAACACCCCTACTCCTGCCTATCTCTCTGTATGTATGTTTTCCGAGTAGCCACAGTACAATGTTTGTCTCTCAGCCGAGTAGCCACTCGGCAGTTCTCTCTAGCTCTAGTGCTGTCTCTTGTAATAAATGCGATCTGAGGCAACGTACCTCGCGCAGGAGGGGGCAGGGCACCTTATATACTGGTGCCCAGCCGAATAAACAACTAATAGAAAGTACAACTGGCTTGCGAGTCTCTAATCAATCGATTCTGAGAATTTTTCCGTCGAGCGTGCCTTTTTGCCGTTGGCTTCTGCTCTCCCCTAGCTAGGCCTTCCTCTCCCCTGCTCCCGCCGGCGGCCACTCCGGCCCCGGCGTCCACCCTTCCTGGCCACCCCGGCCCCCCTCCCTGCCAGCCCTATGGCGCCACCCTCAAGCCCTCGGCCGCAGCTGGTCGCGGGAGGCCAGCACGGTGTGGGCGAGAGCTCGACCTCGGCGTCCTCTAGTTCGATGCGTGGGGAACGTCCATTTGTGTCCAGCTTGGGGATCTCCGACGAGCTTTCGCCGGTGGCTTCCGATGGCGAGCGCGTAGTGTCCTCTTTGGCCCCCGCCAGAGCGCCGGTGAAGGAGCGGCTTACGTGGTTGCCGGCGGCCCCTTCGAGGAAGTCCCTGTGGAGGAAGCGCAAGGCCGCGAAGCGTGACGAGGAAGCGGCCGCCGCGGCGAGGGCTCCGCGCTCTCCTCCTCCGCCGGAACTCGACGGGCTCTGTTTTAATTGCTACATGCCAGGGCATATGAAGTTCGAGTGCGAGGCGCCCACGGTTTGCGTTCGCTGCAGCGGCGAGGGGCATGGCTCGCGGGGCTGCGAGGCGCCGAGCAGTCCACGCGAGGAAGACGAGCTGCGCAGGCCGCTGCTTGCCAAGAGGCCCAGGAGGACATCGCCGTCGGCTCCGCGGGGGTTCGGGCATGCTGGTCAGAACAGAGGATGCGTTGCAGCCACGGCTGCGCACATGCCACTGTTGCCTGCCATGCCCCCGCCCGCGTCCGCGCCGGTGGTCGCGCCTCCGGCGTCGTCTCGGCCGGGCTATGGCGGCCAGAACAGAGGGTGCGCTGCAGCTCCGGTTGCGCGCACGCCACTATCGCCAGCCATGGCCCCGCCTGCGCCTGCGCCGGTGTGCGAGCCGCGTCGCTCGGAGTCTTTCGCGCATGAGGAACCGGAAGTGGAGGCGCCGCTCTGCGTCGTCCGCCGCTCGCCGGTGATGAGAGAATTGGAGCACCTGCTGAGGTTTGCGCTGGTGGCTTACATCGGGGGAGTCCGGCCGGCGGTCACCGTTGTCCACGTTTGCGCAGGTGTCGGTCCATGAATACAGGCCGGAGGATTTCCTGCTCACGTTCGCTACTGCGGAGTGCAGGGACAGAGTTGCGGCGCTGCCTTCGCTGACAGGGGCTTGTTTCTCCCTGTTCTTCAGGCGCTGGAACAGGCAGTCGCAAGCGGTGCAGGCCCCCATGCGCTCTCGGGTGGAGTTGGTCATCGAGGGGTGCCGCCGCACGCCTGGGACGTCGACGTCGTGGAAGACCTCCTCGGCACCTCCTGCACCATCGAGGCAATCGCCCCGGAATCTAGCTCCCGCGACAACCTGGCTCTGTTCCGGCTCTCCGTCTGGACGGACAACTTGGAGATCATCCCACCGGCGAGGACCTTGGTGATCCCTGAACCGGCGTGCGTCATCGACAGAACGCCCTCCACTGCTCACGAGTTCTCTGACGGTTCTCGCAGCCCTACTCTGGAGGTGAACGCATCCGAGGTCGAGACGCTGCACTACAGGGTGCTAATACACGTGGCGAGCGTCGAGGACGAGCTACCGACGGTGCGTCCGCTGGGTGCCGCCGGCGCGCGCGGCGGCGACCGGAGGGACCGGCCGTTTCCTGAGGAGAGAGGTTCCAGAGGAGGAAGAAAGGTACAGCCTCTCCCCTGGAGTTTGGGGGTCCCAGACAGTCGTGGTGGAGCCCGCCAGCGTGGAGGTACGACTGGGTTGTAACATCCCAAGTATGAAAAATAGCCATTAGAATGTTTGCTCTCTGTTATTTTATGTTTTGCATCATGACATCATGTTCATTGCATTTGTTTTGCTTGTTTTCCATTTGTTTTTCTCTGTTTTGCTTTGTTTTCCAACTGTTTTCATTTGTTTTCCTTTGTTTTCTATTTGAATTTCAACTCAAATTTCAAACCTTTGTTTCATACTTGTGATGTTACAATTTCCAAAATGATATTTCAAATCAAAACAATCAATTGTTTCCATTAAAGTTGTGATTCCAAAACTATTGTTTTGTTTCTATCAAAAATTCATATAATACCAAACCCTTTTCAAATTCAATTAATTTCCAAAACATCAACTCTTTTGAAAAATTATGAAAATGACAAAAAACTTCCATCATTGTTTCCATCACACCTTAAGGTTCAAACTATTAAAATTGGCTTTTAATAACTCACTTAATTCAAATTGCTTCCAAATTCAAATCACATTTTTCCAAACAGCACCCATTTGAAATTAATGAAACAAAACCACTCCAATCAATTGTTTCAAATAAGCTTAAGGGTTCACACTATTTAACTGGGTCTTTTTAATAACTCATGTAATAGCAAATTTCATTCATTTTCAAACAAATGGCAAATATCAAATAAATTCAATCTTTTGGAAAAATAAAAGTCACACAATGTTGTTGTAACCCTAAATAATCTATAACCAAATTTCCCTAATTTTCCTAGCCCTAAACCCTATCCTTTTCTCTCCTATTCAAATCAGCAAAAAAAAACAATTAGAACAAAAAGAATAAAAGAGGCAAAGGAGAGAGAGGGGCAGGCCCAGCCCAACTTCCCCCTTGGCCCATACCCCTTCGACCCACCCACTTCTTCTTCTTCCCTGTACGACATCCATCCACCATAGCCACGTAGCCAGGGAGGAGCAGCAACGGACACCATCCTCCCCCCTATAACTCGAGCCCTAACCCTAGGGTTCCCCTCTGCCCTCTCCTTCTCCCTCCTTCCTCTCTCCCCCGCCTCCAATTTCCCTTCTTCCACCTTCTCCTCTCTTGAAAGAACATAGGTTCTAAATCCTGTTTTGAGTGTTTGATTACAACATATAGATGGACTAATGTGCTTTGCTAAGTGTACTCAGAAAATATCGACCCGTAAATGTCTTACAAAGTTCAGCAATGTGTGAGAAAATGCTACGGGAAAAGACAAGGAAGAAGAGAAAAGAGACGGCAAAGAGAAAGGATAAAAGAAGAAGAAAAGGGGGTGGCCGGCCTCCAGGCCGGGCTGGCAGCTCCCCTGGCCAGCCCCACTCTGGCCCCAGGCTGGCTCCCAGGCCGGGCGCTTCGGGTGGGGGGCCGGCCTCGCCCCTCTGCCCACGCCGGCCCCAGGCCGGCCTCCAGGCCGGGGCGTCCGGGTGGGGGTCCGGCCTCCCCCCTGGTCCACGCCGGCCCCAGGCCGGCCCCCAGGCCGGGGTGGGTTCTGGCCCGGCCCTGGCTGCTCCCTGGCCGGCCAGGCCGGCTCCCAGGCCGGGGTGGGACGCAGGAAGGGTGAAACCCCCCTAAAACGGCCATATTTCGACACGAGTATATATTCGGGGTCTTCACCTACCTTTGCTCTTTGTCAATTCCACTCACACTCTCTCTCACCACCATTGATTGACCAAGCTCAAGCTCAAGAACAAGATCTCCACAAATCCCCAACCAAAGCTCGTGATACTTTGGGATTTGAAGGAGACACCCCCGATCTACAACTCCACCGAGCCGATTAGAAATCCACCCACTCATCCCATAGGGATCTTGTCATTCTTAGTTCATTGGAGCTAGGAATCTTGTTGCTCTTAGTTCATCGGAGCTCGGAGCCTTGTTGATATCCCCGGTGCTTTTGTGCCCGTGGATCTTGCTTCTCGGAGTCTTGGCGGCTCTTGGGATTTGGTGAGGACCCTCCAATCTTGTGGAGTGTGCCTCATCCTTGTAAAGGTTCTAGTTGTCAACCTCAACGGCAACATAGTGATTCGAGTCTATCCACATCGGTGGAAGATCTCGAAGGAGATACAGTGTGGCATTTGAGGCCTACTCGGTGTTCCACTTTGGTGGCACCGCACCGCTCCAACGGAGATTAGCTTCCATTGGGAAGTGAACTTCGGGATAAATCTCCGCGTCATTATGTTCGGTTATTCCTCAACTTACCTTTACTTGTTACTACTAGCTTAGTCATATTGTTTACCTTGTGCTAGTCGTAATTGCTCAACATATAGGATTGTCCATCTAGTTGCATACTCTAGATAATCTATATTTGAGCTTTGCCTTGTTAACTTGAAAAAGAAGTTAAAATTTGTAGTTAACCTATTCACCCCCCCTCTAGTTAACCTCTCGATCCTTCAATTGGTATCAGAGCCTCGTCTCTTTATAAAAGGCTTTACCGCCTAAAGAGGAGGTGAGGATGGCCGATGATCCCGTCACCATGGATGGGATTCAAAAGCTAATCCAAGCTATGATTGAATCTTCCGAGAAGAAGATGGAGGGACTAATAAAAGAATTGACATCTCCATCTAAGCAACCTAGTGAAAAGATTATCTTAGATGAACATGGAAACCCCTTGCCAATTAAAGAAGGAAGTGATACAACTTCACCTTTAAATAATGGTTCACCATCAAATGGTAGTGGTGGCAATTCTTTTGGCTATGCATACAACAATGCTCCTAATGTTCAACATCCGCATGTTTCTAATCTTGGTCCACCTCCTTTGGTGGATCGGCATCGTTTTACTAATTGGAAAGCTTCCATGAAGTCTTACATGTGCAGCTCTTCAATGCAAATATGGAGAATTGTTGAAAAAGGGTATGAGCCAAAGGACCCCGCAAATCTAAGCTCAAGTGACATTATAGATGAGCAACTCAACGCTCATGCTTTGCACATGTTGGAGAGGGCAATGGAAAAGGAAGGAGTTGAGCACATCCGGTCCTTCACTAGTGCAAAGAAAGCTTATGATGGTCTTGTTGATATGTTTGACGGCAATGTCAACCTCCAAAGGTCCAAGAGGTCAATCATTCAAAGAAAAGTTGAACACTTTCATTTGGGCGATGGAGAGAACATAGAAGACATGTTTAGAAGACTCAATGCTCTTGTAAATGATATGAGAGATAGTGGATTCACGGATTGTACGGAGAATTGGGTCAAGGAGAAATTTCTACTCACCTTGATGCCATACAATGAAAACATGGTGATGAATGTACAAGCAAGGGCCGACTATTTGGACCTATCCCCCAATGATGTCCTAGGTCTTTTTATCACTCTCAAGGTCATGAAACAAACCTCTGATGATGTCATGGCCCGTGTGAACGGAGCAAAGAAAGCATCTCTTGCCTTGAAGGCCAAGGTCATTCCCCATGAAGATAATGACTCGAGTGATGATGGTGGCTCTACGCATGAGGTCTCCGAGAGAGAAATGAGGACATCACATGAAGAATGCTTGGCTCTTGCTCAACACAAGTGGTGGAAGAAAGGAGACTTTAGATCCAATGCCACCAAGAACAAAGGAAAGGAATCCTCGAGCACGAAGAAAGCAAGAACTTGCTTCAATTGTGGAGATTCCGAGCACTTCGTTGCCGAGTGTCCCTTCAAGAGTAGAATTGAGAATGGAGGAAGACTTATCAAGAAATCCACCTTCATTCCCAAGTCCAAGAACTTCATCAAGAGAGGCCCTCCTAGGGCAATGATTGCTAACGAAGTCGAGTACACATCCGGTGGTGAAGAGGATGATGGTGAAGGCGAACAAGTAGGTATGGCGGCCATGGCTAGGGGCGTCATACCTCCTAACTTAAGCTCTCTCTTCTCCAACCCAAATGACAACAAGGGCCCATCGATTCACAAGTGCTTCATGGCCAAGGGTATACCCCCAAAGGTGACTCCTACACTTAAACTTGCTAACTCCTCTATTCCTTCACTACTAAATTGTGTCGAGGAAGACCCCTTGACAAACTTTGTTGAAACACTAGAAGGAGAAACTAAATCCATTTTTGACTCTCTCATGGATCAATTAAGTGAGGCACATGGCCTCATTGATGAACATGAGGAGAGAATAATGTTACTTGAAAAGTTTGCTCGTGATGATGCTAGTAAAATTGAGGAGCTTGAGAAAGCTCTAGATGAATCACATTGCCTTAAAGAAAGCATTGAAGAAACCTTTGCAATTGACATAGCTAAAGTTAAACTTGATTGTCAACATGCTTTTGCTAAGGTAACGGAATTCATGAGTTTAAATGATGCAACTAACCAAGGGTATAATGAACTCATTAAGGATTTTGATAAGCTTAAAATTGATCATCGTACTATCTCAAATGAGCTCAAAACCTTAAAAGGAGTTAGAATTATGAATGAAAACTCTTGTGCTACTAACCCTTTGTGTGTCAAGGCAACTCTCATTGAGGAGAACAATAGGTTGAAGGAACAACTCAACAAGGGCCTTGCCACATGCATCCAAGGCCAAAAGAACCTCAATGATCTTTTGAGTAATCATAAGAGAGTGGTTGGTAAAGAAGGTCTTGGTTTTGGTTCCTCATCGGAGGTGGCCTACAAGAAGAAGTCAACTCCCTCCACTAACTCTATTGTTTTTGTGAAGGAGGGGGAGTTGGCTAATGAGGAAGATGAATTTGATATTATTGCTAAAAGTATTGTTTCTAGGAACACTACTACTCATAACAACTTTGCGGGAAAGTATAACCCATCCTATGTGCTTCTAAAATCTACTAATGGCCATGTTTATGCAAAGTATGTAGGCACCTCATATGGTGATGATTACAAACATGCTATTTGGGTTCCAAAGACCCTTGTGACTAACAAAAAAGGACCCATCCAAAAATGGGTACCTAAGACAAGAAGTTGATTCATTGTAGGGTTGCATTTCCGGTGGAACATCATGGATGATTGATAGCGGTTGTTCCGCACACATGACCGGAAGCAAAGAAGTATTAGAAGACTTGAAACTCCAACTTCTCAAGTTTGCTCATGTAACTATTGGTGATCGCTCACAACTTAAGGTATTGGGACATGGCAAGGTGGTCATTTCTCCGGATTCATCCATTGAGAAAGTCCTCCTTGTTGAGTCCCTTGGCTATAATCTTCTTTCCGTCTTGCAACTTTGTGAATGCAATTTTACATGTGTATTTGGGCGTCACCATGTGCTTGTCCTTCACACTATTTCTCTTAAAGTAGCCTTTGTTGGGTTTGTGGAAAACGGTATGTATGTAGTGGATTTCTCGAAAGAAACTACACATATTGCCACATGTCTAATGGCTAAATCCGACGTGGGGTGGCTTTGGCATCGTCGCCTAGGCCACGTCGGTATGAGAAATTTACAAACTCTTGTGAAGGGTGAGCACGTGGTAGGACTAACAAGTGTGAATTTTTCCAAAGATCGTCCTTGTAGCTCTTGTATTGCCGGAAAGATGCATGAGAAGAATCATCCTAAAACATCAATCATCGCCACAACAAGACCTTTTGAGCGCATTCACATGGACCTATTTGGTCCTCCCACATATGATAGTCTTGGTGGCAAGAAGTATTGTTTGGTTATTGTTGATGATTATACAAGATACACTTGGGTTTTCTATATCAAGAAGAAGAGTGAAACTCAAGAAAGATTCATTACTTGGGCTACCGAAGTGCAACGCCAATATGACACCAAGATCTTATCCATTAGGAGTGACAATGGTTCCGAGTTCAAGAACTACACCATGGATGAATTCTTGGGTAATGAGGGGATAAGACATCAATATTCCGCCGCGTACACCCCTCAACAAAATGGTGTTGCGGAGAGGAAGAATCGCACACTTATTGATATGGCAAGAACTATGATGGCCGAGTTCAAATCCCCATATAACTTTTGGGCCGAAGCTATCAACACCGCTTGTCATCTATCTAACCGACTCTTCCTTCGTCCGATGATTGGCATGACTCCATATGAGCTTCTAACCGGTAACAAACCCAACCTCTCATATCTTCGAGTTTTTGGGTGCAAATGCCAAGTATACATAAAAGGAACTAGATTGTCTAAATTTGATGCTAGAACATTTGAAGGTATTTTTGTTGGTTATGCCACGAACTCCCACACTTATAGAGTCTACAACATATCCACCGGGTGTGTTGAAGAATCTATGAATGTGGAATTTCATGAGGATAATGGCTCCCAAGTGGAGCAAATTGATTGTGATGATGTAGGTGATGAACCATCCTCTATAGTCATAGGAAGAATGGGTGTAGGTCCACTTATACCCATTGAGGAACACCTTGTGGCAAATGAGGATGGAACTAGCTCTACGCAAGTGGAGCCCTCTACATCAACCACCAATCAAATGGTAAACCAAGAACAAGAAGAAGATCTTAATGTGGATATCTCCCATCAAGAAAGTGATCAAGATCCACCCAATGATAATGGTGGAAGTGGTCTTGGTGATACTTCACCAAGAACTCCAATAAGGGTGGACAATGGTCTTGATGAAGGAAATGATGAAGATGTTCCACCAAATGAACATCCCGATGATGCTCTAGTTCGTATCATGTCTCGTCAAGCTTCAAGATTGCAACAAAATTCACTATATCAAAAGAATATCATTGGTGGTTTGGGAAGAAGTGTCTCCACTCGTGGACAAGTACTCAAGTTTTGTGGTATTCATTCATATGTCTCTCATGTTGAACCCATCAAAGTATATGATGCTCTTGAAGATGAAGATTGGGTTCAAGCTATGCATGAAGAGCTCCATAATTTTGAAAGGAACAAAGTATGGTCTCTAGTGGAAAGACCCAAGGATCACAATATCATTGGAACTAAATGGGTGTTCAAGAATAAGCAAGATTCTCATGGGCAAGTGATTCGCAACAAAGCACGATTGGTTGCTCAAGGCTACTCTCAAGTCGAAGGACTTGACTACGGTGAAACTTTCGCTCCCGTAGCTAGGCTTGAATCCATTCGTATATTACTTGCATTTGCCACTAGTCATAACTTCATCTTGCATCAAATGGATGTTAAAAGTGCCTTTCTAAATGGACCTTTAAATGAAATGGTATATGTTAAACAACCTCCGGGATTCGAAGATCCCAAGTATCCTAACCATGTCTACTACCTCCATAAGGCTTTGTATGGCCTCAAACAAGCCCCACGTGCTTGGTATGATCACTTAAAGGAGTTCTTAGTGGATCGTGGTTTCGTACTTGGGGTAATTGATCCCACTCTCTTTACCAAAAGTGTAGATGGACATTTCTTTGTATGCCAAGTATATGTTGATGATATTATATTTGGATCCTCTAACGTAAGTTTTGTAGATCAATTTTCCAAACTAATGACAAGTGAATTTGAGATGTCTATGATGGGAGAATTAAAATTCTTCCTAGGTTTTGAGATCAAGCAATATCATGAAGGAACTTTTATTTGTCAAGCCAAATATATTCAAGACATGCTCAAGAAATTCGATATGATTAATGCTAAACCATTACCTTATCCAATGCCAACTACCACAAATCTCTCTTTGGATCATGAAGGTATACCGGTAGACCCCAAACTTTATAGATCCATCATTGGATCTTTGCTCTACCTTTGTGCATCTAGACCGGATATTATGTTTAGTGTGGGTTTGTGTGCAAGATTTCAATCTAACCCCAAGGAAAGCCATATGATTGCGGTCAAGAGAATTCTTAGGTACTTGGTTGACACTCCAACTCATGGTCTTTGGTATCCATCAAACACAACTTTTGATCTTGTTGGGTACTCGGATGCGGATTGGGGAGGTGACAAAGTGGATAGAAAATCAACCTCGGGTGCTTGCCAATTTCTTGGTAGGTCTCTCGTATGTTGGTCTTCCAAGAAACAAAATTGTATTGCCACTTCCTCCACGGAAGCGGAGTATATTTCCGCCGCAAGTTGTTGTTCTCAACTCTTATGGATGAGGCAATGTCTTAAGGATTTTGGAATTAAGATTAAGACAATGCCTCTTTTATGTGATAATGAGAGTGCCATTAAAATTGGTCACAATCCGGTACTTCATGGCAAGACCAAGCATATTGAGATTCGGTATCATTTTATTCGGGATCATGTGGCCAATGGTGATATCTCACTCTCTTATGTCAACACTAAAGATCAACTTCCCGACATCCTTACCAAGCCTCTAGATGTGAAGAGATTCAAGGAATTGAGGAGTGAGCTCAACATCATATGTGCAAGCAATTTTAGTTGATTGGAAATCTCGCATACACACCCTTACTAGACTCTTATTTGGATTTAGATGCACGCATAGACATAGGGGGAGTGTAGCTCAATCAATGAGCCAACACTACCTCTATTATGCATAAATAAACAAATCATGCCTAAATGATCATTTTTAATGACATCATGTGCTTAAATGATGAGTCTCGACAATGCACCCAAGATATATCTTCGCGGTGTCATATCGAACATACTCATACATGGTGGCTACGGCCACCGCCCATTTTTTCATCCAACATCTGTGTTCGAGTGTTCACTCAATTGCTTCTCTCTTTGAGTTCATATTTCATTAGTATCCAATGTTGCTCATTTCGTTTTCTCATTTTTTTCTCCCCATTGGATACAAATGAAAACATCTTATGCATGTCATCATTCTCATATCATCCGTGCACATGGTCAAATAAAAATGCTCTACGAAACAACTTCAAGAATATGTTGTTATTAGATTTCATGAAAATTTCTTGAAATTGCAATTTTGTTCATGTGTTTGTGTGTTGTGGGTTGATTAGTAGGGTATGTTAATCGTTTTTTTTAGTGAAAAAAAAAACAACACACACACACTAGCCCTCCCCAACAGCAAAAAAAAAAAAATTATAGCCAAATCACAATTGCCAACAAAAAAAAATAATTTTTTTTACATACCAGCCTCCCCCCCCCGGCCTCGCCACAGCCGTGCCGGCCCCAGGCCGGCCCTCAGGCCCGGGCATTCGGCCGGCACCCCGGCCTCGCCTCCGCCGCGATCCGGCCCCAGGCCGGCCCTTAGGCCGGGCCGTTCGGGTGCCTGGCCGGCCTCTCGCCCGGCCTCCTTCCCCCCGCGCCGGCCCCAGGCCGGCCGCCCCGCCCACCACTCCGCCCCGCGCAGCCGAGCCGGCCCCAGGCCGGGGTGGGGTGCTGCACACACCAACACAAGCACCCCACTCCCAACCGCACCCACATCCCCACACCTCTTTCTTCCTCCTCCCTCCACCTCCATTAGAGCACCTTGGTGCTCTTGCCTTCCCCCTTCCCCCCCACCTCCCTAGCCCATCCCCACCGCCCAAAATCACGGATCCGCAAGCCCTCGGTCTTCTCCGCCCCCTCCTCCACACGGATTGTTCATTGACCCATTATTGGAGGAGATCGGGTCACTTCCTTTTCTAGTACTTTTTGGTTGACCATGGCTTCGAACTCGGGTAATTTTTCTATGGGCTATTCTATGTGTTATGTGTATGTTAGTGCCATCCATGTGTGTGCTAGTACTCATGTTCATGTGCTAATTTTTTATTTTTCATCTCATCATGTTAGGGTTCATACCGCTATGCTATCCTATGATTTGTTCTATTGGTATGATATGCCATGATTGATGTTCCATGCTCCTCATAATCTATCAATGCTAGGGTTCATCCACTATGATTCATTATTTTTTGTTCATATCACGTGTTCCCTATATTATCTTGATTATGCCATGTTGATGCTCACCTAGCCCTCGATATCATGACTATGACCATGAATACATATTCACAAAATTTCCCATTACTTGATACAATTGTTCTATCATTAAGACCTAATGTGTATGATATCATTTAAATATTTTTACATTCTCATGGTTGTTTGTATGCTTAAATGCCAAATATTTTGTTTCACATCCAACACTTCTATCCACATGATATGATAACATGCAAACACCCCTCAATTTTTGCTTGCTAACTATTGGGCTAGTATTTCGTTTACCATGTCATTGTCCCATAGATTCATGGTTTCATTTTTTTCTCTCACATAAAACAAATGACCATGTGCACTCATTATCATGTTCCATCTCCATGCATTATATAATTCAGGTGACTCTCCTCCCCACGATGATGCCTCTCGCCCTCTCCGTCCTTGCAACCCTCGCAAGAAGAATGCCCAAGATGTTGCTGGCTCTACTCCCTCACGGAGATCCGCTCTTCCTATCAATCCAAAGGAACCCGTGATCAGGAACTGGGGTGGCCTTAGTGCCGCTGATTTTGAGGAAGCTAGGCTGAAATTTAACCCGTATGAGTTTGGTGAAAGGACATGCTCGGATAATCGGTTTTATTGCAAGATGCATCAAGTCATGCATGAATTCATTCTTGGCAAGCTACAGCACACTCATGTGGATCAACACTTCTTTGATATTGAGTATGCTCGCAACAAGTGGCCTGAAGTGATGACCATCATGGACTACCACAACCTCACTCCTCTCATGGGCGACACACTGGCTCATCCGTTCTCTCCAGAGTTGATCAGGGAGTTCTACTCCACCGTTCACTTCGCCTCTGGTGGTCCCACGCGTCTCCCACCTACCTTGATATGGATGAGCGGTGGCACCAAGTGTGAGGCTACCATGGATGAGTTTGGTGCTATATTGGGTATCCCCGAATATCGGTTTGACTATACATTCTATTTCCGCGTTCATGGGGAGTCCTCCAAGATTATGAAGGCCAAGGATGGGATTCGTCATTGCTATCCCGAAGGTTCCGGTTCCATGAATATTCCTAAGATCAAGTTCTTCTCTGAGCATTGGTACATGATACATGCCATTCTTCGCAACACCATCGCCGCCAAATTCGGTGAGAAGGGCGAGGTACGCAAGTGGATGATCAACCTCCTCTTCCACATTGAGTCTCGGATGCAAGCAAAGAAGCAGTTGGATGTACTAGACTATATGTGGAATGAGATGCAGAGTGTGGTTAAGGAGAAGAGGGTACCCATCTATGGCTCCTACATTCAGCGTCTTATTGAGACCCGCATTCCCGAAGGTCTCGTCAACAACTATGCCAAAGTGACTCCAAAGAAGAACATTCTTATGTATGATGCTCCCATTGAGACTGCTCATGAGCCAAGGCCTAAGCGCACCCGCACCGAGTCAGTTACTCGCCGCTCTCCTTCACCTTCTCCTGCTCCTGAGACATTTAATCTTAAGAAGATTCTTCAGAAGATGAATTGTTTCTTCATTGATAAGCAACATCAAGATTATGAGGTTTATCGCAAAGGGAAAGCATCTAGTCGCCGTCAGCGCGCCATCCAAACTGCACTCAAGATTCCTCTTAGTTCTTCCAGCTCCGAAGAGATTGAGGAGGAGAAGTGGAAGTCTAAGCATACATATTGGTGTGGAGATGATGTGAGTTCTCTTGGCTCTTTTGCGGGGCCATACACCTTCGCTGAGGCTAGCTCGAGTCAGGTTCCTCCAGAGGACTTCCATGAGGATGAAGATGAGGAGGAGATGGGCGACGAGTGATTGCATTGCATTTTTCTCCCTTTTTGGTGTATGATGCCAAGGGGGAGAAACACTCACGCATAGCATTGCATCACATGCATTCATTTGCGTCTTATCTTCGTGATTTGCTTTTTAGTTGAAACTATTTGTGTGGTTTGTGAACCTTGGTGTTATTGTAAGACTATGTCCTTAATTATCTATCGTACTCTCTATTATGTGTGTGACAATGGTTATTGAAGATCATAGCAAGACTATCAAGTTATTTCCTCTACTCACTATTTTCAATATATTGAAGCCATATTGAGGGAAGTTATTATTCATAAGAAGAATGCTATGGTAAGATCTTGCAAGAAGTAAACATTATTATTCATACATGTGTATCTTCAATGGTAAAACATCATGATTGAACTAATCTCTTGCACTTCACATAAATATGTTATAGTCTCATCATCATCATGATTATCAAATATACATGTCAAATGTTATGGGCACACAAATAGGGGGAGTACGAATACATGTTATTTCTCTCACAAATAGCCATGCAATATTATCTATTATGCAAATCCGTATGTTGTCATCAAACATCAAAAAGGGGGAGATTGAAAGAACATAGGTTCTAAATCCTGTTTTGAGTGTTTGATTACAACATATAGATGGACTAATGTGCTTTGCTAAGTGTACTCAGAACATATCGACCCGTAAATGTCTTACAAAGTTCAGCAATGTGTGAGAAAATGCTACGGGAAAAGACAAGGAAGAAGAGAAAAGAGACGGCAAAGAGAAAGGATAAAAGAAGAAGAAAAGGGGGTGGCCGGCCTCCAGGCCGGGCTGGCAGCTCCCCTGGCCAGCCCCACTCCGGCCCCAGGCTGGCTCCCAGGCCGGGCGCTTCGGGTGGGGGGCCGGCCTCGCCCCTCTGCCCACGCCGGCCCCAGGCCGGCCTCCAGGCCGGGGCGTCCGGGTGGGGGTCCGGCCTCCCCCCTGGTCCACGCCGGCCCCATGTCGGGCTGGCTGGCCACGCCGGCCTCCCCCTGGCGCCCACGCCGGCCCCAGGCCGGCCCCCAGGCCGGGGTGGGTTCTGGCCCGGCCCTGGCTGCTCCCTGGCCGGCCAGGCCGGCTCCCAGGCCGGGGTGGGACGCAGGAAGGGTGAAACCCCCCTAAAACGGCCATATTTCGACACGAGTATATATTCGGGGTCTTCACCTACCTTTGCTCTTTGTCAATTCCACTCACACTCTCTCTCACCACCATTGATTGACCAAGCTCAAGCTCAAGAACAAGATCTCCACAAATCCCCAACCAAAGCTCGTGATACTTTGGGATTTGAAGGAGACACCCCCGATCTACAACTCCACCGAGCCGATTAGAAATCCACCCACTCATCCCATAGGGATCTTGTCATTCTTAGTTCATTGGAGCTAGGAATCTTGTTGCTCTTAGTTCATCGGAGCTCGGAGCCTTGTTGATATCCCCGGTGCTTTTGTGCCCGTGGATCTTGCTTCTCGGAGTCTTGGCGGCTCTTGGGATTTGGTGAGGACCCTCCAATCTTGTGGAGTGTGCCTCATCCTTGTAAAGGTTCTAGTTGTCAACCTCAACGGCAACATAGTGATTCGAGTCTATCCACATCGGTGGAAGATCTCGAAGGAGATACGGTGTGGCATTTGAGGCCTACTCGGTGTTCCACTTTGGTGGCACCGCACCGCTCCAACGGAGATTAGCTTCCATTGGGAAGTGAACTTCGGGATAAATCTCCGCGTCATTATGTTCGGTTATTCCTCAACTTACCTTTACTTGTTACTACTAGCTTAGTCATATTGTTTACCTTGTGCTAGTCGTAATTGCTCAACATATAGGATTGTCCATCTAGTTGCATACTCTAGATAATCTATATTTGAGCTTTGCCTTGTTAACTTGAAAAAGAAGTTAAAATTTGTAGTTAACCTATTCACCCCCCTCTAGTTAACCTCTCGATCCTTCATCTCTGTAATTCCTCTGTACCTGAACTGAACCTGTACCTCCCACCGAGCCCTCTCCCTTCTCCGGTGATCGCCGCCGGGAGAGTCCCCCTCCGGCCAGGGCGAGACCGGGAATGGATTGCCCCGGCCGCCCTCTCCCTCCTCCACCACTCGGCGCGGGCCGGGGGGCACCGGAGCGCCGCCGCCGTCCATGTCATGGCGCCGGTCGCCACTGCTCCACCCCAACGAGCGCCTCCCCTTCGAGCCCTCAAGGTGAGCGTTCTCCCTCTCCCTGCCTCTCCCCTTCGCTCCCACACGCTCACAGCACCACACGCACCCAGCGCAGCACCACGCCCACGGCCACCACGGCGAGCACCGCTGCCGTCGCTGGCCTGTTCTCTGTCGAGGTACAGATCGAGCGTGCAGTTTCAGTTCAGTTAACTCACTGCTGAACAATATCCCCCCCCACGACCCTCTCCTATCACAAATACACAAGCTTACCGCACTGGTTAGCACCCCTTGTGCGCACGCCCAGGTGCTGGGTTCGATCCCCCAAAGCCACCCTTTTTATTTCTGTTTTTCCTTTTTCTGCCCGAATTTCAGAAACTCAGATCTGAGGTATTACTTCTAAAATCAACATAAAATTGAATTTTGCTCCAAATTGAATGATTCAAATGCCTGTGGATTCAAAATCTTGTGCCCTTTCCATTAGTAACAAACTTGCAACATGTTTCTGTACTAATTTTTGCACTAAATAATTAATTACTGAAAATGCAATAAAAATTGGAAACTTTGGAATTTCATAACTTGAGTTTGGTTCATCCAATTTAAGCAAACTTGGGCTCTAAAAATTTGTCTTAACAAACTCTACACATTGGTATTTTATTTGGTCACAATTGAATTAATTTTGAGCATGTTTCCCTCTGTTTACTAAAAATGGAAGAATAAGAATGATTATGGAAAATTGCATAATAGATTCAATAATAACCCAAAAATTATGTTTAATAACTCAAAATGTTCAGTGAAACATTTGCTACATGTTTTCAACCTTTTCAATGCAATTTTTTTTTACTGTTTTGAATATTTTAAATTGGTGAAATATTTGAAAACTTGTTTAATTCACCTAATTTTGCAAAATTCATAACTTGGGAATAAAAATTCCAAATTCAACAAACTAAATATGTTTTCCAATCAACTTTTCATGTACTTTCCAAATATCAACTTTGTTTGCTGTTTTGAATAATTTAAATTGCTGAAAACAACTGTTTCTTAATTATTGCATTAAAAATTGCCAAAATAATAACTTGCTCATTTTAAATCCATTTTCAACAAATGAAATATGTTTTCCATGCAAAATTAAACCACCTTTTCAAATATAAAATTTGTTTCATGTTTTGAATAATTAAAATTGGTTAAATGATTTAAACCTTGTTTAAATCATTTAATATTGTTAAGTTCATAACTTGATCAAATTAAATTATTTTTGAACTTATAAAATATGTTTTCAAACCATAAAAGTATAACCTTTTGAAATATGAATTTGGTTTGATGCTTTGAACAAATAAAAATCCAATTAAATCCAAACTTGAATTAAATTCATTTAAATCTTGTTTAAACTTGTTTAATTCATAAGTAATTCATCCTAATTCCTTTTTCAACAAGTGAAACATGTATTCCACCTAAAATTGTGTGTTCTTTCCAAATATGAATTTTGTTATTTGTTTTGAAAAATTAAAAGTGGTGAAAACAACAAATGCTTGTGTAACACCATTAAGAAACCAAAATTCCAAAAATTAATAAATAAATTCTAAACTTGTTAAACTTCTTTTCAAATTGTTTCTATTGTTGTTATTTTGCTGTTTTCCTCATCCATGCATCATGCTAACTCACTTACACATGATGATTAGTTGTAGAACAATTAATTCAACCATAATTCATGGGCTTTCCATATGCAATCCCAATTGCATGTGGGTCCATTTAATCATGTTATGTTATCTTGTCAACTAGTTTATTTTGATGCATCAATTAAATGGTCATGCATCATCCCATGTTTGTGCACTATGCCATGTTATTGATTGTTTATCTCTCTGCGTTGTTTGTTTGCTTCTTCTCGGATGGACGACGACGTTGAGACCGACGAGGTTTACGATACTACTTCAGAGGATTTTAGCTCAGTACCAGGCTACTGGGTTTGCAGGCAAGTATTCACTCACATGAACCATTGTGTTCCTTTCAACATTGGATACCGATACTTTCCGTTGTCTATTCTGCTAGCCCTATGAATCGTTGCTTCTGTTCGATCCCATCACATGTTATCCTTTAACCCTGATATAGCCTCACCTCCACACCTATAACCTTTTGCTTGTTGCCTGAGTCTTACTAGCATGCTTAGGGTTGTTTTGCTCGAGTCTGTTACCCGTTACTTTCTGTTACTATTTCTATTATGTTCTGGGGCTCGAGGTTTAATCAATCAACCTGTTAATATTGTGGATAATAATAATTTGATGATAAGGCACCGGCAGGAGGCCCTGAGTGGTTTTGAGGCCTGCTAGTGTCGACCCTAATAGGAAAAGGGTCTTGTCTACTGATCCATGATGAGCTCACTACCCGCATGTGGGAAGCGTGTATGGGCGCCCCCCTCAATTTGATTCGATTCGCATCTCGTCCAAATCGCCTCATTTAGTTCGGGTGTTCCATTTGCCGCATGCATGTTTTTGCGAGCCCAGGCCAGGGTGGAAACTTTTGTAGTCGGCATTTAGGGAGACACGTTCTTAGAGTGCTATGAGGGTCCCCTTTTCTTCGTGGGGCTCGATTATCCGTGCGCTCACTGCACGGGGTTCTTTGGGCTTGATGCGAAGAAGAGTTTAGTTGTGTTGAGTGCCCCGCTTGGTGGAAAGGCCATTCCATCTGGCGGGTTATTCTTACGTGTGCGGCCAAATTGGTGCACCCCTGCAGGGTAAATCTTCTCGAGAAGCCGTGTTTTCCGCGGTTATGGACTACTTGGTGAAAGTACTGGCTCACAAGTACTCAGGACAACTTAAACCTAATGATTAACAATCTGACTAGTAATAGGCTTAATGACACACAATCTGAACCCTCACAAATCCAACTGTGTGAGTTATCCTCGGATTGCTTCTTTGGATAAGGGGCGAGATCCAGGATGGGTTTGCTTGGAGTTAGTTGTAGTTGGTTACGATACGCTATCTTATCTTCTTTCTGTTAGTCGGAAGTGGTAGTAACTCTGTAGTTGGTTAGAGCAGCCAGTTGCAGCATCTTTTATATCCCCTTCCTTCCGTTGAACCCAAAGCATCTGTGCTGGGTGTTGACGGGTTACACTTTGGTGAATTGTGAGTATTGCTTGCCAGTACGTTTATGTACTGACCCCTTTGGGGCTGTGGTTTCCGCAGACTACGTTACGAGGATCCCCATGGTGGCTACTACGTGGAGTATGACGAGACTGCTGACGAGTAGATAGCAGACCCGGGCAGGATCCGAGACTTCGTGGATGGGCTCCGTCTTTTCGTTTCCGGCCTCTTACGCCTATTTGGATCTTGTCTGTACTCAGACACTTTGAATGCTTCCGCTGTGATGTAATGATGAACTGTTGGGACATGTGTCCTCTGGATTATTGATTTGCTATCTCTGCTCTAATGAGAGCCATTTGCAACTTATTTCCATCTTTTGTGTCTTAGAGATATGTTGTGTTATCATTTTGTTCAACGCCGTTGATGTACCATGTGTGTATGGTTTGAAGTACGTCAACGGAAGTATCTGGATTTCTACGGGATGGTTTGCGCAGACGATGAATAGTAAGAGAATGGTTGTCACACGTTTACGTGTTGGCCTGCTCATATTGAGATGCGGGTGCCGGTATGCCCCGTAAGCCATTTATCTACTGTTTAACGGACTGTGAGTATCCCCTAGAAGTCCGGGTGCGACATGGGTCAAGGCACATGTCGTTTGCAGAGGTGGTGGGGCAGGCGTGGAGGCTTCCGCCAATCGCTAACTGCCGCGTGGCTGCGGCCCCGGCCACACATGAGGAAAAGAACGCCCCGTACACGCGGACAGCAGCAGCTGTCGCGGTAGTGGAGGAGAAAGACTGCCCCTGCCCTGTTTCTCCCAGGCTTTTGGAAAGAAGAGTGGGGCCTCTGGTGCTTTCGGAGAATCCCAAGGCGAGTAGGTGCGATCTTCTTGGATCCCAAGCCGCTCCACCTGCCACAGATGAGGCGCGTGCAGGTCTGTCCCCTGGTCGCACGCTGCAAAGCGATCGGGCGGCAGTGGGCCAGTTGCCAGAAAATCTTCCTCGGGGGACGAGAAAGGAAACTCCCCTGGTTGGCGACGCGGTGGACGCAGTCCGTGCCAACCCTGCGGTGGTGGGGCCTGCCCTTTTGACTGGGACCAACGGAGACAAGGGGAGCGTGGAAGTTGGTGTGCTGGTGGACGCATGCGCACGGATGCCGATCGAAACCGTCTCGTCCCTGGGCACAAAGGAGGTGGGCGCTACCGTTCCTAGAATGGGCCCCACACGCGATTCCTTTGAGGCTTTACCTGATCATGAGTGCGGAGACTCTGGGAGTTCGCTTGAGAGGTACGCTGGTTCGGCCACGACTGAGGTTGAATCAGGTGAGGAGGAGTACTTCGAGGTATCCTTATCTGACCATGTGGACTTGCTGGCGCCGACCACTAAGCAGAAGGAGGAGGAATCTGAGGAGTCTAGCGCCGAGGCACCAGTTTTGTCGACTCTTAGGCCCGAGGACGTGCAGCTTAGTAGAATGAGAGCTTTCTGCGCCAATGTTCTAAAAAAACTGGCGCCCCCCTGCTGCGAGAAGTTGAAGCCTCGGGAGAGTGCCCGGGTCTGGCTCTCTCTACCCCCAGACGTATCTCCCGTAGCACCTCGACGCCAGTTCCTTGTGGGAAGCCCCCCAAGAGGGCCTCGACAGCCGAAAATGCACTCCTTAAGGCGCTTGGAATTGTACCCGAGCGTATGGTGGTTACGGAGGAGGCCCTGCAGGAGTTTAGAGGGCTGTTTGACACGCCCATGAAGGAGGATCACTTGAGGGTTGTTGCCTCGATCTTCGGGAAGGCACTGCCACCTGCTAGTGAGCTGCAGGGGTTGGGGAGTCAGCTCGTGTGTGCTCTTTGAGTGTGTACGGTCTGGAGTCTGAGTCTTGCTAGTTATGGATATAAACATCAATATCTTAAGCTGGAATCCTCGGGGCCTCAACGACCCTTCCAAGAGGAATGCAGTACAAGAATTCGTGGAGTCAGTGCAGGTCAATTTAGTTTGCCTGCAGGAGACTAAACTGAGTTATGTGGACCGCTTTGTGGTGCTTCAGTGATTAGGCCCGGCTTTGGACGGCTTTGCCTTCATCCCCGCAGTTGAGACGCGGGGAGGGGTTATTTTGGCTTGGGACACGTCTGTCATGTCGATTTCACATGTTAGCCTGGATGCGCATACGCTGACTGGCGAGGTGAGGACTAAGGAGAATAAGAGCTGGTGGTTGTCTATGGTTTATGGGCCTCAAACAAACGCGGAAAAAAAATCCTCTTTCTGCAGGAGCTCTCAGAGAGGAGATCTCTTTGCCCGGGCCCGTGGCTTCTGTTCGGTGACTTTAACATGATTCTATCCGCGGCGGAGAAAAATAATGCAAATCTGAACAGGAACATGATGAGTAGGTTCCGGAGTTTTGTGAACACACATGAGTTGAGAGATGTCTACTTGCATGGGCGCCCCTTCACTTGGAGTAACGAGAGGGCGACACCGACCATGACTCGCATTGACAAAGCCTTGGCCTCAGTGGATTGGGACATTGAGTACCCGGATTGCTTCCTTCAGGCCCTCTCAAGCAACACATCCGACCATGCTCCCCTGCATCTGGCCCTGAATGCAACGACTAAACCCAAGAGGAGATTTAGGTTCGAACTGTTCTGGCTCAAACTGGAGGGCTTTCAGGAGGCGATAAAGGAAGGTTGGGTGTGTGATTCGCAGGTGGTTGACCCTTTCAAACGCCTAGACATGCTATTCAGAAACTCGGCATCATTCTTGCAGTCCTGGGGTCAGAAACGTGTGGGCAACATTAAGATTCAACTTGCCATTGCAAACACGGTGATCTTGAGGCTAGAGGTTGCGCAGGAGCATAGGCAGCTGTCTGCTGGGGAAATTTGGCTGCGTCGGACGCTTAAACTTGCTATTCTTGGGCTCTCTTCCCTAGAACGCACCATGGCGAGGCAACGATCCAGATTGAGGTGGCTTAAGGATGGGGATGCCAACACGACGCTTTTCCATGCAGTCGCTAATGGGCGTAGAGAAAAGAATTTCATTTCTGCCTTGAGAGTGGGACGTGCTTTGATCACGGACCAAACGCAAAAGGAGGATGCCTTCTTCCGTGTGTTCAATAATTTGCTGGGGAGAGTGCAAACGAGAGATCATTCGATTGACCTAGAGTACGTCGGTCTGCTATCTCATGATCTCAGTGAGCTTGATGGGCCTTTTACTGAGGAGGAGGTTTGGGCCACCATTAAGGAGCTGCCAGCTGACAGGGCCCCTGGGCCCGATGGTTTTATCGGGGCCTTCTATCAGCAATCCTGGAGTGTCATCAAGCATGACGTCATGGCCGCCCTGCAGAAGCTAGCCGTGGGCGATGGTAGAGGTTTTGCAAAGCTGAACAGGGCAATCATCACTTTAATCCCCAAACAACCGGATGCAATCGAAACTGGAGACTTTAGACCCATCAGTTTGGTTCATAGCTTCTCCAAGCTTTACTCCAAGCTTCTTGCGAATCGCCTGAGAAATAAGCTGGGAAATCTGGTGAGCGCCAACCAATCGGCTTTTGTCAAAGGTAGAAGCCTGCACGACAATTTCATATTGGTCAGACAGGTGGCTAGGAAAATTAACACCAGAAGACTGAAAGGAGTTCTGTTAAAACTTGACATCTCTAAGGCTTTTGACTCCTTGTCCTGGGCATAGTTGTCAGAATCATGATTCTACCATACGATTCTACGACTTTATGACCCAAATTGACTCGAACGATTCAACGATTCTACTAGGTAGAATCTAAGATTTTACGATTCTGAAAGTTGTGATTGTACTATTAGCGATCCTACCATAAAGGTTCCGATCCGATTCAGAATCTCGATTCTAACAACTTTGGTCCTGGGCCTTCCTGTTTGAAGTTATGAGGAGAATGGGGTTCAGTCAGTTGTGGTGCAGAAGGGTAGCCATTTTGCTCTATACCGCATCCACCAATATTTCAGTTAATGGAGTACCGGGGAGGAGAATTAGCCATGCTAGAGGTTTAAGGCAGGGGGACCCCATCTCCCCTATGCTGTTTGTGCTGGCAATGGAGGTGGTCACGTGCATGGTGACCAAGGCCGTGGAGTGTGAGATTTTTTCACCCCTAGCTGGGTGCTCGGCGGTACAATGCTTATCTGTGTACGCCGACGACGTAGTGCTCTTTCTGAGACCTTCGGAGTTCGAGCTGTTAGCTTCACAGCATATTTTTAGGATCTTTGGTGAGGCCTCAGGCTTGGACGTCAACTACGCCAAGACTACGGCAACCCTGATCAGGGGGGACGAGGAGGACGAGACGGTTGTGGCTCAGGCTCTTAACTGCACCATAACCAAGTTTCCTATAAAATACCTTGGGCTACAGCTTGCCCTTCGGCCACTCACCAAGGGTGAGTGGCAGCCGATGCTGGATAAGGTGCTAAGTTGGGTTCCCGCATGGTAGAACGGTATGATTGCTAGGGCTGGCAGACTTGCTCTAGTCAAATATGTGGTGGCTTCCAGGCCGGTGCATCACCTACTGGTTGCAGAGGCACCCTGCTGGCTCCTGGAGGAGATTGATAAGTGGATGATAGGTCTTTTCTGGGCGGGTTCTGAACATGCACGAGGAGGTCAATGTCTAGTGGCTTGGGAGAATGTCTGCAAACCGTTTGGTGCTGGAGGCCTGGGTATCAAAAACCTAGGCATGCATGGGCTAGCTTTGAGAGTCCGCTGGGAGTGGCTGAGGAGAACAGATGCCTCTAGACCATGGCAGGGGCTCCCTATGCTCAAGGATACAATGGCAGCTGAGGTATTCGATAGTCTGGTGTCCATACGGGTCGGAAATGGCAAAAAAAACCTTTTTTGGAAGGATAGATGGCTGGAAGGGCGGGCAACCCATGAAATTGCACCCTTGCTTCGTGAGGCGGTCAACACGAGAACGACAAATAAGAGAACAGTCCACGAAGCCCTCAGAGACAATAAGTGGATTGAAGACATCAGGACCCCGATGAGTGAGCCCATGGCGCTCAATGTCTTAGGCTCTGGATTGCCACGCAGAGTTTGAGGAGGGAGGAGGCTAGCGAGGATGAGTTTTTCTGGCCGGCCGCGGCTAAAGGATCCTACACGGCTAACTCTACCTACAAGAGACTGATGGAAGGGCAAATCAACTTTCCCTTGGCTGATGGAGTTTGGAGGTGTTGGGCCCCCGTCAAGTGTAAAATCTTTATGTGGCTGGCCTTACAATACAGGATCTAGACATCAGATAGGAGAGCAATGCATGGCCTGCAGGAAAATCCTAGCAATTGTCCCTTATGCCTACAAGAGATAGAGACGACAGACCACTTACTTGTCCGTTGCGTCTTTGCCAGACAAGTCTGGTGGATCTGTTCCAGACGGCTTAGAGTGCAGTTGCCGATGCCCTCAGCGGAGGATACCCTGGAAAACTGGTGGCTGACAGTCAGGGACAGGTTTAGAGGGAAGCAAAAAAAGACCATGGACATGTTTATCACGGTCACCTGTTGGAGCCTCTGGAAGCAACGTAATGCACGTGTGTTCGGGAATACTACTCAACCGTGTAATGAGGAGGGTCTTAGCGACAAAGTGCTTGCTGAACTCAAGAGTTGGGTAGCAGCTGGAGCTAGAGTGGAGGGAATTGTTCTAGAATAGTCGCGTCTTTGCCGGGTGTGGAGTGGGTGTGACAGTAGGGTTGCCTGTACCTAGTGTTGTCACTTTTCTGTATTTACAACTCTCTCTTCTATACAATTAAGGTATGCAATTGCATACCCTCGAAAAAAGAAAAAAAAAATACAACTGATGTGACTTAAGCACTATGACGCAGAGCACGCTTCCGGGATCTCGCGCTGAGAAGCCGCCGCGCCGTACGGCTGACAGGACCTGTCCATCCTGTCAGCCTCACAGTGTAGGCCCCCATCCTGTCCTATCCCCCCTGACAGTGACAAGACAAGACGGGTGCCCACCTCTCTATCACCACGCCGCGTCACTGATGATCACACACCTAGTAAGTTGAACCGCACACCGGTACGGCTGCGGGATACGCGTGATCCCTGTCAGAACAGCTCCATTGACTTCTGGCCCGAGTAGCTCCTCTACTCAGACCATAGCTTCTCTATTCGGTCGAGTATAATCTTCCTCAATATCTTCTCCTGGTCTTCAGTGAATATGTCCGGATAGAACCTACCGGGTATCAGGTACCCGCGTAGCCGTCTACCCGGTCAACAACACTTTGACCTTCATATTAACACTTGCCTTACCCCTACTCGGGGGTAGCCCCCGACAAGGATGCAGCTGACCACCGAGAGGAGACACACACCCAGTACATGCATGATCTTCTCGTTGGCCAGCTGCCAGGTTCCCAAGTCGAGTTCCCACCATTCCAACACGAGGGGCAAGGTTCCCAAGTCAAGGAGGTAGATGCCAACTCCGAGGCACTGGTTTCTGACCTATGGTCTGAAGATCGGCATCACTTGTGCCAGGAAGGTAACATGTTGCAGAACTGTGCTATCCATTTCCAGAATTAAATCCGAAATGCAGAACACTAACTCTAGCGCGACCACATTTTTTTTAGACAATCAACCTGGAGACATCACTATAAGTGGTGGAGGTGGGGTTGAAAGGGGAATAAACATGGGAAATGGGCTGGACAGGATGTCCAAAGGAAAGAGGATCAGAATAGTTATTCCTCCTTGATGTAATAGGCCAGCTGACGATAAGATTAGTGCCATGTATACCACTGCATGTTCAATTGCAGTCAAGGAGGTTGTCCCCGTCTTACTCCATTGGAAGCAGTACAAGAAAAGGCCCGACATATTTAAAGCCTTTGCTGGCCATGTGGATGTAAGTTCTGTAACTCTTGATTCCAGTTCTGTCCACTGCTGTTCATAAAACTGAAGTATGTATTTCTTTTATTTCAGTCAAAGTTTCGGATGGACCTCGATGACCCCAATATCGTGTCCTCTCTCGAAATGCATCTCCAGAGCCGTACAAAGCACATGCGTCCTGTTCTGAAGAAGGAGTATTGGGACAAAGTCAAAGACAAGAGTAAGGTTTTGCCTAAAGCTCCACCAATAGAGAAGGTTGGAGATGCTGAATGGAAAGCTTTTCTAGCCAGTTGGGGCTCAGCCAAGAAACATGTCTGTGTCTTTGCTCACTCGAACTGCTGTTGCATCAATTATATAAATTTTATAACCACGATTGTTGCTAATACTTCATACTTTGTTTGTGTAGACGGCCTATCTGAAAGCTGCAGAAAGCAGAGGCTGTGTCATGTACCCTGCTCATACGGGTTCCCGGAGCTATGAGATTTATTGCGACAAGGATCAAGATGCAGTTCAACTATTCAAAGCTACGCACATAAACAAGCTGGATGGAACATACCCTTCGCCTGTGAAAAAGCAATTGTAAGCACCCCTGAATTCTTCACATCTCTGTAATCAACATTTTATCTCAATAGATTCTTGAAGAGCACCTTTCCTTTCTGAATTCTGCTGCAAACTTCTGTCATCAGCTATTTCACCCATGATTGTCATATTCTAGTTCATGTACATGCATGCGTTAACTTACTTTTCATCTTACGCATGCTTTAACTTGCTTGTCATCTGCTATTTTAATCTATGTTCTGTACATGCTTGTCGTGTGCTATTTTCATCTATGTTCCTCGGATGCCTGTTTTTCCATCATCTATGTCCCCTAAAAGCTACTTTGGCTAAGATGTATGGTGCAACGCGTGTAATCAACTCTGTGCGAACTCTGAGCTTTGTTAAGTCAAAGTTGGGCAATAAAATGCCTTTTATCTACAAAAAAAGCTAGTTCGGCTGTTGTTGCATATATGCTTGTACATGCAGATCCCTTGTCATTCCAGCATCACCAGATACGTCTGTTAAAATATGTACTTGAGCGTGTTGTCATTTCAGCATGGTTTCCAACTATGTTTTGTACATCCTTCTCGTCAACTAATTTATCTACGCTTGTCGCTAGTAATGTACATGTGTGTTTAATTGCTTGTCATCTGCTAGCTTATGTATGCTTGTCATCTTATATTTCATATCAATTTTCCTTATGAGCTAGTTCAGCTGCTATATCATCTTGTACTTTTGCATGCTTTTTAGACTCAAATGGAAGCAAAGATGGCGCCAGCTTCGCCGGGGGACACTGTCAGGCCACCTGTGTCTGCCGCCGAAGCTGTCGCTGAGGTGCTCGGGCAGGGCCAGCGAAAGGCTACGTTCCTAAAGAACATAGGCATGACAACCACCCGATTTAGAGCAACAAAACATGAGCTCCAGCGTCATCTTAACCGTGAGATAAGCACGAAGAAGGAACTTGTCATGGAGCTGAAGGTAGCCAGGGATCAGGCTGATGCAGACAGGATCACCCGCCAACAAGAACTGGATGACATTTGAAAGCAATCTGCACAGAATACCTAGGCTCAACATAAATCCAATGCCATGCTTCAGGAGCTACTGGGTAGGACACTTTCTACGCCCCAACACAACCCTGCGGCTGGCAAACTGGATAGCTGATATGAAACTTTTTCTCTTCGTGATGTATTTTGGTGGCTTTTTGGTAGATGCCCTCGGTGAGCTCTTTTGTGCCCCTTGTGAGGCTGTGAACTATGGCAGATAACATTCGATGCCTCTGCTGGTGGCCCTTGTGAGGCTGTGAACTATTGCAGATGGCCTTTGATGCCTCTCCGGGTGGCGCTTGTGAGGTTGTAACCAGTCTTATTTGCTGCATGTTTTTGCGTGTGCTTTTCTGTGAAAACTAGCAGTGTTAGAATTTAAAATTTGTCCGCACCGGCTAAACGGCCTTTCGAACCACGACGAGGAAAAACGTCGATGCACGATGACGTCACCAGAGCACCTGGCAACGGATGCGATCCGTTACGGATACGAGAACACGTGGTACTATATGGTAGGTCCACGAGGCGACACCTTATTGGATGAAAATCGCGACGGAAAGTCACGTCACGGATACGTTTCGACGTGGCCATGTCATGTTGGTCCACGTGCTGGCTCATGATTCGCGACGTCTTATGACGAACTAAAACGTCTCACCGTCGGGCAACATTGTAAATTCGTCGATAATAAGCGTATACGTGGAACTTTATGAGAGCGCCACGTGGCACATCTATAGTGCTTGAATCCGCGACGAGAAAATAAACGTCGCACGTATTATGACGTCATAAAACAGGATCGATGACGTCATAAAGTGAGGTAACGGTATTTCCAATCGCGACGTTTTAAAATGTCAAGAAAATGATGATGTCAGGAACGGTATAACTGACGTCAGCGGCGCCCGTAACGGGTAACCGAAAATACGATGCCACGTGTGCACACGCTGCGACGAATAAAAACGTCGCTCCTTGTTGGGCCTTGTGCTGTGCCGGCCAGTAGCTCGCGACGGTCGAATTTCCGTCGCGGGATTCGCGACGGATTAGAGTTCATTTAATCGTCGCAGAATCATCCGTGACGGTCGATCAGGAACGTTCTCACTCTGTCGCGTAAACCGTCGCGGATTTCCCTTTGCGACGGTTTGGATCCCATCCTCAACGTTATTGAAACGTTCCAGACCACGCGGAATTTGGTAGTGATATGTTGTGTGCAAATCACTAATCCTTGCATAGCTTCGATTATAAGTCTTCCTCTTGTCTAATGATCAACTTCAGCTGTGTGAGATCTTCTTCGATTGACCATTCAAGCCCCCCATAATGTTATCTTAGCCATTATATCCTGGTGCCAGGAACCAATGCAGAATACTTACTTGTTTTTAGTGCTCGAATAGTAAGTTGATTTTCTACGTGCATATTGTTATCACTTGACTTGCTCCTAACAGAAATTGGTGTGAGTGTTTGAAGCATTGGATGATTATATAATTGTTCTTGAATCTTAAATCATCTTTAATACACTTTGCACGGTTGATTGTCTTTTAGTATTGATTCATTGAAAGTTGTTACTTTGTTTTTCCTAATGGTTTATGCATTACTCATTTGGTATGAACTATAAACCTCAACTCTTATTCATTTGATTCTAGTTTACATGCTTTACATTATTATTTATCAAGATTGTGTTGGTAGCATGTCACTTCAATATTTATTTTGTTATCACTTACCTACTTGAGGACAAGGAGGAGTTAAACTTGGGGATGTTGATACGTCCCAAACGTATCTATAAGTTTTTAATGCTTCATGCTTTTTTCTACATGTTTTCCCTATGTTTTCCTTTGTTTTATATCATTTATTGTACTAACCTATTAACAAGATGCCCTAGTGCCGGTTCCTGTTTATTTGTCTGTGCATTGCAGAAATAGGTCAAGAACCAAAATGCTCAAAATGAGCTGAATTTTTTTGTGGATTTTTTACTCCTTGGAAAACTCTAGGAGCCATAAGGGAGCCCAAGATGGGTCCCACCGCCCACAGGAGGGTGGTGGACGCGTGGAGAGCCCACCTGGGTGACCCTGACACCGCCTCGTGTTGTCCCTTCGCTTATAAATTCACCCGTGACCTAAAAATAAGGAAACATCGACAATTTGTCCAGAAATGCATTTAAGCTCCACTGCCATCGAAAACTCTACTTCTGGGGACAGAAGATCCTGTTGCGGCACCCTGACAGGACGGGAAAGTTCCCACGGTATCATCTCCATCGATCGTTCTTCCTCCGTGATGCTTCGTGAGTAGTTCCCTCGTGGACTATGAGTTCATAGCAGTAGCTAGTTGGTACTCTCTCCTCCTTGTTGATCAATACCATGGTCTCTTGAGCTTCCTCACATGATAGAGATCCATCTGATGTAATGTTATGTGTTGTGTTTGCTAGGATCCGACGAACAATGGAATTATGATTATTTTGTTCCCGTCATTATATGAGAATCTTCACTTATATCCTTAAAGTGTTTTAATGTGTTCTTGCATGCTCTCTGATGTGTATGATTATCTTGATCACATAGTTCTATGCATCTCTAATAGGGAGTATTTATGCTAGATAGTGGGTTCATGCCTCTTTGTTGTCTGCGCTTGAGTGACAGAAACATGCGGGGGGAGGATGTGTTGTTGCCACTCTGGAGAAAACAACGGTGCTCTTGGCTAGGAACGAGAACCATTGCGTACAATACATATTGGTCTTAATGCAATTGTCTGTTGCACACAAAGTAATAACTTCGTTGCTGCAACTTAATATCAGAGAGATTTTTTGGATAGCTTTCTTGAGGTGGACTATTAGATATAGATGCATGGTGGATAGCGGTCTATATGCCTTGACGTAATGCCTACCATGTTAGAACCCGTGAACTTTATCTCGTCATAATAGCATTGCTATGCCCCCATGATTTGTCAATTGCCTAGCCGTAATTTGTATACCCAACACTTGTTCTATTGTTTGAAGAGTTGCCACTAGTGAACCTGTGAACCCCGGTCCATCTTTTACTATTACTGCTACTGTTTTTACATGCTTTTACTACTTGTTTCCTTGCTGATCCGTTTATTACAGATTACACATATCACTTGTTTCACTCCATATTTCACCACTTTCACTATCTCTTTGCTGACCAGTGCATCTATACAATTGCCATTGTATTAGGTGTGTTGAGGATGCAAGAGAAACATCAACTGTCCACTGTTTTATTGCACCTTGTGTTACTAATATCATTTTTAAGTGCTTCTCAGGTGTGGCTGAATTGACAACTCAGCTGCTAAGACTTATAGGTATTCTTTGGCTCCCCATGTGTCGAATCAATAAATTTGGTGACACTTACCCTCGAAGGCTTTTGCGATCCCCTACACTTGTGGGTCATCACCCCTCAAATCGTGAAGAGAAGAAAGCGGGGACATCTCTTTGTGTTATATTTGTAGATTAGTTCTCGTGCTAACAATATAGGAGGCTTACGGAGGATATCCATGGTTGATTTTTAATTCATTTTCCCTTCTTTGTTTTTCCACCATTTCTCTCGTTTCTCTTGCCAGCGCATTCTATCCTTTGGATGTTTTTCTGTTGAAGTTACAACGGCCGCACATAAGTTTCAGAATGTACGGGTGGTCGGACATGTCCGAGCCCTGTGCTAGCTCCGCCCGGGCTGGATGTATCTCGGGGTCATGCCCGGACGTTGTGTCGGGGCTCCGCTCTGCCCACTCAGCTTCAGGGACGAAGCTAGGAAAAAAGGTCAATGACGTCAAGACTACCTTTTCTCTATTACACTAGGGTCATTTCCAAAAAAAAAAGCATTTGTTAGCACTAACTAGTGAAGAATTCTTACTTTTTAGTGGGGTTAGATGACCCCAATCCTCTAAAGGAAGCTCTATCCCTACTTAGCTTGGTCAGGCATTATCCGGTCCTCTAGTCAGACTGTCCGGACGGAGGCAGGAAAGCCTCCAACACCCATAAATGCTCCTAGCCTATTTAAGGAGGCTTATTCCTCCTTGAGTAGGTGTCGACCCACTTTCCTCGCTGAAAGAGCATTTCTTGATCCCTAGTGTTTTGTGTGTTAGTTAAAAATACTAGTGATATGTTGATCGGGTGTTAAGTGGTACAGGTCGTTAAATTTATCCTTTGCATCGAACACCAAAATGTGTGAAGTAAGATCAGCTGCTACAAGTTTTAGAAGGCAACCGGAAATTTCTCGGTAACCGGATTATCCGGTTTTGGAGAAACACAACGAAAACGGCTAAGGAAAGTTATCTCTCTAGCACTGGAGGTAGCCGGAAATTTCTGGCAAATCTGATTATCCGGTTAAATCCAGGGCCTCGAGAAAACGGCTAAGGTCCTAGCGTTTCCGAGACAGAAGCGAGCCGGAAATTTCCAACCGGAAATTTCCTGGCAACCGGATAATCCGGTTTGTGGAGAAGGACTCAAAATTTGGCCAAGTCCTAGAAGCATTTCGGCACAAAAGTCAGCCGGACATTTTCTAACAGATATTTCCATCAACCGGAAATTCCGATTCGGTTAATGACACCCGGAATATCCGGTTAAGTTTAAATCATTTTTTTTGGCTATTTCCTGAACTCCAACGGCCAGATTTTGTGAGGGGTATAAATACCCCTCCTTCAATTCCAAGAGGTCTAGTTCGTCCAAACCTTCAAGATCCATTCTTAGAGCTCACCAAAAGATAGATTTCTCCCAATCCTTCAACCCAAACTCGTTGATGTTTGAAGGATTGAAGGAGAAGGCCCTTTCTACAACTTCACCAAGGCAATCTTCATTTCCCCCTCATTCACTTGAGGGAATATCATCTAGGGTTTCCTTGTGGAAAACCTAGACCTCATTGTTGCTCATTTGTGATTGTAGCAAGATTGTTGGTGTTCTTGGGAGCCCCCAATTTGGTTGTGGGTGTGTGCCTCAAGATCATTGTAAAGGCACCGATTTCCGACTCAAAGTGAATCAATAGTGGAAGGTGAGCTAGGCCTTTGTGGCGAAGTTCATCAGAGAATAGGGTGAGGCCTTAGTGGCGTTGGGTAGGCCTTCGTGGCTCAACTCACGCCCCTCCAACGAGACATACTCCCCTCAAAAGGAGGAACTTGGGAATACATACTTGTCTCCGCGTGCTTCTGTTATCGGTTACCTTGTTCTCTCTCCTTTACTTTGTGTTTGTATCTTGCTTGGTGTTGTGCTTGTTATATAGGTATATTCACCGTAGTTGCATATCTATAGAATTTACCTTTTGTAACAAGCCTAAATCAAAAAAGATTTAAAATTTGAAGTAGAGCTTATTCACCCCCCCTCTAGGTGCCCATACTAACCATTCAATTGGTCGGAATTTCCGGTTGGAACCGGAATATCGTTTTCAAACTTGAATCGGAATATCCGGTTGGCGAAATACCTAAATACGAGAGGATGGGGTGAGGAACAGTTTTCCTGCTCTTCTTCCACCCCCATCCTCCCTCTCCTCCATAGACTCCACCTCCACGAACCCTAGCACTCCCGACAGCTTCCTCCACCGGATTCCATTGGTTTTGTCCGGAACTGGTGCTCCTCCTCCCCGAGAGCCATCTTCTCCTAACACTTTGCTCCATGGATGCGGGTAACTCCCTCACATTCCAATCTAGTGTGTTCAATCTTGTTCCTCTTTGGAGACTTGCTCTTTCTTGAGATTGCTTGGTTGTAGAGGTTCATAGGATGTTCAATTGTGTGGTGACCCAGCACACCACTACATGTGTAGTGCGCAAGTCGGTGACATAATACTCACGGAAGGACTTATCCGTGAATATTACATCTCTCAGAGTGGTACAACAGAAACACAGCGGGGACAAGCAAAGCTATAGGATACAAACTTCAATACAAAATCTAGAGAATCTCCTTGATGAATCAAGAAGATCTCATACAAATGAAACATCAGAAGAAGCAATTCGAAGCTCCAAGCCGGAGAAGAACTCTAGCTCAGAACTAATCCACTACGGCTGATGTCAGCCCTAAACTATGGCTTGTAACTGCTAAGTCCAAGAATGGTCTCTACCTACATCTTGATAGCTTCTCCTCCACCAGCGTTGTTGATGACGATGCTTTACCGACTAAGTAGTAGATCACCCCACCTAGCTTCATGAGGTAGTGATGGCTTCACGATGACGACTTCCAAAGGCTTCAACTCTAAGCAGGGGGTCAAACGGGAGCGAATGAGTAACGAGCGTTACTCAACAAGTTCATGATATATAGTGGGTGGTTTGATGCACTAACTACAGCTTTAGACTCAAAAGAGTCATAAGCTAATGCAAGGTTTTTGTAACTCTTTCTTCAAGAGGTTGCTTTTAATTATGAAAACTATGCCCGCCAGATCTTCATAGGATTAGAACTTTCATGGAGTTGCCTTTCCTGCGGTGTTCGCAGCTCCTTCCCGGAACAGGGGGTAACATGCCACATCCTTTTACACTCTGCAGAGGTGCGTTACTTTACCCATGGATGACCAAGACCATGTTGCACAACCAGGTGTACATTCCTGTCCACTCCCACTCAGGTGTGGAGCCCGGTTGTTGGTCCAAGCCAAACCGTGCTTCTCCGCACAACGCATGCCCACCCATTTCCGCCAGCAGGTTGAACGCCTGATTCCACCCCTCACGATGGAGATCTACGCGCCCCTGGTAGACACTCATAGATAAGGGCTCCCACCCATGTGCATGCAGTCCCGCAGAACCTACAGCGTACGTCTCTGGCAGTCCGTTGACATGCGAACGAGAAAAGATCACAGCTGACTTACTCCCCCCATAGAAGACCCATGGTTAACGCGAATTTACGGCGCAAGAATCCTGACGGCAGTTGTGATTAATCCTAGGTAATACGTTCCCATGCAGATGGAACCTTCCTTTGACCTATTCATCTTACCATGGTCCCATCCGCCCACCAAACAGAACACTACCACTCGGGTAGTCATTCAATTAGTCATATTATTATAAAAATAGGATCATGCATTCTTTCGAGAGTAGGTGATAATACGATAGGGTTTTTGCAAATAGTTTGTTATGATATACTGCAAAGGATATGAGCAAGTGATGAACTTGCCTGAGATTGAAATAACCATAATAATTCATGTCTTCGGGGTTCAAGGGTCGCGTAGAAAATCCCGACTTCTGAAAGATAGCAAAGTAGTCCCGGTAAGGACTACAGAAATCATTGGCAATATGATACATGCATAGTAATGAGATGCATCGTGAATTACCCTGGAAAACACCCCACTTTACAAGTGTAAGCCACGTATGATATGATAAGTTAATCACACATTTTTTAGGTGAGTTGTTTTATTACTTGTGGTGATGTTGTTATTACTTCTTTTAGACTTACATGTGTTTCACTTTTACTTAACAAACAATTGTTATTATGTTTGGGTTATAAATGGTTATCACATGATTAAACGAGAAAACAATAACATATGGAAAACAATTGTTGACAAGATAATACACATGTTTGATTTTATGTTCAAAAGTGTAGAGCTGTTGAAAAATGGTTTAGTTGAAAATGATGAACTAATACAACTAAGTCAATCATCACATAACTTACTAATATCTTGTGATGATAGGTTTAGTAGGTGTGAAAACACTAGGGTTTTATTAATAATGAAAATACTGTTGTGGTAATTGTTTTCTGGTTATAATTTAACACTATTGAATTTCACTAAACTTTTAGAAACAAGTTTATAACTTAAAAAAAATGTTTTATGTTGTCATATTTGAATTGGAAATGCTTTTCTCTTCAATTTGACATAACATTTTATTTTTTCTAAAAATATTAGAATAAGTTATTTTTTATTAATTTTAAATGAATTAATTGATTAGGCAAAACATTGCACACATAAAAACTTGGTCAAATGACTTTCAAAACATCATAGATGAGTTGTATATGTCATTTAGAGCAATTTGGCATATAATTTGTATTTTTCTAATTTTATGAATTATTTATTATTTTTATCAATTTTTAATGATTTAATTTAATTAAGGACAATGTTTAATTTTAAACTTTATCAAACATTTTTCAAAACTTGATAATTAGATAGATTTTATTTTTCTGAACATTTACATATTTAATTTATATTTTTCTGATAAGTAGATTAAAAGATATTGATTTGTTAAGTTTAGTTGATTTTCTGTTTTTTTAAATTGACAGGTGGGTCCCACCTGTCATATTTGGTTTAAATTAAAATTTAAAAGGGAAAGAAAAATAAAAGGGGATGTGACGTCATGGTGACGTCACAAGTGATGTCACGAGTCCCAAATCTTCACAGATGCATAGCAATCGCCCGATTCACCAAAAATTGGTGCAATCCGTGGGGTTCATAGGCTCATGGAGATCCCCACGAACCCGTAGATGGTGGAGCTTCCACCAAATGGTCACCGGAGTAACTCCGGCGACCACCGGCACGGCGGCGAGTGACGGTGCACGGTGTCCATGGCAAATTAGTCGACCAAAATACGAATCGAAGGCATCCAGAGATGCAGAGGCTCACCCTGAGCACGGTGGTGTGGTCGGTGAGGCACGACATGGTTGGAATCTCCGGCGGCGAGGTCTTCTCTGTGGCAGCCGAAATCGAAGAGGACGGCTAGATTCGTCATCTTTGGGGCCTCCCAGCAAACGAGGTTCGCTGGAGAGG
Source organism: Alopecurus myosuroides (assembly GCA_028641055.1). Taxonomy (NCBI): domain Eukaryota; kingdom Viridiplantae; phylum Streptophyta; class Magnoliopsida; order Poales; family Poaceae; genus Alopecurus; species Alopecurus myosuroides. The sequence goes on from CM054058.1 coordinate 168,348,900, forward strand.
TAGATCACGTCGAGAGGAATCTTGTGGTGGTCTCCGTTTCTCCGGGGACGACCGGAATCAGCGGCAATGGCCGGCGGCCATGGGGTTAGGGTTTCGGTTTTCTTCGGGTTCAGAGAGAGAGAGAGTAGGCGAGGCGATAGAGAGAGTGAGCGAGTTGGAGGGCTTCCCCTCCCTCTTATCCGCGCGGAGAGCGGCAAGCAGGAGGTGGCCATGCATTGGCGGCGGTGTCGACACGCACGGTGCCGGCCTGGAGTAAGACAAAAGGGAATTTTCCCATAACCCCTGGCTAGTTTTAAAACTTTACAACTAAGTCCTTCTATTTCTAAAACTGAGAGAAAACCTTTGTTTTCAGGGCTAAATTGTGAACCTAAAAATTATTAAAAATTATATTTGGAAAGCTTATCAAAATTGCAACCTGACCATGTTTTGTTTTGGTGAATTTGAGCAATATTTGTATTTTTTATTTAGGGTGCTAGATTAAGTGATTTTGTTGTTTTCACTCTCTTTAATATATTTAATAGCTTTAAAATTATGCTAAAGCATGTTTAATAAAAGTACACACTCCATATTGTGGATACCAAGGTGGTGTCTCATAATTGGACAAATTTGGATACGATCCCTTTTTATGTGTTATGGAAACTTCACCAAATATGGAATATTCTTCCTAGTCCTACCAAATACTTTGGTTAGTAACTGTACTTGTTTTCTTTTGTAAAACTTTGTAATTTTTATAATTGAACTCTTAGCAATTTTGGTTGACATTTTACTTAGGTGTGTGTAAGCCATGTTTGCTGTTTTTAGTACTTTATCTAATGGAAAATATGAGTGGCTTTGGGAGTCTCACTTGTTTGTTTTCCACATAGGTTTCAGTATGGATTTTATCCCATGTTTGTTTAGGAAACATGTGATCATTTACATGGTTATATGTAGATTAATTTTTGTTATCATCTGTTAGTCTTATGTATGAAAAGGATATGTAAAACAAGGTATTAAGCCTGTTACCATTAACCTCCACACATCAAGACATGTGGATGCAAGGGCTGGTTATTATTTCATACTTGATATTTATTTCCATTTGAGATATTATAATGAGTTCCTCATTTCTGATGAGCTGAATAGGGGGTATTGGTTCTCTAATATTTCCTAGTGGTTCACAAGATAATTCCTTATGCTCCCATACTGAGGCAGTGTTGCTTCTTGTGATCTTCTGTTGCTTGATGTTCTTATCTCTAGTTGCCACTAGTCTTCTGTTATCACCTTTGTCCATTACAGGTAGATTCCTCTCTTGGTTTCCAACCTCAACTGTCTCACCATTGTGGTGAAAACATCCAATTACTCGAAGCAAGGATTTTACTTAGAGGATTATAAAAGAATGTGAGTTTATTTTATGACATCCAGTTTCCATATGCATACAAGAAGAATTTGTTAACAAGTGGCCAGACTTGCCTCCAAATTTCTAAACATATACATTTGGCTGAGATGTACTGGGTTATATGATTTTATGTTTGTTTGTGTATGACACTCAGTTGTTTGAGTATACAAAAGTGATTTGTTAACAAGGTGTCTAGTCTTGTTACCAAACTACTTCTATATAACACTAACATTTAGAATATCACACTATTTCAAGAGGTTAATAAGATCAGATCAATATATAAGAGTATGAAGATTAGAGTAGCACTTCAAGCACACTCTAAATAATCTTCTTGGAGATCTTCCTGTGGTAGTCCTCCTTCCTTGTGGTTGCTTATCTTGCAGAATGATTTAGAGAAGATTTGGAAACCAGATACAATGGTCTAGACAACGTAACAAGATCTAGATTAAGAGTTAGTTTGTGATTTTATTATCCTTCCATATACTTCTTATCTTATTTTCCCAAAAGATATGTACTTGTTTCATACATGATTGGTTTTACTTAGCTATCAATTAAATTCCTCTAATAGAGGTTATAACTTGTTGTTACTCAATACTTGTATCCAAGGATAATATATTTGTTGAAGGTAGATTTTAATGGAAGTGTGGAATGCTTATGGAATGATGACTTAGTAGTAAGTTGATCAAATGGTTCATTAATGTGTTGAGATTCCAGATACTCTCTTGTATAAGATGATTGAGACAATGAACATGTAAAGCTTATTGGTTCTTAATGACTTATGTCCTAGTTGTTATTTGTTTTCTCTGGTGTCATGATTTTACTTTATATTCTTCTCTTAATTACTTTGTCATCCATAATGCAAAGATAGAGATTTAGGAATATCATATGTAATGATCAGGGTTTATCAGTGGTTGAAGAAGATTTATTTCTTCTTGTAGATACTTCTTTTATGATTGATGAGATATGTACATATTCAATAAATATGTTAATACAATTATTATATCATTTTCCACTTGTGGGTTTTGAGTTAACACTTGTTTGTATCAGTAGTGTTCTATTGATTCTTTGCTATGTACTTGTGATGGTTCACCTGATAGTTATGAGATGATTTTTAGAGATGTTGTGGAAATGAATTAATAACTTAGGGAGTTGTTGTTTTACAGGAGATCACATCTCTGTTGATGAGATGGTTCAATTGTGTATTAATCCTTTTTGGAAGTATGATTATCAACTATGTGATTTGGATACTCACCCCTCTTTGAGTTCTAGATATCTAATGCATTATCCCAAGTCACTTAAATACTTGTGGTTAAGTTTGTTGAGAATTTGTGTTGGTCATAACCAACTATGGTTTATCTTATCAGGTGATTTGGTTTGTAAAGATACTATGTTATAAAGATCACTCCAAATGTACCCTTGACTAGATGAACTAGACCTATTTCATCCTGTCAAGTGAAACATTGGTCACTTTGATTCATTTAAACTTTCGCGCCAAAATTTCCCGTATTTTTAGATGCATGCTTTGCAAATACACATATAATATTTTGATCCTTATAACCTCCCAAACACTGGGATGTTACAGTATCTCCCCCTTAACAAGAACTTATTCCCGAAGTTCAACCTCTCTCACGTAAATATAAGTAGAGAGAATTTATGTAGACCGTTGAATCTTCACAACTATTTCCTTGTGTTGACCTTGTCATGTGTAGCCTCTTGTCTTGATTGTTCACCTTCCACTGTCTTGCATAATAATCTAATACTAAGCCTGTTGCTATGACAACTATGTTTTGTTACTAGGCCTTCCTAATGGTCTCACGAAGGACACGTGGTATTTCCACCACATAGTGGATACCAAGTTTCCTTCTCCGATGAATAGGTATGGTTTCCTATCTCTCACAAGTTTCTGAAGAACATACGGCATATCCACCAGGTGATGGATAACCAATAAGATTCTTCCGGTACACTGGATATTGTCAATGGTTAGAACTCCATTTGATTCAATCTAATGGTCCCAATAGAAATTCAGCTCAAGGAAACTTGTACAACATAGTGTACATTGATTTAAACTCATCTATTTAGTGAAAATATCTTCGAGTTTCCTCGAGTTTTAAATCTTTCCTACAGTTGACTATAACCTATTCCACTGGTTCTTTCCTATGGTCCTTCTACATCTTTGAGTTTTGACTTCTACGGGACAGCTCTATAAGTTTATTTATCAAACTTATACATGATCCCTTCATGGATATAACTACTGATGTGATTTTATTCTTATCACTTGTGGCATTTCTCCATGTGTTGATGAAGTATGTCACCAACTCCAAACAAGATGTGGAATGTGGTCCATTCCCATCAGTGGCTTCATTGTCTTCTGCCTTCTTGACTTCCTAGTCTTCCAGAGCTTTTGTGATTGTTTCCATCTGCTAATTACTCAGACCGCTCTCATTCTAATCATATACCCTCTAGACCAGTAACATCAAGATAGAACTCAGTGTTTGCACATGCATTTGCACATCAAGTTTAATCTTCATGTACAGATCTAGTCAATCAAAGATCCAAATAATAAGCAATAAATCCCAAATGCAGTTATCACTCATGCATCAAAAGCTCGTTGAATAAAAGTACTTGAGTAAAACATACCAAGTACCAAGGCTCTTAAATGCTATACACTACAAGTAGGTATATATTACCTTGTAATCCTATTCTACACAACCACTCTTTGCCCAGGTAATTACTCCAATTGCATGCCTTACTGCAATGGAATAAACCAAGACAAAATGATCCTATAGTAGTTGTTGTCTAACTTGGTTCCATATAGGACTAAGTACCATGTAAATTGAAGTACTTCATCTTGATTATGATAAGCTTCTCATGGAATCTGTTGATCCTTCCTGGTGTTGATCACATTGTAGGAGTAGTAATGTAGCTTCCATCAATGCTTATGCCTTCTCCTAGTTCTATACTATACTATAGTGATTCACCTCTAGACTTGATAACTAAGGATATGGTATATACCCCGTTGTTACCATGGTCTAATATCTCTTTATGATTCTCAAACATCCCTTCTTGACGAGTCTTATACATACTCTATACAATGTTCTACTCCATCCTATTCATTCATAGAATGGGGTAATCATCACTTTGACTCAATCATTTCTCACAATGTCAAAACTCTCTTTTTCTCAATAACACTGATACATGATAGACTTCTAACTATTTATGCCTAGGTATATAGAAATCAGATAAGTATATTAACTCAAGTTGAGTAAGAATAATTCTATACAAGTATGATTATATCATTCTCAAGTGAATGATCATCATAGTTGTAGGAAATGTGGTTTAGATAAGATGGCTTCCTATAGTTCTTTACCAACCTACAGATCACCTAAAAGGTTTTAAACCTAAGGTCGCTTCGCTCTGATACCATCTGTGGTGACTCAGCACACCACTGCATGTGTAGTGCGCAAGTCGGTGACATAATACTCACGGAAGGACTTAGCCGTGAATATTACATCTCTCAGAGTGGTACAACAGAAACACAGTGGGGCCAAGAAAAGCTATAGGATACAAACTTCAATACAAAATCTAGAGAATCTCCTTGATGAATCAAGAAGATCTCATACAAATGAAACATCAGAAGAAGCAATTCGAAGCTCCAAGCTGGAGAAGAACTCTAGCTCAGAACTAATCCACTACGGCTGATGTCAGCCCTAAACTATGGCTTGTAACTGCTAAGTCCAAGAATGGTCTCTACCTACATCTTGATAGCTTCTCCTCCACCAGTGTTGTTGATGACGATGCTTTCCCGACTAAGTAGTAGATCACCCCACCTAGCTTCATGAGGTAGTGATGGCTTCACGATGACAACTTCCAAAGGCTTCAACTCTAAGCAGGGGGTCAAACGGGAACGAATGAGTAACGAGCGTTACTCAGCAATTTCATGATATATAGTGGGTGGTTTGATGCACTAACTACAGCTTTAGACTCAAAAGTGTCATAAGCTAATGCAAGGTTTTTGTAAATCTTTCTTCAAGAGGTTGCTTTTAATTATGAAAACTATACCCGCCAGATCTTCACAGGATTAGAACTTTCATGGAGTTGCCTTTCCTGCGGCGTTCGCAGCTCCTTCCTGGCACAGGGGGTAACATGCCACATCCTTTTACACTCTGCAGAGGTGCGTTACTTTACCCATGGACGACCAAGACCAAGTTGCACAACCAGGTGTACATTCATGTCCACTCCCACTCAGGTGTGGGGCCCAGTTGTTGGTCCAAGCCAAACCGTGCTTCTCCGCACAACGCATGCCCACCCATTTCCGCCAGCAGGTTGAACGCCTGATTCCACCCCTCACGATGGATATCTACGCGCCCTGGCACACACTCATAGACCCCAGAGTCTGTGGGACGTAAGGGCTCCCACCCATGTGCATGCAGTCCCGCAGAACCTACAACGTACGTCTCTGGCAGTCCATTGACATGCGAACAAGAAAAGATCACATCTGACTTACTCCCCCCATAGAAGACCCATGGTTAACGCGAATTTACGGCGCAAGAATCCTGACGGAAGTTGTGATTAATCCTAGGTAATACGTTCCCATCCAGATGGAACCTTCCTTTGACCTATTCATCTTACCATGGTCCCATCCGCCAACCAAACAGAACACTACCACTCGGGTAGTCATTCAATTAGTCATATTATTATAAAAATAGGATCATGCATTCTTTTGAGAGTAGGTGATAATACGATAGGGTTTTTGCAAATAGTTTGTTATGAGATAATGCAAAGGATATGAGCAACTGATGAACTTGCCTGAGATTGAAATAGCCATAATAATTCATGTCTTCGGGGTTCGAGGGTCGCGTAGAAAATCCCGACTTCTCAAAGATAGCAAAGTAGTCTCGGTAAGGACTACATAAATCATTGGCAAGATGATACATGCATAGTAATGAGATGCATCGTGAATTACCCTGGAAAACACCCCAGCTTACAAGTGTAAGCCACGTATGATATGATAAGTTAATCACACATTTTTTAGGTGAGTTGTTTTATTACTTGTGGTGATGTTGTTATTACTTCTTTTAGACTTACATGTGTTTCACTTTTACTTAACAAACAATTGTTATTATGTTTGGGTTATAAATGGTTATCACATGATTAAACGAGAAAACAATAACATATGGAAGACAATTGTTGACAAGATAATACACATGTTTGATTTTATGTTCCAAAGTGTAGAGCTGTTGAAAAATGGTTTAGTTGAAAATGATGAACTAATACAACTAACTCTATCATCACATAAGTTACTATTATCTTGTGATGATAGGTTTAGTAGGTGTGAAAACACTAGGGTTTTATTAATAATGAAAATATTGTTGTGGTAATTGTTTTCTAGTTATAATGTAACACTATTGAATGTCACTAAACTTTTAGAAACAAGTTTATAACTTAAACAAAATGTTTTATGTTGTCATATTTGAATTGGAAATTCTTTTCTCTTCAATTTGACATAACATTTTATGTTTTCTAAAAATATTTGAATAAGTTATTTTTTTATTAATTTTAAATGAATTAATTGATTAGGAAAAACATTGCACACATAAAAAACTTGGTCAAATTACTTTCAAAACATCATAGATGAGTTGTATATGTCATTTAGAGCAATTTGGCATATAATTTGTATTTTTCTAATTTTATGAATTATTTATTATTATTTTCAATTTTTAATGATTTAATTTAATTAAGGAAAATGTTTAATTTTAAACTTTATCAAACATTTTTGAAAACTTGATAATCAGATAGATTTTATTTTTCTGAACATTTACATATTTAATTTATATTTTTCTGATAAGTAGATTAAAAGATATTGATTTGTTAAGTTTAGTTGATATTCTGTTTTTTTTTTAAATTGACAGGTGGGTCCCACCTGTCAAATTTGGTTTAAATTAAAATTTAAAAGGAAAAGAAAAAGAAAAGGGGCGGTGACGTCATGGTGACATCACAGGTGATGTCACGAGTCCCAAATCTTCACAGATGCATAGCAATCGCCCGATTCACCAAAAATTGGTGCAATCCGTGGGGTTCATAGGCTCATGGAGATCCCCACGAACCCGTAGATGGTGGTGATTCCACCAAATGGTCACCGGAGTAACTCCGGCGACCACCGGCGCGGCGGCGAGTGACGGTGCACGGTGTCCGTGGAAAATTAATCGACCAAAATACGAATCGAAGGCATCTAGAGATGCAGAGGCTCACCCTGAGCACGGTGGTGTGGTCGGTGAGGCACGACATGGTTGGAATCGCCGGCGGCGGGGTCTTCTCTATGGCAGCCGGAATCGAAGAGGACGGCTAGATTCGTCATCTTCGGGGCCTCCCAGCAAACGAGGTTCGCTGGAGAGGTAGATCACGTCGAGAGGAATCTCATGGTGGTCTCCATTTCTCCGGGGACGACCGGAATCAGCGGCAATGGCCGGCGGCCATGGGGTTAGGGTTTCGGTTTTCTTCGGGTTCAGAGAGAGAGAGTAGGCGAGGCGAGAGAGAGAGTGAGCGAGTTGGAGGGCTTCCCCTCCCTCTTATCCGCGCGGAGAGCGGCAAGCAGGAGGTGGCCATGCATCGGCGGCGGTGTCGACACGCATGGTGCCGGCCTGGAGTAAGACAAAAGGGAATTTTCCCATAACCCCCTATCTAGTTTTAAAACTTTACAACTAAGTCCTTCTGTTTCTAAAACTGAGAGAAAACCTTTGTTTTCAGGGCTAAATTGTGAACCTAAAAATTATTAAAAATTATATTTGGAAAGCTTATCAAAATTGCAACCTCACCATGTTTTGTTTTGGTGAATTTGAGCAATATTTGTATTTTTTATTTAGGGTGCTAGATTAAGTTATTTTGTTGTTTTCACTCTCTTTAATATATTTAATAGATTTAAAATTATGCTAAAGCATGTTTAATAAAAGTACACACTCCATCTTGTGGATACCAAGGTGGTGTCTCATAATTGGACAAATTTGGATACGATCCCTTTTTGGAAATTAGTTTGATAACACTACATAGTAGTGTTTTTATGTGTTATGGAAACTTCACCAAATATGGAATATTCTTCCTAGTCCTACCAAATACTTTGGTTAGTAACTGTACTTGTTTTCTTTTGTAAAACTTTGTAATTTTTATAATTGAACTCTTAGCAATTTTGGCTGACATTTTACTTAGGTGTGTGTAAGCCATGTTTGCTGTTTTTAGTACTTTATATAATGGAAAATATGAGTGGCTTTGGGAGTCTCACTTGTTTGTTTTCCACATAGGTTTCAGTATGGATTTTATCCCATGTTTATTTAGGAAACATGTGATCATTTACATGGTATATGTAGATTAATTTTTGTTATCATATGTTAGTCTTATGTATGAAAAGGATATGGAAAACAAGGTATTAAGCCTGTTACCATTAACCTCCACACATCAAGACATGTGGATGCAAGGGCTGGTTATTATTTCATACTTGATATTTATTTCCATTTGAGATATTATAATGAGTTCCTCATTTCTGATGAGCTGAATAGGGGGTATTGGTTCTCTAATATTTCCTAGTGGTTCACTAGATAATTCCTTATGCTCCCATACTGAGGCAGTGTTGCTTCTTGTGATCTTCTGTTGCTTGATGTTCTTCTCTCTAGTTGCCACTAGTCTTATGTTATCACCTTTGTCCATTACAGGTAGATTCCTCTCTTGGTTTCCAATCTCAACTGTCTCACCATTGTGGTGAAAGCATCCAATTACTCCAAGCAAGGATTTTACTTAGAGGATTATAAAATAATGTGAGTTTATTTTATGACATCCAGTTTCCATATGCATACAAGAAGAATTTGTTAACAAGTGGCCAGACTTGCCTCCAAATTTCTAATCATATACATTTGGCTGAGATGTACTGGGTTATATGATTTTATGTTTGTTTGTGTATGACACTCGTTTTTTTTGAGTATACAAAAGTGATTTGTTAACAAGGTGGCTAGTCTTGTTACCAAACTACTTCTATATAACACTAACATTTGGAATATCACACTATTTCAAGAGGTTAATAAGATCAGATCAATATATAAGAGTATGAAGATTAGAGTAGCACTTCAAGCACACTCTAAATAATCTTCTTGGAGATCTTCCTGTGGTAGTTCTCCTTCCTTGTGGTTGCTTATCTTGCAGAATGATTTAGAGAAGATTTGGAAACCAGATACAATGGTCTAGACAACGTAACAAGATCTGGATTAAGAGTTAGTTTGTGATTTTACTATCCTTCCATATACTTCTTATCTTATTTTCCCAAAAGATATGTACTTGTTTCATACATGATTGGTTTTACTTAGCTATCAATTAAATTCCTCTAATAGAGGTTATAACTTGTTGTTACTCAATACTTGTATCCAAGGATAATTTGTTTGTTGAAGGTAGATTTGAATAGAAGTGTGGAATGCTTATGGAATGATGACTTAGTAGTAAGTTGATCAAATGGTTCATTGATGTGTTGAGATTCCAGATACTCTCTTGTATAAGATGATTGATACAATGAACATGTAAAGCTTATTGGTTCTTAATGACTTATGTCCTAGTTGTTATTTGTTTTCTCTGGTGTCATGATTTTACTTTATATTCTTCTCTTAATTACTTTGTCATCCATAATGCAGAGATAGAGATTTAGGAATATCATATGTAATGATCAGGGTTTATCAGTGGTTGAAGAAGATTTATTTCTTCTTGTAGATACTTCTTTTATGATTGATTAGATATGTACATATTCAATAAATATGTTAATTCAATTATTATATCATTTTCCACTTGTGGGTTTTGAGTTAACACTTGTTGTATCAGTAGTGTTCTATTGATTCTTTGTTATGTACTTGTGATGGTTCACCTGATAGTTATGATATGATTTTTAGAGATGTTGCGGAAATGAATTGATAACTTAGGGAGTTGTTGTTTTATAGGAGATCACATCGCTGTTGATGAGATGTTCAATTGTGTATTACTCCTTTGTGGAAGTATGATTATCAACTATGTGATTTGGATACTCACCCCTCTTTGAGTTCTAGATATCTAATGCATTATCCCAAGTCACTTAAATACTTGTGGTTAAGGTTGTTGAGAATTTATGTTGGTCATAACCAACTATGGTTTATCTTATCAGGTGATTTGGTTTGTAAAGATACTATGTTATAAAGATCACTCCAAATGTACTCTTGACTAGATGAACTAGACCTATTTCATCATGTCAAGTGAAACATTGGTCACTTTGATTCGTTTAAACTTTCGCGCCAAAATTTCCCGTATTTTTAGATGCATGCTTTGCAAATGCACATATAATATTTTGATCCTTATAACCTCCCAAACACTGGGATGTTACAAATTGCATGCTAGAAACAATAGGTTAGCCTCCACTTAGTCCGATCTAGTTTTAGAACTATAGGTAAATCACCCAAGCTATGAATTTAGTAGAACCGGATTATCCGGTTCAATACTGAACCGGAAATTCCAGTTGGGTTCTGTCCCGTTTCCAGTTTTCAGAAATTTCATGATTTTGCTAGGACTTTTTCGTGATCGCTTGTGGATGCTTTTCTCTTGTTCCTAGTATGATTCCTATTCCATGACTCGTGTGTACTTATCTATGCTATCCATCTATTATTATTCTTTCAGAGGTGGTTCCAATGTTGACTCTCGGTTGGGCTCTCGCAAGCACGCTAATTACCGCAAGTCTCGCAAGCCAAGGAAGACCACTATCAAGCAAAAGTCCATAGTTGTGAAGAAGTATGCACCCAAGAAGAAGGGCAAGGATTAGAGTAAGAACTACAAGAATGATTTGTCTATTGTTGAGTACACTTTGATTCATCAAAAAGAATGGTATGCTCATGTGAGAGATGTTGAGCTCGAGGATGACAGATTCTGGTGCATGGAGCAATTCTACATCTACCCATACATCTATTCCGACTATAAGTTCCCTATCCGTCCATGAACCAAACAAAGCTCCTACAGCTCAAGGACAAGGAAGCCTTTGCTCAAGCTGCCATCATTGTGGAGAGGTTTGCTCTTGATGACCTCATGGAGACTCAATGTCCATATAATGTTCCTCTAGTCCTTCAATTCATGTCCACCTTGGTAATTGGAAGTGATATGCACTGGTGTTTGAATTCGATGACTGGTTCAACCTTCTATGAGGTTCCGTTTCACAAGTTGGCTCGTGTGCTTGGATACAATTGGTGGGAGCATCCTTCCACTGGTCACCGTATGTGTGACGCCCCGGGATCGGGCACTATGCAGATTTCGGCATTTCCACCCAAATCCGCATAATAACCGATTGCCACTTGTGATAACATTACAACAGTTCACGAATAATCCACAACAACAACAGAGGAGATATATACAAGACGACTCAAACGAGTCAAGGATACAACTGATACAATACAAAGATCCAAATAACGGCGGAAGAAACAACATAGTGTCCGACTACGGACAAGATACAAATTGGACTAAGAGTCCTGAAGATAACCGATGGCGTCCAATCCCTGCCCAGGCCAAACCGGAGGGATTCCCAAGCTAACGTCGTCAGACTTCAAACCTGTTGACTGCAATGTGGAATATGCAGCCACGAAATGGATTCGTGGGTCAGTACTATTAAGTACTGGCAAGTGGATAAACCATACTCACAAGATACCAGCGTAACCAATCATCACAAGATACAAATACTTTGGGTACAACGGAAGGAAGGGGTTATTGCAAAGAAGTGGCAGCGGGCAGCACTAACAACTAAAGAGACGCGCTACAACTTCCGGCTAATAGAAAGGGATAAGAGAGCGTATCGGAACCAACTACAACTACTCACCAAACAATACCCATCCAGTGTTACCCCCTACTAAGGAAGCAACCCAAGGAAACTCACACTGTTGATTAAGGTGACATTCATTTTTATGGTGGAGGTAATCTATATTACTAGTAAAGTTATCATTGTTAAGTGTAAGTTGTCTGAGTACTTGTTAGCCAGCACTTTCACCAAGTCGCCACATAACCGCGGACAACACGGCTTCTCGAGAAGATTCATCCCTGCAGGGTGCGCTATAGTACCCGTACACACTCAAGCCACCAACTAAAACTCAGGTTGGCTCGACATGACCCAAACCGTCTCTACAACCCATCCTAGGAGCCACGGAGCTATAAGGTCCCAGCCACGCAGCCGAATACTCAGCGCAAGTGTGCAAAACTCCCGCAGGACGCAACACCCCGGCAATACAGGCCTCGCCCTATATGCATCATCATCATCATCAACAGTAACCATGGGGGGCCCACCCATTCATGCGTATTAGCAAATGGAACACCCGAACTAAGTGTGGCTCTTCGGACAAGCTGCAAATCAGGTCTAAGTCGAGGGGGGTCCCATACTACCTCCCGGATGCGGTTAGCGCGCTCATCATGGATCAATGGACAGGACTCTTTTCCTAAGTTCGACACTAGCAGGCTCCAAAACCACGTCGGCCTCCTGCCGGTGCCTTATCATCAAATTATTATTACCCCAAACATTAACATGTTGTTGATTAAAGTGAAACCCAACTATCAAACTAAACAGGTGATACGACAAAGGACAACAAGACTCGAGCACAAACAAATCTAAGCATGCTAGTACGACACAGGCCAACAAACAACAGGGTTATAGGTGTGGAGGTAAGGCAATATCGTGGCAGCAGGGTAAACATGTGATGGGATCGGAACACAAGCATCGAAAATACTAGGCTAGCATAAAGACAACGGAAAGAATCGGTAACAAGTGATGAAAGGCAGCCATAGGTAGCAAGTGGGTATACTTGCCTGAGATCCAGCATGTAGAGGTACATCCGAAGAACTTGTCGGTGCTCACATCATCTCAACGTCCTATCCGCGAAGAAGCAAAGAGCTAAAAGAAACACCGGATGCAACAATTACTACTACGGCAAAGATCGAGCATGATCCTATTTTATATGCATGACATGCGAGATGCAACGCAAAATGCAATTTAGACAATTTAATCGGAACCGGAGTCCGGACAAATAATTATGGTTTAAGTTGTTCATCTAACCATTAAATTAAATGTTGTTTAACATGGAAAAACAATAAGTAGGTGAGCTAAACAAGATTAAATGGAATAGGGCAATATTTAGTTAATACCCCAACACATTCCATATGTTGTTATTTAGTTGACATGCATAACATAGGCTAAAATGCACAATACAAGATGCAAACATGAGCATGGATGGCATATTAATATTCCTTGCATTTTTCTGGTTGGAAAACATATTTTACACATTAAATTTGAATTTAATTTGAATTAGTTATGATTTATGCAATTTTAAATGAATTTAAATAAAGTACAGAAAATTGCACAATTTTTAATTGGTCAAAACATTAAACAAATTGCATATTTGGAAAATTCAGGAAATTTTGAGTAGAATACATATTTTACTTATTAAATTTGGATTTGAAATTCAAAAGATATGTGGGTTTGAATTTTAGGGGCTAAACTGCAGTTTTTAAAAGTTCAGAAGAATTTCCAGGGCCTGATTGTGCTTTGGACAATGCGTGGAGGGGCTGTGGTGCAAAACAGAGGAAGTACAGGGGCCTGGGTGCGAAATCTCAGATACAGATCTGGATCTGGGGAATTTCCACCGTGGGCTGGGGCAGCCAGTGTGGTTGCCGCGCGGGCCCGAGGCCACGCGGCGCTGACTGGGCGTGGGTGGAGTCCCTGTCAGCCTTCAGGGTCGATGACAGGTGGGGCCGCACGCGCGGGTGGAAAAGAGAAAAAGGGGTGGTGTTATTCCGCGTGAAGGAGGACTCGAACCAGGGATCTACTGCGTGCGGATAAGGGCCTTAGCCACTGGACTGCGCTGGAGTTCGTGATTGTAATCGGAGCGCTGTGAATAAGACACAAACATATGCGGATAACTGAACCTGACGAAACTGAACCAGAACAGAGGAGGTCGACGATGAAGAACAGATGCAAACGTCGCGCGGCTTACAGCGGACGACACGAGACTTGTGTTTCTCGAAGCCAAGCACACAGAGCAGGGGGAGGAACAGGCGGGGTCCCTAAGGCAGTGGCTCACCGAGGGGTGCCGGTAGAGGATGAAGTTGGTCGGATTCGTGGAAGGTCTCGCCCGCGACCGGAGGTTGAAGACGAAGTCGACGTGGGCGATCTAGAGGTCCTCAGGTTTAGCTGTGGTGTCGAGGAAGTAGAGGAGCCCGAGGAGGTTCCGTTCCCTCCATCGACAGCCCGTCGCAGCCACCCTGTCCCCGCCTCCATGAGCTTGCTTCTCCGGCCATGGTGGTGCGGTGATGGAAAAAAAAACAGGGAAAGAAGAGGAGAGGAAAAGGGGTGGCGGCGGATGGAGAGGAAGAAGGGAGGAGAGGCTAGGGTTTGGGCGTGCCCTCGGGGGGGTCTTGTAGAGGGACCAAGGGAGCAGGTAGGAGGGGGTGGTGGTGCTTGCTGTCGTCACCGATGTCGACAGCAGTACGGAGGAGGGAGAAAGGAGAGGTGGGCTGGGTCGTAGGTGGCTGGGCCGGCCCAGTGTAGCTGGCTTGGCTGCCTCCCCCTTTCTTTTTTTTGTTTTTTTTTGTAAAAGGTGGTTTAGCATTTGGATTTGAGGGAGTTATACAACTCCAAAAATTATGAAGTAAATTTCTTTGCACTCAGCACTAAAAATGCCCAAGTGCACAAACTTTTGTTTTTTGAAATTTTCAAATATTGGTGCTGTTTTGAATTTTAAATGATTTTGCTTGAATTTTCCAAAATGGTTTGAAGCAAAGTGCAATGCAAATGATGCATGATGCAATGTCATGCAAAAAAAAAGAAAACAAGCAATTCCATTTGAGGGAAATCCCCCGGGTGTTACAGTATGCATGATGAGAAGCCAAACCGGGAGCAGCTTATGATTGATATGTATTACCCGGATGGTGTCATTGGCAAGGTGAGGTAACAATGATGCGCTCACTAGCCCTCTTTTCAACTTGTTGATTCTAGCTAAGCAATGCATTGAGGATCCCGATACTGAGAAGGTGTACTCTGTGGATGTCATGGACTTCATCTTCAATGAACTATAGAATGCTATCATTGGTGGAAACACAATTACCTATGCTCCATACATCATGATGCTCAACAAAGACACCTTTAAGAATCGAGATTTCAGCAGGCTGACTATGGAGGATCATCATTTAAAGAAGCTCTACATCATTAGGGAGAAACTTCTAGTGGCTTGTTCTACTGCTTCTGACAGTGGGTTCATGAGAGATGCTCGCAATAGTTCTACTGCTTCTCCTCGTGCTCCTCCTGTGGATACATCCTTTATGCCTCAAGTCAGGAAGCTCTCTTGGTTTCAGTGCAACATTGTCGGGGGGATACCCCCGGGTAGGGACATGCTTGGTGTAAAATGTGTCCAAGAAGTGGACACCGAGTTAATATTGACCGGGTTAAGTTCCCAACCGGCATCGGGCTACCGACATAAGTTATGTCGGTATGAAGTACCATGTATGTTTTATTGCAGGTGGATATTCTTCGAGGTTATCCGAGTTATACTTGGAGAAACTGAGTTATGTGAAGAACTAGTTATCCCGGACCAAGGTCAATAGAGCAGGTGTATCCCTGAGATCACGGAGACGTACAGGTGTGCGGTTCAACTTACTAGGCAGATGACACGGAGCATACACGAGTACAATGCAGAGGTATAGGGGAGGCCATGTCGTGTCTCTGACACGGGGGATAGGACACACATGACATACCGCAAAGGAGACTTTCGGCACCATGCTCTACGGTGTGCGATACGCCACAGTGGTTTTGGCCTAACTTTGTACTTCTTGTCAGTGGGCATCGGTATATAAGGTGGCCACACCCCTCCTGCACGAGGGACGACGCATGACCCAAACGATCAGAGTGACTCATTCTTCCAACCCTAGACAGAAAAGAGAGAGATGTAGCTTCTTCTTCCTCCAGCTTGGAGAGCGTGAGGAACACCGTTGTAACTCGGTTACTAACATATATAGAGGCAGACAAGCATGAGTAGGGGTTTTACCTCCTCACGAGGGCCCTGAACCTGGATACATCGGTGTGTTTGTTGTTTCCTGAGCGTGCTTCTTAGCGCGCAATCCCTCCCAGGAGACGTACATCATCCATCGGCCCAACCTTAAGCCATCCCATGGCATCTGTCGTGACACCACCACGACAGTTGGCACCCACTGTGGGGCCAGTAGCGGCGCTGACTGGGGTTTCTATCCGGGCGGGATCCCTCCTTCCTTCGGGCGAGCGCGTAATTTGTGGTCTTGTTCATAGGTTTGGCTTGTTCGACTTTGTCACCGACAATGCAGGCGATTTCCACGGCAAGGCGATACCCGCAGACTTTGGTGCTCATCTAGTTTACATCGCCACTTAGGTCATCCGCAGATACCCGGAGAAGGTGCACGTGGCTGCGGATCCTCCTGCAGTCTGCGCGGTCCGCGACCGGCATATCGATCACCTCGCGGACAACGTGGAAGTGATGATGACCTCACCTGCTACGGATACGGGAAAAGGTGCGGCCGGTGAAACTGATGTCGGTGTCAAGTCAACTCGGGCACCGCACAAGCCGTTGGAACAGATGGAGAATCAACCGGGTTATGCAGGTCCCTCTGCTGCACTCGTGAGACCAGCTCCGTTCCAGGACATCATCGAGAAATTGGTTGTGCCAGTGGCTCCCGGTGCCGATCCGGCACTGGTGCAGGCCTAGCTGGAGGAGCATCGACAGAACATGCTGAACGAGGCCGTCGAGATGTCCAATGCCAGGCAAGAGTTTGACCGTGATCTCCGTGAGTATAACAAATCCCATGGTTTTACTCCAGTTAGAAATAACCCTAGTCGCATAGATGTTGTGCGGAACCGAGGTAGAGATCTCGGTGCCGAATTAGCTAGAGATGGAAAAGCTAGAACTAGTAAATCTGCTTGTGTTGTCTCGGCTAGAAAGCCCAAATACAATTCTCCTGCTAAAAACCTTAGAGCTACAAAGACAGCAGCTGCCGAGCAACCTAACTTATCCGGAGATGCTCGCCGTAGGCAGCAGGACCGGGTTAATGATCTTGTTTTTGAAGCTAGCCGGCAAAATGAGGCCTTCCGAAAGGAAAATCCAGGTGTAGGTGCTTCTCAGGTGATTCATTCCCATGGTGGTAAGTCTAGTGGATAGGCCTCTTTACCTCATGTCAGTGATGGGCGAACCCGGAGTGTGAATTCCGGGAAGAACAAGCAGATATAAGTGTATGACCCGGCTAGCTCCGGAAAACAGTTAGCTGTGCAAGGCCATGCCGGGCAGGGCCATGTCATAGAAGGTAATCTCGGTCAAGGTGGTCGAGGTGCTAGGCGAGTTCAACCGGCTGGACATGATCGCAACCCAGATATCCCACCTTAGTATCCGGAACCAAACCCGGCTCAGAGACAGCCTCGTGCCGGGCATGCTGTTCAGCAACAGGGAAATTCTTCCGTGGATAATCGGTATGATGATAGTTATTCGGCCATGGAAAAATCCACATATCTGAAATATAAGCAATCGGTAGATGAGGAAGTACTCGTTGGTCGACTGGGACCCCGAGTGCTGCCGGAAAAAGATGTACATTACAAGCTTGATAGGATTTATCGGTCTGAAATAATGGAGGAGCAAGGTCCTCCTAGACCATCATGCTTTGGACCCCGGATCATGAGGGAGCCAGCAGTTCCCAAGTTCCAGCTCGCCCGGGGTACAAGAACTTATAATAGCAGCACTAAGTCGGATGATTGGTTGAGTGCCTATGTGACTACTGTGCACATTGCAGGTTGTCGAGACATCGTAGTAGAGTTCATAGACGGGGATGCCATGAGACTACTGATAGAGACGTGGGGGAACGTGGTAGTATGACAACGAGAGACACCAAAATTACCTAGGTTCGGTACGTCGCAACTAGGCGGCGTTCCTGCTCCTGCAATCTCACTAAATCGGGGCTGAAGCCTGAAGTATACAAAGTACAATGTTAGTAGGTTTAGCTAACTCGACAAGGATCAACTTCTCGGCGAGTTGTCTTCTAGCTAATTGTCCTTTTCTTTCTTCTCTCCCGTCCGGCTTTATATAGATAGCCGGGTTAGGGCTTACAGAAAGGAAACCTAGAAGACTACGGTAAGTTTCTAATTTGGAAAGCAGGAATCCGCCTTCTACTCCAAGCCGCACCACGCGGGCCCTGGTCCGGGTTTTTCTAGAATCCGGCTTCTGCGCGTCAGCTTACTGGGCCGCCTAATGGACCGTGATCCATTTCCATTCAGGCCACCCTGCTAATCGGGCTTTTTGGGACAATGCCGTATATACCCCTAATTAGTATATATCCGACAGTAGCCCCCAAGAAGGATTGAGACTCCAATCTGCCACCTTTCATCAATTTTCATTCTTTTTCGAGAAATGTTGGTGCTTCGTCTCAATTCTTCTTCTTCTCAAATCATGCTTAACACGAAACTCGGATTTTTGGAAAAATCGGTTTTTTTCTTCCACGAGCCTTCGTGGAGAAGGAACTTCCTTACGTCAACGATAAAATCATGCTGACGTCAGGGACGTTTGGGTTCAAATGTGAAACCCTGAAACGTATCTCTAACAGATTCTCGTGGGAAACAAGGAGATAGCAATAATCACCCGTGCGCTCATTTCCCGGATTTTTTGACACATGACACACGTCGATGATATAACGGTCAAAAGAGCCATTGTGGCGCATCTTAAAGTTTTTCCGGCTATAAATAGCCGTCCTCGGGCCCTCCGGTAGTTTTTCCGCTCTCACTTCATCTTCCAGCCCTCAAGCGCCATAGCTCCCGAGCCAAAAGCTTGCTAGTGCAAATAGAGCTCGTGCGTCCCGCACCGCCCCCAGAAATCCATCATCAGAGGTTCCGAATCTTCCCCGCGCCGCCCAGGTATGGCTACCGGCGACACACCGCACGCCGCAGAGGAAAACTCCGTCTCCGTCGGCATCGACGAGATCATCAATAACATGGATCCTCAGCTCGATTCTCCTAGCCGTGCCGCCGCGAGCGCGCCGGAGGAAACTGCCGGTGGCCTGGCCCGCGAGGATCGTCCTCTCGCGGCCGAAAACTTGGCGGCATCATCTTCCGCGCACCTCCGCCCTTCACCGTCGAAACGGCGGAAGAGAAGCTCACCCTCGTTGGTGAGGAACTCGCTGCCGCGGCCGCCGCCGGAGCGGAGGACGAAGGCGAGATGTCCGAAAAGGAGGGACTGGTTCTGAAGGGGAAATGGCGGCACGAGGAGGACGACTCCGAGCCAATCCTGAGAGCCAGGGAAAGGGTTCTCCTTACCCCGCACATTAGCAGAGGTATGGGTTTTCCGCCTTCTACCTTTTTCCTCCAGGTCCTCAACCACTATAACATTCAACCCCACAATCTTCCTCCGAATTCCATTCTGTATCTAGCCGGGTTCCAGGCCCTCTTTGAAGGGTATCTAGGAATAGAACCTAGGTTAGACCGTTGGCAGTATTGTTTTGGGGTTAAGCGAAACCCCTCTAAGGGCGCACTCCCGACTTGCGGAACCATATCCTTCACCCTCCGTAGGTTTAGGGGGGATTGATTCCCCAAGATCAAAACCTCAGAATCTGTCAAGTTTTGGACGGGTTCCTTCTTCTACCACCAAGATGTCCCATATCCTGGAAAGGATACGGGAATTCCACCTTTCGTCAACTGCACTGCCACTCCCCAAGACAACTGGTCAGTGGAAGGCAGTTCAAACCCTGCCGGATGATTTAATGAGAATCAAACGACGCATCGCCAAACTCGTCTCCTCCACTCCCCCTCTTACTGGCACCGACACAGTTCTGTGTTGGTTCGAGAGACGCATCCAGCCTCTGGCTTATCGCGGAACCCGGCTTCTGTGTGATTATACGGGCCCGAAAGATACAATGAGGGGAACAGACAAGGCGTTCTCCAAAAGAGACTTCAAAAAGCGGGTAAATCACTTGGTCGCTACTCGTGATCAATACGAAGAAAGCCGAGAGATGTACCACGAAGAAAATCCGGCTCCAAAGGTAATACTTTGCTTCTTTGGGCGGTTTCTCGGATTTTTATCTTTCTCAGATTCTTAACTTAGCGAATTTTGTGCTTTTTTGCACAGCTGGCCGATCTTACTGACAAGGATCTTGCGTATGATGCTGAATTGGACGCCTTGCGTGCCAAGTTTGCTAGTGGGCGGAAACGCAAGAAACCATCGAGTGCTGAAGAAGTGGTGGAACTTGACGGAACCCCCGTCGCTACTTCCAGGTAAATCATCCGGGTTTCTTTTTTATCTGCTTTTTTTTCGCAAGAGTTCTTTTCTTTTCTCGGAATTCTAATTTCTCGGAATTTTTTCCCTTCCTTTCCTTTTCACCCTTGCTCCTACCTCTCTGAAGCTATAAACGCTGAAGAAACATAAGGTAGTTGCTAGTAGAGGGGTGCATCCATCCCCTGCTGCAGCCCCTGCTACCCCAGCCGCTACAGGAGGAGAGAACCAATCTGCAAGGGAGGAAGAATAACCCCTACCGACCAGCCAGCCTATTGCGTCCGAGACGGACGCGAGGAAAAGGGCGGTGCCGGAAATGGGTGGTTCTTCTCGTACAGCCGAGGAGGAACCTATTCCGACTTTTGACAAGGAGTTCAAGGTAAAGGAAGAGCCGTTTGATGAACATGGATATATGCATCCGTGGGCGACCAAATTCTTTGCTCCAGCACCTTTAATCCGTCCTTGGCCGCAAGGCGGGCTTATTGTAAGGAATAACTTCGTATTTTCACCTCGGTAGGTCGTCCAGGACGGCCTTTGCCATGTCGGGATTCTTTTTGCAGACTATGCAAAAGAATTCAATGAAAACTTGGAAAACTTGACCAAGATGAGCCATGTATTATCTCTATCCCCCAAGCAATAAGCATAATGTATACTTTTGACTTAATGCTTTTTTCATTATTATGCTTGTTTTTAACTTAAGAACTTTTTTCTCTTTTCCATGTTTCAGCAAACTGCTGAAAACATCAACGTGGAAGTTTTCGACAAACTTACCATCAAGAACAAGGAGGTGAAAACCCTTCTTAATATTCTTGAAGATAAACAGGCAGAACTGGCATCTACTCAGTAGCAGCTGAGTGAATCAGCAGGTAACAAGTTTTCTCTGCGTTCATTCGTAATTTTTTCTAAGTAATTTTTCCGAGTTTCCAACTCTTCTTTTTACTTGATTTTGAGCTTCTTTGGTGAAAGGCAAACAAATTGCTGAAGATGCCGGCAATGCCGAGAACCTCCGCCGCGAGAACCCGGATCTTCACAAACTTATTGTGAAGCTCCAGAAGGAACTGGAGGCCAGCCAACTAGTTGTTGGCATTGCCGAGTCTAAGGCCTCCAGCCAGGCCGATAAAGATAAGGCTACAATCAGGGACCTGGAAAATGCCCTGAACCAGCGCCTGGAAGAAGGCACCGAGATGGATCGAATTGTCGGTAAGTAATTTGTCTTTAACGGATTTTTCCTTGTTTCCCTTCTTCTATTTTTCTTAACATTTGTTTGTTGATTGAAACAGGAGGTAGCCCCCAGCTTACCCGGATTGAAAGAATCTGGGCTTTGGGGAAAGTCTTCACGAAGATCAAGGCTGCGGGGATGTTACTTATTAATAAGTACATTCCCGCCAAATCTGGGGAGTTCTCGGAAGTTGAGAAAATTCCGTAGGCTATCGTGGAGGTGGCGGACCGCAATGAGTCCTTGCTCCGTTCTGCAGCTCGTGGTGGTGCACGCATGGCCCTTGGGCTCATGCGTATGCATTACCCCACTGCCAAATCTTGGCGCGTGGCGTCCGGCATCCCGCAATGGTACACGGATGCTCAGCGGATCATCATCTTTGATGAAATCAAAGGTCACGCCACCAAGATCACCAACATGGTGAACATCTCCACCTTCTACCCCGAGGAGGAAATTCCGACAACTCCCGAGGAATCCAGCAGCGAGGACGAAGACTCGGATGCCTGAAGAAGCTGCCTGGTCCTGGGTAGGAGATAGGAAAATAGAAGCATTATTGTTCTTACAATGTAACACTTATTGTAATGCTTTCTATTCTTTTGGATAAATAAGTACTCCGCTTTTGCAATTAAATTATTAAGTCTTTGCAAGTTTTCCGGGTTTTTATTCCTTTATCTTCTAAGTTCTCTGGTTTATATGTCTTAACTGTCTTTAGTGTTTAAAATGGCTCGATAGCATATAATCTTCATGCCAAGTGACTGGGTATAACCAATCAGTCGAAACTCGGAAACATGGATCATACTAAAGGCATTTTTACTTACTAATTTCAGTGACCCAACATAAAAACAATCAGATAATACTTAGAGAAAAAGTAAGGAATTTTGTATGAAACTCAGGCACGCATGCACAATCTGGGTTTCCTTAGACCTTCTTAGGCTGAAAATCATTTAGTTTTTAACTCCGAGCACGCAGGCACAATTCGGGTTTACATTGAGTATTTTGAAAGATCCTTGGGAAATAGATAAGGCGGATTTATGCTTTATACTATAATAAACATGTAAAAACATAGATGTATGAATTCCGACAACTTTATTTCATGATCTCAAAGATGTTTATATAGAAATTGAACTAAGTGTAGAAAGGATGTAACTGCTGGATGCTCCAGGGTCTTTTGGTCTCTCCTAGTTCGACATCTATCTTTCTCTTTGTCGGGGGGATACCCCGAGTAGGGTAAAGGCAAGTGCTAAGGGACAAGATTAGAAGAGACGTTTGGCAGAGTAGCGACTACCCGGTACTCACTACCCGGTCGTCCGCTATTCGGCCGTACACACTGATGGCCAGGAGGAAGAATCAAGGAAGTCACTCTTCTCCGAGTAGAGGAATTGGACCGAGTAGAGAGGGCGGTCTCCTACTCGGGCCAGAAGTCAAAGGAGCCGTTCTGACACAGGATCCCGCGTATCCCGGGTCCGTACTGCGGCACTGTTCATCTGCAGAGCGCGTGCTTATCCGCGTTAGGGTGTCAGCAGGGCGTCGCAGGTTAGGAGGGCCTACCCCGTGACAGTGTCAGTGATAACAGATCAGCTCCTCGGTTCTGCGGAACGACTTTGCACATGAAGACAAGCTAGGAAGCCAAAGTGGTCAGCGAGAACCCGGAAGTGTACAGTGTGCACACAATATCGACATCTTGGCTGTATCCGGCTGGGCACCGGTATATAAGGTTCTCTGCCTCCTCCTGCGCGAGGGACCACCCGACTAAGGACTACAGTAGCATAGAGAGAGGGGTGGCTACTCGGTTGTAAGCAATACTTGTACTGTGGCTACTCGGTGAGACTCGAATACAAAGAGAGAAAGGCAGGAGTAGGGGTTTTACCTCCACACGAGGGCCCTGAACCTGGGTAGATCTTGTTGTTTGCAGTGCTAGCTTCACCTTCACGCGGCTACTCGCTGCGTGATCCCTCCCCGAGCGCCTCCAGCGTCCATCGCCCCCACAACTTTAGCCATCCTATGGCATCTGCCGTGACACCACCACGACAGTTGGCGCCCACCTTGGGATGATCTGCTGCGCTGGCTGGAGTTTCCGTTCGGACGGGATCGATTTCTGCTACCGGAGAGCGCGTGGTCTGTGGCCTTGTCCACAGATTCGTCTCCTTCGACTTCGTCACCGACAACGCCGGCGATTTCGGCGGCAGGGCCATGCCGGAGGGCGGCTCGGTGCTTTCTTTCGGCGCGCACCTCGTCTACGTCGCCACCGTCATCGACCGCGCGTACCCCGGGGAGGTGCATGTCGCGGAGGATCCCCCTGCCGTCATCGCGGCACGCGGGAGGCCGTTGGGCCGCTCTGCGGACGTCGCGGAGGTGATGATGACCGGCCCTGCTGCTGACGCCGGGAAGGGCGCGGCTTTTGCTGCCGCGGGCGTCATCGAGGATCTCGCCGGCCCAAGTGCTGGCGGGAAGACTCACAAGCCCTACGAGAAGGACTGCAACCTGCCTCCCTCCACTACTCCGACGATACCTGCGTCCGCCGTGCGGATGGGCATGCCTCCTCCCACCGAGCTCGAGCTCATGACCATGCGGGCGCAGCTCGAGCAGCAACGCCAGGCGCTGCTCGCCGAGCAGGCGGAGCTGGATAAGGTCAGGCTTGAGCTAAACCTTGACCAGAATGAGTACAACCGGGCTCACGGCTTCACGCCCGTGGTGAGGAGGCCTTCCAAGGCAGGCGCTACGCGCCGCAACCTAGGCACCGAGATGGCAGCAGTTGGTGAAACTGCTGGCCAAGCCGCTAGCCAAAACATCACCACCACCAGACCCAGATACAGCACCCCCGCCAAAACCCTTAGAGCTGCTAAGGTTGTAGCTGCTGAGTTGCCGCATCTCGCCGGCGACGCGCGCGTTAGGCAGCAGGAGAGGCTCAACGAGCTAGTGCTAGAGGCTGCTAGGCAGAACGAGGAGTTCCGGCAAGCCAACCCGGGTGCTGGAGCTTCTCAGGTGGTGCAGTCGCATGCGGCTAGATCTAACGATCAAGCCTCATCACCGCATCCGAGTCGCGAGAAGGAGCGGAGTGGGCATTCTGGCAGAGATAGGCAGATGCAGGTGTACGACCCGGCTGTCGCTGCAAAACAGCACGCTGTAGCGCGACAGTCCGGTCAAAAACACAACGCTGCAGGAGCAGGCTATCAAGCCCATAAAGCTCAAAGCCAGGCCCGAGATGGAGAACGCCCAGGCCCTTCTCAGCATCCAGTTGCTCAGCCTACTCGGCAGAGGCAGCAGCCGCGCGCAGTCGCGCCAGCCGTCAACCCGGTGGAGCAACCTGCAATCGTGCAGGTGGACAGATATGATGATGGCTACTCGGCCATGGGGTTGGCTGGCTATGACATCCTGGATCGCGTGGGTGAGCGCGTGCTGGAGCCTAGTGATGCCAGACACAAGCTGGACCGGATTTCTCTATCCGCGCAACTCGAGAGCAAGGGGCCGCCTGGCCTAGAGTGCTTTGGTCCCCGCATCATGACGGAGCCATCCGTGAAGCAGTTCCAGCTCGCCAGGGGGACCAAGTGCTATGACGGCAGCACCAAGCCGGAAGATTGGCTCAATGACTATGTCACAGCCGTGCACATTGCAGGCGGCAACCGGAGGTGGGCCGTGCGGTACATCCCGCAGATGCTCGAGGGACCGGCAATAACCTGGCTCAACAACCTGCCCAAGCACAGCATCAACTGCTGGCTTGACTTCGCGGAGGCGTTTGTCAGCAACTTCACCAGCACCTACCGGAGGCCGAATAGGCCGCAGCAGCTATCCGCTTGCAGGCAGCGGGAAGAGGAGACGGACCGCGAGTATCTTACTCGGTGGAGTACTCTGAGGAACACCTGTGAGGGTGTGAATGAGGCCCAGGCCATCACTTGGTTTGCGCAGGGCTGCAGGCATGGCAGCATATTGTGGCAAAGGCTCCAGAGGGAGATGCCGAGTACTCTTGCTGAGACCATCCGTATTGCGGATCAGTACGCACTCGGAGACCCGACTCAGCCTCTTCTTGATGCCGCTGAGCCGAGAAGGAACTACAACATCAACACCAGCAAGCGCAACGAGTTCCGCAATAAGCGCAGAGGTGACCGGATTGATACCCGGTACGATCCTGAGGAGGTGAATGTTGTGGCTACTGGAGCTGGGAATAGCCAGAGGCCAAAAACTGCTGGAGCCCAGTACGGGCAGAACCAGAATCAGGGCCAAGGCAACAAGAAGCCGTATAGCGCTTCCCAGCAGGGTAGCGGCAATTCAGGCCCGTCGCCAAACTTTGTCTTCAACGACATGAAGGATGGCCCGTGTAGCTTCCACACTCGGCATCCCGCGAGACCCGCCAACCACACTACTCGGCAATGCAGTTGGTGGGAAGAAATCAAGAATGAGGGCCTGCCTCCTCCCCCTCCCCTGCCAGCTGCGAATGCCGCTGTACAGCCTGCTCGCGCACCCGCTGCTCGGCCTCCAGCTTTCCCGAGAAGAGAGAATGTGAACCAGGTGGCTTTAGGAGCCAACCGCTACTTCAACAATGATGGTTACCGCAACAACAACAACAACAACTACTACACCCGCAACAACAACAGAGGCAACAACAACAACAACAACAACAATCAAGGCAACAACAACAACGACAACAATGGTGGCGGAGACCGCAATCGGTACCAGGAGCACCACGAGAGCTACATGATCTTCACCTCTGAACCTGTCGACAAGAAATCCCAGCACATGCGTGCCATGGAGGTCAATGCTGTGATCCCTGCTGTCCCTCACTATATGCATTGGTGCAACCAGGAGATCACGTGGTCTAGAGCAGATCATCCCGAGGTGATGCCCAACCCGGGTAGCTACGCCTTGGTGCTGGATCCTACCTTCTTGGGTCCCGAGAAGAATGTGAGGTTCAGCAAGGTGCTGATCGACAATGGCAGCAGCATCAACATTGTGTACAGAGACACACTCGAGAAACTCGGTATGGCCGAGAGCATGCTGCTACCCAGCAAGACCACTTTCCATGGCATTGTGCCGGGAGTCTCTTGCAATCCGATTGGTCGAGTATGGATAGATGTGCTATTCGGCACCAGGGAGAACTGCCTCACAGAGAGCCTGCAGTTTGAGGTGGTTGATCACCAGAGCCCCTACCATGCTCTGCTCGGCAGGCCCGCTCTGAGCAAGTTCATGGCCTCTACCCACACTGCATATCTGAAGATGAAGATCCCTGGTCCCAATGGCGTGATTACCATCTCTGGTGATTACAAGAAGTCCATGGAGTGTGCCTCTGCTGGCTCTCAGTTGGCGGAATCCATGGTGATCGATGCCGAGAAGAAGAAGATGTACGAGGTGGTGGCTATGGCGCAATCCGCGCAAGCTGGTGCGCCTGGCATGCCGAGTTCCCAGCACGGAACGGCGTTCCAGGCATCTCAGGAGACAAAGAAGATCCAGGTTGACCCTGAGTTTCCCGACCGCGTTGCCATCATTGGCTCCGGGTTGGGGGAGAAATAGGAAAGCGAGCTCATCCACTTCCTCCGTGAGAATCGGGACGTTTTCGCCTGGTCCAATGAGGATTTACCAGGTGTCCCGAGGGAGTTGGTTGAGCACTCGCTACATGTGCGTCCTGACGCCAAACCAGTGAAGCAGGCTATGCGCCGTTTCGGAGATGAGAGGAGGAAGGCCATAGGTGACCAGATCACCAAGCTGCTGATAAGCAATTTCATCATGGAGGTGCTGCATCCGGATTGGCGAGCCAACTCGGTCATGGTTGAGAAGAAGAAAGAGGATCCCAAGGCTGCTACCGCATGGCGCATGTGCGTCAACTACACCGACTTGAACAAGGCATGCCCCAAGGATCCTTTTCCGCTACCTCGCATCGATCAGGTGATCGATTCCACTGCTGGTTGTGAACTGTTGTCTTTCATAGATGCCTACTCTGGTTTTCACCAGATAGCTCTCAATCCTGCTGATCAAATAAAGACTGCTTTCATTACCCCGTACGGGGCTTATTGCTATCGTGTCATGTGTTTCGGGTTGCGGAATGCGGATGCCACTTATCAGAGATGCATGCAGAAATGCTTGCGTGATCAACTCGGCAAAAATGTGCATGTGTACGTAGATGACATTGTCATCAAAACGAATAAAACACATACTCTGCTTAGTGACCTTGAGGAAACTTTCGCTAACTTGCGCAAGTATAAGATGAAGCTGAACCCGAGTAAATGCACCTTTGGCGTCCCGGCTGGCAAGCTACTCGGCTTCTTGGTATCCAGTCGGGGCATTGAGGCCAATCCTTCAAAGATAAAAGCTATTGAGAGCATGTCTTTGCCGAGATCCCTGAAGGATGTGGAAAAATTCACTGGTTGCTTGGCATCACTGAGCCGTTTCTTGGGCAGAATGGGCGAGAAGGCCCTGCCTTTGTATCAATTGATGAAGAAAAGCGACAAGTTCGTCTGGACACCGCAAGCGGATGTGGCATTCAAAGAGCTAAAGGCAATGCTGGGTAGCGCTCCCATCCTGGCTAGCCCACTACCCAAGGAGCCAATGCTGCTATACATTGCTGCTACTAACCGGGTAGTCAGCGTGGTGATTGTGGTGGAACGAGAAGAGGAAGGCAAGAGTGTGCAACGGCCGGTGTAATATCTCAGTGAGGTGCTGTCCAGCTCCAAGCAGAGCTACCCTCACTACCAGAAGATGACCTACGGCGTGTACCTGGGTGCCAAGAAGCTGAAGCATTACTTCCAAGAACACCCCATCACAGTGGTGAGCTCAGCTCCCATCTCGGATATCATGGGCAACAAGGAAGCGAGCGGCAGAGTAGCCAAGTGGGCAATCGAGCTGGCCGCGTACGCTCCCGCGTATGCGAGAAGAGAAGCCATCAAGTCTCAAATCCTGGCAGAATTTCTGGTGGATTGGGCTGAGGTGCAATATGAGCCTCCTACTCCGGTACCAAACTACTGGAAGATGCACTTTGATGGCTCCAAGATGAAGGAGGGCCTTGGTGCCGGCGTGGTGCTTACGTCACCCAAGCGAGATCAACTCAAGTACGTGCTGCAAATCCACTTCAAGGCATCCAACAATGTTGCAGAGTACGAGGCCGTGGTACACGGTTTGAAGGTAGCAAAGGAAGTTGGTGTGCAGCGCATCATATGCTATGGAGACTCGGATCTAGTCGTGCAGCAAGTCTCTGGCACTTGGGATGCTCTGGATGCCAACATGGCGTCATACCGCTTCCTGGTCCAAACCATGACAAGATTCTTCGAGGGTTGCGAGTTCCAACACATCCACCGGGCAGAGAATGAAGCAGCTGATGAGCTGTCCAAGTTGGGATCTTCTCGGCAATACATCCCGGCTGGGATTGCCTTGGAGCATTTGAGAAAGCCATCCATCAAGCCATCCCCCATCTCGGAATCCATTTTCGTTCCTTCTCTGCCTGATGAAGAAGCAGTTCCAATGGAGATTGACTGGGAAGGTGCAAAAGGAGACCCGGGGACTGCAGTCTCCATCCCGGGGACTGGCGCCTGCAACCCGGGGACTGCTCCTCTCTACTCGGGGACTGCTCCTCCCTACTCGGGGACTGCTCCTCCCTACTCGGGGACTGCTCCTCCTTACTCGGGGACTGCCCCTCTCAGCTCGGGGACTGTCGCGTTCCTTGAAGAAGTCCTTGCAAACCTTTCGAGGCTGCAGAGAGTCAACCCTAATCCAGAAAAAGACGCAACAGAGCCTGTCCCAATGGAAGTGGACGAACCAGTGTTTCCCGCACGGGAAACGCCGAGTTGGGCAATGCCCATATTATCCTTTCTAAGGGACGTCACTCTGCCAGATGACGAGGTTACCGCAAGGCAGATTCAGAGAAGATCCAAGGGCTACACCATCTTTAGAGAAGTGCTGCACAAGAGAAGTGCCACAGGCGTGCTGCAGCGCTGTGTGGAACCGGAAGAAGGAGAAGAGATTCTGGTAGAAATACACCAAGGGGAATGCGGGCATCACGCCTCTTCTCGGGCTCTAGTCAAGAAGGCTTTTCGGCATGGCTTCTTCTGGCTCACTGCTTTGAAACAAGCTGAAGATATCGTGAGAAAATGCAACGGCTGCCAGAGGTTCGCAAGTAAGATCCACATGCCAGCTTCCAAGTTGAAAACAATTCCCATCACTTGGCCATTTGCTGTTTGGTGTATGGATATGGTTGGTCCCTTCAAACCGGCTAGAGGCAACATGACACACATTCTGGTCATGGTTGATAAATTCACCAAGTGGATTGAAGTAAAGCCTATTCGGAAGTGTGATGGAGCCACTGCTGTGAGTTTCCTAAAGGATGTGATCCTGAGATACGGCTACCCGCACAGCATCATTATAGATAACGGCACCAACTTTGCTGAAGGAGCCATGGTGAGATTCTGCAGAGATAAGCACATCCGACTAGATGTCGCATCGGTTGCGCACCCCGCATCCAACGGGCAGGTGGAAAGAGCAAATGGCATGCTGCTTGCAGGCATAAAGCCAAGGCTGATTGAGCCGCTGCTGAAAACACCAGGGTGTTGGCTAGACGAGTTGCCAGCGGTGTTGTGGAGTCTAAGGACTACCCCTAACCGTTCAACCGGCTACACACCATTCTTCTTGGTTTACGGGGCTGAAGCCGTGTTGCCAATCGACCTAGAGCATGACTCCCCCCGAGTAACCCTCTACACTGAGGCGGAGGCGAGAGAAGCTCGATAAGACGACGTTGACCTGCTAGAAGAAGCAAGAGAGCTTACTCTGTCACGTTCGGCTGTTTACCAGCAAAACCTGAGGCGTTATCACAGCCGAAAAGTAAACCCAAGGGTTTTCCGAGAAGGAGACATGGTCCTTAGGCTCGTGCAGCGCACAGCCGGGATGCACAAGATATCCCCTCCGTGGGAAGGGCCGTTCATTGTGAGCAAGGCTCTACACAATGATTCGTACTTCCTTGTAGATGCGCAACCATCACAGCAGAACAGGCCGG
This sequence comes from Alopecurus myosuroides, assembly GCA_028641055.1. NCBI lineage: Eukaryota > Viridiplantae > Streptophyta > Magnoliopsida > Poales > Poaceae > Alopecurus > Alopecurus myosuroides. The sequence continues at coordinate 168,379,742 of CM054058.1, forward strand.
ATAAAGCTGGGGAAGAATCCAAACGCCCCTGGAATGTAGCTCTACTTCTTCGCTTTCATTCATAAGCAAAAGTGTGTATGTACCCTCTTATCCGAGTTAAACTCCTACTCTGCAATCTGAAATTGAACTCGGGGACTGCCCTTGTCGCTTTCTATTCTGTTGTCTCTTTGTCTACTCGGTTGCTATGCTTAAAATTTCAAAAGCATACAAAGTAGTGTGTTTATACTCACCGGACACTTTGCGACTCTGCTGCTGTCCGCAAACCGGCTTCATGGCAAGCCAGAGAACAAGCCAAAGAGTCAATGAACACATGAAAAATTGCAAAGGGAAGGACGCGTGTGGCAACCGAGTAGAGTGCTTTTTACTGTCTGTTGTTATCTTTTTCGGCTATGTGGTGGGTAGCGTTACTATGACTGTTTTCAAGTGGCTAAGTATTTGAAACTCCAACTTTGAACTCTTGTGACTCGAATACCAAAAAAGCAACAAGTTGCAGGTAAGAGCTGAGATAAAAAGGAGGGGTGGATGAAAAATGCAACTCGGGGACTCGCATGATAACGCAACCCGGCATCGAGCCAAAGCTGCTCACGTTACTAAGTATAAAAACTCCAAGTGAAATAAAACTGAGTAGCAACGAGAAGATAAATTGTTCAGTACATCTGCACCCGGCATTCCGGGGATTTGATAAAAATTTCGAGCATAAGTGTTACAGGACATAATCAGGTGGAGGTAGCAGCATTTTCAGTATTGGCCTTGGCGGCATCAGCTTCGGGGGTGGCCTTGGCAGCGTCAGCTTCCGGGTTGGCGACATCCGCTTCTGGGTTGGTGGCAGCCTGATCAGAAGTGGCTGTAGCCACCGAGATGGGGTCCGTCGCCGAAGTAGAGGCCGTGGACTGAGCGCGGAGTAGCGCCGTGTCATCGAGGGCTGCGCCTGATGAAGTGCCGAACTCAAGGGCCGCGGTGTCGATGGTCATCTTCTCGCTTTCGGCTTCATCGTCGCTATCCGCGACGGCCGCGCCCTTGCCCTTCTCGGACTTCTCATCGTTGCTGGCGAAGAAGCTCAGCCCGTCTGACACAGTGGCCTCCTCGTCATTGTCTTCATCCTCATCGTCGCCCTCGCCTTCCACATCCGTGTCGGGCTCGGTGAGGCCTTCGATGTAGCGCGCGGTATCCGCGTAGGAGGCGATCTCCCACGCGACTGCCTGGCGGCGAGCCACGCACTCGGGATCCTTCTCCCACTTGGAATCGCGGCGCATCTCGAGGATGGTATTGAGATTAAGATTCTCATACCAGCTGCAGATGAAGAGGAGCAGCATGTCCGCGCCTGCCCGAGCTCCGGATGCTCGCCACTTCTTCAGCTCGGCCTTGACGCCATTCAGCTTCTCGGCAAGCGCGCGGATAGTTGAGGGCAAGGGATCCCGGGGCCAGAACAATGCATGAAGTCGGAAGGCAACAGACGTTAAGTTCGTGCCCAAGCCCCTAGGACGCTGAAGCTGACTCTGCATGTTCGTGAAGCTGTCTTCGATGGAAGCCTTGGTGTCCATGGGCAGCCCCTTTTCTACTCGCATATCTTGGGCCTTTCACAGGGCAGGTTTGCTGGCTGAACATAGATCGGGGAAGATTTCTGAAAATGCTATCAAAAGAGGTTAGAAAAGAAAGCAGCAAAGAGATGCAAATCGGTCAACAGAGAAGAAGAAGGACACAGGGAGGCGCAGAGATGCGAAAACTTACTGTTCAGGTCGCAGAGTAGCGACTCAAGCTTCCTCTTCCAGGACTCCTCATCTGCAGCGTGCCGTTCTTCGACCTTTCGGAACTGGGCCAGTTGGAGCATGAGATCCGAGTTGCTCTTCTTTAGCGTCTCGCACTCCAAATCGAGGGCCCGTTCCTTAGCCTTGGCGGCTGCCTCCAACTTGTCCTTCTCGGCGGATATGTCTATGACATCCTGAAGGGCAGTCCTTAACTGGACCTGCAGCAGCTCCAGCTCGGTGGTGTGTTGGCTCTTGAGCTCGACGGCCTGGTTTGCCAATTGCTGCTGCAACTCGGCGGGCTGCACGCAGTCGAGATGCTCTTCACAAAATTTCTTGTAATCTTCTGCGGAGGAGAAGGGTATGGTCAGCAGATAGCAGAGAAGAAGGAGGAGAACAAGCCGAGAAGGCGACAACTCACCTTCCAACTTCTTGATGGTGGTCTCGGCGTTTTCAACAAAGACGTGACAGTGCTGGTGCTCCTCTGTCAGCGTCTTGATCTTGCCTACAGAGTACGAGGAGTTAGAGCAGAAAGCAAAAACGGGCGTAAACACAAAACGCATGAACCGAATAGCTAAAAGCTTACTCTCCATCTCGGAAAGCTGTAGGGTGCGAGCTACGGCCTCCTTCTCGGTCACGGCATCGCTTTTGCGTTCAGCTTCTAGGGCCTCAAGGCGCCTTTTTGCAATGCTGTGATTCCAGAGCAGGGTCCGATAAAGGGTCGTTCTCTTCAAAAGGCTATTCTGAGGAGCAGAAAGAAAAGGAGTTAGACAATGTTCTGAAGATTTGACCCGAGAAGACGGCAACTCGATCGAGTAGCCGCCTACTCGGCCCGAATCTCGGGGACTGGGTGATGGATAAGAAGAAGAAGAATAGAAGAGAAGAAAAGCGCAACTCAGAACAGGAAAAGCAAAATTTACCGTGTAGGTTTGCTCGAGATCCTCTGCAGCCTTGCGGTGGACGAACAGCTTCGCAGCAAGCGTGCTGGTGGCGGACGAGATGGTCATGGGATTGTAGCCCAGGTCCGCCTTGTTCCAGTCGATGCGCCAGTGGTCCAACTTGCCCAAAGCCAGGCCGTTCCAAGTCTCGTTGCCAAGGAACGCACTATTCCACTCGGCGTCGATAAAGCCCACCCGGTCGATTATCTGCTCGAGACCCTGGGACTCCACCTCTGTCTCCTGGATCTCGCGCGAGAAGATCGATTGGGCCTTGTCCTTGGCCGACAGCTTGGAATTCACAGCCTGGACCTGTTTGCCTTTCGTGAGAGCGAGCTGTTTCTCGGCCTTGGTCAGACCGATGCTGTACTGCTTGCTCATCTGCAGCATGTAAGGCGGGTAGGCAGGCGGGTCTTGAACGCTCGATCCCGCGGTTGTGCCTGCACCGCTGCCGGGAGCACCAATGGTGAGCTGTCCACTCTTCGCGGCAGGTTTTGCAGCTGGCTTAGGTGGCGGCATCACGGCGGAATCTTGAGCAGCGCCCCGCGAGGGATTCCTGCGGACGGGGGCGTCTGGCTGGGCAGCTTTCTTCTCGGCCTTCTTCTCGGCGGCTGGCTGGGCAGCCTGCTTCTCGGCGGCCTTCTTCTCGGCAGCAGGCTTATCGGCGGCTTTCTTCTCGGCCGCTGGCTTCTCAGTTTTCTTCTCGGCAGCCTTCTTCTCGGCTGCATCTTTCTTGCCAGCAGCATCGGAGGCAAGTTGCTTGATGGTCTGTTTGGCTGGAGGGCTGGCTATGGTCTTGGTCTTCTTCATGGGCGGGGAGCTTGGCGCAGTTGGTGGAGCGGCCTGCTGGGCACCCGGAGCCAAGGACTGGCTACTGGGCGCAGCGTCCGGCTGCGCGTGGCTCTCCAGGGCCGACTCCACATCAGCTGTCTCAACCCGCTGCTCGGCAGCGGGGTCTTGCAGTACGTCGTCTTGATTATCTACCCGCGGCTGGGCCGCGGGGTCATCTCGGGCAGCAGCATCAGTGTCCTGCTGCTCCTGGCTCTCTTCCTACCGCTCAAGGGCGGCACGGTCTTGGTGCTCGGTGGCTATTTTTGTGTTCTCCCCAGCTGTGGCAGCTGGGGGAGAAGGTGGTCTCTCGTCGTGAGCAGCATCTTGCGCTTGTTGTTCCGCGCGGGCCTGCTGCTCCTGCTCGGCGTCCTGGGCACCAGTGTCCATATCCTGGACGTTGGTGTCGTCCTCATCCTCACCCTTCACGGGAGAGGGCGCACGCGCCTCATCCCCTGCCGTGGGCTCGTCCTCTTCGGAGAGGTCGATGAGCTTGTCGACGTCAATGGCGGGTCTCTTCTTGGATTTGGAGGGAGCGGCAGCAGCATCAACGTCCAAGGGGGCGCTGAAGAGAAAAAGGAAGTTCAGGAAGGAAAGAGAGAAAGAACCGAGAAGCAGCGGTGGAACAACAAATTCAGAAAAAGCAATGACAGCGGAATGCAGCTTGGAAGAAAATCACTTACCCTGCACGTGAAGGGGGTAGCCGTCTCCCAGCAACCTGCTTGGTCTTCTTCTCACCCTTCTTGGCCTTCTTGGCGGTGGGCTCCTGGGCACCACTGCCCGCCCTCTTTCGAGTAGCGGGAGCGGCAACCGCAAGCGGATTGACTTCGAGGGCGTCCTCATCCTCTCCCTCGTCAGCATTAGCCTCCTCTGCAGAATAGGAAAGAAGAAAGCAATTGAGAAACAGAAAGAAACCAAGTTGCGCTACTCGCGACCGAAAAGGTGAACTCGGTCACCTGCGTCGTCGTCTTCGGACCAGTCCCGATTGGACGTGTCGACATGATGCTTACCCGGATGGACGGCATGGGGAATGCAGAGGGTGTCCGCGGTGTCGTAGGAGACCTCGTCATCCTCCTTTCGGTCTGCGTGCCAGTTGGCCTCGAAGCGATCCTCGCTCTCCACGAGCTGGCGAGCAAGGCGCTGGGGATACAAGCAAGCAACATGAATCAGTTGAGCAGCGTAAGGGATTCTACCCGGGATGAGATGCAGGCACAAAGCATAACAGAGTAAGCGTCCTACTCAACTAGGCGTGCAAACACAAAGCACATAAAGCCCAACAGATAGTAGCGAGTCTCCTACTCGGCATGTAGTGCAAACATAAAGAACATGAAGCCTACAGAGATACTGCTAAGTGTCCTACTCGGCACAGAGTGCGGATACTAAGCATACCAAGCTAAGAAGGCTATCTACTCGGAATAAATACGCAAGAAACAGAATAAGAAGTACTAACCCGTTTGATTGGCTTCGTGCGGCTGTAAGGCACAAAGACGTACTGCCAGTGGTCGGTGAGGCCGGTGCTCATGATGGAGCGCGCCCAGGTGGCCACGTCCGCGTTGCTGAGCTCGAACATGGTCGTCCGAGTGCAATCTCGGTTGCCGCCCATGTAGCACATGAGGTGTGCACGGCGCTGCAACGGGAGCACCCGCCTGGAGATCCAGCAGGCGATGGGGTCGTCGTCCTTGAGGCCCTTATCCTTCAGCTGGGCGAGGCGCGCGTTGATCTGCTTGATGTCGCCGTCTAGCGGGGGCTTGAATCCCCAATTCTGCCCGGTAGGAGGCGAATTGGTCCACCGGGGGAGGTTGATCTGGTCCAGCAGTGGCTCGCCTTCCTTGACGGGGATGTTCTTCACGTAGAAGAAGGTCTTCTGCCATTTCCGCACGGAGTCAAGGCCCTTGACGCGCGGATGGCTGGTCCCGCTGCGCTGCACCATCATGGCGCTGCCGGTCTCGGTCATCCCGCGGCTGCTGTCCGCGCTACCCGGCTTGGCCTTGCTCTGCTTCCTGAAGAAGAAGTAGCGCGCCCAGGTCATCGGCGTTGGGCGCACGCCCAGGAACGCCTCGCACACCACAGCGTGGTATGCGAGCATCACCATTGCGTTCGGCGGCAGGTGATGCGGTTGGATCCCGAAGTGGTCGAGGAAGCCGCGGAAGAAATCTGACGCGGGCAGCCCGAATCCCCGCGCGAAGTGCGCGAGGAACACCACGTGCTCGTCCGCCTCCGGGGCGGGGACGAGCTCGCCATCGGGGTGCCGGCAGCGGACACCGGGAGGAACTCGCCGGGTGTTCACCAGCCACCGGCACTCGTCTGCCGTGACGGTGGATCCAGCCCACCCGGCGCGGGCGTCGTCGTCGCGAGCCATCGAGCAGAAGAGGATATTTGATGGTGGTTTGGTGGAATTTGGAGGAAAAGACTAGCCTTTCGACACAGTGAAGCTCGCGGCAGCGTAATGAGGTGCGCGGCGGCGAAGGAGCTCTGTGGCGGCGGAGAAACAAAGAGGCAGGGAGAAAGTGAAGGCAGGAAGAGGAGAAGGGAGTTACCGAGGGGGTATTTATACCTCCCCTCGGGTTGCCGTTACGATTGGAGGTAGTGGGATCGGTTATGCACAGAGATCGTGCGGCGTGGGGTATGCGGGCCGGTTAGAAACGCACACAGCGCAGGACGCGCGCGTAACGGCCGCAATTGATCCCGCGACGCGATCGTGGGTAATTACTGCGCTTGATGGGACATAACGGGCTAGTGGGCCCGGGCCATGAAAACTGGGCGCGTGGCCTGTCAGATCCCGGGCACCGAGGCGTCGGGGGTACGGGAACGTGACACGTGCCCAGTTGTGCTGCCGAAAGCCGGATTTCGCTCTGCCACGCAGAGATTCTGATTGAAAATCTCGCCAAGTCATTTTACTCGGCGACAGGGAAGAGAAGTGGCCCTATTCGGAAAAGAAGAAACTCGAGATAGAATCAAAGGCTACTCGGAGGTTCTACTCAGCAACCCAAGGCTCAAAGGCAGGATTGGTTTTTAAGCTGGCAGAGCCCAGTGAACAAGTTCGCAGGACTCTACCAGCTTCGGGGACTAATGTCGGGGGGATACCCCCGAGTAGGGTAAAGGCAAGTGCTAAGGGACAAGATTAGAAGAGACGTTTGGCAGAGTAGCGAGTACCCGGTACTCGCTACCCGGTCGTCCGCTATTCGGCCGTACACACTGATGGCCAGGAGGAAGAATCAAGGAAGTCACTCTTCTCCGAGTAGAGGAATTGGACCGAGTAGAGAGGGCGGTCTCCTACTCGGGCCAGAAGTCAAAGGATCCGTTCTGACACAGGATCCCGCGTATCCCGGGTCCGTACTGCGGCACTGTTCATCTGCAGAGCGCGTGCTTATCCGCGCCAGGGTGTCAGCAGGGCGTCGCAGGTTAGGGGGGCCTACCCCGTGACAGTGTCAGTGATAACAGATCAGCTCCTCGGTTCTGCGGAACGACTTTGCACATGAAGACAAGTTAGGAAGCCAAAGTGGTCAGCGAGAACCCGAAAGTGTACAGTGTGCACACAATGTCGACATCTTGGCTGTATCCGGCTGGGCACCGGTATATAAGGTGCCCTGCCTCCTCCTGCGCGAGGGACGACACGACTAAGGACTACAGTAGCATAGAGAGAGGGGTGGCTACTCGGTTGTAAGCAATACTTGTACTGTGGCTACTCGGTTAGACTCGAATACAAAGAGAGAAAGGCAGGAGTAGGGGTTTTACCTCCACACGAGGGCCCTGAACCTGGGTAGATCTTGTTGTTTGCAGTGCTAGCTTCACCTTCACGCGGCTACTCGCTGCGTGATCCCTCCCCGAGCGCCTCCAGCGTCCATCGTGCCCACAACTTTAGCCATCCTATGGCATCTGCCGTGACACCACCACGACACTCTTTATTTTGCGATTCGGTCTTTTAGGATCATCCTCCGTATCCCGAATATCTACAAGATAGTATGATCCATTTTTCATAGCTTTGCTAAGGACAAATGGTCCTTCCCAAACTTGGGCTAATTTTTGCTTTCTTTCTTGCACCAATCTTAGCACTAAGTCACCTTCTTTGAAAGAACGATTCCTGATTTTACGACTATGGTAGCGTCGTAATCCTTGCTGATAAATGGCGGAACTTTCAAGTACAAGTTCTCGTTCTTCTTCTAGAAGATCGACGACATCATGTCGTGCACTTTCGGCATCCGAGTCATCGAAAGCCTGCACTCTTGGGCTATCATGGAGCATGTTCGTTGGAAGCATTGCTTCTGCGCCATAAACCAGGAAAAACGGGGTTTGCCCTGTTGATCTGTTTGGTGTTGTTCGAATACTCCAAAGCACGGAAGGTAACTCTTCTACCCATGCTCCAGCTGCTCTATGAAGAGGAGATTCGAGTCTTGGGCGTATTCCCTGCAGGATTGAGCTATTCATTCTTTCAACCTGCCCATTGGATTGCGGGTGTGCCACAGATGCAAGATCTAGGCGTATTCCCGTTTGTCGGCAATATTTTGCCAACTCTCCAATTGAGAAATTTGTCCCGTTGTCGGTAATTATGCTGTGTGGAACGCCATATCAGATGACTATGTCAATGATGAAATTCCAGGCAGTTACACCGTCAAGCTTTTTTATGGGTTTTTCCTCCACCCACTTGGTATACTTATCTACTGCAACGAGTAGATGTGTGAGTCCACCTCTTGCAGTTTTGAATGGTCCCATCATATCTAGACCCCAGACCGCAAATGGTCATGTAATAGGGATAGTTTTGAGTGCTTGGGTTGGCATATTCGTCTGCTTGGCGTAATACTAACATCCGACACATGTGTTCGGCATCTGTCTTGGCTATTAGCCAGAAAACCCTGCACGAAATTCTTTTTTAACTATGATTTTTGATTGAGCATGATGTCCGCAATCTCCTGCATGTATTTCTTGCAGTATTTCTTGGCCTTCTTCTGGCGAAATACATCGTTGAAAATTCTGATGGTCCTGCGTTTATACAGGGAACCATTAATTACCGTGTATCCTTGCATCGATGTTTTATTTGTCTTTGCAAGACCTTGTATGCTCCACCCGGGTACTTCTGATCCACTAAGAAGTTTAAATATGAAATTGTCCAATCCGGGTTAAGGAGCAGGACTTCAATTGACTCGGAAACGAGAGGATAATCAACATCTCCACCTTTTATCAATGGTTCATGCAAATGTGGGACAAACACACCTGGTGGTAGGGTTTTCACTCTTTCCGAGCCCATGCGGGCTAATGCATCCGCTTTCCAATTTTGTTCCCTTTTGACAAGAAGTACTTCAAATCCCAGGAAGCAGATGGCAAACGCGTCCACCGTTCTCCGATATTCGGCCATGATGGGGCTTTTGGCGTCCCATGTTTGGTTGAGATGATGTTGTACCAAATCTGAGTCGCCATAGCATAGTATGCGTTTGACACCTATTTCTTTTGCAATGTGCAAGCCATGAAGCAAAGCTTCGTATTCTGCCACGTTATTGCTGGCGTTGAAGTGTATTTGTAATACATACTCCATAGTATCTCCTTTGGGAATTTTAGCACTACACCAACTCCAACACCTTCCTTCATCTTGGATCTGTCAAAGTGCATGACCCAGTATTCCAACTCCAGCATTGGTGTGTTTTCCATTGCTTCTGTCCAATCAACAACGAAATCTGCCAACGCCTGGGATTTAATTGCCGTCCGGGGTTGGTACTTAATGTCAAACGCAACTAACTCGATCCCCCATTTGGCTAATCGGCCTGTTGCGTCCGCATTGTTAATAATATCCCCTAGTGGTGCTTTACATACCACTGTTATGGAATGTCATTGGAAATAATGGCGGAGTTTTAGAGATCCAAAGAACACGCCATATGCCAGCTTTTGATAGTGTGGGTACCATTGTTTGGAATCGAAAAAGCTTCGCTGACATAATATACTGGATGTTGATCTGGTATGCTTTGCTTTTCTTTCCGCCTTTCCACTACTATCACAGCGCTAATAACCCTGTTTGTTGTCGTGAGATACAATAACATGGGTTTTTCCTCTTTTGGGAATGCCAAAATCCAAGCTTTCATCAAGGTTTCTTTTAACTGGGTTAATGCTTTGTCCGCCTCTTCTGTCCATACAAGTTTGTCGGGTTTTTTCAACAAATTGTATAATGACAGAGCTTTGTCTCCTAGCCGGCTTATAAACCTGCTGACGGCGGCTACAGATACCGTCAATCTTTGTACATCTTTTCAGCATGTGGGCTTTGAGATGTTTAAGATTTCCTTGATCTTTTCCGGGTTTAGTTCTATTCCTCTGTGAGAAACGATAAAACACAGAAGTTTTCCTGAGGGAACCCCGAATACGCATTTTAATGGATTCAACTTCATTTTGTAAGTGTGCAAATTTTTGAACGTTTCTCGTAGATCTTCAAGGAGTATGTCTTTTTCCTTGGAAACGACGGCAATGTTGTCCACGTAAACGTGAACGTTTTTGCCAATCTGACTATGCAAACAACATTGCATGCAACGCTGGTAAGTTGCACCTGCGTTCTTCAGGCCAAAAGGCATGGTTATGTAATAGTATGTTCCATACGGGGTTATGAAGGAAGTTTCGATTTGGTCTTCTTCCTTCATACGTATTTGATGGTACCCGGAATAAGCATCAAAAGAGCATAAAAGCTCTGAGACAGCAGTGGCGTCTATTATTTGATCGATCTGCGGTAACGCAAACCTATCTTTTCGACACAATTTGTCCATGCCAGTGTAATCTATATACATCCTAATAGCAGTACTATTTTCTTCGGGACTAATACTGGGTTCGCAGACCATTCAGTATGTATAACTTCCCGGATAAAATCAGCTGGTAATACCCGGATAATTTCCTTGCCAATAGCCTTTCTTCTTCTTCTTCCGTCAAATTGACGGAGACCTTGTTTGACGGGTTTAGATACTGGAATCACCTTGAGTTTATGCTCAGCAAGTTCCCTGGGTACATGTCGTGGTGGTGTCGCGGCAGATGCCATAGGATGGCTAAAGATGTGGGGACGAAGGACGCTGGAGGCGCTCGGGGAGGGATCACGCGACGAGTAGACGCGTGAAGGATGAAACTAGCACTGCAAACAACACGATCTACCCAGGTTCAGGGCCCTCGTGAGGAGGTAAAACCCCTACTCCTGCCTTTCTTTCTATATTATGATGTCTCACCGAGTAGCCACAGTACAATGGTTCTTGCTACCGAGTAGCCACTCTTCTCTCTACGGGATGAACTAGGTCAAGAATCTCTACGTAGTGATCGCTCTAGGTCAGTATCCCTCGCGCAGGAGGGGGCAGGGCACCTTATATACTCGGTGCCCAGCCGGATACAGCCAAATACAAACATATGTCGACATTGTGTGCACACCGTCCTTCTTCCGAGTTCCCGTTCACAGCTCTGGCTTCTAGATTTGTCCCGGTGCGGAAAGTCGTTGGGCAAAACCAAGTGTTTAGTCCGTTATCACTGTGGCGAACACAGAGTAGGTCCCCCCTATCCTGCGAAGCCCTGCTGACACACTGTTGCTGTCAGGCACGCCGTCCCCAGATGAACAGTGCTGTGAACAGTGCCAAGTACGGACCCGGGATACGCGGGATTCGGTGTCAGAACGGCTCCTTTGACTTCTGGCCCGAGTAGGTTCCCGCCATTTCTACCCGGACCAGCTCTTCTATTCGTAGGAGCACAACTCTCTTGATTTATCCTTCTGGCTGTCTAGATGTGAGACCGGGTAGCAGTCGACCGGGTAGCGAGTACCAGGTAGCCGGCTACTCGGCCAAACATCCCTTATGATCTTGCCATTAGCACTTGCCTTTACCCTACTCGGGGGTAACCCCCCGACAGCAGTCCCCGAAGCTGGTAGAGTCCTGCGAACTCGTTCACTGGACCCTGCCAGCTTAAAAACCAACCTTGACATTCTTGCCCTTGAACCTTGGGATACCAAGTGAAAACCTCCGAGTAGCCCTTGGTCTTGTTTCTTCTCTTCCGAATAGGGCCACCTCTCTTCTCTGTGTCCGAGTAAAATGACTTGGTGAAATCTCGAAACGGAATCTCTGCGTGTCAGAGCACAATCCGGCTTTCCGCGCTGCAACTGGGCACGTGTCACGCGGACATGACTTCGACGCCTCGGTGCCTGGTAACTGACAGGCCACGCGCCCAGTTTTCACGGGGTGGGCCCACCAGCTCGTAACGTCCCATCACGCGCAGTAATCGCCCACGATCTCGTCGTGGGATCTAATGCGGCCGTTACGCGCGCGTTCTGCGCTGTGTGCGTTTCTAACCTGCCCATAGACCCCACGCCACACAATTACTGCCACGATCGATCCCACTTCCTCAACTCGTAACGGTAACTCGAGGAGAGGTATAAATACCCCCTCGGTAACTCCTTCTTCTTCTTCCGCTCACAATTTCCCCTCTGCCTTCTCGTTTCTCTGCCACCGCAGAGCTCCTCGCCGCCGCGCAACTCACTGCGCTGCCGCGAGATTCTCCACACACCAAATTCTCGATCTTTTTCCCCAATTTCTTCCTCACCGCCATGGCTCGCGACGACAACGCTCGCGCCGGCTGGGCGGGATCCGAGGTCACCGCCGAGGACTGCCAATGGCTGGTGAACACCCGGCGAGTTCCTCCCGGTGTTCTCTGCCGGCAACCTGACGATGAGCTCGTCCCTGCCCCGCAGGAAGGCGAGCACGTCGTCTTCCTCGCGCACTTCGCGCGAGGATTCGGGCTTCCAGCATCCAACTTCCTCCGCTCCTTCCTCGACCACTACGGCCTCCAGATGCACCATCTCCCTCCGAACGCCATCGTCTTCCTCTCGTACCACGCCGTGGTATGTGAGGCCTTCCTGGGCGTTCGCCCCACGACAGAGACCTGGTCGAGGTACTTCTTCTTTCGCCAATAGAGCAAGGGCAAGAAGGACGGCGCGGACACCAGCAGCCGGATAACCGAGACCGGCAGTGCCATGATGGTGCAGCGCCCTGGAACCAACCATCCGCGCATCAAGGGACTAGAACCAACCGTCCGCAAGTGGCCCTGGAACCAACCGTCCGCAAGTGGCAGAGGACGTTCCTGTACGTGCAGAACGTCCCCGCCACGAAGGGAGCCAAGGTAGAGGATCGAATCAATCTGCCCCCTTGGAGCAACCGAGCTCCCACCGGGCAGAACTGGCGGACCAAGCCGTCCATCGACAGCAATCTGAAGCAGATGGATGAGCGCCTCGCCTATCTGGCCGAAGAAGGGCTCAAGAGCGACGACCCAATCGCTTGCTGGATCTCCAAGCGGGTGCTGCCGCTCCAGTGCCGCGTCCACCCCATGTGCTACATGGGCGGCCCCCGCGACTGTACTCGGACGACCACGTTCGAGCTCAGCAACGCGGATTTCGCCGCTCATGCACGGTCCATCATGACCACAGGCCTCAGGGACAATTGGCAGTATGGCTTCATCCCATACAGCCACACGAAGCCAATCGAGCGGGTATGTACTTCTTTTCCTATCTCTTGTATGCATGTTCCGAGTAGATAGCCCTCTTATCTTGCAGCGACCAGTACTTGCACTCTGCGTCGAGTAGAGCACTTAGTAGAACTGCTTAGGCTTACTGTGCTTCATGTTTGCACGCCTTGCCGAGTAGCACCCAGAGTAGCACTACTTAGGCTTAATGTGCTTTATGTTTGCACGCCTTGCCGAGTAGGACACAGAGTAGCACTACTTAGGCTTAATGTGCTTTATGTTTGCACGCCTTGCCGAGTAGGATGCCTCTATGCTACTAGACTAACTTGCGATCTTTCTCTGTTCTTCAGGTCCTTGCTCGCCAGCTCGCTGAGAGCATGGAACGCTTCGAGGACAACTGGTCGGAGGACCGAGAGGAGGATGACGAGGTCTCCTTCGAGACCGCGGACAGGCTCAACCTCCCCCATGCCGCTCAGACGGAGAAGCATCACGTAGATGCGTCTGTCCGTGATTGGTCCGAGGATGATGACGAAGGTAATCGAGCTCATCATGTCTGGTCGCAAACCGTGCTACCCAATTTCCTCTTGCTTCTGAGCTGTTTTTCTTCTTCCGAACTTCACAGGCAGTTTTGATGCTGAAGAGGAAGACGAGGACGGGGACGAGGAAGCCCTGGTCGTCAAGCCGCTCTCGATCGCTGCTCCTCTTACCCGCAAACGGACGGGTAGCGGTGCTCAGGAGCCCCCCGCCAAGAAGAAGAAGACGACCGGGAAGACGACCAAGAAAACCGTGACGAAAGGATGGCGTAAAATCCCTACCCGTAAAGGGTAAGTACTTTCTCCTCAGTTATGCGCCTCTGCTGCCGCAAATTCCCAATTCTCTTACTTCGTTGCTTCTTCTCGATTCCCTCTGTCCTTCTCTTTTTTCTGAACGTGTTTCTTTCTTCAGAGCCCCCTTGGACGCTGACGCCGCTCTCGCGCCCTCCAAGACTAAGAGGAAATCCGCCATCGATGTCGATAATCTCATCGACCTTGACGACGAGAGTGAAGCCGCAGCGCAGGCCAGAGCGCGTGTGTCCTCTCCTGTGAAAGGGGACGACTCCGACGATGCTCGGTACATGGACAGCGACGCCCACGACGCCGAGCAGGAGAAGCAGGCCCGCGCAGATCAAGAAGCGCGGGACGCTGATCGCGACGCGAGGCCACCTTCTCCTCCGGCCACCACGGCCGAGGAGAACCTAGAACAAGACCCCGAGAGGCATGATGACGATGCCGCCCTTGAGCGGCGAGAAGAGGACCAAGAGCAGCCAGCGACAAGGGCTGCTGAGCAAGACGACCCCACGGCCCAGCCGCGGGTAGAAGAACAAGACGCCACACAGCAAGACCCCGCTGCCGGGCAGCGGGTTGAGACAATTGATGAGACGGAGCAGTACCCTCTGAGCGACGCGCAACCAGACGCCGCGCAGGGTAGCGCTCAGCCGGATGCTGCGCCGGATAGCGCGCCCTTGGCGCCGCCTACCCAGCAGGGTACTTCCTCCAGCGCGCCAACCTCCCCATCAATGAAGAAAACCAGGGCAACATCCAGCCCTCCGGCCAAGCAGCCTATCAAGAAGATCAAGCAGGAAGCCGTTGACAAGAAGGCCGCCGAGAAGAAGGCCGCCGAGAAGCAAATCTCTGGGAACCAGGCCGCCGAGAAGCCAGCTGGCCAGTCAGAGGGCACTGTTCGCACGAATCCCTCGCGTAGCGGTACGCGTGGTGCTGCCACGATGCCGCCGCCAAGACCAACTGCCAAACCCGACCAGCTCACCATCCGTGAACCTGATGCGGCTGCTGATACTGCCGCAGGATCCAGCTTCCCGGATCCACCCACCTTCCCACCTTATATGGTGAAAATGAGCCAGCAGCACAGTATCCCCATGACCCCAGCCGATAAGAAGCTCGCTATCAGAAGGGGCAAACAGGCTACGCCAGTGGACTCCAAGCCTCCAGCCAGGAACAAGGACCGATCCGTCTCGATCCACTCGCGCGAGGTTGCGGAAGACGAGGTAACGTCCACGGGCCTCGAGCAGATAGTTGACCGGGTTGGATTTATTGACGCTGAGTGGGACAGCGGAGTCCTTGGCAACACGAATTGGCACGGCACGACGTTGGGCGATTTGGATCACATGCGCGTCGACTGGAACAAGGCGGACATGGGTTACAAACCCATGACCATCTCGTCCAATACCAGCACGCTCGCCGCCAAGCTGTTCGTCCATCGTAAGGCCGCAGAGGATATTGAACAGACCTACGCGGTAAGCTTTGCTCATCCGTCCCGAGTTGCATTTTCCTTCTCTTCTATTCTTCTGCTTCTTCTCATCCGTCCCGAGTTGCATTTTCCTTCTCTTCTATTCTTCTGCTTCTTCTTATCCATCCCCCAGTCCCCGAGATTCTGGCCGAGTAGACGGGTACTCAACCGAGTTGCCGCCTTCTCGGGTTGAATCTTCATGACTTTGTCTGATTTTTTTTTTCTTTCTTCCTCTCAGAATTGCCTTCTGAAAAGAACCAACCTATATCGGCGGCTGCTATGGGACCACAGCATCGCTAGGAGGCGTCTCGAAGCCCTAGAATTGGAGCGCAAGTCCGATGAGGCGGCGGAGAAGGAGGTCATGGATAGCGCCCTCAAGCTCTCCGAGATCGAGAGTAAGCTCTTAGCTACGCGGTTCCCGCGTTTTATGTTTACGCCCGCTGTTGCTTTTTGCTCAGCCCGACTCCTTTCTGCAGGCAAGTTTAAGACCCTGGCCGAGGAGCACTCCAACTGCCGCGCCTTCGTTGAAAGCGGCCAAACCACCATCAAGAGGCTGGAAGGTGAGTTGATGTCTTCTCGGCTTGACTTCTTGCTTTCATCTTTGCTACCCTGCTGACCGTGCTTTTCTTTTCACAGAAGATCATAAGAAGTTTGTCGAAGAGCATCTCGACTGCCTCAAGCCTGCTGAGGTGCAGGCGTAGATTGCAAGCCTTGAGGTAGAATTCAAGAACAGGCACCTCTCCGAGATGGAACCATTGCAGGTCCAGCTCCGAACTGCTCTCCAAAAAACCATTGATTTAGCTGGCGAGAGAGATAAAGCAGTGGCCGAGAAGAAGAAGACCGAAGCAGCAGCTGCGGCCAAGCAAAGGGCTCTCGAGCTGGAGTGCAAGACACTGAAGGAGAGCAACTCGGATATTATGCTCCAGCTGGCGCAGTTCCGGAAGGTAGAAGAGAAGCATGTTGCTGACGAAGAATCATGGAAGAAAAAGCTGCAGGCGCTACTCTTCGACCTGAACAGTAAGTGCTTGCTTCTCCGCCCTTCTCTTGTTTCTTGCGCTTCTCCGCTGCTCGGTTCATTTTTCTACTCGGCTTCTGTTTCTGATCTTCTCAATAGCTTTTTCAGAAATCTTCCCCGACCTCGAGACATCTTGTAAGCCTGCCTTGGCGTAGGCCCGAGCAGCTCGCATTGAGAAGGGCGAACCTATGGAAACCAAGGCAGAGATCGAAGATAGCATCATGGTCATGCAGGGGCAGCTTCAGCGCTTAAGTGGTGTGGGCACCGATCTGGTGCGCACTGCCTTCAAGCTTCATGACGTGTTCTGGCCTAAAGACTCCGTGCCAAAAACTATCCGCGGACTTGCCGCGAAGCTCAATGGCGTGAAGGCCGAGCTGAAGAAATGGAGGGCGTCCGGAGCTCGGGCAGGCGCTGATATGATGCTGCTGTTCATCACCAGCTGGTATGAGAACCTCAACTTGCAAGTTGTCCGCGAGATGCGTGAGGACTCCAAGTGGGAGACGGACTCCGATTGCGTGGCTCTCCGCCAGGCCGTCGCGTACGAGGTCGCCCAGTACGCAAGCACCGCGCACTTCATCGACGGTCTCACCGAGCCTGACACCGAGGTGGACGAAGGCGATGATGACGACTATGATGAAGACGAGGACGCCACCGAGTCTGACCTGGGCAGCTTCGAGAGTGATCGCTACAAGGCCGGGAAGAGGAAGACCGCGGTCGTCGCGGACAGCGAGGAGGAGGCCGAGAGCGTGGATATGGTGATCGACACCGCGGCCCTCGAGTTCGGCACCTCCTCAGGTGCGGCTCTCGACGACACGGCGCGACTCCTCGCTCAGACTGCGGCCTCCACCTCGGTGGCCACTGCCACTTCCGAGCAGGCTGCTACTGAGCCGGATGCTGATGCCGCGAAGACTGACGCCGCCAACTCGGAGGCTGATGCTGCTAAGACCAGCGCTGAAGCTGAAGCCGCCAAGGCCAACACTGACACTGAGGCCGCCAAGGCCAGCGCCGAGAACACTGCTGCTTCTACTTGATCACTTCCTGCAACTTATTCTCGAAACTTTTATCAGATCCCCGGGATGCCGGGTGCAGATGTATCGAAACAATTATCCTTGTCGTTTGCTACTCAGTTTTATTCATGTTTGATATTTAACTTAGTCAATTTGAGCAACTTTGGCTCAAATACCGGGTTGCGTTATCATGCGAGTCCCCGAGTTGCATTTCTTATTCGCTCTTCCTTTTTATCTCAGCTCTTACCCGCAACTTGTTGCTTTTTTGGTATTCGAGTCACAAGAATTCAAAGTTGGAGTTGCAAATACTTAGCCACTTAGAAATACTCATAGTAACGCAGCCCACCACTTAGCCGAGAAGGAGTTAACAAGAAACAACAGTAAAAGACATCCTACTCGGTTCCTGCACTTTTTCTTTCCTTAGTAATTTTTTTTGTGCTCATTGACCTTTTGCTTGTTCTCTTGCTTTCCATGAAGCCGGGTTTCGGACAGCAGCAGAGTCGAAGAGTTGGCATGTAGGTTTAAACACAATACTAGATGTACTCGTGAAATTTTAAGCAGAGCAACCGAGTGGACAAGAGTAAAGCCGGGTAGGAACACACAGAGCAAGTTTAGGCGAGGGCAGTCCCCGAGTTCAATTTCAGATTGCAGAGTAGAATTTCAACTCGGATAAGAGGGTACATACACATCTTTGCTCACGAATGAAATCGACGAAGTAGGGCTACATTCCAAGGGCGCTTGGATTCCTCTCCAGCTTTATCTGCCCTGTTCTCCTGTGATGGACGCATGTCCACGAGATAATAGGCATCATTGTGCAGCGCTTTGCTCACAATGAAAGGCCCTTCCCATGGAGGAGACAATTTGTGCATCCCGGCTGTGCGTTGCACAAGCCTGAGGACCATGTCTCCTTCTCGGAAAACCCTTGGGTTCACCTTTCGGCTATGATAACGCCGCAGGCTTTGCTGGTAGATAGCCGAACGTGACAGAGTGAGCTCTCTTGCTTCTTCGAGCAGGTCAACATCGTCTTCTCGAGCTTCTCTCGCCTCCACCTCAGTGTAGAGGGTTACTCGGGGGGAGTCATGCTCTAAATCTATTGGCAACACGGCGTCAGCCCCGTATACCAAGAAGAATGGCATGTAGCCGGTTGACCGGTTAGGGGTAGTCCTTAGACTCCACAACACCGCTGGCAACTCGTCTAGCCAACACCCAGGTGTTTTCAGCAATGGCTCAATCAGCCTTGGCTTTATGCCTGCCAGTACCATGTCGTTTGCTCTTTCCACTTGCCCATTGGAAGCGGGGTGCGCAACAGATGCAACATCTAGTCGGATGTGCTTATCTCTGCAGAATCGCACCATTGCCCCTTCTGCGAAATTTGTGCCGTTGTCGGTGATGATGCTGTGCGGGTAGCCGTATCTCAGGATCACATCCTTTAAGAATTTCACGGCTGTAGCTCCATCGCACTTCCGAATAGGCTTCACTTCAATCCACTTGGTAAACTTGTCCACCATGACTAAGATATGTGTCATGTTGCCTTTGGCCGGCTTGAAGGGGCCAACCATATCCAAGCACCATACGGCAAACGGCCATGTGATAGGAATTATCTTCAACTCGGAAGCAGGCATGTGAATCTTACTCGCGAACATCTGGCAGCCATTGCACTTCCTCACGATGTCTTCAGCTTGCTGCAGAGCTGTGAGCCAGTAGAAGCCATGCCGAAAAGCTTTCTTGACCAATGCCCGAGAAGAGGCGTGGTGCCCGCATTCTCCTTGGTGTATTTCCAACAGAATTTCTCCTCCTTCTTCTGGGTCCACACAACGTTGCAGCACGCCGGTGGCACTTCTTTTGTGCAGCACATCTCTGAATATAGTGTAGCCCTTGGATCTTCTCTGAATCTGCCTTGCGGCCACCTCGTCTTCTGGCAGAGTACCGTCCATTAGAAAGGATAATATGGGCATGGCCCAACTCGGTGTCTCCCGTGTGGGAAACACTAGTTCGTCCACTTCCATTGGGACAGGCGTCTCTGGCTGCTCTTTAGGGTTGGGAGCACTTCTCTGGAGCCCTGAACGATTGGCAAGGACCTCCTCAATAAATGCGACAGTCCCCGGGTTAAGGACAGCAGTCCCCGAGTATGGAATGGCAGTCCCCGAGTATGGAATGGCAGTCCCCGAGTAGGGAGTGGCAGTTCCCGAGTAAGGAGCGGCAGTCCCCGAGTAAGGAACGGCAGTCCCCGAGTTCTCTGTTACATTCTCCCAGTCAATCTCCATTGGAACGGATTCTTCACTTGGCAGAGAAGGAACAAATATGGATTCCGAGTTGGGAGAAGGCTTGATGGATGGCTTCCTCAAGTGCTCCAAGGCAACCCCCGCCGGGATGGATTGCCGAAAGATCCCAACTTGGACAGCTCGTCTGCCGCTTTGTTCTCTGCTCGGTGAATGTGCTGGAACTCGCAGCCTTCGAAGAATCCAGTCATAGACTGTACCAGAAGCGATATGATGCCATGTTGGCATCTAGAGCATCCCAAGTGCCAGAGACTTGCTGCACCACCAGATCTGAATCACCATAGCATATAATGCGCTGCACGCCAATCTCCTTGGCTACTCGCAAGCCGTGCACCACTGCCTCGTACTCTGCTACGTTGTTGGACGCCTTGAAATGAATCTGCAGCACGTACTTGAGTTGATATCGCTTGGGTGACGTAAGCACTACGCCAGCACCAAGGCCTTCCTTCACCTTCGAGCCATCAAAGTGCATCTTCCAGTAATTGGAAACTGGAGCAGGAGGTTCGTACTGCACCTCAGCCCAATCCACTAGAAACTCCGCCAGAATCTGAGACTTGACAGCGCCCAGTACGCGGCCAGCTCGATTGCCCACTTGGCTACTCGACCACTCGCCTCCTTGTTGCCCATGATATCCGAGATGGGAGCAGAGCTCACAACCGTGATGGGATGCTCTTGGAAGTAATGCTTTAGCTTCTTGGCGCCCAGGTACACGCCATAGGTCATCTTCTGGTAATGCGGGTAGTTTTGCTTGGAGCTAGACAACACTTCACTGAGGTAGTATACTGGGCGCTGCACACTCTTGCCTTCTTCTTCTCGCTCCACCACAATCACCACACTGACTACTCGGTTAGTGGCAGCAATGTATAGCAGCATTGGCTCCTTGGGTAGCGGACTAGCCAAGATGGGAGCGCTAGCCAGCATCGCCTTCAGCTCATTGAATGCCACATCGGCTTGCGGAGTCCAGACAAACTTGTCACTTTTCTTCATCAGCTGGTACAGAGGCAGGGCTTTCTCACCCATTCGGCCCAGGAAACGGCTCAGAGATGCCAAGCAACGAGTGAATTTTTGCACATCCTTCAGGAATCTCGGCAAAGACATGCTCTCAATAGCTTTTATCTTTGAAGGATTTGCTTCAATGCCCCGACTAGATACCAGGAAGCCGAGTAGCTTGCCAGCCGGGACACCAAAGGTGCATTACTCGGGTTCAGCTTCATTTTATACTTGCGCAAGTTGGCAAAGGTTTCCTCCAGGTCGGCAAGCAGAGTATGTGTTTTATTCGTTTTGATGACAATGTCATCTACGTACACCTGCACATTCTTGCCGAGCTGATCATGCAAGCATTTCTGCATGCACCGCTGATAAGTAGCACCCGCATTCCGCAACCCGAAACACATGACACGATAGCAATAAGCCCCGTACGGGGTAATGAAGGCAGTCTTTATTTGATCAGCATGATTGAGAGCTATCTGGTGGAAACCAGGGTAGGCATCTATGAAAGACAGCAGTTCACAACCAGCAGTGGAATCGATCACCTGATCGATGCGAGGTAGCGGGAAGGGATCCTTGGGGCATGCCTTGTTCAAGTCGGTGTAGTCGACACACATGCGCCATGCAGTAGCAGCCTTGGGATCCTCCTTCTTCTTCTCGACCATGACCGGGTTGGCTACCCAATCCGGATGCAGCACCTCCATGATGAAATTGCTTATCAGCAACTTGGTGATCTGGTCACCAATGGCCTTCCTTCTCTCATCTCCGAAGCGGCGCATAGCCTGCTTCACTGGCCTGGCGTCAGGACGCACATGTAACGAGTGCTCAACCAACTCCCTCGGGACTCCTGGTAAATCTTCATTGGACCAGGCGAACACGTCCCGATTCTCACGGAGGAAGTGGATGAGCTCGCTTTCCTATTTCTCCGCCAACCCGGAGACAATAATGGCTACGCGGTCGGGGAACTCGGGGTCGACCTGGACCTTCTTGGTCTCTTGGGACACCTGGAACGCGGTCCCGTGTTGCGTACTCGGCACGCCCTGCGCACCAGCTTGCGCGGATTGCGCCATAGCCACCACCTCGTACATCTTTTTCTTCTCGGCAGCAATCACCATGGACTCCGCCAGCTGAGAACCAGCAGAGGCACACTCCATGGACTTCTTGTAATCACCAGAGATGGTAATCACGCCATTGGGACCAGGGATCTTCATCTTCAGATATGCCGTGTGGGTAGAGGCCATGAACTTGCTCAGAGCAGGCCTGCCGAGTAGAGCATGATAGGGGCTCTGATGATCAACCACCTCGAACTGCAGGCGCTCTGTGCGGCAGTTCTCCCTTGTGCCGAATAGCACATCTATCCACACTCGACCAATCGGGTTGCACGAGAATCCCGGCACAATGCCATGGAAGGTGGTCTTGCTGGGTAGCAGCATGTTCTCGGCCAGCCCAAGCTTCTCGAGTGTGTCTTTGTACACAATGTTGATGCTGCTGCCGTTGTCGATCAGTACCTTGCTGAACCTCACGTTCTTCTCGGGACCCAAGAAGGTAGGATCCACCACCAAAGCGTAGCTACCCGGGTTGGGCATCACCTTGGGATGATCTACTCGGGACCACTTGATCTCTTGGTTGCACCAATGCATATAGTGAGGAACTGCAGGGATTACGGCATTGACCTCCATGGCACGCCTGTGCTGTGACTGCTTGTCAACGGGCTCTGAAGTGAAGATCATGTAGCTCTCATGATGTTCTTGGTACTGGTTGCGGCCTCCACCCTCATTGTGGCCGTTGTTGTTGCTCTGATAGTTGTTGTTGACTCTGTTGTTGTTGCGGTTGTAGTTGTTGTTGTTGTTGCGGTAACCCTCATTGTTGAAGTGACGGTTGGCTCCTAAAGCCACTTGATTCACGTTTTCTCTTCTCGGAAACACTGGCGGCCGAGCTGCGGGTGCGCGAGCAGGCTGCACATTGGCATTTGCAGCTGGCAGAGGAGGAGGAGGAGGCAGGCCTTCATTCCTGATCAGATCCCACCACTCGCACTATCGGGTAGTGTGATTAGCAGGCCTTGAGGGGTGCTGAGTGTGGAAACTGCATGGGCCATCCTTCATGTCGTCAAAGACGAACTTCCTCGTCTGCTCCGAGTTGCCGCTACCCGACTGAGGAGTACGGAAAGGTTTCTTGTTGCCTTGGCCCTGGTTCTGGTTCTGCCCGTAGGCTCCAGCAGGTTTCTGCCTTTGGCTACCCCCAGCCCCAACAGCCACTTCATTCACCTCCTCAGGGTCGTACCGAACATCTATTCGGTCACCCCTGCGCTTGTTGCGGAACTCGTTGCGCTTGTTGCTGTTGAAGTTTCTTCTCGGCTCGGAAGAATCCATCAGAGGCTGGGTAGGATCTCCGAGTGCGTACTGATCTGCAATCTTGATGGTCTCCGCCAGAGTGTTTGGCATCTCCCTCTGCAATCTTTGCCACAGCATACTGCCATGTCTGCAACCCTGCGCAAACCAAGTGATAGCTTGTGCCTCGTTCACACCTTCACAGGTGTTTCGCAACGTGCTCCACCGAGTAAGATACTCGCGGTCCGTCTCGTCTTCTCGCTGCCTGCAAGCGGACAGCTGCTGTGGCCTATTCAGTCTCTTGTAGGTGCTGGTGAAGTTGCTGACGAAGGCATCCGAGAAGTCCAGCCAGCAATTTATGCTGTTCTTGGGCAAGTTGTTGAGCCAAGTGTGAGCTGGACCCTCTAGCATCTGCGGAACGTACCGCACTGCCCATCTCCTGTTGCCGCCTGCGATGTGGACCGCGGTGACATAGTCGTTGAGCCAATCTTCCGGCTTGGTGCTGCCATTGTAGCTCTTGGTGCCCCTTGCGAGCTGGAAGTTCTTCACGGACGGCTCGTTCATGATGCGCGGGCCAAAGCACTCGGGGCCAGGAGGACCCGTGTTCTCCAGCCGCGCCGACAAGCTGATCCGGTCCAGCTGGTGCCTTGCGTCTCACGGCGCCAACACGGGCTCGCCCACACGATCCAGAATGTCATAGCCAGCCATCCCCATGGCCGAGTAGCCATCATCATATCTGTCCACCTGCACAACTGCAGGCTGCTCCACCGGGTTGGCGACTGGCGCCACTGCACGTGGCTGCTGCCTCTGCCGAGTTGGCTGAGCGGCGGGATGCTGAGAAGGACCTGGGTGCTCTCCATCTCGGGCCTGGCTTTGAGCTTTATGGGCTTGAAAGCCTGCTCCTGCAGTGTTGTGTTTCTGACCGGACTGTCGCGGCACAGCGAGCTGTTACGTGGCGACAGCCGGGTCGTACACCTGCATTTGCCTATCCTTGCCGGAATGCCCACTTCGGCTTTTCTCACGGCTAGGATGCGGAGATGAAGCCTGATCGTTAGATCTGGCCACATGCGAGTGCACCACCTGAGAAGCTCCAGCACCCGGGTTGGCTTTCCGGAACTCCTCGTTCTGCCTAGCCGCCTCTAGCACCAACTCGTTCAGCCCCTCCTGCTGCCTAACGCGCGCGTCACCAGCTAGATGCGGCAACTCGGCAGCTACGGCCTCAGCAGCTCTAAGTGTTTTGGCGGGTGTGCTATATCTGGGTCGGGTGGAAGTGTTTGCGGTGGCGGACTGACTGGGAGCCTCTACAACAGTCGCCATCTCGGCGCCTAGGTTGCGACGCATAGCACCTACTTTGCTAGCTCTCC
The DNA here is from genome assembly GCA_028641055.1 of Alopecurus myosuroides. NCBI lineage: Eukaryota > Viridiplantae > Streptophyta > Magnoliopsida > Poales > Poaceae > Alopecurus > Alopecurus myosuroides. Next base: position 168,403,962 of record CM054058.1, read on the forward strand.
TAACAACTGGTGTGAAACCGTGAGCCTTGTTATACTCAAGCTGATCTAAGCTAAGCTCTAGCCTGATCTTCTCCAACTCCGCCTGCTCGGCGACCAGCTCCTGGCACTGCCGGTCGAGCTGCACCTTCATGGTCAAGAGCTCGAGGTCAGTGGGAGGCGGCATACCCGTCCGCGCAGCAGACGCAGGAATCGTCGGAGTAGTGGAGAGCGGAAGGTTGCACTCCTTCTCGTAAGGCTTGTGCGTCTTCCCGCCAGCACTAGAGCCAGCAAGATCCTCGACGACAGCCGCAGCGATAGCAGCCGCGCCCTTCCCGGCATCAGCAGCAGGGCCGGTCATCATCACCTCCGCGACGCCCGCAGAGCGGCTCGACGGCCTCCCGCGTGCGGCGATAACGGCGGGTGGATCCTCCGCGTCGTGCACCAGCTCGGGGTACTCGCGGTCGATGACGGTGGCGACGTAGACGAGGTGCGTGCCAAAAGAAAGCACCGTGCCGCCCTCCGGCATAGCCCTGCCGCCGAAATCGCCGGCGTTGTCGGTGACGAAGTCGAAGGAGCCGAATCTGTGGACAAGGCCACAGACCACGCGCTCTCCGGTAGCAGAAATCGATCCCGTCCGAACGGAAACTCCAGCCAGCGCCGCTGGTTGCCCCACGGTGGGCGCCAACTGTCGTGGTGGTGTCACGGCAGATGCCATAGGATGGCTAAAGATGTGGGGACGAAGGACGCTGGAGGCACTCGGGGAGGGATCACGCGACGAGTAGACGCGTGAAGGATGAAACTAGCACTGCAAACAACACAATCTACCCAGGTTCAGGGCCCTCGTGAGGAGGTAAAACCCCTACTCCTGCCTTTCTTTCTATATTCTGATGTCTCACCGAGTAGCCACAGTACAATGGTTCTTGCTACCGAGTAGCCACTCTTCTCTCTACGGGATGAACTAGGTCAAGAATCTCTACGTAGTGATCGCTCTAGGTCAGTATCCCTCGCGCAGGAGGGGGCAGAGCACCTTATATACTCGGTGCCCAGCCGGATACAGCCAAATACAAACAGATGTCGACATTGTGTGCACACCGTCCTTCTTCCGAGTTCCCGCTGACAGCTTTGGCTTCTAGATTTGTCCCGGTGCGGAAAGTCGTTGGGCAAAACCAAGTGTTCAGTCTGTTATCACTGTGGCGAACACAGAGTAGGTCCCCCCTATCCTGCGACGCCCTGCTGACACACTGTTGCTGTCAGGCACGCCGTCCCCAGATGAATAGTGCTGTGAACAGTGCCAAGTACGGACCCGGGATACGCGGGATTCGGTGTCAGAACGGCTCCTTTGACTTCTGCCCCGAGTAGGTTCCCGCCATTTCTACCCGGACCAGCTCTTCTATTCGTAGGAGCACAACTCTCTTGATTTATCCTTCTGGCTGTCTAGATGTGAGACCGGGTAGCAGTCGACCGGGTAGCGAGTACCAGGTAGCCGGCTACTCGGCCAAACATCCCTTCTGATCTTGCCATTATCACTTGCCTTTACCCTACTCGGGGGTAACCCCCCGACAGTACACTTGGCATGTCCGCAGGACACCAGGCAAAGATATCCCAGTTCTCACCAAGGAACTTGATGAGCTCGCTTTCCTATTTGTCGGTCATCCCGGTTCACACTACAACAAATTTTGTCGGATCTTTGGGATCTAGGATAACCTGTCTTGTATTCTCGGAAGCTTTGAAACTATCTGCCGGCTTTCGGCTTTCTTTTCCTGCAGGCATTTCTGTCGGCGATACTTGTTTTGCCAGCTCTTTCAATTCCTCCTTTGCTATCACTTTTTCTGCGCAAATTGCGTTTCCTTTTTCCAGCTCGTTTGTCAGTTTGAAGTCTCCCGATATGGTGATTACTCCTCCTATTGGTTCTGGCATCTTTAGCTTGTTATAGATATAACATGATCTTGCCATGAATTTGGCGAAAGCTGGACGTCCTAGTATTGCGTGGTATACACTTTCGAACGGCACGACCTCGAAAGAGATTTTTTCCTGTCGGAAATGCTCTTTTTCTCCAAAGGTTACGTCTAGGGAAATTTCTCCTAGGGATTGTGCTTGTCTGCCAGGAACGATGTTGTGGAAACGTATGTTGCTATGATTGAGCTGGGTCTCGGAGATTCGCAGATGCTTCAGTGTATCCAGGTACATTATATTGATGCTGGATCCTCCATCCATCAGCACTCTTTTTAGCCTAGTGTTTTGAACAATAGGGCTAACAATTAGAGCTTATGTGTCGGGTTCTGGGATATTTCTCGGATGATCAGACTGATCCCAGGTAATTGGTGTATTCGAGTACTTCAAGAATTTGGGGGTTGGTGGAACAATCGCTTTTATTTCTCGAAGTGTCCTCTTTGCCACCTTTGCTGAGGGAGTTGCCAGGAAAGTTAAATTGCATTCTCCATCATCTCTCGGGAACTTTGGTTCGCCTTTTCGTTGCTGTTCCTGGATTTTTTTCATCAGTGTCCGATTGACTGTCTTCTTTTTCAGCTTCTGGCTTTTGCTTAGAGAATTTTCTCTTGGAGCTTTTCCCCTTGTTCCCGGATCTTGCACTTCCTTTCATATGCTTATTAAGCCGGCATTGCGCGTTGGTACGGGTAGGTTCCCAAATTGTGAATGGTGGACACAGTTTTCCAACTTAATCTTTTCCCACTCTTCCTTTGAGTAGGAGATGGGTTATGTGTTTATTCCTTTCCATTTGCTGCCATTATCCTTTCCAAAGGCTAAATTAACTTCTTTGGTCTTTTGCTGTGCTTCTGGAGTAGCCTTTTTCTCCGAACGAGGCGTCTTTTTGGCCTGCGCCAAAGCATCAATATTTCCACCTCTCGCTCTGATGTCATCTTCAGCCGCTGCGTGCTCATTGACCGTTGTAAGCATAGATCCGAAATCTTTGTGCTTATTTGAATCAACCATGAACAGCACGAGGCCGGGTTTTAAAACATTGATGAAAGCATGCATTGCTTGTACATCACTTACTCCAAAGCAGTTGTTCTCATTGCGGTCCATCTTGATAAAATGTCGACATATGGCTCATCTTCAAACTAGGTGCAGCGGGTTAGCTGGTTGATGCTATTGGGGCGTTTGTATGTTCCCCGGAAATACTGAGTGAAAACTCTAGCCATGTCATCCCAGCTATCCATGGTTCTTGACGGAAACCCGTTAATCCAATCTCTAGCTCCATCCAGCAACATTAGGGGGAGGAATTTTACCGCCTCTAGATCTGTCCCTTTATTAATCTGGACGGCTGTATAGTAGTCTGAGAGCCAGGTATCCGGGTTTGTGCTACCGGTATAATTTTGTTATGTTGGACCAACTTTGGCAAAGCCAGAATGTAGAGTTATTCTCCGGATCCTATCAGTGAAACACTATAGAACATCTCTTTCCACCCTATCAGCGTGAACGGAATATCTGCCGGCTGAATGGATAGAAGGGGGCCTGCTCCTTTATTTTCCATTGCTGTGCGAGTGCGCTTTTCTGGTGTTATCCCTATTTCCTCCTTATCGTGTCCTTTGGAATAAGATGGAGTTCTACTCCTTGCCCTTTCTTTATTCCTAGGAGGAGTACGGGATCTCTCACGCCTGTGAGGAATGTCGTATCTTTCGGCTTTTTTAGCAGGGCATCTCGGAGGCGGCATTGTTTTTCCGTCTTTCCGGTTTTGTTCTTCCTAATTTTGGGGGTTAATTCCACCTTTTGGCGGATGGGATCCTGTCCTGGACGTTGCATCCTTGTTATCTGGAATTTTCTATTCCTTTCTCGAATCTCCTTTCTTCTCTTTGGAATTGCCTGAATCTCCAGGTTCGCCAGGTCCAGGTGCTCCAGCGGCACATGTGGCGGTTTTGCATAGGGCAGAGTCGTCATGCAACTTCCCTGATCTTGCCTGCCCTCGCTGCTGCTGTTGCAATGTCTTCTTAAAAAAGCATACACCCCTTGAAGCTTTTCGTCATTGGAGTACAGATCATCGCTGAGGATGGTGAATGCGGCTTCCACGTTTTCTGCTGCGGTTTTGTATTCAGGTTCACCCTTGGCAGCCGTTTACTTGCTTTTGCCAGGAAGGGTTTTGGAACCGTTCCTTTGGCGGAAATACTTCCGGTCTTGCGATTCCGGGTAACCGTGTATGTTTTATGCCAGATCTATTCCTTCTTTCGTACTCCTCAATTGTCAGGGGGTTACCCCCGAGTAGGGTAAAGGCAAGTGCTAAAGGCAAGATCAGAAGGGATGTTTGGCCGAGTAGCCGGCTACCCGGTACTTGCTACCCGGTCGACTGCTACCCGGTCCTGCACATAGATAGCCAGAAGGGCAAATCAAGGAAGTTGCGTTCCTCCGAGTAGAAGAGTTGGCCCGAGTAGAAATGGCGGGAATCTACTCGGGACAGAAGTCAAAGGAGCCGTTCTGACACAGGATCCCGCGTATCCCGGGTCCGTACTTGGCACTGTTCATGGCACTGTTCATCTGAGGACGGCGTGCCTGACAGCGACAGTCTGTCAGCAGGGCGTCGCAGGATAGGGGGGACCTACTCTGTGTCCACCGCAGTGATAACAGATCGGTTACTTGGTTTTGCCCACCGACTTTCCGCACCGGGACAAACCTAGAAGCCAAAGCTGTCAGCAGGAGCTCGGAAGAAGGAAGGTGTGCACACTATGTCGACATCTGTTTGTATTTGGCTGTATCCGGCTGGGCACCGAGTATATAAGGTGCCCTGCCCCCTCCTGCGCGAGGGATCCTGCGGACGCTAAACTAGATCACGCACTGGGTTCAGATTCTTGACCTAGTTCTTCACATAGAGAGAAGGGTGGCTACTCGGTAGCAAGAACAATTGTACTGTGGCTACTCGGTGAGACATCAAAATACAGAGAGAAAGGCATGAGTAGGGGTTTTACCTCCTCACGAGGGCCCTGAACCTAGGTAGATCGTGTTGTTTGAAGTGCTTGCTTTGTACTTCACGCGGCTACTCGTCGCGTGATCCCTCCCCGAGCGCCTCCAGCGTCATTCGTCCCCACATCTTTAGCCATCCTATGGCATCTGCCGTGACACCACCACGACAGTTGGCGCCCACCGTGGGGCAAGCAGCGGCGCTGGCTGGAGTTTCCGTTCGGACGGGATCGATTTCTGCTACCGGAGAGCGCGTGGTCTGCGGCCTCGTCCGCAGAGTCGGCTCCTTCGACTTCGTCACCGACAACGCCCGCGATTTCGGCGGCAGGGCCATGCCGGAGGGCGGAACGGTGCTTTCTTTCGGCGCGCACCTCGTCTACGTCGCCACCATCATCGACCGCGAATACCCTGAGCTGGTGCATGTCGCGGAAGATCCACCTGCTGTCATCGCCGCGCGCGGGAGGCCGTTGAGCCGCTCTGCGAACGTCGCGGAGGTGATGATGACCGGCCCTGCTGCTGACGCCGGGAAGGGCGCGGCTGCTACCGCTGCGGCCGTCGTCGAGGATCTCGCTGGCTCGAGTGCTGGCGGGAAGACGCACAAGCCCTATGAGAAGGAGTGCAACCTTCCGCTCTCCACTACTCCGACAATCCCTGCGTCTGCTGGGACGGGTATGCCGCCTCCCACTGATCTCGAGCTCCTGACCATGAAGGCGCAGCTCGACCGGCAGCGCCAGGAGCTGCTCGCTGAGCAAGCGGAGTTGGAGAAGATTAGGCTAGAGCTTAGCTTAGATCAGCTTGAGTACAACAAGGCTCACGGTTTCACACCAGTTGTTAGGAGAGCTAGCAAAGTAGGTGCTACGCGTCGCAACCTACGCGCCGAGATGGCAACGGTTGTAGAGGCTCCTAGTCAGTCCGCCACCGCAAACACCTCCACTAGACCCAGATACAGCACACCCGCCAAAACGCTTAGAGCTGCTGAGGCCGTAGCTGCCGAGTTGCCGCATCTAGCTGGCGACGCGCGCGTTAGGCAGCAGGAGAGGCTGAACGAGCTGGTGCTAGAGGCCGCTAGGCAGAACGAGGAGTTCCGGAAAGCCAACCCGGGCGCTGGGGCTTCTCAGGTGGTGCATTCGCACGTGTCTAGATCTAACGATCAGGCTTCATCGCCGCATCCTAGCCGTGAGAGAAGCTGGAGTGGGCATTCCGGCAAGGGTAGGCAGATGCAGGTGTATGACCCGGCTGTCACCGCGAAGCAGCTCGCTGTGCCGCGACAGTCCGGTCAGAAACACAACGCTGCAGGAGCAGGCTTTCAAGCCCATAAAGCTCAAAGCCAGGCCCGAGATGGAGAGCGCCCAGGCCCTTCTCAGCATCCAGTTGCTCAGCCTACTCGGCAGCGGCAGCAGCCGCGTGCAGTGGCGCCAGCCGCCAACCCGGTGGAGCAACCTGCAGCTGTGCAGGTGGACAGATATGATGATGGCTACTCGGCCATGGGGTTGGCTGGCTATGACATTCTGGATCGTGTGGGCGAGCGCGTGTTGGCGCCTGGAGATGCAAGGCACCAGCTGGACCGGATCAGCTTGTCGGCGCGGCTCGAGAACACGGGACCTCCCGGCCCCGAGTGCTTTGGCCCGCGCATCATGAACGAGCCTTCCATGAAGAACTTCCAGCTCGCAAGGGGCACCAAGAGCTACAATGGTAGCACCAAGCCGGAGGATTGGCTCAATGACTATGTCACCGCGGTTCATATCGCGAACGGCAACCGGAGATGGGCGGTGCGGTACGTTCCGCAGATGCTAGAGGGTCCAGCTCGCACTTGGCTCAACAACTTGCCCAAGAACAGCATCAATTGCTGGCTGGACTTCTCGGAAGCCTTCATCAGCAACTTCACCACCACTTACAAGAGGCCGAATAGGCCACAGCAGTTGTCCGCTTGCTGGCAGCGGGAAGACGAGACGGACCGCGAGTATCTTACTCGGTGGAGCACATTGCGGAACACCTGCGAAGGTGTGAATGAAGCCCAGGCCATCACTTGGTTTGCGCAGGGTTGCAGACATGGCAGTATGCTATGGCAAAGGTTGCAGAGGGAGATGCCAAACACTCTGGCGGAGACCATCAAGATTGCGGATCAGTACGCACTCGGTGATCCTACCCAGCCCCTGATGGACTCCTCCGAGCCGAGAAGAAACTTAAATAGCAACAAGCGCAACGAGTTCCGCAACAAGCGCATGGGTGACCGAATAGATACTCGGTACGACCCTGAGGAAGTGAATGTAGTGGCTGTTGGAGCTGGGGGCAGCCAAAGGCAAAAACCTGCTGGAGCCTACGGGCAGAACCAGAACCAGGGCCAAGGCAACAAGAAACCATTCCGCGCTCCTCAGTCGGGTAGCAGCAACTCGGAGCAGACAAGGAAGTTCGTCTTCGACGACATGAGGGATGCCCCATGCAGTTTCCATACTCAGCACCCCTCGAGGCCTGCTAACCACACTACTCGGTAGTGCGAGTGGTGGGATCTGATCAGGAATGAAGGCTTGCCTCCTCCTCCTCCTCAGCCAGTTGCGAATGCCAATGTGCAGCCTGCTCGCGCACCCGCAGCTCGGCCTCCAGTGTTTCCGAGAAGAGAAAACGTGAACCAAGTGGCTTTAGGAGCCAACCGTCACTTCAACAATGAGGGCTACCGCAACAACAACAACAACAACAACAACCACAACCACAACAACAACAGAGGCAACAACAACTACCAGGGCAACAACAACGACAACAATGAGGGCGGAGGCCGCAACCAGTATCATGAACACCATGAGAGCTACATGATCTTCACTTCTGAGCCCGTCGACAAGCAGTCACAGCACAGGCGAGCCATGGAGGTCAATGCCGTGATCCCCGCTGTTCCTCACTATATGCATTGGTGCAACCAAGAGATCACCTGGTCCCGAGTAGATCATCCCAAGGTGATGCCCAACCCGGGTAGCTACGCTTTGGTGCTGGATCCTACCTTCTTTGGTCCCGAGAAGAATGTGAGGTTCAGCAAGGTGCTGATCGACAACGGCAGCAGCATCAACATTGTGTACAGAGACACACTCGAGAAGCTTGGTCTGGCCGAGAACATGCTGCTACCTAGCAAGACCACTTTCCATGGCATTGTGCCGGGAGTCTCGTGCAACCCGATTGGCCGAGTGTGGATAGATGTGCTATTCGGTACCAGGGAGAACTGCCGCACAAAGAGCCTGCAGTTCGAGGTGGTTGATCATCAGAGCCCCTATCACGCTCTGCTCGGCAGGCCTGCCCTGAGCAAGTTCATGGCCTCTACCCACACGGCATATCTGAAGATGAAGATCCCTGGTCCCAATGGCGTGATTACCATCTGTGGTGATTACAAGAAGTCCATGGAGTGCGCCTCTGCGGGTTCTCAGTTGGCGGAGTCCATGGTGATTGCTGCCGAGAAGAAAAAGATGTATGAGGTGGTGGCTATGGCGTAATCCGCGCAAGCTGGTGCGTAGGGCGTGCCGAGTACCCAGCACGGGACCGCGTTCCAGGCATCTCAAGAGACAAAGAAGGTCCAGGTCGACCCTGAATTCCCTGACCGTGTAGCCATCATTGGCTCCGGGTTGGCGAAGAAATAGGAAAGCGAGCTCATCCACTTCCTCCGTGAGAATCGGGACGTGCTCGCCTGGTCCAATGAAGATTTACTAGGAGTCCCGAGGGAGTTGGTTGAGCACTCGTTACATGTGCGTCCTGACGCCAAACGAGTGAAGCAGGCTATGCGCCGTTTCGGAGATGAGAGAAGGAAGGCCATTGGTGACCAGATCACCAAGTTGCTGATAAGCAATTTCATCATGGAGGTGCTGCATCCGGATTGGCTAGCCAACCCGGTCATGGTCGAGAAGAAGAAGGAGGATCCCAAAGCTGCTACCGCATGGCGCATGTGTGTCGACTACACCGACTTGAACAAAGCATGCCCCAAGGATCCTTTTCCGCTACCTCGCATCGATCAGGTGATCGACTCCACTGCTGGTTGTGAACTGCTGTCTTTCATAGATGCCTACTCTGGTTTTCACCAGATAGCTCTCAATCCTGCTGATCAAATAAAGACTGCCTTCATTACCCCGTACGGGGCTTATTGCTATCGTGTCATGTGTTTCGGGTTGCGGAATGCGGGTGCTACTTATCAGCGGTGCATGCAGAAATGCTTGCACGATCAGCTCGGCAAGAATGTGCAGGTGTACGTAGATGACATTGTCATCAAAATGAATAAAACACATACTCTGCTTGCCGATCTTGAGGAAACCTTCGCTAACTTGCGCAAGTATAAAATGAAGCTGAACCCGAGTAAATGCACCTTTGGGGTCCCAGCTGGCAAGCTACTCGGCTTCTTGGTGTCTAGTCGGGGCATTGAAGCCAATCCTTCAAAGATAAAAGCTATTGAGAGCATTTCTTTGCCGAGATCCCTGAAAGATGTGCAAAAATTCACTGGTTGATTGGCATCTCTGAGCCGTTTCCTGGGCCGAATGGGCGAGAAGGCCCTGCCTCTATACCAGCTGATGAAGAAAAGTGACAAGTTTGTCTGGACTCCGCAGGCAGACGTGGCATTCAATGAGCTGAAGGCAATGCTGTGTAGCGCTCCCATCTTGGCTAGTCCGCTACCCAAGGAGCCGATGCTGCTGTACATTGCTGCTACCAACCGAGTGGTCAGTGTGGTGATTGTGGTGGAGCGAGAAGAAGAAGGCAAAAGTGTGCAGCGCCCAGTATACTACCTCAGTGAAGTGTTGTCCAGCTCCAAGCAGAACTACCCGCATTACCAGAAGATGACCTACGGCGTGTACCTGGGCGCCAAGAAACTGAAGCATTATTTCCAAGAGCACCCCATCACTGTCGTGAGCTCTGCTCCCATCTCGGATATCATGGGCAACAAGGAAGCGAGTGGCAGAGTAGCCAAGTGGGCAATTGAGCTGGCCGCGTACGCTCCTGCGTATGCGAGAAGAGAAGCCATCAAGTCTCAGATTCTGGCGGAGTTTCTGGTGGATTGGGCTGAGGTGCAGTACGAACCTCCTGCTCCAGTTTCCAATTACTGGAAGATGCACTTTGATGGCTCGAAGGTGAAGGAAGGCCTTGGTGCTGGCGTAGTGCTTACGTTACCCAAACGAGATCAGCTCAAGTACGTGCTGCAGATTCATTTCAAGGCGTCCAACAATGTTGCAGAGTACGAGGCCGTGGTGCACGGCTTGCGAGTAGCCAAGGAGGTTGGCGTGCAGCGCATTATATGCTATGGCGATTCAGATCTGGTGGTGCAGCAAGTCTCTGGCACTTGGGATGCTCTGGATGCCAACATGGCATCATACCGCTTCCTGGTACAGTCTATGACTAGATTCTTCGAAGGCTGCGAGTTCCAGCACATTCACCGGGCAGAGAATGAAGGAGCAGACGAGCTGTCCAAGTTGGGATCTTCTCGGCAGTCCATCCCGGCGGGGGTTGCCTTGGAGCACTTGAGGAAGCCATCCATCAAGCCATCTCCCAACTCGGAATCCATATTCGTTCCTTCTCTGCCGAGTGAAGAATCCGTTCCCATGGAGATTGACTGGGAGAATGCAACAGAGAACCCGGGGACTGCCACTCCTTACGCGGGGACTGCTGTCCTCAACCCGGGGACTGCCACTCCTTACTCGGGGACTGCCGCTCCCTACTCGGGGACTGCCGCTCCCTACTCGGGGACTGCCCCTCCATACTCGGGGACTGCTGTCCTTAACCCGGGGACTGTCGCATTCATTGAGGAGGTCCTTGCCAATCGTTCAGGGCTTCAGAGAAGTGCTCCCAACACTAAAGAGCAGCCAGAGGCGCCTATCCCGATGGAAGTGGATGAACCAGTGTTCTCTGCACGAGAGACACCGAGTTGGGCCATGCCCATATTATCCTTTCTAAAGGATGGCACTCTGCCAGAAGATGAGGTGATCGCAAGGCAAATTCAGAGAAGATCCAAGGGCTACACCATATTCAGAGATGTGCTGCACAAAAGAAGTGCCACCGGCATGCTGCAACGCTGTGTGGACCCAGAAGAAGGAGGGGAAATCCTGTTGGAGATACACCAAGGAGAATGCGGGCACCACGCCTCTTCTCGGGCATTGGTCAAGAAGGCTTTTCGGCATGGCTTCTACTGGCTCACAGCTCAGCAGCAAGCTGAGGACATCGTGAGGAAGTGCAACGGCTGTCAGATGTTCGCGAGTAAGATCCACATGCCTGCTTCCGAGTTGAAAACCATTCCTATTACTTGGCCATTTGCTGTATCGTGTTTGGACATGGTTGGCCCCTTCAAGCCGGCTAAAGGCAACATGACACACATCTTAGTCATGGTGGACAAGTTCACCAAGTGGATTGAAGTGAAGCCCATTCGGAAGTGCGATGGAGCTACGGCCGTGAAATTCTTAAAGGATGTGATCCTGAGATACGGCTACCCGCACAGCATCATCACGGATAACGGTACAAATTTTGCTGAGGGGGGAATGGTGCGGTTCTGCAGAGATAAGCACATCCGACTAGATGTTGCATCTGTTGCGCATCCCGCCTCCAATGGGCAAGTGGAAAGAGCAAACGGCATGGTGCTAGCTGGCATAAAGCCAAGACTGATTGAGCCACTGCTGAAAACACCTGGGTGTTGGTTAGACGAGTTGCCAACGGTGTTGTGGAGTCTAAGGACTACCCCTAACCGGTCAACCGGCTACACGCCATTCTTCTTGGTATACGGAGCTGAGGCCGTGTTGCCAATAGACTTAGAGCATGACTCCCCCCGAGTAACCCTCTACACTGAGGTGGAGGAGAGAGAAGCTCGAGAAGATGATGTTGACCTGCTCGAAGAAGCAAGAGAGCTTACTCTGTCACGTTCAGCTATCTACCAGCAAAACCTGCGGTGTTATCATAGCCGAAAGGTGAACCCAAGGGTTTTCCGAGAAGGAGACATGGTCCTTAGGCTTGTGCAGCGCACAGCCGGGATGCACAAGTTGTCTCCTCCATGGGAAGGGCCTTTCATTGTGAGCAAAGCGCTGCACAATGATTCCTATTATCTCGTGGACATGCGTCCATCACAGGAGAACAGGGCAGATAAAGCTGGAGAGGAATCCAAGCGCCCCTGGAATGTAGCCCTACTTCGTCGTTTTCATTCGTGAGCAAGGATGTGTATGTACTCTCTAATCCGAGTTAAAATTCTACTCTGCAATCTGAAATTGAGCTCGGGGACTGCCCTCGTCCAAACTTACCCTGTGTGTTTCTACTCGGCTTTACTTTTGTCCACTCGGTTGCTCTGCTTAAAATTTCACGAGTACATCTAGTATTGTGTTTAAACCTACATGCCAGCTCTTCGACTCTGCTGCTGTTCGGAACCCGGCTTCATGGCAAGCAAGAGAACAAGCAAAAGGTCAATGAGCACAAGAAAAATTACTAAGGAAAGAAAGAGTGCAGGAACCGAGTAGGATGTCTTTTACTGTTGTTTCTTGTTAACTCCTTTTCGGCTAAGTGGTGGGCTGCGTTACTATGAGTGTTTCTAAGTGGCTAAGTATTTGCAACTCCAACTTTGAATTCTTGCGACTCGAATACCAAAAAAGCAACAAGTTGCGGGTAAGAGCTGAGATGAAAAGGAAGAGCGAATAAGAAATGCAACTCGGGGACTTGCATGATAACGCAACCCGGCATCGAGCCAAGGCTGCTCAAATTGACTAAGTTAAATATCAAACGTGAATAAAACTGAGTAGAAAAGGGCAAGCATAATTGTTTCAATACATCTGCACCCGGCATCCCGGGGATCTGATAAAAGTTTTAAGGACAAAGTTGCAGGAGGTAATCAGGTGGAGGTAGCAGCGCTTTCGGTGTTGGACTTGGTAGCTTCAGCTTCCGAATTGGCGGCGTCAGTCTTTGCATCATCGGCTTCAGGATTGGTGGCAGCTTGGTCAGAAGTGGCCGTGGCCGCCGAGATGGGGTCCGTCGCTGAGGTGGAGGCGGTCGATTGAGCACGGAGTCATGCCGTGTCGTCAAGGGCTGCGCCCGATGAAGTGCCGAACTCGAGGGCCGCGGTGTCGATGGTAATCTCCACGCTCTCGGCCTCCTCGTCGCTATCCTCGACGGCCGTGCCCTTGCCCTTCTCGGACTTCTCGTCAGTGCTAGCAAAGAAGCTTAGCCCGTCTTCATCTTCATCCTCATCAACATCTTCGTCCTCGTCGTCATCCTCGCCCTCCACCTCCGTGTCGGGCTCGGTGACACCATCGATGAAGCGCGCGGTATCTGTGTAGAACGCGATCTCGTACGCAACCAACTGGCGGCGAGCCACACAGTCAGAGTCTTTCTCCCACCTCGAATCCTGGCGCATCTCGAGGATAAGATTAAGATCAAGGTTGTCGTACCAGCTGCAGATGAATAGGAGCAGCATGTCAGCGCCTGCCCGAGCTCCCGAGGCCCGCCATTTCTTCAGCTCGGCCTTCACGCCAGTCAGCTTCTCGGCAAGCCCGCGGATGGTTGTTGGCGCAGATTCTCGAGGCCAGAACAGGTCATGGAGTTGGAAGGCAGTGCGCACCAGGTCGGTGCCCATGCCCCTTAGGCGCTGGAGCTGGACCTGCATGGTTGTGATGCTGTCCTCAATTGAAGCTTTGGTGTCCATAGGCTCGCCCTTCTCGGTGCGAACGGCTTGGGTTTTTGCCAGAGCAGGCTTGCAAGACGAGTTGAGGTCGGGGAAAGTTTCTGAAAAAGCTATCAAAAAGATTAGAGACAGGGGCTGAATAGAGAAATGAGTCGAGCGGAAGAGAAGCAAAAGGGAAAAGTGAAGTGCAAGGAAGTGGGCACTTACTATTCAGGTCATAGAGTAGCGCCTGCAGCTTGTTCTTCCATGATTCTTCGTCAGCAACATGCTTTTCTTCTACCCTCCGGAACTGCGCCAGCTGGAGCATGAGATTCGAGTTGCTCTCCCTCAGCGTCTCGCATTCCAGCTCGAGAGCCCTTTGCTTGGCCTTGGCTGCTGCTTCGATCTTGTCCTTCTCGGCAGCTATCTTATTCTTCTCGGTAGCTATGTCAAGGGCGTTCTGGAGGGCGGTGCGCAACTCGACCTGCAACGGTTCCATCTCGGAGAGGTGCCTCTTCTTGAATTCCACCTCAAGACTTTCAATCTGCTGCTGCACCTCAGCAGGCTTGAGGCAGTCGAGATGCTCCTCGACAAACCGCTTGTGATCTTCTGCAGAAAGCAAAGCACGATCAGCAGAGTAGCCAGGATGAAAGCAAGAAAGCAAGCAGAGAAGACATCAACTCACCTTCCAGCTTCTTGATCGTGGCTTGGCCGCTCTCAACAAAGACGCGGCAGTTCGCATGCTCCTCTGCCAAGGTCTTGAACTTGCCTGCAGAAAGGAATCGATTAGAGCAGAAAGCGAAAGCGGGCGTAAACACAAAACGCAGGAACCGCGTAGCTAAAAGCTTACTCTCGATCTCGGAGATCTGGAGGGTGTGATTCATGACCTCCTTCTCCGTCGCCTCGTCGGTCTTGCGCTCAATTTCGAGGGCCTCGAGGCGCCTTCTAGCGATGCTGTGGTTTCAGAGCAATCGCCGGAACAAGTTTGTTCTCTTCAGGAGGCTATTCTGAGAAGCAGAAAGAGAGCGAATCAGACACAGATCGGGAAGATTCAACCCGAGAAGACGGCAACTAGGTTGAGTATCCGTCTACTCGGCCAGAATCTCGGGGACTGGGTGATGGATAAGAAGAAGGAGAAGAATAGAAGAAAAGAAAAAGGCAACTCGAATTGGGTGAGCAAAACTTACTGCAAAAGCTTGTTCGATGTCCTCTGCGGCCTTCCGGTGGACGAACAGCTTGGCGGCGAGCATGCTGGTCTTGGACGAGATGGTCATGGGACTGTACCCCATGTCCGCCTTGTTCCAGTCGATGCGCATATGATCCAAATCGCCCAGAGCCAAGCCGTGCGAGTTCTTGTTGCCGAGGACCTCGCTGTCCCATTCAGCATCAATAAAGCCCACCCGATCGATCACCTGCTCAAGGCCCGTGGACGTTACCTCGGCTTCCTAGACCTCGCGCGAGAAGATCGAAAGGGACATGTCCTTGTTCCTGGCTGGAGCCTTGGAGTCCACTGCCGCGGCCTGTTTGCCTCTCCTGATAGCAAGTTTCTTCTTGGCGGGGGTTAGCGGAATGCTGTGCTGCTGGCTCATTTTCACCATGTAAGGTGGGATGCTAGGTGGATCAGGCACGCTGGACCCTGCGGCGGTGTCAGTAGCCGCGTCGGAGCCGCCGATGGTGAGCTGCCCGGCCTTGGCAGCAGGCTTCGCAGTTGGTTTGGGCGGCGGCAGCGTTCTGCGCACCGCCACGCGAGGGATTCCTGCGGACGTTGGCGTCAGGATCGCCAGTTTGCTTCTCAGAGGCCTGCTTCTCGGAAGCCTTCTTCTCGACGGGTTTCTTGTCGGCGGCCTTCTTCTCGGCGGCCTCCTTCTTGGCTGGAGGGCTCGCTGCGATCTTGGCTCTCTTCTCGACAGCCTCCTTCTTGATTGGATGGCTGGTGGTAATCTTGGCCTTCTTCACCGGCGGGGAGCTCGGTGCAGTGGATGAAGTGCCCTGCTGGGTAGGCGGCACCAAGGGCGCGCTACCCTGCGCAGCGTCTGGCTGCGCGTGGCTCTGCAGGTCTTGCACCACCTCGTCAACTGTCTCAACCCGCTGCTCGGCAGCGGGACCCTGCGGTGTCTCTTCTGGTTTCTCTACCCGCGGCCGGGCCGCGGGTTCAGTTTGGTCAGCAGCCCCTATTGCTGGCTGCTCTTGATTCTCCTCCTGCCTCTCAAGGGCGGCCTGGTCGTGCTGCTCGGAGTCTTGTTCTGCGTTCTCCTCGGTCGTGGTGGCTGGAGGAGAAGGTGGCCTCTCGTCGCGAGCAGCATCCCGCGCTTCTTGTTCTGCGCGGGCCTGCTGCTCCTGCTCGGTGTCGTGGGCGTCGGTGTCCATGTATAAGGTCTCGTCGGAGTCTTCTCCTTTCACAGGAGAGGACGCACGCGCCCTGTTCCGCGCTGCGATCTCGTCCTCGTCGTCGAGATCGATGAGCGCATCCACGTCGATGGCGGATCTCTTCCTGGATTTGGACTTGGTGGGCGCGGCAGCAGCGTTAGCATCCAAGGGGGCGCTGAAAAGAAGAGAGAGTTCAGAAAAGAAAGAAGGACAAAAGAAACCGAGAAGCAATGGCAAGGAATTCAGAAAAAGCAGCAACAGTGATGCACAACTCGGAGAAAATTGCTTACCCTTTACGGGAAGGAGGCAGCCGTCGCCCTTTCTCCACGGCTCCTTTGGTCTTCTTCACGGCCGTCTTCGTCCTCTTGGCGGGGGGCTCCTGAGCACCGCTACCCGTTCTTTTGCGGGTAACGGGAGCGGCAACTGCGAGCGGATCGACTTCAAAGGCGTCCTCGCCCTCGTCCTCGTCTTCGCCCTCCTCTTCAACGTCGGCATCTTCTGTAGAATTGAGAAAGAGAAACTAGTTGAGAAACAGGAAGAGATTGGGTTGCGCTACTCGCAACCATAAAGGTGAATTCAATCACCTTCGTCGTCGTCCTCGGACCAGTCGCGGACAGACGCGTCAACATGGTGCTTATCCGTCTGGGCGGCATGAGGGATGTTGAGCTTGTCCGCGGTGTCGTAGGAGACCTCATCATCCTCCTCTCGATCCTCTTCCCAGTTGTCCTCGAAGCGTTCCATGCTTTCCGCGAGCTGGCGAGCAAGGACCTGGAAAGTAGGCAAACATCACAAGTTAGTCGAGAAGCATAAAGGCATCCTACTCGGCAAGGCGTGTAAACACATAACACATTAAGCCTAAGCAACTCTGCTAAGTGCCCTACTCGGCGCGGAATACATATACTAGGCACAGCAAGTTAAGAAGGCTATCTACTCGGAATCTGTATACAGGAAATAGGATGAGAAGTACTAACCCGCTTGATTGGTTTTGTGCGGCTGAACGGCACGAAGCCGTACTGCCAGTTGTCCATGAGGCCAGTGCTCATGATGGAGCACGCCGAAGTGGCAACGTCCGTGTTGCTGAGCTCGAACGTTGTTGTCCGAGTGCAGTCGCGGGGGCCTCCCATGTAGCACATGAGATGGGCGCGGCGCTGGAGCGGCAGCACTCGCCTGGAGATCCAGCAGGCGATCGGGTCGTCGCTCTTGAGCCCTCTCGAGATCAGCTTGGCGAGGCGCTCGTCCATCTGCTTCAGGTCGTTGTCGAGGGACGGCTTGGTCCGCCAGTTCTGCCCGGTGGGAGCTGTGTTGGTCCAGCCGGGTAGATTAATCCGGTCCTCCACCTTGGCTCCCTTCTCGGCGGGGATATTCTTCACGTAGAGGAAGGTCATCTGCCACTTGCGGACAGAGTCCAACCCCTTGATGCGCGGGTGATTGGTTCCCCCGCGCTGCACCATCATGGCGCTGCCAGTCTCCGTCATCCCGCGGCTGGTCTCCGCGCCATCCTTCTTGCCCTTGCTTTGCTTCCGGAAGAAGTACCGGGACCAATTTGCCGAAGTGGGGCGAACGCCCAAGAATGCCTCGCATACCACGGCGTGGTATGAGAGCATGACGACGGCGTTCGGTGGGAGGTGGTGTGGCTGGAGGCCATAGTGGTCGAGGAACGACCGGAGGAAATTCGAGACCGGGAGTCCGAATCCTCGCGCGAAGTGCGCGAGGAAGACGACGTGCTCGCCCTCCTGCGGGGCCGGGACGAGCTCGCCGTCAGGTTGCCGGCAGCGAACACCGGGAGGAACTCGCCGGGTGTTCACGAGCCACTGGCAGTCCTCGGCAGTGACCTCAGATCCGGCCCAGCCGGCGCGAGCATCGTCGTCACGAGCCATCGCGGTGGAGGAAAGATGGGCTGAGAGATTGAAGGAATTTGGGTGGAGAAGCTCGCGGCGGCACGGTGAGATGCGCGGCGGCGAGATGCTCTGCGGCGGCGGAGAAACGAGGAGACGAGGGGAAAGTGGGAGCGGAAGAAGAAGAAGGAGTTACCGAGGGGGTATATATACCGCTCCTCGGGTTGCCGTTACGAATTGAGGTAGTGGGATCGATCGTGGCAGAAACCGTGCGGCGTGGGATCTGTGGGCCGGTTAGAAACGCACATAGCGCGGAACGCGCGCGTAACGGCCGCATTAGATCCCACGACGAGATCGTGGGCAATCACTGCCCTTGATGGGACGTAACGGGCTAGTGGGCCCACTCCGTGAAAACTGGGCGCGTGGCCTGTCAGTTCCCGGGCACCGAGGCGTCGGGGTCGTGTCCGCATGACACGTGCCCAGTTGCAGCGCGGAAAGCCGGATTGTGCTCTGCCACGCAGAGATTCCGATTCGAGATTTCACCAAGTCATTTTACTCGGCTACAGAGAAGAAAAGAGGTTCTATTCGGAAGAGAAGAAATTCAATCAAGGGCTATTCGGAGGTTTTACTCGCTATTTCAAGGTTCAAGGGCAAGACTGTCAAGGTTGGTTTCTTAAGCTGGCAGGGCCCAGTGAACGAGTTCGCAGGACTCTACCAGCTTCGGGGACTGCTGTCGGGGGGTTACCCCCGAGTAGGGTAAAGGCAAGTGCTAAAGGCAAGATCAGAAGGGATGTTTGGCCGAGTAGCCGGCTACCCGGTACTTGCTACCCGGTCGACTGCTACCCGGTCCTGCACATAGATAGCTAGAAGGGCAAATCAAGGAAGTTGCGTTCCTCCGAGTAGAAGAGTTGGCCCGAGTAGAAATGGCGGGAATCTGCTCGGGACAGAAGTCAAAGGAGCCGTTCTGACACAGGATCCCGCGTATCCCGGGTCCGTACTTGGCACTGTTCTGCTCGGGGAGGGATCTTCCTGGCTTTCGGCATCCGAGTTTTCAGCTGGTTTTTCCATAAGCACTTCATGGAATCCCTCTTGAAGACATTTGACCTTTCTTTCTAAAGCATTTTCATGTTCGTCCTCGGAATCGAGCACATCCGATCTGGGTTCCGACTCTAATCTCGCCTCAATTGCGGCTAGCACAGAATCGGCTTCCGAGTTCGTCGTTGTATCGACGGATGTGGGATCTTTCACCTCTACTGTGGGATTGTGTTCTTCTGCCTCTTCCACGGGATTGCTTTCATCCGTGTTTTCGGCGATCTCGGATTGCACCATACCAATAAAGTGTGATTTCATTGCAGGCATCTCCGAAGAGGCAACAAATTCAGCAGGATATTGGTGATATAAGGAAAATCCCGCATCATAGTTTTCTTCAAGTGGGTATAGGGCGGGTGGGCAAATTCTACTTCCACCACAGAATCACATTGCCTATGCAGTTAATCCGATAAAGATGTTTGCAGATCCAATCGGTAAAAGGCGGGCACTTACCAGATGATTCCGTGCTGGCATGTACAATCCGTTGTCGAGGAAGCGCCCGACGTCGGTGTCAAATTCCAAACTTCCGACAGTTATGGTACTGCCGATTCCGCCGAGTATCCCCGATCGAAACATAACGCCTGACGTCGCTGGCCCCACAGTGGGCGCCAAATGTCGAGACATCGTAGTAGAGTTCATAGACGGGGGTGCCATGAGACTACTGATAGAGACGTGGGGGAACGTGGAAGTATGAGAACCAGAGACACCAAAATTACCCAGGTTCGGTACGTCACAACTAGGCGGCGTTCCTACTCCTGCAATCTCACTAAATCAGGGTTGAAGCCTGAAGTATACAAAGTACAATGTGAGTAGGTTTAGCTAACTCGACAAGGATCAACTACTCGGCGAGTTGGCTTCTAGCTAATTGTCCTTTTCTTTCTTCTCTCCCGTCCATCTTTATATAGATAGCCGGGTTAGGGCTTACAGAAAGGAAACCTAGAAGACTACGGTAAGTTTCTAACTTGGAAAGCAGGAATTCGCCTTCTAGTCCAAGCCGCACCACGCGGGCCGTGGTCGGGGTTCTTCTAGAATCCGACTTCTGCGCGTCAGCTTACTGGGCCGCCTAATGGACCGTGATCCATTACCATTCAGGCCACCCTGGTAATCCGGCTCTTTAGGACAATGCCGGATATACCCCTAATCGGTATATATCCGACACAGGTGGCAATTTCCGTTGGGCTGTGCGGTATGTGCCACAAATGTTGGAGGGGGCATCCAGGATCTGGTTGAACAACTTGCCAGCAGATAGCATTGATTGCTGGCTGGATTACTTGGAAGCATTCATCAGCAACTTCACCAGCACATACTGGAGGCCGAATCGTCCTCAACAAATCTCCATATGTCGGCAGAGAGAAGATGAGACTGACCGAGAGTACTTAACCAGGTGGAGTACTCTAAGGAACACTTATGAAGGGGTGATTGAATCCCATGAGATATTGCATGGTTTGCATAAGGATGCCGACATGGTGATGCATGTAAAATGCATACATGAACTTTGCATGTTATTACTTGTTTTTCCTACATATTAGCAACTTATATTCATGTTTTATAATGATTTGGGGGATTTTCTGAACAATCCCCCTTCTTTTGGTTCTAACCCTGTTTTTCCAGAAAACGTACTTTTTAGTGTTTCAGACTTTCCGGGAGCTTCGGGATTCCAAAAAGGGCAAGGCCAAAGAGCGCGGTTCAGAATTTTTGAGACGAAGATCATGGGCCAAAGTAGAGGGCCAAAAGGCCAACCAGGTGGAAAAGAGGACCCTCCACGCGGCCAGATTCCTTGGCCGCGTGTGGGGCCCCCTTTTTGCCCCCGTGGCTCCGATGCCGTCGATCTTTCTTCTCCCGAGTGTCTCGTGACCTAAAAACGACTATATAAAGGGTCCCCTGGCCTTTTCGAGAAGGAGGCGGCGCCGAGAGACGAAACCACGAAACAGAGAGACAGAAGGCTGCCGCCGGAGAAGATCGGAGGGGGGAAATGCCGCCGGGATCACCCCCGGAGGGCTCCACCCCCTCCGGCGTGTTCATCATCAACATCTACAGCAAGATCAGCTCCATCTCTCCACTGTAATCTCTTGGCAAACATGATGTATGATGCAATACTATATTCCCTTGATGTATTGTGTCTCCCCGTCTATGTTTTAGTAGTGAATTGTTCTTGGCAATGGTGAAATAGTTCGTTGATTGGTTGCATACAAGTTTGTTATCTTCTATGGTTGTCTTTATGCACAATATATGAGTGCACGCATATGTTGGGGAATGCATGTAAGGTGACCACCGGTAGCATAATGGAGTGGTGGTGACTTGGGAGTGACAGTAACCTGAGACCGAGCCACAAAGTTAAGTTATTGGGGATATATATAGGGGACCTTAGAACGTAAGGCTGTGGTGGGACTTTATGTCTTAATCAATCTTGTGCAGTCATTTACTTGGCCACATGATCCATCATAAGGGGTTGTAGATCATTTACTTGACTATACCTATTCATGGCTCCTTCCTAGAAGAAACAACTAAGACTAAAACATGTGCATCACTAATTGTGACAACCACACGAACGAAACACCTATTGCTAGAACACTTGCTCCCTTGAGATACTTGAGATATTTGCTGCTTGCTACTTGTGAAACTTGCTTTAGAAACTTGCTCTAGGATTACTTGCATTTTAAACTTGCTTCACTAGTTACTAGACAAACCACACTCCACGTCACTTGCTTTTAATTAGTTAGTTCCTTTTAGTCAAACTTATTGCTTTGCATAAACAGCCATATAAGAGGGTTATAGGGCTTTAGAGAATAGATATCTTACCTTCAGCTTCTCGTGGGTTCGACACTCAAATACTTATCGAAAGGTACTACAATTGATCTCGTGCACTTGGGAGTCATCAAGCACTTTTCTGGCGCCGTTGCCGGGGAGCGTTGTGCTAAGCTTTTATTCTTGTTTGCATTGCATACTAACATATAAACCTAAAACACAAAAAAATTATAAAATGGAAAACAACCAAACAATTTTAGAACTGTATAATATCTACCTTGAATTAGTACATGAAGTGTTTGAGGAGAAATTGAAAAATTATTTGCACAACAATCATATTTGTGGTAGTACTAATTCTTTGAACACCTTTATTGCTAAGGAAAACCTTGAGCTTGGGGAAGTTTGTCTTGATGAATATGATATTTTTAGTCCCCCTACTATTGAGGATAAAAATGATATACTTGCTGATTCTATGGAAAGTTTTAAGCTTGGGGAAGTTGGTTTTGATGAGCATGATATTTCTAGTTCCCAAAGCTTGGAGGAGAAAATTCACTTTGATGATACTATGCCTCCTATATATGATGATTGCAATGAAAATTATGAATGTTTAACTCCCACTATAACTAATGAGGATTTTACTTATGTGGAGAGTAGTGATTCTTTTATGCATGTGGCTCATGATAAGAATGTTTTATGTGATATTCATATTGTTGAATCTATTCATGATGCTACTGAAAATTATTATGAGAGAGGGAAACATGGTTACACATATTTCAACAATATTAAGTTTCCCCTCTTTATGCTAAAAGTATTGAAGTTGCACTTGATCTACCTTTCTATGCTTGCTATTATGTGCTTCTTTTATTTGTTTCATTACAAAATGCCAATGCATAGGAAATGGGTTAGACTTAAAAATAAATTGTTTAATATTTTTTGGTGTGTTCCTTATGCTTTAATTTCCTATTCGGTTTGAGCACACATTTATGTCTTTACAACATGTAAAATGCCTTTACCTACTGTTATGTATCATTTAGTTTAAGATTTTAATTTTATAAAAAATTTGGGAAAGTAAATGAGAAGGATGAGTAATGGAGAAGTTGGGGTCGACCTTGAACATGTATTGTTCATGCCAATGAAACCATTGCAAAGTCTCTATCATTAAAACTTTTTCCAAAGCTAAAAACAATAAAAATATTAGTTCACTACTGTAACATCACATTTCTGTCTTATTTCTCATCTTAAATGGCAAGAATAATCTTATATGAGAGATAGGATTAAACAATAGTAATTAGCTGTCAAGAAAACAGATTCCTGAACTTCACTGCGAAAAATGTTTAAAATCACAGAAGTGGAATTTTGACCTGGTAATTTACGACAGAAATATTTAGTTATCACTACATATTTCATTAGTTTTAAGTTTTCTGATTTGATCAACTTAAGTGCCTCTAAAAATTCACTCTTTACGGGCTGTTCAGTTTTTGGCAGATTATGTCTTTATTTTGCATTGCTCTCATTACTTGTGTTTTGTGTGGTTCTTTTGATCAAGGAGCAATGCACAACTGTAGTAATAGTAGTTAATATTTAGAATGAACTCATGATGTGTATTTGCTGTACCTATGTGGATTTTATTTATGGAGGCACTAACCCCTCTAATCAAGTATTATGTTGAGATTTGTGTAAGAAGAATTTTTCAGGAGGAAGAGTTGAGTGAGATGAACAAAGATCAAGAGGGAAAACCAATCAAGCTTGGGGATGTACCCCTGGTCTCACCCTACATGTATCAAATAATTACAAGAACCCAAGCTTGGGGATGCCGAGCCACCTCACTCCAACCATCATGATGTTAAGTAAGTAAAGCCTAGCTATATGGCTATAAAGAAAGCGCTTTACGGGAGGCAACCCGGTTGTTTTTGTTTGGATTTTCCTAGTGTCCTATTGCTGTCTCAAGAGATTAGTTTTTGTTGTTTAAATTCTGGAGTTTTCAATAAAGAGTCAAGTCAAACCCATTTGGACTTATAAGTTGCTATCCTAGTGCATGAAATTTCTGTTTCAGCACGAGTCTTCTCACCGTATGATTTTACGTTTTTTATTGGTATGTAGGATTGAGCTAATTTTTTAGTATGTTATGAAACTTTTCGTCTTCTGTAAGCACAAAATTTGGCTTAATTGTTTGACGAGTATAGCTTAGGTAAAAACGTTTGTTTTTCTGCTGTTGCTTTTCTGGACAGATTCTGCCTTCTTTTGTTTTATGCACTCTTTGGGCTTGGGAATCGAATTTCCATGATTCTTTCAAGAAAGAGAGTGAACATACAACCTAATTAACCTTATTGTCTATCTAATGGAGCATTTGATTTGGAATTTTGCACAGCAAGCATGTGATTTGTTTGTCCTTGCTAATCTCACCCCACAGAAAAAGAATGGGAGAAACATGTTTTGTGAAGTTTTTTCACAGGGAATAGAGGAGCTGCGCCTCAAGACATCCAAGAATGGTGAAAGCCATAAGCTTGGGGATGTGATGAACACCCCACTGGAGCTACACTATTTTGGTTAGCACACGTCTACTTTCTGTTTTTCTAAGCAAAGCATTTATCGTAGAGACTTGAAGCGTCTAGTTTTTGTTTTTATTTTTGTTTTGATAAGACCAAACCCATCATTTTATATGAGATTGAGATACTGGAGTTTGGGGTTGGAATGTATTGGATGCTAGTATTATGACTTGGAATAGGGATGCCATGGTTTATTTGAAGAGCTACATATGTTTGCATGATTTATAGGCTTTTTATGTGTAGAAATTTGCAATAATGTTGTCTTGAGCTATCTCTTATTCATGTCCTTGATGTTAATTGCTGGTTTATTTAGTTTGTCATGAAATGAGTAGTTCTATGGACATATGAATGCATAGTAGCTGGTCAACTATCTCCCTCTTGCTAGCCAAAAATTTAAAAATTCCAACAAGTAAAAACTTGTTTCCAACACTCCTTAGCCAAGTATTTCCAGTGAGTCCACCATATCTTCCCATTAGCTTCATTGCTATTCCGAGTATGTTCACCATGTTATTGTGTTATTTATGTTCTAAATTAATATATTCACTTTATTAATTGTCATGGGTTGAACTTGGGATAGGACTCTCACGAACTTTTGAAGGCACACTTTACTTTTTATGCATCTAATAAACATGACCCAATAATGGGAGCCACAAGTTTTGCGTTTGACAAGTGTGTGGTTGGGAGCTAGATATAAACGTGTATCACCGGAAAGCTTTCAACATTGTACAAAAATTTACATTTGGTTTATATCATGTACTTTTGTTTTTGGAATCCTGCCATGCCGAAATGAAATAGAGGAATAATAAGTTTTGATGAGTAAGTATCTATATGACTAGAGAAACACATTGGGCCGCTAACCCAAGCAATGCTTTATCATGTTGGAAATTTACTTACAGCTTGAGTGACTCTACAACACATCCTACAATAAAATAAGAAGATATGAATAATAGTGAATGAAAATAAAAAGGATGATGAGTCTACTCCGTTTGTTTGTCTTGTCATTGTGACATGGGCTTGTTTCCATGTCATGGGGAAAGAGGTACCTCTTTGCGGTTCTCTATGATGTCATTAATACTTATTATGATTGTACAAAGCTTATTAGGAATCTTAAGTTGAGTAATCATGGAGTAGGTTTTCACACTCACGGGGCATTAGGCATTCAACCAACACCTTGTCAATCACATTACTTCAACATTCACAATTTAAGATGCTAGTGATAAAGGGGAAATGAGAGTCTTAGACCAATGGATGCCACATTTCAATTAGTAATTTTAGTTGAATAATTTAGAGGCTAAATAAGACTTGATCATGTTTTAACTCTACTCAATTTTCTCCAAAGTGTCCACCATATTTTATATTTTCCATTATGCTATTCTTTGACCAATATAGGATTTTATTTTTCGTTTTGCGTATGCATTTGGTCCATAGTGCTTTTATTTCATTATACACTTTGTGAACTTTCATGAAGCATCTTTGCTTGCATATTTGATATTTCTTATAACATGAATTGTATGTTGCTACTCATCTACATTATGAATCATTTGATTATATGTAGCATGAATAATTTTCTTTGATATTCCATGATTGTTTTAAAATGCAAAGTCCATGTTAGTTTTATCACCTTCATACTCGAGGACGAGTATGGGTTAAGCTTGGGGATGTTGATGCATGTAAAATGCATACATGAACTTTGCATGTTATTACTTGTTTTTCCTACATATTAGCAACTTATATTCATGTTTTATAATGATTTGGGGGATTTTCTGAACAATCCCCCTTCTTTTGGTTCTAACCCTGGTTTTCCAGAAAACGTACTTTTTAGTGTTTCAGACTTTCCGGGAGCTTCGGGACTCCAAAAAGGGCAAGGCCAAAGAGCACGGTTAAGAATTTTCGAGACGAAGATCATGGGCCAAAGTAGAGGGCCAAAAGGCCAACCAGGTGGAAAAGAGGACCCTCCGCGCGTCCAGATTCCTTGGCCGCGTGTGGGGCCCCCTTTTTGCCCCCGTGGCTCCGATGCCATCGATCTTTCTTCTCCCGAGTGTCTCGTGACCTAAAAACGACTATATAAAGGGTCCCCTGGCCTTTTCGAGAAGGAGGTGGTGCCGAGAGACGAAACCACGAAACAGAGAGACAGAAGGCTGCCGCCGGAGAAGATCGGAGGGGGGAAACGCCGCCGGGATCACCCCCGGAGGGCTCCACCCCCCTCCGGCGTGTTCATCATCAACATCTACAGCAAGATCAGCTCCATCTCTCCACTCTAATCTCTTGGAAAACACGATGTATGATGCAATACTATATTCCCTTGATGTATTGTGTCTCCCCGTCTATGTTTGAGTAGTGAATTGTTCTTGGCAATGGTGAAATAGTTCGTTGATTGGTTGCATACAAGTTTGTTATCTTGTATGATTGTCTTTATGTACAATATATATGAGTGCACGCATATGTTGGGGAATGCATGTAAGGTGACCACCGGTAGCATAATGGAGTGGTGGTGACTTGGGAGTGGCAGTAACCTGAAACCGAGCCACAAAGTTAAGTTATTGGGGGATATATATAGGGGACCTTAGAACGTAAGGCTATGGTGGGACTTTATGTCTTAATCAATATTGTGCAGTCATTTACTTGGCCACATGATCCATCATAAAGGGTTGTAGATCATTTACTTGACTATACCTATTCATGGCTCCTTCCTAGAAGAAACAACTAAGACTAAAACATGTGCTTACTAATTGTGACAACCACACGAACGAAACACCTATTGCTAGAACACTTGCTCCCTCGAGATACTTGAGATATCTGCTGCTTGCTACTTGTGAAACTTGCTTAGAAACTTCCTCTAGGATTACTTGCATTTTAAACTTGCTTCACTAGTTACTAGACAAACCACACTCCACGTCACTTGTTTTTAATTAGTTAGTTCCTTTTAGTCAAACTTATTGCTTTGCATAAACAGCCATCTAAGGGGGTTATAGGGCTTTAGAGAATAGATAGCTTACCTTCAGCTCCTCGTGGGTTCGACACTCAAATACTTATCGAAAGGTACTACAATTGATCTCCTGCACTTCGGAGTCATCACATGGTACCATGCTTTGGAAGAGGTTGCAGAGGGAGATGCCGATTACTCTGGCCGAGACAATCAAGATCGCCAACATGTATGCGTTGGGTGACCCGACACGGCCTCTGCTGACCTCGCTTGAACCGGGTAAGAAGTATTCCGGCAATGATGGTCCCGGTTCCTCCAGGCGGAACGATTGCCAAGATTTTCGGGGCAAGAGAAGAGATGATAGGCTAGATTTTCGATATGGATCAAACCATGTAGCTGCAGTTGATCCGGATCAACCTGATGCCGGCAACAGTCAGCGCCAGAAGAACAATGGGACTCAATGGGGGAAAAACCAGAGCAACAAGAAGTCATGGGTGGACCAGAAGAAACCTTGGAGTGAAGAGCAAAGATTTACTTTCGAGATGATGAGGGATGGTCCGTGCAGCTATCACACTCGGCATCCAAGCCGCCCGGCAAACCACACAACCTGGCAGTGCAGGTGGTATGACCGGATCAAGATCGAGGATTTTTGCGCCTTGCCTCCTCCTCCACCACCTCTGCCACTTACAGGTGCAAACAATCAAGCTATCAGAGCACCTCGAGGCTTGTAGATAACCAGAGGAGGCTGGAGAATGTGAACCAAGTGTCCGAGGGAGCCAACAACTACTACTACAACAACAATGCCGGTGGCTGAGGCGGGAATGCATATCAAGAGAACCATCCGAGTTACATGGTGTTTGTGACTGAACCGGATGACAAGCAAAGACAACGGAGGCGTGCCATGGAAGTTAATGTTGTTATGCCGGCTGTGCTGGAATTCATGTACTGGTCCAAGCAACAGATCACTTGGTCCCGAGCGGATCATCCCACGGTCATGCCTAATGTGGGAGGTTATGCACTAGTGTTGGACCCAACATTCATTGGGCCTGGCATAAATGTCAAGTTCACCCGGGTCTCATTGATAATGGGAGCAACATAAACATCATGTACCGGGGGTGAAGTTGGGCATTACCGAGAACATGCTTCAGCCCAGCCGGACTACATTTCATGGTATTGTGTCGGGTGTGTCTTGTGCACCAATGGGAAAAATTTAGGTTGATGTGTTTTTTGGTACCTGAGATAACTGTCACACTGAGAGCCTCCAGTTCGAGGTAGTTGATCTAGAGAGCCCTTACCATGCCTTACTCGGCAGGCCGACACTAGCCAAGTTCATGGCCTCTACTCATGTGGCTTATATGAAGATGAAGCTTTCGTGTCCCAATGTGGCATAAAATTGTGTTTTATGCCCTGCTGGTGTGCACGAGGATCGACTGCATCTCTTCTTTGTTTGCAATTTTAGCTAGAGGATTTGGAACTATCTTCAGATTTATTGGGTTCAGGCTATATATATTCACTTAAGTATCAGCCAGGCTAAAAAGGATTTTTCTAAACCTTTCTTTATGGAAGTGGTGATTATTGCTTGTAGGCGCATTTGGCTTCGAAGGAATAGCAAGATCTTTGAGCATCAGAGACCTTCTTTTGCTGGGTGGAAGAGGGGATTCATTCATGATCTAACCATGATGTAGTTTAGGATGAAGAAGAAACATGCTGAGGAGTTAATGCTTTGGATTAATGCTCTTCCCTAGATTGTGTTTCTGGTTGTAATTCGTAAATAGTTTTTTCTTTCTTTTTTCCTTCTTTTGTACATAAACTGAAGTTTTTATCTTTAATAAAGGGGTGAGATGTTGTGGGGCTTTTGCCCTACATTCAGAGTGCTCTAAAAAAACTATCTCGGTTAACTTCAAGCGCTCCATGAAGTGTGCTTAAGCTATATCTCGGTTGGCCGAGTCTCTGGTCATTGCTGCCGAGAAAAGAAGATCCACGAGGTGGTAGCCTTGGCTCAGTATGCTCAACTCGGCATGCCGGGTATGACTAACCCGCATCAGAGCGCCACGTTCCAGGTCTCCAAGGAGATAAAGAAGGTGCAAATTGACCCGGAATTCCCCGAACGCGAGGCAATCTTTGGTTTCGGGTTGGAGAACAGATAGGAAAGCGAGATCATCCACTTCCTCCGTGAGAATCGGGACATCTTTGCATGGTCGAATCAGGACCTGCCAGGTGTTCCGATGGAGTTGGTTGAGCACTCGCGTCATGCGAGACCGGATGCTAAGCCGGTAAAGCAACCTTTGCAGCGTTTTGCTGCAGAGAGAAGAAAAGAAATAGGTGAACAAATCACAAGGCTGCTTGCAAGTGGCATCATGGAGGTGCTGCACCCGGACTAGTTGGCTAACCCGGTCCTGGTAGAGAAGAAGAAAGATGACCTGAATGTGGCCATAGTATGGCGTATGTGTATTGATTACACAAATTTGAACAAAGCATGTGCCAAAGATCCATTCCCCTGCCTCAGATCGATCAAGTGATTGATTCCACTTTAGGGTGTGAGTTGTTATCATTTGTAGATGCGTACTCTGGTTTCCACCAGATACCTTTCAACCCTATGGATCAAATAAAGACTTATTTTATTACCTTGTACGGGCTTATTGCTATCGTTTTATGACATTCATCTTGAGAAATGCCAGTGCTACCCATCAGAGATGCATGCACAAATGCTTACACGAACAAATTGGCAAAAATGTGCGGGTGTGGATGGTATTGTCATCAAGACCAAGAACAAGAACACTCTCTTGGATGATATCCGAGAAACATTCGCAAACCTGCGTAGATTCCGGTTGAAGTTGGACCCGGCCAAATGTACATTTGGTTTGCCGGTAGGAAAATTACTTGGTTTCCTCATGCCTAGACGAGGTATCGAGGCCAACCCCTCCAAGATCGGTGCAATTGAAGCATGTCCCTGCCGAGATCTCTGAAAGATGTGCACATATTCACTCGATGGTGGCATCCCTTAGCCGGTTCATTGGGAGAATGGGGGAGAAAGCATTGCCCCTTTCCAGTTGATAAAGAAGAGTTGTTGTGGAAATATTCACAGAATTGGAAAATTCTAAGCCCATAAGTCTTAGAATTCCCAAAGGTTCCACATAGTCCCGAAGAAGCCCGGAGAGGGGACAAAGCGGGGCCACACCATAGGGAGGCGCGCCCCTGGCCGCGCCTAGCGGTGGTGTGGGCCCCTCGGGCGTCCATCGCCAATGCCCTTTCGCCTATATAATCCCCCTGATACGTGAACCCTAGGGATATCCCACTTTTTTTTTCGAGAAACACCCGAGGCCGCCGTCATCGTGATCCCGAGACTGGGAGAGTTCTGGAGCTCTGTCCGGCACCCCGCAGGGGGGGAATTCATCACCGGAGGGGTTTACACCACCATGCGCTCCTCCGAAGTGATGTGTGAGTAGTTCATCCCTGGACTACGGGTCCATAGCAGTAGCTAGATGGTTTTCTTCTCCACGTTATGCCTCATGTTTAGATCTCGTGAGCTGCCCTACATGATCGAGATCATCTTTATGTAATGATACATGTTGTGTTTGCTAGGATCTGATGAATGTTGAATGCTATGTCTTTTGATTATCAATCTATCGTGTTATCTTCATGCATATGTTATTTACGATCTTGCATTCGCTCCGTTATTAGTAGATACTCTGGCCAAATAAATGCTAGCAACTCCAAGAGGGAGTATTTATGATCGGTAGTGGGTTCATGCCTCTTTTCCATCTGTGCTCGAGTTACAGAAACATGACGGATGGAGGATGTGTTGTTTCCATTAGGGAGAAAATAACGATGTTTACTTTGTTTACATTACACACTTTGCTTACTGCGATTATCTGTTGCTTGCAACTTAATACCCAATGTTTGTTCGGATGATATTCGGAGGGTGGATTATTAGTCATACATGCAGTTGGATGACGGTCTATGTATCTTGTTGTAATGGCCGCATGAATCACATAGTAGTTTTTATGTCTTGCATATGAACTACGGTGCAGCCTTCATTTCCGTCAATCACCCAGCTGTAATTTGTTCACCACACATGTTATTTATCTTCTATGGAGAGACACCACTAGTGAACTGTGGACCCCGGTCCATTTTCTCATTCTGATAATACACACACTGTTTCCACACTGCTGGTACTGTTTTCCACACCATACATTTAACCTCTTTGTGTTCAGCAAACTAGTGAGATTGACAACCTCACAGCTTCGTTGGGGCAAAGTGATTTGATTTGGTTGTGCCATGCCATCTCAGCTGCATCAACCTTCTGAAGTTACTCCTTCCTCTTACTAGTCGATTCAACCTTGGTTTCTTTCTGAGGGAAATTCGCTATTGTGCTCTTCATACCTTCCTCTTGGGGTCTCCCAACGAACGTGTGTTACACGTGCATCATGCGCATAGTCTTCAACACTTCAAGATCAACGCCCTTGTACCAAGATAGGAGGAAAGAGAGGACCTCATATGCTCCGGCTCGGGCAGAAGAGCAACTCCATTCTCGGAGCCGTTTCTCAGAGCCTTGGAGGCACTGTGCCATCTCGGCAATCACCACTGGGATCTCGCAACCCGACCAGAGGACCTTGTACACTTTAATGGACACATCCAGTAGATCAGAGCCAACGGCTTTGAGTGGGTTGACCCGAGATCTGAGTGCTACTAACTGGTCTTTGTGGGCCATTTTTTCAGTCCCAGTGCCCCCGACTTGGAGCCTCGTGTGTCGGGCCTTCTTGATGGATCTTTTAGCAGCGACATCAAATTTGGCGAAGGTTTCTGCAAAGTAATTTGTGCGAGTTAATCAAGATAAGTTCAAGTGCTGATATATGAAGGTGGAGGAAAAAGAGAAGAGTGGGAAAACTCACTTTTTGGCTCCATGTTGATCTTTACCAGCTCCGTCAGCCACTCGTCACTCTTGGTTTTCAGCAGATCCAGCTCAGATTGGAGGGAAATGGCGCGAGACTCGGATTGGAGGGAAGTTGTCAGGGAGGAAGAGAATTTATGCAAGGGGATTCTCTCACCTCCAATCTATTTACTTTGTTTTTGTTTTGCTTAGTTTATTTTATTTCGTCTTGTTTGCTTCTCTTTATCAAAAACCCCCCAAAAATTAGTTCTTATTCTAGTCGTAGTTTTTATTCTGTTTTTAATCTTTCTAAAATGACTACTCCTAAGAACATTAAGTTTTCTGACTTTACTAGCACCAACAACAATGATTTCATTAGCACACCTATTGATCCACCTGCTCCTACTCCTGATTTTTATGAGATTAAGCCTGCACTATTAAATCTTGTCATGAGAGAGCAATTTTCTGGTGTTACTACTTACGATGTTGCTACCCATCTTAATAATTTTGTTGAAGTATGTGAGATGCAAAAATATAAATATGTAGATGGAGATATTATTAAACTGAAATTGTTTCCTTTCTCTTTGAGAGGAAGAGCTAAAGAATGATTGCTATCTTTGCCTAGAAATAGTATTGATTCTTGGACTAAGTGTAAAGATGCTTTCATTGGAAAATATTATCCTCATGCTAAGATTATATCTTTAAGAAGTAGCGTTATGACTTTTCAGCAACTTGATAATGAGCATGTTGCTAAAGCATGGCAAAGAATGAAATCTTTAGTAAAGAATTGTCCCACTCATGGACTGACTAGTTCGATGATCATCCAAACGTTTTATGCATGACTGAATTTTTCTTCAAGAAACCTTATGGATTCAGCTGTTGGAGGAACGTTTATGTCCATGACCTTGGGGGCAGCAACAAAGCTTCTTGATAATCTGATGGTAAATTATTCTGAATGGCACACTGAGAGGGCTACAACTGGTAAGAAGGTAAAATTTGTTGAAGAAACCTCCTCTTTGAGTGATAGACTTGATGCTATTATGTTTATGCTTGTGAATGGCCATTCTCCTATTGATCCAAATAATTTAACTTTAGCTTCTTTGGTTTCTCAAGAAGAGCATGGTTATTTGAACTTCATTAAAAATAATAATTTCAACGTCAATGCTTATAGGAATAATTTTTGTAGAAACAATTATAGGCAGAATCCTCCTAATAATAATGCTTATGGTAATTCTTATGGTAATTCCTACAACAGCAACAAAAGTGTGCCCTCTGATCTTTAGAACATGCTTAAGAATTTTATTAGTACACAAACTGCTTTCAATAAATCTGTTGAGGAAAAATTTGGCAAAATTGATGCTCTTGCTTCTAAAGTTGATAGCCTTGATGTTGATGTTAATTTTCTGAAACTAAAGGTTATGCCTCATGATGTTAAAGAAAGCAAAACTCTAAATTCCATCCAAATTCAAATTGATGACAATGTTAGGATGTTAGCTAAACTAGATGCTAGATGGGAAAGTAAAGATGAAATAGCTAGAAAGAATAATATAGCTAACGTTTGCACCATCACCACCACTAGTAAAAATGAAGCCTCACATACTAGTAAAACTTCTACTGTCAATGGTAAAGTAATTGGTGTTTGCAATATTTCCACTCCTGCTATTAAAAATGCAAAATATCCTGAAAGTGCTAAAAATGTTCCTGATAATAGTGCTGAATTTTTTTAGAAACATGGGAGACAATGGTCACATTACCTTTGCTAAAAATGATCTTGACTTTGATGATTGCAACATAACTGAAGTAATTAAGTTCTTACAAAAGCTTTCTAGTTGTCCTAATGCTAGTACTATGATTATGGCTTTCAGAAAACATATTACAAATGCTCTCATGCAAATTAGAGAGGATGAATTAAGATGTGAAGCCTCTATCCCTAGGAAGTTAGATGATGGTTCGGACCTATCATTAAAATGAAAGTGAATGATTTTTATTGCAATTATCTATGTGATATTGGTTCTAGTATCTCTGTTATTCCTAAGAAACTTTATGATATGCTCGATTTACCACCATTGGAACCCTGTTATTTGGATATTCGTCTTATTGATAATGTTAGAAAGAAACCTTTTGGGAGAGTTGATGATGTTCTTATCATGGTTAATAAAAATCTTGTCACTATTGATTTTTTTGTTTTGAATATTGAATGCAATGTTTCTTGTCCAATTGTTCTGGAAGACCTTTTCTTAGAACTGTTGGTGTTGTTATTGATATGAAAGAGGGGAATATTAAATTTCAATTCCCACTGAAGAAAGGTATGGAACACTTCCCTAGAAATAGAATGAAGTTGCCTATTAATTCTATTATTCGAACAATTTGTGATTTGGATGCTTCTTCACTTGAAAACATGTGAATCCACTTTTCTAGGCCTAGCTAAAAGGCGTTAAAGAAAAGCACTTCTTGGGAGATAACCCATGGTTATTTTTTTTTGCTTTGTTTTTATCTGTTTTATTTGAGTCAAGGGGTTGTATACTTATTTAGAAACTCCTTTGTATCTTTATTTTCATGTTTTAGTTGTGCCAAGTAAAGTATCTGGCGAGAGTTGGAGTTGGTTTTGGATTTTTGCCCAGGAAACAGATTTCTGGTGTCCACTGTAAAAAATCGTGAAAAATCCAGAAAGATCATAATGACCTAAAAAATTGTGCTTATTCATCAGATAATTCCGCAACTTTTTTGTTCTTTAAGTTTTTTTATCTGAGCAACATAAGTGCCTCAGAAAAACCTGTCTTTACGGACTGTTCTAGTTTTGGCAGATTCTGCCATTTTTCTTGCATTTGCTCTTTTATGATGTCAAGTGGATTTCTTTGCTTCACGGAACATCAGCGGCTGTATCTAATGTTTAAAAGTATCAATAGCACGTGTGACCATACAGAACCGATGGATTTGTTATTGTTGCACTAACCCTCTAATGTGAACTACTCTTTGAGTGTGGTGTGAAGGAAGTTTTCAACGGTCAAGAAAAGAGGGTCATATAATGTGATCAAGAAGGGTGCAAGGTCAAATCTTGGGGATGACCCCGTGGTTCATCCCAGAAAATTCTAAGAAGACTCAAGCATATAAGCTTGGGGATTCCCAAGGCATCCCCTTCTTCATCAACAATTTATGAGGTCACTTCTAGTGAAACTATATTTTTATTCAGTCACATCATATGAAATTTACTTGGAGCGTATTTTATTTTTCG
The DNA here is from genome assembly GCA_028641055.1 of Alopecurus myosuroides. NCBI lineage: Eukaryota > Viridiplantae > Streptophyta > Magnoliopsida > Poales > Poaceae > Alopecurus > Alopecurus myosuroides. Next base: position 168,439,040 of record CM054058.1, read on the forward strand.
TTCTGTTTTATTTTGTTTTCCTTGATGGAATAAACATCATTGGAACCTATCATCCTTTTTTGGGAGAGAGACATGCTCCACTTTTTCATTTGAATACTCGCGATGCTCGTATTCTTAGTTTCTGCCAAACGAAAATCATGTTTAGCTTCTGTTTTGCATCTCTTATTCAGAGATGTTAGTTTTAGTAGTGTTATGTAAGTACTCTCATGATTTCTTGCTGTATCATTTAGATAGTTTTTGTTAAAACATATTTTGTATGGTGCTTGTTGGGAAAAGAAAATGCTCCATGTAGTAGAATTTATAACGATGCAAATAGAAGCTTTTATAGACTGTGGCTAGAATTTCTCGTATCATGCTAGATGTTATTTTCATTCTAAAGCCTATTGTTTATTTAGCAGCACGATTTGTCTCAAATATCTGAGAGTGTTTAATGTGTCGTTGAAAGATCATGAGTTGTTCTTGTCATATTGAAGCATAAATTTGTGGTGTTCTCCTTTGAATGTTTTATTTGCTTGAATTGGCACATGCTTACACCATGTTGATGAATACACACCAGTCACTTATATCCTCGATGATCATTTAGTTTTTGAAATTATAGTGCCACTTATGCTTTGACTAATGATGTTTTTGTCGCTATGCATGATTATGGCCATTATTGCTCTCTTGATATGTCGCTCTCAGTCTTTTGCTAGCTTCCACCTGTACCGAGTATGAGCTCTACTCATGCATCCAACTCGAAAAAACCAAAGTATGCCAAATGTGTCCACCATACCTACCTACATGGGGTATTTAACCGCCACTCCAAAGTAAATTGCTCATGTGTTTCCTTTAAAACTTTCAAAATTACTCCTGTTTTGTGTTCCCGTTTTAGCTCATGAGGACGTAAATAGAGAATCTTTATCTCACTTATTGATTGGACTTTCATACCCTCGACTAGTGGCTTCATCTGCTTATTCAATTGATAGAAGAGCTGACAGCGGGGTGCCCAACCCCAAATTAATACAAACAAATTCTCTTCACTATTTTTGCCCCTGATTTATCAGTCAAAGCATAATTGTCTAAACAAAAGAGAAACAGGGATGAACTTCTACAACAGTTGCGTCCTTCAATGGGATCCGCTCTTGTGAAGTCTAGTTGGCTTGTCACGTACTGTATTTTATGTTTACCATTCGTTGACATAAGCATACACCTCTCTAAAAAATAGACACTCCTCCATGGTATGTGATTGTTGGCAGGCACCCAAGGATTCAGTTAGCCATGGTTTGTGTAAGATGGTTGGGAGGAGTGTTAAACATTTTATACCTATGTTTAATAAAATAAAATTCTCTAGCACATGAGTTAATCCCTGCTTCCCTCTGCGAAGAGTCTTTCTTTTACTTTTATGTTGAGTCTCCATCTTCTAACTTTATGCATAGTTGAGAAAGCATAGTTGCCATTTGATGTCTACGCACGCTTCTATTCTTGTAGACAATGTTGGGCCTCCAAATGCAGAGGTTTGTAGAACAGCAACAAGTTTCCCTTAAGTGGATCACCCAAGGTTTATCAAACTCAGTGAGGTAGAGGTCAAAGATATCCCTCTCAAGCAACCCTGCAATTAAGATACTGTCGCACCCGGACTTCTAGAGGATACTCACAGTCCGCTAAACAGTAGAAAAATGGCTTACAGGGCATACCGGCACCCGCATCTAAATATGAGAAGGCCAACACGTACAGATGCTTTGGGTTCAACGGAAGAATAGGTGATACAAAAGTGCGGCAGCAGGCTGCTCTAACCAACTACAGAAACACGCTACAACATCCGGCTAAAAGAGAGGGATAAGATAGCGTATCGTAACCAACTATCACTATCCTCAAACAAACCCATCCTGGATCTCGCCCCTTATCCAAAGAAGCAATCCGAGGATAACTCACACAGCTGGATTAATGATGGTTCAAGTTATTGTGTCAATAAGACTATTACTAGTCAAGTTATCATTAGTTAGGTGTAAGTTGTTCTGAGTACTTGTTAGCCAGTACTTTCACCAAGTCAACCATAACCGCGGAAAACACGGCTTCTCGAGAAGATTTAACCCTGCAGGGATGCACCAATTTGGCCGTACACGTAAGAATAACCCGCCAGATGGAATGGCCCTTCCACCAAGCGGGGCACTCAACACAACTCAACTCTTCTTCGCATCAAGCCCAAAGAACCCCGTGCAATTGAGCGCACGGCTAATCAAGCCCCACGAAGAAAAGGGGACCCTCATAGCACTCTAAGAACGTGTCTCCCTAAATGCCGACTACAAAAGTTTCCACCCTGGCCTCGGGTTCGTACCTGCATATGCGTGCGGCAAATGGAAAACCCGAACTAAATGAGGCGATTTGGACGAGATGCGAATCGAATCAAATTGAGGGGGGCGCCCATACACGCTTCCCACATGCGGTTAGTGCGCTCATCATGGATCAGTAGACAAGACCCTTTTCCTAATTAGGGTCGACACTAGCAGGCCTCAAAACCACGTCGGGCCTCCTGCCGGTGCCTTATCATCAAATTAGCATTACCTCAAACATTAACAGGTTGTTGTTTAACATCGAGCCCCAGAACATAATAAACATGGTAACAGAAATAACGGACAACAGACTCGAGCATAAACAACCCTAAGCATGCTAGTAAGACACATGCAACAAGAAATGGGGTTATAGGTGTGGAGGTGAGGCTATATCAGGGTTACAGGATAACATGTGATAGGATCGGAACACAAGCAACGAATCTTAAGGCTAGCAGAATAGACAATGGAAAGTATCAATATCCAGTGTGGAAAGGACACAATGGTTCATGTGAGTGAATACTTGCCTGCAAACTCAGCCGCCTGGTACTGAGCTAACTCCTCAGAAGTAGTGTCGTAAACCTCGTCTGTCTCAGCGTCGTCGTCTATTCGAGAAGAAGCAAACAAACAACGCAGAGAGACAAACAATCAATAACATGGCATAATGCACAATCATGGGATGATGCATGACAATTTAATTGATGCATCAAAATAAGCTAGTTGACATGATAACATGTTTAAATGGACCCATATGCAATTTGGATTGCATATGGAAAGCCCATGAATTAAGGTTGTATTAAATGATCTACAAATAACCAACATGTGAAAGTGGATTAGCATGATGCATGGATGAGGAAAACAGAAAGAAAACAACAATAGATTCAAATTGAAAAGGTGTTTACCAAGTTTGAAATTTTTATTTATTAAGTTATGAAATTTTGGCTCCTTAAATGGGTTACACAAGAATTTGTTGTTTTCACCCATTTTAATTGTTCAAAATAAATAACAAAATTCATATTTGAAAAGAACACAAAATTTTAGGTGGAATACATGTTTCATTTGTTGGAAAAGGGATTAAAATGAATTAATTATGAATTAAACAAGTTTAAACAAGATTTAAATGAATTTAATTCAAGTATGAAATTATTTGAATTTTTATTTGTTCAAAGCATTAAATAAAATTCATATTTGAAAAAGATTATATTTTTCTGGTTTGAAAACATATTTTATATGTTCAAAAAGAATTTAATTTGACCAAGTTATGAATTTAGCAATTTTAAATGATTTAAACAAGGTTTAAATTATTTAACCAATTTTAATTATTCAAAACATGAAACAAAGTTTATATTTGGAAAGGTGGTTCAATTTTGCATGGAAAACATATTTCATATTTTGAAAAATGGATTTAAAATGAGCAAGTTATTAATTTGACAATTTTCAATGCATTAATTAAGAAACAGTTGTTTTCAGCAATTTAATTTATTTAAAACAGAACACAAAGTTGATATTTGCAAAGTTCATGAAAAATGGAATGGAAAACATATTTAGTTTTTTGAATTTGGAATTTTTATGCCCAAGTTATGAATTTTGCAAAATTAAATGAATTAAACAAGGATTCAAATATTTCACCAATTTAAAATATTCAAAACAGTAAACAAAATTTATATTTGGGTAGAGAATTTAATTTGGTATGGAAAACATATTTAAAATGTTGAATTTGGAGTTATAATAATTTAGTTATGCATTTTTAAAGCTTAGGGGGTGTTCTGCCATTTTATTTAGTAGCCAGGGACTTAGAAATTACTTACAGGGACTAAGAAAAATACTAGCAGGGACTTGTGTGCGAATAGGGAATTGTTCTGGACCTGGAAAATAAAATGGGAAAAGATGGGTTAATTGCACAGGGGGGGATTCGATCCCATAACCTCCTGCATGTGTGTGCACTGCGCTAGCCACTGGGGTGGTAATCGGTTGGTGTCAGATACTGCACGCGCACGTTTTTGAGGTACCGCTTCGGGCTTGCACCAATTCTGACGAAACTGAACGGAACGAGACGACGAGGGGATGGTCGCCTGCGGCGACTGCAGCGATGCTGCTGCTGTGCGCGGTCCAGTACAGGGAGGGGCAAGGTGGGTGCGTGCGAGTGAGTTGCTGGAGGAGGGAAAAGAGAGAGGGAAAAGGGGGTGATCACCTCGGGCTCGTCGAGCGGAAACAGCGACGAGGAGGAGATGGCGGGGCGGAGCAGGTGGCGGCGACGGCGGCTTGGCGGCGGCGCTCCGAGGCCTCCCAGCCACCGCGGCGGGGTCGAGGAGGAAGGGGACGGCACGGGGATTCGATTCCCGTGCCTAACCTGCGAGGAGGAGGTCCATTGGAGCGGCGATCGCCAGATTCAGGGCGGTGGCGGTGGTGATGGTGCAGAGACAGAATAGCAGGAGAGAGAGAGGGGGAAGAAAGGAGGAAATGGCAGCGGGGGAGAGAGGTGGAGGAGCTAGGGCAGAGGGTGGAGGCCTAGGGCATGGATGTAAAGGGGAGGAGGAGCGCTGCTGTCCGTTCCTCCCCTCTGAAACCCGACGTGGAAACCTCCGATCCTCTGCCGTACAGAGGTAGGAGGAGAGGGGGGGTACGCAGGCCGGTGGGGATGGTGGGCTGGCCTAAATGGGCTGGCCTGCCCCCTCTCCCTCTGCTTTGTTTTATTTTTTTGATTCTTTTTTTTTTGCAGAAAAGAATAAGGAAAGAAATGAAAGGGTTTTATTGGTAGAATAATTTGGGGAAAATTTTTTATAGTTTAGTTATTGTGAAAGCACAGATGTGCAACTTTCTGTTTTTCAAAAAAAATTTGGAAAAGGTTGCTGTTTGTATTTTATTTGAATTTGAATAATGTTTTGGTATTAAATGAATTATTGAAAGAAACAAATCAATAGTTTGAACTTACAACCTTAATGGAAACAATTAATTGCTTTGATTTGAATATTTCATTTGGAAAATTGTAACATAACAAGTATGAAACAATTTGAGTTGGAATTTGTTTGAAATTAAAATGGAAAAAAACAAGAAAACAAATGAAAACAATTGGAAAACAAATGTCAAACAAATGCAATGATGATGATGATGTCATGAAGCAAAACATAAATTAGCAAAAAGCAAACATACTAAAGGTGTTTTTCATACTTGGGATGTTACAAAACGCCCCCCTTGAAGGAATCGCGCCCCGAGATTCCTACTGAGAAGAGAAAAGGTCCGGATACTTCTTGCGAAGATCCTCTTCGGTCTCCCACGTTGCCTCTTTATCGGAATGATGGGACCACTGTACTTTCAATAACTTGGTGCTCTTGTTGCGAGTCTTACGCTCGGTCTCATCGAGAATACGAATAGGGTGCTCCTCATAAGATAGATCTTCTTGCAGTTCAATGGAATCATGATCAACTGCACGATCTGGATCTTTGAAACACCTCTTGAGTTGTGACACGTGAAACACATCGTGCACCTTGGATAGCTTTTCTGGAAGTTCAAGACGATAGGCATTTTCTGCACGCCTCGAGAGAATGTTGAAAGTACCAATGTATCTTGGTGCAAGCTTTCCTTTGACACCAAAACGATGAGTGCCTCTCAGGGGAGTTACACTGAGATATGCTTTGTCACCAGGTGCATAGACCATATCCTTGTGTTTGCTGTCATAGTAGCTTTTCTGACGAGACTGAGTAATCCTCAGATTGTCACGAATGATGCGAACTTTCTCTTCGGCTTCCTTAACAATGTCAGGGCCTAAGAGTGAACGTTCACCAGCTCCAGACCAATTGATTGGACTCCTGCATCTGCGGCCATATAGAGCTTCAAATGGTGCCATGCCTAGGCTTGCCTGGAAGCTGTTGTTGTAGGAGAATTCAGCATATGGATGTAACATCCCAAGTCTGAAAAATAGCCTTTAGAATGTTTTGCTCTCTGTTATTTTGTGTTTTGCATCATGGCATCATGTTGATTGCATTTGTTTGTTTGTTTTCCATTTGTTTTCCTTTGTTTTCTATTTGAATTTCAAACCAAAATTCAAACCTTTTGTTTCATCCTTGTGATGTTACAATTTCCAAAATGTTATTTCAAATAAAACAACCAATTTGCTTTCATATCTTTCCATGTTGATCAACTAATATAATGGTGCTTTTATTTCAATCAATTAATTCTATTTCAATCCAATTTCAAATCAAATGTATTTCAAATGAGTACCTAATTGAAACCATGAAATTCACCTCAAAATTGTAATCCTTAAACACATTAATTCATAGGGGTAACCCTATTTAAATTGTTGTTTCAATATTGTGTTTTAATAATGAAAATTGTTTCTATTTGGATTCAAATACAAATATCATTTTAAAATCTCAAATTTTGAAATCCACTTTTGGAATATGGTTTCTAATTACCTAACAAGCCTAAACTAATTTTTCTGTAATTTTTATTAACTAAAAACCTAACTATTTCTTCCAAAATCAAACCTACAAAGAAAAAACAGAAAAAAGGAAAATAAGAAAAGAAAAACGCAGCAGCTAACTAACCTACCCCGAAGCCCAGCCCACTAACCTTTTCCAGGCCCGATACCTATCTCTCCTACCTCCGTACAGGTGCTGACGCATCCATGGAGGACAGCGACAGGCAACCCCTCCTGAACCACTCGATGGTCCTCCCCCCTCCTATATCTACTCCTCCTAGACCCCTCAGAAGCCCTAACCCTAGCCCCAGCCGCCACCTCCATCTCTTCCCACGATCCCCTTCTTCTCTCACGTTCTGGTTCTGAATTTTTCCTTCCCTGAACCATAGCCGGAGATGGTGGTTCATGGAGCCAAGGCTACGGTCGACGAGAGAGGCAACCTTCCCCGGGAATGGAACCGGCGGCGCACCGGCTCCAACTTCGATGTAGGCGTCCACGCCCGAGGAGGCCTGGGTCGCCGGCGCCGTGGCCTCCGTCGCCTCTGTCCGCCCTCTGCTCGACCTACGGCACCTGAACCTCGATCGCCTCCTCCTGGCCTCAGGTGATCCGCTCCCCTCCTACCCTCGCCTCTCCTCTCCCTAGGCCGCACCCCACACCACCCCAGCCGGCGCCCCCCTAGTTCCCTCCGGCGAGCAGCCGCTGCTGCCCTCGCTGCCATGCCGTGATGCGATCGGTTGCAGGTTCTGTACGTGCATTTGTTTGGTTCAGATAAAAATTCCGCTCGCACCACACCTTAACCACCCCCGTTTCCTTTCTCCTTCACAAATGCAGCAGCAGCCGCACTGGCAGAGGCCCTGTGCGCGCAGCCTCAGGTTGCAGGGTCGAATCCCCCCAACCCCACCTTTTTCTCTTTATTGTTCAGTGCAAATTTCGTGAGCCTTATCCTCACCGCTGCTCCCTCTCTATCACAACTCGATCCACCACCCTACTGGTTCTGTTCCCCCAGCGTAGCAGGAGGTGCAGGGATCAATTCCCACCCCCTGCACAATTAAAAAAACTTTTTGTTTTGCAATGTTTTGGTCCTAGAACTTATAGGAAATCACACCTAGGCCCATGGTATAAAATCTAGACCCCTGAAATAATATTTCCAAGTCCCTAATAAGTTAAAAATGGCAGATTTGCACCCAATTTTGGAAATTGCATAAATAAATCATTCTAACTCCAATTCCAACATTTTTTATATGTTTTCAATACCAAATTAAATACTCTACCCAAATATAAAATTTGTTTACTGTTTTGAATATTTTAAATTGGTGCAAAATTTGAAAACTTGTCAAATTCACTTAAATTTGCAAAATTCATAACTTGCTCATAAAAATTCCAAATTTCACAAACCAAATATGTTTTCCAATCAATTTTTCATGTACTTTCCAAATATAAATTTTGTTTGCTGTTTTGAATAATTTAAATTGCTGAAAACAACTGTTTCCTATGTATTGCAATTAAAATTGCCAAAATAATAACTTGCTCATTTTAAATCCAATTTCCACAAATGAAATATGTTTTCCATGCAAAATTAAACCACCTTTTCAAATATAATTTTTGTTTTCTGTTTTGAATAATTAAAATTGCCTAAACCATTTAATTCTTGTTTAATGCAATTAAAAAGTGTTTAATATTGTTTAATTCATAATTAAATAATCCAAATTCCAATTTCAAAATGTGAAACATGTATTCCAACTAAAATTTGATAACCATTTCAAATATCAACTTTGTATTTTGTTTTGATCAAATTAACTATATGAAAACAACCCCTATTTGTATAACATCATTAAGTAACCAAATTTCCAAACTTAATAATAAATTCCCTAACTTGTTTTAACCTCTTTTCCTTGCATCTATCATTGTTATTTGTTGTTATTTTGTTGCTATCATCATGCATGCATCATGTTTAACTACTTACACCTGTTAATCAAATGTAGATCATTGCTCCAACCTAAACCATTTGCATCCATATGCAATTCTCGTTGCATATGTGTCCATTTAAATTGTGTTATCTTGTCAAGTAGGTTACTTTGATGCATCTATTAACATGACATGCATCATCCCCTGATTGTGCACTATGCCATTATATTGATTGTTTATCTTTCTGCAATGTTTGTTTGCTTCTTCCCGGATAAACGACGACGCTGAGACCGACGATACTTTCGACATCCCTTCTAAGGATTTTAGCTCAGTACCAGGCTACTGGGTTTTGCAGGCAAGTTATCACTCACATGAACCACCGTGTTCCTTTCAACATTGGTTACCGATACTTTCCGTTGTTCTTTTCTGCTAGCCTTAGTAGTAGTTGTTCTGTTACGAACCCATCACATGAATCCCTTAAACCTGATATTGCCTCATCTCCCTTCCTACAACCATTGTTTGAGCCCGTGTCTTACTAGCATGCTTAGGTTGCTTTTGCTCGAGTCTGTTATCCGTTACTTTCTGTTACTACTCTATTACGTTGTGGGGGCTCGATGTTTAATCAATCAATCATGCTAATGTTACTATTAATAATAAATTTGATGATAAGGCACCGGCAGGAGGCCCATGAGAGGTTTTGAAGCCTGCTAGTGTCGACCCTAATAGGAAAAGGGTCTTGTCTACTGATCCATGATGAGCGCACTACCCGCATTTGGGAAGCGAGTATGGGCGCCCCCCTCAACTTGACCTGATTCGCATCTCGTCCAAATCGCCTCATTTAGTTCGTGTTTTCCATTTGCCGCATGCATGTTTTTGCGAGCCCAGGCCAGGGTGGAACTTTCGTAGTCGGCATATAGGGGGACACGGTCTTAGAGTGCTATGAGGGTCCCTTTTCTTCGGGGCTTGATTAGCCGTGCGCCCAAGGTTCTTTGGGCTTGATGCGAGGAATGGTTGGTTGTGTAGAGTACCCCGCTTGGTGGAAGTGCATTTCCATCTGGCGGGTTATTCTTGAGTGTACGGCCAAATTGGTGCAACCCTGCAGGGATAATCTTCTCGAGAAGCCGTGTTTTCCGCGGTTATGGATTACTTGGTGAAAGTACTGGCTAACAAGTACTCAGGACAACTCAAACTAATGATTCACAATCTCACCCAATGATTAACAATTTGACTAGTAATAGGCTTATTGACACAATAATCTGAACCATCATTATATCAACTGTGTGAGTTATCCTCGGATTGCTTCTTTGGATAAGGGGCGAGATCCAGGATGGGTTTGCTTGAAGTTATCTTTCAGTTGGTTACAATCCTCGATCTTATCTCCTTTCTGTTAGTTGGAAGTTATAGAATCTCTGTAGTTGGTTAGTGCAGCCAGTTGCAGCATCTTTTATATCCCTTTCTTCCGTTGAACCCAAGGCATCTGTGCTTGGTGTTGACGGGTTACACTTTGGTGAACTGTGAGTCTTGCTTGCCAGTACGTTGGTGTACTGACCCCTTTGGGGCTGTGGTTTACGCAGACGACGTTTCCGAGGATCTACATGGTGGCTACTACGTGGAGTTCGACGAGACTGCTGACGAGTAGATAGCGGACCCGGGCAGGATCCGAGACTTCGTGGATGGGCTCCGTCCGTTTGTTTCCGGCCTCTTAGGCCTATTTGGTTCTTGTCTGTACTCAGACATGTTGAATGCTTCCGCTGGATTGTAATGATGTATTGTTGGGGCAGGTGCCCTCTGAATGATTGTATTTGCTATCTCTGCTCTAATGAGAGCCATTTGCAACTTATTTCAATCTTTTGTGTCGTAGAGATCTGTTGTGATATCACTTGTTAAACGCCGTTGACGTACCATGTGTGTATGTTTGAAGTACGTCGACGGAAGTGCCTGTGATCTCTAGTGGATAGTTTACATCGACGATGGAATAGCAGAGCTTGTGTTGTCGCGCATAAGCGCAGGCCTACCAGGAAGCTGGGACGTGGGAGCAGTTATGCCCCATAATCCAAGCATCTGCTATCCAGTTCGTACGGTGAGTATCCCCTAGAAGTCAGGGTGCGACAATGGAAGACATTCCTCCCATTTCATGCCAAAGGAGAGACCACATGCTCTGAGCATATCCTCGAGAATCTGATTGACTCTTTCGACTTGCCCTTGAGACTGAGGGTGATAGGCTGTGCTGAACAGAAGTTTGGTGCCCAATGCTTCTTGAAAGCTTTTCCAGAAATGAGAAGTGAAGATGCTTCCACGGTCTGAGCTTATTTCCAATGGAACACCATGAAGAGGAACAATCTTTGCTGTGTAGAGGTCTGCTAACTGGCTAGCTGAGATTGTCTCTTTGACAGGAAAGAAATGAGCTACTTTAGTGAGTCGATCAATGACAACGAAGATTGCATCGTTGCCCTTCTTGGACTTTGGAAAACCAGTGACGAAGTCCATTTCAATCATGTCCCACTTCCACTCAGGGATTTTCAGAGGTTGGAGAAGACCGGTTGTTTTCTGATGGACTGCCTTAACACGTTGACAAACGTCGCATTCAGAAACGTATTGAGCAATTTCACGTTTCGTGCCAGGCCACCAGTACAGTGTCTTGAGGTCCTGGTACATCTATGTACTTCCAGGGTGTATGGAGAGAGGAGTTTCATGAGCCTCCTTGAGAATGACATCTTTGAGACTTTGAACTTGAGGAACTGCAATGCGTCCTTCGAAGAACACAGTTCCCTTGTCATCAACTGAGAAAGAGTTAAATTTCTCCTTGCCTTCTTTGATGTGTTCTACCATCTTCTTGATTTCAGCATCACGAAGTTGTTCAGAACGAATCTTGTCCTCGAGAGTTGGACTGGCTGTCAAGTTTGCAAGATAGCCTTGAGGAACAAGACCAAGGTTGAGCTTCTGAAATTCTTCATGAAGAGGAGGTTGGCTTTCCATGATCATGAGATTATTGCAATACGACTTGCGACTGAGAGCATCGGCCATAACATTAGCCTTGCCTGGAGTGTAAGAAATGGTAAGATCAAAGTCTTTAATCTTTTCAATCTATCTCCTTTGCCTAAGGTTTAGATCTGGTTGAGTGAAGATGTATTTCAGACTCTTATGATCGGAAAAGATTTCAGTGCGATTACCCAACAAGTATTATCTCCATTTCTTGAGGGCAAACACAACTGCTGCAAGTTCAAGATCATGAGTGGGATAATTGAGCTCATGTGCGTTCAACTGACGTGAAGCATAAGCCACAACTTGACGTTCTTGCATAAGAACTGCACCTAAACCTTGGAGAGAAGCATCACAGAATATCTGGAAAGGTTTGGATGGATCTGGGCCAACCAAAACTGGTGTAGAAGTGAGTTTAGTCTTCAGGAGATTGAAACTTTCATCACATTGTGGAGACCAAACGAACTTCTTGTCCTTCCTTGTGAGATCTGTGAGAGGTTTGGCAATCTTGGAGAAGTTTTGGACGAAACGACGGCAATAGCTAGCCAGGCCAAGAAAACTTCTTACTTGCTTCACCGTCTTTGGAGGTTTCCAATCAACAATTGCTTTAACCTTTTCTGGATCAATGGCTATGCCCTTGGCAGAGATGACATGACCAAGGTAAGCAACTTCTGAAATCCAGAACTCACATTTGGAGAACTTGGCATATAGACGATGCTCGCGAAGTTTCATGAGAGTGAGACGAAGATGTTCTTCATGCTCTTCCTCAGATTTTGAATAGACAAGAATGTCATCAAGATATACCACAACGAACTTGTCGAGGTATTCATGGAAGACAGAATTCATGAGTCGAGAGAATGTCGCCGGTGCATTGGTGAGACCAAAGGACATGACGGTGAATTCATATAGACTGTAGCGAGTGGTGAAGGCTGTCTTTGGAATATCCTCTTTTCTGATCTTTATTTGATGGTAACCCATTCTCAATTCCAACTTGGAGAATATTGAGGCTCCAGCAAGTTGATCAAAAAGATCATCGATATGAGGAATTGGATACTTGTTTTTGATGGTTTTCTCGTTAAGAGGACGATAGTCAACAACGAGTCTCTTTGTGTGATCCTTCTTTGCAACGAACAGAGTTGGGCAACCCCAAGACGAGGAACTAGGTTGAATGTAACCTTTTTCCATGTACATATCAATTTGTTCCTTTAACAACTTCAGCTCGGGAGTTCCTATCTTGTAAGGATGCTTAGAGATTGGAGCAGTACCTGGTTCAAGTTCGATCACGAACTCAACAGCTCTGTCCGGAGGCATCCCTGGCGACTCTTCTGGAAAGACGTCAGGGAATTCGCAAACCACCGGAACATTCTCAAGTGAAGGTAGAGGTTTTGCATCGAGGTTGCACAGCTGAATGGAACTTGATTCATTTGGAGAATAGATTATCTGGCCCGAAGGGTGGAACAGAGTTATTGACTTTTGAGCACAGTAAATCCTTGCTTTATTAGCTTTCAGCCAATCCATACCAAGAATGACATCAATGTCAGAACTTCCCAGCAACATGAGTGAAGCAAGGAAAATGTGGCCTCCAATTAGGATTTGATTGTCCTTACTTATCTTGGAAGTCAACATTTGAGATCCCGGGGAGTGAACAGTGATTTGATTGCTTAGTGGAATCACAATTAGGTTGTTTGTTGTGACAAATGTTTTTGACACAAAAGAATGCGATGCTCCGGTATCAAACAACACTTAAGGTGGAAAAGAGTTTACGGGTAATATACCAAGAACGACGTCAGGAGCTTCCTCAGCTTTGTCGATCTTGACATGATTCACCCTTGCGGTCCTCCCGACAGGCCTGTTGTTGGAGTTGAAGGCCTTAGGCGGGGGAGCACGCACCATTGCCTGGTTTGTGTTGGGACGAGGTGGTGGTGGAGGTAGCTTCCTCTGCGTGCACTTGTCGGCGTAGTGCCCCGTCTGCTTACACTTGTAGCAAGTGACGACACGAGGAGGCCCTGGCCTTGGCTGCCCCATCGAAGCCCTCTGATCATGCATCTGAGCAGGGTTGGGTGGGCGGGGAGCGAAGCCTGGAGAAGCTTGGGCATATGGAGCCCTAGTGACAGCACCATTTGGCACCCAGATGCGGCGCTTCTGCGGAGGGGTGGTCATGTTGGAGGAGGAACCACCCTCACGCGAGTGCTTGCGAGACTCCTCGAACGCCTTGCGCCCATTTTCTTCATTGAGCGCGGTGTTAACGAGATCCTCGAAGTTGTTGGCCTTGACGTTTGTGAGGGCATACTTGAGTTCCGGGTTAAAACCTCTGCGGAACCTTGCCATCTTCTTAGCCTCAGTGGACACCTCATCACCAGCGTAACGAGCGAGGCGATTGAACTCACTCTGATAGCCGATGACGTCCAACTTGCCCTGCTTGAGTGAGCAAAACTCTTCACGCATCCTTTCCATGAGTCCATCCGGAATGTGGTGCTTCAGGAAGGCTTCCTTGAAACAAACCCACGTGATTGGAAAGCCAGCTCTCATGGCCTGGTAGTTTTCCCACCAAGTAGCTGCCTGACCCTTCAGCAGATAGGAGGCATACTTGACCTTGTCTTCCTCAACAACGTGAGCAATCTCCAGAGCCTTAGCTATCTCACAGATCCAGTCATCAGCGTCCAGAGGCTCGCGTGTGGCCACGAAAGCTCTCGGACCCAGACTGAGGAACTCCTTGATGCTGACTCGTGGAGCCGTCTGGTTGTTGTGCTGATTAGTCTGAAACTGGGCCATCTGTGCCATGACTTGGGTCATGTGAGTCAACAGCTCCGTGATTGGCGGTGGCTCAGGCGGGTTGTTCCTTGTTGGCGGCATCCTGAATGGAAATGCATTTTAGCACAACAATAGAAAAGGATAGACTTGGAAACCGAAAGAGATATTATTCCGACGCATGAATAGATAACCAACAGGTACATCATCACATGTTCAAATACATCAGAATATCCAACACACCATAAATGGTTCGAATGCCAAAGGATAACTAAACATAGCTAAGAATGGATACATCGGTACTCCCATGCTCATCACGCAGGACGACGACTAGGAGTACGGCGAGAGGTACGGTGAGGAGCACGCCCACGAAAGTAGGTAGAACGACGATCCACGTAGATCTGACGTGGTCTGAGAGTGACTCTAGGTGTGGTGAAGTACATAGCGTCGACTCCCTGTGCTCCAAAGCGTGGAATCCCAGTGTAACCATCACCGAGGTTAAGTAGTGGACCTCTGATCGGCTCGTAACCTCCAGCATCTGGCAGAGGACGACCAACTGGCTGATCGAAACGTGCAAAGCGCTCGTCTCCAACAAAGTGTGTGGTGTACGTTGCCAGACGAGTCAAAGCAAGGTAGAGCTGCTCTCTGACTGAAGCCAACTCCTGAGATAGTGTGCTGGCAACTGCGTCGCTGTACCTCACAAACTGAGCGGTGGTGTGCAGCCTGGAGTTATCATGCTCGTAGACATCCAAGTTGTCGTAGAGAGTGAAGTGATCTCCCTCCGAAGTGATGTAACCACGGGGGATGTGGCGATAGATAGAATCGTCAAATCCCCAGTAGTCAGCACGAAGGACGGTGAGACTCACATAAGCTGCCTGCTGCACAGCCATATCCACTGTGGAACCTACTGCCTCGTAGCGGTGGACTACGCTCATGCCATCATATGATAGAATGTAGAAGATAGCCTGGTAGTAGGTCTGGTCAAACTCTCGCTGCTGCTCGTAGACCTGGTACTCTGGTGCCCAACGGAACCCCAGAAAAGTGACCATGTCTCTCAGCATCTCTGGATAACCGGCAGTGCTCTCGCAACGAGTCATACGAACCACCTGCGGGTAGAACCTGAGATCCATCTGCAGAGGATCGGGGAAGCTTTGATTAGACGCCGGTAGAAGAACTGAAGTGGCAAGCAACAACAAGGTTTGAACGGACGAAAAGGATGTTGAGAAGAACAGGATATCGAAGCAACATTGGGGAAACACGAGACCAAACACTCCTGAGGTACTACGGAAAACCCCATCCGGGCTTCTAAAGGATAAATATCTACTGCTTAAGGAATAGAGGATCTGCTTCCGGGGCTTACACGCCTCCGTTCTCAATCGTGAGTAGGCAACATGATAAATCATGTCACAACCACCTCCATTCCTATGGTCTAGTAGATATAACTATCCTAGAGAAACCAGGATACGTGAAACCCTAACTTGAAAGTTTAGATGAGAAGAGAAAACAACGTTGCACTTCCTTACCAGAAAAGGGAGGGTGGGTGGGGAAAGAAATAAAAGAACAGAATTCCTACCCTCACGTTTCATTTTTCCTATATAGCTACAAAATAGTTTCTAGACTCAACTGCGACCAGTAAAACGGATCCTACAGGCAGACAGGCTATGATACCATTTGTCGCACCCGGACTTCTAGAGGATACTCACAGTCCGCTAAACAGTAGAAAAATGGCTTACGGGGCATACCGGCACCCGCATCTCAATATGAGCAGGCCAACACGTAAACGTGTGACAACCATTCTCTACTATCCATCGTCTGCGTAAACCATCCCATAGAAATCCGACTACATCCATTGATGTACTTCATAACATACACACATGGTACGTCAACGGCATTTGAACAATTGATATCACAACATATCTCTAAGACACAAAAGATTGAAATAAGTTGCAAATAGCTCTCACTAGAGCAGAGATAGCAAATACAATCATCCAGAGGACACATGTCCCAACAATTCATCATTACATCACAGCGGAAGCATCCAAAGTGTCTGAGTACAGACAAGATCAAAATAGGCCTAAGAGGCCGGAAACGAAAAGACGGAGCCCATCCACGATGTCTCGGATCCTGCCCGGGTCCGCTATCTACTCGTCAGCAGCCTCGTCATACTCCACGTAGTAGCCACCATGGGGATCCTCGGAAACGTAGTCTGCGGAAACCACAGCCCCAAAGGGGTCAGTACATAAACGTACTGGCAAGCAAGACTCACAAGATACCAAAGTGTACCCGGCAACACCAAGTACAGATGCTTTGGGTTCAACGGAAGAATAGGTGATACAAAAGTGCGGCAGCAGGCTGCTCTAACCAACTACAGAAACACGCTACAACATCCGGCTAAAAGAGAGGGATAAGATAGCGTATCGTAACCAACTATCACTATCCTCAAACAAACCCATCCTGGATCTCGTCCCTTATCCAAAGAAGCAATCCGAGGATAACTCACACAGTTGGATTAATGATGGTTCAAGTTATTGTGTCAATAAGACTATTACTAGTCAAGTTATCATTAGTTAGGTGTAAGTTGTTCTGAGTACTTGTTAGCCAGTACTTTCACCAAGTCAACCATAACCGCGGAAAACACGGCTTCTCGAGAAGATTTAACCCTGCAGGAATGCACCAATTTGGCCGTACACGTAAGAATAACCCGCCAGATGGAATGGCCCTTCCACCAAGCGGGGCACTCAACACAACTCAACTCTTCTTCGCATCAAGCCCAAAGAACCCCGTGCAATTGAGCGCACGGCTAATCAAGCCCCACGAAGAAAAGGGGACCCTCATAGCACTCTAAGAACGTGTCTCCCTAAATGCCGACTACAAAAGTTTCCACCCTGGCCTCGGGTTCGTACCTGCATATGCGTGCGGCAAATGGAAAACCCGAACTAAATGAGGCGATTTGGACGAGATGCGAATCGAATCAAATTGAGGGGGGCGCCCATACACGCTTCCCACATGCGGTTAGTGCGCTCATCATGGATCAGTAGACAAGACCCTTTTCCTAATTAGGGTCGACACTAGCAGGCCTCAAAACCACGTCGGGCCTCCTGCCGGTGCCTTATCATCAAATTAGCATTACCTCAAACATTAACAGGTTGTTGTTTAACATCGAGCCCCAGAACATAATAAACATGGTAACAGAAATAACGGACAACAGACTCGAGCATAAACAACCCTAAGCATGCTAGTAAGACACAGACAACAAGAAATGGGGTTATAGGTGTGGAGGTGAGGCTATATCAGGGTTACAGGATAACATGTGATAGGATCGGAACACAAGCAACGAATCTTAAGGCTAGCAGAATAGACAACGGAAAGTATCAATATCCAGTGTGGAAAGGACACAATGGTTCATGTGAGTGAATACTTGCCTGCAAACTCAGCCGCCTGGTACTGAGCTAACTCCTCAGAAGTAGTGTCGTAAACCTCGTCTGTCTCAGCGTCGTCGTCTATTCGAGAAGAAGCAAACAAACAACGCAGAGAGACAAACAATCAATAACATGGCATAATGCACAATCATGGGATGATGCATGACAATTTAATTGATGCATCAAAATAAGCTAGTTGACATGATAACATGTTTAAATGGACCCATATGCAATTTGGATTGCATATGGAAAGCCCATGAATTAAGGTTGTATTAAATGATCTACAAATAACCAACATGTGAAAGTGGATTAGCATGATGCATGGATGAGGAAAACAGAAAGAAAACAACAATAGATTCAAATTGAAAAGGTGTTTACCAAGTTTGAAATTTTTATTTATTAAGTTATGAAATTTTGTCTCCTTAAATGGGTTACACAAGCATTTGTTGTTTTCACCCATTTTAATTGTTCAAAATAAATAACAAAATTCATATTTGAAAAGAACACAAAATTTTAGGTGGAATACATGTTTCATTTGTTGGAAAAGGGATTAAAATGAATTAATTATGAATTAAACAAGTTTAAACAAGATTTAAATGAATTTAATTCAAGTATGAAATTATTTGAATTTTTATTTATTCAAAGCATTAAATAAAATTCATATTTGAAAATATTATATTTTTCTGGTTTGAAAACATATTTTATATGTTCAAAAAGAATTTAATTTGACCAAGTTATGAATTTAGCAATTTTAAATGATTTAAACAAGGTTTAAATTATTTAACCAATTTTAATTATTCAAAACATGAAACAAAGTTTATATTTGGAAAGGTGGTTCAATTTTGCATGGAAAACATATTTCATATGTTGAAAAATGGATTTAAAATGAGCAAGTTATTAATTTGACAATTTTCAATGCATTAATTAAGAAACAGTTGTTTTCAGCAATTTAATTTATTTAAAACAGAACATTAAGTTTATATTTGCAAAGTTCATGAAAAATGGAATGGAAAACATATTTAGTTTGTTGAATTTGGAATTTTTATGCCCAAGTTATGAATTTTGCAAAATTAAATGAATTAAACAAGGATTCAAATATTTCACCAATTTAAAATATTCAAAACAGTAAACAAAATTTATATTTGGGTAGAGAATTTAATTTGGTATGGAAAACATATTTAAAATGTTGAATTTGGAGTTGTAATAATTTAGTTGTGGATTTTTAAAGCTTAGGGGGTGTTCTGCCATTTTATTTAGTAGCCAGGGACTTAGAAATTATTTACAGGGACTAAGAAAAATACTAGCAGGGACTTGTGTGCGAATAGGGAATTGTTCCGGACCTAGAAAATAAAATAGGAAAAGATGGGTTAATTGCGCAGGGGGGATTCGATCCAATAACCTCCTGCATGTGTGTGCGCTGCGCTAGCCACTGGGGTGGTAATCGGTTGGTGTCAGATACTGCACGCGCTGGTTTTTGAGGTACCGCTTCGGGCTTGCACCAATTCTGACGAAACTGAACGGAACGAGACGACGAGGGGATGCTGTGCGCGGTCCAGTACAGGGAGGGGCAAGGTGGGTGCGTGCGAGTGAGTTTCTGGAGGAGGGAAAAGAGAGAGGGAAAAGGGGGGTGATCACCTCGGGCTCGTCGAGCGGAAACAGCGACGAGGAGGAGATGGCGGGGCGGAGCAGGTGGCGGCGACGGCGGCTTGGCGGCGGCGCTCCGAGGCCTCCCAGCCACCGCGGCGGGGTCGAGGAGGAAGGGGACGGCACGAGGATTCGATTCCCGTGCCTAACCTGCGAGGAGGAGGTCCATTGGAGCGGCGATCGCCAGAGTTCAGGGCGGTGGCGGTGGTGATGGTGCAGAGACAGAACAGCGGGAGAGAGAGGGGGAAGAAAGGAGGAAATGGCGGCGGGGGAGAGAGGTGGAGGAGCTAGGGCAGAGGGTGGAGGCCTAGGGCATGGATATAAAGGGGAGGAGGAGCGTTGTTGTCCGTTCCTCCCCTCTGAAACCCGACGTGGACACCTCCGATCCTCTACCGTACAGAGGTAGGAGGAGAGGGGGTACGCAGGCCGGTGGGGATGGTGGGCTGGCCCAAATGGGCTGGCCTGCCCCCTCTCCCTCTACTTTGTTTTATTTTATTTTTTTTGATTCTTTTTTTTGCAGAAAAGAATAAGGAAAGAAATGAAAGGGTTTTATTGATAGAATAATTTGGGGAAAAAATTTATAGTTTAGTTATTGTGAAAGCACAGATGTGCAACTTTCTGTTTTTCAAAAAAAAATTGGAAATGGTTGTTGTTTGTATTTTATTTGAATTTGAATAATGTTTTGGTATTAAATGAATTATTGAAAGAAACAAATCAATAGTTTGAACTTACAACTTTAATGGAAACAATTAATTGCTTTGATTTGAATATTTCATTTGGAAAATTGTAACATAACAAGTATGAAACAATTTGAGTTGGAATTTGTTTGAAATTCAAATGGAAAAAAACAAGAAAACAAATGAAAACAATTGGAAAACAAATGTCAAACAAATGCAATGATGATGATGTCATGAAGCAAAACATAAATTAGCAAAAAGCAAACATACTAAAGGTGTTTTTCATACTTGGGATGTTACAGATACGAGAAGTCTCTTGTGTTCCCAACACACCCAATATACTTGTCAGGTATATAGGTGCACTAGTTCGGCAAAGAGAGAGTAAAATACAAGCAGTATGGATGATTATAAGTGACAATAACAATCTGAAATAAATATGGCAGCATGCAAACATGTAGTAGAACAGGCGGAAAACGGTGTTTCAATGCTTGGAAATAAGGCCTAGGGATCCTACTTTCACTAGAGGACACTCTCAACAATGAAAACATAATTGAATGCATAAATATCATTTCTTCACTATGCTACTCTGAACCACTCTCCGGTCGAATAATGAACACCAGTCATTGCGTAGGGCTTTAACAGCACTCCTCAGAGTAAGCACTTTCCCAACCAAGTAACCCCCATGCTATCACCATGGGACCCAGATGGTTCCACGCAAACACCACAATTTCATAGGTTCATCTTCCAACACAAGATATAAATATCATGCTAAACCACAGGGTGCACACACTATCACCTTTACCCCGTGATCAAAGTCTTTACGGAGATAACAAAACCACTTGAGTAGCATAACGGATGAAGATAAATCTACATATTCAACTAGATTACAAAGCTCATTATCACATAAAGATCACACCATGGGAGAGAGAGATGAACCACATAGCTACCAATAGAGCCCTCAGCCTCGGGGGAGAACTACTCCCTCCTCATCATAGGAGACATCAACGGCGATGGAGAGGGCAGTGGAGTCAATGGAGATGGCTTCCGGGGGGAACTTTCCCGTCTCGGCAGGGTGCGAGAATAGAGATCTGTCCCCCGAAACTTGTCGATGGCGGCGGTGGAGCTACGGATGTATTTTGCGGAAAAGGTCGATTCTCTTAGGGTTTCTGCATCGTGGAGTATATATGGGCGAAAGGGCGATACCGGGAGGTGGCCAGGGGGCCACACCCCTAGGTGGAGCGGCTAGGGGGACCCGCGCCACCCCATGGTGTGGCCACTCTGTGGCCCCCCTCCGGGGCTCTTCGGGGCTTATGGAAGCTTCTGGGACTTTTACGACTTCTGGCTTTCGAATTTTCCAGTTCCAAGAATATTTTCAGAACAACTTTTCTGAAACTAAAAACAGCAGAAAACAGGGAACTGACTCTGTGGCATCTTGTTAATAGGTTAGTCCCAGAAAACGTGTAAAAATGACATAAAGTGTAAACAAAACATGTGGGAAACAACATGAAAACAACATGGAATATCAGAAATTAGGGATACGTTTATGACGTACCAAGCATCCCCAAGCTTAGTTCCTACTCGTCCTCGAGTAGGTAAACGATAAAACAAAATAATTTCTAAGGTGACATGCTACTATTATAAACTTGATCATTATAATGTAAAAACATATGTACGATGAGATCATACAACTTCAAACACAAACATGATAAATAGAACTTTGATAATAAAGCATAGAAATAAATAAAGGATCATGGATAATAATGCAAAGAAAGATAAACGTTTGTTTCAAGTATAGAGAAAGCATGGCAAAGTGTTATTTTGCTAGTCCTTAAGAGTGGGACAAAATAAATGCCAGGACACCTTCAAAGTTCATGACGAATACTAGAGCAAATAATTTAAGAACAAATAATATCACATCATGAAGTAATTGTTGATGTTTATGGGACAAATGCACATAGAACTCAGAATGGCAAAAATGCTCTCTGAATTGTGCATAAAGTTAGAAGATGGAGACTCAACATAAAAGTAAAAGAATGGCCCTTCACAGAGGGAAGCAGGGATCACTCATGTGCTACAACTTTTTATTTTATTAAACAGAGGTATTAAAACTTTGACACTGTGGAGGAGTGTCTAGTTTTTTTAGGAGAGGTGTATGTTAATGTCAACAAATGGTAAACAAACAATACAGTATGTCACAAGCCAACTGGATTCACAAGAGAGGCTCCCATGGTGAAGGACGCAACTAGTGTAGAAGGTCATCCCTCTTTCTCTTATGTTTACACAATTATGCTTTGACTGATAAATCAGGGGCAAAAATAGTGAAGAGAATTAGTTTGTATTAATTTGGGGCTGGGCACCCTGCTGCCATCTCTTCTATCATTTGGATAAGCGGATGAAGACACTAGTCCAGGGTGTGAAATCCAATCAACAAGTGGGATAAAGATTCTCTATTGACGTCCTCATGAGCAAAAAGAAGAACACAAAACAGGATTAATTTTGAAGGTTTTAAAGGGAACACATGAGCAATTTACTTGGAGTGGCAGCTAAATACCACATGTAGGTAGGTATGGTGTACACAATGGGAAAACTTTGGTTTAAGGAGTTTGGATGCACGATTAGAGCTCATACTCAGTACAGGTGGAGGCTAGCAAAAGACTGGGAGCGACAAATCAAGAGAGCATAAGAGTCATAATCATGCATAACGACATAAACATCATTAATTAAAGCATAAACGGTATCACAAGTTCAAAAACTAAGTGGTCATGGAGGCTATTCGTGACTATTTTGTAGTCATAAACATGGTGTGAGCATGCGCCAAGTCAACCCAATAAAACATTCGAAACAGAATACCATAGATTGATGCTTTACTATGACAAGAACAACTCATGAATCTTTCAATGGCATATTAAACGCTCTCGGCTATTTAAGGCTATTCATGCTACTCAAAAAACACAAGGATTTAAAATTAAAATAACATTTAGCATGGCATGAAAAAGTTCTAGCCACAGTCTATACAAGTTTCTACTCGCACCGTTATAAATTCTACATCAAGTTGTTTCTTTTCCCAACAAGCATCATACAAAATATCTTTTAACAAAAAATCTATACACGATACAGTAGGAAAACATGAGAGTACTCACATAAAATTACTAAAACTAACATCTTTGAATAAGAGATGCATGAAAACAAGGGCTAAACTCTGTACTAGCAAAAACTGAAAACTCACAGAACAATAAGAAAGAAAACTAGAGTGTTCTAAGCAATGAAAACGGAGCGTGTCTCTCTCCCACACAAGTATGATATGATCCAACTATTTATTACAGCAAAGAAAACCAAACAAACTGAAAAATAAACATAAAAGATGCTCCAAGTAAAGCACATAATATGCGACCGAATAAAAATATAGTTTCACTAGAAGTGACCTGATAATTTGTTGATGAAGAAGGGGATGCCTTGGGAATCCCCAAGCTTAGACAGTTGAGGCTTATTGGAATTTGCTGGGATGTACCACAGGGCCATCCCCAAGCTTAGGCTATTCACTCTTCTTAATCACATCATATCATCCTCTTCTCTTGACCCTTGAAAACTTCCTTCACACCAAACTTCTCTCAATCTTCATTAGCAACGTTACTGCACTAGAAATAATAAATTCACATGGTTCAGTTTAAACACAATACTAGCACTAAAAAACACATTATCTACTGTCACAACTTATTTTAAAACTCTTTTTCTCAAAAGAACACTAAAAGAAAGAGATTAAGATGCAAATGCAATAATTGGCCGAAATCTGTCAAAACAGAACAACAGGTAAAGATCGATTTTTTAGAAAATCTTTTGTTGCTCAAATCAAAAAGTGGTCAACTAAGATTGACTATATAGCCAAGGATTAAGCACAAAAAGGTCAGGTTATTTTGAATTATCTGCAATTTTATACGTATTTAACAGTGGACAGAAGAAATCTGGTTCCTGCGTAGAAATCCGAAATATAGTGTGAACTTTCCACTAGAGGCTTTACTTGGCTCAACAAAAACACAAAAGAAAAGATACAGCGGGATTGCTAAGGAAATAGAAAACACCCAGGTGCAAAGCACACAAAATAAACAAAGGAAAACTGAATTAAAACGTAGATATAAAACGGGTTGTCTCCCAGTAGCGCTTTTCTTTAACACCTTTCAGCTAGGCACAATGAATTTTAAAAGATGCTCACATCAGAATAAGAGTTGAAGAACAATAAGAGAGCATCAAGAAGCAAATATAAAACACATTTAAGTATAACCCACTTCCTATGAAAAATAATCTTGCAGAAAACAAGTCATGAAAACACAAAGCAACAAGCATAGGAAAGCAAAATAAGTGCAACTTCAAAATTTTAAACAAAAAGAGAGGAAACTTAATATTGTTGAGATGCATAAAACTATGTTTCCATCTCTCATAATAACTATAAGTAGCATCATGAATAAAATTAACAATATAACTATCACATGTAACATTCTTATCATGAGCCACATGCATAAAAGAATTATTACTCTCCACATAAGCATAGTCATTCTTATTAATAACAACGGGAGTATGATTATCATAAAGAACTCGAACATGATAGACAATTTTCATATTAAAGAGATGGTTTTTGGTAATCCCACCATAACTATGGCAAGTTTCATGAGGATGATTGTAATTATAGCCTATGTTATAACTTTCTTTATAATAATTATCAAAGACTGGAGGCATATTGAAATCATAATTAATTTTCTCCCCAATAGTAGGTGGACTAAAAACATCATATTCATCATTGCAATCATCATCTATTGGAGTCATAGTATCATCACAAGCAATAAAATAGTTGTCTTCCAAAATGCGTTCATTTGTAAACATATCATCATTTTTACTAGTAGGAGATGTATCAAGCATATAATCATTAATAGCAAAGGGATTTTCAAACACATAATCCAAAAGTTTAGAGCTTTCTATATCATCATTGGAGAGAACATGGAAGGTACTAATAGTACATCAATTATTATCATCATTTTCAGAATTGGTACCAAGCAAATTTTCAATATCAAAAGTAGTGTGTTTCTCCCAATCATGATCACTTTCATAAATAACAGGCATAGGAAAATCATCGAGTTCAGACTCATCAGCAAAAGCTGTAATATGAGAAACATGCTTAGGGGGAGATACCATTACCTCTCTCTTTTTACTCCTCTTCTTCTTCTTCTTCTTCTTCTTCTTATTCTTCCCCTCTTTAGGAGGGAGAGGCTTAAAAGGGAGCTTCTCCACATACCTTGGTTTATTATAAAAAACAATAGAAATAACTTTGGAGGATTTCTCCTCTTCATTAATAAGAACAAAACACATATTAGTCCTGTTATATTTTGGTAAAGTCTCCACTTTTATAATATTTTGTATGTAAGTATTTGCATGGCAATTATCAACACAATAAAGATGGCATCCATGCAAGACACTATTCATATCAAAAGCACTCATATCTATCAAATAAGTTTTTCTTAATAACTCTTCACACCCAAAAAATAATGTAAGTTCATCATGCTCATTAGGGGTGATCATTTCATCACAATACAAACTTGCAGTACTCATAGGATTCGAAAGGCTACTATCATGGCATGAGCATTGGAAATTAAAATGACCCACTTTATAACAAAGTTTACAAATAAAAGGATAGAGGGCACAAACTTTTTCACCAAGATCATCTAGATCCCTACTCCACATTCTAATTTTCTCATTCCTATGATGGATACAATAATGTTCTTCCATTTTATTCTTTTCACAAGGTCTAAGTGCTCCACAAAAATTAACATGCTTATAAGAAATAGTACTTTTAGAAGTTTGAGCATGTTTATTGCAATCATAAATAACAATTTCATTTTCCATGCAAGTGTCTCTAAAAGGTTCATTATATATGTCCCAATTTCCTTTAGGAATATTAAGATAAGAAGAAAAGGATCTATACCAACGAACAACTATTTGAGGATCAAGACCATATTTAGAATTAAGCTCATGAAAATTAGCAGTTTTAGCAAAAGTCTTAATGCAATCATACTCATAGTTTATACCCGACTCTTTACCTTTGTTGTTATTCCAATCTTCACTATTGATTCGAATCCTCTGAAAAAGATCCCACTTAGCTTCAACCTTCTTACTACAAAAAGAACCCTCTGAACATGCATCTAGATAATCCTTCCAATGTCCTGAAAGCCGTGCATAAAAATTAGTAACAATTATTTCCTCAGGAAGTTCATGGTTAGGACATTTGAGTATTAATGTTTTCTGTCTTCCCCAAGCTTGGGCAATGCTTTCTCCATCATGAGGCCAAATATTATAAATGTATTCCTATCTAAATATAGTTCATGAGAAGGATAAAATTTAGAGTAAAAGAGAGATTCAAGTTCCTTCCACTCCAAATGATGAGGATCATCTAGTAGTTTATACCACTCCCTTGCTTTGTACTCAAGTGACAAAGGGAATAGCCTCATCTTAACCTGGTTCAATGAGATATCTGCACACTTGAATAACTCGCATAATTCATGCATAAAGTGTAAATGATCACTAGGATGGACAGTTCCATCTCCAAAATAACGGTTATCTAAGACAAGTTCAACAATTTTCTTGGGTATTTTAAAAGGAATGCTTTCATTAGGAGGATTTAAAATATCACAAGCATCATTAGGTTTATCACACATGGGAGATAAAGTATCATCAAAGCAAATTTTCTCCTCTAAAGCTGGAAAACTAAAAAGTTTATAAAAACTAGCTTCCCCAAGCTTAGAATTTTACATAGTACTAGAAATAATGGTATCCAAATAATTAATGCTAATAACATTGGTACTAGAATGCAAATAAAGCTCTCTCATATTTTTGTTGTTTTCCATTAAGACTAACTAGTAAAAACAAAAACAAGCAACAAGTAAAAATAAGCCTAACTAGTGAAATTGAGAAACAAAGAGATATAATTGC
Organism: Alopecurus myosuroides; assembly: GCA_028641055.1. Classification (NCBI taxonomy): domain Eukaryota; kingdom Viridiplantae; phylum Streptophyta; class Magnoliopsida; order Poales; family Poaceae; genus Alopecurus; species Alopecurus myosuroides. The sequence continues at coordinate 168,466,107 of CM054058.1, forward strand.
AGAATCTAAAGGAAATAACTTCGAGCACTCACACCCAAGGATGTGAGAACCTTTTACCTTACCTCCTCGGCAACGACGCCAGAAAAGAGCTTCATGTCTACCCAAGCTTCTATTCTTGTGAACAGTGTTGGGCCTCCAAGTGCAGAGATTTGTAGACTAGCAACAAGTTTCCCTTAAGTGGATAACCCAAGGTTTATCGAACTCAGGGAGGTAGAGGTCAAATATATCCCTCTCAAGCAACCCTGCAATTAAGATACGAGAAGTATCTTGTGTCCCCAACACACCCAATATACTTGTCAGGTATATAGGTTCACTAGTTCGGCGAAGAGAGAGTAAACTACAAGCAGTATGGATGATTATAAGTGATAATAAAAATCTGAAATAAATATGGCAGCAAGCAAACATGTAGCAGAACAGGCGGAAAACGGTGTTTCAATGCTTGGAAATAAGGCCTAGGGATCCTACTTTCACTAGAGGACACTCTCAACAATGAAAACATAATTGAATGCATAAATATCATTTCTTCACTTTGCTACTCTGAACCACTCTCCGTTCGAATAACGAACACCAACCATTGCGTAGGGCTTTAACAACACTCCTCAGAGTAAGCACTTTCCCAACCAAGTAACCCCCATGCTATCACCATGGGACCCAGATGGTTCCATGCAAGCACCACAATTTCATAGGTTCATCTTCCAACACAAGATATAAATATCATGCTAAACCACACGGTGCACACACTATCACCTTTACCCTGTGATCAAAGTGTTTACAGAGATAACAAAACCACTTGAGTAGCATAACAGATGAAGATCAATCTACATATTCAACTAGATTACAAAGCTCATGATCACATAAATATCACACCATGGGAGAGAGAGATGAACCACATAGCTACCGGTAGAGCCCTCAGCCTCGGGGATAACTACTCCCTCCTCATCATAGGAGACAGCAACGGCGATGGATATGGCGGTGGAGTCGATGGAGATGGCTTCCGGGGGCACTTCCCTGTCCCGGCAGGGTGCCAGAACAGAGATATGTCCCCCAAAACTTGTCGGTGGCGGCGGCGGATCTACAGATGTATTTTGCGGAAAAGGTCGATTCTCTTAGGGTTTATGCATCGGGGAGTATATATGGGCGAAAGGGCGATGCCGGGAGGTGGCCAGGAGTCCCACACCCCTAGGTGGCGCGGCGAGGGGGATCCGCGCCACCCCATGGTGTGGCCACCCTGTGCCCCCCCCCCCCCCCTCCGGGGCTCTTCGGGACTTCTGCAAGCTTCCGGGACTTTAGGACTTCTCGCTTCCGAATTTTCCAATTCCGAGAATATTTCCATAACAATTTTTCTGAAACTAAAAACCAGCAGAAAACAAGGAACTGGCTCTATGGCATCCTGTTAATAGGTTAGTCCCGGAAAACGTGTAAAATGACATAAAGTGTAAGGAAAACATGTGGGAAACAACATGAAAACAACATGGAACATCAGAAATTAGGGATACGTTTATGATGTATCACCATTCTGAGTTTAATGCGCATCTGTTCCGGAAACATTATTAATTTATTCATGATGTGTTATTATTTGTTCTCAGATTATTTGTTCTTGTCTTCCTCTTAAACTTTAAAGGTGTCCTGGCATTTATGTTTTTCCCCACTCTTAAGGACAAGCGAAATATCACTTTGCTATGTTATCTCTATGCTTGAAACAAACGTATAACTTTTAGTGCATTATTATTCATGATCTTTTATTTGTGTTAATTCTCATGATGCATGGTGATTGCTATGCTTTATTGTTAAATTTTTATCTATCATTCTTGTGTTTAAAGTACTATGGTCTCATCTTACATATTCTTTTACAATTTACATGATCAAGTTTATGTTGGTAGTATGTCACCTCGGAAATTTTGTGTTTTTATCGTTTACCTAATCGAGGACGAGTAGGAACTAATCTTGGGGATGTTGATACGTCATAAATGTATCCTTAATTTCTGATGTTCCATGTTGTTTTCATTTTATTTCCTACATGTTTCTATACACTTTATGTCATTTTATCGATTTCCGGGACTAAGCTATTGACAAGATGCCACAGAGTCAGTTCCCTATTTTCTGCTGTTTTTAGTTCCAGAAAAGTTGTTCTGGAAATATTCGCGGAATCGGAAAATTCGAAGCCCGGAAGTCTTAGAATTCCTGAAGGTTCCACGGAGTCCCGAACAGGCCCGGAGAGGGGCCACACCATAGGGCGGCGCGCCCCTGGCCGTGCCTAGGGGTGGTGTGGGCCCCTCGGGCGTCCACCTCAATCACCCTTTCGCGTATATAATCCCCCCGATACGTGAAACCTAAGGATATCCCACTTTTTCACGGGAAACACCCGAGGCCGCCGTCATCGTCATCCCGAGACCGGGAGGGTTCTGGAGCTCTCCCCGGTACCCTGCCGGGAGGGTAATTCATCACCGGAGGAGGTCTACACCGCCATGACCTCCTTCGAAGTGACGTGTGAGTAGTTCATCCCTGGACTACGGGTCCATAACAGTAGCAATATGGTTGTCTTCTCCATTTCATGCCTCATGTTTAGATCTCGTGAGCTTCCCTACATGATCGAGATCATATTTATGTAATGCTACACGTTGTGTTTGCTGGGATCTGATGAATGTTGAATGCTATGTCTTTTTATTATGAATCTATCGTGTTATCTTCATGCATATGTTAATTATGATCTTGCATGATGTCCATTATTAGTAGATGCTCTGGCCAAATAGATGCTAGTAACTCAAGAGGGAGTATTTATGCTCGATAGTGGGTTCATGCCTCCTTTGCATCTGTGCTCGAGTGACAGAAATGTGACAGATGGAGGATGTGTTGTTGCCATTAGGGGAAAACAACAATGTGTTACACGTGCATCATGCTCATAGTCTTTAGCACTTCGAGATCAACGCCCTCGTACCAAGATAGGAGGAAAAAGAGGATCTCATATGCTTCGGCTCAGGCAGAAGAGAAACGCCATTCTCGGAGCCGTTTCTCGGCGCCTTGGAGGCACCGTGCCATCTCGGCAATCACCACTGGGACCTTGCAACCCGACCAGACGACCTTGTACACTTTGATGGCCACGTCCAGTAGATCAGAGCCAACGGCTTTGAGTGGGTTGACTCGGGCTCTAAGTGCTACTAAGTGGTCTTCGTGGGACATTTTTTTGGTCCTAGTGCCCCCGACTTGGAGCCTCGTGTCTCGGTCCTTCTAGATGAATCTTTTAGCAGCGACATCACAGTGGGGGAAGGTTTCTGCAAAGTAAGTTGTGCGAGTTAATCAAGATAAGTTCAAGTGCCGATATATGAAGGTGGAGCAAAAAGAGAAGAGGGGTAATACTCACGTTTAAGCTCCATGTTGATCTTCACAAGATCCATCAGCCACTTGTCACTGTTGGTAGCAGATCCAGATCAGATTGGAGGGAACTGGCGCGAGACTCGGATTCCGAGTATTTCTCTTTGAGCTGCCAGATGTCCTCCTCCTGGCTAGTCTTCTCAATGGTTGCGGCTTCCGCCAAATCGGCCTTGGCCTTCTCAGTCTCGGCCTTTTCCTTCTGGATCTCGGCAAGCTTGTCCTTCAATCGATTTACCTCGGCCCTTTCTGCTTGGATTTCATGCTTGAACTTGGCCTCGTAGTCAGTCAGTTGCTGGGCTGATTCCGCCAAAGTGAGGCAATCTTGGTGCTGGTCAGGAAAAGCCTTGTGTTCACTTTCACTGGAGTAACAATGTTAGTAAACAATTGAATGCATTAGTGCAAGATACAAGTGAGGAATAGGACTTACTCTCGAGCGCCAAGAACTTGGTTTTTGAATCAATCAACAGCTGCTCCATCACGATTGTGTGCGGAAAAAATAGAATATGAGTTAATGAATCGATGCAATACAAAGAATACACGATATATCGGTGGTAAAAATTGTACCTTGGACTCCCATATCTATTTTCAAGCGCTAATTGTGCTTGTTGAGATCCCGGTGTGCCCAGAGGATCCTATGGAAGAGCTTTGGTCGGGTCTCAGTGCAAACCTGAAAAGAGGCAATATTAGTGATGAAGTATTGAAGATTCGGGCCGAGTAATCGTAACTCGGTCAAGTGTCGTTTACTTGACCCAAATCTCGAGGAGTGGGTGGATGTACATTTATCTCGGAGGTTATGAGTTATAAACTCGGAAAGTATGAGAAGGAGAAAGATACTTACTCGAAAAGTTATCTTGGCATCTCTGTCCCCGGTCCTCAGACTGTACATTTTCTTGGCAAGGGTGCTTGACCCGGCAGGAAATGGGCTCGTGACTTCAACAATGTCTGCTTGATTCCAGTCCATGCGGTAATGGTCCAGAAGGCCCAACCGCTTCCCACCATGTGCATCGGGAATGTACCCCATGTGATCAAGCTCAAAGTCCATGCCGGGCGGTGCAACGCTGAGTCACTGGTGCGCAACTATTTGCGTCTCGGGAGGAGCGATGGTTATCCTGACAACACCAGTCTTCTTCGAAGTAATCTTCTTCGGCACAATGGCTTCCTTCGTTCATGGCACGTCTGATAGCCCATTCCCGGTATCTTGTGCCGGACCCTTGGTCTGATCCGGCGCGGGGGCTTCTCTCGGTTGACCTGGAGGAGTTGGTGTTGGCTGGGCCACTAGGGGCTGCTGTGTCGGAGGCGGTGTCAGTGGATGTGCTTGCTAATGAGGCTGATGTTGTTCTTGCGGTGGAGGTTGTCACTGTGGTGAGGCTTGTGATTGTTGTTGCTGCTCTTGGGCATGCTCTAAAACTTCCGGAGCCTCAGTGTTCTGTATCTCGGTGCTCATATTGCTAACACCGAGATCTTTTTCTACTTTGGGAGCATACCTCTCCGGCATATCCATTGATTGGACGTCTGGGGTATCTTGCTCCAAGTCGACGTAACCTCCTGGTCCCGGAAGCTGGATCGCAAGAGGAAGTGTTGGAGACGGATTCACCGAGACAGGAGGTCTCGGCGTCGATGTAAACGCGGAAGGTGCACTTTGTGCAATTTCCAGAGGCTCGCTGTTGTAGCGCCCTACCTTTTTATAAAGATAGAACACATGTGTATCCTGCTATTCCCGGGATCACTGATAGCATACACATGACAAAAATGAAATATTCATAACAATAGCATCATTCTACATCGTTGATCCATTGGATAAGAATTAAAATAGTCTTACAATTGGCATAGTCATCATGGACTAGCCCTAAATAACAAATTTCAAATTAAACACGGCAGAAATAAATCTTCAATGAGCCTTCTTCATCTTTATGCGCCACAAGCAGAACATGTTAGCGATACACTCGAGATCCTAAGCGAAATCCTCACTCGTCTTCAAATTCATATGCACGTTGGAATATGCAGCCCACAAGGGGAAATCGGTACAAACAATGTAATGGCAAGTGACACTTGTTTGGTGGCATTTTTTAGGAATAAACTGACTACATGATATTTGGCTGGTGGAGTCTGGGGCTATTTGCATAAATCCAGTTTTCCCTATAATTCATAAATCATTTTAAAATCATTTCAAATCAACATGGGTATACACACCATATAGTTTGATAATGTCATCATGGATAGATACACCATGAAGTTTGATAAATTCATCATGGGTAGACACACCATGAGTTTGATAAAGTCATCATGGGTAGACACACCATGAGTTTGATAAAGTCATCATGGGTAGACACACCATGATTTTGATAAGGGAGAAAATTTGAATTATTATTTTGGGACAAAGGATATGAAGGTACACATCCTAAGGATTCGAAAAATATTTTTTTGTAATTTTTGGATTTGTAGAATTTGAATTATGCCAAAATTCAACAAACAAGACTATCTGGATTTGAACAAATTTTAAGTAGTCAAATTTGAATTTGGCGAGTGCCAAAAGTTTCTACATGTTGTGCTGATTACAAAAAATCCAAGTTTGCTAAATTTGTACATATGGATCGAAAGTTATGGTGGTTACAGATTGCAGGGACTTTTCTCCAATTCTGCCAAGCTAATTCTATCCTGGATAAAACAGATTACATGGACCACGTGGCGCTCTCCTATTGGCTGAAATTTTGACTAAGCGCTGACTGTGCGCTCGCGTGGCTACTGGCGAGTACCCCCCCCCCCTTCGATTTAAAACTTCTAATCATGGTCGTTTGTCTGATCTGACGGTTGAGAGCGAGGGAGGGGACTCACCGGTGAGGATACGCGACGGGTGACGCGCACGGGATTGCAATGACGGAGGCTCTACGGTGGTCCTCCGAGATCGGAGAAGGCTCGACGACGCGCAGCGCGAGATGGCGAGGTCGATGGGCATAGTGGCGGTGCTCGTCGCTTCCTGCAACGACGGCGGGGAGCAATCGGAGACAACAATATGTCGACCACACATAGGTGAGCACGGCGCGGGCGATATGCTGCAAAGAAAATTCACCCGAGGGCATCAAACGAAGCGCAAGGAAGAGGGGAGAGAGGAGCAACGGGGTCGGGGACCTCCTCTAGCGTCTGGAAACAAGTAAAATGGCTGGCGGTTCCTGCGAACTCCGACGAGGAATACCGGAGGCGTGGGGGAAAGATTAGAGGGAGAAAGAGAGGGGAAATAGAGAGGGGAGCGGGGCTTCCAGATGGTGGTATTGGGGAGGACGGGGTCGCGCGAGCAAGTCGCGGGGGTGGATATCATGGCGCGACGTCGTGCGCGGAATTTTCGGACAGAGGTTGGGGATAATAGCGTCACGAATGTCGTCGTCGTGTGGGGCCCACCTGTCGGTGACAGAAACGGAGAGAGGACTGGGGTGGGCTACTGGGCTATCTAGGCACTGCACCGCACCGCAGTTAAGTCATGGGTTTCAGCCCAGTGACGCCATTCTCTTTTTTTGGGTCTTTTCTTTTTCTTTTCCGTTTTCTTTAATAAGACATATATTTTATTTTATAAGTCCAACTGAACTCAGTTTTGTTTCTATGATTTTATAAAAATAAAAACTATCTTGTGTTATTGCCAACATTTTTAAATTTTGAGTTTTCAAAAGGGGTTTGAAGTTTATGGGGTACTTTATGTCTATTAAAAAATAGAGTTTAATAAATCTCTTTTGGCTTAATAAATTTTGTAAAATATTACATGTTATAATATTAAGTGTTGAAGCATATCATCATTGTTTTTGTCGGATATATACTGAATAGGGGTATAGAAGATGGTAGACAAAGAGCCGGACTACCAGGGTGGCCTACATGGTAATGGGCTTAGGTCCATTGGGCGGCCCAGTAGCTCGACGCGCAGAAGCCGGATTCTAGAAGAACCCGGATCACGGCCCGCGTGATCTGGCTTGGAGGAGAAGACGGATTCCTTGCTTTCCAAGTTACAAGTAAAACGTAGTCTTCTAGGTTTCTTATTCTGTAAGCCCTAATCCGGCTATTATATAAAGCCGGACGGGAGATAGATTAAAACAAGTTCACAAGTTCAAGCTCTACGCAACTCGCCGAGAAGCTCATCCTCGCCGAGTAGCTAGATCTACACCCTCACATTGTAACCCTGTTAAACGGGCTTTAGTCCCAATTAGTGAGAAGTGCAGGAGTAGGTACGCCGTACTGTCGCGACGTACCGAACCTGGGTAAAATCCCGTGTTATGTGTTACTACGCTATCCCGTTACCCCACGTCTCTACCGTAGTCTCATGGCACCCCCGTCAATGAAAACTACTACGACGTCTCGACAGTTGGCGCCCACCGTGGGGCAAACAACGTCAGGCGTGAAATTCCGATCTGGGATACTCGGCGGAATTGGAAGATCGATCACTGTCGGAAGCTTGGAATTCGACGACGACGTCGGGCGCTTCCTCGACAACGGATCCTACATACCGGCGCAAAACCACCTGGTAGGTGCCTGCGTGTTACCGATCGGATCTGCTAACATCTTTATCGGACTAACTGCAGAGGCAATGGGGTTTTGCGGCGGAAGTAAATTTATCCCACCCGCCCTATACCCAGTCGAAGACAACTATGATGCCGGATTCTGCTCAGATCGCCGACAAAAAAGTGATACACACTTTATCGGCATGGTGCAATCCGAAATCGCTGAAAACACGGATGACGGAAATCCCGTGCAAGAGGCAGATAACAACCTACCCGTCATAGAGACGGAAGAAGAAACACCCGTCACAGAGGCGGAAGATCCGACATCCGTCAACAAGACGATGAACTCGGAAGCAGAGTCTGTGCTTGCCGCCATTGAGGCGAGGTTGGAGTCGGAAACCGGATCGGATAACTTCGACTCCGAAGACGAAGACAAGGATGCCTTCGTAAGAAAGGTTAAGTCCTTTCAAGAGGGATTCCATGAAGTGCTAATGGCAAAACCAGCTGATACAACGGGCGCCGGCAGCCAGGAAAGCCCTAAAACCCCTCCGCCGGTGGAAGAGAGAGAAGACGGAGAAACTTCTCCGATATTCCCCAATGTTAAGGAGATGACAGAAGATGAGCCTGTCAAAAAACCTCCCTCTTCCAAGAAAAAGCACCGTGCTTCTAAAAAACTCCAATACAAGATCCGGAAGAAAAAATCAGCCGATCTCGCTGATGAAAACCTGGAAGCTGGAGATGTTAGCGGCACAAAGCCGGCGGAAAAGAAATCTAAGGAAATCACTGCTCCGCCAATGACGGAACAGGAAGAGCAAGAGCTATTACAAACACCAGTGGGACCAGATGAACCCCCTGAGATGCTGGAAGCCAGGAGACAAGCTTTCCAACGGCAACAGCAACATCTGCTTAGATCTCGGCAACATCTCCAACAAACCCATAATGACATCAAAGTCATGAAGGAAGAAATAGAGGAGTACGAGAGAAAGCATAGATCCGCGTTAAAACCTACTAGGTTACCCGGAATCGCAAAACCGGAAGAACTGCCGCCAAAAGAAAGGTTCTATAACCCATCTTGGCAAAAGCAGTTAAACGGCAAAGATGCCAAGGGCGAACCAATATACAAAACCGCAGCGGAAAACGCGGAAGCAGCGTTCGCCATCCTAAACAACGATCTGTACTCCAACGGGGAAAACTCCAAGGGGTGTATGATTTCCTAGGAAAAGCATTACAGCAGCAACAGCGAGGCCAAGAACGATCAGGGAGGCTGCATGATAATTCCGCCCTCTGCAAAACAGCTACTTGCGCTGCTGGAGCACCTGGACCGGAAGAACCCGGAGAATCGGATAAAAAAGAGGATCCGAGAAAAGACAGGAAAAACCCAGATAACCGGGACGCAACGTCCAGAATCGGACCTCATCTCCCGAAAGATGGATATAAACCACATGATCGGGAAGACAAACACCGGAATGACGGCAAAATAATGCCACCTCCGAGAAACCCAGCTGAAAAAGCTGGAAGATATGATATACCTCACAGACGTGAAAGATCCCGGACACCTCCTAAGGATAAGGAAAGGCACAGAAGCAGAACTCCGCCTAACCCAAAAGGACGTGAACACGGAAGAGATAGAGATAACCTCGGAAAAGCGCGTCCGCGCAACAATGGAAAAGAAAGGAGCAGATCCCCTTCTGTCCATTCAGCCGGAAGATATTCTGCACACATTGATAGAGCAGAAATGGATGATCTATACTTTGTTCCTAAGTGTTTTACTGACAGGATCCGAAGGATAACCCTGCATTCTGGCTTCGCCAAAGTTGGTCCAACCTACCAAAAATATACCGGCAGCACAAACCCGGATACCTGGCTCTCAGATTATTATACAGCCGTCCAAATCAACAATGGGACAGACCTGGAAGCTGTCAAGTTTCTTCCCCTAATGTTGCTAGACGGAGCCAGAGATTGGATCAATGGTTTACCATCAAGAACTGTCGACAGCTGGGATGATATGGCTAGAGTATTCACTCAGCATTTTCGGGGAACATACAAACGCCCAAATAGCATCAACCAGCTGAATCGTTGCACCCAATTTGAGGACGAACCATACGTGGATTTCATCTCCAGATGGACTGCAATGAAGAATAGTTGTTCTGGAGTAACTGACGTACAAGCAATGCATGCTTTCGTCAATGGCCTGAAACCCGGACTCGTACCGTTCATGGTTGGTTCTAAACAGCACAAAGATCTCGGATCTATGCTTACAACCGCTAATGAGCACGCTGCAGCCGAAGATGATACCAGAGCAAGAGGAGGCAATATTGAGTCACTAATACTCGCCAAGACTCTGACAAAAAAGGAACTCCAGAGTCAACGACAAAGCCCAAGGAGGTCAACATAGCCTTTGGAGGAGATAAGGGAAATAAGTGGAAAGGTCGCAGCCCAGATCCAATCAATTACACTCCCGAAGAATGGGAGAGAATTAAGTCGGAACCCTGCGTCCACCACTCGCAATTTGGGAAACCAACCCACACAAACGCGCAATGCCGGCTAAACAAGCATATGAAAGGCAATGCAGGATCCGGAAATAAAGGGAAGGGTTCCAAAAGGAAACCTGCCAAACAAAAGCCAGAAGCTGAAAAAGAAGACAGTGAATCGGACACTGATGACAAAATCCAGGAACAACAGCGAAAGGGCGAACCCAAATTTCCGAGAGTTGACGGAGAAGCAATGCTAACTTTTTTAGCAACCCCGTCAGCTAAGGTGGCCAAAAGAACACTTCGGGAAATAAACGCGGTTATCCCTGCGACCCCGAAATACTTGAAGTACTCCAACACGCCAATAGTCTGGGATCAGTCTGATCATCCCGGAAATATCCCTGAACCCGGCACACAAGCTCTTGTTGTCAGCCCTATTGTTCAAAACACTAGGCTAAGAAGAGTGCTGATGGACGGAGGATCCAGCATTAATATAATGTACCTGGCTACACTGAAGCACTTGAATATCTCCGAGTCCCAGCTCAACTACAGCAATATACGCTTGCATGGCATTGTTCCTGGCAGGCAAGCACGATCCCTAGGAGAAATTTCCCTAGATGTCACCTTCGGAGATAAAGATTACTTCCGGCAGGAAAAAGTATCCTTCGAAGTAGTGCCGTTCGAAAGTGTGTATCACGCAATACTCGGACGTCCGGCTTTCGCCAAATTCATGGCAAGATCCTGTTATATCTACAACAAGCTGAAAATGCCAGGACCCAAAGGAGGAGTAATCACCATAGCCGGTGATTTCAAGCTGGCAAACGAGTTGGAGAAGGAAAACGCCCTTTGCGCTCAAAGAGTTATAGCAAAGGAGGAACTGAAGGAATTAGCCAAGGAGGTATCGCCGAAAGAAATGCCGGCAGGAAAAGAAACTCGGAAGCCAACAGATAGCTTCAAGGCGTCCGAGAATACAAGACAGGTAATCCTAGATCCCAAAGATCCGACAAAATTTGTCATCGTATGGACTGGGATGACCGACAAATAGGAAGGCGAGCTCATCAAGTTCCTCCGTGAGAACTGGGATATTTTTGCCTGGTGTCCAGCTGACATGCCAGGCGTACCCAGGGAACTTGCTGAGCACCAACTCAAGGTTATTCCTGGATCAAAACCCGTCAAACAAGGTCTCCGTCGATTTGACGGAAGAAGACGGAAGGCTATTGGCAAGGAAATTATTCGGCTTTTAGCAGCGGATTTCATCAAGGAAGTAATCCATACTGATTGGTCCGCAAATCCGGTGTTAGTGCCGAAGAAAGACACCACTGCTCTTAGAATGTGTATAGATTACACAGGATTGAACAAGTTGTGTCCGAAAGATAGGTTCGCATTACCGCGAATCGATCAAATAATAGATGCCACTGCAGGCTCCGAGCTTTTATGCTTTTTGGATGCATACTCCGGGTACCACCAAATACGCATGAAAAAGGAAGATCAAATCAAGACTTCTTTTATAACCCCGTATGGGACGTACTATTACGTAACCATGCCTTTTGGCCTGAAGAACGCAGGTGCAACCTACCAGCGTTGCATGCAACGCTGTTTGCATAGTCAGATTGGCAGAAACGTTCATGTTTACGTGGACAATATCGCTGTCGTAACCAAGGAAAAAGATACACTCCTCGAGGATTTGCGAGAAACTTTCGAAAACTTACGCACTTACAAGATGAAGTTAAATCCATCTAAGTGCGTATTCGGGGTTCCCTCAGGAAAACTTCTGGGCTTCATTGTTTCCCACAGAGGAATAGAAGTTAACCCGGAAAAGATCAAGGCAATCTTGAACATCTCAAAACCTACATGTGTAAAAGATGTCCAAAGATTGACGGGTTCCGCTGCAGCCGTCAGCAGATTTATCAGTCGGATGGGGGATAAAGCCTTACCACTCTACAAGCTGCTGAAGAAATCCGACAAGTTCGAATGGACAGAAGAGGCTGATGCAGCGTTGGCCCAGTTGAAGGAAACCTTGATGAACGCTCCCATCTTGGCATCTCCAAAAGGCGAAGAACCCATGTTATTATACCTTACGGCTACAAGTCGGGTTATTAGTGCGGTAATCGTTGTGGAACGGACAAAGGAAGAGCAAAGCATACCAGATCAACATCCGGTATATTACATAAGAGAAGTTTTTTCCGAATCCAAACAAAGGTATCCGCACTACCAGAAACTGGCATATGGTGTATTTTTTGCATCCAGAAAACTGCGCCATTACTTCCAAGGGCATTCCATAACAGTGGTATGTAAAGCACCACTAGGGGATATTATAAACAATGCGGAGGCAACCGGCCGAGTAGCTAAATGGGGCATCGAGCTGGCAGCCTTCGACATTAAGTACCAGCCAAGGACGGCAATAAAATCCCAAGTTTTGGCAGATTTCGTCGCCGACTGGACAGAAGCAATGGAAAAAACACCGATGCCAGAATCCGAGTACTGGTCATGCACTTTGACGGATCCAAGATGAAGGAAGGAGCTGGGGCTGGCGTAGTCCTAAAATCTCCCAAGGGGGACACAATGGAGTACGTATTGCAAATACACTTCAACGCCAGTAATAACGTGGCAGAATACGAATCTCTGCTTCATGGCTTGCATATTGCAAAAGAAATAGGGGTAAAACGCATCTTATGCTATGGAGACTCGGATTTGGTACAGCATCAGCTCAACCAAACCTAGGACGCGAAAAGCCCTATAATGGCCGAATATCGGAGGACGGTGGATGAGTTCGCCATCTGTTTCTTCGGGTTCGAAGTCCTTCACATAAAAAGGGAGGAAAATTGGAATGCGGATGCGTTAGCCCGCATGGGATCAGAGAGAGTAAAAATTTTACCACCAGGGGTATTCGTCCAGCACTTGCATGAACCATCCATAAAAGGTGGAGACGTTGATTACCCTCTGACATCTGAAACAATCGAGGTCATGCTCGTTAAACCGGATTGGACAATTCCATACTTAAACTTCTTAGTCAATCAGAAGTACCCGGAATGAGCAGACGAAGTCTTGCAAAGTCAAATACAGCGTCGATGCAAAGGATACGTGGTGATCAACGACCACTTGTATAAACGCAGTACTTCCGGAATTTTTCAACGGTGTATTTCACCAGAAGAAGGAAGAGAAATACTGGAAGAAATCCATGCCGGAGATTGCGGACATCATGCTCAATCAAAAAGCATAGTCAAAAAAGCATTCCGGGCGGGGTTTTTCTGGCTAACAGCCAAGTCAGACGCCGAGCGCATAGTGAATACGTGCGAAGGATGTCAATATTACGCCAAGCAGACCAATTTGCCGGCCCAAGCACTTAAAACTATCCCTATCACATGGCCGTTTGCGGTCTGGGGGCTAGATATGATGGGACCGTTCAAAACTGCAAGAGGTGGACTTACACATCTACTCGTAGCGGTAGATAAGTATACAAAATGGGTGGAGGCTAAACCCATCAAAAAGCTGGATGGCGCAACTGCCAGAAATTTCATTATTGATTTAGTAATGAGGTATGGCGTCCCACATAGCATAATAACTGATAACGGGACAAATTTCTCCATTGGAGAGTTGGCAAAATACTGCCAACAAACGGGAATCCGCTTAGATCTTGCATCTGTGGCGCACCCGCAATCTAATGGACAGGTTGAAAGAATGAACAGTTCAATCCTACAAGGAATACGCCCAAGACTCGAATCTCCTCTCCATAGAGCAGCTGGAGCGTGGGTAGAAGAGCTACCTTCCGTGTTGTGGAGTATTCGAACGACGCCAAATAGGTCAACTGAGCAAACCCCGTTTTTCCTAGTTTATGGTGCGGAAGCTATTCTTCCAACGGACATGATCCATGATAGCCCAAGAGTGCAGAATTTTGACGACTCAGATGCCGAAGAAGCACGACAGGATGCCGTCGATCTCTTAGAAGAGGAACGAGAACTTGTGCTTCAAAGATCTGCCATCTACCAGCAAGGTTTACGACGTTATCATAGTCGGAAAATCAGGCATCGTTCTTTTAAAGAAGGTGACTTAGTGCTGAGATTGGTGCAGCAAAGGAAGCACAAATTGGCCCCAGTATGGGAAGGACCATTTGTCATCAGTAAAGCCATGAAGAATGGATCATACTATCTTGTTGACATTCGAGATACGGAGGACGATCCCGAGAAGCCGAATCGCAAAAGAAAGAGAAAAATAGATGATGAACTAGGAGAGACAAACAGGCCTTGGAGTATCCAGCAATTACGTCCCTTCTATACTTAGTTCAATTTCTATGTAAACATCTTTGAGACCATGAAATAAAGTTCTCGGAATGTTGTCATTCATATTCATTATAAGTACAAAATATTTCCGCCTCATCTATTTCCCAATGATCTTACAAATACTCAATGTTAACCCGAATTGTGCCTGCGTGCTCGGTGTTTAAAAGCTGAATGATTCGGCCTGTTAAAGGTTAAAGGAAACTCGGATTGTGCCTGCGTGCCCAAGTTTCAAAACAGTTCCTTGTTTTCTCTAAATTTTATCTGATTGTGTATGTGTTGGGTTACTGAAACTAGTCAGTAAAAATGCTTTTAGCATGATCCATGTTTCCGAGTTTCAAAACTGTTTGGTTCGTCCCCAGTTACTCGACATGACGATACATATTGCTAGTTGAGCCATTTTTAAACACTAGAGCAGTTAAAACACATTTGCCAGATTACTTAGAAGATAAAGGAACAGTCAAACCCGGAAAAACTTTGCAAGAAACTTGAAATTGCAAAAGGCGGAGTTCTTGTTTCGACAAACGATATAGAAGCATTACAATATGAATTGCATTGTAAAAATGCTCTTGTACACATCCATCATTCGGGTCAAATGTATTCCCTCAAGCATCCGAGTCTTCATCGCTGCTATCATTCTCGGGGGCTACGGGCACTTCTTCTTCCGGATAAGTAATGGAAATGTTAACCATAGAGGCAATCTTGGAAGCGTGCCCTTTAACTTCATCAAAAATCGCATTTCGTTGCGCTTCTGTATATTCTTGAGGGATACCGGATGCTACGCGCCAAGATTTGGCATTAGGGTAATGTAGACGCATAAGGCCAAGTGCCATGCGTGCACCACCTCGTGCGGCAGAGCGAAGGATGGATTCTTTCGACTCTGCTACTTCTGTGATGGCACCCGGAAGTCGGTAGACTTCCGAAAAGCGTACAGTACTTGTGGGAAGGAATTTATTAATCAGCTGCATTCCTGATTGAATTCCACACTTCCCCAAAGGCCCGGATCTTTTCAGTCCGAGAAATTCCTGGAAAATTTCCTGCTTTTTTCGACAAAAGCAAAGGTTACATGAAAAGATACAAGAAATAAGACATGAAGACATTGGTAAAAAGAAGTTAACTTTACCAAGAACCTTGTCAATTTCGTCGCCTTCTTTCATGCGCGGGAGTAGCATACTTTCCAAATCATTGATAACAGATTTATCTTCCGCTGCCTGTAAAGAAGCCTGGGATTGAGCAATCCCAAGGGCCAGATTACTGGCTTCTAGGTCTTCTTGAGCTTTCAGAAGTTCCTTTCGGAGGTTTGAGTTTTCCTCACGAAGCCGAGAAACATGGATAGCGTTTTCTGCTAATTTGTTGGCTTTGTTTAAAGCAGCTGGAGGGCAATAATTAATTTGAGTTTGCAAAACAATTCCGCAAGAACTCTCCAGAAAAAACAAATGGCACAAAATAAAATACCGGTGGTTTTTGACAGTTGCCGCTGAGATGACGCTAGTTCGTTGCTTTTCGACTCAATAACAGATTGAAGGGTTTTTACTTCTCTGCTCTTGAGACTAAGCTTCTTAAAAACTTCCAAGTTTATGGCGTCTGCGGAATGCTAAAACATGGAAATGAAAACCAGATGCTTAAGTTTGAACAGGCATACGAAGAAACATTAAGAAGAATTTCATATTTCAACTTAATGCTTGGGGGCTAGAAGTATTACCTGGCTCATTTCTCGCAAATCGGTCAAGACCTCGTTGAATTCTTTGGCATATTCCGCGAAGAGAATTCCAACGTGATGAAGGCCATCGTGTATAACCTGACGAGGTGAAAATGCGATATCATTGCGAACAACCAATCCATTTTGTGGCCAAGGGCGAATCAGAGGCGCAGGAGCAAAGAATTTCTTTGCCTCTGGACGAATATATCCGAGTTCGTCGAATGGTTCTTCTTTTATCCGGATATCGTCCAGGTTGGGAATAGATTCCTCTTTGATAACTGATTGCCTTTTGCGCTTCCGATTGTTGTGAAACTCGGCATGTAATTTGTTGAGTTCAGCGTCGGAAGCAAGATCATTTTCTCCAAGTTCATCGAACTAGGAATGAGTTAACAATATGTTAAAAAGCAGAGAGAGAAGATAATCTGAGGAAAAACTCGCAAACAAGGAAAGATAAATACCTTAGGGACCAGATTTTCCACGTGATAAATCGCCAGACTTTCATCAATATGACTACTGACGGCGACCAGTTGGTGAAGTCGTCCTATAAAATCCTTTTTGGTAAAGGCCTTTTCTGTTCTTCTCATGTTATCTTCTGGCCCTTGGTATTCGCATAAAAATCGGGAACGAAAGGAGAGAGGTTGGATACGGCGTCCGAACCAGCACATAACGGTATCCTTCCCAACCAAAGAAGGTTGAGAGGAAGAAAGTTTGGCGATGCGCCGCTTTATCTTCATCAGGTTTTCTGGCAAATTTTCTACTACTGCGGCTGTCCAACTCTCGCGAGGAATAGCAGCAGAATTAACAAAGGGAGGAACCCCGGTTGTCTTGCCTGGGAATGGAATATCCTGATGATAAAAGAAAGAACCTAGCCAAGATTGGTCAGGTTCCGGCATTTCTATTTTTGGATACCATTCCTCCCTAAATTTTCTGAGGGTGAAAGATATGGTCCCGCAAATAGGCGAAATGCCATTTGTGATGTTATGCTTTACCTCAAAACAATATTGCCAGAAACCTAGGTCAGGTGTTATCCCGAGATATCCCTCGAAAAGGGCCTGGAAACTGGCTAAGTAGAGGATGGAATTCGGAGAAATATTGTGTGGTTGAACGCCATAAAAGTTAAGGACGTCTAGAAAAAAGGCGGAAGGGGGAAAACCCATACCTCTCGCGATATGAGAAGTAAGGATGACACGTTCTCCGACTTTTGGCTTGGGCTCGGGTTCATCTTTCGAGATCCGCCATTTGCCTTTAACTATGTATCCCTCCTTTGACATCCGACGAAGAAGGACGAGAGAAGTATTACTCGGACTCCAATTGCCGACAATTTCCGTTTCGTTGTTGGCTCCGGTAGCAAAGCGCTCATCGCCACGGGAATGGATCTTGACCCTCGCCGTCGTTGGGACGAACGGAGGGGGTGCTGCGGAGCACGATCCCGCTATGTCCGCGGCGGCGGAAGTGTTTTCTCCGCCCGCCGCGGAAGCCGTGGTCTTCTCCGGCTCGCCGCCGGTGTGCTTTTGCGATCCCGGCTGTGGATCTAGGTCGCCGATGAGCTCGTCGATGGCGGCGCGGGTGGGCGAGGACGGCGAGGAGGCCATCTTTTGGTGGCGCGTTGCGTTCTGCGTGCTTGGAAGCTAAGTGCGCCTGGGACAAGGAACTTGCTCTCGAGCTCGCGTTCGCGTCAATGGCGTGGGCAGTGAGGGAGTGAGGAAAGTTTCTGAGGAGGACGATAATGGCTATTTATAGCCGGAAAACTGTTTAGATACGTGCCAACGGCTCTTTCGACCGTTGGATGTTCGACGCGTGTCGCTCGCCGGAAAATACGGGAAATAAAACGGCAGGGGAATGATGGCTATCTCCTCGTTTCCCGTGAGAATCTGTCAGAGATACGCTGAGGGGTTTCCCGCGTGGAACCAAGCGACGCTTGCGTCATCATGTTTAAGACGCTGACGTTAGAAGTTCCTTTTCCGCGAAGGATCGCGAGAAGAAAAGCCGGATTTTCATGGTTCCGAGTTTTATGTTACCATCTCCTTCAAAAGGAAAGTAGAAAGAATCAAGACTGCTGAATCAAGATTTCCCGGACAAAATATATTTGACGAAAGACGGAGAATCAGAGTTTTGATCCTTCCTGGGGGCTACTGTCGGATATATACTGAATAGGGGTATACAAGATGGTAGACAAAGAGCCGGACTACCAGGGTGGCCTACATGGTAATGGGCTTAGGTCCATTGGGCGGCCCAGTAGCTCGACGCGCAGAAGCCGGATTCTAGAAGAACCCGGATTACGGCCCGCGTGATCTGGCTTGGAGGAGAAGACGGATTCCTTGCTTTCCAAGTTACAAGTAAAACGTAGTCTTCTAGGTTTCTTATTCTGTAAGCCCTAATCCGACTATTATATAAAGCCGTACGGGAGATAGATTAAAACAAGTTCACAAGTTCAAGCTCTACGCAACTCGCCGAGAAGCTCATCCTCGCCGAGTAGCTAGATCTACACCCTCACATTGTAACCCTGTTAAACGGGCTTTAGTCCCAATTAGTGAGAAGTGCAGGAGTAGGTACGCCGTACTGTCGCGACGTACCGAACCTGGGTAAAATCCCGTGTTCTGTGTTACTACGCTATCCCGTTACCCCACGTCTCTACCGTAGTCTCATGGCACCCCCGTCAATGAAAACTACTACGATGTCTCGACAGTTTTCTTACTAAATAATTTTTTTAAATGTTATAATCTTTAAAGTCATTTTTAGAAAAATAATTTACTTTTGGTCTCTTAAAATATTTTTGAGGTCTATAATATTATAGAGAGTGATAATTCCAATAAAACATTTAAAACAAAATGAGACCATTTTATAATTTAAAATACTTGGCAAAATATTTATTTTAGAAACAATTTTGGGGCTTAGTGAAATACACGCAAAAATTGGATTAGCAATCTTCAATACTTTGGAAAGATATTACTTTTGTGTTGTGTTTTCTTTGTTTTTTTGGTCACTTGCATTAGTGGAAAACAAAAATTATAAATTTTTGAGTTTCTCCAAAAATCAGGGATGTTACAGCTGCAAAGGGAAAGAAAACCGAGAAAACCGAGCTAACTCGGGCAAAAGAGTGGGGAATGAAAAGTGCAAAGAGAATGTATCTCGGAGGAATTACTTACCCGTATGAGGTGGGCCTAACTTTTCCCTTGCGAGTGGGTTTTTTCCCGGGCTTGTTCTTTGTCCTCTTGGGTGCTGGAGTCGAGGTATTGGTCCCGACTCATTTCCTCGTCTCGGGAGGGCCGGCCATGGCCACCGGTGGCACATCAGGGACCTGCCCGTCCGGATCAACTGAAGCCGGCGGTACAGGATACGCGTAAGAAAGTGGCGTAGGATCAAGTACCTCTATAAGAATACAATCATCATCATCGTCTTCATCCTTGGACCAGTCTCGGATGGATCCTAAGACGCGAGACTTACCGGACCCTACAGCAAGGTGGGCATTCGGGATAGGCAGATTATCTTCGTCATCGAAGTCCTCTGCATCATCCACAGTATGGTCTGCTCCCCATTTATCGGAAGGGTTTACGCCGTCCTCAACCTGCTGGCGGCCAAATTTCTGCAGATATAAGATGCAGACTATGAGGGTCGAGATAAGTTGTTACGGCATAAGTGTATCTCGGCGCGGTCCGGGATATTTACCTCGGGCGCCGGGCGTACTCTGCTGTAAGGCTCAAGGCCCCACTCGTAATCTTCAATGAGTTGGGTCCGCACCATTTCCTTCACTCGTGTGACCACCTCTCCTTAATGACCTTTATGGTGGTGATCCGAGTCGTGTCCCGCGGTCCACTCATGCGACAGATTTTGTGAACCCGGCGATGAAGCGGCAGTACACTGCGGCTGATGAAGGTGGCGAGTAAATCGTCCGCCTTGAGCCCGCTACAGAGCAACTCTTGGAGAACCTGGTGAATGAGGTTGACCTCATGTATGCAAGTCCCGGGGTTGTGTGACCAGTTGGTCATGGCCACGAAGGGATCAATGTTGAATTAGGGAAGATCTATGAGATTAGTGTCGGTGGTTTTTTTTTGACATAGAAGAAATTCCGGAGCCATTTGCGGCAGGACTCCAGTCCCCGGATCTAGGGGAACTCGGAACCTTAGCGTGGGACCACCATGGCGGACCCACACTGAGTCATCCGTTTCGGAGCGTCCGGGTTCTTTGTGTCCGGGATAACCTATTTCCGGAATTGGAAGTATTTGCTCCGAAGGTTGATAGTGGGCCAAAGGTCGAGATACTCCTCAGAAAAGGAAATGAAAGAAAAGAGGGTGGTGATGGCGTTAGCCGGAAGATGGTGTGGTTGGAGTGAATTTCTTGAAGAATTTCTCCATGAACTCAGAAAGTGGAAGACCAAAGCCTCTCTCAAAGTGAGCAAGGAAGACAATATACTCACTGGATTGTGTGGAGAGTATCTCGCCTTCAGGAACCCGGCACACGACCCCATCCAGGATCCGCCGGGTGCTGATCAGCCATACGATGTCGGAGAGCTTCACTTGGGAGCCCTCCCACGTGGAGCGCGTGGATTCCTCCTCAAAAAACTCTTCTTTCTGCTCCATAGCAACGAGGTTCTGCGAGGCCATGGCGGGGAGCGATGAATCCGGTGGTTCCGGGAGATCTGTGCGCATGGAGTTGCTTTCGTGGCGGAGAATACGAAGAACTACAGTGGAGTGGATATGTTCCGGTGGAGGAGAACCGCGGTGAAGAAGAAGAACGCGGCGGCGATGTGCTCGCGCTCGGGATCGGTGAAGCGCGGTCTAGTATCGGCGCTGGGCATGCGTAGATCTGTGGTGGCGTGAATTGGACTCAACGGTGCTCCGGCGCGCTGCGGTGCACTAGGGCACGGCGACGTCCAAGATCCAGCGATGCAATGCGAGGGTGCGCGGAGAAGCGGTTTGGTGCTCTGTGCGGGCGTGCGGTGGAGAAGGAGATGAGAAGTGGAGAAATGGCGAAGGAAGAGGAACCGGAGGCCAGCGCGCGGGTATTTATACCCCAAGGAGGCGATGAGTTCGTGGGATTAAACGTGGCTAAAATTGCGGTAACCAGTGGGATTACTGCGTGTGCGGTAACGCACGGAGTGAGTTACTGCGCGTCGTTCATAGTAAATCCCACGGTTTCTGGAGGAAGCACGCGAGTGCACTATGGGAATTTGACATGGAGCAGGGCCCAGTGTGCAGGCGTGGAGTACGCACGGTACGTGTGCAGTGGAGCACGGTAATCGAGGGGGCACACGCAGCAGTTCTCCTCCACTTAGTTTATACACAACACGGGGGAAATGAGGCGACCCCGCCTCGTAACAGTGGAGTTCCAGCGAACAATGGAAACGGACAAGTGTTAGGAACTCGGCAAGACGGTGATCCGGCACAAGTTATGTCGGGATTCGATGGAATCCTTGGCATTGGTCGCGGATTGGTTCCGAGATTGAAGTTGGAACCGACATAAGCGATATGTCGGTTGAGCATTGCGGAATTCTTATTTAAAGCTGTTACGGCCCATCATCCGGGTCTGCTGGATCCTACTAGCTTCGGGGACTAATGTCGGGGGGCTACCCCCGGGTAGGGTCATGCTTGGTGTAAAATAGTGTCCAAGTAGTGGACACCGAGTTAATGTTGACCGAGTTAAAGTGCCCAACCGGCATATGGCTACCGACGTAAGTTATGTCGGTATGAAGTACCATGTATGTTTTCTTGCAGGTGGATATTCTCCCGGGTTATCCGAGTTATACTTGGAGAAACCGGGTTATGAGAAGAATTAGTTATCCCGGACCAAGGTCAATGCAGCAAGCGTATCCCTGAGATCATGGAGACGTACATGTGTTGGTTCAACTTACTAGGCGGATGACACAGAGTGTACACGAGCACAATGCAGAGGTATGGGGAGGCCATGTCGTGTCTCTGACACGGGGGACATGACACACATGACATACCGCAGAGGAGACTTTCGGCATCGTGCTCTACGGCGTGCAATACGCCATAGTGGTTTTGGCCTAACTTTGTACTTATTGTAAGTGGCCACCGGTATGTAATGTGGCCACACCCCTCCTGTGCGAGGGACGACACACGACCCGGACGATCACAATGACTCATTCTTCCATCCTTAGACAGAAAAGATAGAGAGGTAGCTTATTCTTCCTCTAGCTTGGAGAGCTTGAGGAACACCGTTGTAACTCGGTTACTCACATATATAGAGGCAGACAAGCAGGAGTAGGGGTTTAACCTCCTCATGAGGGCCCTGAACGTGGGTACATCGGTGCGTTTGTTGTTTCCTGAGCATGCTTTTTAGCGCGCAATCCCTCTCGGGATACCTACAACGTCCATCGGCCCCAACCTTAAGCCATACCATGGCATCTGTCGTGAAACCACCACGAAAAACATTTTGTTCACAAAGGTGGACATCCACAAGGAGCAGTACGAAGCTTACCACAGAGATGTTGTCATGTCTAGTTCCCAGCAACGGATCCTTCACCATGTGAGTGGTGCTACCGGCACTCCTCCCATGGCTCTTTCTCCAGATTCCTATGCTCAGTGGTCCTCTATTGATGTCATCCCATGGGACAAGATCGAGACTGCTATTCGCCTTAAAACTTCTTCTAGTCCTCGTGCTGACGATGATGATGAGAATGGACAGGGCGATGGCTCGGCTGAGGAATCTCCGGAGGAGTCTGATGACAAGTTTGTCTTGGGGTGCTAGCATCACTACTTGACTCATTTTTGGTGTTTCGATGCCAAAGGGGGAGAAATAGTCTATTAGGTCTACGGGATTTGCATGGGCTCGTGCATAAGCATGCTTCTTTATCATTATCTGAGAGCATGTGTCCTTTTATTTGTTATTTCGCGTTGAACTTTGTTATTTCGTTGTGGAACTATGTTGTTATTGTGAGACTTTGGTATCCTAGGATCTATTATTGGTTATCTATGTTGAGGGTTATCTTATATTGTGTGTTATTAATATCTTCACATCAATTCTATCACAAGGTATGGTTTTCAACTCAATCCCTCAACATAGTTGTTACTTTTTTCTCATTGTGTATCATGCTATTATATGTTGGAAATTGTTCTCCTAATAAGTGTGCATTTGCATATCGAAGGCAAACAAAAATTATGCACACTTCTAGGGGGGTCTCCATTTTCTCTACAAACATGATCTTGGTATGATTTTATTTGCAAATCCTAGTATTCTCATCTAACACCAAAAAGAGAGAGATTGAAAGAGAATTTATTGATCCCTAGTGTTTTGTGTGTTAGTTAATAATACTAGTGATATATTTGATCAGCTGTTAAGTTGGTGCAGGTCAATAAATTTATCATTCGCATCGAACACCAAAATGTGTAAAGTTAGATCAGTTGTTGCAAGTTTCAGAAGGCAGCCAGAAATTTCCAACCGTAAATTTCTAGGTAACCAGAATATCCGGTTTTGGAGAAGCACAACAAAAATGGCTAAGGAATGTTATCTCTCTGGCACTAGAGGTAGCCGGAAATTTCGGCAAACCGGATTATCCGGTTAACTCTAGGGCCTGGAGAAAAAGGCTAAGGTCCCAACTTTTTTGGGACAGAAGCGAGCCGGAAATTTCCTAGCAACTGGATTATCTGGTTTGTGAAGAAGAACTCAAAATTTTGCCAAGTCCCAGAAGCATTTTGGCACAGAAGTCAATCGGACATTTTCTACCGGATATTTCCATCAACCGGAAATTCCGGTTTGGTCAACGACACCCGGAATATCCGGTTCAAGTTTGAACTGGAATTCTGTCTATTTCCTGCACTCCAACGGCTAGGTTTCGTGAGGGGGTATTAATACCCCTCCTTCTTATCCAAGAGCTCTAGTTCTTCCAAGCCTTCAAGATCCATTCTTAGAGGTTACCAAAAGCTGGATTTATACCAATCCCTCCACCCAAACTCGTTGATCTTTGGAGGATTAAAGGATAAGGCCCCGATCTACAACTTTACCAAGACATTCTTTATTTCCCCCTCATTCACTTGTGGGAATCTCGTCTAGGGTTTACTTGTGGAAAACCTAGACCTCATTATTGCTCACTTGTGATTGTAGCAAGACTGTTGGTGTTCTTGGGAGCCCCCAATTTGTTTGTGTATGCCTCAAGCTCATTGTAAATGCACCGATTTCCTCCTGAAAGGGAATCAATAGTGGAAGGTGAACTAGGCCTTTGTGGAGAAGTTCATCAGAGAATAGGGTGAGGCCTTTGGGGTGTTAAGTAGGACTTCGTGGAGAAACTCATACCCCTCCAACAAGACGTACTATCCTCAAAAGAAGGAACTCGAGAATACATCCTTGTCTCCACGTGCTTCTGATATTGGTTACCTCTATCCCTCTCCTTTACTTTGTGTTTGTATCTTTCTTAGTGTTATGCTTGTCATATAGGTAAATTCACCGTAGTTGCATATCTAGAGAATTTACCTTTCGTTTCAAGCCTAAACTGAAAAAGAGTTCAAATTTGAAGTAACACCTATTCACCCCCCCTCTAGGTTTCCATACTATCGGTTCAGTCTCTCCTCCATTTTTGGGCACACAAATCCTTCAAACTCTCCCTCCCTATCCACCCAAACTCTCTGATTTTTTGGGGGACCGGGGGAGAAGATCTAGATCCACATCTTCACCTAACCGATTGGAAATCCATCATTCGTATCCTAGTGAATCCTATCATTCTTGGGTTCTTTGGACCCCTAGACGGAAGATTGAGCTCGGAGCTTTACCTTTGTGCAAGGAGCTCCGGGGAACTTCTGGGAGCCTCAAATCATTGTGGACTCGGACCAACCCTTTGTGTAAGGGTTTGGTCATCGCCTTCTAGCCAACCTTATAGTGGAAAGAGCTCATCCATCACCAGAGAGGCTCACGGAGCATAGGGTATGCACAAACATGCTATTTAAGTGCATTGGTGGCTCCTCACCTCTCCAAGGTAGATGAACTACGACAATCATATCGTTGTCTCCACTTTATTATCTCTCCTACCTCTACTGCCTGTATTCCGTTGTGTATTGTACTTTGTATATTTTCACATAGGTTTTTCATTTAGTTGCACATATATCAACCTTGTGATTACTTGTTGAACCTTCCTTAAAAAAGTACAAAAAATGTTAGTCGCCTATTCACCCCCGCCCCCTCTAGTCGACCATATTGTACTTTTGGTTGGTATCAAAGACATGTCTTTTATCTAAGGCCTAACCGCCTAAGAGGGCATGGACGATTCTAAGGATGATGATCCCCCGTCAAAATGGATCAATTGACCGAAGCTATCGGTAATCTTGAGACCAAGTTTGACACGATGAAATTCTAGACTACCACTAGCTTCGTGGCTACCATGAAAGTGGATATGCATGCATTATTCTTGGAAATTATGAGTAATCCAATGGTAAGAAATGCACCTCGCGCTACCTCTTCTTTTATTAGTGATTCCAAGAAAGCTCTTGAAATTACTATACACTAAGAGGATGTTGATGCTAAATCCAAGGCAAAAACTGCAGCTAGAGCTAGGAAAGAGTAAATTAAATCACATACCATGCCTCCCATGGAAAATGGCTTGGGGGTTAATTCAAAAGTTCCACCACCACCAGACTATGATATCATCCACTCCGTTGCATAAACGCCACACATTCTTAGTGTTGGACCTCCTCTTATGCCTAAACTAATGAATTATCTTTGTGAAAGGAATCTCACATTTGTATCTTTTGTACTTTCTTGTGGAGAAGTGTGAATATGGTTTTCATCCTCTTGATCCACTCAATATGACTCCAAGGTAATACATTTAATATCAACTCAATTCAACAACATTGCACATCATTCAAAACACTCTTACTTCTGAGCACCTTCCTCACATCCGTGCGTACAAGACCGCCAAAGAATCTTGGGATAATCTCGATACCGTCTTCAAAGACAATGCTCGCATTCAACAATCCAAGTATGACCTTGCCATTGATCAAGACGAGATGTTTGTGATGCAATAAGATGAGTCAACCGAATATATCTATAAATAGTCACGACCCTTGTCATCCAATTGAGAGACTTTGGGGAGGAAGTAATAGTGATGATTGGATCAAGCAAAAGTTCCTCAAGGAAATCACCCCTTTTGAGAAGACCTTGGCTAGCACCATTGTATCAAGGCTGTATGTTAGCACACTCGCCTCAAGTGTGCTAAGTGAGTTTTTTGCTACTTGGATGATGCGTAAGAACCCTGACAATTCTCTTGTTTCTCGTTCAAGGGGCATGAGTATATCCCCAATCTTTCTTTGAAGTCCAAGTTGGTTTCCTATGAAGAGGAGCATCGAGAGGGTGAAGAGGATAGTGACTCTAAGGATATGAAGGCCGACCTCCATGAGGTTTTGGGTTTGGCTGTCAATGCCTACCAGAAGAATAGGAAGAACAATAAGAAGCCTAGAAATTCAAGATCTCCATCAAAGGGCACCAAACCAAGATTTGAACAAGGAAAAACTTGCTACAATTGTGGAAGTGTCAACCATTTCATTCCAGAGTGTCCTTATGAGAATAGGGAGAACAATGGTGGAAGACTTGTTCTCAAGGATAAGACCTAGACTCCTCCTAACAATAAATTCATGAGAAAGAAGGCTCCAAGGGAATTTTATGCACAAGAAGGCACTATTGAGGAAGAATATATGTACGGTGATGAATATGGAGATGAAGTTGTAGGTGTGGTCCATGCTGCCATGGCTACCTCTTCATATTCACCATCATACCTATCATCCCCCAATGAGAGCTTGCCTACTCCCTGAACATGTCTTATGGCAAAAGCCTCTTCGGTACTTTTTGGAGGCCTTTGTCCTCTATATAATTTTGAAAATCTAACCATAGGGATTTTTCCCTACGGTACAATATTAAAAAAAAAAGCCTCTTCGGTAACTCCGTCCACTTCTAAATCCATTGCTTCTACTTCTCCATACTTACTGTATTGTGTGGAAAGTGTTAAGCCAAACAAGTTGGACTTTTGGTTGGCTAAGCGCAAGGAAGGGACCAAAATAAATATAGATGCTCCCATTGAGAAACTTGATGAAGCAACCACTCTTATGGAAGAGAATTAATAGACTATCATGAACTTGGATGGCCATAGTCGTGTCTTAGCCAATGAGATCTGGGATCTCCCTGATGCTTTTGAGAAGGATCAAAGTCGTAGGGGCGGCGCTTGAAGATGCCCTTTCAAATCTTGAAAAATCTTATGCTATTGATGCTACAAACTTAAGAAATATAATGAACATTCTCTTGCCCTTGCTAAATTCTATAAAAAAATAAAATATGAGATAGGTTCTAAGGTCCAGATTAGTTTATCCCCCTACAAAATACAAACCACATATTCATGCAAATATTTCTGTTACCCCCACGTCCTCCAATGAGTAACATGATACAATGATAACCATTATGCAATACCCTAACATATGTGTGCCCTCATACATCACTACATGAGAGCATCATATAAACTTACTACTCAATACAAACATGTTGTAATCGACGAGACGAATTATTTCACAATTTCCATGAAAAATTACTACTCAAAACTAAACATAGAGACACAATAGATCATGGAAAAATAAATATAGTGCATCACACATCATATTTTCCAAGATTTTACATCTAGGAGATGATGGAGAATAGTATAGAGGTCCTGCCTAGTTGAGAGGAGGCAGAAAATGCAACCCCAATAAAACAGAAGTAGAAAAGGACCATGCTGGGCGTTCCTCGGGGGCTCCAAAATTTCCAGCCCCCGGGTCCCCATGCTGACACGTGTCCCTCCCTCCCCCAAAATCCCGATTTTGCTCCGGTAGCAAAAAAAATATACCAGCTTTTGCTGCGGTAGCAAAAAAAAGTTTTAACCCAAAAAACTGAAAAAGGACAAAGCTCGCCGGAGACCTGTAGCAAAAAAAATTGTTACAGTAGCAAACTCAATTTTCGCCGGAGAATCCCATCGCAAAATGTATACTAATATAGCAAAAATATAAACTTATTGTAGCAAAAAATATATTCTAAAATAGCAAAAACCCAACCTCGTCAGAGATATCTGTGGAGTTATAGTAGCAAAAAAAATCTACAAAAAAAGCAAAAAAAACAAAAATGTAGCAAAAATTCCATCTCCGGCGGAGTGTGGCTGTAGCTCGCACAGACCGTCGCCCATGGGGCCGCTACCACAGGAGATGGTCAGGGTTAGGTGAGGACAGCCTCTCCCGCCGGCCCCGACGAACGAGCGGTGACTGCTCCGGCTGGCCCCGTCGGACCAGCTGCTTGCATCCACCATTGCTAGTACACGGTGGCAAAAAACGCGGCATCTCAACCGCCTCCCGGCCGCCGGCGACGCAAATACCGGCTCTGGGCGGGAGGGGGGCGCCGGCGGTGGATGCAAAAAAAAACCTGGGCCTGAGCGAAGCGCCGGCGGTGGAGGCGGCGCAGTCTCGTAGGATTCCCGCGTTGACTCCATTAGAGCGCGCTCGTGCGAGAAGGAAGAAGACAGAGCAAGGGGATAGTGGGTGGGACCCAGCAGCATGTGCGGCAGAGCTCTCTCCACGTGGGGTTTCCGAAACGAGCTGGAGGTTCATCCCCTCGTAGCGTTTCCCAGTCTCTCCTATGTAAAAGAAGAATTTCGTTTCTTCAACCGTCCAGCAAAACATCCTGTCGTCTAGCCTCGCGTTCTGCCGTCAACCTTCCATGGAATTAATTAGTACCGAAAATCAATGACCGGAAATCAATCCTCACGTACTAATTGTACTAAGGAAACCAGAACTAATTAGTATACCGAAAATCAATGACCGGAAATCAATCCCCACGTACTAATTTTAAGGAAACCAACCCGCAGTCCTTATTTTCCCACCTGGAACCGGTCCCTTTCCACCAAATCCCGCAAAATCACTGCAATCCACACGGCGCCGCCATAGGCACAGCCACCCCGTCTCTACCTTCCACTGTCTTTGCCTCTATCTTTCAACGCCGGCGACACGCACTAGAGCAGCGCCACGCCGGCAACGGCCAGGATGCAGCCTGCGGCGAGCAACGCATGCACGAGGAGTCCGAGCTGGGCGTCGAACCGACCATCCCCATGCGGCAGTTTGCGCCGGCAGGGGAACCAGGGAATAGCAGGTGCCGGTGCGTGTGTGCACGGCCCTCCATCTCGCCGGCAATTCGTACGCGGTATGTTCCTCTCGCCTGGCCTCTTGCTCAGCCCCATCATCTTGTGCGCCGACGTAGTTGCTCCTCCACACCACTCTCTGCTGCATGTGCGTTACTCTTTTATCGGCTGCGGTGGCCTCTGAATCTCTGGGTGCTCGTTTCTGCAATAATTTTATTTTCAAAGCCGCTGAGGGATCACGAGGGGGCATTCTCATTGCGGCCACTGATGATTTTTCCATTGCCCTGGACCCGGCGGCATCGAGTGATTTCTTCATCACAGGTACAGTTACTGACAAGACAAACAATCGTTGCTGGACGATTACTGCTGTCTACGGGCCCCAAGATGATATGAATAAAGTGGTCTTCCTTCAAGAGCTGCGTAGAATTAGACCCCTTGTCCTGGCTGAGTGGATGATCTTGGGGGATTTCAACCTAATTAAGAGTGCAGATGAGAAGAGCAACTCCAACCTTAACCTGAGGATGATGGGCAGATTCAGGAGAGTGATAGAAGACCTGGAACTTAGAGAACTGCATCTGCACGGGCGTAGGTTCACTTGGTCAAATGAAAGAGAGCTCCTTGTTCAGACCAAGATCGATCGTGTCTTGATCACCAGAGATTGGGAGGCTTCGCATTTGGACTATAAGCTCGTGCCGGCCTCCACTTCTATTTCTGATCATTGCCCGATGATCTTAAAGAAAATGCACTCGAAGCACTACCGTGGGTTCAGGTTTGAGGCTTGCTGGGTTAATCACACCGGCTTCAGGGATGTTGTCACGACGGCCTGGAACAAGCCGGTGTCCTCTACTGACGCTATTAGGCGTCTGCACACGAAGCTCTCTCGCACCGCTGCCGCCCTCAAGGCATGGTACAAGAAAATCAAGGCCGAAGCTTCTCTCCAGGAAGATGTTGCGAATGAAGTGATCTTTCAGCTTGATCTTGCACAAGAAGATAGGGCGCTGTCCAATGATGAGAGACTGCTGCGTCAATTTCTCACAGCCCGTTTGCTTGGGTTGGCTGCCGTTGATCGCATGAGATGGAAGCAAAGGGCAAGAATTTCATGGATCAGACATGGGGATGCCAATACTCGCTTCTTCCATCTGAGGGCAAATGGACGACGACGAAAAAACCATATTCCTTCCCTCCTTGGTGTGAATGGTGAAGAAGTCGTGGATCATGTACCCAAAGCCTGTATCCTTCACAAGCACTTCTCTGACTTGCTAGGTTCCACCTACCAGAGGCCTTTTGGGCTCAATTGGACTGCGCTGGGTTTCCAGCCGCGCTGCCTGGAGCATTTGGATGCCCCCTTCACCATTGAGGAGGTCAAGAAGGCTGTTCTTGGGCTGCATTCCGAGAAGGCCCCAGGGCCAGATGGATTCATAGGCTCCTTTTTCAAGATCTGTTGGAATTTGATCCATCAGGACCTCCTAGCTGCTGTCAACCAGGCTTTCTCTTCCCGTTGCACGAACTGGAACCTTCTGAACACTGCAAACATTGTGTTGATCCCCAAAAAAGAGGTTGCCGCTACTCCTTTGGATTTTCGCCCAATAAGTTTGATGCACATTTTTGCTAAGATCTTCGGGAAGCTGATGGCTACGAGGCTTGCACCCGAGATTGGCAGTATGGTGAGCAAGAGCCAGAGTGCATTCATCAAGCAGAGATCTATACATGACAATTTTGTGTTTGTCCGAGGAGTGATCAAGGAAGCCCATACAAAGAAAAAACCTCTGCTGTTCCTCAAGTTAGATTTTGCCAAGGCTTTCGATTCGATTCACTGGGAATTCCTCCTGGAGGTACTGTCTGCTTTTGGGTTCGGGGATGCTTGGCGCAGAATCATCCTTCTCATGCTCTCCTCGGCTTCCTCGCGTGTGCTTCTGAACGGTGCCCCTGGACCTCCTTTTGTGCACCGACGTGGCCTACGGCAGGGTGACCCGCTAGCACCGCTGCTTTTCATCCTAGCTCTGGAGCCGTTGCAGTGCCTCCTTCAGCGTGCCACTGACCTTGGGCTGCTCGAGTTCTTTGGGCAGGTCTTTGGGCAGGTCTCGGGTCTGCGCATAAATCTCAACAAATGCACGGCCTACCCCATAAGTTGTCAAGGGCTTGATGTTCAACACCTGCTGCGTGATTTTGGAGGTAACACAGGCTCTCTCCCGTGTGTTTACCTTGGCCTGCCTCTCAGCTACAGGAACCCCAGGAGAGTGGACTACCAGCCTTACTTGGACAAGATGGCGGGGAAATTGAAACCTTGGAAAGGAAAACTGATGGCTAGGCCAGGTCGGCTGGCCCTGATTAACTCTTCCCTGACAACGGTTTTGACATACTTTCTCACGGTTTTTGACCCCCCGAAGTGGTTCATCAAGAAAGTGGACAGAATTCGACGTAGTTTCTTGTGGTGTGGTGAGACGGATGCCTCGGGTTCCAAATGCCTTGTCAACTGGAACCAAGTGTGCTCCCCCAAGATGTACGGTGGCCTGGGGATCAAGAATATTGAGATTTTCAGTAAATCATTGCGCCTGAGATGGCTATGGCTGAATTGGCAGGATCCGGAGAGGCCTTGGCATGGGTTGCCTCTCCCCATAAAAGAGGCTGACAGATCTTTGTTTTCGGCTTGCACCACTATGCAACTTGGCAATGGCGCCATGGCAAGCTTCTGGAAAGACCCTTGGCACGACAATGTTCCTTTGAAACAAAGGTTCCAAGATCTCTTCAATTTGGCCAGACGAAATAACCTTTCCGTGCAGAACTCTCTGGGGTTGGGGAAATGGATGCGAGGCCTGAAAAGGATCAATGGTACTGAGACCATTGACCAGTTCATTGAGCTATGGCACATTGTACAAAATTTGGAGTTTACTGAGGAGACAGACAAGATTTCCTGGTCTATGGCGGCCAAGGGAGGCTACTCGGCTGCCTCAGCCTACTCTGCCTGCTTCCTAGGAAGAGTCCCGATGCCACACATTGCTTCTGCTTGGGAGTTTCCCGCGGAACCTAAAGTGAGGTTTTTCATCTGGCTGCTCTTGCAAAACAGATTATGGACCAGTGATCGCCTCGCTGCTAGAGGATGACCCCATAATGACAAGTGCATGCTTTGTGATCAAGCCATGGAGACGGCTAGCCACCTGATACTTGCTTGCCTTTCGCGAAGGAGATCTGGCAGGGAATTCGATCTACACATGAACAGGTGGCTCATATCAGCCTTCGCTCCACGACGATCGCCGGATGGTGGAAGAAATTGTCACGACTGAGAAAGAACAAGCAAAAGAAAGAGCAAGTTTCCATTGGTGCCTACACGGCTTGGCATCTTTGGAAAGAAAGAGGACGGCGAATTTTTGAAGACTGCAGCTGTGACCCTGGAGGGCTGCTGTTTCAGATACGAGCGGACTTTTCTTCCCTGTCCATGACTTCCCGCGAGTAGTTCCTTTCTATCTTCTGTTCTGTGTGACCTTTTCCCTGGTCCTTGACCACTGTACAGTATTCCCTCTTCTATAATGCAAAAGGAGAGCTCCTCCTATTTTACTTCAAAACTATCTTTTTAAAAAAATCTGACCTCTTACTTGAACATGAGTATTTGTTCTCTCGGGTTGAATGAAGCAAACAACTTCTTCGGGTATTGTACATGAATCCAGCTATGCAAATTGCCAAACAAAGGTTCTTGTAATTTATTTATTGCCTCTTGTATGGGAATTTTTTTTATTGGAGCAATATTATAAGTACTGATCCAGAAAATATCAAATACCAGGCTACCAGCAGGCAGATATACATGTATGGCTTAATTAGTCCATCAAGAGACCAAAATGTCATAATCTGGCTACAGCTCCCACAATCTAAGTTTAATTTCTTAGATACCAGACAATTAAAAATGCTACACACTCTCAGTGTTGTTGATTCTTCTGTTTTTTTTATGCAGATTACTCACATATATGTTTGTACATGGATGAAGATTCTAAATAGAGCTCCTTCCGACATATCTGGTGCATCGGTGTTGGTATCTTGTCCAAGATGATCATCAAGAGTATCTAGGTGAGGCATCAATGAAGTTGTTCTCTTTTGGATCAATCCTACTTGTTCTATCTATCATATAATATAGCCTACAAATAATTTCTGGTTGTTAGTTTCAGAAGGAAATCCCATCACCAGATGTCTTAATCCCTAGAGGAATAGTGAGGGGAGCATGGGCAAGGGCACGTCGGCACAACCTAAGATCGACTCGTTCCTAGCCCGTTGTCTTTCACTGATGGCCGCGCCTAGGCATACAACCTGAAGACGAACTACGCTATGCCGCCGCCGGGCTTCCTGCACACCCAAAGCGGATCGCCAAGATCTACCGAGGCGGCGCCCAATGGGATCGCAATTATACTGGACTACTCTAGGGTTTATACCTTCCTCTCTCTCGGGTTTGCATGATGTTCCAAATTGCGCATCACCTTCACCTTTGCTCGTCGATTACGGCGCGAGTGGTGTTTTTCGGAGCATGACATAACTATATGTGAGCTTGAAGTCTCCAACCAATCTGTGTACACCTAATTTGCAAATAATGGTGTATGCATCATATTTACTTGGAACGGGTTTAACCGAGTGTATGTGCACTGGACAGAATATGTCAGATACTCGCATGCTCGGATCAGAAGGAGATGCAGAGCTGCTTGGCTTGTCACTGCTACACTAAGACTAGAGTCTGTTGCACTACAATGACAGGGTGTACTATCAATGGCGAGAACGGACACTTTGTCCCTTTCAATTTAGATTTAGAAAAAGGCTAATATTCAGTCTTCATATATAGAAAATAGTAGTTGCACTTGCATCCATAAAATAGAAAGTGTAGTAAACCTATTCTAAGCAAACTCCTTTTTTGTTAGCATGTAACTTATTAAGAACATTTGTCTGTGGTTATAAAATAATTTCAGTGAGAAAAATATATTGAGTTTTGTGCTTAAAAATCTGATTTAAGCAAGGCCTATTCAGTAGAAATAGCATATGTAGTAGGGTTAACCGGATAAGTAAATACCCCCGACATGGCAAGGTATCTGCAAATTATTAATGCTTATAATGTGGTTAGCACAATTGTACTTTCCTTTGAGAATCTCAACTAAGTTCGCCCAGTGGATCAAGATTCTTGTCATATTTCCTCCCAATAGGGTAAGCAACAAGAAATTCTAACCGCATTCCTCTAAAATTCTACCTTGGTCAACATAAAGGTATAACATATTAATTATGTAGAGATATATTTAAATCATAGAAGGAATCCAAAGATGTGCCCAGATGTTTTGGGGCATGCTGGTAGGCTATCATATGATGTTTTCCATTTCAGTGTTGGTGCAGGTATAGCAAGGATGACAATAAAGATCTTGGAATTTTGATTTTCTATTCTAACTTGCAGGAATTAATAATATGCTATTTAACGAAGCATCTTCATACTTATTTTATTCGTAGTAGATTTTTGTTTTCTAATGTGCTTATTGTCTTCCTTTCCTGGTTTTGAAAAAAAAAAGTTTAATGAAATAGGTTGAGTGGTTATCTTTCCTCCCTTCAGTTCAAAAGAATACTTTTTTGATTGCTTTGACCACTCTTGGGGGTTTGCTTGAAAATAAGTATGAGAATCAGAAGTGGCAACAAAAGTGAGGGCCATGAGTAGGAACCATAACCCTGTAGTCATTTCTGATGACCTCGTTTGTCTAAGTTCAAATGTTTTTTTTTCATCTATTACAAAAAAATGCAGGTATGGTGGTACTTCAAAAAAATCCTTTGTCTTTGTCCTAGAACTGAGTGTGAATCATAGCAATTGCTCGTAGAAAAATGATTTAATTGTTACTTATGTAGTACTTTACTAGCTAAAGTCTTGAGTTGTATTGAATAGAATGATTAAATTCATTCATTTAATTTTTACGAAAGTACAACACCTACATGAGGGAGTTTAAGGATATTATGTTTGCTATAAATTCCGTATGTGGCTTTGTCTCCTCTACTGATGTGCTCAAGCAAGTTGGGAATTTGAAGTAAATTTTTTCCCTAGGTAAATGTTTCTTTAACCATGGTATACACCATTTTGCCACGATATACATATTATTCATTTTCTTTGTATTTTCCCACTATACTCACACTTTTAAGTACAACAGGGTACTATAATTTGGCGAAGGATATGCAAATGAAATTTAGGGGTACTTCGGTTGACATATCACCTCCGGTTGGAATTAGAAACGATGTGCCAAAGCTTAATAACTTCATTTCCAACTTGCAGTTATGGTTCCATTGTGTAAGCCGGAGATTCAAGCTGTAAAATATCAATGAACTAAAGTATATGTAGTTCTTCTCAAAATCTATGGGATTAACATATAACGATTATACTCTTTATCTTTTT
Source organism: Alopecurus myosuroides (assembly GCA_028641055.1). Classification (NCBI taxonomy): domain Eukaryota; kingdom Viridiplantae; phylum Streptophyta; class Magnoliopsida; order Poales; family Poaceae; genus Alopecurus; species Alopecurus myosuroides. Next base: position 168,501,879 of record CM054058.1, read on the forward strand.
CTGAAATAAGCTTAAGTCGTGCATGTCAAATATACACAGTCTGGTTCTTGATTGGGAATTTTGATGTGCTTGTTTGTTGTCCATGCTATATTTTTGTGCCAAGCGGAAACATATATCCAGGGATGTCTTAGTGTGAAAATAAGTATTTATGATATTGTTGTATTCAAAATTTCCTATGATGTGAATCCACTTGAACCTTTTGCAACAAGAAATATGTGTTCTACCTTTATCTTCTGTGACAATAGTTTCTGTTTAATTTGACCTTGAAAACACCGTACCAAATACATTTCCATGTGGACAACTCGGGTGAGGCTGCCTCTTGCAATATTTTTCTCCGGACATTGAATTTATTGTGAACTGTTTATTTCTATAAGTACATAAACATGTGTTCTCTTTGGAAATTACATGATCTGTGAAGAAGCCTATTATGGATTTTTTTTTCTGGAAATGACATAGGTTTTGCTAATGTGAAGTTCCCATGCTAGCCGGTATATTTGAAAAATTAATTGTTTATGAATCAAGGTATCTTCTTATCTAAGTGATGCTCGTACCAATCCCAGGGACAACTTAATGTTGGATTATTTCTTTTAGGTGTCAACAACAACGATCCACGCTTGAAGATCACAGCCTCCTCCGTGGGATAGATGACGACGTCCTACTGAGCACCTTCCTCGAAGACGATAGAATCCTCACAAGATCGATGCCGACAGCTTCTCGGATTGATGGCAATGGAGTTTGGGATTGCCAACAATGGACTCTTAGGCTCCCGGCTCGATAAAGACAACGTCCCTATGCTTTTTATGTCTGAAAAAGAGGACAAATTCCCTCCTTTTGCTTCCTTGCACCGTTGTATGCTAGACCCATCAATATTTGCAGGGTTCCTATCCCCAATGCATCTAAATATGATTTTAATTTGCAAATTCTTAAGTGGTGTGCATCAAGATATGTATTTATATATTGGACAATTAGATATGTTGGTAGCTGAATCTTCAAGACATGGTGATTCATTCTTTTTGAAGGATGGGATTAAACATGATGCCTCTTGCTTTGATTAAAGAGGGTCGTGCACTGATCCTTTGGTTTTAAAGGAGAGGGTAAAGAACGGGATCTCTTGATAGTCCAATGCATCAATGGGGGACCCGGTAGTGGGATAGTTCAATAATCGTTACATGTGCGGCTATCATGAAGCACAATAGGGGCAGAATAGTAGAGATGGTGAAACTTCCCCTTCTTGACAGAAAAACAAAAAGACCCGTAGCAACGCACGGGCATTCAACTAGTAGAAAATAAACAATACTCACTCCGTTCCTATTTATAATAGGCAAGCGATTTTCGAGATTTATGTTTGACGAAGAACTAGTATCAGTACACAATTATTATTTGATAAATATTTTATATCATTAGAAAGTAATTTTCAATAATATGTAACGATATAAATTTTTGTCCAAACTAATAAATATATTACTTTTTGGTCAAATTCGTCTCGAAAAGCGGGCGCCTCTTATAAATGAAACTGGAGGTATCGATAATAAAAAAGACCGACTAAAACTTAATAAATCCTAGAGCAACTATAGCAGCGACTGAAAATATCGAGCATGCAAAATCCTTTTCAATTCGCCATTTCAGGGGGGTTTTTCGTCTGCGGATGCGCCGAGCAGAACAAAACCCACAATCTAACACGTAAATTTCGAATTTTTGATTTTCACGTGAATGGAAACGGACGAACACTGCGATTAATTGCAAATTTACAAACACAACTAGCTAATTTACATTAATGGCGATGAACATTTGATTGACATTCTAAACCTAGATCCCAAAATACCTGCAGGTAACTACACGAAGGCTCGTTCTTTGGCGGTGCCGCTGTCTTCACTCGTAGGAGTCGGAGGACGAGTGTCCGACGTAATCGAGTTGGGATGCGGCCATGGCGTCCAAGCGGCGGCGCTTCGCCCACAGCTCGGCGTCCAAGCGGAAGGCTGCGGTCGAGCTGGTCGCCGTTGTACGCCTCCAGCACCTCCTCGAAGCGGCGGCAGTGCTTCTCCTTGCGGGTGAAGTCCTGGAGGAAATTCATCTTCACGAGCTTGAGGAGATCGTCGTCATTGGCGACGTAGTCGAAGTCGTCTTTTGACGACTCGCACTCTTCCGCGAGCATGCCGCACAAGCCGCCGGCCTCGTGGTCGGCTGCGGCGGGCGCGAGGCCACCCCAACCACAAAATCGCGTGCGGCCACCGTCGTCCGCCACCTCTCCATGCATGCGGGGCTGCTCGTGGACAAGCGCGGCCCGCTCAACTTTCGACGGGCCACCGACGACGGTGTGGGGTGGGAGAGGAGGGTAGGCGCAGCACTAATCCAGGCCCATGCGACCCCGACGTGGTTGTTGACCGGCCACATGGCGGCGGGAGCAAATACGACGACGATGATTCGGCGCGGATCTACTCTAATCGCTTGTCGGAGCTAAATCTAGGGTACGACGGCAGCGAGAAATTGCGGCGGAGGCGGAGAGGGTGGACGAGGGTTCGACTCGGAAACGCGTCGGCGCCCCCTTCATATATTTGTCGATGGGGGAAATGTACGGGCTCCCGAGAACGCTTTTTAGGCCGGACGGTGTTTACATGCTATGTTCTAGCCCAAAATTGGCGTGGAGCCTGTAAACCCGCCAGAACTTATTAGTTCCAGGCTTTTTTAGTCGCCGCTAGAGTTTCTCTTAGCCGGATAGCCATCAACACTTTAGCAATCGGAAAAAGGAAAAAGCCCTTGAAATTTATGTAGGCAAGCCGACTTAAACTTTACTAGACGGGCACATGCGCTTCGCCGCGCCGCCTGACCGGCGGTCCTACATGGCGTGGCCGGTGAGATGCATATAGTGTTGTTATAGCTTGGTCGTAACGTGTTGATAGCGGTTTGCTCTGATGGTGTAATTAGGTGTGATGTGCTAGAGGGCGGTTTCCGTGTGGTCTCTGTGAGGGGTGCTGAGGAAGGCGATGCAGGTGGGCGGGTCGCCACGCCATGTAGGCACACCATCTACCTGTGTTTCTTACACGGTAGTCGGCATGGCTTTCTGACATCGTGTTCACCTGTTTATGTGTGTCTTGGTTCTGCAATTATTTTTCGAGTAACATTAGTTGTTTCCACATTATACGGGGTCTGACATCTACCCCTCCTCGTCAATCAACATTCTATTAGAAAACCAAAAATATTGTATGTCTGCGGGTTTACCCTTTATATTTTTGTTAGACATCAATGTGTATTTAATTTAAATTGAAAACACAAAATTATTTATTTAGAGATAACTCTATTTTCCTAAACATAATTTTCTGTCGCAAACATAAATTTAAATTACACATAATTTGTTTTCAGAAAAAAAAAAAGGTCACGTGCATGCATACGCACATAGCAGACTCATAAAAAGTCAAAGAACCTTAAAATTGAAAACACCAAATTATTTATTGATATCCATCCCTATTTTTCTTAACATAATTTGGAGGCTCAAACATATTTAAATTAGACCCAATATAGTTTATATAAAAATAGAAGTCACATTCAAAGACATAGTAGGCCCACATGGCAATGTCACAGAAAGTCAAATGGCCTAAGAATGCTCGTAGCCCACCTGGCTTAAAGAGTAGAGTAATAGTATTAATTAATCTAAACCGCAGTACTCAATGGCCGACACACCACGGCCAAAGCCAAGGACGGTAAACTTTGGGCGGGGAACACACTCCTTATTCATAGTAGGAGCAAGGTTGCAGTGGTGCGTGGTGGTTAAGCAGCGGAGGCGTCGAGGCAGACCCACTGGCCAAGGAAGACCTTGAGGCAGTTGATGTTGGGGTTGAAGCCGAGGAACTGCTGATCGGTCAAGCCGGCGCCCGCCGCGACGGAGGAGCAGGTCTCGTCCGTCTGCACCTGGTGCACCTTGTTGCACTCGAGCGCCAGCACCGCCTTCACCGCATAACCTGCAACACAATCGCAGCCACGTACTCCCAATCAGGGTCACTAAGATTCGTACATTTGCATGCAGAGACTGGGTGTGGCCGGAGTTGATCGTCGACATATACGGCGAGGACGTACGTACCTCCTGCCACGTCGCGCTGCACCTGCACGGTGACCCTCGCGGCGGCGAGAACGACCGCCACGAGGAGAGACGCGATCAGGAGAGCGGCGGCTGCGTGGTTCGCCATTGTAGATGCTGCCGATCGACGCGAACGAAGAGTAAGCAGACTGGTGCAGTGAAGCTTACGAGGCTCTGACTTGGTGGCGACGAGAATTACCGCCCACCTCTCGCCGTTTTATATAGCTTGGGCGTGCAAAGAGGATAATATGCATGCAGCAAAAAGAATCAGACCCTGACATTGGAAACTGCGTCCAAAGCGTGGATAGCATGGACGTGTCGTTGAAACCATTTGTAAGCCGGCCAGTCGTCCTGAGAATTGGTCCATGGCCAGGTGAAAACAGAGGAAGGGCTTATTCTATTTTTCCGATAAAAGGAAATTTTATTACTTCCTCCCTTTCGAATTAATCATCGTGGATTAATTAAAATGTGGATGTATCAGTACACTAAAAATATGTCTAGATATGTTGCATATTTTGATAAATCTATTACGATTAATTCGGGACGGAGGAAGTATTTAAAAGAGTTTAGGCATTACAGAGGAAGGGATTATGGTTTCTATGAAGCTAGTTTGGAATAATTCTAATTCATACAGCGCGCCCTTTTCGTCTGTTTGGTGTACAGACTACAGTGTAATTTTTTTAAAATTAACTACAGTGTCATTTGATTTGACTGAGCAATGGGTTAAACCATCTCATATTCTCATGAAACGATGTGATCTCATCCGGTCCCGCGGGCCCAATCTTCAACCGGAACTGCAGCCGAAGCGATGCCCGCTACACCACACGTCCGCGACCGCGAGAGCGCGAGCGCGAAGCGACGCCGCAACGCTAGCAATGGCCACACTCCTCCCCTCGTTTCCGCACGCACTCTCCAAGCCCCACCATCTCCAGCACTCTCACGTCGCCGCTGCCACCACCAGGCCCGAGGCCCCCAACGCCGCCCCGAACCCGGCCAGCTCCCGCCTCCGCCGCCTCATCGCCCGCGACGACCTCGCCGAGGCCGCGCGCCTCGTCGAGCACTCCACCTCCCGCGGCGAGGCCCCCGACGTCTACCTCTGCACCAAGCTCATCCGCAACCTCTGCCGCCGCGGCCGCACCTCCGACGCCGCGCGCGTCCTCCGCACCGCCGAGGCCTCCGGCGCCCCGGTCGATGTCTTCGCCTACAACACACTCGTCGCCGGCTACTGCCGCTACGGCCGCCTCGACTCCGCGCGCCGGCTCATCGCCTCCATGCCCGTCCCGCCCGACGCCTACACGTACACGCCCCTCATCCGTGGCCTCTGCGACCGCGGCAGGGTCGGCGACGCGCTCACCCTGCTCGACGATATGCTCCGACGCGAGTGCCAGCCCAGCGTTGTCACCTACACGGTGCTCCTCGAGGCCGTGTGCAGGAGCAGCGGCTTCGGGGAGGCCATGAACGTCCTCGACGAGATGCGTGCAAAGGGCTGCACGCCCAACATCGTCACCTACAATGTCATCATCAACGGCATGTGCAGGGAGGGCCGTGTCGACGACGCCAAGGAGATCTTGAATAGGCTGTCCGCTTACGGGTTCCAGCCCGACACTGTCAGCTACACCACCGTGCTCAAGGGCTTGTGTGCCGCTAAGCGATGGGAGGACGTCAAGGTGCTCTTTGCAGAGATGGTGGAGAAGAACTGCGTGCCCAATGAGGTCACTTTTGACATGCTGGTCAGGTTCTTCTGTCGCGGAGGCAGGGTAGAGGGCGCGATTGAAGTTCTTCAGCAGATGTCACAGCATGGGTGCACGGCCAACACTACCTTGTGCAACATTGTCATCAACACTATCTGCAAACAAGGTCGTGTGGATGATGCCTTTCAGTTCTTGAACAACATGGGCTTGTATGGGTGCGATCCGGATACCATTAGCTATACTACCGTGCTAAAGGGCTTGTGCCGTGCTGGCCGATGGGAGCATGCCAAGGAGCTGTTGAACGAGATGGTCCGGACGAACTGTCCCCCGAACGAGGTCACATTCAATACATTCATCTGTATATTGTGCCAAAAAGGATTGATCGAGCAAGCTATTATGCTTATTGAACAAATGCCAGAATATGGATGTTCGGTGGGTATTGTCACATACAACGCTCTTGTCAATGGCTTCTGTGTGCAAGGGCGTATTGATAGTGCTTTTGAGTTATTTAATAGTCTGCCTTGTGAGCCCAACACGATTACATACACTACCTTGTTGACAGGCTTGTGCCATGCCGAGCGGTTGGATGATGCTGCAGAGCTCTTATCTCAGATGATTCACAAGGATTGCCCTCTAAATGTAGTGACTTTCAATGTACTTGTGAGTTTCTTCTGTCAAAAAGGATTTGTCGACGAAGCAATCGAACTTGTGTATCAGATGATGGAGCATGGTTGCACCCCTAACCTGATTACATTTAACACTTTACTCGATGGGATTACCAAGGATTGCAACTCAGAAGAAGCCCTGGAGCTACTGCATGGCTTGGTCAGTAAGGGAGTATCCCTTGATACAATAACCTACTCTTCAGTCGTTGATGTCCTCTCAAGAGAAGATAGAATCGAAGAAGCCATTCAGATGTTGCATGCCGTGCAAGATATGGGGATGAGACCAAAAGCTGTGATGTATAACAAGATACTATTCGCCCTCTGTAAAAGATGCGAAACAGATCATGCTATTGATTTTTTAGCTTTTATGGTGTCTAACGGTTGCATGCCTAACGAGTCGACCTACGTTATACTCATTGAAGGCCTTGCCCACGAGGGTCTGCTGAAGGAAGCACGATATGTACTGAGTGACTTGTACTCAAAAGGAGTTCTAAACAAGAGTGTAATTGAAGAACGGCAGTAAGGTTGTGGTTTACTGTGGATATGCCTTATGACTGAAAAGGAAAGAGAAAGAAAGTTGTGCATATGCCTTGAGTCAATGATGAATCTGATGCCTTAGTGCTTTCTAAATTTTCCCGAGTCTCTATGGAGCTTATTCCTCATTCACAGAAGGGGAATCAGGTGACATGCTTTATGTGTGTGCATCAAGCTACAATGATCCATAAAGATGGGATAGGTGAGGATTTAATTCATAGTATGAACACATAAATCATGAGGTTTTAACTTTCTCCCAGGTGTCTTACTACGTTTTAACCGCATGATTGCATAATAGAGATATATTAGGTTCCTGCAACCTTTTTCTTTCCTAGTACACTAATTTTTTTACCCTATTCCTCTAGTTTTATACTTTGAACCATCTTTCAAAAATAATTGTCCCAAATATTTGGTGCTTAATTACTTTTATGTTAGATATCAAAAAATTCCATTTTTACTATAGTATGCCTAGTTACTCGAAATGTTTTATATTCGAGCAGTCTTGGGTTGTAAAAATCTCACTGCTAGTTATCTTGTTCAGGTCTTTGAAGTGTGAAGACCAAGGAAATCAAGAGGACAATCTGGAGGAAACAGAAGCGAAGAAATGAGTGTTCATACTTATATCAGCCTAGTATAAAGAATAAATAATACAGGCCAAACAGAGTTTTTTTTTGAAACACTTCTGAGTTCAGCAGTTTGAGATTGACAAATTGATTTATTTGACTATAATTCGTCATGTTTATAAACATTTTGGTTTGTCTTCCATTAGCAATGGTATGTTAACAATTGCTTTTTCCTCCAGGGCCTTGTTACCTTGCTTTTCATGAACATTCTGAATATCCTTTACTATTTTTGTCTAATTTATTTATGGACTAAATGGTCCTCGCTGAATCATGTTTCTGCCTAGGTTTCCCTCAGTGAACATTGACATGCCAAAGAATACTGCAAGATAAAATATAATGTCAGCTGGATCTAATTTTACTGTCAACAGGCTATTGTAGTGTACCAGCATCATCATCAAGAATTTGCATATTGGTAAGCTCTTTAGCTTCTTTTCACTGGGTGTATGGTTATGGCATGTCATTTAATCCTGCGAGAGCAGAGTGTATCACATGCTTTATTCTCAAATTTGGTGTCGGATTCTCATGTTCTTCTTTCTATATCTGCAGGTGAAACCATTGGGCGTGACACATTATTACATCCACAGGTATCATTTACTTGTGCTCTAGCTGTTGTTTGAACTCCTATACTCTTCGTTGTCTGCAGCAACAGGCAAAGGTTCAGAGTTATAAGATGGTTATGTAGTTTGTCTGCCACGGGTTCAGAGCTATGTTGGTCCCCCACTTACCAGTTATACCTCTACTGACTACTGCGCTACGGAGAAACAGATGCATTGCGAAACTACAAGATTTGGTTCTGTTTGTTGCAGGCTGATTAATTCTACTCCCTCCAATCCCATTTAATTGTCGCGAGTTGTACTATCATTTTGTACGTTTAAAACGGATCGGAGGTGATAGTTCATTTGTTCAAGCATCATGTATAAGTTCAGTGGTCTCTATGTTGAAAATATTTGCACAAAACCTTACAAATTAAGAAAAAAACAGGATGCAAGCAAGCTGGTATCAGAAAATCAGAGACTTGCATCGCATTAGACTTTGTTGAGCTTCTGCCTCGCGGTTCAGAGTTATAAGATGGTTATGTAGTTTGTCTGCCACGGGTTCAGAGCTGGGCGACGACAATAACTGTGTCTATTCAGCAGCATGCACAACAAGCAACTTTTCCATGTAATCATCAGGCATCTTTGGATTGAAGACCTTTTTAGTAGAAATTTTTGTAGGATTTCTTTTTTTTTTCAATTTAGAAGAATTTTTATGGAGGTTCTTTGGATCAAGTGAATGACAAAACGAAAATTCCTATGGATCGTCCTTTTACTACCCAATTCTTAAGGAATCCTTGCAAGAGCTTAGATCTCATTCTTTGTGACACTTCTCTCTTCAGAATCTTGCAAAATTCACACGGAGCATCCGAAGAGCTTAGATCTCATTCTTTGTGTCACTTTTCTCTTCATATTACGGCTGATCTTAGAATCTTGGGTGACTATGGACCTTGTGGGCTTTACTATGATTAAACAACACTAATCCAGTTTATCTATCTAAGGTTAAATACCTTTATTAGCATGACTATGATTAGGTTTTTTCTCAGTCTATGTGTTGCCACCTTAGTGGAGAGAGAAACTGAATTTGCAGATGCGTGCCATATAGTCGGTAACCCACTAGACTGCACGGCACACCAACTTTGTCATACACAGACAACTTTGCCAGCAAAAGGATCTTACAGGGGCAACGTCCACTTTTCCACAAAATTAGAGCAGCAATCTATCTTCTACGAGACAAACTGTACAAGGCCCATTTTTTGATGCAAGTTTCTACTGTTTTTTCACATCACTCATGTAGCGGAATGACAAGGCAGCACCGAAGTTTCTCCGCTCCTCTGTGAAGTCATCATCTGAGTCATCGCTGGAGCTTGAATCTGTTTGCGCTATTGACATAGCCGGGGAATCGTGGATACCCTTAGCTATACAGTCTTTGGTGGCAAGCATCTTGACCTGTCCGGCATGGGATATCTCCACCACGACCTTGCCGTCATCCTTTGGAAGAGGTTTGCTTCCATGGCTCCCCCATCAAGTCTCATGTAAGTATGGTCAGCTGCACCCTTGTGAAATTTGAATCGAACACCATGGGCCTGGGAAGAAATAGAGTTTCAGTGTCCATGAAAGTTTAAAACGAGTACAAAATGTATTGAAGCTAGTTTACAGTTTGTAGAGCTTCATTAATCTGTTTTGCTACTTATGCCATCCAAATACTTAAACTGGCATTCAATCTTGATGAGTCGTAGCATATGTCCATCCACTAAAATACCTGGTGCAATATGATTGCCCATAAACTTGGAGGGGTGGTCGTAGTAACAACTCCCTCTGTTCTGAAATGTAATTACTTAACACGCCCATGCATCTCAAGATTTAAGTTTCATCAACAATTAGATTAAACAAATGTGGTTCGTGGGACATAAATATCATACCATTGGATTGGTATTGAAAAGCATTTTCAATGATGATTTCACTTCTGTGTCACATAAATATCATTTTACTGGTATAATTGTTGGTCGCAGCTTAAATTCGAGATGTGTGGCACCTTATATCTTAGAAGGGACTAGTAAAGAGGTAGCCAAGCAATAGTACAACATGCATTTGTACTTACATGAGCAAGACGAGTGCCATGGCCTTTCGGAGATAACAACACAAGGCCGTGCCAAGCATCTTTGAAACCCACAATCTCCAAAAGTCCATCATCCACAAGTGGAGGCATTACCAAGTCCCTCTGCAATGTGTAAATTTAGTACAATAGTACCAGAGATTTCACTTTACTAGGAATGATGTTAACATCGTGACGTCATGTCTTATACTCACTTTTCTTTGCTTCCTCTTACTTGGTGTTCCCCAGGGATTTAGTCCACCGGAGAAACTGGGTAAATTGAGACAAACAATGGACCGGATACTGCATTTGTATAAAAACTTGTTAAGAACATTACTAGGTATTGTCAAATTTTGAAGAAATATCCTGACATCATATCACTAAGAGTAGTCAACTTAAAACGTGCTCCAACTCCAAATAGTTTTACCTGCTTTTGATTTATCAAGTTAAACTTTGACCATCTATTCTGTACTAATGCATTTACGCAAGTACAAGGTAACAAAAATGTTTCTTAAAGTATGTATTTTACCATAATCGAACTTAAAACTTAGAAATATATCATAGTCAAAGATTTCCAGGGATTGACTGTTCAAAGTCAAACATAACAAGTATTTAGAAACAGAGTAATAAATTAGTTGAGAATATTTTTATGAGCTTTGTAAGTTGGATCCACCTATAAGACATATAGACCATATTAGTGGAACGCTCCTGCCTTTAAGCTCATAAGTGGCCTCATTTAACTTTTTTTTACGGAAACACTTATGCTATAACTGAAACATCAAAGTTCCATCTGTGCTCAAAGATAAGAACATAATTTCACAAATACTGACATAAGCACTTTCAGTACCAAAAGGGAAAGTGCATTAGAATTACCTCTGTGGAATTTCCAAGTTTTCCCATTTTCCAGATTTCTTCATTATCTTAACTTTTGCAAGATGTGCAACATTCCTGTTGTCCAGTGAAAGGCATCGAATTATGTGAGCCAAATGCAATGTTATTAACAAATCTTGACTAATGCCAAAGAAAAAAGATAAAGAGTTCTGACGAACATTTTTTTTTGTAAAAAGGGTTCCATACCCAAGTTAGTGCCAGAAAAGGAATTACCGTGACATAGGATGACCTATAGAGGCACAGAACCATCCTTGAGTGCATGCCAGCTTCAAATATGATTTCTGCACTACAGATTAAAAGAGAGATTGGTTTCTTGCATTATCTTAAGAGAGAAATAAAAACCAAGCAGGAATGAACATATGCTTATTTAACCTGATTAGACAACTGGTTCTTGAATTTCTCTGGATGCAGTTTCCTCTCAGAATGAAATGCATACGACACTTGGGCATCCATTCCTGTGACAGAATCAAATTTTCTTTCAGCCTTTGGCTGTTCAGCTAAAGCAAAAATTTCTGTTCTTTTCTTTCTGCTCAATTTCGTGAAATAGCAAGAATCAATTAAAAATCAATCACCAACATATAAAGTACACAGTAATGACAACTCACCCATACTGAAATAATTCCAAAACCCCCCACGATATGTGTAAGAATATTCCTGGGACAAATAAAAAAAATGGTCATACAGATACTAAGGGACTCACATGATTCAAGGATCATTTTCTATTTTTGGCATTTGCACTTCGATCTATCGATGGAGAAGCTACAATACAAATCAAGTAAAACTGAGGTTTCCAACAGTAGTGCAAAAACATTATAGCCAAGTCACGTTTATAAAAACCAAGTATATAAAAGTATAAGACTGCAAACAAGAGTTTGTAATTTCGGGAATGCTCCATTCCTCTGGCGCATGATATACATTAGGTAACAACTATTTTCAGATGTTTGTCTAAAGTATGCCACTCTTTTTTCATGAAAAATATGTATAATGAAGGTGATGATATTGTTCTTTCCAAAAGTACATGACAGCTTCCCAGAAAAGCAGAAGCATTTTTGAAAAAAAAAAGTGTCTAAGTTAACGCAAAGATATGAACAGGTGAGTTATACATAAAATTAGTCCACTTCAACGGTAGTTACCATATCTTCTGGATCTGTCTTTGGCACACGGTGAAATGCATGCAGAGAGTGTGGCAAATCAGAAGGAGCAATTGGGTCGCAAGGAGAACGTTTTGGGCATTTCATTCTCATGACAGTATGCCAGCTGGAACATTGTAGTAATAACAATGTAAGAGACTATCCATAGGAATATCAATACACAAGGATCATGAAAACTGTGCAAAAGAAACCAACCTATCAATGTTCATCTCTCTTGCTTCCTTTACTAACTGTAGGAACGACATGACAGACGCGTGATCCGTGCCAGGATTTTTCTTACCCTGCACAGCAATTATGCGCTACTACTGAGTTGAAAGTCCTTGATATAAAGTATTGTACAGCAACTAAGACATATAGATGGCATCACAAGAGGCAAGTTAATGAGGGTTGAAGAATATCTTAACCCCCACTAGAAGAGAGAGTTGTTTATCCAAGCTCTAAACAGAAAATCCAACAGATAATGACACTAACATCGACAAGACACATTTGTTTTTACAGTACTCCCTCCGATCCATATTAATAGGTGTTGAAGTGGATGTATTTAGACATGTTTTATTGCTAGATACATCCACTTCACCACCTATTAATATGGAACGGAGGGAGTAATTTTTTTATGCACAGCACAGGGAAAATATTTGAATGCAACATTTTAGGCCATATTGTCAAGTAAAATCAGTTCCGATAAAAATAGCTTGTGCAAGTATAGCACACTGAACTAGTAAAATCTAATAGGAACAAGATTGTATTGATTGATTACTTCTGACATACATACCCATCCAAACGAATATGGCAGGTTATTTCCAGTCCCCAGGGGAACTGTAGCAACGGGAGGTGGATGAACTAGCTTGAGATCAGATAAAACTCCAAGCAACCAACCTGCTGTTCCATCGCCTCCAGCAACCTATTTAAATTTCCATGAAAATAATACGTAAAGTCAGCCTATTTAAATAAGGAACCGGACAAAATTATTATGGTAGAAACACTAGCAAGATATCTTGAGAACGATGCCAAGTGCTGCACTCACTATTAGCCTCAATCTTTTATGGATTTCGGCAGCAAAAGTATCTCCATCACGCTTGAGTCTTTCCAAGTTGCTATAGACTCTGTGCAAGACTTTGTCCGGAGCTTCGTCAAGTAGATCAAATACCTGTAATTCAGAAATTCAGAACTACCCCTAAATCCATATATTTAGCTCTACGGTAAAAATGCATGGGTACTGTAATACTCAACAAGTATATCTGGTAACCTTGAAAATATGTACCTGTGCATGATTGAGAAGCTTGCGGTATGTGACAATTAAATCATGCCCCAGTTGCCCACCACTTTTGGTGTTGATAAAAACAATCACTGGACAGCTCGGTATGTGAGAAACTTGCTCCACTGAGGACTCTGGCATGAAAACATAGGTCGGAATGTAGAATTCTTTCAGCATGTTATTTTCTTCGGAACTTTTCTCCATTTGAGCTTGCTACCTGCAATGTTCATGCATCAAAATTATGTTGACCATTCAACATCTGCATGAAAATGAAATACTGGCTCTCCTGTGTCACTTAATGTTGATTTGATCCTGGTATGGTTTGTCAAGCAGATATCTTTGTTAGATTTAGCTGGAATTTATGAACTGGTTCATAACCACTTTCTTTCAGTATGCAAGTCAAAAACATTAATATTCATTAGCATGTTGTAATGTTTAATCAGAATGAAGTAAATGAGTTTTGATTTACAGAAGTTAATGCTTAAGTCATCATATGAAAGTGAAACTATTTGTGTAGGGTTGTTTGAATGATGCGGTGACCAGGTGATTACAGTTGTTGAGCAAACGCTGGCTTGTCCAATCAAGCCACTCACAATTCCTTACTTGGCCATTCCGCTGCTCATATGGAAACCTTGCCGCACAGATTACCAACCCATCCCGCACAAGCTGGATAACAAACTCGCAGAATGGTGAGCTGGGATGCTCAGTCATGATGCAGTCAGTCCTCTCAGCTGCCTTGATTATACCATGGTCGCGGTCGACATGCCGAAGTGGGTCAGACAGCTCATTGACAGGCTCAGAGCGCTGCTAGCTAAGTTGTGCTGCAATCGATCACCCCGTTGCCAGATGAAGGTTTCAGCACCTGGTTTCAGAGTGCGATGATGCAGAAAAGTTGAAGGGGGCGCGGTCCCTCATCATCCTTACCATGTGGAGAAGGTGGTGGGCTGGTGGCTGCGCAATGACGCATGTTTGAAGGGGCTTTACCCGACTATCAACCGCTGGTTGACACAATGATGGATGAAGGCAACCTTTGCATGCTCGATGGCACTGAGAAGCTTGCTGCTGCACAGGAGGCCACCGCATCAAGTGGCTCTTGAACAGTAGCAGGCCTCTACAATTTCGCGCTGCCTCTGCCCTTTTGGTCTTTATTCTTATCATAGCTTCCTGTTGTTCTTTAATGTTTTTGCTTTGTTCTGTTTTAGTCTAGTTTAGTTGTACTATGTTTGTCGTCATTTTGACATTTGCGTGCTCGAGGGGGAAAAAAACTATGCCAGTATGTCACTGAAAACTGAACAGGCATACTAACAAACCACTTAGGGTTTCTGCAGGTCAAAACTATGCCAGCTTGTCAATGAAGACAGCAAAATCTGTTTACTTTCAGCGGCCTCAACCATGGCATTTACTTGTATCGGCGAGCAGTTCAAATACCGTGTGACAAGGACATCCGGTCCAATTCCGGAGATGGATTTGAGGTCACCGTCATCCTTGAAACGAATCATTGCAGTATTAATTATGAATTAATGTCACTCTTAATTGCTCACCGAAATCGAGTCACCGTGAAATTCACGATCTGGAATAATAATCGAGCCATCAATGACCCCAGATCAACCCGTATATAATTTTTTTTTGAAATTAGTCAACCCGTATAATGCCTAGCTGAAAAATTGTACAGTGCAGGCAGCGATTTTTGAGGCAAACAAACAGAGAGGTGCTAAATGAATACTAGTGAGAACAAATCAAATGTTGTCAACCTGGTAAAAAAACTGTAAAGCTGACGCTAGTTGCAGGGATCGATTTGATCAAAGAGCTCCCATGCATCCTGACAAACTATATTCAGACGAACTATAAATAGAAGGAAATGCTTAATTTAGCCTGAGAGATGTCCTCTCAAAACAGGGATCGTGTGTAACTGTGTATTACCAGTTTCATCCAAATTTAATCTCGAAAATTAAAAGTTTCATTGTTGGGGGGCGGGTGGTGAGGCACCTCAGCTGGGAAAAGAAAATTCAGTACAGTAAGCTTAACCAAAACGCAGAACTGGACAGACATCCTGAGGAAAACATTGAAGCGGCAAAACCAGTTCCACGGACGGACCATGCGTAGAAACACTGGTTATTTTTAGTAATATAAGAAGTTGAAGACAGATTCTGTTCCAATCGAAAGCACAGAGAGGATAGCAGGAACCAATCAACAAAGGGTAAACGCCAGGTCCGTTCTCCTCCGGATCAAAAGCACCGCATTTTGGTAAGGCATTCAGGAATCAAGACCATGCCAAAAAATAAAGAAAAAACGCCGAATAATCGAGGAAACTCCCGTAATTTCCGGCTACACCATCGCGCCTCGCAAACAAAACGAGCGGAACCAGACGGGCAGAGAAAGATCAAATCAACGTAGGGGAGGAAGGAGCAGTGGACGAGATCACACACCTGGGGCTGGGCGAAGGTTGGTGGTGTTGCAGTGGACGGCACCGACCGGAGGGCATGCGTGGCTGTGTGGAGGTGGTCGGAGCAGGCGAGCGACGAATGGGCGGGCGGGAGAAGGGATGTGATTCCTTCCCTCCCGTCCCCTGCCTCCCTCCCTGCGAGCGAGGAGGAGCGGGGCGGGGGCAGCCTTGCGCTGCCGTGCGGCGAGCGAGCTCCAGGGGGGAGGCCGGAGGCTGGAGGAGGGTGGAATTGAAATGTCAGAGGGGCTCCGCCGGGGCGTGCGGACGCGTGTTATAAAGCGCTGTCTGGGGGCCACGTGCGGTCCCGAGGCGTGGCTTGTTTCTATTTACGGGCAGGCGGGCGGGCCCGGGGGAATGGCCGCTAGCGGATGGGTCGTTTTACGAAGCTCCCAGGCAGTCTCTCCTCTCTCCCTCTGAGGCTCACACGGTGACACACACGGTCGCACGCGTGTTGCTTTCGTCGGGGGTGGTTCGAATCTCGCTATGCCAATGCCAATGCCCTGCCCATGTCATCTCATCTCGTATAGTGGATTGGGTACGCATGGATGAGGATGGGTGTATTGTGGCCTTGTGGGAAGTCGACGAGGCTCAAGGGATCCCGTGCGGGGGAGGGGAAGGAGTCCCGCGCAGGCAGGCGGCGGTCTCGCGCGGCTGCTCGGTTTTCTCGGAATCGTTCCGAACGGACGCGCGCGGGACGCCGTGATTCGGTTCGACTACGTTTTCCGCGATCACGGCGGCGGGCGGCGTGGTGGGTGCGCCGTTGATCGGGCCGGGGCGGCCGGACAGACAGGTCAGGACAACGCGACAATGAATCTTGGCAGCCTAGCAGGGTCTCTGCCGCCACCCAGTGGATTCCGCCACGCGTGACCAGGATGATCCTTTCCTTACTTTATCCCGTCATGTTACGTTGCTCCACGTGGCGGGGGGTCCTATATTCATCATGTTCTGTGCCGCTGCTACGTGTCTTTTTTAACCGTGTGCCGCTGCTACGAGGGCCGCGCTCCGCGGCATGGATTCTTCCGAGCGAGGCTGCGCGGTCCGGCGCGGACACGCGCAGCCGCGTGCAGGGTCCTCGACTCCTCGTGCGTCCCGTACGTTTCCCGCGAGCGTGGTGGATAGATTCGTCGCTGATCGGGACGGACAGACAGGTCACAAGAACGGGGCGATGTCGGCGGGCCATCTCCAATGGAATCAGAATCTTGGCAGCCTAGCAGGTCTTTGCCGCCAGCAGGGGCAGTTCCACCACGTGACCAGGATGATCTTCCTGCTACGTTGCTCCACGCGTGCGGGGTCCTATATTCTGCACTTCTGCTACGTGTTTTTTTTAAGCCTGAGAGTTGCTTCGTGTCTGTGGTAGTCCCTCCGTTCAATAATAGATGGCTTGCATTTGTCTATATATGGATGTATCTAGACACTAAAACATGTCTAGATACATCCATATATAGATAAGTGGAAATCATCTATTGTCGAACGGAGGGAGTAGCTATTTAACATTCCAAGTGTCCCATCGAAAAAGAAAAATGAACTTTCCGAATATGTCTTCTATTTCTCCTACTAAAAAAAAATGTCCGTTTACACGTGTCCGCGGACAATATCCAAACAACCAGAAAAGTTGCCTTCTCCAACCGGGAACCATGTTTCATCGATAGCAAAATACTACGAAGACATGCAACATACGATTTACGTGCTACTACTCCGCACTACTACACCTAACCACTCATCCACGGAGTCGGTGGTCTCACCGGAATCCTCGCCGGCAGGTGCGGTTATCCTCGATCCGAATGGCTGCCTCAAACTGCTTTCGCACGGAGCGGTTGTCTTGGAGGAGCTGCTCGACGAACATCCGATCAGTGGCCTTCGCCTTGTGCTCTTGCTCAGCCTCGAGGTGCTCCTGCATGCTCTAAGTCGTCCTTTTGACACGCGAGCACCATTGATCCCGTAAAAGAAAAGCTTTCTTTTTAATACGCAGGTTTTCAGTTCGCGTTTTAAGGTTTTTTCGGTTTCGACAGATCGGTTAGTAGCAGCGCCGTATAACGGAACCAACATATTTAAATTAGTTGATTTTGCAGCAAATTTGTACATACAAAAGAGGCGGCAGAGATCACCGATTACACCAATTCTCGCCGGCGGTTATCAACGGACTAGCCCTAACCTTAGCCCTTATCTACCCGGGGCGGGGCTTTGACCACGCGGCTACAGAACGCTGCGCCGCTCACTCCTCGTCGGAATAGCCGATGTAGAGTGGCTCCTCAAGCGAGGCAGTGATGCCCTTCTCGAGGAGCACAGCGTTTGATACGTTCATTTTGCATCACAACAACAAGGGGAAGGGACCGAAGGAAAATGATCTCCAAGACCGGAAGCCGGAGGAGGAGATCGAGAGTGGAGCTGAAGGAGATGTAGAAGAAATCCCACGAGTGCATCCATGCGCCACCATCGCAAGCATTGGAGTGGTTGCAAAACCTTCCAAGCAAACGGCGAGGATGAGCACTCGAGGAAAGGCCCCACGTCAACACCACTTTCAGGCATAAAGAAACCTTTCCATACCTTAATTCATGAGTATCAATCTACGAGAGTACCCGAGGCAAAGTTGCCTTCTCGCTGGGATATGGATCGTTCTAACCGTGCAGATGAAGAAACCTCTCGACATAAGGAAGTGTGGGGGGAAGAATCTTGATGGCTAGAATTCACCGTCTGACAAGCACGCAAACTGTATTGAGCACAATACGAAGATGATGTGTATGCTTATGTTCGCAATTGAAGATTTGAAGAAATCAATTAATAAGCTCATTGAGATGGACTCACCACCACCACCGAAGAATTAATTCGTCATTGTTATTGGCATCCCCTTGGCTTGTTCCAAGCTTGAGAGAGTGTCGCGGTATCACACCTTTATCTTTCACCATTTTTACCTTTTAGTAGAGTCATATCATGAGTAGAGGAAATATCATATAGGATGGTTTGCAGTATGAAAGTATCACTCTTTAGTTGGTTATCGTTGTATCCCTTGGTTTGATTTGAATCATCTAGCTGGCAGCGGGGTTCCCATCCCCAAACATAATAATACAAATTCTCTTCACTATTTTAGCCCCTCATTTATCAGTCAAAGCATAATTGTGTAAACAAAAGAGAAATAGGGATGAACTGCTATACTAGATGCGTCCTTCAATGGGAGCCGCTCTTGTGAAGTATAGTTGGCTTGTGACGTACTGTATTTTCTGTTTGCCATTCGTTGACATAAACATGCACCACTCTCAAAATTGTTTTCAATACTTTTGTTTATCAAATGAAAATCTCTAGCACATGAGTGATCTCTGCTTCCCTCTGCGAAGGGCCTATCTTTTACCTTTATGTTGAGTCACTAAACCTACTCCTTTATGTCTTTAGCAAGCATTTGAGTTGTTGTGATCCATTCATCTATATGTTGATTTACTCATTCATGTCATTTATTCTTCCTTATTTAGTACAATTTTTTTATCTGTTTGAATACCACTTTGAAAGTTGCCAATGTCTGCAAAGAGACTGTTATAATTGAGCATGATAAATGTCGCGGGATAATCACGGCAGACGTTACCGGGGGTAACTGATCTTGGGGCAAGACGACACAGGCGTTTGGGAGAGGGTTTAGCTCAGAGGAAAACATGATGATGAACTTTGATCTGGTAGCCGGCAATCAAGTCGCCGAGTCTCCGATCTCAAGATAACAACTCAAATTGCGTGTTACACTAGATACTCGATATTAGGCGAGATTACTAGAACTCTTGGATCCCTGTAAACTAGACCTAGGGGTCGGTTTATAAAGCACCGTACCCCCCATGGCTTGCCCTCCAAGGCGCACCCTGAATCCTACCCGGACACCGCCTACAAACCCTTGGCTTTCCTTACCGCAACCCACAATCCGGGTTACGAGGCCTGGAAACTTTGGGCCTTCCAGAAGTTCCGTTATCCTTAGCCGGATCCTGCGCCATGTCCCTTGGGCCGGGTTACACCTTGGAGTTGGCCTACCGGGTTATTATCCCTCCATCAGTAGTCCCCAGGATAGCTTGGGCTTCATGGATCCTTCCTTGAAGCGCTGGCTATTCCCTGCAAAAATATCAAACGCACAAACGTACGGAGGCCGGGTTAAGGTGCTTTGACATATAGCTAGGCCTAACTCCATAGTGGCCATATAGTAACCCGGCTTTTCTCCAGACGCTTTGCTTAACTTTCCGGGTCTAAGCCTTGATAAAAATGCCAAAACTCTATACTTTACTTGATAATTGATCCCGATACCGCGGAGAGGATCCCCTTCTCTTTTTCGTCCGGATATCTTGCTCGGCATGTGAAGCATATCTCGTAAAATCCGCGCGGATAGCCATTACCCCAAATCTTCTGGATTCCGCCCGTTGGGATAGGTGTATCCGCCCACACCTTATAAATAGAGCCCAGAGGGTAACTTGGACTCCCACGCATCACTCCAATCTCTCATCGGCTCCCTCACTCCCTGCGCCCCGCAACACCTCGAGAATCCCGAGCACGCCACCGTAACAAGGCAGCCGCCAGTTACATTCATCCCTGAATCGCTCCGCGCCGCCGCCAAACTCCGCCACCGCGCCTTCATTCCGCTCATCAAGAGCTGCAAGGGGGATCTAGATCTCGACACCAGCCGCCGCCAGGCCACATCCCAATTTCTTCCAGTAAGTATTCGTCAATCTAGCCCCGTGATTTTTTCGATTTTAATCTAGATTGGATCTGGGTCAATCCGCAGACCATGTTTCCCGTCACACCAAATTAGGTGGTTTAAACGCTCGCCAACTCCTTCAATAACCTGTTGGATGATCATACACCACCCTCCTATCGTTATTAATCATCAATTTCCCCGTAGAATCTGTCGGGGGGTTACCCCCGAGTAGGGTAAAGGCAGGTGGTAAAGGCAGCTTACAGAAGGGAGGTTTGGTCGAGTAGCCGACTACCTGGTACTCGCTACCCGGTTGACTGCTACTCGGTCTCACCTCAAGATGACCAGAAGGAGATATCAATCAAGTTCTATCCTTTCGAGTAGAAGGGTTGGCCCGAGTACAATTGGCGGGAACAATTGGCGGGAACCTACTCGGGCCAGAAAGTCAAAGGAGCCGTTCTGACACAGGATCCCGCGTATCCTGGGTCCGTACTTGGCAGCATTCGAACTACTGTTCATCTGGGACCGGCCTGCCTGACAGTGACAGCATGGAAGCAGGCCGTGGCAGGATAAGGGGGCCATACTCTGTGTTTGGCACAGTGATACCAGTCTGTCCCCTAGTTTTGCCCAACGACTTTACAGAAGCAGCCAAGATTAGGAACCAAAGCTGTCAGCGGGTACCCGGAAGAAGGACGGTGTGCACACTATGTCGACACTTGTCTAGATTTGGACGTATCCGGCTGGGCACCGTGTATATAAGGTGCCCCGCCGCCTCCTGCGCGAGGGATCTTGCTCCACGCTCATTTTGGAGCCCTAGAAACCCTAAGTTCTTGACCTAGCTCTACTCGGAGAGGAGAGAGAGGCTACTCGGTAGAGATACCATTTGTACTGTGGCTACTCGGAGAGACATCATAATACATAGAGAAAGGCAGGAGTAGGGGTTTTACCTCCTCACGAGGGCCCTGAACCTGGGTACATCGTGTTGTTTGTGTTGTGTGGATCTTACCTCACGCGGCTACTCGTCGCGTGATCCCTCCCCGGACACCTCCAGCGTCCATCGTCCCCACATCTTTAGCCATCCCATGGCATCTGCCGTGACACCACCACGACAGTTGGCGCCCACCGTGGGGCAACCAGCGGCGCTGGCTGGAGTTTCTGTTCGGACGGGATCTTCTTCGGCGGAGCGCGTAGTTTGTGGCCTTGTCCACAGATTCGGATCCTTCGACTTCGTCACCGACAACGCCGGCTGTTTCGGCGGCATGGCCATGCCCGAGGGCGGCTCGGTGATCTCCTTCGGCTCTCACCTCGTCTACGTCGCCACCGTCGCCAACAGCGCCTACCCCGAGCTGGTGCATGACGCGGAGGATCCTCCTGCGGTGGTTGCTGCTCGCGGAAGGCCTGCATGCAGCTCTGCAAGCTGCGCTGAGGTGATGGTGACGGGTTTGGCGGCAAACACTGGCGCAGCTGCTACTGGCGCTGCAGCCGTTGTCGAGGAGGTTGACGAACCGCCTGCTGGTGGCAGGAATCACCGGCCCTACGAGAAGGAGAGCAACTTGCCACCTTCCACGTCAACGGTCATCCCCGCGTCTGCTGCGCGAACTGGTATGCCCACTCCCACCGACATCGAGCTCCTAGCCGCGAGGGAGCAGCTCGAGCGGCAACGCCAGGAGCTGCTTGCCGAGCAGGCGGAGTTGGAGAAGATCAGGCTTGAGCTGAGTCTAGACCAGCTCGAGTACAACAAGGCTCACGGCTTCACGCCGGTCGCCAGGAGGCCCAGCAGAGTAGGCGCTACGCGGCGTAACTTGGGTGTCGAGATGGCGACAGTCGCGGAGGTGCCCGCGCAGTCCGCCACCGCGAACACCTTCACAAGGCCAAGGTATAGCACACCTGCCAAGACGCTCAGAGCTGCACAGGCCGTGGCTGCCGAGTTGCCGCGCCTGGATGGAGAGGCGCGTCTCAGGCAGCAGGAGAGGCTCAACGAGTTGGTGTTGGAGGCCGCTAGGCAGAACGAGGAGTTCCGGAAGGCCAACCCGGGAGCTGGAGCTTCGCAGGTGGTTCACTCGCACGCGGCTAGATCTAACGATCAGGCCTCATCTCCGCATCCTAGCCGCGAGAAGAGCCGCAGCGGGCGCTCGGGTAGAGACAGGCAAATGCAGGTGTATGACCCGGCTGCTGCCGCGAAACAGGTTGCTGTGCCGCAGCAGCCCGGGCAGGAACACAACGCTGCAAGAGCAGGCTCTCAAGCCCATCAAGCTCAAAGCCGTGCCCGAGAAGCCGCGCGTCCGGGTTCTTCTCGGCAACCCGCAGCTCAGCCTACTCGGCAGAGGCAGCAGCCGCGCCCAGCGGCACCAGTCGCCAACCCGGTGGAGCAGCCCGCAGCTATGCAGGTGGATAGGTATGATGATGGCTACTCGGCTATGGAGATGGCTGGCTATGATATTCATGACCGTGTTGGTGAGCGCGTGTTGGCGCCTGGAGATGCAAGGCACCAGCTGGACCGTATCAGCTTGTCGGCGCGGCTTGAGAGGACGGGTCCTCCTGGCCCCGAGTGCTTTGGCCCGCGCATCATGAAGGAGCCTTCCGTGAAGGGCTTCCAGCTTGCAAGAGGCACCAAGAGCTACAATGGCAGCACCAAGCCTGAAGATTGGCTCAACGACTATGTCACCGCGGTCCATATCGCGAATGGCAACAGGAGATGGGCGGTGCGCTATGTGCCGCAGATGCTAGAAGGCCCAGCTCGCACTTGGCTCAACAACTTGCCCAAGAACAGCATTAACTGCTGGCTGGACTTCTCGGATGCCTTCATCAGCAACTTCACGAGTACATACAAGAGGCCGAATAGGCCACAGCAGCTGTCAGCTTGCAGGCAGCGAGAAGACGAGACGGACCGCGAGTACCTTACTCGGTGGAGCACTTTGAGGAACACCTGTGAGGGTGTGAATGAAGCACAGGCCATCACTTGGTTTGCGCAGGGTTGCCGACATGGCAGCATGCTTTGGCAAAGATTGCAGAGGGAGATGCCCAACACCCTGGCCGAGACCATCAAGATTGCGGATCAGTACGCACTCGGTGATCCTACTCAGCCACTGATGGACTCCTCTGAGCCGAGAAGAAACTTCAACAGCAGCAAGCGCAACGAGTTCCGCAACAAGCGCCGAGTAGATACTCGGTATGATCCCGAAGAGGTGAATGCAGTGAATGTTGGAGGCAGTGGTGGCCAAAGGCAGAAACCTGCTGGAGCCTACGGGCAGAACCAGAACCAGGGCCAAGGCAACAAGAAGCCATTTCGCGCCTCTCAGTCGGGTAGCGGGAACTCCGAGCAGCCGAAGAAGTTTGTCTTCGATGACATGAAGGATGGCCCATGCAGCTTTCACACTCATCATCCCTCGAGGCCCGCTAACCACACTACTCGGCAGTGCGAGTGGTGGGATGTGATCAAGAGTGATGGCTTGCCTCCTCCTCCTCCTCTGCCAGCCGCCAATGCTACTGTTCAGCCTACTCGCGCACCCGCAACTCGGCCGCCAGTGTACCCGAGAAGGGAGAATGTCAACCAGGTGGCTTTAGGAGCCAACCGGAACTTCAACAATGAGAGATACCGCAACAACAACAACAACTACAACCGCAACAACAACAACAGAGGCAACAACAACTATCAGGGCAACAACAATGGCAACAATGGCAACAATGGCTCCAACCAGTACCAAGAGCACCATGAGAGCTATATGATCTTCACTTCTGAGGCAGTCGACAAGCAATCACAGCACAGGCGGGCCATGGAGGTCAATGCAGTGATTCCGGCTGTCCCTCACTACATGTATTGGTGTGACCAGGAGATCAGGTGGACCCGAGCAGATCACCCCAAGGTGATGCCCAATCCGGGCACCTATGCTTTGGTGCTGGATCCTACCTTCCTGGGTCCCGAGAAGAATGTGAGGTTCAGCAAGGTGCTGATCGACAACGGCAGCAGCATCAACATTGTGTACAAGGACACACTCGAGAAGCTTGGCCTGGCCGAGAACATGATGCTGCCTAGCAAGACCACCTTCCATGGCATTGTGCCTGGGATCTCGTGCAACCCGATTGGCCGAGTGTGGATCGATGTGCTATTCGGCACTCGGGAGAACTGCCGCACAGAGCGCCTGCAGTTTGAAGTGGTGGATCATCAGAGCCCCTATCATGCTCTACTCGGCAGGCCTGCTTTGAGCAAGTTCATGGCCTCTACACATGTGGCTTATCTGAAGATGAAGATCCCTGGTCCCAATGGCATCATCACCATCTCGGGAGATTACAAGAAGTCCATGGAGTGTGCCTCTGCTAGCTCCCAGCTGGCGGAATCGATGGTGATTGCTGCCGAGAAGAAGAAGATGTACGAGGTGGTGGCCATGGCTCAGTCCGCACAAGCTGGCGCACAAGGTGTGCCAAGTACCCAGCACGGTACTGCCTTCCAAGCTGCCAAGGGGACCAAGACAGTCCAGGTCGACCCCGAGTTCCCGGAGCGCGTGGCCATCATTGGTTCCGGGTTGGCGGAGAAATAGGAAAGCGCGCTCATCCACTTCCTCCGTGAGAATCGGGATGTGTTCGCCTGGACCAATGAAGATCTACCAGGAGTCCCGAGGGAGTTGGTTGAGCACTCTTTGCATGTGCGTCCTGACGCCAAGCCCGTGAAGCAGGCTATGCGACGTTTCGGAGATGAGAGAAGGAAGGCCATCGGTGATCAGATCACCAAGCTGCTGATAAGTAACTTCATCATGGAAGTGCTGCATCCGGATTGGTTAGCCAACCCGGTCATGGTCGAGAAGAAAAAGGAAGATCCCAAGGCTGCCACTGCATGGCGCATGTGTGTCGACTACACCGACTTGAACAAAGCATGCCCCAAGGATCCTTTCCCGCTACCTCGCATTGATCAGGTGATCGATTCTACTGCTGGTTGTGAACTGTTGTCTTTCATAGATGCCTACTCTAGTTTCCACCAGATTGCACTCAACCCGGCTGATCAAATAAAGACTGCTTTCATTACCCCGTACGGGGCTTATTGCTATCGTGTCATGTGTTTTGGCTTGAGGAATGCGGGTGCAACCTATCAGAGATGCATGCAGAAATGCTTGCACGACCAGCTCGGCAAGAATGTGCAGGTGTACGTAGATGACATTGTCATCAAAACGAATAAAACACATACTCTGCTTGCCGACCTGGAGGAAACCTTTGCTAACCTACGCAAGTACAAAATGAAACTGAATCCGAGTAAGTGCACCTTTGGTGTACCGGCTGGAAAACTACTCGGTTTTATGGTTTCTAGTCGGGGCATTGAAGTCAATCCTTCTAAGATAAAAGCTATTGAGAGCATGTCTTTGCCGAGATCACTGAAAGATGTGCAGAAGTTCACGGGTTGTCTGGCATCTCTGAGCCGTTTTCTGGGCCGAATGGGCGAGAAGGCTCTGCCTCTATATGAGCTGATGAAGAAAAGTGACAAATTTGTCTGGACTCCGCAGGCGGATGTGGCGTTCAATGAGCTGAAAGCAATGCTGGCTAGCGCTCCCGTCTTGGCTAGTCCGCTACCCAAGGAGCCTATGCTGCTGTATATTGCTGCGACTAACCGAGTAGTCAGCGTGGTGATAGTGGTGGAGCGAGAAGAAGAAGGCAAGAGTGTGCAGCGCCCAGTCTATTATCTCAGTGAAGTGTTGTCCAGTTCCAAGCAAAACTATCCGCATTACCAGAAGATGACATATGGTGTGTACCTGGGCGCCAGGAAGCTGAAACATTATTTCCAGGAGCACCCCATCACTGTTGTGAGTTCTGCTCCCATTTCGGATATCATGGGTAACAAGGAGGCGAGTGGCAGAGTAGCCAAGTGGGCGATTGAGCTAGCCGCGTACGCTCCCGCGTATGCGAGAAGAGAAGCAATCAAGTCTCAGGTCCTGGCGGAATTTCTTGTGGACTGGGCCGAGATGCAGTATGAACCTCCTGCTCTAGTTTCCAACTATTGGAGGATGCACTTCGATGGCTCGAAAGTAAAGGAAGGCCTTGGTGCTGGTGTCGTGCTCACGTCACCCAAGCGAGATCAGCTCAAGTATGTGTTGCAGATTCATTTCAAGGCATCCAACAATGTAGCCGAGTACGAGGCAGTGGTGCATGGTTTGCGAGTAGCAAGGGAGGTTGGTGTGCAGCGCATTATATGCTATGGCGATTCAGATCTAGTGGTGCAGCAAGTTTCAGGTACCTGGGATGCTTTGGATGCCAACATGGCATCGTATCGCTTCCTGGTGCAGTCAATGACTGGGTTTTTCGAAGGCTGTGAGTTCCAGCACATTCACCGAGCAGAGAACGAAGCAGCAGACGAGCTATCCAAGTTGGGATCTTCTCGGCAGTCCATCCCGGCAGGGATTGCCTTGGAGCATTTGAGGAAGCCATCCATCAAGCCTTCCCCCAACTCGGAATCCATCTTTGTTCCTTCTCTGCCAAGTGAAGAATCTGACCCAATGGAGATTGACTGGGAGAGTGCTGCAGGGAACCCGGGGACTGCCGTCCTCTACTCGGGGACTGCCACTCCGCACTCGGGGACTGCCACTCCTCACTCGGGGACTGCCATTCCCTACTCGGGGACTGCCGTTCCCTACTCGGGGACTGCCACTCCGTACTCGGGGACTGCCGTTCCCTACTCGGGGACTGCCAATCCGTACTCGGGGACTACCACTCCTTACTCGGGGACTGCCACTCCGTACTCGGGGACTGCCACCCTCAACCCAGAAGCTGTCGCATTCATTGAAGAAGTTCTCGCCAATCGGTCTGGGCTGCAAAGAAGCGCTCCTACTCCTCCTGTGCAACCGCCAGAGCCTGTCCCAATGGAACTGGACGAACCAGTGTTTCCCATACGGGAGACACCGAGTTGGGCTATGCCCATATTTTCCTTTCTAAGGGACGGTACTTTACCTGAAGATGAGGTGACTGCGAGGCAGATTCAGAGAAGGTCCAAGGGCTACACCATAGTCCGAGATGTGCTGCACAAGAGAAGTGCCACTGGTGTGCTGCAACGTTGTGTGAGCCCGGAAGAGGGAGAAGAAATCCTGGTGGAGATACATCAAGGGGAATGTGGGCATCACGCCTCATCTCGGGCTTTGGTCAAGAAAGCTTTTCGGCATGGCTTCTACTGGCTCACTGCACTGCAGCAAGCTGAAGATATTGTGAGGAAGTGCAACGGATGCCAGATGTTCGCAAGTAAGATTCACATGCCTGCTTCCGAGCTGAAGACAATTCCTATCACATGGCCATTTGCTGTTTGGTGCTTGGATATGGTTGGTCCTTTCAAGCCGGCTAAAGGCAATATGACACATATTTTGGTCATGGTGGACAAGTTCACCAAGTGGATTGAGGTGAAGCCTATTCGGAAATGCGATGGGGTCACAGCTGTGAAGTTTGTGAAGGATGTGATCATGAGATATGGCTACCCGCACAGTATCATCACCGACAACGGCACCAACTTTGCAGAGGGGGCAATGGTGCGATTCTGCAGAGATAAGCATATCCGACTAGACGTTGCGTCAGTCGCGCACCCTGCCTCCAATGGGCAAGTTGAGAGAGCAAATGGGATGGTACTGGCAGGCATAAAGCCAAGACTGATTGAGCCCTTGCTGAAAACACCTGGGTGTTGGCTAGAAGAGTTGCCAGCGGTGTTGTGGAGTCTAAGGACTACCCCTAACCGGTCAACCGGCTACACGCCATTCTTCTTGGTATACGGGGCTGAGGCCGTGTTGCCAATAGACTTAGAGCATGACTCCCCCCGAGTAGCCCTCTACACTGAGGTGGAGGCGAGAGAAGCTCGAGAAGACGACGTTGACCTGCTTGAAGAAGCAAGAGAGCTGACTCTGTCACGTTCGGCTATCTACCAGCAAAACCTGCGGCGTTATCATAGCCGAAAGGTGAACCCAAGGGTTTTACGAGAAGGAGACATGGTCCTTAGGCTGGTGCAACGCACAGCCGGGATGCACAAGTTGTCTCCTCCTTGGGAAGGGCCTTTCATTGTGAGCAAAGCGCTGCACAATGATGCGTACTACCTTGTAGATGTGCGCCCGTCGCAGGCGAACAGGGCAGACAAAGCTGGAGAGGAAACGAAGCGCCCTTGGAATGTAGCTCTACTTCGTCGTTTTCATTCGTGAGCAAAGATGTGTATGTACCCTCTTATCCGAGTTGAAATTCTACTCTGCAATCTGGAATTGTTCTCGGGGACTGCCCTCGTCCAAAATTGCTCTAAGTGTTTTTACTCGGCTTGATCCTTTGTCTATTCGGTTGCTCCACTTCAGAACTCATAAGTGCATTGAGTAGTGTGTTTAAACCTATATGCCAACTCTTCGACTCTGCTGCTGTCCGAAACCCGGCTTCATGGCAAGCAAGAGAACAAGCAAAAGGTCAATGAGCACACGAAAATCGCTAAGGAAGAAAGAGTGCAGGAACCGAGTAGATTGTTGGTTACTTTTGTTCCCTGTTTTCGTCTTCTCGGCTAAGTGGTGGGCTGCGTTACCATGATTGTTTCTAGCGGCTAAGTATTTGCAGCCCTACTACTTGATTCTTGTGACTCGAATACCAAAAAAGCGACAAGTCGCGGGTAGAGCAGAGATGAAAAGATAGGGTGAATAAGAAATGCAACTCGGGGACTCGCATGGAAACGCAACTCGGCATTAAGCCAGCGTCGTTCAAATTGATTAATGTCGAAATAAACAGAGTGGGCATAAAAACTGAGTAGCAAGCAAAACAAAGATAGTCTATTACATCTGCTCCCGGCATCCCGGGGATCTGATAAGTTTTCGAGTAAAAAAGATTGCAGGGAGATTCAGGTGGAGGTGGCAGTGTTGTCGGTGCTGGCCTTGGCTGCCGCTTCTTCGGTGACGGTCTTCTCGGCTTCTTCTTCGGTGTTGGTGGCATCCGCCTCCGTCTGGACGGTAGCGGATTCCTCCATCTCGGCATCGCGATCAGGGGCTGCCGGGTCAGAGGTGGCCGTGGCCACCGAGACGGGCTCTGGAGCCGGAGAAGAGCCAGGCGCTTGGCCAGGAGGGCGTACCGTGTCGTCGAGAGCAGCACCTGAGGAGGTGCCAAAGTCGAGTGCGGCGGTGTCGATGTGGGCGTACTCGTCCTCATCGCTACTCGCGACGGCGACGTTCTTCCCCTTCCCGGCCTTGCCCTTAGGAGATTCGAAGAAGCCTTCCAAGTCGGATTCTACTTCGTCGTCCTCTTCCTCTTCCTCTTCGTACTCGGTGTCGGGCTCGGGGAGGCCCTCGATGAAGGTCTCCGTCTCAACGCACTCCGCGACCTCGTAGGCGATCTGCTTGCGTACGGCCACGCAGTCGGGGTCCACCTCCCACTTGGAATCATTGCGCTTCCCGCGGATAAGCTGCATATTGAGATTTTCATACAGGATGCTATGCAGAGAAGCATCACGTCCGCGCCGGCCCGGGCCCCCGAAGCACGCCACTTCTTCAACTCTTTCTTCACATTTTTCAACTTGAAGGCGAGACCCCGCATGGAAGTTGGCTGAGAATCCTGGGGCCAGAACAGCCTATGGAGCTCGAAGCCCTCGTGCACCAAGTCAGTGCCAACACCGGCCAGCTGCTCGAAATAATCTTTGAGCAACACCAGGCTGTCCTCGATCTCAGCTCGGGTGTCTGCTACCTCACCCTTCGCAAGGCGAGCTGCTTGGGCCTTGGCCACAGTAGGCGCGCAGTTGGAATCAAGATGAGGCCAGATCTCTGAAATAGCAAGTGACAACTTCAGAATCGAGAAGAAAAGAACCGGGTAGGAGAAAAACCGAGAAGAAAAGAGGCAGGGAGGAGAAGACCTACCGGGCAGTTCGCGGCGCAGCCGCTGCAGCTGGGCTTTCCAGGACTCTTCGTTGGCTATGTGCTTTTCTTGGATCAGGCGCAAGGAATCCATCTGAGCGAAGAGATCAGCGTTGGTCTTCTTTAAAGTTTCGCATTCCTGCTCAAGGGCCCTCTCCTTGGCTCTGAAAATGGTCTCGGCCTTGGCCTTCTCGGCGATTGCTCTGTCCCTGTCGGCGCCAATGTTGATGGCATCCTGGAGTGCCTTTTGCAACTGGAGTTGCAGCTTCTCGGTCTCGGTGGCGTGATCCTTCAGCAACACAGCGGCCTGGTTGGACAGTTGGTTCTGCACCTCTGCTGGCTTGACACAATCTTGGTGTGCCTCAGCAAACAACTTGTGATCTTCTGCGAAGAGCCAGACAAGGTCAATAGAGAAGCAGCGAAGAAACAGATTCAAGATCAAACCGAGTGAACAACAAACTCACCTTCCATCCTTTTGATGGTGGCTTCGGCGTTCTTCACGAAAGTGCGGCATTTCTCGTGCTCCTCGGCTAGGCTCTTCAGTTTCTCTGCAGAGTAGAAAAGGTTAGCGCAAAAGAAAGCATAAGCGAGCGTAAACAAAAAACGCATGAACCGCACAGCTAAAAGCGTACCTTGCACTTCAGCCAGCTGCTGGGTGTTGTCGTTGGCGTTCTTGCTGGCTGCCTCCGCAACTGCCTTTTCCTTCTCTAAAGCAGCAATTCGCCTCCTGGCGATAGAGTGGTTCCAGAGAAGATGGCGGTATAGGTTGGTCCGCTTCAGGACGCTATCCTGAGAAGCGAGAAGAGGCAAGTTAGAAAAAGCAGAGTAGATTCAACCCGAGTAGGAGGCTACTCGGAGGGTATCCACCTACTCGGCTAGAATCTCGGGGACTGGGAGTGATGGAAAGGAGCAGAAAGGCGAATAGAAGAGAAGAAAATTCAACTCGGAAAAGATAAGGAAAACTTACTGCGTAGGCCTGCTCGATGTCCTCGGCATTCTTGCGATGCAGGAACATCTTGGCTGCGAGTGTCGCGGTCTCGGTGGAGACGGACATGGGCTGGTGTCCCAGGTCGACCTTGTTCCAGTCCACACGCATGTGGTCGATGCCGCCAAGGCCAAGACCGTGCCACTTCTCCACGCCGAGAACCTTGCTATCCCATTTGGCGTCGATGAAGCCAATGGTGTCCAGTACCTGCTCAAGGCCTTTTGAAGTTATTGGTTTGTCTTGGACTCCACGAGAAGCAATGTTGACAGACTGGTGTTGGCTTGGATCTGGAGGAGGGGAGTTCATGGCTACAACCTTCCTTCCCTTCTGGATAGCTAAAGCTTTGTCCTTGGGAGGGAAGCCGATTGAGTGCTGATGGCTAACCTCAATCATGTACTCCGGGTAGCAAGGCTGGCCAGCAGCGCGAGCATCAGCTGAGAGCGCAGCGGGAATTGGGCCGGACTCGTGGATCACAAGTGCCCCACCTGAGGCTGGCGGCGGTATCGGATCTCTGGCTCGCTTCTTCGTGTTCTCCTTCTCGACCCTCTGCTTCTCGGGATCTTCAGCCTTCTTGCCATCAGTTTTGGCCTTCGCCTTCTCGGCGGCTGCCTTCTCGACAGTTTTCTTTGCGGCTACCTCCTGCTCAGCCTTGGCCTTCTCAGCTGTTTCCTTCTCAGCGGCTTCTATCTTCTCGGAAGGTCCTTTCTCAGCAGCTTCCTTTTCGGCTGCCCGTCTATCAACTAAATTCTTCAAAGCATCCAGGGCTCGCTGCCTGGTTACTCGGCCGGCGGGAGGGCTGGATGCATCCTTGGTCTGCGGAGACGAGGAGGAGTTTGGCGGTGTAGGGCCTTGCACAGTGGGTGGCGCCACGGATCCGTCGCCTTGTGCAGCTCCTGGCTGGGAGCTACTCGGTGCGTCGCCCGGCTGCACGCTGCTCAATGGATAAGCATCGTTCGTGGTGGCAACCGTGGCGGTGGTGTCTTCTACTCGCTGCTCGGTAGCGAGATTCTCTTGTGCAGCAGCCCCTGTGGTGGGCTGCTCTTGCTCTGCTTCTGGCCGCTCGTCGGCGGTGTTGTCTTGCATCTCTTGATCTTGGTTCTCCTCGCATTGCTAGCCGGAGGAGAAGGGGGTCTCTCATGGTGGACGGTAGTGTCCTGCGCCGCTGGCTCTGACTCTGCTCCTTGTGCATCGGCGGTCTGTGGATTGGCAGCAGCAGCGTTGGCGGTGTGGTCCTCATCATCATCGATGTTGATCAGAGGTACTGATGATTCCTTAGCTTGGTCGGACGCGAGAGCTGCGCTCGCATCCATGGGAGGTCTGTAGAGAAGGAAGAAACCAGAAATTAGAAGGAATTTGGGGAGAATAGCACAGCGCGAGAAGGGAAACGACCGAGAAGAGGGCTTACGCGGTGGTGGACTTGAGCTCTCGTCTGGACCTCTTCACGACCACTTTCTTCTCGGCGGGCTTCTTCCTCTTGGCAGGAGGCGCTGGTGCTCCGCTACCAGTCCGTTTGCGGGTCTCAGGAGCGGCGACGGACATAGGCTTGACGACTAGGGGCGCATCGCCCTCGTTCTCGTCTTCGTCCTCGTCGTCCTTTTCCGCGGCAACTTCATCTGAGAATCCAAGAGAAAAGAGGAAAGAATCAGAAACAGCAAACGAGGGACTGGTGCTTCTCGGAAGCAAACAGAATGAAAGTGTAGTTACCGTCAAAGTCTTCATCAGACCAGGTGCGGAGAGCGTCGCGCTTGTCAGTAGTGGGGGAGCGAGAGAGGTTGGACTGCTCTGCGGCATCGAGAGAGGGCACATCGTCCTCCTCACGATCAGGAGACCAGTTGCCCTCAAAAACCTCGCAGCTCTCGATTATCTGGTGAGTGAGAACCTGAAAAACAGAGAAGGATCACAGACTAGCCGAGTACCAGGAAGGAATTCTACTCGGATAGGCGTGCAGGTACAAAGCACACAAAGCCTAGGCAGTTTACTAAGCATTCTACCCGGATAGGCGTGCAAACACAAAGCATACTAAGCCTAAGCATGTTTGCTGAAAGGTATTACTCGGAAGGGCGTGCAGGTATAAAGCACATCGAGCCTAAGAATTGTTCTCGAGTAGGCTATCCGGCAAGGCGTGCAAGCACGAAGCGCATTAAGCCTACGCAATTCGGCTAAGTACCCTACTCGGTGCAGAAGATGATCGCTACTCGCGGCAGGAGGAGGAATTAACTACTCGGAAAGTAAATGCAGAGAGCAAAGTAAGAAAGGCGTACCCGCTCAATTGGCTTTGTACGGCTGTACGAGACGAACCCGTATTGCCAGTTGTCGCCAAGATTTGTCGTCAAGATGTTCCTTGCGTGCCAGGGAACATCGATGTTGTCGATCTCGATGGTGGTTGTCCTGGTGCAGTCGCGGGGGCCTCCCATGTAACACATGAGATGGCAGCGCTCCTGCAAGGGCAGCACTCGGCGCTGGATCCAGCAAGCCACCGGATCGTCATTCTTGAGGCCTTGCGCCTTCAGCCAGCCAAGTCTATTCTCCATCTCGATGGCGTCCTCGTCATTGGCGGGCTTCTCCTTCCAGTACAACCCGATCGGAGCGCGATTGCTCCAAACGGGCAAGTTGATTCGATCATTCACCTGGGCTCCTTCCGCGGCGGCAACGTTCTTGACGTAGAGGAACGTCTTCTGCCACAACTTGACGGAGTCCAGCCCCTTGATGCGGGGGTGGTTCGTCCCGGACCGCTGCACCATCATGGCGCAGCCGGTGTCGGTGGCGCGGGCGACGCCAGCGGCGTCTTTCTTCCCGGTGGATTGCTGGCGCAAGTGGAAGTACCTGAGCCACGTCTCCCACGTGGGCCGGATGCCGAGGAAGGCCTCGCAGACCACGGCGTGGTAGGCGAGGAAAACGACGGCATTGGGGGGCAGATGATGCATCTGGATGCCGAAGTGATTGAGGAACTTCCGGAGGAAATCAGAGGCCGGCAATCCGAAGCCGCGCTCGAAATGCGACATGAAGACCACGCGCTCACCCTCCCGCGGGGATGGCACGATTTCACCGTCTGGCGCCCGGCACTCCACGCCGGGAGGGACTCGCCTGGTATTGACGAGCCAGGCGCAATCTTCGGCGGTGACGGAGGAGCCGGCCCAGCCAGCTTTGGCCATTGCTGCGGGTGGAAGGAGTGGAAGATTTCGAGGGGAATTGGGCGGTGGATTGAGTCCGCGGCGGCGCAAGAGCGTGCGCGGCGGCGGAGAGCTCGGTGGCGGAGAAGGGCAGAAGACGAAAGAAGAATAGAGCAGGGGAAGAGGAAAAGGAAGTTACCGGCGGAGGTATTTATATCTCCTCCGCGAGTTTACCGTTACCGTCGTGGGAGTGGGATCGATTGTGGCGTGTGGTGGATCCTGTGGCCGGCTAGAAACGCACACAAGCGCCGGTTGCGCGCGTAACGGCCGCAGTTGATCCCACCACCGAATCGTGGCCTATAACTACACTTGATGGGACATGACGGCCGGTGGGCCCATTGCGTGAAAACTGGACGCGTGGCAGGTCGTGTCCTGGGCAACGAAATGACAAGGTCGTGGATGCTTGACACGTGTGCAGTTGCTGCGCGAAGGGCTGGATTGTGCTCTGCGCCGCAACGGCTCAATTCCAGAAAATTCTCTAAGTCTTTTTACTCGGCTACAGAGTAGAAAGCAAGTGCTATTCGGAAGACAAGAGACAGAAGATACTTGTCAGAGTGCTACTCGAAGGCCGTTTACTCGGCATCTTGAGGTTCAAGGGCTAAGAGGCAAGAAATTGGTTTTAAGCTGGCAGAGCCTAGTGAACGAGTTCGCAAGACTCAACCAGCTTCGGGGACTGCTGTCGGGGGGTTACCCCCGAGTAGGGTAAAGGCAGGTGGTAAAGGCAGCTTACAGAAGGGAGGTTTGGTCGAGTAGCCGACTACCTGGTACTCGCTACCCGGTTGACTGCTACTCGGTCTCACCTCAAGATGACCAGAAGGAGATATCAATCAAGTTCTATCCTTTCGAGTAGAAGGGTTGGCCCGAGTACAATTGGCGGGAACAATTGGCGGGAACCTACTCGGGCCAGAAAGTCAAAGGAGCCGTTCTGACACAGGATCCCGCGTATCCTGGGTCCGTACTTGGCAGCATTCGAACTACTGTTCATCTGGGACCGGCCTGCCTGACAGTGACAGCATGGAAGCAGGCCGTGGCAGGATAAGGGGGCCCTACTCTGTGTTTGGCACAGTGATACCAGTCTGTCCCCTAGTTTTGCCCAACGACTTTACAGAAGCAGCCAAGATTAGGAACCAAAGCTGTCAGCGGGTACCCGGAAGAAGGACGGTGTGCACACTATGTCGACACTTGTCTAGATTTGGACGTATCCGGCTGGGCACCGTGTATATAAGGTGCCCCGCCGCCTCCTGCGCGAGGGATCTTGCTCCACGCTCATTTTGGAGCCCTAGAAACCCTAAGTTCTTGACCTAGCTCTACTCGGAGAGGAGAGAGAGGCTACTCGGTAGAGATACCATTTGTACTGTGGCTACTCGGAGAGACATCATAATACATAGAGAAAGGCAGGAGTAGGGGTTTTACCTCCTCACGAGGGCCCTGAACCTGGGTACATCGTGTTGTTTGTGTTGTGTGGATCTTACCTCACGCGGCTACTCGTCGCGTGATCCCTCCCCGGACACCTCCAGCGTCCATCGTCCCCACATCTTTAGCCATCCCATGGCATCTGCCGTGACACCACCACGACAGAATCGTTCGCAAGTTTTCCAATCCAGATCCATTCCATCCAAATTTCCGCGCATATCATTAACACCCGGAAAATCCTCCCTTTCCGGCTATTTTGCTTGCAGTAGAGACATGGGCAACCATCTGTCTTCCCCAAACTCATTTCAATACGTAAGTGACCAATAATTTCCATAGTTGTACTTGATACCCGGATAATTCGCAACTTTCACTCCATGCACAGTACCCGGATAGTTCTTAGTTTTCACACCTTCTTGATACCCCAAATAGATGCTCGGATATCCCAACATTTTCGAGTCTCATTCCCTGTATCTTTTTTCCTGGTATTTCGCAGGTTGATCCCATGGCCCCTAAGAGACAAGGAAAGCAGTCGGCTCAGGCGAAGACAACCCAGACCATATCCGCCAACTAGGGGAGATCCACAGCCACGAAGGCCAAGCTAGAAGAGCTGGCCGAGTTGGGAGTCCTGCCCTCCCAGAAGGACATCCACTGGAGGGCGCCGGGTGACGAGACCCGGCCCACACCCGCTGACAACGAGGTAATCTGCTTCGTAGAACACGTGACCCGGGGATTCCGTCCTCCAGTCACTCTTTCTTTCGGGAAGTCCTTAACCATTACGGCCTCCGGGTGTTCGATATAGGGCCTAACTCTATATTGAACATAACCCACTTCATCGTCCTTTGCGAGTCTTATTTGTGCATTCCGCCAAATTTGACCCTTTTCATAGAACTCTTCCAATGCAAACCGTGTCGCGAAAGCGGTGACGGGGCACTCTTGACTTGCGGCGGGGTTTCCATCCAGCGCCGCAAGAATTCCCCTATGCCTACCCTTAACTTAAACTCTCACGTTAAGCATTGGCAACTCTCCTTTTTCTACTGTCGAGACACCTCCCTACCCGGCGAGAGAAGATTGCCGGGTTACTCGGAGGGTCTCCTAGATATCTCCGAGTCTTTCAATGCCTTTGCCCCTGAGTCGGACAGGGAGGCCATCCAGCCTTTGCTGGCTAGGCTAGCTGTTCTCTCGGCCCAAGGCCTTCTTGGGCTCAACTTGGTGAAGACGTGGGTCGATTTCCGGATCCAGCCCAACTCTACCCGTACCAAGCTGATGTGCGAGTATTCGGGGCACACCACAGACGCGCTCCGATACTCCACCAAGAACTTTGCAACCGGTGATACCAACAAGACCATCAAGAGTTTCTTGACGGAAAAATTGGAGGTGATAAAGAACATTACCGGGTTACCTCCATTCACTCGGGAAAACCCGGCTCCAGCGGTAAGATCCAATTCTCATAACCTTTTTCCACACTTTGACCTGATGCAACTTCCAATTCTTACTTTCATCTTTCTGACTTTAGGCTGATGA
Organism: Alopecurus myosuroides; assembly: GCA_028641055.1. NCBI lineage: Eukaryota > Viridiplantae > Streptophyta > Magnoliopsida > Poales > Poaceae > Alopecurus > Alopecurus myosuroides. Next base: position 168,539,396 of record CM054058.1, read on the forward strand.
TCCCTTCTGGAGAGTTGAAACCTCCCCCCCCCTCCAGAGACCCGGAGGAAGAAGACGAGCCGGCTGATGATGAAGGTACTTATCCGACTCTCACGTTATCTTTTACTTGCATTATTTTCCTACCATTTACCTTTTTCCCACGGATACATACTCGATTTTCAGGGATGGAAGACGAAGAAGAAAAGGAAGAGGAAGACCCGGAGGCCACTGAATCCGATCAGGAGGTCACAGTCGGGGCCAAGAGGAAGGCCAGAGGAGTGGTTGCAAAGGTTCCTTTTTCCTTTATGTCTTCTGAGCCTTACTCCTTCGATACCATGCATAAACTTAATCAACAACTGTCACACTCATCATTCTTGAAGGATCCTCTCCCGGCTAAGCGCAGGGTGACCCGGAGTTCCCCGGGCGAGGGTCCCCTTAATCCGGGTATCTCCACTTCACCTGCTCACCGGGCCAGCACTCCTCCACCTCAGCCCTCCAAATCTCCTCACCGCCACCCAACTCCTAGCCACCCACTCGCTGGGCAATTCCGGGTGCCGCTATCGGTGCCTTTGGCGACCTCGTCCGCCTCCAGCGGCGAACTCCCGCCGGATTACGCTGTGAACACCGGGTAAGTCTCCATCGCTCGATATCCTTTTGCACCTGATAACTACCAACCCATATCGCTAACCACTTTTTTCCTCTTTCCTATTAGCGCCCAAGCTACCACTAGTGACCCGGAAATCACAGAAGCAGAAAAGCAGGGGGTGGAGGGGCCGACTATTAACACGGATGTTGTAGTTGACGATGAGGCTGAAGACGGCCAAGAACAAGACCCCTTCAATGACCCGGCTCAACAGGAAACCGTATCTCCAAAATCCTCCGAAGAAGTGGACGAAGAAATTGAGATCTTGGAGACGAAGACGGGCTCTCCTAACCCGGATACTCAGACGGTCCGGGTTTCGACCCCAAGAACCGGGAAAGTTCCCCAGCCGGAAGACCAATCTGCCGGCTCTTCTAGAGTTCTCCCAGAGGATATGACGTTCACCCAAATGCTTGATGCCCTCTACACCTTAAGGGCCGATGAAGAGAATATTTTAGATGCTTTGATAACAAAGCACAAGGTAAGTCCGAGTGACACCACTTGTATCCTTGTATAGTCCCCAAGTTCCAAGTGAATTACTGGTTTAATTTGCTTGGAACTTCATAATAGATCCGACTGACCCTTCCTTGTGTTTCCACCTAGGATTTCGTTGCGCAATCTGAGAAGAAGCTGGCGAAGGCTGCCAAACGCATTGTGAAGGAGACAGCTCTTCGCGAAGCAGCTGAAGCTGAAGCTCGTAGGAGTGGAAAAATCACAAGGAAGTATAGGAAAAGGGCTCACTTGGCTGAGGACAGGCTAACAACACTTTCTATGCAGATTGCCGATACCTACCGCGCAGCAACTAGTATGATCTTTCAACTTTAGTAATTAAGACCCGGATTTTCCTTTGGATAAATAGCCGGATCTCCTTGTTCATTACTTTTCTTACTTTCAGCAGGCCCGGATGATTCGATCCCGGAAGAGGATGATACTGCCAAGCTGAAGCTCATTAAAGATACTGTCCGGCAGCTCAGTGTCGGCGTTGGATGGATTCTCGATGAACTACGACTACCGGGTGTTGGACCTGGTAACATGAAAAAGTTGTTGGAAGTCTGCTCAACCATTCCTGAGTGGATTTGGCATTGGAAGCGCTCATCCTGTCGGTTTGGAGTAACCCGGGGTCTTGCGCTGGCTAAAGCTTATTTCCCTAAGCTAGAGCCGGCCAAGCTGATGAGCGGGTTTCCAGAATTCAACCAAAACGGGTCCAAGTTCTCACCAAAGAATTTCAAAGCCATTCAGAAAGAAGTTCGCCACCCGGCCAGTGTGATCGCCGACAGTTTGGAGATTGATTCTATTCTTCCTGCATATGATGCTAGTGACAAGGTTATTAAGGCAGATCGCCCCAAGCCATACGATATGCTTGCCCGATGAAGGGAAGAAGCTGCCAAGATTAGGGAGGAAGCTGCAAAGAAGAAGGCTGAAGCCGACTCTGCGCCCGCTACCTCTACACCCATCGTTCCTCCACCCGCGCGAGCCGGCATTGCTGCTGACCTGGGTGCTGCTGCTACCACAAGTGATGGCAAAGGCAAGGCGAAGATGGACGCCGCGGCTTAGAATGCCGAGTAATACCTGCCACTTCTTATGTGTCAGTCGGCCTGATGTGTCGTTTAAACAATTATTTTTGAATGGTGCGCCTGTGCACCTTTGATACTCTTTATCGAAATTTTGTAATGCATTCTAAGTTCCTGATACACCTTGTGCCTCTTCTGGCTTTTATGTTTATCTACTTTTGAACCCATGTGATCTTGATATCCGACTTTCTTTGTTCTCGATACCCAACTTTCTTTATTCTCGATATCCGACTTTCTGTATTGTTCCTTTTGTGAGACTCGGTTTCCGGGTTTCATGGGTGTTGACAAGCGGGATTACTTCTGATTCCCCAAGTCCCCAAGACTCGGATGTTTGGATTTTTTGAACCTTAACAACTAAGCAATTTTTTCCTCTCTTAAGATCCCGAGTTTCCAGGACCCGGATTTCCGAGTCTAGGATACGTGATCTTTCAAGGAGAACAAATTGCTTGCTGCTAAGTCCACAAAAACCCCCGAGCTGTTTCACACAGGATCTGAAGTTATGCTTAATAATCGTTGAGTTTCCGGTTATGAGCCTTGTACTCTGCATAACTTGTGGTTTAGATGACCCTTTTGACTATCTTGTACTGTAAGCCGGCTTTCGCGTGGATACCATGTTGTTACATCTATACGAAGACAGAGTCAGGCAAGTCCCACTGGGCGTCATGGCTGACTGTAATCGTAAGCGAACAAATCATGCCACTTTATTGCGAGTCACATCGAGCTTAAGTAAGAATAGTCAAGAAAATTTGGCTCCTTCGTCCGGTTATAAGATTGCAGCCGTACTCGTTTGCAAGTAATCGGCCCTTATAATTCATAGGCATCATGGCCGGGTCTTTGAGTTTGCAACTGTGCTATTCAAGCAGCCAGCCCCCAAGACCTAAATATATGCATCATACTGAAAGTACAGAACATGATAATAATAACCTCTTTTCTTGATAATCACCTCTTTACTTGATATGAAAAAATTAGGCCAGCAGGCCGCCTCGTTAAAAACCCGTCCAGTCCCCAAGGGTACCCTGGATAGGAAAAGAGTGCGTCTGAAAACCTGCTGCCTGTTATATCGTTCAATTCCACATGCCAACATAATTTTTGCTAAGTATAATATGGACGTAGCTGGGCCACGTTCCATGGTCTGTCTCTTTCTTGCATAGATGAAGTGGTATGAGCGGTGTCATTAACTGTGGTCGACTCTTCCCTTGCATCTATCAAGTAATATGACCCATTATGCAAATTCTGGCTTACGATAAACGGTCCTTCCCATGGTGGTGATAACTTGTGCTTTCCTTCGTTCGACTGTACCAGGCGCAGAACCAGGTCTCCTTCCTGGAAGACCCGGGTTTTCACGCGCCGGCTATGATATCTTCGTAAATCCTGCTGATATATGGCTGATCTTTCCAGAGCTTGTTCCCTTTGTTCTTCTAACATATCCACGGCGTCTTGCCGGGTCTTTTCGTTCTCCACTTCGACGTATGCTGATACTCGTGGTGAATCATGAATAATATCACTCGGTAGCACTGCCTCCGCGCCATAGACCATGAAGAAGGGCGTCATCTGAGTAGATCTGTTAGGTGTAGTATTGATACCCCAAACCACGGCAGGAAGCTCTTCGACCCACGCACCAGCAGCCCTAACACAGGGAACTCGCAGTCGTGGTTTTAGTCCGCGAAGCAATTCTTGATTTGCCCTCTCCACTTGTCCATTGGCCTGTGGATGAGCCACTGATGCTACATCAAGCCGGATTCCATTGTTTCCACAGAACTTTTCCATCTCACCAAGGGACATGTTGGTTCCGTTGTCGGTAATTATGCTGTGAGGATACCCGAACCGGTAGATTATTCTTTTCAGGAACTTGACTGCTGTAGCTGCTTCACAGTTGGTAACTGGCATGGCCTCTACCCACTTGGTAAACTTATCAATAGCCACTAAAAGGTGTGTCTTTTTGCAAGGTGACATATGAAAGGGGCCAACCATGTCCAAACCCCAGACAGCGAACGGCCAAGTTAACGGGATGGTCCGTAATTCCATAGCCGGCACGTGGGTTTGGCGAGCGTACCTTTGACATCCGTCACACCTTGCTACTAATCGTTCCGCATCTGCTAGAGCCGTGAGCCAGAAAAATCCATGTCGATAAGCTTTGGCCACAAGGGATCTTGTAGACGCATGATGCCCGCAATCACCTTCATGGATTTCCCTGAGAATCTGTCGGCCTTCTTCTGGTGCTACGCAGCGCAAAAAGACTCCCGTGGCACTTCTCTTGTATAACTCCCCATTGATGATAGAATACCCCTTCGCTCGCCGCAAAATTTGCCTTGCTAACACCTCCTGTTGCGGTAACTCGCCTCGCGATAGGTAGGCCAAAAACGGTTCTGTCCACTCGGGAATAGCGCGTATAGTGGCCACGAGCTCCATATCCGGGTCTTTACTTGCCAGTTCCTCCTCAGACTCTGTTTTAACTGATGGTCGCCATAATTCGTCCAGGAAAACGTTAGGTGGAACCGGCTCTCTGCGCGAGCCGAGTCTAGCGAGGGCGTCTGCTGCCTCATTCTTTCTCCTGTCTATATGCTCTACCTCATACCCGGAAAAACATCCTGCAACCCTATCAACCTCCCTGCGGTATGCTGCCATAGTTGCGTCCTTTCTATCCCAAGTTCCTGATACCTGCTGTACCACCAGGTCCGAATCTCCAAAGCATCGTATCCTCTTAATATTCATCTCCTTGGCTACCTTTAAGCCGTGCAATAGGGCCTCATACTCGGCCACGTTGTTGGAACAGTCAAAGTGAATCTGTAGTACATAACTCAATTTGTCTCCTTTGGGTGATGTTAGCACTACTCCAGCTCCTGATCCCTCGTATTGCTTTGACCCATCGAAGTGCATGATCCATGACTCGGAATTTGGAACTATGGTAGCCATGCCTGTGTGTGTCCAATCATTAACAAAATCGATCAACGCCTGAGATTTGATTGCTGACCTGGGCTCGTAGCTGATGTGATAATCCCCCATCTCTATCGCCCATTTGGCTATTCTTCCGGTTGCATCCGAGTTTCTGATGATATCCGACATTGGTATTGAGCTAACTACTGTTATAGGGTGTTCCTGAAAGTACGGCTTCAGTTTCCTGGCTGGCCATGAAGACCCCGAAAACCAGCTTTTGCCAATGCGGATAACGCTGCTTTGCCTCTGATAATACTTCACTGACATAATAAACCGGCCTCTGGACTGGATAACCTTTCCCATCCTCTTTACGCTCCACAACCACTACTGCACTGACGGCTCGGGGGCCTGCTGCCACGTATAGCAACATAGGCTCTTTAGGACCCGGGGCCGCTAGTACTGGTGCTTCGGATAACTGCTTTTTTAGTGCCTCGAACGCCTCATCCGCCTCCTGATCCCATACGAATTTGTCGGACTTCCTCAAGAGCCGGTATAATGGTATTGCCTTTTCTCCAAGTCTGGATATGAATCGGCTCAAGGCTGCTACGCAGCCCGTGAGTTTTTGAACGTGCTTCAAATTTTCCGGCTTTTTCAGATTTTGGATAGCTTTGATTTTATCCGGGTTTGCTTCAATTCCTCTCTCGGAGACGATAAAGCCGAGTAATTTCCCGGCTGGAACTCCAAACACGCACTTTGTCGGGTTAAGCTTCATCTGGTACCTTCTTAAATTCTTGAACGTTTCCTTTAGATCATCGATAAATGTTTCTGCCTTCCTGGTCTTGACAACCACATCATCCACGTAAGCATGGACATTGCGTCCAATTTGGTCCTCGAAGCATTTCTGAATACACCGTTGATAAGTTGCGCCAGCGTTCTTCAATCCAAACGTCATGGTTTTGTAACAAAAGGCCCCAAAAGGGGTTATGAATGATGTTTTCTCCCAATCCTCCCTCTTGAGCTTAATTTGATGGTACCCGGAATATGCGTCCAGAAAGCACAGCAGGTCACTCCCGGCTACTGCATCTACAATCTGGTCTATCCTTGGTAGTGCGAACGGATCCTTTGGGCAATGCTTGTTGAGGCTCGTGAAGTCGATGCACATCCTCCACTCGTTGGTCTTTTTCATCACTAGAACCGGATTTGCTAACCAATCCGGGTGAAATACTTCCATGATAAAGCCGGCTGTCAGTAGCCGAGCGATTTCTTCACCTATAGCTTTCCTTCTTTCCTCATTCATCTTCCTCAAGCCCTGCTTCACAGGCCTGGACTTGGGATCTACGTGCAAACTGTGCTCTGCCAATTCTGTAGGGATACCCGGCATGTCGCTAGGTGTCTAGGCGAATACGTCCGCATTTGAACGAATAAACTCCACAAGTGCCTTCTCCTGCTCTCTTCCCAAGTTAGACCCTATAGTGAATTGCTTAGTGGAATCTCCTTCAACAAAATCTATCTTCTTGGTGTCCTGTGCTGCCTTGAATTTTGCTCTTTCGTCCTCGGTATTCGGTCTTTTAAGTGCTGTTCTATCATCCGGATCTACTTGAGACCGGTAATACTTGAGTTCCTCTTTTCTGCAAGCTTGTTCGGCCATCACTGAATCTCCTTCGTCGCACTCGGCCGCTATATCCCGGCTTCCATGTATGGTGATGGTCTGCTTAGGACCCGGAATCTTTAGCTGCAAATACACATAACACGGTCTAGCCATGAATTTAGCATAAGCCGGTCTTCCGAACAGCGCGTGATAAGGACTGCGCAATTTGACCACCTCGAACGTGAGCCACTCAACTCGAGAATTATCCGTTGATTCTCCGAAAGCAACCTCCAATGTGATCTTTCCCTCGGGGCACGCTGAGTGACCCGGCACAATCCCATGAAAAACTGTTGAACTTTTCTGTAGCTGGGACTCTTTGAGACTCATGCGTAAGAAGGTTTCCCAATATAAGATATTAATGCTACTTCCACCGTCCATTAGGACTCTTTTCAACTCGTAACCATTGACCTGCGGTGCAACTACCATTGCCAAGACTCCTGGGCGCTCTATTCTTTCCGGGTGATCTCTTCTGCTCCACGTTACCTCTTGTTCCGCCCATCTCAGGTATCCCGGAACGGCCGAGGAAACCGAGTTTACCGCTTGCTTTAATGTTTCTTTGTCCCTGCCAGGAGTTCCTGTAGTATGCACATGATATTGTCATTTTAAGTTAGACGTACGTACCATACCGATGAAGATGTTGATCTGGCCGATCGTCACAGTAGATCCGGATTCGAGGTGATCCGACTCTGGCCCCCAGCCGGAATCGTCCACCATCTTCTCTCCTTTGTGGTCGATGTAGATCTCGCCGACAACGAGATTCTCCATGTTCCTCCGAGCTTCTCCCGTGATGTAAACACCTTTGGACGCAGGCCCCACGGTGGGCGCCAACTGTCGCGGGATAATCACGGCAGACGTTGCCGGGGGTAACTGATCTTGGGGCAAGACGACACAGGCGTTTGGGAGAGGGTTTAGCTCAGAGGAAAACATGATGATGAACTTTGATCTGGTAGCCGGCAATCAAGTCGCCGAGTCTCCGATCTCAAGATAACAACTCAAATTGCGTGTTACACTAGATACTCGATATTAGGCGAGATTGCTAGAACTCTTGGATCCCTGTAAACTAGACCTAGGGGTCGGTTTATAAAGCACCGTACCCCCCATGGCTTGCCCTCCAAGGCGCACCCTGAATCCTACCCGGACACCGCCTACAAACCCTTGGCTTTCCTTACCGCAACCCACAATCCGGGTTACGAGGCCTGCAAACTTTGGGCCTTCCAGAAGTTTCGTTATCCTTAGCCGGATCCTGCGCCATGTCCCTTGGGCCGGGTTACACCTTGGAGTTGGCCTACCGGGTTATTATCCCTCCATCAATAAACTCTGCAATATAAGCTCTAATATAAAGACTCTAATTTAAAGATAAGTACATTGTTAATTGCTCCCTGACCAAAAACGAAGTTTGCCTTCACCAATAACGATTTCCTTTTACACCTTTATTGTGATTTCCTCTACTTGTTTCAAGTTAAATTATATGAGAGGAAGTTGTTGTCCAAAATGACTTGTTCTTTGTTAGATGTGATGCTTCTTGTCCGTATTTTATTTATCAACACCTCACTCCATAAACCTATGGTCATGTTTACTAAGCTCAGTTTCGCTTGGGGACAAGCGAGGTCTAATCTTGGGGGGAGTTGATACGTCCATTTTGCATCATTATTTTGTATTGTTATTTTCTGTTATTCATCGATATATTTCATGTTATGATGCATTATTTATGTTATTTATCTTATTTTGCATGTTTCATAATTTTTGGAGAAGAAACATCGGACCAAAAATCTGATGGAAAAAGCACCGTCAAGATATGCTATTTCAGAAGATCAGAAGAAGAGGGGGAAGAATAAAGGACATGATTGAGTAAATCAACATATAGATGGATGAATCACAACAACTCAAATGCTTGCTTAAGACAGAAAGGAGTACGTTTAGTGACTCGACATAAAGGTAAAAGATAGGCCCTTCGCAGAGGAAAGCATAGATCACTCATGTGCTAGAGATTTTCATTTGATAAACAGAAGTATTGAAAATAATTTTGAGAGTGGTGTATGTTTATGTCAACGAATGGTAAACAGAAAATAGAAAATACAGTACGTCATATACCAACTAGACTTCACAAGAGCGGCTCCCATAGAAGGACACATCTGGGTAGAAGGTCATCCCCCTTTCTCTTTTGTTTACACAATTATGTTTTGACTGATAAATCAGGGGGAAAATAGTGAAGAGACTTTGTGTTATTAATTTGGGGCTGGGCACCCCGCTGCCAGCTCTTGTATCATTGGATAAGCGGATGAAGCCACTAGTCCAGGGTGTGAAAGTCCAATCAACAAATGAGATAAAGATTCTCTATTTACGTCCTCATGAGATAAAACAGGAGCACAAAACAGGAGTAATTTTGAAAGTTTTAAAGGTAATATATGAGCAATTTACTTTGGAGTGACAGTTAAATACCACATGTAGGTAGGTATAGTGGACACAATGGGAAAACTTTTGGTTTTAGGGAGTTGGATGGATGAGTAGAGCTCATACTCAGTACATATGGAGGCTTGCAAAAGGCTGGGAGTGACAAATCAAGAGAGCATAAGAGCCATAATCATGCATAGCGACATAAACATCATTAATCAAAGTATAAGTGGTACCACAAATTCAAAAACTAAATGATCATGGAGACTATTCGTGACTGGTTCGTAGTCATAAACATGGTGTAAGCATGTCCCAAGTCAACCAAATAAAACATCCAAAGGAGAACACCACAAATTTATGCTTCAATATGACAAGGACAACTCATGATTCTTTCAATGGCACATTAAACACTCTCAGCTATTTGAGGCTAATCATGCTACTCCATAACCACAAGGATTTAAAACTAAAATAACATCTAGCATGATATGAAAAAGTTCTAGCCACGGTCTATACAAGCTTCTACTTGCACCGTTAAAAATTCTACCTCAAGCAGTAGTTTCTTTTCCCAACAAGCACCATACTTTTTTTTTTGAAAAGGTAAACCCAACAAGCACCATAAAAATCATGCTTTAACAAAAATTATCTACATGCTACAGCAAGAAAACATGAGAGGACTCACATAACACTACTAAAACTAACAACTCTGAATAAGAGATGCAATGAAAACGAGAGCTAAATAGGAATTTGTTTTGCAGCAATTAGAAGAAAAACTAAGAATACTAGCATAGAAAGTATTCAAACGAAAAAGCGGAGCGTGTCACTCTCCCAAACAAGGATGCTAGGTCCAATGATATTATTTCATAAAGGAAAACAAAATAAAACAAAGGAAAACGAAAGAAAAACAAATAGACGCTCCAAGTAAACTTCATATGATGTGACCGAATAAAAATATAATTTCACGAGAAGTGACCTGATAGATAGTTGATGAAGAAGGGGATGCCTTGGGCATCCCAAATCTTAGATGCTTGAGTCTTCTAAAAATATGCTTGGATGAACCACGGGGGCATCCCCAAGATTTGACCTTGCACTCTTCTTGATAACATATATCACATCTTCTCTTGACACTTGAAAACTTCCTTCACACCACACTCAAACAGTAATTCGCATTAGAGGGTTAGTGCAACAAATAAAAATCCATTGGTTCTGTATGGAACAAGTGCTATTGATACTTTTAAACATTAGCTACATCCACTGATGTTTAGTGAAGCAAAGAAATCCACTTGACATCGCAAAAGAGAAAATGCAAGAAAAATGGCAGAATCTGTCAAAACCAGAACAGTCTGTAAATACGAATGTTTTCGAGACACTTACGTTGCTCAGATCTAAAAACTTAAAGAACGAAAAAGTTGCAAAATTAGCTGAGGAATAAGCACAGAACATTTCAGATCATTATGAGCTTCCAGGATTTTATACGATTTTTACGGTGGACAGCAGAAATCTGTTTCCTGCGCAGAAATCCGAAGACCAACTCCAACTCTCGTCAGAAACCTTACTTGGCACTACTAAAACATGAAAATAAAGATACAAAGGAGTTGCTACATAAGTATAAATACCCTTGAATCAAAGAAAACAGAGAAAAACAAAGCAAAAATAAAACCATGGGTTATCTCCCAAGAAGTGCTTTTCTTTATCGCCTTTTAGCTAGGCCCAGAAAAGTGAAATCAAGTATTTTCAAGTGAAGAAGATGCTCACATAAGAAATATGAATTAAGAAAAAGAGAGCATCAAGAAGTAAGTATAAAAAAAAAGTCTAACCCACTTCGTATGCATAGGAATCTTGTAAAGAAATAAATTAAAGAAGATCAAACTATAAATCATGGGAAGGTTAAACAAGAGCAACTTCAAAACTTTCAACAAAAAGAGAGGTGCTTTAGTAACATGAAAATTCCTACAACCATATTTTCCTCTCTCGTAATAATTTCCAGTAGCATCATGAACAAACTCAACAACATAATTATCACATAAAGCATATTTGTCATGGCCTAAAAGCACACGATTCATATCAAGCTCAAAAACAGTGGGATCAAAATTTAAAATCAGCTCCTCTTTTTTCCCACTCTTAGTAATAGCAAAAAAAGATGTTTTATCACTCCTAAAAGGTATAGGACACATTATAGCAATCCTATTTTCAGTAGCATTATAATTTATTACATCAAGTAACATAGGACCATCATGAAGAGCATTATCATAAGATTTATCCAAGTAGCATGGATTATCATAAATAATAGTAGCAATATCATTCTCACAAGTTTCACTCATAGTAGTATCAAGGTCACAAGTATAGCAAGTATCAATTTCATCAAATAATGTATGAGTTAAAGAGTTACTATCATTGGGAGGTAGACATGGGTAGATCCATTCTTCCTCCTCTTGATCATCACTCTCCTCCTCTTTTTCATCCAATGAGCTTCCAGATTCAGCAGTTCCTTCTTCCATAGATTCCTGCAAGGCATTAGTCTCTCCCTTTGGGGGGCAGTATTTATTAAGATATTCCATTATATAGTAATTACAATCCTTGTAATTATCAAAGCAATATTCCACTATAGCATAAATATCGTATTTATAAGGTGCATCATCAATACTTTCAAGTAAATAGGCAATTTCGAATGCACCCTTCCAAGCAATAAATTCTTCAATTTGTTCCACATCATATAATTCATAATTTCCCTTAACACAAGAAGATATGGTAACATTATCATTATACTCACATTGAAAAGGGAGGTGTTTATACCTCCTACAGCAGCAAGATTTATCAAAGCAATAAGTAACGTTATAAGTAGATCACAAGTTTTAGCATAGTCATGCAATTTATTAATTTGCTCCCATAAGTGTATTCCTTTTTGTGACAAGCGGTGTTCCTTATAATACTTTTGTTGTTCATCTGTGAACCCACCTTGCCTATAAGATCTAGTTTCAAAGGCATCAAACATTGATAGCAAACATAATAAAGCAAAAAATAACAGCTGGAATAAGAACTATTTTTTTGTGTGTTTTTGATAAAGAGAAGCAAACAAGACAAAATAAAATAAGCAAAACAAAAACAAAGTAAAGAGATTGGAAGTGAGAGACTCCCCTTGCAGAAATTCTCTTCCTCCCCGGCAACGGCGCCAGAAAACTTATTGATGCCCTTAATGCCCACGTTGGTAAACCCCAAGAGAAAGGTCGTGAAGAGTGTTATTAGTGGAATTATGTTGAAGTAATATCTAGTGGTTTGATATTTAAGTTGTGATGTTATTCTTCTAGTGGTGTCATGTGAATATCGACTACATGATACTTCACCTTTGTGGGCCTAGGAGGATGCATTGTGTATTTGGCTACTGATTGTGGGGTTGCCGGAGTGACAGAAACCTAAACCCCCGTTAGGAAACCAATGCACGAAGGAGTGTAGAATCCCGGAGTTCTAAGGTTGTGGTTAGATTTATCTTAATTACTTTCTTGTATTTGCGGATGCTTACGAGGGGTATAATCACAAGTATGTATTAGTCTTAGTTGGGCGGTGCATTAGCATAGGTTCACCCACACAACACTTAACGAACCAATAAATATTAATCAACTGTATGAAACGAAAGCACTTGACGAAATTCCCATGAGTCCCTGACAACGTTTCGTAATCATAAATAGAACAACCGGTTTGTCCTTTGCTCTCAAAAGGATTGGGCTACTCGCTGCAATTATATTTACTGTTGATGGCCTTAATGCCCTCGTTGGTAAACCCCAAGAGAAAGGTTGTGAAGAGTGTAGCAGCAAGTTTTCCCTCAGAAAAGAAACCAAGGTTGAATCGACCAGTAGAAGGTCAAGCAATCTCTGAAGGTTGATGCAGCTGAGGTGGCAGGGCGCACTACCGGTTCAGCAGCAACGTGGAACCTACACAACACAATCAAATCACTCTGTCCCAACAAAGCAGTGAGGTTGTCAATCTCACCGGTTTTGCTGAACACGGAGAGGTTAAACGTATGGTGTGGAAAACAGTAGGAAAACAGTAGGAACAATATGAGAGCAGTATGAAAGCAGTAGGTGTTTTATCAGTATGAGGAAAAAGGACCGGGGTCCACAGTTCACTAGTGGTGTCTCTCCGAGAAAGATAAATAACATGTATGGTGAACAAATTACAGCTGGGCAATTGACAGAAATGAAGGCCGCACCGTAGAAGATTACTATGTGATTCATGCGGGCAATACAACTACATAGACTGTTATCCAACTGCATCTATGACTAAAAATCCACCCTCCGAATATCATCCGAACAAACGTTGGGTATTAAGTTGCAAGCAACAGATAATCGCAGTAAGCAAAGTGTGTAATATAAACAATAACATCATCCTTAGACAAAGCATTGTTGTTTTCTCCCTAATGGCAACAGCACATCCTCCATCCGTCACGTTTCTGTCACTCGAGCACATATGAAAAGGAGGCATGAACCTACTATCGAGCATAAATACTCCCTCTTGTAGTTACTAGCATCTACTTGGCCAGAGCATCTACTAACAACAGAGAGCGTGCAAGATCATAAATAACATAAGAATGAAGATAACATGATAGATTGATAATCAGAAGACATAGCATTCAACATTCATCAGATCCCAGCAAACACAACATGTAGCATTGCATAAAGATGATATTGATCATGTTAGGCAGCTCACAAGATCTAAACATGAGGTACAAATTGGAGAGAACAACCATCTAGCTACTGATATGGACCCGTAGTCCAGGGATGAACTACTCACGCATCACTTCAGAGGAGGGCATGGTGGTGTAGACCCCTCCGGTGATGATTTCCCCTTCTAGCAGAGTTCTGGGGAGAGCTCCAGAACCCTCCCGATCTCGGGATGACGGTGACGGCAGCCTCGGGTGTTTATCGGGTAAAAGTGTGATATCTTTAGGGTTTATGTCTCGGGGGATTATATAGGCGAAAGGGAAGAGGCGGTGGAGGCTTAGGGGCCCCACACCACCCCCTGGCGCGGCCAATGGGGGGTCGCGCCACCCTATGGTGTAGGCCCCCCTCCGGGTCTCTTCGGGACTCCGTGGAACCTCCGGGATTTCTAAGACTTTCGGGCTTCGAATTTTCCAATTCCGAGAATATTTCTAGAACAACTTTTCTGAAACAAAAAACAGCAGAAAACAGGGAACTGGCTCTGTGGCATCTTGTCAATAGGTTAGTCCAGAAAATCGATAAAAATGACATAAAGTGTATAGCAAACATGTGGAAAACAATAAGAAAACAACATGGAACATCAGAAATTAAGGATACGTTTATGACGTATCAACTGTCTTTTATTTACTCGCACTTTATTTATCTGCTCTGTCAAAAACTACCAAAAACCCGTTTGCTAGTGTTTACAGTGAATTCTCTATCCAATCTGCTTGTCAACACCTCCTGCTCCTTGTTGGGTTCGACACTCTTATTTATCGAAAGTATTACGATACACCCCCTATACTTGTGGGTCATCAGCGTTCACCTCTGATTGCTGGTGGCGCTGCAACCGGAGCTCCTCCTCCTCCGCTGTAGAACGCTCGCAGAGGATCCCCACGACAGTATCGACCACGTTGTCGAGGACGAAGTCCAACTGGGAGAACGAGGGGCCAAATGCCATCGGGTCGTACTCCGGTAGAGGCTCCACCTCACGTGGCTCCGTCCTCACTAGGGCGTGGGAGTAGCTCCCCGCGCCGCTCGAGCTGCCCTCGTCGCGCGAGAGGAGCTACCCGCACCATAGGAACTCCGGGGTGGCGTGGTATGCCAGGTTTGCCTACACGGAGAGTTGGTGGTTGCTGAAGGCGTGCGCCGCTCTCTTCCTCGCGGCGTCGGACTGCGCCACCCTCTTCCACGCCGCGTCAGACAGATCTGACGGGTTGAACGCGGGGCGGGAGCCGGGCTCGCGCTTCGGGGTCCTCATCTTCGGTGGCATGGCCGCGCGGCGAAGCCGGATCTGGGTGGCGGCGCGACCAATTACTCGTCCGTGGCGGTGAATGGATGGGGGGCGTGACCTAAAAATGGACGCGCGGTCACTATTTAAAGGGATCCGCGTATCGGATTCTCAGGCGACCGAAAACGCGTTACGGGTCGGCTGCGTTATACGGGCTCTGCTATGGTTGAAAAACTGCCTCCAGCCCGTAAACCCGCCGGCCCTTTTCAGCTCCCGGCGTTTTACGGACTCTGCTAGAGATGCTCTAAGTAGATATGCATGTCTAGCACGATACAACCAAATTTGCATCGAAATATATTTCCATATGTGATGTGCCCAAAAAAGAGTTATTTATTGTTTTGTCAGGTCCACGATTTTGTGTTTTTCGTGTAGCCTGCAATACAATGTAAAAAAAATTACGGTTTAGCGCTATTTAGGAAGAGGTAGCTTCAGTGGATTCTTAATTCTTTTGGAATACAAGATAGCTATCTTTTCTATACACGTCCGCACAATATGCATCATATTTAGATGCGCGACAGGAAAGGACATTTGAGAGGCTGTGGGAATGCAAGTTAGAAGTGCATATCCAAAAATATCGGCAAACAAGGTTTAGCACTACTATCAGAATCATGAACCGTGAGGACGTGAAGTTGGCACCGGGGTGTCAAATTGGTTTGCATGGGGGAATTTGCGGCGTTGGAACATGCAGCGAGATGATTTGCGATCGGTCTACCGAAAGAACCTACCGATGTCGAATCGCAGGATAAACTTTTCAGCGCTTTCGACGTTGGACAACAGCATCAGCGTCGCATCATGCCCCCATAAAGATTTGGATCCGGCGGGATGCGCCTGGTGTCGTCGCTACTCGCAAGCCAAGACGAGATTCCGTGTTCCTGCTGCGATGGAAACGTCTCCTCCTCCTCCTCCTTTTCGCGGACCCTGGGTGCAAAGGGGCTTCCTTTATTATATCTTTCGGAATGTCCAAAGTATCGCTCATGTTAGCTGAAAGTCGGTGCCGAAAGTTCATGCCGACAGTACGTGTGGCGCCGCCGTCGCCGGATCGCTTCCTGCCCCGGCGCACCTGCCCGACAGTACCGTATGTTCCGTGCGGCAGTTGGCGTCCAAAGCAGGGGAGCTTCTCACAGTACACGCGGATGCAACCGGGCTAACCACCTGATCCTCACGAACTTTTGGGAAGTTTCAGCTTGAGTTCCGTCATCAGATGGTAGTATTGTACTGCATCAAAGGTGGAGCAGCTGCTACTTTATGTCTAGTCTACTAGACTAGGAACTTATTTCATGCAGGTCTTCATTTATACTCCTCTAGCAATCCAACTACTGTAAGTACGAAAGGTAGAACACTATACGGAGTCTGAAGTGCATCTCGCCAAAACAACAGGGTTCTGAGAAACAGATGGGTACCATCCAGCTCGTGCAACTTTACAGGAGACGAAAGTAATTTACTTGGGCACATAACTTAAACCGATGCTTCCACTATCCAGTTGTTAAACTTTACAGGAGATAACTTAAGGGGCACTGACTGGTTTGCCGTCCAAGCCGTTAATCTTTACAGGACCACTTAAACCTTACTTGGGGAGATAACTCAAGCCACACTGGCAGGCTCTTCAGGTTCTACGATCCTCGCGCCACGGGAGTCCTTCCTTTTCATTATAACTCTGCTTCTGTACAGTGTTGAACTGGGAATCTGGATCCTCCTCCTTCTGGGGATCTTCACGCCACTTGGTCTTCTCTTCGGTGTCAGGCTTCCGGTGTGTCCACTGCTCTTTGCAGGTGTACTGTCGTTAGCGCACGCTTCGTCTCCACAAAGATGACCCAGGTGATGGCGAGGATCCAAGTAGCAGGATGATTTGCTCACGATTCCTACCACTGCCGACGGACGCACTGCTTGCATGAAATCCTCCAGCTCTGGGAAACAGGCGTGGTCGGAGTATGGCAGAGCGTAACAATCCTTCTCAAACACTTTCGGTGGTGACAAGGGATCGTAGCCCGGCCCTTGCCCTTTGTATCCCGTAGACTTTGCTGGTGGTTTACCAGTTGACTTGGCCTTTCCCTCACCGATTCTCCATAGCCAAGGGATGCCTGTTGCCATGATTCCTATGGTTGGGCATACTGTGTTTAAAGCTTCAAGATTCTCTATCATCAAACTGTATCTTGGAACAGCACGGACCCTGGTCAAGCTGGTCTGTGTAGTGAAGATCTCCTCATTGAGATCAATGCCTAGAAGGTGTATCGTCAGTAGGCGCTGGGGCCAGACCCAAATCTGACGAGGAAAGTGATGGGGGGAAATAATTTAGCCTCCAGAAGATCAATGTGCAGTGTTTATAAAGCAAGTATAATGGCAGTGTGTGTATCAAAGTTATGACAGCTAAACTTAATTTTGGACTAGATGGACAGAGCAGGGGTCAGAGCTTAACAGTGATACTGAGCAAGTTTATGTTGCATAATATAACAGCAACTAGGGAAGAAAAATAGTATGTATGAGAGCTTAACACTGGTACTGAAGCAAGTTTATGTTGAATACTAGAGGTAGTGCGTCAAGGAAGGAAAATACTCTTCACACCTTCATTTGTAGTGCTCTGGATATATGAAGCAAGAGTTCCTCTTTTCCAAGTGTGGCAACACCAATAATAACTTCATGATCAGGATGAGCCCTAATAAAATCAACCATCTGCGCCAAACGCTAAGAAAATATTAATGTAAAACATCTAATGTAGCATGATGGTTAACACAATGGTCACATACAGTACATTCAGGGCAGAAACTTATGCATAGCCAACTTGCTTACAAGTTGTGAATGGCATTTTATTGCAGGTAAATTAGTTAGCACTAAACTCTAGTCTATTGGAACATCCACCCTATCATAAGTGAAATAGAAAGTAGAACAGGAAGGATAGTTAATGCTGGACATGAGGAAGTACAGTAGTAGTTTTCCAATCAAGCCCATGCTCAGTTAGTCTATGGGCCCTTGGAGATGCAGCTGAAAAAACAATGTATGCCCAGTACTGGTTTTTACCTTTCACTGACATTTTGGTTTCAGTAGCATCAACAGGCTATATAAATTTTCTTATTGAATTTTTTGGAGTTGCTTCATGTGAAGAGCTGAATATACTGATGTATAAGCAGCAGGAAAAAACTAGGCATCTAACAGTGGCAGTTGAAAACTAAGAATGGACACTGAAAACTGCACACAGATGTGTATCTGCTCATTTTGGAGACTCCACTGCAAGAATGAGATCGGCGTTGAATTATTTTCCATAGGGATCCACAGCATTTAATTTTGCTGGTTAGTTACTCCTCAGAAGGTAGGAGTGCAGTGCTCCCAAGAACATTTCAGATTACCACCATTTAACTACTTCGCCGCATGGAACACGGTTTGGTTGGATTGACAACGTTGTCATACACATGGCAGAAATTGGCACAACCGATGGAAGCAAAACAGACCTGCTCAGCGACGACGCAACGCGGAGGGAAGTTGAGCGAGGGGTGGCAGTAGGTGTTGTCCATATAGAGCACATCGACGGTATCCCCCGCAAGCGCGTCGAGAAGCGCCTTCTTAGCGGACCGCGCCTTCTGGCATCCCAACTCCCACCGGAAATCCCCAGTGTACAGCCTGCATCCGAGATCCCCGCGGAAGAGGTACATGAGCGAACCTACATACACGACACGCGAGCACGGATCGGATTAGCAGCTTTACTGAGCAGAGGCGAGCAAACTAGAAAGGGTTTGGTACCTACCGGGACAGTGGAGGGCGGGGATGGCGGTGACCTGGAGGGAGATGGTGCGCCCGGAGATGGGGGAGTAGAGGGAGAGGGAGACGGAGTCTCCGGGGGAGATGGGGCAGAGGAGGGAGGTGTCGATCCCCGGGAAGCGGGTGGGGAGGAGCCGCGCCGTGACGGGGGAGCAGTAGAGTGGGCCGTGGCGCCACCCGCCCGCCGCGCCGAGGCCGCCGGTGTGGTCCTGGTGGAGGTGCGTCAGGAAGTAGACCCGGCTGCCGCCGCTGAACTTGTCCACGGACACCAACCCTTCCTCCATGGCTGCTTTGCTGGGTGCGCCGCCTCCGCCTCCCGGATTTGGGCGCTTTTCCGCCTTTCTGTGGAGGGGTGGGGAGAGGGAGGGGAACTGAAATGGGGAAGGGAGGAGACGCGCGCCAAAATGAAAATGCTAAACCACATGCGCCAGCACGCCAGCGCCTTCAATATCTTGTGTATAATTTCATTTCAAAAAAAAAGTAAATGTATGTATAATTTCGTAGGCATATTCGATGCGGTAGCATTTTAATCAATAATGCTACACCTACGCAAAATTCCTACGTAAAACTCTTACGTGCTAACGTGGCCACGATTTCTCTCCCCGTGAATTGCAACGACCTGGCCAGGGAAATAGGAAGTGGGCCTGATTACCTGACTTGCGTGCGGCCACGTTAGCACGTAAGAGTTTTACGTAGGAATTTTGCGTAGATGTAGCATTATTGCATTTTAAGATGTGCTCGTCTACAAAGTCCCTTGTTCATAAAAAAAGGGCCTCGATACCCGGAGAGGAGACGGACGGGACTGCTCTTTTACCCCTAGTCTCGTCTTTCCCCTCGTCGCCTCCCCGCCCGAGGTGGCCAGAGGGCTCCCTCTCTTTCCCATTCTAGCCTCTCCCACTGTCACAACCGCCTCCCGCCGCCAAGGGTGGGCGTTGCCCGTGCGATGTTGGCGGCGGTGGTCCCCTCTTCTACCCGCGCGTAGATGGCTCGGCTGCGACGGTCCCGCTCGCGGAGCCTAGTGCAATGTTGTGCGGCAGCGCTGCCGTTGGCAACGGGTGATGTGCAGGTCTTGCACTCGTTGGGAAACCCCAAGAGGAAAATATGATGAGCACAACATCAATTTTCTCTCAAAAAGAAACCATGGTTTAATCAACCAGTAGGAGGAAGGAGTAACTTCAGAAGGTTGAAGCAACTGAGATGGCATGGCGCACTACCGGTTCAGAAGCAACATGGAACTTACACAACACAGTCAAATCACTTTGCCCCAACAAAGCAGTGAGGTCATCAATCTCACCGGTTTTGCTGAACACAAAGAGGTTAAACATATGGTGTGGAAAACAATATAAAAACAGTAGCAGTAGTATGACAGCAGTATGAAAGAAGTAGGTGTTTACCAGTATTAGGAAAAAGGACCGGGGTTCACAATTCACTAGTGGTGTCTCTCCATGAAATATAAATAGCATGTGTGGTGAACAAATTACAGCTGGGCAATTGACAGAAATGAAGGTTACACCGTAGTGCATATGCAAGACATAAAGATTACTATGTGATGCATGCGGGCATTACAACAAGATACATAGACCGTTATGCAACTGCATGTATGACTAATACTCCACCCTCCGAATATCATCCGAACAAACGTTGGGTATTAAGTTGCAAGCAACAGATAATTGCAGTAAGCAAAGTGTATAATGTAAACAATAACATCATCCTTAGACAACGCATTGTTGTTTCTCCCTAATGTCAACAACACATCCTACATCCGTCACGTTTCTGTCACTCGAGCACAGATGCAAAGGAGGCATGAACCCACTATCGAGCATAAATACTCCCTCTTGGAGTAATTAGCATCTACTTGGCCAGAGCATCTACTAATAACAGAGAGCATGCAAGATCATAAATAACATATGCATGAAGATAACATGATAGCTTGATAATCAAAAGACATAGCATTCAACATTCATCAGATCCCGGCAAACACAACATGTAGCATTACATAAAGATGATCTTGATCATGTTAGACATCTCACAATATATAAACATGAGGCACAAAGTGGAGAGGACAACAATCTAGCTACTTCTATGGACCCGTAGTCCAAGGATGAACTACTCACGCATCACTTCGGAGGAGGGCATGGTGGTGTAGACCCTTCGGTGATGAATTTCCCTCCTGGCAGGGTGCCGGGGAGAGCTCCAGAACCCTCCCGATCTCAGGATGACGATGACGGCGGCCTCGGGTGTTTTTGGGGAAAAAGTGGTTATATCTAGGGTTTTGCCTCGGGGGGATAAATAGGCCTCCCCTGGCGCGGCCAAGGGGGGCCGCGCCGCCCTATGGTGTGGGCCCCCTGAGGCCCCCCTCCGGGTCTCTTCGGAACTCCGTGGAACCTTTGGGAATTCTAAGACTTCCAGGTTTCGAATTTTCCAATTCCGAGAATATTTCAAGAACAACTTTTCTGAAACTAAAAACAGCAGAGAACATGGAACTGGCTTTGTGGCATCTTGTCAATAGGTTAGTCCGAAAAAATGACATAAAGTGTATAGCAAACATGTGGGAAATAACATGAAAACAATCATGAAACATCAGAAATTAGGGATACGTTTATGACGTATCAACATCCCCAAGCTTAGTTCCTACTCGTCCTCGAGTAGGTAAACTATAAAAACAAATAATTTTTGAGGTAACATGCTACCAACATAAACTTGATCATCATAATGTAAAAGCATATGTAAGCTGAGATCATAGAACTTAAACACAAACATGATAAATAGAACTTTAATAATAAAGCACATCAATCATCTTGCATCATGAGAAGTAACACAAATAAAAGATCTTGGATAATAATGCAAGGAAAGATATACATTTGTTTCAAGTATAGAGAAAGCATGGCAAAGTGGTATTTCGCTAGTCCTTAAGAGTGGGACAAAACATAAATACCAGGACACCTTTAAAGTTCATGAGGAAGACTAGAACAAATAATTAGAGAACTAGAAATAACACATCATGAATCAATTAATAATGTTTCTAGGACAAATGCACATAAAACTCAGAATGGCAAAAATGCTCTCTCAGTTGTGCATAAAGTTAGAAGATGGAGACTCAACATAAAAGTAAAAGAAAGGCCCTTCGCAGAGTGAAGCATGGATCCCTCATGTGCTAGAGCTTTTATTTTATTAATAGAGGTATTAAAAGTTTGACACTCCCCTCATCCATCTTACACAAACCATGGCTAACCGAATCCTCAGGGGGGCTGCCAACAATCACATACCATGTAGGAGTGTCTATATTTTGGGAGATGTATGCTAATGTCAACGAATGGTAAACAGAAAATATAGTACGTCACAAGCCAACTAGATTTCACAAGAGCGGCTCCCATATGAAGGACGCAACTGGTGTAGAAGGTCATCCCTTTTTCTCTTTTGTTTACACAATTATGCTTTGACTGATAAATCAGTGGCAAAAATAGTGAACATATTTTGTGTGTATTAATTTGGGGCTGGGCCCCCCGCTGCCAGCTCTTCTATCAATTGGATAAGCGGATGAAGCCACTAGTCCAGGGTGTGAAATCCAATCAACAAGTGAGATAAATATTCTCTATTTACGTCCTCATGAGCAAAAACGGGAACACAAAGCAGGAATAATTTTGAAGGTTTTAATGGTAACACATGAGCAATTTACTTGTAGTGGCAGTTAAATACCACATATAGGTAGGTATGGTGGACACAATGGGAAAATTTTGGTTTTAGGGATTTGGATGCACGAGTAGAATTCCATACTCAGCACAGGTGGAGGCTAGCAAACGACTGGGACCGACAAATCAAGAGAGCATAAGAGCCATAACCATGCATAGCGACATAAACATCATTAATCAAAACATAAGTGGTACCAAAAATTCTAAAACTAAATGATCATAGAGGCTATTAGCGACTGGTTCAAGTCATAAATATGGTGTGAGCATGCGCCAAGTCAACCAAATAAAACATTCAAAGGAGAATACAACAAATTTATGCTTCAATATGACAAGAACAACTCGTGATTCTTTCAATGGCACATTAAACACTCTCAGCTATTTGAGACTAATCATGCTACTCAATAAACACAAGGCTTTAAAACTAAAATAACATCTAGGATGACATAAAAAAAATATCCAGAGTTTATACAAGCTTCTACTTGCACCGTTAAAAAAATTTCTATTTCAAGCAGCAGTTTCTTTTCCCAACAAGCACCATACAAGATATGTTTTAACAAAAATTCTCTACATGCTACAATAAGAAAACATGAGAGTACTCATATAACACTACTAAAACTAACAGTTCTGAATAAGAGATAGAATGAAAACAAGCGTTGACCAGGAATTTTCGCAGTAATTAGAAGAAAAACTAAGAATACTAGCATAGAAGTATTCAAATGAAAAGGCGGAGCATGTCTCTCTCCCAAACAAGGATGCTAGGTCCAATGATGTTATTTCAGCAAGGAAAACAAAATAAAAACAAACAGACGCTCCAAGAAAACTTCATATGATGTGACCGAATAAAAATATAACCTCACGAGGAGTGACCTGATAGACAATTGATGAAGAAGGGGATGCCATGGGCATCCCCAAGCTTAGATGCTTGAGTATTCTATAAATATGCTGGGATGAACCACGGGGGCATCCCCAATCTTTGACCTTTGAAAGATCGAGAGGTTAACTAGAGGGGGGTGAATAGGTTAACTACAAATTTCAGCTTATTTTTCTATTTAACAAGATAGTGCTCAAATATAGATTATCTAGATTATGCAACTAGGTGAACAATCATATATGTTGAGAAAATACAACTAGTACAAGGTATATATATGACTAAGCTAGTAGCAACAATTAAAGGTAGGTTGAGGGATAACCGAACACAATGACGCGGAGATGTATCCCGAAGGTCACTTCCCAATGGAAGCTAATCTCTGTTGGAGCGATGCCACCAAAGTGGAACACCGAGTAGCCCTCAAATGGCACACCGTATCTCCTTTGATTCCTTCCACCAATGTGGAGAGGCTCGAATCACTATGTTGCCGTTGAGGTTGACAACTAGAACCTTTACAAGGATGAGGCACACTCCACAACTTTGGAGGGTCCTTACCAAATCCCCAGAGCAACCAAGACACCGGGAAGTAAGATCCACGAGCACAATAGCTTCAGGGGCAACAACAAGGCTCCAAGCTCCAATGAGCTAGCAGCAACAAGGTTCTTGGCTCCAAAGAACTAAGAACAACAAGATCCCTAGGGGATGAACGGGTTGATGACGAATCGGCTTGGTGAGTTGTATATCTAGATCTTCGCCTCCAAATCCCAAGAGATCAATGACTTTGGTTGGGTGTTTGGGGAGAACCTTGAAGCTTGGAGGTGGTCAACAATGGAGGTGATAGAATGCTTGTTTGACCCCTCCAAAAGGTAGGAGACTGTGACGCCCCGAGATCGGGCACTATGCAGATTTCAGCATTCCCGCCAAAGTCCACATAATAACCGATTCCAGGTTGCCACTTGTGATAACATTACAACAGTTCACGAATATTGGACTAAGAGTCCAACAGAAAAGATATATACAAGACGACTCAAACGAGTCAAGGATACAACTGATACAATACAAAGATCCAAATAACAGCGGAAGAAACAACATAGTGTCCGACTACGGACAAGATACAAATTGGACTAAGAGTCCTGAAGATAACCGATGGCGTTCAATCCCTGCCCAGGCCAAGCCGGAGGGATTCCCAAGCTAACATCGTCAGACTTCAAACATGTTGACTGCAATGTGGAATATGCAGCCACGAAAAGGATTCGTGGGTCAGTACGGTTAAGTACTGGCAAGTGGATAACCCATACTCACAAGATACCAGCGTAACCAATCATCACAAGATACAAATACTTTGGGTACAACGGAAAGGAAGGGATTATTGCAAAGAAGCGGCAGCGGGCTGCACCAACTAACTACAGAGACGCGCTACAACATCCGGCTAAAGGAAAGGGGATAAGATAGCGTATCAGAACCAACTACAACCACTCACCAAACAATACCCATCCAATGTTACCCCCTACTAAGGAAGCAACCCAAGGAAACTCACACGGTTGATTAGGGTGACATTCATTTTTATGGTGGAGGTAATCTATATTACTAGTCAAGTTATCATCGTTAAGTGTAAGTTGTCTGAGTACTTGTTAGCCAGCACTTTCACCAAGTCATCCATAACCGCGGACAACACGGCTTCTCGAGAAGATTAACCCTGCAGGGATGCACCAATTTGGCCGTACACGTAAGAATGACCCGCCAGATGGAAATGCACTTCCACCAAGCGAGGCACTCAACACAACCCAACTCTTCTTCGCATCAAGCCCAAAGAACCCCGTGCAATTGAGCGCACGGCTAATCAAGCCCCACGAAGAAAAGGGGACCCTCATAGCACTCTAAGAACGTGTCTCCCTAAATGCCGACTACAAAAGTTCCACCCTGGCGCCAAGGGTTCGCACCTGCATATGCATGGGGCAAATGGAAAAACCGAACTAAATGAGGCGATTTGGACGAGATGCGAATCGAATCAGAATTGCGGGGGGCGCCCATACTCGCTTCCCACATGCGGTTAGTGCGCTCATCATGGATCAATGGACAAGACCCTTTTCCTAATTAGGGTCGACACTAGCAGGCCTCAAAACCACGCCGGGCCTCCTGCCGGTGCCTTATCATCAAATTATTATTACCCAAAACATTAACATGTTGTTGATTAAGTTGAAACCCAACTATCAAACTAAACAGGTGATAAGACGGACAACAAGACTTGAGCGCAAACAACACTAAGCATGCAACTACGACACGAGGGCCAACAAGGTAAACAAGCAACAGTTAATAGGAAGTGGGAGGGAGGCTATATCATGGCTGCAGGGTAAACATATAATAGGATCCAGACACAAGCATCGAATCATAAGGCTAGCATAAGGAAAACGGAAAGAATCGGTAACAAGTGATGAAAGGCAGCCATAGGCAGCAAGTGAGTATACTTGCCTGGAATCCAGCAAGTAGAGGTACATCAGAAGAACTTGTCGTTGCTCACATCATCTCAACGTCCTATCCGGGAAGAAGCAACGAACTAGAACAAACACCGGATGCAATAATTACTTCTACGGCAAAAGATCCAGCATGATCAAGATATGGATGCATGACAAGTTTAAGGATGCATCAAAGATAAACTAGTTGACATGGTAAACATATTTAAATGGGCCCATATGCAATTTGGATTGCATATGGAAAAGCCCATGAATAATGTTGAATTAAATGATCTACAAATAACCATCATGTGAAAGTTGATTAGAATGATGCATGGATTATGAAAACAATAAGAAAACAACAATAGCTTCAGTTTGATATGTTGTTTACCAAGTTTGGAATTTTATTTATTAAGTTATGAACTTTGGCATTTTAAATGACTTAAACAAACATTTGTTGTTTTCACCCATTTTAATTGTTCAAAATAGATAACAAAATTCATATTTGGAAAGAACACACAATTTTAGATGGAAAACATATTTCATTTGTTGAATTTGGATTTTAGATGAGCAAGTTATTAAATTGACAATTTTAAATGCATCAATTAAGAAATAGTTGTTTTCAGCAATTTAATTTATTCAAAATAGAAAACAAAGTTTATATTTGGAAAGCTTATTCAATTTTGCATGGAAAACATATTTTACATATTGCAATTGGATTTGAATTGCCCAAGTTATGAATTTTGCAATTTAAAAGGTTTAATTAAAGCATTGAATTATTGCACCACTTTTAATTAGGTAAAACAGTAAACAAAATGTATTGAAAAGGTTGAAAACATGTATAAAATGTTTAAATGAACAATTTGAGCTATTAAACATAATTTTTGTATCATTATTGAATTTATTATGCAATTTTTTATAACCATTTTTATTCTGCCCTTTTTAGTAAACAGAAGGAAACATGTTCAAATTTAATTCAATTGTGACCAAATAAAATACCAATGTGTATAGTTTGTTAAGACAAATTTTTAGAGCCCAAGTTTGCTCAAATTGGATGAACAGAACTTAAGTTATGAAATTCCAAAGTTTCAAATTTTTATTGCATTTTCTGTATTTAATTATTTAGTGCAAAAATTATTACAGAAACATGTTGCAACTTTGACATTAACAGAAAGAGCACAAAATTATGAATCCATAGCAATTTGAATCACTGAAATTGGATCAATATTCAATTTGTTATTGATTTTACAATTAAAGATTCAGATCTGTTTGTTTCTGGATTCGGGAAATAAAAAGAAAAAAAGGAGGGAAAAGGGGGTGGCTTTGCGCCGGGGGGAACTCGAACTCGGGTCTCGGGTGCGTGCTGGGAGGGCCCAAGCCACTGGGCTGGTGTGCGGTTTGTGGTAGGATACAGGTCCGATACTCTAAGAGGTAAACCGAACGACTGACGAAACTGAATTTTGCCACACGAGATTCAGACTTCAGGTTGCAGGAGATGGGACAACGACGAACTGCTCCGGGAAGGCCGCGTCTAGGCAGCTCGAAGGCGTGCACACAGAGCAAGAAAGGGTAGGGGAACGAGTTCCGAAGGGGGTGCTCACCATGGGGGACTCGAAGGAGAGGTCGAGGTGTCCGTTGCCGTGGTGGCTGTCACGAACGTGTTGCCGCCAGTTCGGAGGACAGAGGAGGAAGATTGCCACGGCGGGGACGAACTGGGCAGACTTGGCTCCTGATCTGCAGCGTAGAGGAAGAGGACGGTGGCGCGGCTCCATTCCCGCACCTAGGTGAGGTCGACGACGACCATGGCGACGGGGACATGCTACTGCTCTCTCTCTCTCACGTTTCAGGGAAAAAATTCAGAGAAAGCTGTGAGGGAGGAAGGAGAATGGGAGAGTGGCGGCGGCAGCAAGAAGGAGAGGGGAAGGGGAAGCTAGGGTTCCTTGGGCGCATCCTGGGTAGATAAAGGAGGGGAGGAGCAGGTGGGGAGAGGGGACCATGGGGAGGAGGTGGACAGCGACATGAGGTCTTCGTACGGAGGAGGAAGGAGGAGGTTGGGTGGGCTGCGAGTTGGTTTACCTGGGCTCGGTGGTGGGCTGGGCCAGGCTGCTGTTGGGTTTCTCTCTCTCTCTCAATACATTTTTTTTCTGGGTTGTTTTTATTAGTTATAAGAAATTGTGTTTTGTTGTCTTATCATTTTACAACAATTGTTTTTAGGCACCCTTAGTAAAAGATTCATGCATCAAACAATTTCAAAAAGAAAAATAGAAAACAATATTTTATACAATTTTAATTATTTTCACAAATTTTAAAATGCACGAGGATGCAGATGCTATGACATGCAGAAGAAAACAAACAAAACTAATTGGGGAAAACCCCGGGTGTTACAGCCGACACCACTAACAAGGGATTGCGCCCTCGCAATCCACCCACTAACCCGGGAGGGGAAAGAAGTTCGACTATCCATTCTTCATGCTCCCAGTTGATCTCCTTGACACCACTAACAAGGCTTCTCGACACCACTAACAAGAGAATCTTGCTCGGGTTGATGACGATGTTCTTCCACCAGGAATCTTCCGATGATCGAACCTATTAGGTTAAAGGCTCAGAAAATGTCCACCCACGTAGGATCCTAAAACTTTGAAAGATAGATAAGGGAAGAGACTCCAATACAAATAAGATCGGAGGAGAAATAGAATAAAGATAAGGAGAAAACAAGAATCCTATTGAGATGTTTCCGAAACAAGTTTTCGACAAATAGTTTTTGACACTCTAGAAACAACGACCGTTAGCGAGGTTATCCTACAGGCTTTGCGGACCCGTTGCTTCGATAACCATTCGTATCGAAACAATATCGGCAATCGGAAACCATGCTCTGATACCATTTGTGACGCCCCGAGATCGGGCACTATGCAGATTTCAGCATTCCCGCCAAAGTCCACATAATAACCGATTCCAGGTTGCCACTTGTGATAACATTACAACAGTTCACGAATATTCCGCAACAACAACAGAAAAGATATATACAAGACGACTCAAACGAGTCAAGGATACAACTGATACAATACAAAGATCCAAATAACAGCGGAAGAAACAACATAGTGTCCGACTACGGACAAGATACAAATTGGACTAAGAGTCCTGAAGATAACCGATGGCGTTCAATCCCTGCCCAGGCCAAGCCGGAGGGATTCCCAAGCTAACGTCGTCAGACTTCAAACATGTTGACTGCAATGTGGAATATGCAGCCACGAAAAGGATTCGTGGGTCAGTACGGTTAAGTATTGGCAAGTGGATAACCCATACTCACAAGATACCGGCGTAACCAATCATCACAAGATACAAATACTTTGGGTACAA
The DNA here is from genome assembly GCA_028641055.1 of Alopecurus myosuroides. Lineage (NCBI taxonomy): Eukaryota > Viridiplantae > Streptophyta > Magnoliopsida > Poales > Poaceae > Alopecurus > Alopecurus myosuroides. The sequence continues at coordinate 168,568,589 of CM054058.1, forward strand.
CGGAAAGGAAGGGATTATTGCAAAGAAGCGGCAGCGGGCTGCACCAACTAACTACAGAGACGCGCTACAACATCCGGCTAAAAGAAAGGGGATAAGATAGCGTATCAGAACCAACTACAACCACTCACCAAACAATACCCATCCAATGTTACCCCCTACTAAGGAAGCAACCCAAGGAAACTCACACGGTTGATTAGGGTGACATTCATTTGTTATGGTGGAGATAATCTATATTACTAGTCAAGTTATCATCGTTAAGTGTAAGTTGTCTGAGTACTTGTTAGCCAGCACTTTCACCAAGTCATCCATAACCGCGGACAACACGGCTTCTCGAGAAGATTAACCCTGCAGGGATGCACCAATTTGGCCGTACACGTAAGAATGACCCGCCAGATGGAAATGCACTTCCACCAAGCGAGGCACTCAACACAACCCAACTCTTCTTCGCATCAAGCCCAAAGAACCCCGTGCAATTGAGCGCACGGCTAATCAAGCCCCACGAAGAAAAGGGGACCCTCATAGCACTCTAAGAACGTGTCTCCCTAAATGCCGACTACAAAAGTTCCACCCTGGCGCCAAGGGTTCGCACCTGCATATGCATGCGGCAAATGGAAAACCCGAACTAAATGAGGCGATTTGGACGAGATGCGAATCGAATCAGAATTGCGGGGGGCGCCCATACTCGCTTCCCACATGCGGTTAGTGCGCTCATCATGGATCAATGGACAAGACCCTTTTCCTAATTAGGGTCGACACTAGCAGGCCTCAAAACCACGTCGGGCCTCCTGTCGGTGCCTTATCATCAAATTATTATTACCCAAAACATTAACATGTTGTTGATTAAGTTGAAATCCAACTATCAAACTAAACAGGTGATAAGACGGACAACAAGACTTGAGCGCAAACAACACTAAGCATGCAACTACGACACGAGGGCCAACAAGGTAAACAAGCAACAGTTAATAGGAAGTGGGAGGGAGGCTATATCATGGCTGCAAGGTAAACATATAATAGGATCGAGACGAAAGCATCGAATCATAAGGCTAGCATAAGGAAAACAGAAAGAATCGGTAACAAGTGATGAAAGGCAGCCATAGGCAGCAAGTGAGTATACTTGCCTGGAATCCAGCAAGTAGAGGTACATCCGAAGAACTTGTCGTTGCTCACATCATCTCAACGTCCTATCCGGGAAGAAGCAACGAACTAGAACAAACACCGGATGCAATAATTACTTCTACGGCAAAAGATCCAACATGATCAAGATATGGATGCATGACAAGTTTAAGGATGCATCAAAGATAAACTAGTTGACATGGTAAACATATTTAAATGGGCCCATATGCAATTTGGATTGCATATGGAAAATCCCATGAATAATGTTGAATTAAATGATCTACAAATAACCATCATGTGAAAGTTTATTAGAATGATGCATGGATTATGAAAACAATAAGAAAACAACAATAGCTTCAGTTTGATATGTTGTTTACCAAGTTTGGAATTTTATTTATTAAGTTATGAACTTTGGCATTTTAAATGACTTAAACAAATATTTGTTGTTTTCACCCATTTTAATTATTCAAAATAGATAACAAAATTCATATTTGGAAATAACACACAATTTTAGATGGAAAACATATTTCATTTGTTGAATTTGGATTTTAGATGAGCAAGTTATTAAATTGACAATTTTAAATGCATCAATTAAGAAATAGTTGTTTTCAGCAATTTAATTTATTCAAAAGAGAAAACAAAGTTTATATTTGGAAAGCTTATTCAATTTTTCATGGAAAACATATTTTACATATTGGAATTGGATTTGAATTGCCCAAGTTATGAATTTTGCAATTTAAAAGGTTTAATTAAAGCATTGAATTATTGCACCACTTTTAATTAGGTAAAACAGTAAACAAAATGTATTGAAAATGTTGAAAACATGTATAAAATGTTTCAATGAACAATTTGAGCTATTAAACATAATTTTTGGATCATTATTGAATTTATTATGCAATTTTTTATAACCATTTTTATTCTGCCCTTTTTAGTAAACAGAAGGAAACATGTTCAAATTTAATTCAATTGTGACCAAATAAAATACCAATGTGTAGAGTTTGTTAAGACAAATTTTTAGAGCCCAAGTTTGCTCAAATTGGATGAACAGAACTCAAGTTATGAAATTCCAAAGTTTCAAATTTTTATTGCATTTTCTGTATTTAATTATTTAGTGCAAAAATTATTACAGAAACATGTTGCAACTTTGACATTAACCGAAAGAGCACAAAATTATGAATCCATAGCAATTTGAATCATTGAAATTGGATCAATATTTAATTTGTTATTGATTTTACAATTAAAGATTCAGATCTGTTTGTTTCTGGATTCGGGAAATAAAAAGAAAAAAAGGAGGGAAAAGGGGGTGGCTTTGCGCCGGGGGGAACTCGAACTCGGGTCTCGGGTGCGCGCTGGGAGGGCCCAAGCCACTGGGCTGGTGTGCGGTTTGTGGTAGGATACAGGTCCGATACTCTAAGAGGTAAACCGAACGACTGACGAAACTGAATTTTGCCACACGAGATTCAGACTTCAGGTTGTAGGAGATGGGACAACGACGAACTGCTCCGGGAAGGCCGCGTCTAGGCAGCTCGAAGGCGTGCACACAGAGCAAGAAAGGGTAGGGGAACGAGTTCCGAAGGGGGTGCTCACCATGGGGGACTCGAAGGAGAGGTCGAGGTGTCCGTTGCCGTGGTGGCTGTCACGAACGTGTTGCCGCCAGTTCGGAGGACAGAGGAGGAAGATTGCCCCGGCGGGGATGAACTGGGCGGACTTGGCTCCTGATTTGCAGCGTAGAGGAAGAGGACGGTGGCGCGGCTCCATTCCCGCACCTAGGTGAGGTCGACGACGACCATGGCGACGGGGACATGCTACTGCTCTCTCTCTCTCACGTTTCAGGGAAAAAAAATCAGAGAAAGCTGTGAGGGAGGAAGGAGAATGGGAGAGTGGCGGCGGCAGCAAGAAGGAGAGGGGAAGGGGAAGCTAGGGTTCCTTGGGCGCATCCTGGGTAGATAAAGGAGGGGAGGAGCAGGTGGGGGAGAGGGGACCATGGGGAGGAGGTGGACAGCGACATGAGGTCTTCGTACGGAGGAGGAAGGAGGAGGTTGGGTGGGCTGCAAGTTGGTTTACCTGGGCTCGGTGGTGGGCTGGGCCAGGCTGCTGTTGGGTTTCTCTCTCTCTCTCAATATATTTTTTTTCTGGGTTGTTTTTATTAGTTATAAGAAATTGTGTTTTGTTGTCTTATCATTTTACAACAATTGTTTTTAGGCACCCTTAGTAAAAGATTCATGCATCAAACAATTTCAAAAAAAAAATTTAGAAAACAAGATTTTATACAATTTTAGTTATTTTCACAAATTTTAAAATGCACGAGGATGCAGATGCTATGACATACAGAAGAAAACAAACAAAACTAATTGGGGAAAACCCCGGGTGTTACAGAGACAAGTCCTATTTATAGTGGGGGAAGAAATTGGCTGTTGGGGGTTTTCTTTGAGCCGTGCAGAGTGCCCGGCTTGGAGCCCGGCCTGGCCGGCTGGGAGGTCGGCCTGTCGTGCAGGGAGCCCAGCCTGGGCGCAGAGGGCCCGGCCTGGGATGGCTGCTAGGACGGCCAGCACACCGAAGCGCCCGACCTAGAGCCCGGCCTGGGCCGTCTATCAGGCCGGCTAGGCAGCGCCCGGCCTGGGCCGTCTATCAGGCCGGCTAGGCAGTGCCCGGCCTGCGCAGGGGAGAGCCTGGCCTGGGCTGGCCACCAGGCCGGCCACCTAATAGAACCGCCCCGCTTGAGGCCCGGCCAGGCAGTTTTCCTCTTTTCTTCTTCCCCTTCGATTTCTTCTTTCTCCTTCTTCTTTCTTTGACTATTTTCTTCGACAAACAAGTGTTTCGACTTGCTTTTGTTTCTCCATTTTTGTGCTCATATAGCTTTGTATATTTGTCATTTGTTCCCTAGAACACTTAAGCATAATGGTCAAATACTTCCAAGGGTTGTAATCAAACATCAAAAACTAGGATTAGAAAACATGTCATTTCAATCTCCCCCTTTTTTATGTTTGATGACAACATATGGATCTACAAAAGAAATTGATCGAAGCATTTGTGAGGGAGTAAGAATATATAGAAGCTCCCCCTATGTGTGTGCCCATAATCATAAATTGTGTTATCATATTGAGGACACACATATTTGGGGCTATTTACATTTCCCTACATATTATAGTTCAAGATAATCTCTAGAGCTATATAGGTTTGCGAAATTGCTTTATGATAGAGAATTAAGCATCTTTAGCTCTAGCGATTTATCTACTCAATCCATTGACATTTTATCATCATAATAAGGTAAGATATGTATCCATAGAAATTAATCATGTATGAAGCGATATGATATCAACTCACCATACTTCTCATCAAGGAATTAATATAGCTAGGATAACCATAATATGGATATTTCGAGAAAGGCATAGTCTTCAACATAGAATAGATATCCCGAAAACAACATAGTCTTACGGTAGCACATAGGAATAACAACCATAAACCAAATAAGGAGTTCAACTAGAAGAAAGAAAATGGTAAATGGATGCATGCTATGCAAAGGCAAAGATCACTAGGATAATTCTCCCCCTTGGCATCAAGGCACCAAAAAGGGGAAAACTCAAGCCTCGAAGTCCTCGTCATCTTGATCATCATCATCCTCGTCCTCATCATCATCGTCATTGGGTGGTGGTGGAGCCTGACTCAAGCTGGCCTGAGAGCTATTGGGTGCCCAAAACTGTCCAAGAGAAGTGGCATCATCGCCAAGTCAGTAAGTGTGCTTGGACTTCCATTTGGGCTCATCAAGTTTGTCAGAACTCACAAGACTCGGAGGGAGATGCAAATGCTCCATGATCTCACGCTGGTGACGGTGGTAGCACTTTCCCTTTTTATAAGCCAGGAAGTCCTTGTGTTGTTTATCCACAAAGAAGCAATTCATCTATTGGGGCGCCCGTTTGATGCTAAACTTTTGCGGACCCCTAAGAGCATGATCTGGAGAAGCAGATGGGGTATCATCATGAGACACTTCAACCTGAGGTGGAGCAGTAGCTCGTGAGTTGCGTGGAGGAGGAGCAGCATTATCCTGGGAGGTGCTGAGAAGGGGCTTCATAGTGGGAACAACCATGGCATAGTTGTTGATGAGCTGAGCCGGAACCTTGGTGTTGATGAGAGTATGAAGATAGGATCCATAGATGGGGACCTTCTTGTCACGAACCGTAAGCTTCAACTTGTTCCACATGTAATCCATGACATCGAGATGCTTGTTGTTCTTCTTGGCAGTCATAATATGATAGAGAAGATTGATCATCCACTAGCGAGCCATCCCCTTTTCCCCAAACTTGCAATGAATGGTATTCCGAAGAATAGTGTGAGTCACATACCAAAAATCCGAGAAGAATGCAACCTTGGGGATGTGTAGAGAGCCAACACTAGTGGGATAGCAGTGTTTAATTCCGTATTTGGACTTCATGATCCTCCGTTCATCACCATGAATCCGGACATAAGAGAAGGTACAAGGAACTACCTCTGCAATACCAAACAGAGCACCAAATTCGGCCAAGGTGGCATGACACTGAGTACCTCCGCTCATCAAGTCATGGCACATCCACCCTCGGTGGAAAAGTGAACTGTGGCAAAGAATTCCCGAAGCAGAGCTGGAGAAAACTGAACAGAGCATGCCATAAGCTTGCTAATCTGATGATAGTCCATGAGTTCCATTAGCTCTGGCAAAACTGCTCTAGCTGCATCAATGTCAAAAATATGCTGAGGCACATGATCATTCTTCAAAGTGCAGACCACATACTCATGAACTTGCTGATGCATCTTGCAATAAAACCGATTGTCGTGGCAGGTACGATGAGGGAAAGCATACGGGTTCAAGTTCATGCGGTGATTTTTCCTATTCAACCGTGTTGAGACTCCCCCAGTTATCATGGACTGGCTCATCTTTATTGACAGGAAGAGGTAGCCCCTATGATTGAGAGTGAGTAGAGCCACAAACATCCTTAGCATTCCTCTTAGTCCGCTTGCGATCATAGGTGGTAGCCACGGGTTCCTTGCATGAGAATGAATGAAAATGCAAGTGCATATGCAAGATGAGTGTACATGGTCATATTGAAAACAGTGTTGTTGGTTGATAGATTAATTAGAAGTGGATGAATAAGTGATCATTACAATGAGAGTATGAGCAAGCAGATACATAACTAACCATTTGGGGACAAACAAATCACTTAGAGTTGTTTTTTATGTCATAGTGATACTTAGAGTGTAATGAAGCATTTAGTACAAACCAACTATAAGAGTGCACGCAAAAGTCCTAGGTCATGGCCATATGGTGTAAGCAAGATACTAGAGTGATTTCACATGGCATAGTGGTGAGGTAACACTAGTGGCAACACTTTAATAAGAGATCCATAAGCAAGATGGAAGCAATAAACACTAGTGGCATCACTAAATAAAAATCCCTGATCAATATGAGACTAGAATGGGACAATGAGCAACACACAAAATAATTGAGTACCCTTATTGGAAGCCATGGTGAAAGTCTTCAAACAATGGGATGGATCTCCTCTTAATCCCCACCAATGAGAATTCCGTTTGGAGGAGTAGGGGAGAGAGAGGCTAGGGTAGCAGATCTGAGGAGTAGGGAGGTTGGGAAGGAGTCTAGAGGGAGGGGGTGGGTGGAGAAGAGCTTTGGGCATGGCACCCATGGAGGTTTTCAGGTGGGGGGGAGGGGAGAAGAAGATGAGATCTACCCCCCTCCCCCTCCCACGCGTGGCTTAAGTGGTGCGCAGGGCAGCCGGCCAAGCCGGGCGCTAGGACGGGCACCTAACTGAGCCGATCGGCCTCGAGCACGGCCTAGGCCGAGCACCCAACGGAGTCAGCCGCCCCCTAGGCCGGATTTTCATAAAAACACCTTCCTCTTTTTTAAAGAAAAAACTCCCCCCCCCCTTGTTTTTGGTTTGAATTTTGAATGAATGTTTTTTTTGAGTAAAAAACAATAGACTACTAGTTCTAACCAAACATGAATACACAGATTTGTTCCAAAAAAAAATTAACAAGTCGTTTGACCATGTACTTAGTGCAAAGTTTTGATGATGTATGAGACATGATGTTGGGCTCATGGAGCAAAGCATTAGTATGATGATTTCCTCACACATCAAATGGGGGAAATAACAAAACCACAAAAATAACAAAGAGCAACATTGGATGTGTTATGGAATAGAAGAGCGAATATGCATATGAGTTGAACACCAAATGTCTTATCAATAGGAAAAACCAAACAAAACCGAATCTTTGATTTGGGCGGTGGCCTTAGCCACCATGTATGAGTATGCTCGATATGACACCACGAAGATATATCTTGGGTGCATTGTTGAAACTCATCATTGAAGCACATTATATCATTTGGAATGAACATTATGCATGATTTGTTTATTTATGCATTATAGGAGTAGTGTCGACTCGTTGATTGAGCTACACTACCCCTATGTATATGCGTACATCTAAGAGCCAAATAAGAGTCTAGTAGAGGTGTGTATGCAAGATTTTCAATCGACTAAAATTGCTTGCACATATGATATTGAGCTCACTCCCTAATTGCTTGAATATCTTCTCATCTAGAGGTTTTGTGAGGATGTCGGCAAGTTGATCTTTGGTGTTGACATAGGAAAGTGAGATATCTCCATTGGCTACATGATCTCGAATGAAATGATACTAAATCACAATATTCTTGGTATTGCCATGAAGTACCGGACTATGACCAATCTTTATAGCACTCTCATTGTCATATAAAAGAGGCATTGTCTTAATCTCAATTCCAAAATCCTTAAGACATTGACTCATCCATACGAGTTGAGAGCAACAACTAGCGACGGAAATATACTCCGCTTCTGTGCAGGAGGTGGAAATGCAATTTTGCTTATTGGAAGACCAACACAGGAGTGATCGACCATGGAATCGGAAAGCACCCGGGGTTGATTTTCTACCCACCTTGTCACCTCCCAATCCGCATCCGAATATCCCACTAGATCAAAAGTTGTGTTTGATGGATACCAAAGGCCATGTGTAGGAGTGTCAACCAAATATCTAAGAATCCTTTTGACCGCAATCATATGGCTTTTCCCTGGGGTTAGATTGAAATCTTGCACACAAACCCACACTAAACATAATATCCGGTCTAGATGCACAAAGATAAAGCAAAGATCCAATGATAGAACAATACAGTTTTGGATCAACCGGTATGCATTCGTGATCCATAGTAAGATTCACGGTTGTTGACATTGGATAAGCTAGTGGCTTGGCATTATTCATATCAAATTTCTTGAGCATGTCTTGAATATATTTTGCTTGACAAATAAAAGTCCCTTCATAATGTTGCTTGATCTCAAAACCAAGAAAGAACTTCAATTCTCCCATCATAGACATCACAAACTCACTTGTCATTAGTTTGGCAAATTGGTCTAAAAAACTCACATTAGAAGATCCAAATATAATACCATCAACATCTACTTGACATACGAAGAAATGTGCATCTACACTTTTGGTAAAGAGTGTGTGGTCAATTATCCCAAGTACGAAACCACGATATACTAGGAACTCCTTTAAATTATCATACCAAGCACGTGGGACTTGTTTGAGGCCATACAAAGCCTTATGGAGGTAGTAGATATGGTTAGGATACTTTGGATCCTCGAACTCCGGGGGTTGTTAACATATACCAATTCATTTAGATGACCATTTAGAAAAGCACTTTTAGCATCCATTTGATGCAAGATGAATTTATGGCTAGTATAAAATGCAAGTAATATACGAATGGATTCAAGTCTAGATACGGGAGCGAAAGTTTCACTGTAGTCAAGTCCTTCGAATTGAGAGTAGCCTTGAGAAACCAATCGAGCCTTGTCGCGAATCACTTGCGCATGAGAATCTTGCTTGTTCTTGAACACCCATTTTGTTCCAATGACATTGTGATCCTTGGTTCTTTCCACTAGTGACCATACTTTGTTTCTTTCAAAGTTATGGAGCTCTTCATGCATGGCTTGAACCCAATCTTCATCTTAAAGAGCATCATGCACTTTGATAGGTTCAACATGAGAGACATATGAATGAATACCACAAAACTTGAGCACTTGTCCACGAGTGGAGACACTTCTTCCCAAGCCACCAATAATATTCTTTTGATAATGTGACTTTTGTTGCAATCTTGAGGCTTGACGAGTCATGATACAAACTAGTGCATCATAGGCATTCTCATTTGGAGGTATTTCCTCATCATTTCCTTCATCAAGACAATGATCTATCCGGAGTGGAGTTCTTGCTGAAGAATCACCAAAATCATTTCCACCATTATCATTTGGTGGATCTTGATCACTTTCTTGATGAGTGGTATCCACTTTAAAGTCTTGTTCTTGGTCTACCATTTTATTGGTGGTTGATGTAGAGGTCTCCACCTGTGTAGAGCTAGTCCCATCCACATTTGCCACAAGGTGTCTCTCAATCGGTATAAGTGGACCTATACCCATTCTTCCTATGGTCAGGGAGGAAGGTTCATCACCTACATCATCACAATCAATTTGCTCCACTTGGGAGCCATTATCCTCATGAAACTCCATATTCATAGATTCTTCAACACACCCGGTGGATATGTTGTAGACTCTATAAGTGTGAGAGTTTGTGGCATAACCAACAAATATACCTTCAAAAGTTCTAGGGTCAAATTTATACAATCTAGTCCCTTTAATGTAAACTTGACATTTACACCCAAAAACTCGAAGATACTTGAGGTTGGGTTTGTTACCGGTTAGCAGTTCATATGGAGTCATACCAATCATCGAACGAAGGAAGAGTCGGTTAGATAAATGACAAACGGTGTTGATTGCTTTGGACCAAAAGTTATATGGGGATTTAAACTCGGCCATCATAGTTCTTTCCATATCAATAAGTGTGATTCTTCCTCTGCGCTACACCATTTTGTTGAGGGGTGTACGCAGTGGAATATTGATGTCTTATACCCTCTTCACTCAAGAATTCATCCATGGTGTAGTTCTTGAACTCGGACCCATTGTCACTCCTAATTGACAAGATCTTGGTGTCATGTTGGTGTTGCACTTCCGTGGCCCAAGATATGAACCGTTCTTGAGTCTCACTCTTCCTCTTGATATAGAATACCCAAGTATATCTTGTATAATCATCAACAATCACCAAACAATACTTTTTGCCACCAAGACTATCATATGTCGGAGGCACAAATAAATCCAAGTGAATACGCTCAAATGGGCCTTGTTGTGGAGATGATTGATGTCTTGGGATGATTCTTCTCATGCATCTTTCCGGCAATACAAGAGATACAAGGACGATCTTTGGAAAAATTCACACTTGTTAGTCCTACCACGTGTTCACCCTTCACAAGAGTTTGTAGATTTATCATACTGATGTGGCCCAAGCGGCGATGCCAAAGCCACCCCACGTCGGATTTAGCCATTAGACAAGTGGCGATATGTGTAGTTTCTTTCGATAAATCCACTATATACATACCGTTTTCCACAAATCCAACAAAGGCTACTTCAAGAGAAATAGTGTGAAGAACAAGCACGTGATGGCGCCCAAAGACACATGTAAAATTGCATTCAGAAAGTTGCAAGACAGAAATACGATTATAGCCAAGGGACTCAACAAGAAGGACTTTCTCAATGGATGAATCAAGAGAAATGACCACCTTGCCATGTCCCAATACCTTAAGTTGTGAGCGATCACCAATATTACATGAGAAAATTTGAGGAGTTGGAGTTTCAAGTCATTTAACACTTCCTTGCTTCCGGTCATGTGTGCGTAACAACCACTATTAATCATCCATGATGTTCCTCCGGAAGCACAACCCTACAATGAATCAACTTCTTGTCTTAGGTACCCATTTTTGGATGGGTCCTTTCTTGTTAGTCACAAGGGTCTTAGGAACCCAGATAGCATACTTGTAATCATCACCATATTAGGTGCCAACATATTTTGCATATACATGACCATCAATAGATTTAAGAAGCACATAAGATGGGTTATACTTTCCCGCAAAGTTGTTGTGAGTGATGGTGTTCCCGGTAACAATACTCTTAGCAATCATATCAAACTCATCTTCATAATTAGCCAACTCCCCCTCCTTCACAAAAACAATAGAGTTAGTGGAGGGAGTTGACTTCTTCTAGTAGGCCACCTTGGAAATGGAACCAAAACCAAGGCCTTCCTTGCCAATAACTCTCTTTTGACTACTCAAAATATCATTAAGGTTATTTTCCCCTTGGATGTATGTGGCAAGACCTTTGTTGAGTTGTGTCTTCGACCTATTTTTATCCTCGATTAGAGTTGCCTTGACACACAAAGGGTTAGTAGCACAATAGTTTGCATTTACATCTTTTAACCCTTTTAAGGTTTTGAGCTCATTTGAAATTGTTCGATGATCAATCTTAAGCTTATCAAAATCCTTAATGAGTTCATTGTAACCTTGGTTAGTTGCATCATTTAAGGCTATGAATTCCTTTACCTTAGCAAAAGCATACTCACAATAAAGTTCTACTTTAGCTTTGTCAATTGAAAAGGTATCCTCTATGCTTTCTCTAAAGCAATATGATTCATCTAGAGCTTTCTCAAGCTCCTCAATTTTACTAGCATAATCACGAACACACTTTTCAAGTAATATTATTCTCTCCTCATGTTCATCAATGAGGCCATGTGCCTCAATTAATTGATCCATGAGAGAGACAAAGATAGATTTAGTTGATCCTTCTAGTTTCTCCACAAAGTTTATCAAGGGGTATTCCTAGACACAATTTAATAGTAAAGGAGTAGAAGAGTTTGCAAGTTTGAGTGTAGGAGTTACCTTTGGGGATATAACCTTGTCCATGAAGAACTTGTGACTTGAGGGACCCTTGTTGTCATTAGGGTTGGAGAAGAGAGAGCTTAAGTTAGGAGGTACGACGCCCCTAGCCATGGCCGCCATACCTACTTGTTCATCATCACCATCACTCTCTTCACCACCGGATGTGTACTCAACTTCTTTTGCAATAAATAACCTAGGAGGGCCTCTCTTGATGAAGTTATTGGACTTGGGAATTAAAGTTGATTTGTTGATAAGTCTTCCACCATTTTCAATTCTACCCTTGAAGGGGCACTCGGCAACAAAGTGCTCGGTATCTCCACAATTGAAGAAAGTTCTTGCCTTCTTCATGCTTGAGACTTCCTTTCCCTTGTTCTTGGTGGCATTTAATCTAAAGTATCCCTTCTTCCACCACTTGTGTTGAGCAAGGGCCAAGCATTCTTCATGTGATGTTTTAATCTCTTGCTCGGAGACCTCATGTGTGGATCCACCATCATTACTTGAGTCATTTTATTCATGGGGAATGGCCTTGGCCTTCAAGGCAAGAGATGGTCTCTTCATTCCGTTTACACGGGCCATGACATCATCGGAGGTTTTCTTCATGAATTTTAGAGTGAGGAAGAGACCCAAAACATAATTGGGGGATAGATCCAAGTAATCGTCCCTTGATTGCACATTCATCACCATGTTTTCATTGTATGGAATCAAGGTGAGTAGAAATTTCTCCTTGACCCAATTATCCATACAATCCTTGAATCCACAATCTTTCATGTCATTTACGAGAGACTTGAGTCTTCTAAACATGTCTTCAATGTTCTCTCCATCACTCAAATGAAAATGTTCAACTTGTCTTTGGATGATTCACTTCTTCTTTCGTTGAAGGTTGATGTTGCCGTCATACATATCAACAAGGCAATCCCAAGATTTCTTTGCACTTAAGAAGGACCGTATGTGCTCAACTCCTTCCTTTTCCATTGCCTTCTCCAACATGTGCATGGCATGAGCGTTGAGTTGCTCATCTATGATGTCACTTGAGCTTAAGTTCAAGGGATCCTTTGGCTCATACCCCTTATCAACAATTATCCATATTTTCATTGAAGAGATGCACATGTAAGACTTCATGGAAGCTTTCCACTTAGTAAAATGATGCATATCCACCATAGGAAGTGGACCAAGATTATTAACATGTGGATGTTGAACATTAGGAGCATTGTTATAAGAAAAGCCAAAAGAATTTCCACTACTACCATTTCCAGGTGCCGATGTTGCGGTTGCTTCCTTAGATGGAATGGGATTTCCATGTTCATCTAAGACAACATTAACTCTAGATTGATTAGATGAAGATGTCAATTCCTTTATTAGTCCCTCCATCATTTTCTCGGAGTTATCAATCATAGTTTGGATTAGCTTTTGAATCTCCTCCATAGTGACGGGATCATTAGCCATCCTTCCTCATCTTTAGGCAGTAAAACCCTTAATAAAGAGGCGAGGCTCTGATACCAATTGAAAGATCGAGAGGTTAACTAGAGGGGGTGAATAGGTTAACTACAAATTTTCGCTTCTTTTTATATTTAACAAGATAGTGCTCAAATATGGATTGTCTAGATTATGTAACTAGGTGAACAATCCTATATATTGAGAAAGTACAACTAGCACAAGGTATATATATGACTAAGCTAGTAGCAACAAGTAAAGGTAAGTTGAGGGATAACCGAACACAATGACGCAGAGATGTATCCCGAAGTTCACTTCCCAATGGAAGCTAATCTCCGTTGGAGCGGTGCGGTGCCACCAAAGTGGAACACCGAGTAGCCCTCAAATGGCACACCGTATCTCATCGAGTCCTTCCACCAATGTGGAGAGGCTCGAATCACTATGTTGCCGTTGAGGTTGACAACTAGAACCTTTACAAGGATGAGGCACACTCCACTGCTTTGGAGGGTCCTCACCAAATCCCCGGAGCCACCAAGATACCGGGAAGCAAGATCCACGAGCACAATAGCTTCAGGGACAACAACAAGGCTCCAAGCATTAATGAGCTAGGAGCAACAAGGTTCTTGGCTCCAAAGAACTAAGAGCAACAAGATCCCTAGGGGGTGAGTGGGTTGATGATGAATCGGCTTGGTGAAGTAGTAGATCTAGATCTTCTCCTCCAAATCCCAAGAGATCAATGAATTTTGTTGGGTGTTTGGGGAGAACCTTGAAGCTTGGAGGTGGTCAACAATGGAGGTGAGAGAATGCTTGTTTGACCCCTCCAAAAGGTAGGAGACAAGTCCTATTTATAGTGGGGGAAGAAAGTGTCCGTTGGGGGTTTTCTTTGAGCTGTGCAGAGTGCCCGGCCTGGCCGGCTGGGAGGTCGGCATGTCGTACAGGGAGCCCGGCCTTGGGCGTAGAGGGCCCGGCCAGCACACCGAAGCGCACAGCCTCGAGCCCGGCCTAGGCCGGCTAGGCAGCGCCCGTCCTGCGCAGGGGAGAGCCCGGCCAGGGCTGGCCACCAGGCCGACCACCTAACAGAACCGCCCAGCCTGAGGCCTGGCCAGGCAGTTTTCCTCTTTTCTTCTTCCCCTTTGATTTCTTCTTTATCCTTCTTCTTTCTTTGACTCTTTTCTTCAACAAACAAGTGTTTCGACTTGTTTTTTTCTTTCTTCATTTTTGTGCCCATATAGCTTTGTATATGTGTCATTTGTTCCCTAGAACACTTAAGCACAATGGTCAAATACTTCCAAGTGTTGTAATCAAATATCAAAAACTAGGATTAGGAAACATGTCCTTTCAACCGTGTACTCTTCTTGATCATATATATCACCTCTTCTCTTGACACTTGAAAACTTCCTTCACACCATACTCAAACAGTAATTCGCATTAGAGGGTTAGTGCAACAAATAAAAATCCATGGGTTCTGTATGGCACAAGTGCTATTGATACTTTTGAACATTAGCTACAACCACTGATGTTTTGTGAAGCAAAGAAATCCACTTGACATCGTAAAAGAGCAAATGTAAGAAAAATGGCAGAATGTGTCAAAAGCAGAACAGTCTGTAAAGACAATTTTTTTTGAGGCACTTAAGTTGCTCAAATAAAAAAACCTAAAGAACGCAAAATTTGCGGAATTAGCCGATAAGCACGAAAAAGTTTAGGTCATTTTTTATTTTTTTGTGAATTATACGATTATTTACGGTCGACAGCGGAATTCTGTATTCTGCGCAGAAATTCAAAAACCAACTCCAACTCTCGCCAGAAAATTTACTTGGCACTACTAAAACATGAAGGAAAAATACAAAGTAGTTCCTACATAAGTATACAACCCCTTGAATCAAAGAAAACATAGAAAAACAAAACAAAAATAAAACCATGGGTTATCTCCCAAGAAATGGTTTTCTTTAACGCCTTTTAGCTAGGCCTAGAAAAATGGAATCGAGTATTTTCAAGTGGAGAAGCATCCAAATTGAGGTTTGGTAATTCCTTGATAATTCATTGTATTTTATCTAAGTGTGGAAAATAGTATGAAAACAGTAGCAGCAATATGAAAGCAGTAGGTGTTTATCAGTATGAGGAAAAAGGACCGGGGTCCACAGTTCACTAGTGGTTTCTCTCCGTGAAAGATAAATAGCATGTGTGGTGAACAAATTACAGTTGGGCAATTGACATAGATGAAGGTTGCACCGTAGTGCATATGCAAGAAATAAATATTACTATGTGATTCATGTGTGCATCACAACAGGATACATAGACCGTTATCCAACTACATCTATGACTAATAATCCACCCTCCGAATATCATTCGAACAAACGTTGGGTATTAAGTTGCAACAACAGATAATTGCAGTAAGAAAAGTGTGTAATGTAAACAATAACATCATCCTTAGACAAAGCATTGTTGTTTTCGCCCTAATGGCAACAACACATCCTCCATCTGTCACGTTTCTGTCACTCGAGCACAGATGCAAAGGAGGCATGAACCCACTATCGAGCATAAATACTCCCTCTTGGAGTTACTAGCATCTACTTGGCCAGAGCATGTACTAATAACGGAGAGCATGCAAGATCATAAATAACATATGCATGAAGATAACATGATAGATTGATAATTAAAAGACATTGCATTCAACATTCATCAGATCATAGCAAACACAACATGTAGCATTACATAAAGATGATGTTGATCATGTTAGGCAGCTCACAAGAACTAAACATGAGGTACAAAGTGGAGAGGACAACCATATAGCTACTGATACGGACCCATAGTCCAGGGATGAACTACTCACGCATCACTTCGAAGGAGGGCATGGTGGTGTAGACCCCTCCGGTGATGAATTTCCCTCCCGGCAGGGTGCCGGGGAGAGCTCTAGAACCCTCCCGATCTCGGGATGACGATGACGGCGGCCTCGGGTGTTTGTTGGGGGAAAAGTGTTATATATCTAGGGTTTATGCCTCGGGGGGGATAAATAGGCAAAAGGGCAGAGGCGGTGGAGGCCTGGGGCCCCACACCACCCTCCGGCATGGCCAAGAGGGGCCACGCCGCCCTATGGTGTGGCCCCCCTGAGGCCCCCCTCCGGGTCTCTTTGGGACTCCGTGGAACCTTCGGGAATTCTAAGACTTTCGGGTTTCGAATTTTCCAATTCGGAGAATATTTCTAGAACAACTTTTCTGAAACTAAAAACAGCAGAAAACATGGAACTGGCTGTGTGGCATCTTTTCAATAGGTTAGTCCGGAAAATCGATAAAAATGACATAAAGTGTATAGCAAACATGTGGGAAATAACATGAAAACAATCATGGAACATCAGAAATTAGGGATACGTTTATGACATATCAACAGGGTGGTGTGCGTGCAGGCGGCGGCGCCCGCATGGCCCAGATCTGTGCCCCATCTGGTTTGGGACGAGCCGTTTTGTAACATCCCTGATTTTTGGAAAATACAAAAATCACAAAAATTTGAAACTTTTTGTTTTCATGTTATGCAAGTCACCAAAAATCAAATGAGAAGCAAGAAACAAAAGGAATCAATACATAACTCAATGAAACTGAAATTACCAATCCAGTTATGCCCCTGTTCCTAAAACCCTAAAATCTTATTTAAAAATAAGTTTCATTATATAAAGGGAATATCTTTTTATTAACAAACCTTTACCTAAAAGGTTTAAAACTCCAATGTTACTTAGAAGATATTTTATGACAACAAAAATAAAGGATTTATAACCCACAATAAAGTTCTAAGCCTCAAAAACATTTGATAAGAACAAAACATTTAATAATAACTTTTAATTGTTATTCCAAGTTTTAAAACATAAAGGTATGAAAATAAAATGCATTGCTTTGAAAATAACATAAAAGAGGGCACTAAAAATAATATTATAACTTGTGATTTTATTCTAAATTTATTAAGCCACAATTTCATTTTATTGAAGTTCTATTTTAAAATTTACTAAAGAGTGCAAATTATGCCTTTATGCCTTATTCGAAATTTCAAATTGAAATGTGTTGAAAAGTTTCTAAAAGTGTTCTCTATTGAAGCTTTTGATTTTACAATTGTTTTTCTCTAAATCCTCCTATTGGTATTTGGCCTTTTAGAGTTGCACACACATGTGTTGGCTGTAGGCATGCATGGACATGCACGTACACAACACCTCCATGTACGTGACTAGAGCATGCATCGCACGCATGGGCTAAGTGCACCTGTACGTGTTCTAGTTTGTTTCTGTTCGTGTTCCTTTCTTTCCTCCTTCTCTGTCCGATTCACCAAATCAGCCCATAAGTTCTACGGAGCCAACAGAGCAAAACAGGCCATCCCAACCGACCGCTCCACCTGCAAGGGCAAGAGAGTCCCAAGTTTGCACGCTCGGGAAACATTCCTAGCACCATGTGCACGAGCAAGCCGCACGCAAACGAGTCGTCAAACGTCCGTTCAGTCCCAGCACGCTACCACGAGGAAACGGCGCGCTGCTTTTCCTCTTACTTCCCCGCACGTACACAACAAGCACGCAGAAACGGAAATACCAATTAACTTCCGAAACTGCCGCCACCATTACCTCAAAAATTTACTCCGACAATGAAGTGTCGATCTATTTGTACTCGCCTGCCCAATATCAAAGCCCCAGGTCGTCTATCTCCCTTCTTTCTCAATCCTCACACCCACCCGAGATCTAATCCCACACGAAGGTCCAATGGACGCAGCTGGCCGTCCCGGCGACTCCGGCCACCAGAGGTAAAGCCACTGCGCCAGGAGGTGCGCGAGGTGGAGAAGGATCCATTCCCGAAACTGGAAGTGCAAGCCGTTCATCGCCTTCAACGCAGTTTGCACGTCCATCAGTTTGGTTCGTCCAGTTCCCGACACTACTGCATCGAGCTCGGTGAGCACCATCCAATTCCCTTGCACCCACTTGTTAGACTGGTCGATACCTACCTCTTAGACATGTTTTCTAGCAGTAGGTTTCTAGTTGACCGCACGGCCGTATGAACTGACTGCCGCCGTTGGCATTCGCGTGTTAGCCTTCCCTCCACACCTCGAATCAATGTCAACCCTTCATAGAAAACGTGCCAAATCTCTGTAGGAATCCAGCGGTGAAGTTAGTTTTCGAAATACCTATGATATTAACTTTAAAGCATGAATGAATTCACCCCAAATTCAATAGTATTTGAATTTGATGCATTGTTTTTGTTCATACAAATTTCTTCCGGTTAGTTGTTTATGCCTAGTATAGTGTGAGCCTGGGTTCTAGTGTGTAGAATTTGTCTATTTTATTAGCAGCATGCTTATTTGATTCCTAATGCCATGCTTAGCTATAGAATTATTTGGAAAAATTATATAAGGTGTTCCCTATATAGTTTTGCTACTTTTAATTAGTTGTCTTCTGTTAGAAGAGCCTTTTTATTGTGTTCGTACAATTCATTTAGTAATTCCATAGTGGTATGTAGAGTAAGTATATTTTTATTTGGTTATTTCATGGTTGTCTGGTTTAGGTCTTAGAATATATGTTTGCTTAAAATGCTTAGGAATGTCATGTTGCCATTGGTTGAATTAGTATAATTCTTTTATACTTTCCGTATATCGTTTGATACAATTTTGAATAGTTTAATTACTGCTAGCTGAACCATCATGTTGTTCCTAGTTTTATTTGGTGTTTGTCTTGTTAGAACAAACGAGGTATTTGTCTGATTGTATGTTTGCATTTTATTTAATGCTTAGTTAGAGTCTATTTGCTAAATGTTATCCTAATACCATGTCGTTCTTCATATTGTTCTATTTTAGTTATGTGGTTTTGATCTTCCTAGAATGGCCGTAATGCCATATTTACGACGTTACTAGTTGTAGCTTATTAATCATATAATTGTATGTCTAACTAGCCTATAGTTGTTTGTGCATTGCATATTTTACGACTAGGCCAATATATGTTGGCTAGATATTCTATAAATATTTTGTTAGTCAAAATGGATCGATTACTAAGTCCTTTGTATGTGTTCATCACATGTTAAAAAATTTAGTGAGCTTCAAACCCATGTGCTAGAACCATACAGTAATTTACAACTAATGTTGTGAATTAAATGGAACCTAGTAGGTAGCTCTAAACCCTTTTACCATAATTCTTTTTGTAAATTAAATTATGTGTTAAACCCTGACTTCCTTAGCTATCCTTGTTGTTTATTGATGTTATGCTTGTTTGATGTATGCGTGTTTCTGTATTTCTTTGTTTTCTGCTAGTCTTCTAAGACTATGCAAGTTGTAATACTATTTTATAAAGACTGGATCATGCGATGTAATATAATTTGATGCATTTGCATGATAGTTCATTTTGTACTGTGGTGCTAGCAATTGATCCAGGGACTAGCACAATAACAGAGGTGTCCTTACATTATTTAAATGTGGGAATGCTACACGTTTGGTCTCCGTACGTCGTCGGTGCTCCCTGGAGGGGGAGTTGGTGCGACGGTGGATCCAGGGGAGTTGAGGCGCTGTCACCCGGCCTGCAGCTGCGGGGCGACGGGGTCTTTGTGGGCCCATTTGGGACCGGCGTCTCCCTGCTGCCGTGTTGATACGTTCAAAACGTATCTATAATTTTTGATGGTTTCATGGTACTTCTATTCTTTTTATAAAAAAAATTATATTAAGTTTATAATTTATTTGGACTAACCTACTAATAGTTGCAAAAGTGCACAATGTTCTTGTTTACACTTTGATGTGTAGGAATTATCAAAAAGAGAAGAGAAAACCTTGTTGGAGTCGAATTGGGACTTTCCTGAAATCTATCTGAAACTCTTTGTAAATATTGTCACCTTACAGGTGGAAAACGGCGTCAAACGGAAATCTCACAGAATACAAAATTGTGAGGAATTTTGCGACGTACGATCTAGACTTAAATTTCGCGTGATTCTGAGTACGGACGGCTGAGATACGCCCGATTTACCGAAGCCCTATATGAGATGACGAAAATTCGTGAGACTATATAAAGGGAGGAAATCTAGGTCATGGAGATACCCTATACCACGAATTTCCAGCCACCAACGCCATGTTTTAGCCCCCACCCACATGGGGGGGCTTCCAAGACCGTGAAGGAAGAGGGCTAAGGGGCGGCGCTCCCCATGATGCCGGCGGCGCCGCCCAGCGCACCGCGCTGTCCTCTCCACCGTCTTCACCGCCATCTCCATCGCCAGTTCCTCCTTATATACAATGGTTCATCCTCCCACACACCTCTATACCTCCCTATATGAACATGGTGTTTGACGTTATAAATTATTTTCAGATAATCTATTGCATCTATGTCATGTTTGTGTAGATCCCTTTTGTCATATGATTGATTGATGAATCTTTATGAATGGTTTGAGCTTTATATTGAATTTGTTATAGTCCTATGGTGTCATCATATGTTTATGCGCGCATGAATCACATCATAGGGTTTATAGTATGTGGAGAGAGCTAGAGGGATGGCTGCTTGAGTGAGAGAAACATGAGCCCCAATGTAGTGATTAAAGCATATGAGATAACAAGGACCTTTTGATCTTAATGCTATGGTTGGGTATTTTTAACTTAATGTATCTTCTAGTAGTTACGGATGTTTGCTATAGTTCCAATCATAAGTACTTGCAATCATTGGATAGTGGGAGCTTGTTAGCTTTGCCTCTCCCACATAAAAGAGGAATATCAACATTGTATTTGACTATTTGATCATGGACAAATCCATCACACTTTCCACCACTTTTATACACTCATGGTACTGTTAGTTTATAGTCATTTAGTGTACTTTATTGCTGCAGCAGGTAACTTTACTTTAATGTATTTATTATCCTGCAAAACTATCTTGTTTACCCGTATTATTGCTCTACTATTATTTTCTAGGTAAAGTAAACGTTTAGTGTGCTTAGAGTTGTATCAGTGGGTGATAGAATTTGAGAGAACACTTATTCTACCTTTAACTCCTCGTTGGGTTCAACACTCTTACTTATCTAAATGGTTACACACGATCCCCTATAGTTATGGGATAACACGTGTCCAGTCGGCTACCGCAACAGCAGTGGAGGTTGTTCTCTCCCGCGCGGCTGCGGTGTTACTGACCCCGATTCCGATTTGTGCCCGCACTCTGTCCTCTAGACCTTGGGCAGATACCATAGTGAGATGACATGGGACGGTGACATGACCGAGGTGGCGCATGCTGGTGGACGAAAAGTTGGATAGAGTGTTGTGGATCGTCCAGGGCAGTGGTCCTTTAGGGGTTGGGAGAAATCCTTTTCGGCTCATCTGGCACTGATGGGGTGACGCATGCCGATGTCGTCGGTCCTTTCTGAAGGGCGTCAGGTGTACGTCTTCCCCACCACCCTTCGCGTACCGAGGGAAATCCTAAGATCTGCCCGATCAACATCGTCATCATTGTTTCTTTCCTTCTTGAAGGTGTTGCTTGGTACGGGGCGATGTGAAATGTCAGGAGCGCGGTGGAATCCGGAGGGTGCAACGATTGCGGGTCATTTCTGTTTGCTCGATCTGTATTTGTTGGCATTAATCTCTCCCTTCTTTTCTTTGTGGTATGATTCTGTTGCTGCCCCAGCATTCGCGTTGGTTGTATCATGTGGTTGCTATATTAATATAGTGGGGGTGCAAGCCTATTTCGAGAGTGCTCCCCACGCCGTCTTCGGCTTCATTGTCGGAAGAGGGGATAGGAACGGTGCTCGGTGCATATATGATTTATATTTTTTATTTATCAAACGATGAATTGGATTTGAAATTTTTGTGGATCCATAGCTTGACATTTTTTCAAATTTACCACAATTTTTTTTGCCAATGCATTAGTATATCTCAAAGATGGTAGGGCCTACTAATTGTAAAAATACATCATGAAAGTATGTCAAAATGGTATTTATTCTGACACAGTGTTGTGTAAATATATGTATGATTCCGTTAAAAAATAAAACAAATGTATAATTTTTGTAGGCATATTTGATGCGCTAGCATTTTAAGATATGTTCATCTATAAACTCCCTAGTTCATATGGAAACACTTTTTATTCAGTATTTCAGAGTCCTTAAATAT
Source organism: Alopecurus myosuroides (assembly GCA_028641055.1). NCBI lineage: Eukaryota > Viridiplantae > Streptophyta > Magnoliopsida > Poales > Poaceae > Alopecurus > Alopecurus myosuroides. The sequence continues at coordinate 168,591,042 of CM054058.1, forward strand.
CATTTGTTTGATCGCACGCAAGTGGTATGTCAATTATGTACACGCTAATTTTTTTAATATTTTAAAATATTTTTCCGTGACCGGAAAATATGCTCTGAATTTCACCTCGGCCCCTCGTTTCCCTCTCTCTCTCTCTCCTCTTTGTACTTTGGTGCACGTTCCTCTCCTAGACTCCTTCCGCGCAACTCTCCTCTTCTCTCCATCGGTTTCGCTGCCCGTCTCTGCTCTCTCCCTCGTCTTTGGCTCCAATATTCGAAGAGTATAGGAACGATGCATATATGTCGTGGTGTTGCTACCAAAGACTTATACGAGGGTGCCATAGCAAACAAGTAAAAAATTGGTATAAAGGAAAATGGATCTAGATTCAGATCATGCAACTACGGGGAAATAGTATGTGCTGCTATAACTAGGGCTGGGCGTTCGGTTCCCCCGAACCGATCGGTTCGGTACTTCGGTCACTAAAGTAATTCGGTTTTGAAATAATATGAACCGATCGGTCCATGAGAAACCTGGGAACCGAGCGTTCGGTGCCTCGGTATGTCGGTTCGGTCATCGGTGCAAACCGAACAGCACCGAAATTATGGGCTATGCTGGGTGCAGAGTATGTCCCACCATTTTCTGTGGCCTGGGCTGGAATAGATAGCCCACTGGCAGCAATTTTGACAGTTCTGTTCCACTTTTGTATACAAAAATACAACAGATTAATATAAGAGTACACAAGTGGTGAAACAAATAACAGGGAGTACATCATACAAAAATCGGACAGAAATCACAGCATCCACCGGAAGTTAAGCACACACAGTCACACCTCAAGACAAAGCACCAAGTCCGATCTTAAGTCTACAGTAAATTCCAACTTCTCAGGACTTAAAACTGACTGAATTAAATAGGAGCTGCAAAAAGCGCACAGGAGAGTAGCGCTGGACCCATTCACCAATCTTTACTGCAAACCTTATTGCTTCATTCATCCGTTCATGTCTGTCCTTCAACAAATAGATCCACTCAAACTGCAACCAACGAATTTATATTATAGAGTGTGGATTGACGGTGCATCAAACATGGAGAATTAGAGATGAATTATTATAGATTCATAACTAACAGCATGAAGATCCCCTGTGTGTGCTGCTTGCACCTGGCCAGCGCTACCACTGTCCATGTTCACGTCCATTGGTGCGGCCCCCAATAGCTGGAGCATTCGTCTCCATGTTCCCTGCTTGCTCGATGACATCTAAAACCAGAGCACGTTACACCAGTCAACAAAAATTCGCACACGAATAGGTCAATTTTTTTTTTTTTTTTTTTTGACATGGAATAGGTCAAATTCGAAGCATGAGAAATTGGCAAACAACAATACAGATAAAAACGAGATCCGGAATTACATTGTTGGTACGCAGCGGCAGTGGTATCCGTCCTTCCTCCTGTGTGGAACTGAGACGAACTGTGCGGCGCCCGCGGCTATGGACTGGAGGGAGAATGGGGCTGTTTGACTCGGAGAGGGAATATAAGGAGCGATGCAGGCGTGCATCATCGTCGACCTGCGGGAATTTGGGGGCGGTGAAGGGAAACAGATCAATCACCATAAATACGGGAAGGAAGAAGAGCCGGTAAAAATCGCACGGATTTGGAAGGGCTCATTGCCGGGAGTTACGGAGGAATTGGGAGGTGATGCATCGCGCTTTGATTATGTGATCTGGGAGGAGGGCAGCGAGGGAATCGGGGATAGTTGGGAGGAGTGAGGGGCTCGGTTCTTTGGTCTGTTCGGGGGACCGAGGGGTAGTACCGAACTCACCGAAATAATTTCGGTTTTCTAGATCTGCTAACCGAACATTGTTATGAAGGATTCGGTTTCGGTAAGAACGGGTTCGGTGCAGGTCCTTTCGGTTCGGTGGCTCGGTTGTCGGTTTATATGCCCACCCCTAGCTATAACCCACTATAAGGCGGAATATGTGTGCCAACTTTTAAAGAGCGACTGCTTGAAAGTTTATCCTTAAGGTTACACAAACCGGCTTGTAAAGGCGCAAGCCCGGTAAGTAAGTTCTAACCGGCTAAGTCGTAAGAGTCCTACCCTACACAAGCCAAATCTTCTTCCCAGGACGGTTGCTTAGTCCGGCTTCATCTTGTGCTTTTCATTAGCCGGATGGGCCTCAATCCTTGCGCTTAGATCATCTCCACTCGTTTGCCCCCCAAGACGCCCGGCGAACCAATTTCGCACCCCCCGCAGCATTGTTTGGCCTGGGGGGCAAAAGTTTCCACTCGTTTCGGGCCCAGAAGTCGCCAAACTCAGCACAAATTTCAAACATAGGTTTCCGCTACAAAAAAAAGGACATAGGTTCGGTTACACAAGCAAGGTTTTGTCATAGTTTGGCGGCAATCGGGCCACAAGTGGCGATAAACAAATTAAAAGGTTCGGCGCGCTGCGTCAGACTGCGATAACGCCACGCAGGGCGACCGAAAAGAGACATCGCGGCGGCCGCTCGGCGATGACGGCGACAAGATCAAACAGGGACCACCTCGTCCTCCACGACGGTGACCACCTCGTTCTCGGCGACAAAATCTTGTTTTGGGTGCTTGTTAACAACACGAGTATATATTTATGTGTGTTGATGTTTTCAGGGCCATCTGACAAAATTACAAAAGGAGGTGTTATAACCAAAAAGGGTCAAAGAGATCTCATGATTTAAAGCTGCTGGAATTTATTTCAGGCTGAAGTCTCCGGCATGAAGAGATTCTTGTGAGAAGGTCAAGTGCGCAAGTGGTGTCACCCCCGGACACACTCCGGAGACATACCGGAGTATCCAATCTGGACCGAAGTTTTCGGGGCATAGGGGCCGTAGTCTCTGGACTCCCGACTGCCCAAGCATGTACAGCCAACCTCAGACATACTCTGCGCGAAGGAGACAAGGAAAAGGCAGAAACTCCACAGTCTCCGGTCTGGCAGGCTGTAAAACCCTAAACCTAGGGTGAGAGAGATTGTTTTAGAGTTGCACACCGCACCAAGGGGTGGCTCTTGTATTTATAGAAGGGTTACACGAGTTACATTTATAGGGTTATAATAAGAATATAAACAACTACCTAATATGTCTAACACCCTCCCTCAATCTTAGTTGTGTCAAGCAGACTAATATTGCGCCTACAAGCTTCAAAAATGGCAAAGCCAGAGGTTTGGTGAAGACATGAGCAAGTTGATCTCTAGAGGAGATGAATTTGATGTGTAGAAGCTTTTGTGCAACTCGTTCTCTGACAAAGTGATAGTAAAATTCAATATGCTTCGTGCGAGCATGGAACACGGGGTTAGAGGACAGGTACGTAGCACCAATGTTATCACACCATAGAACCGGTGTGTGATTCTGGGAGACTCCAAGTTCACGAAGCATGACTGTACTCAGATCAGCTCAGCAGTGGCATTTGCAAGAGCCTTCTACTCTGACTCTGTGCTAGAACGAGACATCGTGGCTTATTTCCGAGCACTCCAGGCGATCATATTAGGACCATAGAAGATGACAGATCCCCCCGTGGATCGCCTATCATCAGAGTTACCAGCCCAATCCGCATCAGAGAATGCAGATAGCTGACCAGTAGGAGCACGCCGAATATGAACTCCATGTGAGATGGTCGCATGAACATAGCGTAGAATCCGTTTGACAGCGGACCAGTGAGGATGACGAGGAGTCTACATGAACTGACAGACTTTATTGACAGCAAATGACAGGTCAGGCCGAGTAATGAGCAAATACTGAAGACCACCCACCATGTTGCGATAGAGAGTAGAATCATCAGAGGACAACGAATCGCCAGCCACGACAGTGAGTCGATCCGTGACTTTCATGGGGATAGGAGACCCCTTGCACTTGAGCATCCCGGCACGTCGCACAGGATCAAGTGCATACTTTTTTTGAGTAAGAGCAAGGCCAGAAGACAGGGTAGCAACCTCAATACCCAAGAAATAATGTAGAGGGCCTAGATCCTTCACAACAAACTCAACACGCAGACCGTCCACCAGGTGATCAGTAGCAGTGGTAGTGGAGCTCACGACAATGATATCGTCGACATAGAACAAGCGGTACATGGTGACATCCGTCCGACAAAGCATGAAGAGACACATATTTGTAGTGGAGGGAGCAAAACCATGAGCCCGAAGAGCACTGCCAATACGCGTATGCCAGGCACGGGGCGCCTGTTTGATACCGTAGAGGGCCTTAACAAGAAGGCAGAGATGTTGAGGTTGAGTTGGATCAACAAACCCCGGTGGCTGACGCATGCAAACTTCCTCCTCAAGAACACCATGGAGGAATGCATTCTGAACATCAAGCCGGCGAAGATGCCAACCATGAGTAACAGCTAAAGACATCAGGAGTTGAATAGTAGTGGCCTTGATGATGGGGCTGAAAGTATCCTCATAGTAAAGTCCATAGCACTGCTTGAACCCTTTGGCGACCAACCGCGCCTTGTAGAGATCAATAGATCCATCAGAGTGACGCTTCAATTTAAACACTCATTTGCAATCAATGATGTTGATGCCTGGACAAGGTGGGACAAGTGACCAAGTCTCATTACGGAGCAGAGCTTGATATTTGGCCTCCATAGCTTCACGCCAGTGAGGAACTCGAAGTGCATCATGATTGTTGACAAGCTCCATAGAGGTATCCGAGACACCATGCGTGGTACACGCAGCGAGCCATGCGACGGAACCGTCGGTCCAGATTTTGGGTCTAGAATGACCGGTCTGACTGCGGGTGGTGGGCCGAACTGGTGCGGTCTCCGGCTGCACAGGCGGCAGCGAGGCTGAAGAAGGTGACGGCCAAGTGCGTGGGGATGGCGCAACGTTATCTGCCGCACTGGATAGAACAGAGCTTGGGGAGGTCGGGTCCGCAGGGGAGCCATGCGGCCCATGGGCCAGCCCAAGCGTGGACGGGGAGGCCAGCCGGCGTGGAGTGATACATCTCCGACGTATCTATAATTTCTGATGTTCCATGTTGATATTATGCCAATTGCTACGTGTTTTCTCCCTTCTTTATAGCATTTTTACATGTTTTACGAGACTAACATATTAACGAGATGACAAATGCCAGTTCCCTGTTTTCTGCCGTTTTTTTATTTCAGAAAAGTTGTTCTGGAAATATTCTCGGAATTGGACCCTACGAATCCCAAAGTTCCTATTTTCCTTAGAAATATCCAGAAGTCCGAAGAGGAGTCGAATACGGGAACGAGGGGGCCCTCACCATATCCAGGCGCCCCCCTCCCTTGCCAGTGCCTGGGGGTGGTGAGGCCACCCTGGTGTCCCACCGACGTCGCCCTTTCGCCTATTTATTCCCCTTCGAAGGAAAGCCCTAAAGGAATCGACGAAATTCCACGAAACCTTCCGCAACCGCCGTCATCGTCAACCCAAGTTTCGGGGGACAGATCTCTGTTCTGGCACCCTGCCGGGACGGGGAAGTGCCCCCGGAAGCCATCTCCATCGACTCCACCGCCATCTCCATTGTCGTTGCTGTCTCCTATGATGAGGAGTGAGTAGTTCTCCCCCGAGGCTGAGGGCTCTACAGGTAGCTATGCGGTTCATCTCTCTCTCCCATGGTGTGATCTATATGTGATCGTGAGCTTTGTAATCTAGTTGAATAAGTAGATGTTACTCTTCATATTGTGCTACTCAAGTGTTTTATTAATATAAACTTTGGAGTCACCTTGTCCCGCGGTGTGAAGGTGACAGTGTGCACATCGTGTGTGTCTCCACTATGAATTGTGGTGTTTGTCTAGTACCTTCTCGGGCGCTCAAGTTCACGGTGTGGGGCTAACTAGACATGGAAATGTTTACTTTAAAGAATGCTTTTTGCAGCCCTACGCAATGATTATTGTTCGTTATCCAACCGGAGAGGGTTAAGAGTGGCATAGTGAAGAGAAGATATTTAGTTATTCAATTATGTTATCATTGTTGAGAGTGTCCACTGGTGAAAGTAGGATCCCTAGGCCTTGTTTCCAAGCATCGAAACACCGTTTTCTGCCTGTTCTGCTACATGTTTGCTTACTGCCATATTTATCTCAGATTGCTATTATTACTTATAACCATCCATATTACTCGCATTTCACTATCTCTTCGCCGAACTAGTGCACCTATATACCTGACAAGTATATTGGGTGTGTTGGGGACACATGAGACTTCTTGTATCTTGATTGCAGGGTTGCTTCAGTGGGATATCTTTGACCTCTACCTCCCTGAGTTCGATAAACCTTGGGTGATCCACTTAAGGGAAACTTGTTGTTGTTCTACAAACCTCTGCACTTGGAGGCCCAACATTGTCTACAATAATAGAAGCGTGCGTAGACATCAAGCTCTTTTCTGGCGCCGTTGCCGGGGAAGTAAGGTAAAAGGTACTCACATCCTCGGGTGTGAGTGCTCGAAGTTATTTCCTTTTGATTCTACAATTAAATATTTTTGTTTCTTGTTTTCACTAGTTAGGCTTAATGGAAAACAACAAAAATATGAAAGAGCTTTATAATCTTTATCTTGAGTTAGGACATGAAGTGTTTGAAGAGAAAACTAAAAAACCTATGGAGCTTTATTTGCATGCTAATAGCAATGTTATTAGTATTAATTCTTTGAACACGCTCAGCTTGGGGAAGCAAGTTTTGACGAATATGATATTTTTAGTCCCCTAAGTTTTTAGGAGGAAATTTTATTTGATGATACTATGCCTCTTATATATGATGATTACAATGATAAATATGATATTTTAAGTCCACCTACTATTGAGAAGAAAATTAATTATGATTATAATATGCATCCTATATTTGATCATTATGGTGATGAGAATGATAATGATAGCTATTTTGTTGAATTTTCTCTCACTACTATTAATGAGAATGACTATGCTTATGTGCAGAGTATTAATTCTTTTATGCATGTGGCTCATGATAAGAATGTTTTATGTGATACTTATATTGTTAATTTTATTCGTGATGGTACTGAAAGTTACTATGAGAGGGAAACACAAATTTATGCATCTCAACAATATCAAGTTTCCTCTCTTTATGTTGAAAATTTTGAAGTTGCACTTGTTTTGCCTTCTGTGCTAGCCACTTTGTGCTTCATTGATTTGTTTTTCTACAAGATTCTTTTTCATAGGAAGTGGGTTAGAATTAAATGTGTTTTATATTTGCTTCTTGATGCTCTCTTATTGTGCTTCAACTCTTATTCTTATGTGAGCATCTTTTAAAAATCATTGTGCCTAGCTAAAAGGCGTTAAAGAAAAGCGCTTCCGGGAGACAACCTGTTTTATTTCTCCGTTTCCAACCACATTTTCGCCTATTATTTCTGTGTGATTTGCACCTTGGTGTTGTCTATTTTCCTAGCAACCCCGCTATATCTTTTATTTTGTATCTTTATTGAGCCAAGTAAAGACTCTAGTGGAAAGTTGAGACTATATTTCGGATTTCTGCGCAGGAAACATATTTCTTCTGTCCAGTGTTAAAATCGTATAGAATCACAGAAAATTCGAAATGACCTGAGTTTTTTTGTGTGTAATCCTGGGCTATATATGCAAAATTTCTTAGTTGAACACCTTTTGATTTTAGCAACAGAAGATTTTCAAAAAAAATCATTTTTACCTGCTGTCTTATTTTGACAGATTTCTGCCAGTAATTGCATTTGCATCTTAATCTCTTTCTTTTGGTGTTCTTTTGAGAAAAAAAGTTTCAAAAGAAGTTGTGAAAGTAGGTAATGTATTCATTAGTTTTATACTTGTGTTTAAACTGAACCATGTGAATTTATTATTTTGATTGCACTAACGTTGCTAATGAAGATTGTGAGAAGTTTGGTGTGAAGGAAGTTTTCAAGGGTCAAGAGAAGAGGATGATATGATGTGATCAAGAAGAGTGAAAATCCTAATCTTGGGGATGCCCCGGTGGTACATCCAAGAAAATTCCACGAAGACTCAAGAATCTAAGCTTGGGGATGCCCAAGGCATCCCCTTCTTCATCAACAATTTATCAGGTCACTTCTAGTGAAACTATATTTTTATTCAGTCACATCTTATGTGCTTTACTTGGAGCGTCTTTTATTTTTGTTTTCAGTTTGTTTGGTTTTATTTTCTGTAATAAATGGTTGGATATTATCATACTTGTGTAGGAGAGATACATGCTCCGTTTTTATTGCTTAGAACACTCTAGTTTTCATTCTTATTGTTTTCTGAGTGTTCACTTTTTGCTAGTACTGCGTTTAGCCTTTGTTTTCATGCATCTCTTATTCAGAGCTGTTAGTTTTAGTAGTGTTATGTGAGTACTCTCATGTTTGCTTGCTGTAGAATTTGGAGAGTTTTTGTTAAAGCATGTTTTGTATGGTGCTTGTTGGGAAAAGAAACTGCTGCTTGAGGTAGAATTTATAACGGTGCATGTAGAAGCTTGTATAGACTGTGGCTAGAACTTTTTGATATCATGCTAGATGTTATTTTAGTTCTAAAGCCTTGTTATTATTGAGTAGAATGATTAGCCTCAAATAGCTGAGAGTGTTTAATGTGCCATCGAAAGAATCATGAGTTGTTCTTGTCATATTGAAGCATAAATTTGTGGTATTCTCCTTTGAATGTTTTATTTGGTTGACTTGGCGCATGCTCACACCATGTTTATGACTATGAACCAGTAACAAATAGCCTCCATGAACATCTAGTTTTTGAACTTATGGTACCACTTATGCTTTGATTAATGATGTTTATGTCGCTATGCATGATTATGGCTCTTATGCTCTCTTGATTTGTCGCTCCCAGTCTTTTGCTAGCCTCCACCTGTACTGATTATGAGCTCTACTCGTGCATCCAACTTCCTAAAACCAAAGTTTCCCCATTGTGTCCACCATACCTACCTACATGTGGTATTTCACTGCCACTCCAAGTAAATTGCTCATGTGCTACCTTTAAAATTTTCAAACTTGCTCCTATTTTGTGTTCCTGTATTTGCTCATGAGTACGTCAATAGAGAATCTTTATCTCACTTGTTGATTTGATTTCACACCCTAGACTAGTGGCTTTATCCGCTTATCCAATTGATAGAAGAGCTGGCAGCGGGGTGCCCAGCCCCAAATTAGCACACACAAAATCTCTTCACTATTTTGTCCCTGAATTATCAGTCAAAGCATAATTGTGTAAACAAAAGAGAAAGAGGGATGACCTTCTACCCAGATGCGTCCTTCACATGGAATCCGCTCTTGTGAAATCTGGTTGACTTGTGATGTACTGTATTTTCCTGTTTGCCATTCGTTGACACTAGCATACACCTCTCTTAAAATATAGACACTCCTCCATGGTATGTGATTGTTGGCAGGCACCCGAGGATTCGGTTAGCCATGGTTTGTGTAAGATGGATGGGAGGAGTGTCAAACTTTTAATACGTCTTTTTAATAAAATAAAAGCTATATCACATGAGTTGATCCTTGCTTCCCTCCGCGAAGGGCCTTTCTTTTACTTTTATGTTGAGTCTCCATCTTCTAACTTTATGCACAGTTGAGAGAACATTTTTGTCATTCTGATTTTTATGTGCCCATAAACATCAGTAGTTGATTCATGAAGTGTTATTGCTTGTTCTCCAACTATTTGTTCTAGTCTTCCTCATGAACTTTAAAGGTGTCCTGTCATTTATGTTTTGTCCCACTCTTAAGGACTTGCGAAATACCACCTTGACATGCTTTCTTTATACTTGAAACAAACTTATAAATTTCAATGCATTGCTAGTCATGATCTTTTATTTGAGTTACTTATCATGATGCAAAGTGATTGTTATGCTTTATTATTAAAGTTCTATTTATCATGTTTGTGTTTAAAGTTCTATGATCTCAGCTTACATATTCTTTTACATTATAATGATAAAGTTTATGTTAGTACCATGTCACCTCAGAAATTTTTGTGTTTTTATCGTTTACCTACTCGAAGACGAGTAGGAACGAAGCTTAGGGATGCTTGATATGTCTCCAACGTATCTATAATTTCTGATGTTCCATGATGATATTGTGCCAATTGCTACATGTTTTCTCCCTTCTTTATGTCATTTTTATCGATTTTCCGGACTAACCTATTGACAAGATGCCACAGAGCCAGTTCCCTGTTTTCTGCTATTTTTAGTTTTTAGAAAAGTTGTTCTGGAAATACTATTGGAATTGGAAAATTCGAAGCCCGGAAGTCTTAGAATTCCCTAAGGTTCCACAGAGTCCCGAAGAGACCCGGAGGGGTGGGTCTCAGGGGGCCCATACCATAGGGCAGCACGCCCCCCCTTGGTCGCGTCAGGGGGTGGTGGGGCTCCCATGGCTCCACCGCCTTTTCCCTTTCGCCTATTTATTCCCCTCCAAAGGAAAACCCTAGGCACCTGATCAAATATCCCCGAAAAGTTCCGCAGCCGCCATCGTCATCAACCCTAGATCAGGGGGGGTTCTGAAGCTGTCTCCCGGCACCCTGCTGGAAAGGAGATCATCACCGGAGGCCTCTTCATCACCATGCCTGCCTCCGGAGTGATGCGTGAGTACTTCATCCTTGGACTACTGGTCCATAGCAGTAGCTAGATGGTTGTCTTCTCTTTCTATGCCTCAATGTTTAGATCTCGTGAGCTGCCTAACATGATCGAGATTGTTCTTATGTAATTCTATGTGCTGTGTTTGCTGGGATCCGATGAATATTGAACTTATGCCAAGTTGATTATAGTCTTTATTGCATATGTTATTTGTGATCTTGCATTCTGGCCAAGTTGCTAGTGGTTGCTCTGGCCAAGTAGCTGCTAATGACTCCAAAAGGGATTATTTATGCTCGATAGTGGGTTCATGCCTCCTTTTCGCCTGTGCTCGAGTGACAGAAACATGACGGGGGAAGATGTGCTTTTGCCACTAGGGAGAAAATAACGGTGTGAGTGCCCGTGTGTACAATCATTGCTTAGATTACACAGATTGCTTAATGCGATTATCTGTTGCTTGTAACTTAATACCTACGGGGGTTCGAATGATAACCTGGGGGTGGATTATTAGTCATAGTTGCAGTTGGATTACAGTCTATGTATATTGTTGTAATGCCCGCACTAAATATCATAGTAGTCATCATGTCATGAATGGGCACTACGGTGCAACCTCTATTTTTCAATCGCCAGCTATAATTTGGTCACCCAGCATGCTATCTTTTATGGAGAGACACCACTAGTGAACCTATGAACCCCGATCCATTTTCCTACACTGTTAAACAAACCTCTACAATTTCCTGTTTTTCTTTACTTACTGTAAGCATACACCATTTTCCACACTATACGTTTAATCTTTGTTTTCAGCAAGACCGGTGAGATTGACAACCTCACTGTACCGTTGGGACAAAATTATTTTGGTTGTGTTGTGTGCATGTTCCGCATTGTTGCTGACACCGGTGAGGCGCCATCACCACTATCACTGGCATCAACCTTCCAAAGATCCTCTTTCTCCTACTGGATTGATAACCTTGGTTCTTAACTGAGAGAAATTCTTACCGCTACACTAATCACACCCTCCTTTTGGGGTTCCCAACACACATTGCCAGCATCAAGGATATTTCTGGCGCCGTTGCCGGGGACTTAATCATCATCAAGAAGTCTCCCCGTCAAGGCACCATCACGCAAGCATCAGGGCATTACAACATAATACATGGACCGTAATCCAACTGCATCTATGACTAACAATCCACCCTCAGGACATCATCCGAGCAAACTTTGGGTATTAAGTTGCAAGCAATAGATTATTGCATTAAGTAAAGTGCGTAATGTAAACAATAGAATTATGCTTAGACAAAGCATTGTTGTTTTCTCCCTAATGGCAACAACACATCCCCCATTCGTCACGTTTCTGTGACTCGAGCACAAATGTAAGGGAGACATGAACCCACTATCGAGCATAAATACTCCCTCTTGGAGTTACAAGCATCAACTTGGCCAGAGCATCTACTAGTAACGGAGATCATGCAAGATCACAAATAATATAAACATAAAAGATCTATAATCAACTTGACATAGCATTTAATATTCATCAGATCCCAGCAAACACAATATGTAGCATTACAGATAGATGATCTTGATCATGTTAGGCGGCTCACCAGATCTAAACATGGTGGCATAAAGAGGAGAAGACAACCATCTAGTTACTGCTATGGACCCATAGTCCAAGGATGAACTACTCACGCATCACTTCAGAGACAGACATGGTGATATAGAGCCCTCGGTGATGATTTCCCCTCCCGGCAGGGTGCCGGGGAGAGCTTTAGAACCCTCTCGAACTATGGTTGACGACGACGGCAGCGGCTACAGAACTTTCCGTACATGGAGGCTCGGGTATTTAGAGTTTTCTCGAGGAAGAGTATATATAGGCGAAAGGGCCATGTCGGTGGGTGCCCGAGAGCCCACACCACGTGGTGGCGCGTCAAGGGGGCGTGCCGCCCTATGGCGTGGCCACGTGGTGGCCCCCCTTCGGGTCTCCTCCGGACTCCGTGTAGGTGACAGAAAAATAGGACCCTCGGATTTTGTTTCGTCCAATTCCGAGAATATTTCTAGAACAACTATTCTAAAACCAAAAACAGCAAAAAACAGAAACTGGCGCTGTGGCATCTTGTTAATATGTTAGTCCCAGGAAATCCATAAAAATTCTATAAAGTGTATAGAAAATATGTAGCAATCGACATGAAAACAACATGGAACATCATAAATTATAGTTACGTTTGAGACATATCAGAAGGCATTGACTTCGATGAAACCTATGCTCATGTGGCTCGCCTTGAGTCCATATGTATCCTTCTTACATATGCATCTTTGCATAATTTCAAATTGCAACAAATGGATGTCAAAAGTGCTTTTCTAAGTGGTCTATTGAAAGAGGAGGTATATGTTAAGCAACATCTCGGGTTCGAGAACGCCAACTTCCCTAACCATGTCTACAAGCTCTATAAGGCGCTCCATGGACTTAAACAAGCACCACGTGCATGGTATGATCACCTTAGAGAGTTGTTGGAAGACTGTGGGTTTGAAGTTGGGAAGATCGACTGGGTAAAGGGAAAGCTTTTCATTTGCCAACTCTACGTGGATGATATTTTCTTTGGCTCAACTAACCAATCTTTTAATAATGAGTTATCGAAGCTTATGACTGACAGGTTTGAGATGTCTATGATAGGGAAGTAAGGATTCTTTCTTGTCTTTGAAATTAAGAAATTGGCTCGTGGGACTTTCTTCTCTCGGGCCAAGTATTTCCAAGACATGCTCAAGAGGTTTAATTTCCAAGGTGCAAAATGGAAGCCATCTCCTATGCAAGTCAAATGCCACCTCAAGCACAATCCGTACGGTAAAGATGTGGACCAAAAGTTGTATCGTTCTATGATTGGTTCTTTGCTTTACCTTTGTGCATCTAGGCCCGATATCATTTTGAGTGTAGGTATGTGTGCAAAGTATCAAGCGGATCCTAAGGAAATCCACTTGGTGGAGGTCCATAGGATCTTTCGGTATTTGGTTCATACCTCAAGGTTTGGTTTGTGGTACCCAAAGGGGGCACAATTTTCTCTCAAGGGGTACATGGACTTGGATTGGGCCGGTGATCAAGATGATAGAAAGTCTACTTCCGGGGCTTGCCAATTTCTTGGTAGGTCTTTGGTGAGTTGCTCTTCCAAGAAGATAAAAATGTATATCTCTATCCACCGCCAAAGCCGAGTATGTGGCGGCTGCTAGTGCTTGCCACCAATTTCTATGGATGAGACAAACCCTCAAAGAGTATGATATTCATTCGGATAAGGTGACACTCTTGTCTGACAATGAGAGTGCCATCAAGGTCGCCTACAACCCTGTGCAACACACAAGGACAAAGCATATTGAGATTCGTCATCATTTCATCCGAGATCCTGTGGCAAGAGGTGATATTGAGCTAGCATATGTCCCAACCAAGGATAATCGCGCGGACATCTTCACGAAGCCTCTTGATGATGCAAGATTCATTTTCTTGAGGAATGAGCTAAATATCATCGATTCAAGGAGTTTGATTTGAGGATCTTGCACACACCCCTATAGTTGATACGTGTTTGGGTTTAGGTGTAGGCATGGACATAGGGGGAGTGTTATCCTAACACATTGGGTTCTCCCTCTCCCATTATGCCCAAAGAAAAAGTTCATTGTCATCTCTATATTTCTAATGTTGAATTGTGAGCTTCAATGTCAAGAATTAGCAATGCACCCAAGATATATCTTCGCGGTGTCATACCATGATATCTTACATTGTGGCTTAGGCCACATCCCTATTCTCTTGAAGAGTTGGTTCTTATTTGGATTTTATATGACTTCTTTCTATCTTTTTGAGTTTTGTTGGTTTTATGGGAAACACACTAAAATTTTGGTGTTTAGTTGTTTGGATCTTGCAAACTTTGAGTGTAAAGTACCATCCCTGTTTTTTTCTTCTTGAACCTAGCCAAAACCTTCTTAAAAATCAAGTTTTATAGCCACATGCATGTCCCCACAAAAATCTGGGAATTTATGGAGTTTTGGGTCCGGAGACTCAGGTCTGAGCAAAGTCTCCGTCCTAAGCACGAAGATACTGATACATCAGAGAATCTGGTGCTTAGACCGGAGAATCCGGTTTGGTAGTTTCCACAGAACATAAAGGGAATCGGGGTGGAGGGCTCCCTCATTTCCCTCCATCCACCCGACCCCCAACTCCCCATTTGCGCTGCCACCGTCTCCAGGAGCCCGTTTGGCCGACTCCAGCCGCCGAATTCCGCCTCCGCCAGGCCCCCTCCACTCCTCCTTGAGGTTCCCATCGGGAAGCTCCTCCATGGACGACATGGGTGACAAGGGTATCTCATCTCCCCTATTTTTCCTCTTTTACATCTAGGATTTGCTCTAGATGATCTTTTTTGGAGATACTAGCCCTTGCCCGTTGTTGTATAAACTCGTTAGGCGGTATATTAGCTCTAGAATCCATATCTAGATTGTTGGAGCAAAAAAAAATTGAGCGTACACTGGTAGATTTGTCGCAAGACCGAAGACTCCGGTCCCCAGATCCGGAGATTCCGGTCTCCACACTAGAGACTCCGGTGTAGAAACAGAGAAATGTGCCCAAAATCTTGCTGATTTCTTCCTTTGGCTCGTGGACATGCATGCTCATCTACTGCTGTTTGTTGTTGCTATTTGGCAGTTTTTTCAGGAAAAAGGACTAAGTCCTCCTCCTCCAACCCTCATGTCATAACAGGGAAGTCTTGTGCTCACTCTCGCAATTACATCGTCACCGATCCGTAGACTAGGAAAGTTGCTTAACGTAGGACCCTTGAAGATGAGTGTAACCAAGAAGAAGCTATCCAAGAGCATCAAAGGCGTGAATTGGCAAAGAAGACCAAGTTTGATAGGATCACTACCATGAAGAAGATGGGAAAGCAAGACTATAGGGTGATGAGAGCCTAGCCTTTCTTCACTATGACTCAAACGACTGAGAGTCCTTGCTATGGAGGAGAGAGTCAGAGCTCATTAAGAGGGAGATTTACAGTGCTCTCCAGCATCCAGTCTGTCCGCGGAAGGTTCTTGACTTAGAGGCACGGGGCAGTAGGGAGTACTTTGAATAAGAAGCTTGGTCTGGAGCATCTTGTGGGCATTCAGCAGAATTACAATGTCAAGGATGTTCAGCTATTGTATGCCACAATCACTTTTGGAGATGATCCTGACACTACTTTGACTTGGATGACCGGTCGTATGCGGTGTGAGTCATCTATCCTTAGTATCTCCGAGCCGCTTGGTTACCCTCTCCATGGTGACAATTTGGGCAAAACGATGCATGGTACCGGTGTTTCTTATGATAAGAAGAGGATGGCTCCTATGTATGAAAAGATCTCGAGTACACGCACCGCCAAGGACTTGAAGCCAATCTACAATATCCTTCTCCGCCTCTTCCGTGACAACATTTCTCCCAAGGCCGACAATTTTGATGCTATTCGTGGTGGGATAGTTAACTTGCTCTATCATGCCTTTAAGTGCCACCATGCGGGTCCGGACTGTGAGGGCTTTGAGATTGACGTATGAACTTCATTAAGGAGGAGATCTACTCTGCCATGATCGAGATCAAGAAGGTTCCAGTCTATATTCCATATATTATGAAGCTCATTCTTGATCAGTGCCCAGGACTTGTGTGTGAGAGAGAGCATCCGTTGGTACTCTTCAGGTGCTTACTTCTCAGTTGCCTTCAGATGAGGACACTCCTATGGGTGATGCTGAGGCTGAGTCTTCGCCGGCTAGGAGGAAGAATGCCGACCTTCCTTCTTGCCGTCAGGGAAAGGATGAGTTTCGGGATGAGATGAAGAAGCTCACCTGGTTTCAGCGAAATGATCTGTGCATGACCATAGTTGTTCACAAGGAGAATCATGAGGCCTATAAGGAAATGAGGCAAATGAAGATGATGCTCACTAAACTTCAGGATCGTGCGGGTATTGTGACTACTGATTGATGCGTGTGGACACATGTTCATTGGGAGACCCCAAGAAGAAGGTATGGAGAGTGCAGCAGCAAGTTTTCCCTCAAAAACAAACCAAGGTTGAATCAGCTAGTTGGAGAAATAAATCACTTCTGAAGGTTGTTGACAGCTGATGTTGGCAGGGCGCACTACCAGGCTCAATAGCAACATGGAATATGCACACAAAACAACCAAGATACTTATCCCCAACAAAACCGCGAGGTTGTCAATCTCACCGGTTTTGCTGAAAACGAAGTATTAGACGTATAGTGTAGAAAACGGTGCTCGTTTGCACTAAATGAAAATAGAACAACGATTGCAGTAAAAACAATAGTGCTTGCAGTTGGTTGTATTGTTAGGGTAAAAGAATGGACCGGGGCCCACAGTTCACTAGTGGTGTTTCTCCATAAAAGATAGATACCATGTCGGGTAAACAAATTACAACTGGGCAATTGATAGAAATAAAGGTTGCACCGTAGTGCTATGCAAGACATGATGATTACTATGAGATTCATGCGGGCATTACAACATAATACACAGATAGTAATCCAACTGCATCTATGGCTAATAATCCACCCTCAGAACGTAATACAAGCAGACTTTGGGTATTAAGTTGCAAGCAATTGATTATTTCATTAAGAAAAGTGCGTAATGTAAACAATAAAATTATCCTTAGACAAAGCAGTGTTGTTTTCTCCCTAATGGAAACAGCACATCTGTCGAGACATCGTAGTAGTTTTCATAGACTGGGGTGCCATGAGACTACGGTAGAGACGTGGGGTAACGGGATAGCGTAGTAACACAGAACACGGGATTTACCCAGGTTCGGTACGTCGCGACAGTACGACGTACCTACTCCTGCACTTCTCACTATGTGGGACTAAAGCCCGTATAATAAGGTTACAATGTAAGGGAATAGATCCAGCTACTCGTCGAGGATGAACTTCCCGGCGAGTTGCGTAAGGCTTGAGCTTGAACCTAGAACCTTGGAACTAAAAGGAACTTATTGAACTTATCAAATCTATCTCCCGTCCGGCTTTATATAATAGCCGGATTAGGGCTTACAGAACCAGAAACCTAGAAGACTACGTTTAACTTGTAACTTGGAAAGTAAGGAATCCGTCTTCTCCTCCAAGCCAGATCACGCGGGCCGTGATCCGGGTTCTTCTAGAATCTGGCTTCTACGCGTTGGACTACTGGGCCGCCCAATGGACCTAAGCCCATTACCTTGCAGGCCACCCTGGTAGTCCAGCTCTTTTGTCTACCATCTTCTATACCCCTAATCGGTATATATCCGACAGTAGCCCCCAGGAAGGATCAAAACTCTGAAACTCCGCCTTTCGTCAAATACATTTTGTCCAGGAAACTTGATTCAGCAGTCTTGATTCTTTCTTCTTTCCTTTTGAAGGAGATGGTAACATAAAACTCGGAACTATGAAAATCCGGCTTTTCTTCTCGCGATCCTTCGCGGAAAAGGAACATGTGACATCAGCGCTTTAATCATACTGACGTAAGCGCCGCTTGGTTTCACGCGGGAAACCCTGCAACGTATCTCTGACAGATTCTCACGAGAAACGAGGAGATAGCCATCATTCCTCTGTCGTTCCGTTTCCCGGATTTTCCGGCGAGCGACACGCGTCGAACATCCAACGGTCAAAAGAGCCGTTGGCGCGTATCTAGAGGGTTTTTAGGCTATAAATAGCCGTCTTCGTCCCCCTCATCAACCTTCTTCACTCCCTCACTGCCTTCACCATTGGTGCGAACGTGAGCTCGAGAGCGAGAACGATTCCCTGCCCCGACGAGCCCTTCCCACGCCGGAGCGCACCGTCACCGCCGAAAACGATGGCCTCTCCGTCGTCCTCACCAGCCCGTGCCTCCATCGACGAGCTTTTGGGCGACCTGGATCCACAGCTGGGGTCGCCCAAGCATGCCGGCGGCGGGCCGAAAAGAACCACGGCATCCGCGGTGGGCGGAGGAAACGCTTTCACCGCCGCGGACGTAGCGGGCCCAAGCACGACAACATCCCCGCCGTTCGCACCGGAAACGGCGGGGGTCAAGACTCACTCTCGTGGCACTGAGCGCTTCTCCGCCGGAGCTGACGAAGAAGCAGAATTTGTCGGAATTTGGAATCAGAGTGATACTTCACTCGTCCTCCTTCGTCGGATGTCAAGGGACAGATTAATAGTTAAAGGCAAATGGCGGATCTCGAAGAATGAGCCAGAGCCCAAGCCAAAGGAAGGAGAACGCGTCCTCCTCACTTCTCATATCACGAGAGGTATGGGTTTTCCCCCTTCCGCCTTTTTCCTAGACGTCCTCAACTTCTATGGTGTCCAACCACATAATATCTCTCCAAATTCCATCCTCCAATTAGCTAGTTTCCAAGCTCTTTTCGAAGGGTATCTTGGAATAACTCCCAATTTAGACTTCTGGCATTATTGTTTCGAGGTAAAACACAATATCACAAACGGTGTCTCGCCCATCTGCGGTACCATATCTTTTATCCTCAGAAACTTTAGGGAAGAATGGTACCCCAGGATAAGAATGCCGAAACCTGACCAATCTTGGCTAGGTTCTTTCTTTTATCATCAAGACATTCCGTTCCCCAACAAAGAAACCGGACTTCCTCCCTTTGTTAATTCTGCTGCCATTCCTCATGAAAATTGGACACTTGAAATAACAGAGGATTTGCCTGAAAGCCTGATGAAAATAAAGCGTCGCATTGCCAAACTTTCTTCTTCTCAACCACCTTTGGTTTGGAAGGATATCGTGTTATGCTGGTTTGGACGTCGCGTACAACCTTTATCCCTTCGTTCCCGACTTCTTTGTGAGTACACGGGACCGGAAGATAGCATGAGAGGCACTGATAGATCCTTTAGCAAGAAGGATTTTGTCGAACGCCTTCATCAGATAGTTGCCGCCGATAGCCAGGTTGAAGAAAGTCTAGCCATATATCATGCGGAAAATCTGGTTCCTAAGGTACTTTTCTTCCCTTGTTTCTGAGTTTCCTCAGATTATCTTCTCTCTTCATTTTTAACATACTGCTGATTCTTTCCTAGTTTGACGAACTTGGAGAAGATGATCTTGCTTCTGATGCTGAAATCAGCCAATTGTATGCCGAGTTTTACAACACCCAAAAGCGCAAGAGGCAAACTACCATCAAAGAAGAATTCCCTTCTGCAGCTGCGGGTAAAAGGGGGAAAACGAATATGCCAATGGGCGGAAATCTTCAATCACCCGTCAGAAACGAATCCATTCCTGCTCCAGATGATATCCGAGTGAAAGAAGAACTTTTCGACGAACTCGGATATATTCGCCCGGAAGCTA
The DNA here is from genome assembly GCA_028641055.1 of Alopecurus myosuroides. Classification (NCBI taxonomy): domain Eukaryota; kingdom Viridiplantae; phylum Streptophyta; class Magnoliopsida; order Poales; family Poaceae; genus Alopecurus; species Alopecurus myosuroides. The sequence goes on from CM054058.1 coordinate 168,610,813, forward strand.
AGAAGTTTTTTGCTCCTGCGCCTCTGGTTCGCCCTTGGCCACAAAATGGATTAGTTATCCGCAACAATATCGCATTCTCGCCCCGGCAGGTCATACACGATGGCCTTCACCACGTAGGAATTCTTTTCATGGAATATGCCCGAGAATTCAAGGAGACCTTAACTGATTTGCGAGAAATGAGCCAGGTAATACCTCTAGCCCCCAAGCATTAAGTTGAAAATCTAAATTCCTCTTAATGATTCTTTGTATGCTTGTTCAAACTTAAGCATCTGGCTTTCATTTCCATGTTTCAGCATTCCGCAGATGCCATAAACGTGGAAGTTTTGAAAAAACTTAGCCTCAAAAGCAAAGAAGTAAAAACACTTCAATCTGCTATTGAGTCAAAGAGCAACGAACTGGCATCGACTCAAAAGCAATTATCCAAAGCCACCGGTATTTTTCTTCGTGTTTGTTGACTTTTGCTGGAAAGTTTTTTCTAAATCTTGCCGTAATGTCGGATTATTTTGTCCCTGCTTTTCAGCTGCTTTAACCAAAGCCAAGAAGCTCACAGCGAACGCTGCTTATTTTTCTCAACTTCGTGAAGAAAACTCCAGCCTTCAAAGAGAACTTTCAAAAGTTCGAGAAGAACTGGAAGCCAGTAATCTAGCCCTTGGGATTGCGCAATCCAAGGCTTCTTTGCAGGCAGCAGAGGATAAATCTATTATCAATGATTTAGAAAGTATGCTATTTCCTCGTATGAAAGAAAGCGATGAAATTGACGCGGTTCTTGGTAAGTTGACTTCTTTTACCAATACTTTCATGCCATATTCTTATATTTTCTAATCTTTGCCTTTTATCAAAAAAGCAGGAAATTTTCCAGGGATTTCTCGGACGGAAAAGATCCGGGCCTTTGGGAAGATATGGAATTCAATCAGAAATGCAGGAATGCATTTACTTAATAAATTCCTGCCCACAAGCAGTATACAATTCTCAGAAGTTTACCGACTTCCGGATGGCATTATGGAAGTAGCAAATTCGAAGGAATCTTTCCTTCGCTCTGCAGCACGGGGTGGTGCGCGAATGGCACTTGGCCTCATGCGCTTACACTACCCTGATGCAAAATCCTGGCGTGTAGCATCCGGTATTCCTCAAGAATGCTCAGAAGCACAAATAAATGCAATCTTTAAAGAAGTTGAAGGCCATGCCACGCAGATTGCTTCCATGGTAAATATCTCCATTACTTATCCGGAAGAAGAAGTGCCCGCAGCCCCCGAGAATGATGGTAGTGATGAAGACTCAGAAATTTAAAGGGGGCGCACTTAACCTGGATGATGGATGCGTATAGTAGCTTCTTTACAATGTAATTCATATTGTAATACTTCTATGTCATTTGTCGAAACAAGAACTCCGCCTTTTGCGATTTCAAACTTCTTGCAAAGTTTTTCCGGGTTTGGCTGCTCCTTTATCTTCTAAGTAATCTGGTATATATGCTTTAACTGTCTTTAGTGTTTGAAATGTCTCAAATAGCACTATGAATCGTTATGCCGAGTAACTGGGGACGAACCAAGCAGTTTTGAAACTCGAAAGCATGAATCATGCTAAAGGCATTTTTACTAACTAGTTCCAGTAACCCAGCATACGCACGATCAGATAAGACTTAGAGAAAGTAAGGAGCTGTTCTGAAACTTGGGCACGCAGGCACAATCCGAGTTTCCTTTAACCTTTAACAGGCCGAATCATTCAGCTTTTAAACACCGAGCACGCAGGCACAATTCGGGTCAACATTGAGTATTTGTAAGATCATTGGGAAATAGATAAAGCGGAAATATTTTGTACTTATAATGAATATGAATTCCGATAACTTTATTTCATGATCTCAAAGATGTTTACATAGAAATTGAACTAAGTGTAGAAGGGACGTAATTGCTGGATACTCCAAGGCCTATTTGTCTCTCCTAGTTCAGCATCTATTTTTCTCTTTCTTTTGCGATTCGGCTTTTTGGGATCATCCTCCGTATCTCGAATGTCGACAAGATAATATGATCCATTCTTCATGGCTTTACTGATGACAAATGGTCCTTCCCATACTGGGGCCAATTTGTGCTTTCTTTGCTGCACCAATCTCAGCACCAAGTCACCTTCTTTAAAAGAGCGATGCCTGATTTTCCGACTATGATAACGTCGTAAACCTTGCTGGTAGATGGCGGATCTTTGAAGCACAAGTTCTCTTTCCTCTTCTAGGAGATTGACAGCATCCTGTCGTGCTTCTTCGGCATCTGAGTCATTAAAATTTTGCACTCTTGGGCTATCATGGATCATGTCCGTTGGAAGCATGGCTTCCGCACCATAAACTAGGAAGAACGGGGTTTGCTCAGTTGACCTGTTTGGCGTCGTTCGAATACTCCATAACACGGAAGGTAGTTCTTCTACCCATGCTCCGGCTGCTCTATGAAGAGGAGTTTCGAGTCTTGGGCGTATTCCTTGCAGGATTGAGCTGTTCATTCTTTCAACCTGTCCATTAGATTGCGGGTGCGCCACAGATGCAAGATCCAAGCGAATTCCCGTTTGTTGGCAGTATTTTGCCAACTCCCCAATGGAGAAATTTGTCCCGTTATCAGTTATTATGCTGTGTGGGACGCCATACCTCATTACTAAATCAATAATGAAATTTCTGGCAGTTGCGCCATCCAGCTTTTTGATGGGTTTAGCCTCCACCCATTTTGTGTACTTATCTACTGCTACAAGTAGATGTGTAAGTCCACCTCTTGCAGTTTTGAACGGTCCCATCATGTCTAGCCCCCAGACCGCAAACGGCCAAGTGATAGGGATAGTTTTTAATGCTTGGGCCGGCAAATTGGTCTGCTTAGCATAATATTGACATCCTTCGCATGTATTCACTATGCGTTCGGCGTCTGTCTTGGCTGTTAGCCAGAAAAACCCTGCACGGAATGCTTTTTTGACTATGCTTTTTGATTGAGCATGATGTCCGCAATCGCCGGCATGGATTTCTTGCAATATTTCTCTTCCTTCCTCTGGTGAAATACACCGCAGAAAAACTCCAGAAGTACTGCGTTTGTATAAGTGGTCGTTGATTACTACGTATCCTTTGCATCGACGTTGTATTTGCCTTTGCAGGACTTCGTCTGCTCCTTCCGGGTACTTCTGATTGACTAAGAAGTTCAGGTACGGGATTGTCCAATCCGGTTTAACGAACATGACTTCAATTGTTTCAGATGCTAAAGGGTAATCGACGTCTCCACCTTTTATGGATGGTTCGTGCAAATGCTGGACGAATACCCCTGGTGGTAAAGTTTTTACTCTCTCTGATCCCATGCGGGCTAACGCATCCGCGTTCCAGTTTTCCTCCCTTTTTATGTGAAGGACTTCGAACCCGAAGAAACAGATGGCAAACTCATCCACCGTTCTCCGATATTCGGCCATTATGGGGCTTTTCGCGTCCCAGGTTTGGTTGAGCTGATGCTGTACCAAATCCGAGTCTCCGTAACACAAGATGCGTTTTACCCCTATTTCTTTTGCAATATGCAAGCCATGAAGCAAAGCTTCGTATTCTGCCACATTATTACTGGCGTTGAAGTGTATTTGCAATACGTACTCCATTGTGTCTCCCTTGGGGGATTTTAGAACTACGCCGGCTCCAGCTCCTTCCTTCATCTTAGATCCGTCAAAGTGCATGATCCAGTACTCGGATTCTGGCATCGGTGTATTTTCCATTGCTTCTGTCCAGTCGGCGACGAAATCTGCCAAAACCTGGGATTTTATTGCCGTCCTTGGCTGATACTTAATGTCGAAGGCTGCCAGCTCGATGCCCCATTTAGCTACTCGGCCGGTTGCCTCCGCATTGTTTATAATATCTCCTAGTGGTGCTTTACATACCACTGTTATAGAATGTCCTTGGAAGTAATGGCGCAGCTTTCTGGATGCGAAAAATACGCCATATGCCAGTTTCTGATAGTGCGGGTATCTTTGTTTGGATTCGGAAAAAACTTCGCTTATGTAGTATACCGGATGTTGATCTGGTATGCTTTGCTCTTCTTTTGTCCGTTCCACCACGATTACCGCGCTGATAACCCGACTAGTAGCCGTAAGGTATAATAACATGGGTTCTTCATCTTTGGGAGATGCCAAGATGGGAGCGTTCATCAAGGTTTCTTTTAACTGGGTTAACGCTGCGTCGGCCTCTTCTGTCCATTCAAACTTGTCGGATTTCTTTAACAGTTTGTATAGTGGCAAGGCTTTATCCCCCAGCCGACTAATAAATCTGCTGACGGCTGCAGCGGAACCCGTCAATCTTTGGACATCTTTTACACATGTAGGCTTTGAGATATTCAAGATTGCCTTGATCTTTTCCGGGTTCACTTCTATTCCTCTGTGAGAAACGATGAAACCTAGAAGTTTTCCTGAGGGAACCCCGAATACGCACTTAGATGGATTCAACTTCATCTTGTAAGTGCGCAAGTTTTCGAAAGTTTCTCGCAAATCCTCAAGGAGTGTATCTTTTTCCTTGGTTACGACAGCAATATCGTCCACGTAAACATGGACGTTTTTTCCAATCTGACTATGCAAACAACGTTGCATGCAACGCTGGTAGGTTGCTCCTGCGTTCTTCAGGCCAAAAGGCATGGTTACATAGTAATACGTCCCGTACGGGGTTATAAAAGAAGTCTTGATTTGATCTTCCTTTTTCATGCGTATTTGGTGGTACCCGGAGTATGCATCCAAAAAGCATAAAAGCTCAGAGCCTGCAGTGGCGTCTATTATTTGATCGATTCGCGGCAGCGCAAACCTATCTTTCGGACATAACTTGTTCAATCCTGTGTAATCTATACACATTCTGAGGGCAGTTGTGTCTTTCTTCGGTACTAATACCGGATTTGCGGACCAGTCAGTATGGATTACCTCCTTGATGAAATCCGCTGCTAAAAGCCGGATAATTTCCTTGCCAATAGCCTTCCGTCTTCTTCCGTCAAATCGACGGAGACCTTGTTTGACGGGTTTTGATCCGGGAATAACCTTGAGTTGGTGCTCAGCAAGTTCCCTGGGTACGCCTGGCATGTCAGCTGGACACCAAGCAAAAATGTCCCAGTTCTCACGGAGGAACTTGATGAGCTCGCCTTCCTATTTGTCGGTCATCCCAGTCCCTACAACGACGAATTTTGTCGGATCTTTGGGATCTAGGATTACCTGTCTTGTATTCTCGGATGCCTTGAAGCTATCTGTTGGCTTCCGAGTTTCTTTTCCTGCCGGCATTTCTTTCGGCGATACCTCCTTGGCTAACTCCTTCAGTTCTTCCTGAGCTATAACTCTTTGAGCGCAAAGGGCGTTTTGCTTCTCCAACTCGTTTGCCAGCTTGAAATCACCGGCAATGGTGATTACTCCTCCTTTGGGTCCTGGCATCTTCAGCTTGTTGTAGATGTAGCAAGATCTTGCCATAAACTTGGCGAAAGCCGGACGCCCGAGTATTGCGTGATACACGCTCTCGAACGACACAACTTCGAAGGATACTTTTTCCTGCCGGAAGTGATCTTTATCTCCGAAGGTGACATCTAGGGAGATTTCTCCTAGGGATCGTGCTTGCCTGCCAGGAACGATGCCATGGAAGCGTATATTGCTGTAGTTGAGCTGGGACTCGGATATCTTCAAGTGCTTCAGTGTATCCAGGTACATTATATTGATGCTGGATCCTCCGTCCATCAGCACTCTTCTTAGCCTAGTGTTTTGAACAATAGGGCTTACAACAAGAGCTTGTGTGCCGGGTTCAGGGATATTTCCGGGATGATCAGACTGATCCCAGATTATCGGTGTGTTGGAATACTTCGAGAATTTTGGGGTTGCAGGAACAACCGCGTTTATTTCTCGAAGTGTCCTTTTGGCCACCTTTGCTGACGGGGTTGCTAGGAAAGTTAGCATTGCTTCTCCGTCAACTCTCGGAAATTTAGGTTCGCCTTTTCGCTGTTGTTCCTGGATTTTGTCATCAGTGTCCGATTCACTGTCTTCTTTTTCAGCTTCTGGCTTTTGTTTGGCAGGTTTCCTCTTGGAACCCTTCCCTTTACTTCCGGATCCTGCATTGCCTTTCATATGCTTGTTTAGCCGGCATTGCGCGTTCGTGTGGGTTGGTTTCCCAAACTGAGAGTGGTGGACGCAGGGTTCCGACTTAATTCTCTCCCATTCTTCAGGAGTGTAATTGATGGGATCCGGACTGCGGCCTTTCCACTTGTTCCCTTTTTCTCCTCCAAAGGCTAAGTTAACCTCCTTGGGCTTTGTTGTTGACTCCGGAGTTCCTTTTTTATCAGAACGAGGTGTTTTCTTGGCCAGTATCAGTGACTCAATATTGCCTCCTCTTGCTCTGATATCGTCTTCGGCTGCAGCATGCTCATTAGCGGTTGTAAGCATAGATCCGAGGTCTTTGTGCTTTTTAGAGCCAACCATGAATGGTACAAGTCCGGGTTTTAGGCCATTGACGAAAGCATGCATTGCTTGTACGTCAGTTACCCCAGAGCAACTATTCTTCATTGCAGTCCATCTGGAGATGAAATCCACGTATGGTTCGTCTTCAAATTGGGTGCAACGGTTCAGCTGGTTGATGCTATTTGGGCGTTTGTATGTTCCTCGAAAATGCTGAGTAAATACTCTCGCCATATCATCCCAACTGTCGACAGTTCTTGATGGTAAACCATTAATCCAATCTCTGGCTCCGTCTAGCAACATTAGGGGAAGAAACTTAACAGCTTCCAGGTCTGTCCCGTTGTTGATCTGGACGGCTGTGTAATAATCTGAAAGCCAGGTATCCGGGTTTGTACTGCCGGTATATTTTTGGTAGGTTGGACCAACTTTGGCAAAGCCAGAATGCATGGTTATCCTTCGGATCCTGTCGGTGAAACACTTAGGACCAAAGTATAGATCATCCTTTTCTGCTCTGTCAATATGCGCAGAATATCTCCCGGCTGAATGGACAGAAGGGGATCTACTCCTTTCTTTTCCATTGTTACGCGGACGCGTTTTTCCGAGGTTATCTCTATCTCTTCCGTTGTCACGCCCTCTGGGATTAGGTGGAGTCCTGCTCCTGTACCTTTCCTTATCTTTGGGCGGTGTCCGAGATCTTTCACGCCTGTGAGGTGTATCGTATCTTCCAGCTTTTTCAGCTGGGTTTCTCCGAGGTGGCATTATTTTGCCGTCATTCCGGTGTTTGTCTTCCCGATCGTGTGGTTTATATCCATCTTTCGGGAGATGAGGTCCGGTTCTAGACGCTGCGTCCCGGTTGTCGGGGTTTTTCTTGTCTTTTCTCGGATCCTCTTTTTTGTCCGAATCTCCGGGTTCTTCCGGTCCAGGTGCTCCAGCAGCGCAAGTAACAGTTTTGCAGAGGGCGGAATTATCATGCAGCCTCCCTGATCGCTCTTGTCCTCGCTGTTGCTGCTGTAATGCTTTTCCTAGGAAAGCATACACCCCTTGGAGTTTTTCCCCGTTGGAGTACAGATCGTTGTTCAAGATGGCGAACGCTGCTTCCGCGTTTTCAGCTGCGGTTTTGTATATTGGTTCGCCCTTGGCATCTTTGCCGTTTAACTGCTTTTGCCAAGATGGGTTATAGAACCTTTCTTTCGGCGGCAGTTCTTCCGGTTTTGCAATTCCGGGTAACCTTGTAGGTTTTAAGGCAGATCTGTGCTTTCTCTCGTACTCCTCAATTTCTTCCTTCATAATTTTGATGTCATTATGGGTTTGTTGGAGGTGTTGCCGAGATCTAAGCAGTTGTTGCTGTTGCCGTTGGAAAGCTTGTCTCCTGGCTTCCAGCATCTCAGGGGGTTCATTGGGTCCCACTGGAGTTTGTAATAGTTCTTGCTCTTCCAGTTCTGTCATTGGCGGAGCAGTGATTTCCTTAGATTTCTTTTCCGTAGGCTTTGTGCCACTAATATCTCCAACTTCCAGGTTTTCATCAGCGAGATCAGCTGACTTTTTCTTCCGGAGTTTGTACTGGAGTTTTTTAGAAGCACGGTGCTTTTTCTTGGAAGAGGGAGGTTTTTTGACAGGTTCACCCTCTGTCATCTCCTTGACATTAGGAAATATCGGAGAAGTTTCTCCGTCTTCCCTCTCCTCTGCTGGCGGAGGGGTTTTAGGGCTTTCCTGGCTATCGGCACCCGTTGTATCAGCTGGTTTTGCCATTAGCACTTCATGGAACCCCTCTTGAAAGGATTTAACTTTTCTTACGAAGGCATCATCATCTTCGTCTTCGGAGAAGTTATCCGATCCGGTTTCCGACTCCAATCTCGCCTCAATGGCGGCAAGCACGGACTCTGTTTCCGAGCTCATCGTCTGGTTGACGGATGTCGGATCTTCCGTCTCTGTGACGGGTATTGGTTCTTCCGTTTCTGTGACGGGTGTATCGTTGTCTGCCTCTTGCACGGGATTTCCGTCATCCGTGTTTTCGGCGATCTCGGATTGCACCATGCCGATAAAGTGCGTATCACTGTTTTGTCGGCGATCTGAGCAAAATCCGGCATCATAGTCGTCTTCGACTGGGTATAGGGCGGGTGGGAGATAATTGCTTTCACCGCAAAACCCCATTGCTTCCGCGGTTAATCCGATAAAGATATTAGCAGATCCAATCGGTAAAACGCAGGCACTTACCAGATGGTTTTGCGCCGGGATGTAGGATCCGTTGTCGAGGAAGCGCCCGACGTCGTCGTCAAATTCCAAGCTTCCGACAGTGATCGATCTTCCGATTCCGCCTAATATCCCAGATCGGAACTTCACGCCTGACGTCGTTTGTCCCACGGTGGGCGCCAACTGTCGAGACATCGTAGTAGTTTTCATAGACTGGGGTGCCATGAGACTACGGTAGAGACGTGGGGTAACGGGATAGCGTAGTAACACAGAACACGGGATTTACCCAGGTTCGGTACATCGCGACAGTACGACGTACCTACTCCTGCACTTCTCACTATGTGGGACTAAAGCCCGTATAATAAGGTTACAATGTAAGGGAATAGATCCAGCTACTCGTCGAGGATGAACTTCCCGGCGAGTTGCGTAAGGCTTGAGCTTGAACCTAGAACCTTGGAACTAAAAGGAACTTATTGAACTTATCAAATCTATCTCCCGTCCGGCTTTATATAATAGCCGGATTAGGGCTTACAGAACCAGAAACCTAGAAGACTACGTTTAACTTGTAACTTGGAAAGTAAGGAATCCGTCTTCTCCTCCAAGCCAGATCACGCGGGCCGTGATCCGGGTTCTTCTAGAATCCGGCTTCTACGCGTTGGACTACTGGGCCGCCCAATGGACCTAAGCCCATTACCTTGCAGGCCACCCTGGTAGTCCAGCTCTTTTGTCTACCATCTTCTATACCCCTAATCGGTATATATCCGACAACATCCCCCATCCGTCACGTTTCTGTCACTCGAGCACAGATGAAAGGATGACATGAACCCACTATCGAGCATAAATACTCCCTCTTTGAGTTACAAGCATCAACTTGGCCAGAGCATCTACTAGTAACGGAGAACATGCAAGATCATAAATAACATAAACATGATAGATTGATATCAACTTGACATGGCATTCAATATTCATCGGATCCCAGCAAACACAACATGTAGCATTATAGATAGATGATCTTGATCATGTTAGGTAGCTCACACGATCTAAACATGGTGGCATAAAGAGGACAAGAAAACCATCTAGATACCACTATGGACCCGTAGTCCAAGGATGAACTACTCACGCATCACTCCGGAGGCAGGCATGGTGATGTAGAGCCCTTCGGTAACGATTTCCTCTCCCGGTAGGGTGCCCGGGAGAGCTTCAGAACCCTCCCGAACTAGGTTTGACGATGACGGTGGCTATGAAACTTTTCGTGGATGGAGGCTCGTTTCTTTAGGGTTTTCTCGATAAGAAGTATAAATAGGTGAAAGGGTGATATCGGTGGGCGCCCGAGGTGCCCACACCACGTGGTGGCGCAGCCAAGGGGGTGGCCGCGCTGCCCTACGGTGTGGCCACTCTGTGGCCCCCCTTCGGGTCTCCTCCGGAATCCGTGTACTTGACTGAAAATAGTCCCCTGGGATTTTGTTTCGTCGAATTCCGAGAATATTTCTAGAGAAACTTTTCTGAAACCAAAAACAGCAGAAAACAGGAACTGCTGTAGAATCTTGTTAATAGGTTAGTCCTAGAAAATCCATAAAAATTCTATAAAGTGTTTAGAAAACATGTAGAAATTGGCATGAAAACAACATTGAACATGATGAATTATAGATACTTTTTAAGACGTATCAACTACCCCTCCACTTGAGCCTCCTCCAGAGTCCATCACCATGTCATATGAAGACTGGAACACCTCCTCGTTTCCGTGGGGTGACTTTGAAAAGGTCACTTTGTATCCTTCTTCTTCCAACAACCGTGTCAAGGCTCCTATGGCAGGGGAAGAGGAGCAAACTAAAGAAGAAGAAGAGGAATATCAAGAAGGTGATGAAGAGGGTGATGAGGATGATAAGGATGAAGGCAATGAGCAGCAAGATGGAGATGATGGGGACTATGAGGAGGATGACTGATCCTTGGGTTTCGTGTAGTTTCTGTTTGTCCCTGTTTGTTGTCTCGATGCCAAAGGGGGAGAAGTAGCCATAGACTTCTCGGGATTTGCAAGGGTTGCTTTGATTTGCCTCGGAACACAAGTCTTTGGACTCTATTTTCTTTTATGACATGTATTCCCTTTATCTTAGTTGATTTCGATATTATTTCCTAGTGGACCTTAAATTTTTATGTGGTGAGACTATGTTGGTGAAGCTATATTATGTTTGCGTTATATTGTTGCTTTACTTACCTTACCTATGAATGCATATTATTGTTCACTATCGTTGTACTTCTGGGCTTTGTTAGTAAAACATAGGGGGAGCTCATGACTTCGTTGTTCGGGAGCCCGTATATTCTTTACAAACCAAACCCAGCTATGTTTATCATTGCAAATACTTGTGTTGTCATCGAACACCAAAAGGGGGAGATTGAAAGCGCAAATGCGCGGAAATCTTGTTTTGGGTGTTTGTTAACAACACGGGTATATATTTATGTGTGTTGATGTTTTTAGGGTCATATGATTAAATTACAAAAGGTGGTGTGATAACCAAAAGGGGTCAAAGAGATCTCATGATTTAAAGCTACTGGGATTTATTCCAGGCCGGAGTCTCCGGTCTCCTAGACCAGAGTCTCCGGTATGAAGAGATTCCTGTGAGAAGGTCGAGTGTGAAAGTGGTTTCACCGCATGGACACACTCCAGAGATGGTCCGGAGACTTACCGGAGTCTCCGGGGCACTGGGGCCAGAATATCCGGACTCCTGACTGCACAAGCGTGTCCAACCAACCTCAGACATACTCTGCGCGAAGGAGACAAGGAAAAGGACGAAACTCCACAGAGTCTCCGGCTACACCGGAGTCTCCGGTCTGGCAGGCCGGAGTCTCCGGACTTGTTTCCCCTGCACGAAGAGAAGCTGGTGTCACCCCTGGCATCACTCCGGAGACTGTTCGGAGACTTTCCGGAGTCTCCGGTCCGACTGTGCGGAGTCTCCGGTCTGAGGCCTGTCCGAATCTTTCCAGGCCGGAGTCTCCGGTCTTCACACCGGAGTCTCCTTTGTGACTTTCGCAGGATTGGCTCAAATGACTAGAAATTGGGTGAGGGGTATAAATACCCCCTCCCCTTCTTCTTCCTTGAGTTAGCTTGTCCAGAATAGATCTCACCATTGCTAGAGCTAACCCACCTTGCTAGATCTCCCAATCCCTCCCACCAAAAGTGTTGATCTTCGGAGGATTGAAGGAGAAGGCCCCGATCTACGTCTGCACCAACCGGTTTTCCATCTCCCTCTCATATGCTTGAGGGTAACTAGTCTAGGGTTTCCTTGTGTGGAAAACCTAGAGATCTTGCTACTCTTGGTGATTCTTGTGATTGGGGGGGGGGGGGGGCAATTTGGTTGTGGGTGTGTGCCCCAAACTTGTTTGTAAAGGACTCGATTCCCGCCTCAAAGGGGATCAATAGTGGAAGGTGGGCTAGGCCTTTGTGGCGGAGTTCATCGGAAAATAGGGTGAGGGCCTTTGTGGCGTTGAGTAGGCCTTCGTGACGAAAGTCACTCCCCTCCAACGAGACGTACTCCCTTAACAAGGAGGAACTCAAGAATACATCGTGTCTCCACGTGCATCCGTTATCGGCTACCTCGTCCCCCTCCTTTACTTACTTTATTGTATTTATTGTTGTTCTTGTCATATAGGTAAATTCACCTTTGTGTCAAGCATTAATTTGAAGAAAAAATAAAATTGGTCGTAGCACCTAGTCACCCCCCCTCTAGGTGCCCATACTATCCGTTCACCACCTCTTCCTCCGCGGTGGTGGGCGAAAGTGGTGCGGCGGTCAGCTCGACATCGGGCGTGGACGCAGTGAAATCCTTGGTGGCCGATTGCTCGGCGGTGGGCGAAGGCTGGGCTATGGGCGCAAGATCCTCGGCATGTGTCGCCGACATCTGGTTTGGGATGAGATCGCACTCGGCCTTCCACCACGCATCCACCTGGGGGGTCATCACCGTCGGTTCTCCGGCCTGCAGGTACACTAAGTCTGTGTTCCTTTTCTTAGCAGCGACATTGGTCTTGAGGAGCTCGAGCTTGATGGAGTTCTTATGCATCAACTCCAACCACCTCACGTCAATCTTCTCCTCCGTGGCGATGGAGAGCTTCTCCTTGGCGAGAGCGTGGGCGTTGGCATCGGCGATGCACTGCTCGATCGCCGCCTACACCCTCTCTCCCAATGGAGCTCCTGCCTTTGCCGCCTTGGCTTTCTTTTTTCCTTCCGTCCGACGCCGCTGGGTTTGGCGCGTAAGGATCGTACACGTTGTCCTTGGTCTTGGCGAGCGCGAGGAGAACCACCGCCCACTTCTCGCAACACTCGATCTTGACGAACACGTGGAGGAACTTGAACTCGAGGTCGTTGTTGTCACGGCGGTACATGTCGAACATGCGCACCACCTGCACAAGGGAAGCCAAGAGAGCGGCGAGGGAACAACGACGAAATCTGTCACCTGGTGTGCACGTACCTGCTGCTCGACGTTCGCGCCACTAGCCGAGCGGCGTCCGTCGTACGACCTCTTGAACATCTTCCAGTAGTTGTCGCCGTTCTGGTTCGCGCCGGTGGTGGGGTCGACGCTGACCGTCTTCCAGGCTTCGGCCAAGCACTCGTCCTCCTTCGCCACCCACTTCACGCGTGGCTCGGCTGCGCCAACGATCTGCTTCTTCTTCCTCTTCCCTTTGGCCGATGTCGTCGGCTCCTTTTCGTCCTCCTTAGCTGGGGCTTCCTCTTGCTCGCCGAAAGTCTCCTAGGTGTCCAAGCCGACGATGCCCTCCTCCCGAGAATCCATGTACCCAGGGCTTGACGCAGCGGCGTTGGAGCCGGAGCTGATGATGTCGTCCATCTCGGCGTTGAATGGTGCCGCCGAGCTCGATGCGAGAGCGAAGGGCAGCGGGCCGCGACGCAGGTCATGGAGCGAAGGTGTCCCCGTGTAGGTGGGCGAGCAGTTGTAGGCGGTGTTGATGTCGATGCCGAGTGTGGGTGGAGGACGGGCAGGCGAGCAGTGGAGGAACACCGTGTTCGGTTTGAAGCCGACGTGTGGATCCGCGTCGGCGTACTCAGGCGAAGACGAGTACCTCCAGACGGGCGGCGAGTAGCTCGACGGCGAGGCAACGCCTCTGTTGGCTCGGCCACAACCTTTGTAGGTACTGCCCAGCGAGATGAGGAACTAGGTGATGACGCGGCTGGGTTGGCGCCGGAGGAGGTGGACGCATGGTCGCCCTTATCGCGACATTTGTGACGTTGGTGGAGGCGTTGCTCTACGCCACGGACACGCGAGACGCCTCCTCATGTCCTCCCGGTTGCGCCTGTCGTCGGTGACGGTGCGGCGGCGATTGAGCTCGATGGCCCATGCGGCGTTGGTCCAACCCGCTGGCTTGGGTTGCACTGCTCTCTGCTTTCGCGGGGGTTTTGGCTGGCTTCGAACGACGACGACGACGCGGGGTGCTCTGTATTTCTTGGGCGGCATGGCCGCACGATATGGAGTGACGGGCGAGAAATGGCGGGAGCTTCGGCGGGGAGGGGGGCCGGGGGAAAAGGAGGGGAATGTCACGAAAAAAAGACGGGGAAAGTCTTTCGGACGCCTACAGCGCGGCCCCACCCGCACTTTCGCCCAATTTCACCCTCCCCTCCCAAGAGCCCCTAGTGCGTTGGGTTTGGCTTGGGTTCACCCGGGGAAATTTTGGCCTAAACTAGAGAAAAAGGAGAACCAGGGGAGGGCGATTGGACGAAAATTCGTCTAGTGGGCTTGGGCTTGAGGACGAGTGGAGATGCTCTTGGTCCTTCTAGGCCGCCCCATAAGCCAGAGCCAGCTTTGCCAACACTTGGGGCCATCCTGGCAGGCATGTCTAATGCCCGGCCTGCCATACTGGCGACATACCCTATGGTTTGTAACCTTAAATCGGATTTGAATTTGAAATTTTGTGGAACTACAGATGTATATTATGCATATATCATGAAATGTTTTCAGAAATTACACAATTTTTAACTTTCTTTTTTTGCCTAGTGCACTAGTATATCTCTAAGAAGCTAGTGCCCAGAAATGGTCAAAACACATCATGGAAGTATGTCAACATGGTATTTATTCTGACATAAACCTGTCTGCCTTACAAACATTACAAACATGTGCAGGAAACTAGACAGTGTCCATCCATGTATACATGCCGAAAACTAGGGAAGAATACACAAGTACTAGATCGGGAAACCTGGTGGACTTACAAATCAAGAGAGGTTCAAGGAGTCCAGCATAAACATACACGTTGTGCACACAGGAATAATACAGTGTACTTGCAATCGACAACATAAACGTCTCAGCGACACAAACCAACAAAGACTCCCGAGTTCCGGGAGCCTGGTACTAACTCGAAATGCAAAAGCCTGCCAGGCCAAGCCAGCTTATGATATGCACTCTAGACTCATGCAGTGGATACAGAAGTTTGCGTCGCTCAGATACACAGGGATCGCCTAAGTACAAGCCTCATGTTTTCCTTCGCGCTCCAGTTGCAAGGTCATTGCCTCAATTTTCTGCAGTGGAGCACAAGGTGAGGAGTAAGATCCAGTAGCAATGTATGCTGGCATGCCAACTTATCAGACAGGTTGCTAGCACGCGAGCAGGTTAAAGTGAAAAATCGTTTCAGGTAGCAGTTGAAGCATGTGTACAGGTACATTGGGCATACAAGGGAGCTCAAAGCTCTTTAATATGATAAGAAACACCAAGAAGAGAACATATTCAAAGGACCCTTATTAAAGGCACCAGTGTAACTAGTTATAAACAGATTTGCTCAAGTAGAAATTTGAATATGACATATGAATGACAGATTAATGTTCACAAAGGACCAGATCGTTTTCTGAATGCCAAACTTTTACCCTGCCCCTGCCAATATGTTGCCAAAACTATGGGCTTCTGAAGATCTAGGTTCTAGTTAAAATTTGGTAGTACTTCTTAGCACATCCTAGAAGTTTTGCTGTTTATAGAATGAATTTCCTTAACAGAATCTTATTGATTTATTACAATGCATAATTTGCTGCAACCAAGTGTGGCATGCTAGAGGCTACACATCCTGTAGCTAATGTCAGAACTTGTTCCACTTGCCAGTAAAAAGAAATTAAAATAGCATAAATTTTTCATGAACCGACTAAAACTAAACTAAAATGGCCAAAAAGTGTGGACAGATCCCTGGTACCATGTCATTTGTTCCAACAACTGAATGTGTATATTGAAAAAAAAATGGAGGAATTCAACTACAATGTTCCAGTAAATAATCTGTTGATGATAAGTGTGATGTGAAGCAAAAACTGAGAGAACGGTAGTTAGAGGAAGTTCATATGTAATGCAGCAAAAGGAAAGTAATATGAGATAGAAAGTAATATGAGATACAAATGGAAATAAAAGATGCCCAAACGGCGATCAAGAAAGGTTGATCCTATCCCTTTGTGACGTAAGAGAAACGAAGGAAGGAAATTCACTCATGATCCATCCATTTCATTTTACAACGTTTAGAGTTTATCAATCTTGCTTCGCATGCAGTTGAATTTGCTGATGAACCTTCATTGCCCTTATCTAGTGCATCTTCTCTATTTCATTTACAAGTAAGACTATCACTAGTTATTCAAGTCTCTAAGGTGTCTAAGCAAGGATAGCAATAGACTGGTCATTTTCTATCGTCCTTCTCTTGACTTTATGAAAAAATTAAATTCTACTCAAATTATGCATAATACTTTGAAATGGATGGAGTACTAAGAAATAAATTGGTCAGCTAAACATTGCATCAGAACTAGAAACAATTAAAGCAGGATAAATTAAATAGTGGTAAGCTAGAGTTGAAACCCATAAGATCTCAAAACCAAGTCATGGTTCTGGCACGTGGATAGCTAGCTTCCACGCGCCCCTGTCCATGGCGAATTCTTTGGTGATATTCTAATCCAAAGTATAGAGATGATCATACTGGACAAATATCGTTTTCAGTCTCAAAAGCACGAGTTCATTCTAACTATTGCGGCCCTGACAGAAACCTTCCAAACAGGAACAACTCTTCTATGAAAAATGAATTCCATGAAGGTGACAAGCTGACAATAATTGTTTTAAAGTGAGGCAGACTGAACCTTTCAGAAGAGATACTACTTTTACACACTTATTCTGCGTAACTGCAAAGTAACTTTGTGCAATTTTTAACCACAGCTAAAATGTCCCAAGATGCAAAATTCTCCTGATATTAAGCAGTGATTTGGATAAAATATAGCATATACTAGTTGAATTTAGCACTGATAAGGAACTTTGGGATATTATGGTATCATGCTTTAAAAAAAATGAGCTTAACTTCTTTTAACTCCATCCTATTTGTGCAAATATTTAACCATAACATAAATATGCCCGTTACAACTTCTTTTAACTCCATCCTATTTGTGCTTAATAACCAGCTGAATGCATTATTTATCTCATGTGCGAATGTTGGTAATTTTATCTACATCGACATGCCAACCAAAAAATGTGCCTGGAGTAAAAGGTTTCAAAAAAAAATACAAAAAATGTTACTGTAAAATAAAATGTAATTTGACACAGCAGGAAGTAAGAAACAACTATAGATAGCATAAAAAAAATGTGCCTGGAGTGCGTGGCAGCAAAATAATTTGATTTCACAGTATCATTCCTACGTGTCCTTCTCAGATCTCAATACAGTTTATTTTTCATATGCAACACTAAGAGCACTGGGAAACCTTTCGTGGTAAGAGAATATCAGGGATACTACATTTCCACTTCTCCTACAACAGCTCACAGCGGTTTTGCAATTTAATTCATTCAGCACAAACAATAGTAGCTAGTCGAAACATGATCAAACCTGAGTACACAAGACTAGGCCCATTACAATTTTTTACAGAAGATTGCGTTGTATTCACTGAATGGATGAAATAGTTAAAGGCATGTTTTGCTGCCGTATATTTTTGTATTCAATCACTTCATCGAGCTAATCAATCAATGAATCAACATACGGGGCCAAAACTGTGGAGTTGAGCAAATCAAGAGTGCAGACCTTTGTGGGCGTCAGGCGCATCATGATACACAGGCTCATCCTCAGGCACAGTGTGCAGCTCCTCTGTTGCTGCCGCTGTCTCCCAGGCGATAGCTGCAGGATCATCCGGGTAGCGCACGACGACAACCGGGCAGACACAGTGATGCACGCAATAATCACTGACACTCCCGAGCCTCCCGTTCCCTGCCTTGCGCGAGGCGCCGAAGCCGCGGCTTCCCATGATCATGGCGCACAGGCCGAGGCGCTCGGCCTCGAGGCAGAGCCGCTCCTTCATGTCGTGGTCCTTGACGACGTGGATCTTGAAGGGGATCTGCGCGCCGACGAGCGGCTGCGCGAGGTCCTCCGACTTGGTGGAGGTGAAGGTGTCGAAGTCCTCCTCCCGCTTCTTCTGCAGCTCCTCGGCGGAGGGGGCTTCCTCTGCTCCGTCGTCGTCGGCGGCGGCGACGGAGACGGGGATGGAGCCCCAGTCGGCGCCGTAGAGGACGGAGGTGGGGCGCACGTGGAGCAGGACGACGGCGTCACCGGGGCGGAGGTAGTTCTGCACGGCCCAGCGGACGGCGTAGGCGGACTCGTCGGAGAGGTCGACGGCGATGCCGATGCGGCGCTGCGAGGAGGAGTTGGTGCCGGCGAGCGAGGAGAAGAAGTAGCGCGGGGAGGAGGGCTGGATCGCGGCCGCGTGCGCGTGCGCCGTCGCGAGGCGCACCGGCGGCAGCGCCGGGGACGGCATCTCGCCGCCGCCGCCGGCCGACGGGGAGGAGGGGTTGGCCGCCGCCATGGGGTCGTGAGCTAGGGTTTTTGCGCGAATTCTGGGAGTTTTGTCGCGTTTATTCTGGAATTCTCCGGTGGTGGTTTGATCCGATGGCGAGGTGATGGTGATGGTGGGTTTGGGTTTGAAATGGAGAGGGGGAATCGAGAGAGTAGTGAGCGAGAGGAGAGCAGCCGGCCAGCCTCTTCTTCGCCTTTTCTCCTCCTTGGCGACTGGGAGCTCTGTGATTTGGGGGGAGGAACAGAAGAGGCTGCCTTGTCCTACTCGCACACGTAGCGCTGCCCGAATGGTGTTGCTTTTCTTAATCCTTGTCGATCTTTCGGCTAATAATCTTTCTGGATGGTGCTCGTCATGTTCGCCTACCAATATACCATTGACCACCCTTCCCAAACCGTTTGCTTACTGGCCTAAACCACCTCAAAGCCTTGAACAAACTCCGCTCCTGCCTGGGAGTAGTACTATATCAGGATTAACAACATTTCAACTGGTAGTTTTATTTCCTGACGACACGAGTTATTCCAGACCACATCTGATCTGTCCTGCAACAAAAATAGATTGCAGCTTACTAATGACCGTGGAGTTAGTGGGGTGTCAGCTCGACCGTGGAGTATATGCTGATTTTGGTCAATGGGCACAGGCTTTTCCCATCTTTCCTGGTCGCTGCAAGTTCATGAACCTCCGCCCATGTAGTACGCGTTCTCTGAACAGGACAGCATTGGGATGGGGCCGTTGACTGGCTGCCTAGGCTGGGAAGATAACCACCGGGGACTTGATCCGGAACGTCACATCAGTTATCCGCCGTTTCCTGCGCTGTCCAAAACTCTGTGCTTCGCCAAAACAGATGCCTGATCTGCCGGCTTCTCCGGTACCGGTCGGATCGTTGATTCCGATCAGCTTCCTCGGAGGTACTCCTATGTCACTAGCGAGCAAAACTTGCCAGCCGAATGCATGGTAGCTTGCCGAGTAGGCAAGGAACCGAATGTATCCGCTAGCTGGAATATTGGAACAAAGAGAAAGTTTTCCCTCTTGATCCGATCAGAATTGACAATGCGTAAAGGCGAGGGAATTTTCCGAGAAACGAATATGCTGTCTGTAGCTTGGGTGGACTCGGTCGTTCCTTCAAGGTTTCAACATGAACTCTCGTCATATTCTTCTTCGGATTTGCTAATTCTCAGTCGACTGAGAACTAACTAAATCTCAGTCACCCGCATGACCATTGGATTTGTTGTGCCAAGATACGTGCAACTCTGTTGGTCAAACTTTTTGTGTCGCCCGGCTTTTAGCTGCTAGCTAGCTGCTGCTTGTAGCTGGTCCTGCTGCTGCTCATCCTGGGCTCCTTGTCGTGGGCTGCTGGCTGGTCCTGCTTGCCGTAATTGCAGGCTTTGAGGTCCGTGGCCCTTTTGTTTGGTTTGTGCCTTTCTTTCCTGTTTATTTTGTTGTTACACGGTGTGCACTGTTGACTTTCGGGAAAAAATAAAGGAGCGTGGAACTGAGACTTATGTTACCGTGTGTGCATAAACTGAAATTTGGTGCGGGACAATTACACACAATGTATAACCGAGGCACTGAAGAAAACTTATTTACGACACATGTTAATATCATTTTGCAACTTACAACCCATGTGCAATTAAATAAATATCAGTTGCAAACCACGGGTGAATGAAAAAAAAAAAATCAGTTGCAACCCATGTGCAACTGGAAATTTTTCTATTGCAGGTCAAAAGTAAGTGGAAAAAATTCAGTTGCCACACATGGCAACCGGAAAAAAAATATTAGTTGCAGGCAACTAGAAAAAAATATTAGTTGCAAGCTACAAGCAATAGAAAAAAAAAATCTCAGTTACAACTCATATGCAACTGGAAAAATATTTGTATCAAGCCAAATGCGAATGAAAAAATGCCTAGTTGCACCCCATGTGCAAGTGTGAAAATACTCAGTTGCAACTCATGTGCAACTGCAAAAATCTTCATTTTTCTCACTTGCAACCATGGTGGAACCAGAATTTTTTTTTAGTTTCAACATATGTATGAGTTGGAATATCTCAGTTTCTCTCTAATTACAACCATGGTGCAACCGGAGAAAAACCAACCATGGTGCAACTGGAAAAAAAAAACCCTGGTTACAACCTACGTGCAGCAGGGAACATATCAGTTGTAACTCACGTGAAATTGGAAAATTATTAGTTTTTTCCTAGTTGCAACCATGATGCAACTAGAAAAAAAACTCAGTTATAAACCACTTGCAACTAGAATAATCTCTGTGTCATTGAAAATTCTTTAAAAAAAATCCTTGTTTGTAACACATGTGCGGCCAAGAAATATCTCAGATTATTCCCGGTTACATCGTTAGTGTAAATATCACAAATACAACTAGAAAAATCTCATCTTAGACCAAAACAATTAGAACAATAATCCGACGGCTTAAAACCATTGGTCGGGTACTAGCAATCTCGTAAAAATAAGCACGTATGCGCCATACAATAAAAAAAAAGACTTTGAGATAAGAAAAACAAAATGGCAAGACAAAAACACGTACAAAGACAGTGGATCCATCCAGCTAGCTTTTTTTCTTCCGAGGCTAATGATCAATCGAGCTAGATAGGTGGATGCATTCGTTTCTGGGCCGTGCATAATGTACGTCCTACGGTTGCATGCCAGAGCCATACATAGTGATGGAGGGTTCTACAGTTAGCGCAAACACGTAAAGCTAGCTTAGCATACAAACGATCGACTGAGACTTAATTAGATCTCAGTCGATTGAGATCTAGACAGTCCCATTCTTCTTCGGCACAAAAATATTTCTGACAAAGGGAATACTCTTTCCATTCTTATGCAATGCCACTATCTCATATTGGGAAAACATAGTGGCCTTGTCCAGCTCCAGATTGATTTTTAATAGTGGTTATATTTAAGGGACATCGAGATTACACTCACCGTCCGAATATCATGTACTGATCGAGACATTAAAACGCACACAGATAAAAAGGAAAAGGAAGAAGAGAGAAAGAAAAGACCCCACACAGGGATCAATCGCTACCCAAAACTCTCTAAAGACAAAAAATATTATATGTTTAGGGCATCTCCAGTCGTTGCGCCCCCCAGGACGCAAAAAAACTCGTTTTTTTTGCGCCGCGGCGCGAAATGGCGCTATTCTCGGAACTGGGGGGGGGGGGGCGCGTTTCCCAGCCGTGAACCCAGTCCGCCCCCCAGCGGCGACTCGGCCAAATTTGGGCAATAAAAAAAAATTCCACCAAATAAATAGAGTTTTGCCACACAAATAAATAGTTCAACAATTTAAAAAAAAAGAACACTAGTCATCGTCCTCAATATTGCCATTCCCCTTTCGCGCCCACAAATGCTGCACCAGGTCATCCTGCAGAGCATGATGTGTTGCAGCGTGTCGAATCTCCTGTCGCTTGGTGAGGAAGTCTGTCCATGATGCCGGCACCTGGTGATCAACATCTGCAAGAGGGCCCTGCCGGTAGTATGGTGTGCTTGCCTCACTGTCAGGCACCGGGTCATCCCGCTCACTCTCAATGATCATGTTGTGCAAGATCACACAACACGGCATCACCTCCCACATGTTGGACTTCGACCAAGTCATAGCTGGGTACCGGACAACAGCGAATCGAGATTGCAGCGCACCAAATTCCCGCTCAACATCCTTCCTGCAAGCCTCCTGGCACTTGGTAAACCAAGCTTTTGCGCTTCCTGGGATAGGGTTGTAGATGCTCTTCACAAATGTTGCCCACTTCGGGTAGATGCCATCTGCAAGATAGTACCCCTTTGTATACTGGTGTCCATTGATCTCATAGTTCACAGGGGGCATGGCCTTCGACAAGATCGGCAAAGACATTCGAGCACTGCAAGACATTGATGTCGTTGTGACTTCCAGGCATACCAAAGAAAGAATGCCAAATCCATAGATCGTACGAAGCCACGGCCTCGAGAACCACCGAGCACTCTCCCTCCTTTCCCTTGTACATCCCCTGCCAGTCAAATGGGCAGTTCTTCCATGCCCAGTGCATGCAGTCGATACTGCCAAGCATCCCCGGAAACCCTCTTGCTTCATTCTCTGCGAGGAGACGAGCAGTGTCTTGCGCATTGGGTGATCGCAGGTATATTGGGCCAAAAACTGCAACCACTGCCCGGCAGAACTTGTTCAAGCACTCGAGGGTCGTGGACTCGCTCATGCGCAGGTAGTCATCTTGTGCATATGCGGGAGCACCGTATGCAAGCAACCTCATGGCCATCGTGCACTTCTGGATAGAGGTAAACCCTACCGTGCCGGTGCAGTCCTTCTTCAACTTGAAGTAGGTGTCGAACTCCCGGATGGCATGCATGATGTTGAGGAAGAGCGTGCGTTTCATCCTGAAACGACGCCAGAACACCTTCTCGTCGTTGGTGGGATCCTCGGCGAAGTAGTCGGAGTAGAGGATGCAGTAGCCCTCGTACCGCTGCCTCGGCCTGCTCTTGCGGCGACCGGGCTTCGATCCAGTGCGGCGCGGCGCGGCGTCCTGGGCCTGCAATCTGGCCAGGCAGCCCAGGACGAGCAGGTGCTTTTCGTCGTCGATGGCAGCCTGGTCTTCCTCGTCGAACAGCTCGACGAGCATCTCCTCGGCGTCGGAGTCCATGGCTCGGATAGAGCGTCGAACACCTTGCGGGCGGGTGGACGCGGCTCATCGGGTACAACCTCCTCCGCGGCGGAGACGCGATCGAACGGCGGCGACGATGTGGGGGACTAGCCGGCGGTGGTTTGTCTCGTCAATCTTGTGCGATTGTGGCCGACAGCGGCGGCGTGGAGCGCGGCCGGTGGTGTGGCGACGGCGAGGCGGGCGAGCAGAAAAGACGAGTCGGGGGGTGGGGAAAGTGGGCAAATAGCGCTCCGCTCGCCGACAGCGCTGGCCCACGCGCGCTTTTCCTTTCGCCGCCCCCCCAGGCCGAACCCAACGGGCTGGGTTCCGCCTGGGGGCGGCGGCGCTAATTTCCGCCGAAACGGCGCTTTTCAGGTCCTGGGGGCGAGTGAAAAAACGGCGCTATTCACGCAAAACGGCGCTATTTTGCGTCCTAGGGGGGCTCTGGGGGGACGACTGGAGATGCCCTTACTATCAGGAGAAAATCCAAACTATCTGGGCAACACCTTCGACAATCGTCACGGCTAAGTACAACCAATAAATAACACATGTTGGATTTTCACTTTAGATATACGTACACTCAAAGAGCACCACCAAACAAAAATCCATGAGTATTGACGTCCCTACTAATCTGTCGCCAGAACCCCATAGCTCTGGATAGGTCAAACAACTCGGTAGGAGCAGCTAGCCAAGCTACCTCTTTTTCACACATTTCCTCTCACTCGGTGACCACCCAACTCATGGACAGTACGCATACATCGCCTCTTTCTCAAGCAGTCTGGCCATCATGCATTCTCTTCACTCCTCTTTGAACCCCGTAAGCCCGGGACAAAGGAGATAGTCTGCTGCTCCCTATCTTGGCCGACCAATATGGTCACCATGGCCGTTGGACGCGAGCATCGCGAACCCGTTAATGCTCCTAGCAACGTCAGCACCCAGACCCTTCTTTCTGTTGGTATTTCTTCGAGCACGTCGTAGGGTGATGAGATTCTTTTTTTTAGACCACTCTGGTCCTCTCCCGTGCGCGCCCTTGCTCCACAACCCTCGCCCGCGCTCAAAAGACGTTAATGCGCCATCTAGATCGCCAATGGCATCGAGTCTCGGTCTCTCTTCCCCCCGGTGAACCAAGGCCAGCATGCACACACATTCAGCTATATCCTCACTCCACTCTCCGGTCTCCACCTAGGTTGCGCACATATGGTGAGATATGGGTTCGGCTATCTCGCAGTATGCCAATTTGTAAAAATATAGATACGGGGATATGTTTGTATTATATATATAAAACATAATCAACGAATTTGTTTTTTTAGCAGCCATAACTTTGATATGCAGCAGTCCAACATAGGACATGATATAATCCCTTTCTGGAGATCTTGAGCAAATATGGTTAAACTCCAATGGCGAAGCTTAGTACATGCAAACTAGGGGCCCACCCCTCCCATCTAAACTTTGTATCAAGTATGTATATTATGGGTATCTAAATTATTTTATTGTTTTGCAAAAGGTGGGAAATCAGGCGATACATACAGGATAGGTATCCAAAGATATCTATGTATCTGATACGGGATACATCAATTTTCAGAAGTATTCGTGCGTCCTATCTCTCGGCATCTCTCCTCGACTCTCCTATCACCAGAGTAGCCGTTGCCCTACTATTCTCCAACCGGCAAGAACGAGAAGCGCAAAGTAGCCATGGGCATGACGGCTTTCTATCACTCTATCGGTTTTGTTTCACCTCCCCTCTTTGTCCTCCTTAATCTATTTGTTTCCATGACATAACTTGTTAAGAATTTAGGCAATTTACAGATTAAATTAATCCAAATATAAATCACGAGCATGACGTAAACATACTGATAATTAACCATATTCCTGCATACTAGATTGACAGTAGACACATCTACGCAAACTACTAGTATGGCACACATGGAAATAATAAGGGCAGGGATAAACGGGTTATACCCTGCGATCGGCCAGTTGGCAGTAGATGTAGCAGCAGCGGCGGCCTCGGTGGCAGCAGTGGCGGCCTCGGCAGCAGCAGCAGCGCGTTCGGCTTCGGTGGACATGTCGACGAAAAGGGCGACGCGGTAGTAGACGAAGTAGATGTACAGCAGCAGCGAGCAGTAGCGTAGGAGACGCTCCCGAAAAACCTAATCGCCGCTCTCCCGTACAGGATCTGGAGAGGCGGGGTTTCGGAGGCCTGCTCTCCCGTCGGCCGTATACGCGGTAGACGGGATGGGATCACAGGCGGCAGCAACAGGAGGTGGCAGAGTGTATGAGTTATGTTTTCTGTGTCCGCCTGAGCCTCCAATTTATAGGCACGGCCGAGTAGGAGAACGGTCAATTCAATTGGCGTTTACTACAGCCGGTACCACGTGATAAAGGCGGCGTTTTACTGCGCGCGGTTATCACACGCGATCAATACGGCTGTTACCAAAATAAATGTGACGCAATTAGACAACAATCAATATGACATCTCATATTATTGCCGTGTTTGTTGACTCCCGTTTCCGACTGCCAAAATAAAGGCATCGGCTCGGCTCATTCCCACAACCCGCGGCGCGGCGTGTCGTGACGTGTCGTGACGAGGCGGGCGGCGGAGGAGGAGGAGCGTGCGTGTGGAACACCTCCACAACTCCTCTCTCTTCATACCAACTCACACTAGTGGGGAGAGAGCTCACCTTATAAATTGGTGCAAAACTCTCCCAACTAGCAATATGGGACTAAACTCCCACCACTTTCTATGGCTGCATGGGCCTTAGGGATTTAAATAGAAATTGCCTAATGGGCTAAAAGCCCATCCCAAATTTCAACAATATCCCACCAGATTCCGAAGACCCATGGTGTTGTCCTCTGTTCCATTCACTGTTTTTATATACCGGCATTTTCAGTGGAGACCCGTTAAGGTTGAACATCCACCTAGAACAAGTAGCTACACTACATCACAACTGAACAATGGAGTATGCCTTGAATTGTCAGTTTGGCGTAAAATAGTTTCACTAAATGTCTTGCCAGTACTAGGCTGCCGAAGTCTGACCCCTCGGGTGGAGCATATTAGTCATACTCCTGGCCTATTCATGAACTTATTAGAGATCACCCAATCTCATAGACTGTGACCAGCTGTCAGGCTCATATAGGTGTGTTCCTCCAAAGATCGCTCTGTAGGATAGCATCTTGCTTATACAAGTCTTGGAACACATTAAGACAAAAGTCAACCTGCCATACAGTTTTTGAGAGTACTGCATCTTCAGTGGAGTGGATTAGTAAAAATTACTCTTCTCAGTTAACCACTAGTTTGTTTTCCTAGGTCCCACTTCACGGGATATCCGATCACATAGGTTGGGTTACTGCTATGGCAACTCATGTGGGTCTCATACCC
The DNA here is from genome assembly GCA_028641055.1 of Alopecurus myosuroides. NCBI lineage: Eukaryota > Viridiplantae > Streptophyta > Magnoliopsida > Poales > Poaceae > Alopecurus > Alopecurus myosuroides. Next base: position 168,637,198 of record CM054058.1, read on the forward strand.
ATCTCCCTCGATGCACTTTCTATCACAACACGTGATAGCCCTTTAGTAAAGGGATCTGCCAGATTCTTAGCCGACTGGATATAATCCACCGCTATCACTCCGGAGTTTCTTAAATGTCTGACAGGTTTAATCTCATTTTTATGTGCTTTGTGGATTGTGCATTGTCCTTTGAACTCTTCACCTTGAGAATTACGGTTTGATTGACACAGTTCATAAGGATAGCCGGTACTGGCTTTTCAACCACAGGCAAGTCCATCAAAAGATCTCGAAGCAATCCTGCTTCGACGCTAGACGTGTCTAATGTTGTTAATTCTGCTTCCATTGTCGATCTCGTTAAGATCGTTTGCTTGCAAGACTTCCAGGAAACAGCACCACCTCCAAGGGTAAACACATACCCCGTTGTGGCTTTCATCTCATCAGCATCAGAGATCCAATTCGCATCACAACACCCTTCAAGTACCGAAGGATATCCACTATAGCGAAGTCCATGGTTCACGGTACCTTTCAGATAGCGCATAATTCTTTCTACAGCATGCCAATGCACATCACCCGGATTGGAAACAAAACAGCTTAGTTTGCACACAACAAACATGATGTCAGGCCTCGTAGCGCTCGCTAGATACATGAGTGAACCAATTACTTGAGAGTACCTCAGCTGATCCTTAGTTGTGCCTTCGAACTTTCGAATCCGCACACTAGGACCATATGGCGTTGGAGAAATTTTGCATTCCGAATATCCAAAACGAGTCAAAACCTTCTCAACATAATGGGATTGCAGAAGTGTAATCCCATCCTCATTGTCTCTCGATAGCTTGATGTTCAAAATAACACCAGCCACATCAAGATCTTTCGTCTCAAAGTTCTGGGATAGAAATGACTTAACCTCATTGATTACTTTGAGGTTGGTCCCAAATATCAGTATGTCATCAACATACAAACACAATATAACTCCTTCTCCCCCACCATGGTGATAGTATACACATTTGTCAGCTTCATTAACAACAAAGCCAACATATGTTAAAGTTGTATTGGACTTCTCATGCCATTGCTTAGGTGCTTGTTTCAGCCCATATAAATATTTCAGTAACTTACACACCTTTCCTTCTTGACCATCTAACACAAAGCCATCTGGCTGTTGCATATAGATTTCCTCGTCTAACTCTCCATTTAGGAAAGCCGTCTTAACATCCATCTGATGAACGAGAAGACCATGCGAGGCCGCCAACGAGAGTAATACTCGAATGGTGGTCAGTCTGGCCACAGGTGAATAAGTATCAAAGAAATCTTCATCTTCTTTCTGGGAGTAACCCTTGGCCACAAGTCTAGCCTTGTACTTTTCAATTGTACCATCGGGCCTAACCTTCTTTTTTAACACCCACTTACATCCTAATGGTTTACAGCCATAAGGACGTTCAGTGATCTCCCACGTTCCATTAGTCATGATGGAATCCATCTCGCTACGGGCCGCTTCTCTCCAGTAGTCAGCATCTGGAGATGCATAAGCTTTTGAAATAGAAGTGGGAGTATCATCCACAAGGTACACAAGGAAATCATCACCAAAGGACTTTGCAGTCCTCTGTCTCTTGCCCCTACCAAGAGTGTCCTCGTCATCCTTCTCAGGATTCTTATCATGTGTTTGTTCATAATATTCCATAGGAATGGCAGGCTCAGGAGTCTCCTCTGATTCCTATCTAGAAGTGTTTTGTATATCTCTCATAGGAAAAATATCCTCAAAGAATGTAGCATCTTTAGACTCCAAAATCGTACCGACCTTCACGCCAGGTACCTCATATTTCACTACTAGAAATCTATAGCCAACTCTATTCTTAGCGTATCCCAAATTAACGCAATCCACGGTTTTTGTCCAAGTTTACGCTTTTTGGGGATCGGCACATTGATTTTCGCCAAACAGCACCAAGTACGTAAGTACGAGAGTGTTGTTTTTCTCTTCTCCCATTGCTCATAGGGAGTGACCTCATTTTCTTTTCAAGTTGATTCTCAACTTCTGCCTTATAGATTTTAAAGTATTGTAGAGCCTCATCTTTAGTGTTTAACAGATATACATAGCAAAACCTAGTGGAATCGTCTATTAACGTCATGAAGTATCTCTTTCCACCTTTAGTCAACACACCATTCATCTCACAGAGATCAGAATGTATGAGTTCTAATGGCGCCAAGTGTCTCTCCTCCGCATCCTTGTGGGGCTTACGAGGTTGCTTTGCTTGCACACACGAATGACACTTAGAACCTTTGGCTAAAGTGAAACTTGGAATTAAATTTAATTTTGCTAACCGCGTCATGCAACTGAAACCAACGTGACAAAGACGTGAATGCCAAACTTCTGTTTCATCAACACTCGAATGAATATTGTTCACGACTTTATTACAGAAATCCGCGAGGGAAAAGCGGAACAAACCTCCGCACTCATACCCTTTTCCAACTAACAGTCCATATTTCGTTACAACTACTTCATTGGACTCAAAAACCAACTTAAACTCTTCTCTACATAGAAGAGAGCCACTAACGAGATTCTTCTGGATGGCTTGGACATGTTGCACGTTCTTGAGCTGCACGATCCTTCCCGAAGTAAACTTCAGATCGACCGTGTCAACACCAAGTACAGAAGCACTTGCGTCGTTCCCCATCAATACGGACCCGTTCCTTGTGACCTGATAAGAAGAAAACAATGAGATGTCAGCACACACATGAATATTTGCACTTGTGTCAATCCACCAATCAGTAGACTGACAAACTGAAAATACAGTAAACAAATTACCATACCCAGATGCCCCATTCTTATTGTTGCTCACAATCATGTTGACAGGCTTGGAATTCTGTCCTGGCTTCACGTACTTCTTTGGGCACTTCACAGCCTAGTGTTCCAGTGAACCACAAGTGAAGCAGCCATCTTTCTTCTTATCCTTCTTGAAGGTCTTCTTAGCCTTCTTCTTGAAGTTGGTATTCTGCTGAACACCAGTACTCGCCTTGTTCTTGTGGGAGTTGTAGTTCTTCTGTACCATATTGGCCGCAGAAGTCCCTTCGTTCGCTTTTCCATGTGAGTCCTTTGCCCTCGAATTCTGCTCAACACTCAGATGGCCGATGACATCCTCTACTGATAATTCACGCCTCTGATGTTTCAGAGTAGTGGCAAAGTTCCTCCGGGAATTAGGCAGCTTGGCGATTATGCATCCCGCGACATACTTGCCCGGCAGCACGCACTTGAGAATTTCAAGCTCCTTAGCGATGCACTGTATCTCATGAGCCTGCTCCAATACAGAACGGTTTTCGACCATTCTGTAGTCATGGAACTGCTCTATATTGTACATCTCGCTGTCAGCATCGGTTGCGCCAAATTTGGATTCGAGCGCCTCACACAAGTCCTTGGCAACCCGCATATGTAAATATGCGTCAACAAATTTATCTCCGATCACGCTTAGAACGCATCCAACAAAGACGATGGTGGCATCCCTAAACGCTTTCTCCTGTTCAGGAGTAATCGTTCCCGTGGGAGTGACACCGGCGACCCAGAACAAGTTCATAGCCGTGAGCCATAAGATTGTTTTGGTCTGCCAACGCTTAAAGTACGTCCCCGTAAACGGGTCCGGTTTCAGTGCAGTAGCAAAACCATGAATCGAAAATTGCCTACACATATTAGGTTTTTGGATTGTTAAGAATTTAGGCAATTTACAGATTAAATTAATCCAAGTATAAATCACGAGCATGACGTAAACATACTGATAATTAACCATATTCCTGCATACTAGATTGACAGCAGACACATCTACGCAAACTAGTAGTATGGCAAACATGGAAATAATAAGGGCATGGATAAACGTGTTATACCCTGCGATCGGCCAGTTGGCAGTAGACGTAGCAGTGGCGGCAGCCGCTGCAGCAGCAGCGGCGGCCTCGGTGGCAGCAGTGGTGGCCTCGGCGGCAGCAGCATCGCGTTCGGCTTCGGCGGACATGTTGACGAAGAGGGCGACACGGTAGTAGACAAAGTAGATGTACAGCAGCAGCGAGCAGTCGCGTAGGAGACGCTCCCCAAAAATCTAATCACCCCTCTCCCGTACAGGATCTGGAGAGGCGGGGTTTTGGAGGCCTGCTCTCCCGTCGGCCGTGTACGCGGTAGACGGGATGGGATCACCGGCGGCAGCAACAGAAGGTGGAACGACAGTGGGCGCAAAGAGGCAGAGTGTATGAGTTATGTTTTCTTTGTCCTCCTAAGCCTCCAATTTATAGGCACGGCCGAGTAGGAGAACAGTCAATTCAATTGACGTTTACTACAGTCGTTACCACGTGATAAAGGCGGCGTTTTACTGCGCGCGGTTATCATACGCGATCAATACGGCTGTTACCAAAATAAATGTGACGCAATTAGACAACAATCAATATGACGTCTCATATTATTGTCGCGTCTGTTGACTCCCCGTTTCCGACTGCCAAAGTAAAGGCATCGGCTCGGCTCATTCCTGCAACCCGCGGCGCGTCGTGACGTGTCGTGACGAAGCGAGGCGTGGCGAGGCGGGCGGCGGAGGAGGAAGAGCGCGCGTGTGGAACACCTCCACAACTCCTCTCTCTTCATACCAACTCACACTAGTGGGGAGAGAGCTCACCTTATAAAATGGTGCAAAACCCTCCCAACTAGCAATATGGGACTAAACTCTCACAACTTGCTATGGCTGCATGGGACTTAGGGATTTAAATAGAAATTGCCTAATGGGCTAAAAGCCCATCCCAAATTTCAGTAGAACTGTGTCCAGGAGGTCGCCATCGAGCCATGCTTCCAAGATCCGAGCCGTCGCTCGTGCAAAGCACCAATCACCAAGCTTATATGCACATGTGAAGTTTGGACAAGAACTTTGCCCCAATTATGGCTCAAAATATGCGAACATTCCCCTATTATTCCTACCAAAATTTTATGTTTCTCCCCGTTTCATGGCCGTGGAGCTGCTGCTGCCTGGTGGCTCTTTTTTACTGAGAACCCGCAGGAGAATTGCGTGCCTTAGTATTAAGATTAAAGGAGAAAACATGGGTAAGCCAATTTATTAGGGAAAACGAGCAAAGACCACTCTCTAACAACGACCATGACAACACACAACTCAAAACGCAAGCTCGCCCGCGTCACAATTGAAGTTGAAGGCTTAGAACAACGACGAAGACTCCAACCAGCTTGAAGCAATGTACCGCACACCCATGTTCCTAGAGAGTCGGCAAGTGGACGACAGGCTCTGGCGTGACACGAAGAAGATATCACCAAGGAGAGGTCGATGTTAGTGTACATTGCGCCCCGAATGCCGACACTGGGAGGGGGGAAAACCAACTCCACCAGACACATTGGTGACTCCTCGAGCAAGAAAGGTAGCGCCTCCAAGGAGAAAACGGCATTGAGGCGCCGCCACTGCTTGGTCCGGCAAGCCGGACCTAGGGTTTCCTCAACCGCTCGGGAAAGGGAAAGTGTAGTCCAATCCATGATGACACCTCCAAGGAGGGGACGACACCCGTGGCACGTCGTCGTCATCAGCACGAAGGAGGGATTTCTCCCCATCCCTACAAACATCCCCTCGAGGCCACTAGTTCGCTGGAAGATGGAAAATAGGAGCCCTCCACCGCAACTAGAGATTCATGTATTGTCGCAGAAGGAGAAAGGGAACTCACGGCGACGCCCTGCATCCGCGCCTTGCCGTGACACTCCACCTGCCACTACCACCACATTGCACGTCCTGCCCCGCTGGCTCTTCAACGGTCATTAGCATTGAAATTACCGTTTGTTGGAGGGGCGAGTTCCTCCTTTTGAGGGGAGTACGTCTCGTTGGAGGGGTGTGAGTTTTGCCACAAATGCCTACTCAACACCACAAAGGCCTCACCCTATTTTCCGATGAAACTCGCCACAAAGGCCTAGTCCACCTTCCACTATTGATCCCCTTTGAGGCGGGAATCGAGTCCTTTACAACGAGCTTGGGGAACACACACCCACAACCAAATTGGGAGCTCCTAAGAATCACCAAGATCAACAATGAGGTAAGGTTTTCCACAAGGAAACTCTAGACTAGTTCCCCTCAAGCAAAGGAGGGGGGAATGGAAAACCGGTTGGTGAAGATGTAGATCGAGGCCTTCTCCTGCAATCCTCTAAAGATCAAAAAGTTTGGGTGGAGGGATTGGGAGTTCTAGCATGGTGGGTGAGCTCAATCAATGGGGAATTTAATTCTGGACGAGCTAGCTTGAGGAGGAAGAAGGGTAGGGGGTATTTATACCCTAATCCCAAAAACTAGCCGTTTGGTGTCTTTCTGTGAAAGTTACGCCGGAGAATGTGGTATAAAGGCCGGAGACTCCGGCCTGCCAAACACTCTAGACAGTTTCTTGAGGACTGGAGACTTTCTCAGCACCGGAGACTCCGGACATTCTCCGGACCCTATCTAGTGGGTGACACTATTTGATCTTGGCGCTGAGGAACATGAGGGCGGAGACTCCGGCCTAGTCTTCACCACTTTTCTCTCCAAGCCCCACAGCATGTTTGTGGTGCTTCGAGTGTTGAGAAGAAGCCGGGAGTCCGGAGACTCCGGACCCTAAGCCCCGGAGACTCCGCCTGGACCGAATACTCCGGTAAGTCTCCACGCACACTCTGGAGTGCATCCAGTGGGTGACACCACTCGCACACTCTTCTTCCTCGCTAGAAATTCATGATCCCGGAGACTCCGGCTAGGGCACCGGAGACTCTGGCCTAGAATTTAATTCCAGCACCTCGAGCAGATGTAGTTCTCTTTGATCTTTTTGGAGACCAGACCACCATTAATAGAATTATCAATTGACCCTGAACATCAACATGCGTTAATAAAATACTAGTGTTGTTAGCAAACACCCAAAACAACATTTAGGCGGATTTGCACTTTCAATCTCCCCTTTTTGGTGTTTGATGACAACACAAGTATTTTCAATGATAAACATAGCCAGACGTTGGTTTGTAAAAAATTGATGGGCTCCCCCTTGATGTGTGCACCATGATACACAACAACAAAGTTATAAGCTCCCCCTATGTTTTACAAAGTAACATCACAAGCACAAATATAGTGAACAATACAATTGCATACATATAGGTAATATAAGTAAAGCATGGAAACATCAACACAACCATAAGATAACTTCACAACCATAGTATCACCACACACAATTTAAATTTCACTAAGAAGGAAACTCAAATGCAACTAAGATAGAGGGATACACAGGCCATGAAAAGCAAATCAAGTTCAAAGGCTTGTGTTCCAAAGCAAAGCAACCATTGCAAATCCCCGAGAAGTCTAGATAGAGACTTCTCCCCCTTTGGCATCGAGACACCAAAAAGGAGAAAAGAGTAACTACACACATCCAAAGGATCAATCATCACCGTCATACTCCTCGTCATCATCATCATCATCCTCATCATCAGTTCATCATCACCATCACCTGACTGATACTCCTCTTCTTCTTAAGTTTGAGCTTCTTCTTTGGTCATAGGAGCCTTGCCACGGCTGCTATATGAAGATGGAGCTGAAATGACCTCTTCAAAATTACCCCAAGGAAATGAGGAGGTGTTCCACTCATGGTAGAACATGTGTGAGACTCGGGAGGGGGCTCAAGAGGAGGTGTACGCACAATACCAGCATTATCCTGAAGAGTAGTGAGCATCTTATTCATTTCCCTCATTTCCTTGTAAGCCGCATGGTTCTCCTTGTGGACTGCAATAGTCATGCAAAGGATGTTGTGCTGGAACCATGTGAGCTTCTTAAGCTCAGACTGAACCTCATCCTTGCCATGAGGACGAGAAGGAGGGTCAACATTCTTCCTCCTAGTCCTTGGAGCCTCAGCCTCACCCATAGGCGTGTCTTCATCCTCATTCTCCCTAAAGTGAGTAGAGAGAATCTGCAGAGTGTTAGGAAGATGCTTTGTCTCATTTACTAGACCCGAAACCTTGTCAAGAATGAGCTTCATTACATATGGAGCATACAAAGGCACTTTCTTGGGCTCAGTCATGGTATGATATATTTCTTCCTTTATGAAGTTCATGACATCAATCGGATATCCTTCACAGTCTTCTACGGCGCGGTGGCACTTTAAGGCATGGTGAAGCAAGTTCACAAGCCCACCATGAATAGCATCCACGTTTCCGGCCTTAGGAGCAATGTTGCAGCGAAAGAGGTGAGGGAGAATGTTGTAGACACGCTTAAGATCCCTGTTGGTGCTTACACTCGTGAGCTTGTCATAGAGAGGATCCAACCTCCTCATGTAATAGGAAACTGCATAAACATGCATCCTTTTTCCTAAATTTTCACCATGAAGAGGATAATCAAGAATCTCGGAGAGCCTGAGCATGGAGGACTCGCACTTGATAGGGCCAGTCATCCAAGTCAAAGTAACATCCTCATCCTCTCCAAAGGTAACCGTAGAGAAGAACTGCTGAACATCCCTAATGTTGAAATCCTGCTGGATGTCCACTAGCTTCTCAAGACCAAGCTTCTTAGTCACCGAGACGACTTCCTCAAAGTACTCCTTGCTGCCCAGTGCTTCTAAGTCGAGAACCTTTTGCGGACAAACTGGATGAGTAAGTGTGTCGTAGATCTATGTCTGAATAAGCTCCTTCTCCTTCCTCCAATAGTTAGGCTGATTAATCGTGTGAGCCATGTTGAAGAATGGTTCCACTCTCATAGCCATGTACTCACTCTTGCTCATCCCCTTCAAAGTGGAAATCTGATCAAAACGAGCCTTCTTCGCTACATCTTGCCTTTGATGCTCTGCCATAGCTTCCTCCCTCGCACGGTTAGCCTCAAGGGCCCTGCGGTGAGCCACTTTACCAGTCTCTGGATTGGTGACAAGATAGTTCTGTGCATGAGGACGTTGCTTCATTGGTTTTACATGAGTGTTAGAGGAGGATTCTTTCGTCCTTTTCCCTGAAAACATCAAAACAAATTGCAAATAGATAAGCATGCATGTCGGAGAGCCAAACGAAGAAACCAGCAAGAGATATTGGGTACATGTTTCTGATTTTGCACGGAGCCTCCAGCCTCAGGGGGCGGAGTCTCCGGCCCACACCAGAGTCTCCGGTTCTGGGGTGCGGAGTCTCTGGCCCTGCGGCAGTTACTCCAGATACAAATTCAACAACTTGTAAACCACTATCTAAGGATGGTTTCTAGATGAATTTTTTTGCCTAGGTAAGTTCTACCACATGGGACAAGGGAAAAATCTCCAAATGATATCTAGGTCACACCCTAGAGGAAAATAGAGAGAGATATAGGAGAATGGTACCCTTGTCAGAAATGGTGCAATCTAGGAGGGGAAGGAGGTTCCCCCTTGAGGAGGAGTGGAGGAGGCCCGATGGCGGCGGATTCCGGCGACTGAGGGCGGCCGGATGGAGCCCTGGAGTGACGGCGGCGGTGTAGGAGGTCTTTGGGGTCGGTGCTGGAAAGAGGATTGTGAGAAAACCTCCACCCTGATCCTCTTTTTGACCCTGCGGAAACCGCCAGGCCGGAGTCTCTGGCCTAAGCCCCTGAGTCTCTGGTGTACACCAGAATCTCTGTGCTTAGGGCGGAGACTTTGGCCAGACCGGAGTATCCGGCGTGTCACACCGGAGTCTCTAGCCCCAAATCTCCAAAAACACCCAGATTATGTGTAGGACACACATGTGGCTAAAAACTTGGCTTTTATGGAATTTTGGCTTGGGATAGAAAGAACCAAATAGGGATGGTACTTCACACTCAAAATTTGCAAGATCCAAAAAAATAAAACAAAACTTAGAGTGTGTTTCCTAAGAAAACCAACAAACTCTAAAAGAGAGAGACTAAAGGCAAATTAAATCCAAATAACAACCAAATAAGAACCAACTCTTCAAGAGAAGAGGTTGGTGGCCTAAGCCACCATGTAAGAGATTATGGTATGACACCGCGAAGATATATCTTGGGTGCATTGCCAATTTCGACATTGAATATCAAAATTCAACATTAGAAATAGAGAGATCACAATGAATTTTTGATTTGGGAATAATGTGTGGGGGGGGGGGGGGGAGAAACCAATCTGTTAGTGTCAAACCCTAGTTTTTGGAACCTTTGTACTATAGTATGGGAGGCAATTTTGTGAGCCAACAAAAACTTCTGTAATGTGTTTGTGTGGACCAACATATGTATGATACCATGTGTATCTATGCAACGCAAGCAACATTTTCTTTTAAATAAAATATCATTTTTCCTCATGATCACTAGTTGTTTCTCTGATGTTTTCCATATGACGCCTTAAGTAATTTTTGTCCCAAGTGTTGGATCATGGTTGTTTTCAACTTAACAATATTATTTTACAGTGTTTAATTCAAGAAAACAAAATGGAATTTGTAATTATGGATGTTTTATTTTAACTTTTCTATTAGGGTTTATCCCTAAAAAAACTAGCCTTTATCAATTTCTAGCACTTGTTATCAATATGTTAGAGTATCCAATTATATGTTTTCAGGACTTATATTTGTTCTATGGTATGTGGACTAAAAATCCATGAACTTAGTTTGAATTATGAGGTTTGAAAACAAATAGTTGCATGATTGTTTTTGTGGAAAGAAAATAGGACAAAAAAACAGAGAATTTTGAAAACAGAGAAAAACAGAAAGGTACCCTTTTTCCACCTTGTTTTCTTAGCCTTCCACATTTTAAAAATATATGTTAAAATGTGTTTCTGGATGTTTATGATATGCTTAACAATGTCCAACTTAAAATTCCAAAATTGGATTTGAATTGCTATTTATTTCATGAGTGAACTTTTTGGAGTTTCTGTCTGTTTCCAACACTTTGCAATTTTTGCTAAGTCTAGTTTTCTAAATTTTCTGAATCTTTATTTTGACAGAACTTTGAGTGATTGTTTTTATTTGTTTTTTGTCCAAATGGAGGGGTGATACTTTGCCAAACCTAATCACCTACATATCCACTGCCTAGTAGGTGCATTGGATTCGTTTTTGGTCGAGCTGAGAGGGAGAGAAGAGAGAGGGAACAGAGGGCCGAAATGAGGGGGGGGGGGGGGGGGGACAGCCGCGGGCACACAGTGCACGCTGTGCCGCGCACACTGTGGCCATGACGCATCGTGCCCAGCTCGCCTCCTTGCCGCCTAGTTACAGTGTCGTGCCCCCTAAGCCCGTAGCCGCGTGTTGCACATCGTTTGCACGCCTGTGGACGCCGCCCCGTGCCACCCGCGTCGTGTCTGAGGGCACGCCTACGACCACGACCCCGTGATGCGCGTATAAAGCCACAGCCTGCCCCACTGCCTCGCTACACACCTCCACCGCACCCGCCATAGCTCGCCCACTTGACCCCGATCGCTCTCTGTGGGCGACACGGGGAAGATCTCGCCGCCGGCCACCGTGAACATACCGGGAAGGTTGAGCTCGCCCCGGAATTTTTCTTCGTCCCGTTCCGGCCTGGACGTGTTCCCCGTACCCTAGCGCACCGCTCTGACCCCTCCCCTTGGCCGTTTGCTTGCAGGAACCTCGTTGTCGTCCTCGGAGCCGCCGCGGCCGCACTGCACGCCGCCGTAGATTGGAGTCACATCGGACACTACCGTTTGCTCGCCTGCACTGTGTGGACCACCTGCGACCTCCCAACACCTCGCCACTGCCCAACGCCGCCCCTAGGTGAGCCTACCGCTGTCACAGTTTCTCTGCCGTGCGTCGATCTAAGAGAGAAGGGAGAGTAGGAAGAAAGAATGCGGGCCGTTGATCGCGCGATCAACAAATCCCTTTGAACCCGCGCACTCCCGTGCAGCGAACGCGCGTGCGCATGCCCACGGGCTGGTTTCACCGCTAGTTGGGCCACGCGGAGCAGATCTGGCCCGTGCCCATTTGCCCCTGTGACTTTTATTCATTTTGAAAATAAGAGAAACTTGAGCCCTAGCTTTTGCCCTAGCAAAAATAGAAAGAAAGGTATTTTGTCCAAACCAAAAATCATGCTTGTACCATACCATTTTCTCAACCAAATCCAAGTGGCAGTTTTACTTTTTGATCATTATTTCTTGCAGTAGTACGTCTTTTGGCAGAACCTATCTGTTAAGCCATTTTTAGCATAACTTTTAATTTCTGAATCCTATAAGTGCAAACTCAACTGTTTTGGATTACACTTAGTGATACCTACCCATAGCAATTGACCTTGCTTGAAGGAGAGCTTCCTAGAGAAAATGCCATGCATTTTTATAAATGTCCAGAGAGTACTTCTAGGATTTTTTTTAGGTTGTTTGGTGATGATTTTTTATGTGAATTCAATTGGATGAGCTTGTTTATGCTTAGAACTATCTAATACTATATTTGTGTAATTTTTAGAGCTCTAGAATAATTATGGTGTGCATATCTAATTTTGCACTTTTCTGTTTTTATTTATTATTGTGTGTATTAGTTCTATTCATTATGTTAGTATTAGATTTAAGTTTTATAGCATGTGTAATATTGTTATCCTCTGTTATTAGGTTGTTTTCTCATAGAACTAGCATGTTATGAAAGGTTTAGTACTTTGATGTGTTGATTAGAACTAGCATGTTATGAAAGGTTTAGTACTTTGATGTGTTGATTAGAACTTGTTTTGCTAGTATAGTCATTTCCTATAATTTCCTAATGTTTAGGAAATTGTGGCATGTTACTTATAGGTTTAGTAGCTAGATTTTTTATGTTGTTATGATGGGTCCAGTACCACTTTGGTACTTATTTTAGGGGTGTATCACCTCTGTTATCTTGTACTTTCATTTGTAGGAAAACATGAATAGCTTTGGCTTGATTAAAATGTTTCGTATTATTATCACTAGTATGTGTACTGTTTGTTTTGCTTGTTTAGTGGGATAGTAATTTTCCCAAGTATGACCATAGGCAGCGTGACCTCTTAATGCCTTGGTAGCCTAGTGGAACACCCACTGGTCCCATTGCATTTTGGTGAGAAATACAATTCCTCCACCATAGTCGTGTTTCTAGTAGTCTAGTTTTGTTTATGTGTGTTTATAAATTTTTGCCTTTGGGAAATTGAGTGATGGATTGTTTTATGTGAAACTTTCTATATGTGTTGCCATGTAATATTGCATGACTTAGTTGGTTCTGATTGTGTGTCATTTATTTCTTTTTACGACGTTAGAAAACGAAGAAGGAGGTATTGGAGAAGAAGAAGCTTATTTTCACCATTGCTATTTCCAAGAGCAAGACTTGAACCAATACCAAGGCAAGCCATCCTAATGCTTGCTGTTACTATACTTGTCGTTATCTATCATGCATGTTTTACTTTTGAAGTTTTACAAAAATATGGCTAACAAAACTATTTTTGTTGTGGCTATTACTACTATTAATATTATAGTTAACTATCACATTGCCAGTAGTCAAACTTGGTGTTACCAAGCCTTTAGCCACCATATGGTATATAAATACCACGTTCATTAATAATCTTGAAGTCCCTAAGTGGACACCCTAAAATTTGTTTTTGTAAGCAAAAGCTTTATGGAAAACTCTCGGTGGAAAGGTGGGACCTTGTTCACCGGAGGAGGCAAACAGGAAAGTTTTTGAAACTGTTTTACAAAAGACACATAACCTAGTCTTCGCTGGACAACCAAGATGTACTGCCACTCTACCTCAACATGGGCAAGAGGCCTAGCTAGAAGCTTGTTTGGGTTAGTGTATGTTCTATCCCAAGTGTTATAGAAGAATGGATCCTCTGAACCGAAATGTCGCCAGGTGTGAGATATAGGACATACAAAGTGTGGGATTAATTTTCCCTCCGGCTGCAACAGTTGGGTCTCCTGCCATGGCAGTGTGCGACACGATGCCAGGGAGAATAAACCCAGTTGAAGGGATAGTCATATACTATCTTGACCATAGTGGAATGTTAGGATCAGTTATCTGATGTTCGCATACTGCCGCGGACAGTCCATGGGTGATTCATGGCAGATGATTTGGATCTTGTGGATTGTGTACACCTCTGCAGAGAAAAACTATTCATAATAGCCGTGTCCTCGGATTTGTACCTACGAGGTACTGGAAGAGGAACTTTGTACCTGCGAGGTACACATGAGGAAAAGCTGGAAGCTGTTTTACAAGAAATTTTGCAAAGAAAGAGAAAAAGGAAAACTTCTTTTCTAAACAAACTCTTACAAAACCTCTTGGATATGCGATATTTGCAAGAGAAACTATATTATTTTCTTTTGAAGTATCTTCTTCAACAAAGATATAGAGGTGTTAAATCAACCATGATGTATCTTTCATCCATCATGGGTAGCAAACCCTATGTATATCCTACCCATTCCACCATATAAGCATACTTGCATTTTGTAAGCTATATAAAGGATGTCTTGCAAAGTACATTTAAATGTACTTATATTGGTTTCGTCCCTGGCTATTTACTTGGCCAAACTACGAGGAGCAGCCACAGGATTAGTACTACAAGGAGGAGTACTACGTTGATGACCACACGAACTAGGCTCGTCTCCCGGTCAGCAGCCTGTAGGTTAAGGCGTGTCTTGGGCGCTACCACGTTGTGTTTTGCTATCTTCCGTTGTATGTGTGCTATTTGTCGGCCCTGCGTGGCAGTTACCTAAGACTTGATCATGGACCATTTATGTAAGACCTTATTATTCGTGTAATGGATGATGTTATCTCTGTACCAACTCCATATGTTGTTCACGATTGATTGTTCCAGGATCGTGAATGTATGCATATGAGGGGTCTTGGACTTGCTAGTCCGGGGCCTCTACAAAATTGGTATCAAAGCCATCCTGACCATAGGAGACCTTAGTAAGCATGGATGTTAGCGAGTACTCCAAAAAGCCACTTTATAAAACGAAGTTACCGATATGACTAAGTACCAAAATATTCCATATACCCCATCCTCTCTGTGTTACTAAACTCTACTTACATTAAGTTACCTCTTGCATAACTTAAAACTTTGCACACTTTGGTATAACTTAAACTATACTTAAAACTTTGTGTAGATGGAGGTTGTCTTCATAGAGGCTTGTCAGTTGGGACTGGCTCGTGACGTGTCTTTTCTCTTCGAGCCGAGGCTTGTTGAGATGACTGAGCTCATTGACCGCCCAGTTCGTGAGCTGAGAGGAGGACTGATCTTCGGTTCTCCAGTAGAGGGTGATTGATTTGTGGAGTGTACTATCCGTCCACCTCTGATGACACCTTCTGGTGAGACCTTTGTTTTCACCACCGTTGAGAGTTCCTGGCACGAGGGAACTGTTCGTGTGATCCAGGAGGCGATTGCACGCTTGGCGTACTTGAGGGATTACCTGTTCCTTGGTACCCGGTTTCAGTTGCTTGGGAGACGCGATTAGATGGGAATACCACTTCCTGTGCCGCAGGATCTTGATGGCATGGGTCCTCACCTGGAGTCTGGATGCGGCACTCGTTCTCACCAATGCTAGTGCCAACAACAACAACAACACCAATGGCAATGACAATGGTCATGGTGCTCGTTCAAAGCTGAAGGACTTTCAACAGACGAATCCCCCGATCTTCTCCAAGATCATGGAGCCACTTGATGTTGATGATTGGCTCCGCACAATTGCGAACAACCTAGAAGTAGCTTCAGTGGAAGAGAATGACAAGGTTCTGTTTGCCACTCACTTTCTTGCTGGTCCGGCGAGAACTTGGTGGGAGAATACTCGAGCCACTGTTGTTGTTGGCCATTTGTTCGATTGGGAGGACTTTGTTGCTAGGTTACGCAAGTATCACATCCCCCAAGGTGTGATGAATATTATGCGGGACAAGTTTCTGAAGCTGAGACAAGGAGGAATGTCAATATCTCAGTACTGGGAGGATTTCACTACCCTGTCCCGGTATGCCCCAGAGGAGGTTAACACAGAGGCGAAGAAGGAAGAGAGATTCCTGAATGGACTGCACGATGAGCTGCAATGAACACTGGTTGTGATACCATTCCAGGATCTAGAGTCGCTTGTGGATGCTGCCATGATGATGGAGCACAAGCGTCAGAATGCTTTTGACAACTGTAAGATAAAGATGATGTTTCAAGGAGGGCCTAGTGCACCCAGGACTCGCCCTGCTCCTTATGCGAGACCACCACCACCAAGGGCGCATGCTTATGCACCTCACCCAAATCATCAGTATGCACCAAGGCCCAACCACCACAACAACCACAACAACAAGAACTGTGCTTCTTATGCAGCAAAGCCTGGAGGAAATGTCAATGGAAACAACTTCAACCGTGCTGCAAAGCCAAACCCAAACCCGGAGCTCAATGAAGGTTTCTTTGTCTGTGGAAAGGAAGGACACTTCGCTCGTGAGTGCCCTACCAAGAATGTTGCTCCAGCTCAGCCCACTGCAACCAAGATGAACCAAGGTCCAGTCATGAGGAGGCAGAATGTGATGATGGGACATATGAATCATGTCACTGCTGGTGAAGCACAGGAGGCACCAGACATGGTGATGGGTACGTTTCCTATCAACTCTGTACCAGCTAAAGTACTGTTTGATTCTGGTGCATCGTATTCCTTTGTCACTAAACCGTTTGCTGAGAAAAGTGGTATGAAGCATACCTGTGTGGACAACCCTATGTTAGTACAAATACCCGGAGATAGAACCAAAGCCAACCTTGTTTGCAATAAAGTACCCGTGGATATACAAGGGATTTTTTTAATGCCGATCTGATAGTACTGGGATCCTAAGGTATAGAAATAGTACTGGGTATGAATTGGATGACCAAGTATAAAGGTGTCATTGATTGCATCAAGAGGTCCATTTCTATGACCACAAGTGATGGAGATAAAGTTGCCTACACCGCAACCAAACCTTCATCAAAGATTCACTACCACACGAGTGTAGCCAACCCCACACTTGAGAAAGTTCCGGTAGTATGTGAATATCCTTATGTTTTACCAGAGGAGTTACCCGGTATGCCCCCAGATCGGGATATCGAGTATATTATTGAGTTAGTACCTGGAACCGGACCTATCACTAGTAGGAAAAGCCTTATAGCCACCAGGTTAGCGCTGGCGAACAAAATTTTCTGTTAGCCAACGCTATTACCGATGGGCAACGCAAATTGGTGTTCGCCAGCACTACCCAGCTTACTGCTGGCGAACAAGCCATTTTTTCGCCAGCGGTAACAGTGGGCGTAAGGCTGCGCGCGGCCAAATGTACCGCTGGCGGGCATAATTTTAGTTCATCAGCGCTACCTACTTTAACGCTAGCAAACATGGGGGCGTGTTCATAGAGGTTCGCCAGCGCTAAACATACCGCTGGCCAACATTTTGTTTTGTTCGCCAGCGGTAAATTTTGAATTTTTTCGCTCCACATCCCCCACTAGGACCGCCTTTTTGGTTTTCTAAAGGAAAAACGAAAATGAAAAAATGTTCAAAAATAAAATCCTTTGATATGTGGGTAAGGTGTACTGTCTGGTTCGTATAGAAAATTTGAAAATGAATTTTGACCTTTTATGCAAATTTCAAAAATAGAACGTAAAACGACCATAACTTTTGCATACGACGTCGAAAAAGCGTCTTTAATATATATAAAAAATCGTAAGCAAATTTCCAATCCAACATCACCTAGGTAGATTTGTCAAATTCGAAAAGGAAAAAAGTTATTTGAGATAGAAGAAATTTTCCTACAAAATCAAATTAATGAAAAAAAATTCAAAATTCAAAAAAATAAAAAAATAAGAAAAGATGACATGGATGTCATATTTAGATTCCTCTTATTTTTCTAATCAATTTAGACATATCATTTGTCGAATTCCGAATTACGGATTTATAGATACGGATTATTCAATATTAAATGACAAAATTCAAAAATATATTTAAATATATTTTGTTGGTATTTGAATTCAAGATTATTACTTAAATAATTTTTTGATTCAAAAAGTGAAGGCATGTGACACTATTGTCCAATAGTTAAGAGAATTGATAGTACTATATTAACAACAAAGTATGAGTTGTTCCTAGGTAGCTCATGGGGAAGGAACTAAGAAGTTAAGCGTGTTGGGCTAGAGTAGTGGGAGGATGGGTGACCGAGAGGGAAGTGGATAATTAAAATTGAAATAAAGAAAAAATAAAGGAGAAAAATTCTACACTATGATTAAAGGTTCCCTAATTCAAATGTTTTGAAATTTTTTAAAAAATGGTGGTAAAAATTATTTTGAAATTTTAAATATTTTGAAATTTACCGCTGGCGAACAAGCTAAGGTGTTCGCCTGCGGTAACTAACATAGCGCTGACGAACAGGATGGTTCGCCAGCGGTAACCTATACCACTGGCGGGTTAGCGCTGACGAACACCTGTTCGCCAGCGGTAGCTGAATTTTGTTCGTCACTAGTAAGGTTTTTCTTACTAGTGTATAGCAAAAAGCCTTATCGGATGAATCCGAAGGAGTTAAATCAGTTGAAGAAACGGCTGGATGACATGTTGAGGAAAGGTTTGATTCGCCTAGTGCATCACCATGGGGATCACCTGTCATTTTTATGGACAATCGGGACGGTACCGCTCGTCTATGTGTGGACTACCGCAAGTTAAATGATGTCACCATCAAGAACAAATACCCGTTGCCCAAAATTGAAGACCTGTTTGACCAGTTAAATGGGGCTAGAATTTTCTTGAAGATCGACCTTCGCACTGGTTATCACCAATTGAAGGTTCGTTATACCGATATTCCCAAGACCGCTTTCACCACTCGTTACGGGTTGTATGAGTACACCGTGATGTCTTTTGGTCTGACCAATGCCCCTGCCTATTTCATGAATCTGATGAACAAGGTGTTCATAGATTATTTGGACAAATTTGTCGTAGTGTTTATCGACGACATTCTTATTTATTCCAAGAGTGAGAAAGAACATGAAGAACAACTGAGAATTGTGCTCGGGACACTTTGTAAGCATCAACCGTATGCTAAGTTTAGTAAGTTCGAATTCTGGCTGAAGGAAGTCGGATTTCTTGGACATGTGGTATCTAAAGGAGGGATTTATGTTGACTCTGCTCTGGTTCAGTCTATGGCGAAGCGTGCTGCTCCAACCAATCCGACTGAAGTCAAATCATTTCTGGGTTTAGAAGGATATTACCGCAAGTTCTTTCAAGGATTCTCGAGCATCGCCAAGACACTCACTCAGTTTCTCAAGAAGGATAGTAAGTTCGTATGGACAAAAAAGTGTGAAGAGAGTTTCCAAGAGTTGAAGAATCGACTGGTGTCTGCTCCGGTACTCATTATGCCGGACGTCACCAAGAGTTTCGATGTTTATTGTGATGCTTCTAAGCTTGGTATTGGAAGTTTTCTCATGCAAGAAGGGAAGGTCATATCTTATATCTCACGTCAGTTGAGACCCCATGAGTTGGACTACCCCACGCACGACTTAGAGCTTGCCGCAGTTGTACATGCCCTCAAGGCATGGCGACACTTTCTTATGGAAAAAAGATGTAAAATATACACGGATCATAAGAGTTTGAAGTATATCTTTACTCAACGTGAACTCCATATGAGGCAACACCGTTGTATTGAGCTCATTAAAGATTGTGATCTAAGTATCCACTATCACCCTGGAAAGGCAAATGTTGTTACTGATGCTCTTAGTCGAGAACCAGCCTCTCTGAATGCTATGATCCAGATTAGGCAACCTGAGTTGTGGAAAGAACTTGACCAGCTTGGTATTGAAGTGGTCATCTATGGTATGTTGGACACCATGGAAGTTAAACCAACTCTAGTTGATCAAATCAAAGAATTTCAGAAAGGCCAGAAGAGTATAGATGGAATTAAGACCCGCATGGAGAAGGAGACAGTTGATGATTTTACCATTGATTCCGAGGGAGTCTTGTGGTATGAAGGTCGCATTTGTGTTCCTTCCGAATCCGAGTTAAAGCAGACCATCATGACTGAGGCTCATGATACCCTGTATTCTATTCACCCCGGAGGAACCAAAATGTACCAAGACCTGAAGGAGAGATTTTGGTGGCATGGAATGAAGCGATACATTGCTTCATTTATAGCCAAGTGTCATATATGTCAGCAGGTAAAAGCTGGGCACCAGCGTCCCGCTGGATTGCTACATCCATTGAAAGTGCCAGTTTGGAAATGGGATGAAGTCGGGATGGATTTCATTACTGGACTTCCTAGGTCCAACCGAGGAAATGATTCTTTACATTTCTCGGATTGTTAGATTGTTGATCTTTACATTTCTCGTATTACTGGACTTTATTCCTGTCCGGACTACTTATCGTGGAGACTAACTTGCTGATATTTACATTTCTCGGATTGTTAGGTTGCATGGAGTCCCTAGCAGAATTGTGTCTGATCGAGGATCCCAGTTCACTTCCCGATTCTGGAAGAAGTTGCACGAAGCACTTGGAACCAAGTTAGCCTTTAGTACCGCCTATCACCCGCGGACTGATGGACAAACTAAGCGTGTGATCCAAATTTTAGAAGACATGCTCCGTTCTTTTGTTTTGTCTTATGGAGCCAAATGGGAAGGCTGCATGCCTTTTGCGGAGTTTTCTTACAAGAACAACTACCAGTCTAGCTTGCAATGGCCCCTTTTGAAGCCCTATATGGACGCAAGTGTCGCACACCTCCGAACTGGACTAAAACTGGTGACAGTCAAGTCTTTGGAGTAGACACTTTGCGTGCTGCAGAAGAGCAAGTCCAGCTGATTCGTGATCGCCTCAAGGCAGCTCAATCTCGCCAAAAGAGTTATGCTGACACAAAGCATCGTGATGTCTCTTGCAGTATTGGAGATTTCGTGTATCTTCATGTCACCACACTCAAAGAGATGCAGCGTTTCCATGTCAAGGGAACGCTTGCACCCCGGTATATTGGCCCTTTTAAGATACTAGCCCGTCGTGGTGAAGTGTCTTATCAGTTGGAATTTCCAGAAGAGTTGTCAGCATTTCACAATGTTTTTCATGTGTCCTTGCTCCGAAAGTTTCTTCATGTACCTGAGAAGGATCTCACCTACCAAGACGTTGACTTCAGGACCATTGACTTGAATGAGGACCTGACCTTCCGTGACAGACCCCTGCGTGTTCTTGAGGAGAATGTTCGTGCGACCTGGAGGAATGGTTTCAAATTCCTTAATATTTAGTGGACAAATCACTTTGAGGAACTTTTTGGAGTTTCTGTCTCTTTCCAACACTTTGCAATTTTGCCCGTTTGCCCCTGTGACTTTTATTCATTTTGAAAATAACAAAAACTTGAGCCTAGATTTTTCCCTAGGAAAAATAGAAAGAAAGGGATTTTTTCCAAACCAAACATCATGCTTGTAACCTACCATTTTCTCAACTAGATCCAAGTGGTAGTTTTGCTTTTTGGTCATTATTTTTGCAATAGTACACCTTTTGGAACAACCTATTTGTTAAGACATTTTTGGCGTAACTTTTAATTTAAGAATCCTAAAAATGCAAACTCAACTGTTTTGGATAGACCTTAGTGATACCTACCAGTAGCATTTTACCTTGCTTGAAGGAGAGCTCCTAGGAAAAATGCCATGCATTTTGGTAAATGTCCAAAGAGCACTTCTAGGATTTTTGTAGGTTGTTTGGTAATGATTTTTTGATGTGAATCCAATTGGATGAGCTTTTGTATGCTTGGATCCATCTAATCCTAGGTTGGTGTAATTTTTAGAGCACTAGAATAATTATGGTGTGCATATCTAGATTTTGCACTTTTCTGTTTTTTTATTATTGTGTGTATTAGTTCTATTGATTATGTCAGTATTAGATTTATGTTTTTTAGCATGTGTAATATTGTTATCCTCTGTTATTAGGTTGTTTTCTTACAGAACTAGCTTGTTAGGAAAGGTTTAGTACTTTGATGTGTTGATTAGAACTTGTTTTGCTAGTATAGTCATTTCCTAGAATTTCCTAATGTTTAGGAAATTGTGGCATGTTACTTATAGGTTTAGTAACTAGATTTTTGATGTTGTTACGATGGGTCCAGTAACAGTTTGGTACTGATTTTAGGGGTGTATCACCTCTGTTAGATTGTACTTTCATTTGTAGGAAATCATGAGTAGCTTTGACTTGATTAAAATGTTTCCTATTATTATCACTAGTATGTGTGTGTTTGTTTTGCTTGTTTAGTGGTGTAGTAATTTTCTAAAGTATGACCAGAGGCATTGTGACCTATTAATGCCTTGGTAGCCTAGTGGAACACCCACTGGTCCCATGACATATTGGCGAGAAATACAATTTCTCGACCATAGTCATGTTTCTAGTAGTCTAGTTTTGTTTATGTGTGTTTATATATTTTTGCCGTTGGGAAATTGAGTGATGGATTGTTTTATGTGATACTTGATGTATGTGTTTCTCTGTAATATTGTGTTTCTTAGTTGATTCTGATTGTGTGTCATTTATTTCTTTTTACAACTTTAGAAAACGAAGAAGGAGGTATTGGAGAAGAAGAAGCTTATTTTCACTCTTGCTATTTCCAAGAGAAAGACTTGAACCAATACCAAGGCAAGCCATCCTATTGCTTTTTGTTACTATACTTATCGTTATCTATCATGAATTTTTTACTTCTGAAGTTTTACAAAAATATGGCTACCAAAACTATTGTTGTTGTGGCTATGACTACTATTATCATTATAGTTAACTATCACATTGCCATTAGTCAAACTTGGTGTTACCAAGCCTTTATCCACTATATGGTATATAAATACCACCTTCATTAATAATCTTGATGTCCCTAAGTGGACACCCTAAAAAAAAATTGTAAACAAAAGCTTTATGGATAACTCTCGGTGGAAAGGTGGGACCTTGTTCACCGGAGGAGGCAAATAGGAAAGTTTTTGAAATTGTTTTACAAAAGACACATAACCTAGTCTTCGCTAGACAACCAAGACGTACTGCCACTCTACCTCAACATGGGCAAGAGGCCTAGCTAGAAGCTTGTTCATGTTAGTGTGTGTTCTATCCCAAGTGCTATAAAGGAATGGATCCTCTGAACCGAAATGTCGCCAGGTGTGAGATATGGGACATGCAAAGTGTGGGATTAATTTTCCCACCGGCTGCAACAGTTGGGTCTCCTGTCATGGCAGTGTGCGACACGGTGCCGGGGAGAATAAACCCAGTTGAAGGGATAGTCATATACTAGCTTGACCATAGTGGAAAGTTAGGATCAATTATCTGATGTTCGCATACTATCGCAGACAGTCCATGGGTGATTCATGGCAGATGATTTCGATCTTGTGAATTGTGTACACCACTGTAGAGCAAAACTATTCAGAATAGCCGTGTCCTCGGATATGGACAGTTGAATGTCCATGTAGCTAGTATTGTGTCAAGGTTTTCAAAAGGATGTTCTGAAAAAAGTTTGTACCCGCGAGTTACTGGAAGAGGAACTTTGTACCTGCGACGTACTGATGCGTCACAAACGTATCCTTAATTTCTGATGTTCCATGTTTTTTTCTCATTGTTTCCCACATGTTTGCTATACACTTTATGCCACTTTATCGATTTTCCGGAGTAACCTACTGACAAGATGTCACAGAGCCAGTTCCCTGTTTTCTGATGTTTTTAGTTTCACAAACGTTGATCTGGAAATATTCTCGGAATTGGAAAGTTCGAAGCCCGGAAGTCTTAGAATTCCCGAAGGTTCCACGGAGTCCCGAAGAGAACCGGAGGGGGGCCTCAGGGGGCCCACACCATAGGGCGGCGCCCCCTTGGTCGCGTCGGGGGGTGGTGTGGGCCCCCAGGCCTCCACCGCCTCTGCCCTTTCGCATATTTAATCCTCGTGAGACATAAACCCTAGATATACCACTTTTACCCGAGAAACACCCGAGGCCGCCGTCACCGTCATCCGGGGCCCCCAGGCTACATGTTGTGTTTGCTAGGATCTGATGAACGTTGAATGCTATGTCTTCTGATTATCAATCTATCATGTTATCTTCATGCTTATGTTATTTATGATCTTGCATGCTCTCCATTACTAGTAGATGCTCTGGCCAAGTAGATGCTAGTAACTCCAAGAGGGAGTATTTATGCTCGATAGTGGGTTCATGCCTCCTTTTCATCTGTGCTCGAGTGACAAAAACGTGACGGATGGAGGATGTGATGTTTCCATTAGGGAGAAAACAACAATGCTTTGTCTAAGGATGATGTTATTGTTTACATACACACTTTGCTTACTGCGATTATCTGTTGCTTGCAACTTAATACCCAATGTTTGTTCGGATGATATTGGGAGGGTGGATTTTTAGTCATAGATGCAGTTGGATAACGGTCTATGTATTTTGTTGTAATGACCGCATGAATCACATAGTAATCTTTATGTCTTGCATATGCACTACGGTGCATCCTTCATTTCTGTCAATTGCCCATCTGTAATTTGTTCACCACACATGTTATTTATGTTTCACGGAGAGACACCACTAGTGAACTGTGGAACCCAATCCATTTTCCTCATACTGATAAAATACCTACTGCTTTCATACTGCTTTTATACTGCTCTCAGACTATTCCTACTGTTTTCCTATTGTTTTCCACACCATACGTTTAATCTCTTTGTGTCCAGCCAAACCGGTGAGATTGACAACCTCACTGTTACGTTGGGACAAAGTGATTTGATTGTGTTGTGTAGGTTCCACGTTGCTTCTGAACCGGTACTGCGCCCTGCCACCTCAGCTGCATCAACCTTCAGAGATTTCTTGTCCTCCTACTGGTCGATTAACCTTGGTTTCTTTTCTGAGGGAAAACTTGGTGATGCACTCTTCACACCTTGAACTTGGGGTCTACCAATGTTAGTCATCAATAAAGTTTTCTGGCGCCGTTGCCGGGGAGGAAGAGAATTTCTGCAAGGGGAGTCTCTCACTTCCAATATCTTTACTTTGTTTTTGTTTTGCTTAATTTATTTTATTTTGTCTTGTTTGCTTCTCTTTATAAAAAAACAGACAAAAATTAGTTCTTATTCTAGTTGTTACTTCATTGTTATTTTTATCATGTTGTTCCCTAAGTTTACCCTGAAAGATTTGCCGGTAGGAAGTGGTTCTATACTTGGAAAAGACACTATTAAAGAATTATTTGATCATGTTAGTAAGCATGATAATTTTGAGGAAAAATCCATAGTAGAACTTGCTCCAAATTATGAGACTGCTGCCACTTCTTTAGTTCACATGTCGGATATATACCAATTAGGGGTATATCAGATGGTAGTCTAAAGTGCCGGATTACCAGGGTGGCCTAAATGGTAACGGGCTATGGTCCGTTAGGCGGCCCAGTAAGCTGATGCACAGAAGCCGGATTCTAGAAGAACCCGGATCACGGCCCACGTGATCTGGCTTGGAGTGGAAGGCAGATTCTTTATTTCCCAAGTTAGAGAGTTATCGTAGTCTTCTAGGTTTCCTACTCTGTATGCCCTAATCCGACTGTAATATAAAGCCGGACGGGAGATATGATAGATATACAAGAAGCTAAAGGCTAACTCGCCGAGAGGTTAATCTTCGACGAGCAGCTAATAGAACCTCACGTTGTACTCTGTATTTCCAGGCTTTAGTCCTGAGTAGTGAGATTGTAGGAGTAGGAACGCTGCATTACTGCGTCGTACCGAACCTGGGTAAAAACCCTGTGTCATTGTCCTTCGCACAACCACGTCCCCCCACGTTTCTATCGGTAGTTTCATGGCACCCCCGTCTATGAAATCTACTACGATGTCTCGACAGTTGGCGCCCACCGTGGGGCCAGCGACGTCAGGCGTTAAGTTTTGATCTGGGATACTCGGCGGGAGCGGCAGTTCCATAACTGTCGGAAGCTTGGAGTTCGACAACGACGTTGGACGCTTCCTCGACATCTTATATACCGGCGCAAAATCATCTGGTAAGTGCCTGCGTGTTACCGATTGGATCTGCAAATATTTTTATCGGATTCACTGCAGAGGCCATGGGGTTTTGTGGTGGAAGTAAATTTATCCCACCCGCCCTATACCCAGTCGAAGATGACTACGATACCGGGTTCTGCTCAGATCGCCGACATACAAGTGAATCACACTTTATCGGCATGGTGCAATCCGAGATCGCCGAAAACACGGATGAAAGTAATCCCGTGCAAGAGGCAGAAAACAACACTCCCACAATAGAGGTGGAAGATCCGACATCCGTCAACATCACGACACACTCGGAAGCCGACTCTGTACTAGCCGCCATTGAGGCGAGATTAGAGTCGGAAACCGGATCGGATCACTTCGATACCGAAGACGAAGACGAAGACGCTTTCAAAAGAAAGGTCAAATCCTTCCAAGAGGGATTCCATGAAGTACTTATGGCAAAACCGGCTGAAAACACGGATGCCGACAGTCAGGAAAGCCCTAGAACGCCTCCGCCAGAGGAAGAGAGAGAAGAAGGAGAAACCTTTCCAAAATTCCCCGATGTCAAAGAATTGACAGAGGAAGAACCCTGCAGGAATCCTCCCTCTTCCAAGAAGAAACAGAAAACTGCTAAAAAGCTCCAATATAAACTCCGGAAGAAGAAATTGGCTGATCCAGCCAATGAAAGATCGGAAGTCGGAGACGCAAGCGGTGTGAAACCTTCGGAGAAGAAAACAAAAGAAATCCTTGTTCCGCCAATGACAGAACATGAGTTACTGCAAACACCAGTGGGACTACATGAACCCCCTGAAGTGCTAGAAGCCAGGAGACAAGCTCTCCAGAGGCAACAGCAACATCTATTCAGAACTCGCGAACACCTCAAAAAAAACCACGACGACATCAAGCTCATGAAGGAAGAAATCGAGGAATACGAGAGAAAGAATAGATCTGGAATTAAACCTACAAGGTTACCCGAAATTGTAAGACCGGAAGTACTGCCGCCAAAAGAAAGGTTTCACAACCCATCTCGGCAAAAGCAGGTAAACGGCAAAGATGCCAGAGGCGAACCAATATACAAAACCGCAGCAGAAAATGCGGAAGCAGCGTTCGCCATCCTCAACAATGATATGTACTCCAATGGTGAAAAACTTCAAGGGATGTATGCGTTCTTAGGAAAAGCATTGCAACAACAACAGTGAGGACAACAGCGATCAGGGAAGTTGCATGACGACTCAGCCCTATGTAAAACAGCTACATGCGCCGCTGGAGCACCTGAACCGGAAGAACCTGGAGATTCAAGCAATTCAAAAGAGAAGAAAGCAGATCCGAGAAAAGACAAGAAAAATCCCGACAACAAGGATGAAGCGTCTAGAACCGGATCCCATCTCCCGAAAGACGGACTTAGTCCTCGCGATCGGGAAGAAAAGCACCAGAATGACGGTAAAGCAATGCCGCCTCCGAGACGCCCAGCCAAAAAAGCTGGAAGGCAGGATATACCTCACAGGCGTGAGAGATCCCGGACACCCCCGAGAAATAAGGAAAGAAACAGGAGTAGAACTCCACCTTATCCAAAGGGGCAAGATCTCGGAAGAAATAGAGAGAATCCCGGAAAAGCGCGTTCGCGCCACAATGGAAAAGAAAGGAGCAGATCCCCTTCTGTCCATTCAGCCGGCAGGTACTCCGCACACATGGATAGAGCGGAAAGAGACGAGTTATACTTTGGACCTAAGTGCTTCACAGATAGGATCCGAAGGATAACCCTACATGCTAGCTTTGCCAAAGTTGGTCCAACATACCAAAAATATACCGGTAGTACGAACCCGGATACCTGGCTCTCAGACTATCATACAGCCGTCCAGATCAACAATGGGACAGACTTGGAAGCTGTAAAGTTTCTTCCCCTAATGTTACTGGATGGAGCCAGAGATTGGATCAATGGATTACCCTCCAGAACTGTCGACATCTGGGATGATATGGCTCGAGTATTTACTCAGCATTTCCGGGGAACCTACAAACGCCTGAATAGCATTAACCAGCTAAACCGTTGCACCCAATTTGAGGACGAACCATACGTGTATTTCATCTCAAGATGGACGGCGATGAAGAATAGTTGCTCTGGAGTAACTGACGTTCAAGCAATGCATGCTTTCGTCAATGGCCTAAAACCCGGACTTGTACCGTTCATGATTGGCTCCAAAAAGCACAAAGATCTCGGATCTATGCTTAGAACCGCCAACGAACATGCTGCAGCCGAGGACGACATCAGGGCAAGAGGAGGCAATATCGATACATTGATACAGGCCAAAAAGAACCCTCGCCCTGAGAAAAAAGGAACTCCAGATGCAACACAGAAACCCAAAGAGGTCAACATAGCCTTTGGAAGGGAAAATGGCAATAGGTGGAAAGGACGCAGTACCGAGCCTATAAACTACACCAAAGAAGAGTGGGAGAAAATCAAGTCGGAAAACTGTGTCCACCACTCGCAATTTGGGAAGCCTACTCATACTAATACACAATGCCGCTTGAACAAGCATATGAAAGGCAGTGCAGGATCCGGAAACAAAGGGAAGAATTCCAAGAGGAAGTTTTCCAAGCAAAAGCCAGAAGCTGAAAAAGAAGACAGTGAATCGGACACTGACGAAAAAATCCAGGAACAGCAGCGAAAAGGCGAGCCTAAGTTTCCGAGAGTTGATGGAGAATGCAACCTAACTTTCCTGGCAACTCCCTCAGCAAAGGTGGCAAAGAGAACGCTTCGAGAAATAAACACGGTTGTCCCTGCAACCCCGAAGTTCTTGAAGTACTCAAATACACCAATTACCTGGGATCAGTCTGATCATCCCGGGAATATCCCTGAACCCGGCACACAAGCTCTAATTGTAAGTCCTATTGTTCAAAACATTAGGCTAAAAAGAGTGCTGATGGATGGAGGATCCAGCATTAACATAATGTACCTGGATACACTGAAGCATCTGAAAATCTACGAGACCCAGCTCAACCACAGCAACATACGTTTTCACGGCATCGTCCCTGGCAGACAAGCACGATCCCTAGGAGAAATTTCCCTAGATGTAACCTTTGGAAACAAAGATCACTTCCGGCAGGAAAAAGTATCCTTCGAGGTTGTGCCGTTCGAAAGCGTGTATCACGCGATACTCGGACGTCCAGCTTTCGCCAAATTCATGGCAAGATCGTGTTATATCTATAACAAGCTGAAGATGCCAGGACCCAAAGGAGGAGTAATCACCATATCTGGAGACTTCAAATTGGCAAACGAGCTAGAAAAAGAAAACGCCCTTTGCGCCGAGAAATTCATAGCAAAGGAAGAGTTGAAGGAGCTGGCCAAAGAGGTATCGCCGACAGAAATGCCGGTAGGAAAAGAAAGCCGGAAGCCAGCAGATAGCTTCAAGGCTTCCGAGAACACAAGACAGGTAATCCTAGATTCCAAAGATCCGACAAAATTTGTCGTAGTGGGGACTGGGATGACCGACAAATAGGAAGGCAAGCTCATCAAGTTCCTCCGTGAGAACTGGGATATTTTCGCTTGGTGTCCAACGGACATGCCAGGCGTACCCAGGGAACTTGCTGAGCATCAACTCAAGGTAATTCCAGGATCGAAACCCGTCAAACAAGGTCTCCGTCGATTTGACGGAAGAAGACGGAAGGCTATTGGCAAGGAGATTATTCGGCTTTTAGCAGCAGATTTTATCCGGGAAGTTATACATACTGAATGGTCTGCAAATCCAGTACTAGTCCCGAAGAAAGATACTACTGCCCTTAGAATGTGTATAGATTACACCGGCCTGCACAAACTGTGTCCAAAAGATAGGTTTGCGTTACCGCGAATCGATCAAATAATAGATGCCACCGCAGGCTCTGAGCTTTTATGCTTTTTGGATGCATATTCCGGGTACCATCAAATACGCACGAAAAAGGAAGATCAAATCAAAACTTCGTTCATAACCCCTTATGGGACGTATTATTACATAACCATGCCATTTGGCCTAAAGAACGCAGGTGCAACCTACCAGCGTTGCATGCAACGGTGTTTGCATAGTCAGATTGGCAAAAATGTCCACGTTTGCGTGGACGACATTGCTGTCGTTACCAAGGAAAAAGAAACACTCCTTGAGGATTTGCGAGAAACCTTCGAAAATTTGCGCACTTATAAAATGAAGTTAAATCCATTAAAGTGCGTATTCGGGGTACCCTCAGGAAAACTTCTGGGTTTTATCGTTTCTCACAGAGTAATAGAAGTAAACCCGGAAAAGATCAAAGCAATCTTAAACATCTCCAAACCTACGTGCGTAAAAGATGTGCAAAGATTGACGGGTTCCGCTGCAGCCGTCAGCAGGTTTATTAGCCGGCTGGGGGATAAAGCCTTGCCATTATACAAATTGTTGAAGAAATCCGACAAATTTGAGTGGACAGAGGAAGCAGATGCAGCGCTAACCCAGTTGAAGGAAACTTTCATGAAAGCTCCGATTTTGGCATCCCCAAAAGACGAAGAACCTATGTTATTGTACCTTACGGCTACAAATCGGGTTATTAGTGCAGTAATTGTTGTGGAAAGGAAGAAAGACGAACAAAGCGTACCAGACCAGCATCCGGTATATTACATAAGTGAAGTTTTCTCCGAGTCCAAACAAAGGTATCGACACTATCAAAAACTGGCATATGGCGTATTTTTCGCATCTAGGAAGCTTCGCCATTACTTCCAAGGACATTCCATAACAGTGGTATGCAAAGCGCCACTAGGGGATATAATAAACAATGCGGAAGCAACTGGCCGAGTAGCCAAATGGGACATCGAGCTAGCAGCATTCGACATTAAGTACCAGCCTAGGACGGCAATAAAATCTCAGGTTCTGGCAGATTTTGTCGCCGACTGGACGGAAGCAATGGAAAAAACACCAATGCCGGAGTCCGAGTACTTGATCATGCACTTTGACGGATCTAAGATGAAGGAGGGCGCTGGAGCTGGTGTAGTTCTAAAATCCCCTAAAGGAGATACAATGGAGTATGTATTACAAATACACTTCAACGCCAGTAATAATGTGGCAGAATATGAAGCTTTTCTTCACGGCTTGCATATCGCAAAGGAAATAGGTGTCAAGCGCATCCTATGCTATGGCGACTCAGATTTGGTACAGCACCAGCTCAACCAAACTTGGGATGCCAAAAGCCCTATAATGGCAGAATACCGGAGAACGGTGGACGAGTTTGCCATCTGTTTCTTTGGATTCGAAGTACTCCATGTTAAAAGGGAGTAAAATTGGAACACGGATGCATTAGCCCACATGGGGTCCGAAAGGGTCAAAACCCTACCACCAGGGGTTTTCGTCCAACATTTGTACGAACCATCGATAAAAGGTGGAGATGTTGATTATCCTCTGGCTTCCGAGTCAATTGAAGTCATGCTCGTTAACCCGGATTGGACAATCCCATATTTAAACTTCTTAGTTGATCAGAAGTACCCGGAGGGAGCAGACGAAGTCTTGCAAAGACCGATTCAGCGTCGATGCAAAGGATACACGGTAATTAATAATTGCCTGTATAAATGCAGCACTACCGGAATTTTTCTGCGATGTATTTCTCCAGAAGAAGGACGAGAAATCCTGCAAGAAATCCATGCTGGAGATTGCGGACATCATGCTCAATCAAAAAGCATAGTCAAAAAAGCATTCCGTGCGGGGTTTTTATGGCTAACAGCCAAGACAGACGCTGAGCACATAGTAAACACATGTGCATGGTGTCAATATTACGCCAAGCAGACAAATATGCCAGCCCAAGCACTCAAAACTATCCCCATTACATGGCCGTTTGCGGTCTGGGGGCTAGATATGACGGGACCATTCAAAACTGCCAGAGGCGGACTTACGCATCTACTCGTTGCAGTGGATAAATATACCAAGTGGGTGGAGGCCAAACCCATCAAAAAGCTTGACGGTGTGATTGCCAGAAATTTCATCATTGACATAGTCATGAGATACAGCGTTCCACACAGCATAATAACCGACAACGGGACAAATTTCTCTATTGGAGAGTTGGCAAAATATTGCCGGCAAACGGGAATTCGCCTAGATCTTGCATCCGTGGCACACCCGCAATCCAATGGTCAGGTTGAAAGAATGAATAGCTCAATCTTACAAGGAATACGCCCAAGACTCGAATCTCCTCTTCATAGAGCAGCTGGAGCATGGGTAGAAGAGTTACCTTCCGTGCTTTGGAGTATCCGAACAACACCAAATAGGTCAATTGGGCAAACCCCGTTTTTCCTAGTTTATGGTGCAGAAGCAATTCTCCCAACGGACATGCTCCATGACAGCCCAAGAGTGCAGGATTTCGATGAATCAGATGCCGAAAATGCACGACAGGATGCCGTCGATCTCTTAGAAGAAGAACGAGAACTTGTGCTTCAAAGATCCGCCATCTATCAGCAAGGTTTACGATGTTATCATAGTCGTTAAATCAGGCATCGTTCTTTTAAAGAAGGTGACCTAGTGCTAAGATTGGTGCAGCAAAGAAAGCACAAACTGGCCCCAGTATGGGAAGGACCATTTTTCATCAGTAAAGCCATGAAGAATGGATCATATTATCTTGTAGACATTTGCGATACGGAAGATGATCCCGAGAAGCCGAATCGCAAAAGAAAGAGAAAGATAGATGATGAACTAGGAGAGACAAAGAGGCCCTGGAGTATCCAGCAGTCACGTCCCTTCTATACTTAGTTCAATTTCTATGTAAATATCTTTGAGATCATGAAATAAAGTTGTCGGAATTCTTACATCCATGTTTTTACAAGTTTATTATAGTACAAAGCATGATTCCGTCTCATCTATTTCCCAATGATCTTACAAAATACTCAATGTTAACCCGAATTGTGCCTGCGTGCTCGGCTTTAAAAACTGAATGATTTTCAACCTACTAAAGGTTAAGGGAAACTCGGATTGTGCCTGCGTGCCCGAGTTTCATTCAAAAAATTCCTTACTTTTCTCTAAGCATTATCTTATTGTTTATGTGCTGGGTCACTTGAGCTAGTAAGTAAAAATGCCTTTAGTATGATCCATGTTTCCAAGTTTAAACTGATTGGTTTACCCAGTAACTTGGCGTGAAGATTACAATACTACTGAGCCATTTCAAACGCTAAGGACAGTTAAAGCACACAAACCAGAGAACTTGGAAGATAAAGGAATATAAAACCCGAAAAACTTGCAAAGGATTTCATAAAAGTTAAACTGCAAAAGGCGGAGTACTTGTTTATACAAAAGAATAGAAGCATTACAATATAAATTACATTGTAAAGTGCAGTAATGCTCCTATTTCCTATTTCCACCATCCAGGACAAGGAGAATTTCTTCAAGCATCCGAGTCTTCCTTGTTGCTGTCATCCTCGGGGGCTTCTGGAATTTCTTCTTCTGGATAGGTGATGGAGATGTTCACCATAGAGGCGATCTTGGTGGCGTGAACTTTGATCTCGTCAAAGATGGTGGTCCGCTGGGTCTCCGTATATCCAACAGGGATACCGGACGCCACGCGCCAAGATTTGGACTGGGATAATGCATACGCATAAGGCCTAAGGCCATGCGTGCACCACCCTGTGTTGCGGAGCGCAAGGTGGATTCCTTGGACTCCGCCACCTCCAGGATAGCTTCCGAAAGTTTCTCAACTCCCGAGAACTCCCCAGTTCTTGCGGGAAGATACTTGTTGACCAGCTGCATGCCTGCAGCTCGGATCGCAGTGAACACCTTCCCGAAAGCTCGGATTTTCTCAATCCGAGTAAGATCTGGGTCATCTCCTGTTTTGTCAAGACAAAATAACCTAAGAGTTAGCGGAAAAGCAGAGAAAAAAGTTAAGACATGGAAAATCCGGTAAAAGTTGATAACTTACTAAGAATCTTGTCCATCTCGGGGCCTTCCTCCAGGCGCAGGTTCAAGGCGTTCTCCAAATCTTGGATAGTGGCTTTGTCCTTGTCTGCTTGTTGGGAGGCCTTGGATTGAGCAATTCCAAGAGCCATATTGCTGGCCTCCAGATCTTTTTGAGCCTTCATAAGTTCCTTATGAAGGTCCAAGTTCTCCCGGCGGAGATTCTCGGCATTGCCGGCATCTTCAGCTATTTGCTTGGCTTTCGCCAAGGCAGCTGAAAAGCAAGGAAAAAAATCCGAGATAAGAAAACTCGGAAAAGTACTTAGCAAAAATTATGGACAAGGAACTATAGAGAACTAAAAGTATACCTGTTGTTTCTTCCAGCTTAAGCTGAGATGATTCCAGCTCCGTTTCTTTCACATCAAGAATAGATAGGAGAGTTTTAACCTCCTTATTTTTGACGTTAAGCTTGTTAAAAACTTCCAAGTTTATTGTGTCAGCGGTTTGCTAAAACACGGAAATGAAAGCAAGACGCTTAAGTTAGAACAAGTGTAATAAGAAGCATTAAGTTGACAGCATGCATTCGACTTATTGCTTGGGGGCTAGAGATATTACCTGGCTCATTTGCTGCAAACCGGACAAGTTTTCGTTGAATTCCCTTAAGTATTCAGAAAAGAGAATTCCAACGTGATGCAGGCCGTCTTGCATGACCTGACGAGGTGAAAATACGAAGTTATTTTGGACAACTAGCCCTTCTTGTGGCCAAGGACGGATCAAAGGAGCAGGAGCGAAGAACTTCTTAGCTTCCGGACGAATATATCCGAGATCGTCAAACGGTTCTTCCTTTACCTGGAAGTTCCTGTCGAAAGTGGGAATAGGTTCATCCTCCCCAGTGCGAGGATGTCTACCCCTTTCTGGTCCCGCCCTTTCCCTCGCATCCATGTTAGATGCAACAGGCTGGCTGGATTGCTGGAATTGTATGTCCGGGTTTGTGGTCTTCTCCTCCCTACCAAGTGTAGTAGGAACAGGAGAAGCTGCAGCGGAAAACGGCTCTCCTTTGCTAGTAGCAGCCTTATGTTTCTTTAGTTTCTTTGATTTCAAAGGAACTGGAGCAAGGCTGAAAAGGAAAAATCCGAGAAGTAAATATCTCGAAGAACCGGAAGGGAATGATAAGCAAAAAGTTCTAGTAAAATACCCGGATGCGGCGACGGGGATTCCGTCAAGATTTATTACTTCCTCGGGAATCACTTGCCTCTTGCGTTTCCGATCGCCGTAAAAACTGGCGTGTAGTTCGTCGAGTTCGGCGTTGGATGCAAGGTCAGCCTCCTTAAGCTCATCAAACTATGGAGAAGGAAAAAGTACTCGATTAAGTCAGGAAAAAGAAGCAATCCGAGAAAAACCCAAATCAAGGAAAATAAACATACCTTAGGAACTGGGTTCTCCTCGTGATACATTTCCAAGCTTTCTTCGTATTGATCGCGAGTAGCAACCAATTGGTTAACTCGTTTCTTGAAGTCCCTTTTGGAGAAGGCTTTGTCCGTCCCTCTCATTTCGTCTTCCGGCCCTTCGTATTCACAAAGGAGTCGGGAGCAGAAAGCGAGAGGTTGAATACGGCGGCCAAACCAGCACAAAACAGTATCAGTGCCGGTTAAGGGAGGCGAAGTAAGTTTGGCGATACGCCGCTTTATCTTCATCAGATCGTCCGGCAAGGTTTGCACCGCCTCCACTGCCCAACTCTCTTGAGGGATGGCGACAGAGTTGGCAAATGGTAGAACCCCGTTTTCTTTCCCGGGAAACGGGACGTCAGGATGATAAAAGAAAGAACCCGTCCAAAATTTGACGGATTCTGACGTTTTTATCTTTGGGTACCAATCTTCCCTAAACCTCCTAAGAGTGAGAGAAATCGTCCCGCAGATAGGAAGAACACCCTCTGTGGGGTTACGCTTCACTCCGAAGCAGTATTGCCAGAAATCTAGTCTAGGAGCTACTCCTAAATACCCTTCGAAAAGGGATTGGAAGCCGGCTAGATAAAGAATGGAGTTTGGGGGAAGATTATGAGGTTGGACACCATAATGGTGAAGAACTTCCAAGAAAAAGGCGGAAGGCGGCAAACCCATACCTCTCGCGATATGAGAGGTGAGGAGGACGCGTTATCAGTCTTTCGGCATGGGCTTGGTCTCGTCTTACGGGAGCCGCCATTTTCCCTTCAGCACGAGTCCCTCCTTCTCCATTGTCGGAAGGAGGGATGGTGGAATACTGCTTGCACTCCAGTTGCCGGCAGTTTCCGCCTCTTCTTCGGCTCCGGCGGCGGCGGACGCAGCGGCCTACGCGGCCGCGAGCTCGTCTCCGACGAGCGCGATTTTCTCCTCCACCGTCTCGGGCGCGAACGGTGGGGGAGGCGTGGAGGAAGATCCCGCAAGATCCGCGGAGGCGAGAGGGATTTCCTCGCCCTGCGCGCCGCTGGTGGCCTTCACCGGCTCGTCGCCGGAGGCTTGCACTGGCGAGTCTAGCTGCGGGTCCATCATGGCGATTATCTCGTCTATGTCCTTAGCGATGGTGCGGGCCGGGGAAGATGACGGAGATGCCATCGAGTGGCGGAGCTCGGTCGCTCCGGTGAGGTCCTGGGTGCTTCGTGCGTTCGGGAAGGGCTCTGCGAGAACTTGGGCGCTGGAGTGGTGCTGGGAAGTGAGAGCGGAAGGTTTCCGAGGAGGACAAAGACGGCTATTTATAGCCGGAATCTCGTGACGATGCGTGCTAACGGCTCTTTTGACTGTTGGATGATCAACGCGTGTCACCCGCCGGAAATTCCGGGAAATGAAACGACGGGTGATTATTGCTATCGCCTCGTTTCCCGCGAGAATCTGTCAGAGATATGTTTCTAGGTTTCCCGCCTGTAACCCAAACGTCCCTTACGTCAGCAAGGTTTAAGCGCTGACGTAGGAAGTTCCTTCTTCGCGAAGATTCGTGGAAGAAAAGCCGGATTTTATGGATTCCGAGTTTTGCGTTGTAACATCCTTTGAGGAGAAAAAGAAGAATCAAGACTGCATGCCGATATTTCCTGGAAAATATGCATTCGGCGAAAGACGGCGAATCCAAGTCTTAATCCTTCTTGGGGGCTACTGTCGGATATATACCAATTAGGGGTATATCAGATGGTAGTCTAAAGTGTTAGATTACCAGGGTGGCCTAAATGGTAATGGGCTATGTTCCGTTAGGCGTCCCAGTAAGCTGATGCACAGAAGCCGGATTCTAGAAGAACCCGGATCACGGCCCACGTGATCTGGCTTGGAGTGGAAGGCGGATTCTTTATTTCCCAAGTTAGAGAGTTACCGTAGTCTACTAGGTTTCCTACTCTGTATGCCCTAATCCGTCTGTTATATAAAGCCGGACGGGAGATATGATAGATATACAAGAAGCTAAAGGCTAACTCGCCGAGAGGTTGATCCTCGACGAGCAGCTAATAGAACCTCATGTTGTACTCTGTATTTCCAGGCTTTAGTCCTGAGTAGTGAGATTGCAGGAGTACGAACGCCGCATTACTGCGTCGTACCGAACCTGGGTAAAAACCCTGTGTCATTGTCCTTCGCACAACCACGTCCCCCCACGTCTCTATCGGTAGTTTCATGGCACCCCCGTCTATGAAATCTACTACGATGTATCGACATCACATGTTAGAAGCTAGGTTTGTTAACCTCCATCCCATATTACAACATATGTTCCTCAACCTAAATAAAATTGAAGATGTTGAAAAAAGCAACTTTATCTTGGAAACCATGCTTAAAGAATTTGGAGATGTTGCTATAGAAGCTAGAAAAGTCTTTGATCGTTTCAATATGCTTGGATCATGTGTAGATATTGTTGGTTCTCTAGAAAAAACTGAATCCAATGATGAAAAGGAGGATAAAATACCAATCCCCTTTCCATTGATAGCACTGCATGAAGCCCAAGAAAAGAATTTTGATTGGATTGTTCCTGAGAATTTATTTGATGAAGAAAGTAAGCCTAAAAGTTCTAAGAGAGGAGCCTCTGAAACCCACTTAGATAAAATACAATGCATTATTAAGAAATTACCAAATGTTGATTTGAATGCCCCTCTATTTTGAAAATACTTGATTCCACTTTTCTGGGCCTAGCTAAAAGGCGTTAAAGAAAAGCACTTCTTGGGAGATAACCCATGGTTTTATCTTTTCTTTGTTTTTCTCTATTTCTTTGAGTCAAGGGGTTGTATAATTCTGTAGAAACTCCTTTATATCTTTCTTTTCATGTTTTAGTAGTGCCAAGTAAGGTTTCTGACGAGAGTTGGGGTTGATTTTCGGATTTCTGCGCAGGAAACAGATTTCTGCTGTCCACCGTAAAACATCATATAAAATCCTGGAAGATCAGAATGATCTGAAATTGTTTGTGCTTATTCCTCAGCCAATTCTGCAACTTTTTTGTTCTTTAAGTTTTTCGATCTGAGCAACATAAGTGCCACGAAAAAAATCGTCTTTACAGACAGTTCTGGTTTTGACAGATTCTGCCATTTTTCTTACATTTGCTCTTTTGCGATGTCAAGTGGATTTATTTGCTTCACGAAACATCAGTGACTGTAGCTAATGTTTAGAAGTATCAATAGCACTTGTGCCATACAGAACCAATCGATTTTTAATTGTTGCACTAACCCTCTAATGCGAATTACTGTTTGAGTGTGGTGTGAAGGAAGTTTTCAAGGGTCAAGAGAAGAGGTGATATATGTGATCAAAAAGAGTTGAACGTCAAAGCTTGGTGTCGATACATCGTAGTAGAGTTCATAGACTGGGGTGCCATGAGACTACGGGTAGAGACATGGGGGGACGTGGTAGCACAACAACCAGGAACACCAAATTTACCCAGGTTCGGACGTTGCAACTAGGCGGCGTTCCTACTCCTACAATCTCACTAAATCAGGGATGAAACCTGAAGTATACAATGTACAATGTGAGTAGGGTTTCGCTAACTCGGAGAGGATCAACTTCTCGGCGAGTCTGCTTCTAGCTAATTATCAATATGTTCTTCTCTCCCGTCCGGCTTTATATAGATAGCCGGGTTAGGGCTTACAGAAAGGAAACCTAGAAGACTACGGAAAGTATCTAACCTGGAAAGGAAGGAATCCGTCTTCTACTCCAAGATGCACCACTTTGGGCCATGGTCCGAGTTCTTCTAGAATCCGGCTTCTGCGCGTCAGCTTACTGGGCCGCCTAATGGACTATGATCCATTACCAACAGGCCACC
This sequence comes from Alopecurus myosuroides, assembly GCA_028641055.1. NCBI lineage: Eukaryota > Viridiplantae > Streptophyta > Magnoliopsida > Poales > Poaceae > Alopecurus > Alopecurus myosuroides. The sequence continues at coordinate 168,676,072 of CM054058.1, forward strand.
CTGGTAATCCGGCTCTTAGGACAATGTCGGATATACCCCTATTCAGTGTATATCCGATAGTAGGGGTATATCCGATAGTAGTCCCCAAGAAGGATTGAGACTTGATTCTGCCACCTTTCGTCAACTCGCATTGTGCTCCGAGAAAAGTTGGCTCTTTATCTCGATTCTTTTTTTTTCCCAAAACTTCATAACGCATAACTCGAATTTCATAAAAAACCATGTTTCTCTTCCACGAACCTTCGTGGAGAAGGAGTTTCTTGACATGTAACCCAAAACTCGGATTTACCAGAATCCGGCTTTCTTCCACGAGCCTTCGTGAAGAAGTAACCTCGTGACGTCAGCGATAAAAGCATGATGACATCACGGACGTTTGGGTTCAGTCAAATCCTGAAACGTATCTCTGACAGATTCTCGCGGGAAACAAGGAGATAACACTTATCATTCCGCCTCCTCATTTCCCGGATTTTCTGGCGTGACACGCGTCGCAGATCTAACGGTCAAAAGTGCCATTAGCATGCATCTTAACGTTTGTCCGGCTATAAATAGCCGCCCTCGGGCACTCCGGTTTCCCTTCCTCTCTCACTCCAGCTTCCAAGCCCTCAAGCGCCATTGCTCCCGAGCTAAGGTTTTCACCAGTGCGAGCAGAGCCCGTGTTCGTTCCCCACCGTCCCCAGAATCCACCATTGGAGGTTCGGGATATTCCCCGCGCCGCCCACGAATGCCTACCGGCGACTCATCACATGCCGCTGAGGAGAGCACCATCGCCCGCAACATCGACGAAATCATCAACGACATAGACCCCTTGCTCGATTCTCTGAGCCGCGCCGCCGCGAACACGCCGGAGGAACCTGTCGGAGATCTGGCCCGCGAGGATGCTCTTCTCGCGGCCGAGAACTTGGCGGTATCGTCTTATGCCCCGTCTCCGCCTTTCACCGCCAAAACGGCGGAAGAAAAGATTGTCCTCGTCGGCGAGGAACTTGCTACCGCTGCCTCTGCCGGAGCGGAGGACGACGGCGAGATGTCCGGGAACTGGAGCCGATGCAACTTGGCTCCTTCCCTCCTTCCGACAATGGAGAAGGAGGGGCTGATTGTGAAGGGCAAATGGCGACACGAGGAGGACGACTCTGAGCCCTTGCCGAGAACCGGGGAAAGGGTTCTCCTTTCCTCGCACATGAGTCGAGGTATGGGGTTTCCACCTTCTGCCTTTTTCCTCCAGGTTTTAAACCACTACAACATCCAGCCCCACAACCTTCCTCCAAACTGCATTCTATATCTAGCCGGGTTCCAGGCCCTCTTTGAAGGGTATCTAGGATTAGAGCCTAGGTTAGACTTTTGTCAGTACTGTTTCGGGGTTAAGCGAAACCCGTCTGAGGGCGCACTCCCGACTTGCGGAACCATATCCTTCACCCTACGTAGATTTAGGGAGGATTGGTTCCCCAAGATCAAAACCTCAGAATCCGTCAAATTTTGGACTGGTTCCTTCTTCTACCACCAAGACGTCCCGTTTCCTGGAAAGGAAACGGGGATTCCACCTTTCACCAACTGCGCTGCCACTCCCCAAGACAACTGGGCAGTGGACGCAGTTCAAACCTTGCCGGATGATTTAATGAAAATCAAACGGCGCATCGCAAAACTTGTCTCCTCCACTCCTCCTCTCACCGGAACCGACACAGTTCTGTGTTGGTTCAGGAAACGCGTCCAGCCTTTGGCTTATCGCAGAACCCGGCTTCTATGCACATACAAGGGTCCGGAGGATCCAATGAGGGGAACAGACAAAGCGTTCTCCAAGAGGGACTTTATGAAACGGGTTAATCATTTGGTCACTACTCGCGACCAATATGAAGAAAGCTGAGAGATGTACCACGAAGGAAACCCGGCTCCAAAGGTAATATTTTTTCCTCTTTGGGAAGTTTCTCGAATTTTTATCTTTCTCAGATTTCTAACTTAGTCGGACTTTGCAATTTTTTCCATAGTTCGATGATCTCACCGACAAGGATCTTGCAACTGATGCCGAGTTGGACGCAATGAGTGCCAACTTTTCTGGCAGCCGGAAGGGCAAGAAGTCATCAACTGCTGAAGAAGTGGTGGAACTTGACGGAATTCCCGTCGTTGCTTCCAGGTAATTCATCCGGGTTTTCTTTGCTTTTTGTCGCAAGAGTTCTTTTCTCGGAATTCTAGTTTCTCGGAATGGTTTTCCTTTCCCTCTTTTTCCAGCCTTGCTCCTACTTATATAAAGCCAAAAAAGCTGAAGAAACACAAGGCAGTTGCTAGCAGAGGGGTGCATCCATCCCCTGCTGCAGCTCCCGCTACCCCAACTACCACAGGAGAATAGAACCAGTCTGCCAGGGAGGAAGAATATCCCCTTCCGACCAGCCAGCCTATTGCGTCCGAGGCGGTCGTGAAGGAAAGGGCGGTCCCGGAAATGGGCGGCCGTTCTCGTACAACTGGGGAGGAACCCATTCCAACTTTTGACAAGGAGTTCAAGGTAAAGGAAGAACCATTTGACGAACACGGATATATACATCCGTGGGCGACTAAATTCTTCGCTCCAGCAGCTCTAATCCGTCCTTGGCCGCAAGGCGGGCTTATTGTAAGGAATAACTTTGTGTTTTCACCTCGGCAGGTCATCCAGGACGGCCTTTGCCATGTTGGGATTCTTTTTGCAGACTATGCAAAAGAATTAAATGAAAACTTGGCAAACCTGACCAAGATGAGCCAGGTAATATCTCTAGCCCCCAAGCAAAAGTCAAATGCATACTTTTGTCTTAGTGCTTTTTTTCATTGTTATGCTTGTTTTTAACTTAAGCATTTTTTGTCTCTTTTCCGTGTTTCAGCAAACTGCTGAAAACATCAACATGGTAGTTTTCAGTAAACTTACCATCAAGAACAAGGAGGTGAAAACCCTTCTTTCTATTCTTGAAGATAAGGAGACATAACTGGCATCCATTCAGCAACAGCTGAGACTGCTGAGTGAATCAGCAGGTAAAATATTTCTCTGCTTTCAGTTGTGACTGTTTCTAAGTAATTTTCTGAGTTTTTAACTGTTCTTTTACTTGCTTTTCAGCTTCTTTGGTGAAGGCCAAACAAATTACTGAAGATGCCAGCAACGCCGAGAACCTCCGCCACGAGAACCTGGATTTTCACAAGCTGACTGTGAAGCTCCAGAAGGATCTGGAGGCCAGCCTACTAGCTGTTGGCATTGCCGAATCTAAGGCCTCCAGCCAGGCCGAGAAAGATAAAGCTACAATCAGGGACCTGGAGAACGCCCTGAACCAGCGCCTGGAGGAAGCCATTGAGATGGATCAAATTCTCGGTAAGTAACTTGTCTTTTACCGGATTTTCCTTGTTTCCCTTCTCCTGTTTTTCCTAACATTTGTTTGTTGATTGAAACAGAAGGTAGCCCACAGCTTACACGGATTGAGAGAATCCGGGCTTTCGGGAAAATCTTCACCACGCTCAAGGCTGCGGGGATGCTACTTATTAATAATTACATTCCCAAGAAATCTAGGGAGCTCTCGGAAGTCAGCAAACTTCCTGAGGCTATTGTGGATGTGGCTAACCGCAAGGAGTCATGGCTCCGCTCCGCGGCTCGTGGTGGTGCACGCATGGCCCTTGGGCTCATGCGTATGCACTACCCCGCTGCCAAATCTTGGCGCGTGGCGTCCGACATCCCGCAAGGATATACGGATGCCCAGCGTACCAGCATCTTTGATGAAATCAAAGGTCATGCCACCAAGATCGCCAATATAGTGAACATCTCCACCTTCTACCCCGAGGTGGAAATCCAGCCAACTCCTGAGGAATCCAGCAGCGAAGAAGAAGAGTCGGATGCCTGAGGAAGTTGCTTGGTCCTGGGTAGACGATAGGAAAATAGAAGCATTACTAATCTTACAATGTAACACTTATTGTAAGGCTATATATTCTTTTGTATAAACAAGTACTCCGCTTTTGCAGTTAAATTATTAAGTCTTTGCAAGTTTTCCAGGTTTTAATTCCTTTATCTTCTAAGTTCTATGGTTTGTATGTCTTAACCGTCCTTAGTGTTTGAAATGACTCGATAGTACATAATCTTCATGCCAAGTGACTGGGTACAACCAATCAGTCGAAACTCGGAGACATGGATCATACTAAAGGCATTTTTACTAATTAGTTCCAGTGACCCAACATAAAAACACTCAGATAATTCTTAGAGAAAAAGTAAGGAATTGTGAAAAGTATGAAACTCAGGCACACAGGCACAATTTGGGTTTCCTTAAGCCTCCTTAGGCTGAGTAGGATTCAGCTTTTATAACTCCGAGCACGCAGGCACAATTCGGGTTAACATTGAGTATTTTGAAAGATCATTGGGAAATAGATAAAACGGACTTATGCTTTGTATGAAAATATATAAAATAGTAATGCATGAATTCCGACAACTTTATTTCATGATCTCAAAGATGTTTACATAGAAATTGAACTAAGTGTAAAAGGGACGTAACTGCTGGATGCTCCAGGGCCTTTTCGTCTCTCCTAGCTCAACATCTATCTTTCTCTTTCTTTTGCGATTCGGACTCTTGGGATCATCTTCCGTGTCTCGAATATCTAAAAGATAATAAGATCCATTTTTCATAGCCTTGCTAATGACAAATGGTCCCTCCCAGACTGGGGCTAACTTATGCTTCCTTTCTTGCACCAATCTTAGCACTAGGTCACCTTCTTTGAAAGATCGATGCCTGATTTTCCGACTATGGTAGCGTCTCAATCCTTGTTGATAAATGGCATATCTTTGAAGCACAAGGTCTCATTCTTCTTCTAAAAGATTGATGGCATCCTGTCGAGCACATTTGGCATCCGAGTCATCGTAAGCCTGCACTCTTGGGCTATCATGGAGCATGTCCATTGGAAGCATTGCTTCTGCACCATAAACCAAGAAAAACGGGGTTGACCTGTTGATCTATTTGGCGTCGTTCGAATACTCCAAAACACGGAAGGTAATTCTTCTACCCATGCTCCAGCTGCTCTATGAAGAGGAGATTTGAGGCTTGGGCGTATTCCTTGCAGGATTGAGCTATTCATTCTTTCAACCTGCCCATTGGATTGTGGGTGAGCCACAAATGCAAGGTCTAGGCGTATTCCCGTTTGTCGGCAATATTTTGCCAACTCTCCCATAGAGAAATGTGTCCTGTTGTTGGTGATTATACTGTGTGGAACGCCATATATCATGACTACGTCAATGATGAAGTTTCTGGCAGTCACACCGTCAAGTTTCTTGATGGATTTTCCTCCACCCACTTGGTGTACTTATCCACTGCAACGAGTAGATGTGTAAGTCCACCTCTTGCAGTTTTGAATGGTCCCATCATATCTAGCCCCCAGACCGTGAACGACCATGTTTTAGGGATAGTTTTGAGTGCTTGAGCTGGCATATTCGTCTGCTTGGCATGATACGGGCATCGGACACATGTGTTTACTATGTGTTCGGCATCTGTCTTGGCTATGAGCCAGAAAAACCCTGCACGGAATGCTTTTTTGACTATGCTTTTTGATTGAGCATGATGTCCGCAATCTCCTGCATGGATTTCTTGCAGGATTTCTCGTCCTTCTTCTGGCAAAATACATCGATGAAAAATTCCGATAGTGCTGCGCTTATACAGGCAACCATTAATTACCGCGTATCCTTTGCATCGACGATGTATCTGTCTTTGCAAGACCTCGTCTGCTCCATCCAGGAACTTCTGATCAACTAAGAAGTTTAAGTATGGAATTGTCCAATCCGGGTTAACGAGTAGAACTTCAATTGACTCGGAAACGAGAGGATAATCAACATTTCCACCTTTGATTGGTGGTTCGTGCAAATGGTGGACAAACACACCATGTGGTAGGGTTCTCACTCTTTCCGATCCCATGCGGGCTAATGCATCCGCGTTCCAATTTTCTTCCCTTTTGATGTGAAGTACTTCAAATCCAAGGAAGCAAATTGCAAACTCGTCCACCGTTCTCCGAAATTCGGCCATGATGGGGCTTTTGGCGTCCCATGTTTGGTTTAGCTGATGTTGTACCAAATCTGAGTCACCATAGCATAGTATGCGTTTGACGCCTATTTCTTTTGCAATATGCAAGCCATGAAGCAAAGCTTCGTATTCTGCCACGTTATTACTGGCTTTGAAGTGTATCTACAATACATACTCCATGATGTCACCTTTTGGGGATTTTAGCACTACACCAGCTCCAGCGCCTTCTTTCATCTTGGATCAATCAAAGTGAATGATCTAGTATTCCGACTCCGGCATTGGTGTGTTCTCCATTGCTTCTGTCCAATCAGCGACAAAATCTGCCAACACCTGGGATTTAATTGCCGTCCGGGGTTGGTACTTAATGTCGAACGCAGCTAGCTCAATGCCCCATTTGGCTACTCGACCCGTTGCGTCTTCATTGTTAATGATATCCCCTAGTGGTGCTTTGCTTACCACTGTTATGGAATGTCCCTGGAAATAATGGCGGAGTTTTCTAGATGCAAAAAACATGCCATATGCCAGCGTTTGATAATGTGGATACCTTTTCTTTGACTCGGAGAAAACTTCACTAACATAGTATACGGGATGCTGATCCGGTATACTTTGTTCTTCTTTCCGCCTTTCCACAATTATCGCAGCGCTAATAACCCTGTTTGTTGCTATAAGATATAGCAACATAGGATCTTCGTCTTTTGGCGATGCCAAAGTTGGTGCTTTCATCAAGGTTTCCTTTAGCTGGGTTAATGCTTTGTCCGCCTCTCCTGTCCATTCAAATTTGTCGGATTTTTCAAAAATTTGTATAATGGCAGAGCTTTGTCTCCTAGCCGGCTTATAAACCTGCTGACTGCGGCTGTAGACCCCGTCAATCTTTATACATCTTTTAAGCACGTAGGCTTTGTGATGTTCAAGATTGCCTTGATCTTTTCCGGGTTTACTTTTATTCCTCTGTGGGAAACGATAAAACCCAGAAGCTTTCCCGAAGGAACCCCGAATACGCACTTTAATGGATTCAACTTCATTTTGTAAGTACGCAAATTTTCGAAAGTTTCTCGTAGCTCTTCGAGGAGTGTATCTTTTTCCTTGGAAATGACGGCAATGCCGTCCTCGTAAAAGTGAACATTTTTGCCAATCTGACTATGCAAACAACATTGCATGCAACGCTGGTAAGTTGCACCTGCGTTCTTCAGGCCAAAAGACATGGTTATATAATAGTATGTTCCGTACGGGGAAGGAAGTTTTGATTTGATCCTTTTTCCTCATACGTATTTGATGGTACCCGAAATAAGCATCCAAAAAGCATAAAAGCTCAGAGCCAGCAGTCGCATCTATTATTTGATCGATTCGCGGTAATGCGAACCTATCTTTTGGACACAGTTTGTTCAAGCCGGTGTAATCTATACACATCCTAAGAACAGTACTGTCTTTCTCGGGACTAATACTAGGTTCTTAGACCAGTCAGTATGTATAACCTCCCGGATAAAATCAGCTGCTAAAAGCCGGATAATTTCCTTGCCTATAGCCTTCCGTTTTCTACCATCAAAACGACGGAGACCTTGTTTGACGGATTTTGAACCTGGAATTACCTTCAATTGGTGCTTAGCAAGTTCCCTGGGTACTCCCGGCATGTCCACAGGACACCAGGCAAAATATCCCAGTTCTCACGGAGGAACTCGATGAGCGTGCTTTCCTATTTGTCGATCAGCCCTGTCCCCACTACGACAAATTTTGTCGGATCTTTGGGATTGAGGATAACATGTCTTGTATTCTCGGAAGCTTTGAAGCTATCTGCCGGCTTCCGGCTTTCTTTTCCTGCTGGCATTTCCATCGGTGATACTTCCTTTGCCAGCTCTTTTAGTTCTTCCTTTGCTATTACTTTTTCAGCACAAAGGGTGTTTTCTTTCCAGATCGTTAGCCAGTTTGAAGTCTCTCGATATGGTGATTACTCCTCCTTTTGGCCCTGGAATCTTCAGCTTGTTATAAATATAACATGATCTTGCCATGAATTTGGCAAAAGCTGGACGTCCGAGTATTGCATGGTATACACTTTCGAACGACACCACCTCGAATGAGATTTTTTCCTGTCGGAAATGTTCTCTTTCTCCGAAGGTTACATCTAGGGAAATTTCTCCTAGGGAATGTGCTTTCCTGCCAGGAACGATGCTGTGGAAACGTATGTTGCTATGTTTGAGCTGGGTCTCAGAGATTCGCAAATGCTTCAGTGTATCCAAGTACATAATATTGATACTAGATCCTCCATCCATCAACACTCTTTTTAGCCTAGTGTTTTGAACAATAGGGCTTACAATTAGAGCTTGTTTGCCGGGTTCTGGGATATATCCGGGATGATCTGACTGATCCCAGGTAATTGGCGTATTGGAATACTTCAAGAATTTGTGCGTTGGTGGGACCATCGCGTTTATTTCTCGAAGTGTTCGCTTTGCATGTTTTGCTGAGGGAGTTGCCAAGAAAGTTAAATTGCATTCTCCATCAACTCTCGGGAATTTTGGTTCGCCTTTTCGCTGTTGTTCCTGGATTTTTTCATCAGTGTCCGATTCACTGTCTTCCTTTTTAGCTTCTGGCTTTTGCTTGGAGAATTTCCTCTTGGAGTTCTTTCCTTTATTTCCGGATCCTGCAGTGCCCTTCATGTTCTTATTGAGGCGACACTACGCATTTGTATGCGTAGGTTTCCCAAATTGCGAATGGTGGACACAGTTTTCTGACTTAATTTTTTCCCACTCTTCCTTAGAATAGGAGATAGGTTCTGTGCTTCTTCCTTTCCATTTGCCGCAAGTATCATTTCCAAAGGTTAAATTTACTTTTTTGGGTCTTGTCTGTGCTTCTGGAGTGGTCTTCTTTTCAGAACGACGCGTGTTTTTGGCCTGAACCAAAGCATCAATATTTCCACCTCTTGCTCTGATGTCATCTTTGTCCGGTGCATGTTCATTGGCTGTAGTAAGCATAGATCCGAGATCTTTGTGCTCCTTTGAACCAACCATGAACGGTATGACGCTGGGTTTTAATCCATTGATGAAAGCATGCATTGCTTGTACATCACTTACTCCAGAGCAGCTGTTTTTCACTGCTGTCCATCTTGATATAAAGTCGACATATGACTCGTCTTCAAATTGGACGCAGCGATTTAGCTGGTTGATGCTCTTAGGGCGTTTGTACGTACCCCGGAAGTGCTGAGCAAACACTTTAGCCATATCATCCCAACTGTCCACTGTTCTTGACGGAAGCCCCTTAATCCAATCTCTGGCTCCATCCATCAACATTAGGGGGAGGAATTTTACTGCTTCCAGGTCTGTCCCCTTGTTGATCTGAACGGCACTATAGTAATCCGAAAGCCATGTATCCGGGTTTGTACTTCCGGTATACTTTTGGTAAGTTGGACCAACCTTAGCAAAGCCAGAATGTAGAGTTATTCTTCCGATCCTGTCAGTGAAACACTTAGGTCCAAAGTATAGATCATCTCTTTCCGCCTTATCGGCGTGTGTGGAATATCTACCGGCTGAATGGACAGAAGGTGATCTGCTCCTTTCTGGTCCATTGTTGCACGAATGCGCTCTTCCGGGATTATCCCTGTTTCGTCCGTTATCGTGTCCTTTGGAATGAGGCGGATTTCTACTCCTTGGCCTTTCTTTATTCCCAGGAGGAGTGCGGGACCTTTCATGTCTATGAGGATTTTCATGTCTTCTGGCTTTTTCAGCAGGGCGTCTCCGGGGCGGCATCATTTTTCCGTCTTTCCGTTTTTGTTCCTCCCGGTCTTTATGATTGTGGGGTATATTTCCGCCTTTCGGCATATGGGATCCCGTTCTGGATGCTTCATTCCTATTGTCCGGGATTTTCTTGTCCTTTTTAGGGTCTCCTTTTTTGTCCTTAGAATCGCCTGAATCTCCAGGTTCTCCGGGTCTAGGTGCCCCAGCGGTGCAAGTGGCAGTTTCGCATAGGGCCGAGTCGTCATGCAACTTCCCTGATCTTGCCTGACCTTGTTGCTGTTGTTCCAGCGCTTTACCCAGGAAAGCATACACTCCTTGCATTTTTTCTTCTTTGGAGTACAGATCATCATTAAGGATTGTGAACGCGGCCTCCGCGTTTTCAGCTGCGGTCTTATAGATGTGTTCGCCCTTAGCGTTTACACCGTCAACCTGTCGTTGCCAGGAAGGGTTTTGGAACCGTTCCTTTGCTGGCAGTACATCCGGCATTGCGATTCCGGGTAGTCTCGTGGGTTTTATCCCGGACATATTCCGTCTTTCCAATTCTTTAATTTCCTCTTGCTTTGCTTTTACAGTAGCTTGGGGTTTGAGGAGATTTTCTTGCGATCGGAATAGTTGTTGTTGTTGCCGCATAATGGCTTGCCTTCTGGCTTCCAGCACTTCCGGTGGCTCGTATGGTCCGACCGGGGTTTGGATCAGATTGATCCCGTCCTGCTCCGACAATTCAGGAACAGGGATTTCTTTCTTTTTCTTCTCCACAGGTGTGACCCCACTTGCTCCTCCGGTTTCCAGGTTTTTGCTGGCATTATCTGCTAACTTTTTCCTCTGGAGTTTGTACTGGAGTTTCTTGGCAGTCTTCTTTTTCTTCTTGGAAGAGGGAGGTTTTTACCAGGTTCTTCCTCTTCCAATTCATTGACATCGGGGTAAATAGGGCTGGTTTCACCATCCTCTCTTTCCTCATCTGGTGGAGGTGTTTTGGGATCTTCATCGTCTTTGGCATCCGAGTTATCGGTCAGTTTTGCCATAAGCACTTCATGGAAGCCCCCTGCATGGATTTAACCTTTCTCTCGAAAGCATCTTCATCTTCATCTTCTGAATCCATGTTTTCAGATCCAGGTTCCGACTCCAATCTTGCCTCTATGGCAGCTAGTACAGAGTTAACTTCTGAGTTCACCCTTTCGTTGGCGGGTGTCGGATCTTCCACTCGTTCTGTGGGATTATTGTTTTCTTCTTCTTCCACGAGATTACTTACTTCCGTGTTTTCAACGACCTCAGATTGCACCATACCAATGAAGTAAGATCTGATTGCAGACATCTCCGAAGAGGCAGCGAATTTAGGGTTTTGGCGATCTGAGCAAAATCCGGTATCGTAGTTTTCTTCAACTGGGTATAGGGCGGGTGGGATAAATTTACTTCCACCACAAAATCCCATTGCTTCTGCAGTTAATCCGATAAAGATATTTGCAGATCTAATCGGTAAAACGCGAGCACTTACCAAATGATTCCGTGCTGGCATGTACGATCCATTGTCGAGAAAGCGCCCGACGTCGTTGTCGAATTCCAAGCTTCCGACAGTTATGGTACTGCCGATTCCGCCAAGTATCCCCGATCGAAACTTAACGCCTGACATCGTCAGCCCATGGTGGGTGCCAACGGTCGAGACATCGTAGTAGAGTTCATAGACTAGGGTGCCATGAGACTACGGGTAGAGACGTGGGGGGACGTGGTAGCACAACAATCAGGAACACCAAATTTACCGAGGTTAGGGACGTCTCAACTAGGCGGCGTTCCTACTCCTGCAATCTCACTAAATCAGGGCTGAAACCTGAAGTATACAATGTACAATGTGAGTAGGGTTTCGCTAACTCGGCGAAGATCAACTTCTCGGCGAGTTGGCTTCTAGCTAATTATCAATCTGTTCTTCTCTCCCGTCCGGCTTTATATAGATAGCCAGGTTAGGGCTTATAGAAAGGAAACCTAGAAGACTACAGAAAGTATCTAACTTGGAAAGGAAGGAATCCGTCTTCTACTCCAAGCCGCACCACTTTGGGCCGTCGTCCGGGTTCTTCTAGAATCCGGCTTCTGTGCGTCAGCTTACTGGGCCGCCTAATGGATCGTGATCCATTACCAATAGGCCACCCTGGTAATCCGGCTCTTAGGACAATGTCGGATATACCCCTATTTAGTGTATATCCGACACTTGGGGATGCCCCCGTGGTTCATCCAAGCATATTTTAAGAAGACTCAAGCATCTAAGCTTGGGGATGCCCAAGGCATACCCTTCTTTATCAACTATCTATCAGGTCACTTCTCGTGAAACTATATTTTTATTCGGTCACATCATATGAAGTTTACTTGGGGCATCTGTTTGTTTTTCTTTTGTTTTCTTTTGTTTTTCTTTGTTTTCTTTTTTCCTTACTGCAATAATATAGTTGGATCCTAGCATTATTTGTTTGGGAGAGAGACACGCTCCGCTTTTTCGTTTGAATACTTGCTATGCTAGTATTCTTAGGTTTTCTTCTAGCTGCTAAAAAAATTCCTGTTTAGCTCTCGTTTTCATTGCATATCTTATTCAGAGTTGTTAGTTTTAGTAGTTTTATGTGAGTCTTCTCATGTTTGCTTGCTTTAGAATTTAGAGAGTTTTTGTTAAAGCATGTTTTGTATGGTTCTTGTTGGGAAAAGAAACTGCTGGTTGAGGTAGAATTTTTAACGGTGCAAGTAGAAGCTTGTATAGATTGTGGCTAGAATTTTTCATATCATGCTAGAAGTTATTTTAGTTTTAAAGCCTTGTGGTTATTGAGTAGCATGATTATCCTCAAATAGCTGAGAGTGTTTGATGTGCCATTAAAAGAATCATGAGTTGTTCTTTTCATATTGAAGCATAAATTTGTGGTGTTCTCCTTTGAATGTTTTATTTGGTTTACTTGGCGCATGCTCACACCATGTTTATGACTATGAACCAGTCACGAATAGCCTCCATGATCATTTAGTTTTTGAACTTGTGGTACCACTTATGCTTTGATTAATGATGTTTATGTCGCTATGCATGATTATGGCTCTTATGCTCTCTTGATTTGTGGCTCACAGTATTTTGCTAGCCTCCCCTGTACTGAGTATGAGCTCTACTCGTGCATCCAACTCCCTAAAACCAAAGTTTTCCCATTGTGTCCACCATACCTACCTACATGTGGTATTTAACTGCCACTCCAAAGTAAATTGATCATGTGTTACCTTTAAAACTTTCAAACTTACTCCTGTTTTGTGCTCCTGTTTTAGCTCATGAGGACGTAAATAGAGAATCTTTATCTCACTTGTTGATTGGAGTTTCACGCCCTGGACTAGTGGCTTCATCCTCTTATCCAATGATAGAAGAGCTGGCAGCGGGGTGCCCAACCCCAAATTAATAACACAAATTCTCTTCACTATTTTTACCCTGATTTATCAGTCAAAGCATAATTGTGTAAACAAAAGAGAAAGAGGGATGACCTTCTACCCAGATGTGTCCTTCTATGGGAGTCGCTCTAGTGAAGTCTAGTTGGCTTGTGACGTACTGTATTTTTTGTTTACCATTCATTGACATAAGCATACACCTCTCTTAAAATATAGACACTCCTCCACGGTATGTGATTGTTGGCAGGAAGCCGAGGATTCGGTTAGCCATGGTTTGTGAAAGATGGTTGGGAGGAGTGTCAAGTTTTTATACATATGTTTAATAAAATAAAAGCTATAGCACATGAGTGATCCATGCTTCCCTCTGCGAAGGGCCTTTCTTTTACTTTTATGTTGAGTCTCCATCTTCTAACTTTATGCACGGTTGAGAGAGCATTTTTGCCATTCTGAGTTTTATGTGCATTTGTCCCAGAAACATTATTAATTGATTCATGATGTGTTATTGCTTGTTCTCTAATTATTTGTTCTAGTATTCCTCATGAACTTTGAAGGTGTCCTGGCATTTATGTTTTGCCCCACTCTTAAGGACTAGCAAAATATCACTTTGACATGTTCTCTCTACACTTGAAACAAACGTATATATTTCTTTGCATTGTTATTCATGATCTTTTATTTGAGTTACTTCTCAGATGCAAAGTGATTACTATGCTTTAAAGTTCTATTTATCATTCTTGTGTTGAAGTTCTATGATCTCAACTTACTTACGCTTTTACATAATTGATGATCAAGTTTATGTTGGTAGCATGTCACCTAAGAAATTATGTGTTTTTATCGTTTACCTACTCGAGGACGAGTAGGAACTAAGCTTGGTGATGCTAATACATCATAAACGTATCCTTAATATGTGATGTTCCATGTTGTTTTCTTATTGTTTCCCACATGTTTGCTATACACTTTATGCCATTTATATCGATTTTCCGGACTAACCTATTGACAAGATGCCACATAGCCAGTTCCCGGTTTTCTGTTGTTTTTAGTTTCAAAAAAGTTGTTTTGGAAATATTCTCAGAATTGGAAAGTTCGAAGCCCAAAAATCTTAGAATTCCCGAAGGTTCCACGGAGTCCTGAAGAGACCCGGAGGGGGTCTCAGGGGGGCCGCACCATAGGGCGGCGCCCCCCCTTGGCCGCGTCGGGAGGTGGTGTGGCACCCACAGGCCTCCACCGCCTCTGCCCTTTCGCCGATTTAACCCCCCCGAGACATAAACCCTAGATATACCACTTTTAACCGAGAAACACCCGAGGCCGCCGTCAGCGTCATCCCGAGATCGGGAGGGTTCTAGAGCTCTCCCCGCCACCCTGCCGGAGGGGGAAATCATCACCGGAGGAGTCTACACCACCATGCCCTCCTCTGAAGTGATGCGTGAGTAGTTCATCCCTGGACTACGGGTCCATACCAGTAGCTAGATGGTTGTTATATCCACTTTGTACCTCATGTTTAGATCTTGTGAGCTGCCTATCATGATCAAGATCATCTTTATGTAATGCTACATGTTGTGTTTGCTCGGATCTGATGAATGTTGAATGCTATTTCTTCTGATTATCAATCCATCATGTTATCTTCCTGCTTATGTTATTTATGATCTTGCATGCTCTCCGTTATTAGTAGATGCTCTGGCCAAGTAGATGCTAGTAACTCCAAGAGGGAGTATTTATGCTCGATAGTGGGTTTATGTGTCCTTTTCATCTGTGCTCAAGTGACAAAAACGTGATGGAAGGAGGATGTGTTGTTTCCATTAGGGAGAAAACAACAATGCTTTGTCTAAGGATAATGTTATTGTTTACATTACACACTTTGCTTACTGCAATTATCTGTTGCTTGCAACTTAATACCCAATGTTTGTTTGGTTAATATTCAGAGGGTGTATTTTTAGTCATATATGCAGTTGGATAACGGTCTGTCTATGTATTTTGTTGTAATGACCGCATGAATCACATAGTAATCT
The DNA here is from genome assembly GCA_028641055.1 of Alopecurus myosuroides. Taxonomy (NCBI): domain Eukaryota; kingdom Viridiplantae; phylum Streptophyta; class Magnoliopsida; order Poales; family Poaceae; genus Alopecurus; species Alopecurus myosuroides. The sequence continues at coordinate 168,691,174 of CM054058.1, forward strand.
TTATGTCTTGCATATGCACTACGGTGCATCCTTCATTTCTGTCAATTGCCCATCTGTAATTTGTTCACCACACATGTTATTTATCTTTCATGGAGAGACACCACTAATGAATTGTGGACCCCGATCCATTTTCCTCATACTGATAAAACACCTACTGCTTTTATACTGCTCTCATACTGTTCCTACTGTTTTTCTATTGTTTTCCACACCATACGTTTAACCTCTTTGTGTTCAGCAAAATCGGTGAGATTGACAACCTCACTGTTACGTTGGGACAAAGTTATTTGATTGTGTTGTGTAGGTTCCACGTTGCTGCTGAACCTGTAGTGCGCCCTGCCACCTGAGCTGCATCAATCTTCAAAGATTGCTTGTCCTCCTACTGGTCGGTTCAACCTTGGTTTCTTTTCTGAGGGAAAACTTGCTGCTGCACTCTTCACACCTTGCACTTGGGGTCTACCAACGTTCGTCATCAGGTACACATAAGGACAATCTGGAAGCTGTTTTACAAGAAGTTTTGCAAAGAAAAAGAAAAAGGAAAAAATTCTTTTCTAAACAAACTCTTACAAAACCTCTTGGATATGCGATATGTACAAGAGAAACAATATTATTTTCTTTTGAAGTATCTTCTTCAACAAAGATATAGAGCTGTTAAATCAACCATGATGTATCTTTCATCCATCATGGGTAGAAAACCCTATGTATAGCCTACCCATTCCACCATATAAGCATACTTGCATTTTGTAAGCTATATAAAGGATTCCTTGCAAAGTACTTATATTGGTTTCGTCCTTGGCTATTTACTTGGCCAGACTACGAGGAGCAGCCACAGGAGGAGTACTACGAGGAGGAGTACTACGTTGATGACCACGGGAACCAGGTTCGTCTCCCGGCCAGCAGCCTGTAGGTTAAGGCATGACTTGGGCGCTACCATGTTGTGTTTTGCTATCTTCCGTTGTGTGTGTGCTATTTTTCTGCCCTGCGTGGAAATTACCTAAGACTTTGTCATGGACCATTTATGTAAGACCTTATTATTCGTGTAATGGATGATGTTATTTTTGTACCAACTCCATATGTTGTTCACGACTGATTGTTCTGGGATTGCGAATGTATGCATATGAGGGGTCTTGGACTTGCTAGTCTGGGGCCTCTACAGTTTAGGATAACACTCCCCCTATGTCCATGCCTACACCTAAACCCAAACACATAGTCAACTATAGGTGTGTGTGCAAGATCCTCAAGTCAAGCTCCTTGAATCGGTGATATTTAGCTCATTCCTCAAAAACATAATTCTTGAATCATCTAGAGGCTTGATGTCTACGCACGCTTCTATTCTTGTAGACAATGTTGGTCCTCCAAGTGTAGAGGTTTGTAGAACAGCAGCAAGTTTCCCTTAAGTGGATTACCCAAGGTTTATCGAACTCAGGGAGGTAGTGGTCAAAGATATCCCTCTCAAGCAACCCTGCAATTAAGATATGAGAAGTCTCTTGTGTCCCCAACCCACCCAATATACTTGTCAGGTATATAGGTGCACTAGTTCGGCGAAGAGAGAGTAAAATGCAAGTAATATGGATGATTATAAGTGATAATAACAATCTGAAATAAATATGGGAGCAAGAAAACATGTAGCAGAACAGGCGGAAAACGGTGTTTCAATGTTTGGAAATAAGGCCTAGGGATCCTACTTTCACTAGTGAACACTCTCAACAATGCTCACATAATTGAATGCATAAATATCATCTCTTCACTGTGCTACTCCGAACCACTCTCCGGTCGAATAACGAACACTAATCATTGCGTAGGGCTTAAACATCACTCCTCAAGTTTATATTCCCTCTCTAGGGCACTCCAATGTCACTACGAGCGCCATAGTTTAGTAAACAAATGCCAACAATTTCATAGGTTCACCTTCCAACACAAGATATAAATATCATGCTAAACCACACGGAGCACACACTGTCACCTTTACCCCGTGATCAAAGTGTTTACGGAGACAACAAAACCACTTGAGTAGCATAACAGATGAAGATCAGTCTACATATTCAACTAGATTACAAAGCTCATGATCACATAAATATCACACCATGGGAGAGAGAGATGAACCACATAGCTACCAGTAGAGCCCTCAACCCCGGGGGAGAACTACTCCCTCCTCATCATAGGAGACAACAACGGCGATGGAGATGGCAGTGGAGTCGATGGAGATGGCTTCCGGGGGCACTTCCCCGTCTCGGCAGGGTGCCAGAACAAAGATTTGTCCCCCGAAACTTGTCGTCGTCGGCGGCGGAGCTACAGATGTATTTTGTGGAAAAGGTCGATTCCCATAGGGTTTATGCCTCAGGGAATATATATGGGCGAAAGGGCGATGCCGGGAGGTGGCCAGGGGCCCACACCCCTAGGTGGCGCTGCCAGGGGACACGTGCACCCCATGGTGTGGCCACCCTGTGGCCCCCCTCTGGGGCTCTTCGGGGCTTCTGGAAGCTTCCGAGACTTTTAGGACTTCTGGCTTTCGAATTTTCCAATTCTGAGAATATTTCCAGAACAACTTTTCTGAAACTAAAAAAAGCAGCAAACAGGGAACTGGCTCTGTGGCATCTTGTTAATATGTTAGTCCCGGAAAACATAAGAAAACGTAGGAAAACATACGGAAAACATGTAGCAATTGGCATAATATCAACATGGAACATCAGAAATTATAGATACGTTGGAGACGTATCAAGCATCCCCAAGCTTAGCTCCTACTCGTCCTCGAGTAGGTAAGCGCTAAAAAAAATTCTGAGGTGACATGCTACCACACAATCTTGATCATAATATGTAAAGTAGAGCATGTAAACTAGGAGAAAATGAACTAAAGCTGTGATCTATTTTTTATATCAACATGTAATGCATAAACAAAGAAGAAAGAAGTAAAACTTTTAATGAACCAATACTAAAAGACTATCAACCGTGCAAAGTTTATTAGAGATGATTTAAGCTTTCAAGAACAACAATATCATGCACGTCAAACGATCTTCACAACCCTTGTTAGGATCAAGTCAAGTTTTCCACACGATGCAATGCTTGAATCTTAAACTATTTGCGCACTAAAAACAAGCAAGTGTTCTGTGTTGGTCCCTGGCACCGGGATGTTATGGCTAAGAGAACATTATGGGGGGTTTGGAAGGTCAATGGAAGAAAGGCTCACAAAGCTGAAAGTGGTCATTAGACAAGAGAAAGTCTTACAACCGAAGCTATGCAAGGAGTAGGGATTGCCACACAACAGATGCACACAGAGCTATAAGTGTATGAAAGCTCTCCAATGGAACTAGTGGGGGTGCATCAAACTTGCTTGCTCATGAAGACCTAGAGCTCATTTGAGGAGGCTCATCATTGGAATATACAAGCCAAGTTCTATAATGCAAAGTTCCCCACATAGTTATGAATGATAATAATATGAAAACTCTCTCCAAACTGAAGTATTAGTGCTAAACATGAAGCACAAGTGTGGTATATAAAGGATAGTGATGGCCCTTTTTTTTGGGCTTTTTGATTTTTTTATATCCTCACCGGTAGGGGCGACATCCTATATTACAATGAATCATCACTTTTTAGTACTCATAACTCATAAAGAAATATCTCTGATGTCTCTAACTGCATGCTCCTTCTAGTGTTGCAGTATGCATAAATAACCATGAAGCTCATCATCAAGTAACATAATGGAGGTGGATGTTATGCAGCAATATATCTCGGAATGGCTATGGAAATGCCATGATAGGTAGGTATGGTGGCTGTTTTGAGGAATAATATATGGGCTTATGTGTAGGAGAACAAAGTCCTCCCACGGGATTTGGATGCACTGGCGGAGTTTGCACCAACTCTCAATGTGAGAAAGGGCAATGCACAGTACCGAAGAAGCTAGCAAATATGGATGGTGGAAGTGCCAGGAAACCGCGACATAGAACTCACAAGTTAAAAGATTACAGCAAGCAAATCATCCTACAAGGCAAAGTGCAAATAACTCCAAGAGGGTCCGTGGCAGTGACAAGTCACTGTTAGCTACCCCGACCGTAGCGCGTAACAAAAGGCCGATCGGAAATGTACCACTCGTAGCAATCATATACCATTGTTTCTATCAGATGGTAATATAAGTGTGGCACAGTTTCAAGTTTCTTAGACCAACCATTAAAATTTATACTTACTAGTCCTTCCTGTTTATCCATTAAGAAAATTAATATCTCAAAACAACATCAATGATTCAAGTGAAGCAGTTTAGTGATCTACAAGACCATGCGAATTTTTCCACTATACCAACTACCACATAAGCATTTCTATTTCCAAGAAAACACACATATGAGAACCACCTAACTACAAAAGCTATCATCTTTGAACAAGAGATGCATGAAAACAAAGGCTAAACACAATACTAGCAAAAAGTGAACCCTCACAGAACAATAAGAATGAAAACTAGAGTGTTCTAAGCAATGAAAACGGAGCGTGTCTCTCTCCCACACAAGTATGATAAAATCCAACCATTTATTACAGCAAAGAAAACCAAACAAACTGAAAACAAAAATAAAATACGCTCCAAGTAAAGCACATAAGATACGACCGAATAAAAATATAGTTTCACTAGAAGTGACCTGATAATTTGTTGATGAAGACGGGGGTGCCTTGGGCATCCCCAAGCTTAGACGCTTGAGTATTCTTGGAATTTGCTTGGATGTACCTCCGGGGCATCCCCAAGATTAGTATTTTCACTCTTCTTGATCACATCATATCATCCTCTTCTCTGTACCCTTGAAAACTTTGTTCACATCAAAATTCTCACAATCTTCATTAGCAACGTTAGTGCAATTGAAATAATAGATTCACATGGTTCATTTTCAACACAAGTATAATAGTTAAAAACACATTAGCTACTGTCACAAATTTTTTCAAAACTCTTTTTTTCAAAAGAACACCAAAAGAAAGAGATTAAGATGCAAATGCGATAAATGGCAGAAATCTGTCAAAACAGAACAACAGGTAAAAATCGATTTTTTCAAATCTTATGTTGCTAAAATCAAAAGGTGGTCTTCTAAGAAAAGTTGCGTATATAACTCAGGATTAAGCACAAAAAAATCTCAGGTCATTTTGAATTTTCTGTGATTTTTAACGGAATTAACAGTGGACAGCAGAAATCTGTTTCCTGCGCAGAAATCTGAAATATAGCCTCAACTTTCCACTAGAGCCTTTACTTGCCTCAACAAAAACTCAAAATAAAAGATATAGAGGGGTTTCTAAGTAAATAGAGAACACCCAGGTGCAAATCACACAAAATAAAACGAAGGAAAACAGGTTGAAAACGGATAAATAAAACGGGTTGTCTGCCGGTAGCGCTTTTCTTTAAACCCTTTCAGCTAGGCACAATGATTTTTAAAAGATGCTCACATAAGAATAAGAGTTGAAGAAAAATAAGAGAGCATCAAGAAGAAAATATATAAAACATTTAAGTCTAACCCACTTCCTATGAAAAATAATCTTGTAGGAAAACAAGTCATGAAAGCACAAAGTGACTAGCATAAGAAGACAAAATAAGTGCAACATAAAAAAATTCAACATAAAGAGGGGAAACTTCATATTGTTTTTTTTTACACTGAAACTTCATATGGTTGAGATGCATAAAACCATGTTTCCCTCTATAATAATAACTTTCAGTAGAACCATGAATAAAATTAACAATATAGCTATCACATAAAACATTCTTATCATGAGCCACATGCATAAAAGAATTAATACTCTCCACTTAAGCATAGTCATTCTCATTAGTAATAGTGGGAGCAAAATTAAAAAATTATCTATCATTATTATTCCCATCACCATAATTATTAAATATAGGAGGCATATTGTAATCATAATTAATTTTTTCCTCAATAGTCGACGGACTGAAAATATCATATTCATCGTTGTAAACAGGTGGAAATAGAATACCACAATCATTATAATAATCATATATTGGAGGCAAGGTATCATCAAAGAAAATTTCCTCCTCAAAACTCGGGGGACTAAAAATATCATAATCATCAAAACTAGCTTCCCCAATCTTAGAATTTTCCATAGCATTAGCAATAATGGTGTTTAAAGAGTTCATACTAATGACATTCCCACTAGCATGCAAATAAAGTACCATAGGTTTTTTAATTTTCTCTTCAAACACTTCATGTCCTAACTCAAGATAAATATTATAAAGCTCTCTCATATTTTTGTTGTTTTCCATTTAAGCATAAAGATAAAAAAAGTAACAAGTAAAAATAAGCCTAACTAGTGAAAACAAGAAACAAAAAGATATAATTGCAGAATCTAAAGGAAATAACTTCGAGCAATCACACCCGAGGATGTGAGAACCTTTTACCTTACCTCCCCGGCAACGGCGCCAGAAAAGAGCTTGATGTCTACGCACACTTCTATTCTTGTAGACAGTGTTGGGCCTCCAAGTGCAGAGGTTTATAGAACAACAACAAGTTTTCCTTAAGTGGATTACCCAAGGTTTATCGAACTCAGGGAGGTAGTGGTCAAAGATATCCCTCTCAAGCAACCCTGCAATTAAGATACGAGAAGTCTTTTGTGTCCCCAACACACCCAATATACTTGTCAGGTATATAGGTGCACTAGTTTGGCGAAGAGAGAGTAAAATGCAAGTAATATGGATGATTATAAGTGATAATAACAATCTGAAATAAATATGGCAGCAACCAAACATGTAGCAGAACAGGCGGAAAACGGTGTTTCAATGCTTGGAAATAAGCCTAGGGATCCTACTTTCACTAGTGGACACTCTCAACAATGCTCACATAATTGAATGCATAAATATCATCTCTTCACTTTGCTACTCCGAACCACTCTCCGGTCGAATAACGAACACTAATCATTGCGTAGGGCTTAAACAACACTCCTCAAGTTATATTCCCTCTCTAGGGCACCCCAATGTCACTACGAGCGCCATAGTTTAGTAAACAAACGCCAACAATTTCATAGGTTCACCTTCCAACACAAGATATAAATATCATGCTAAACCACACGGAGCACACACTGTCACCTTTACCCCGTGATGAAAGTGTTTACGGAGACAACAAAATCACTTGAGTAGCATAACAGATGAAGATCAATCTACATATTCAACTAGATTACAAAGCTCATGATCACATAAAGATCACACCATGGGAGAGAGAGATGAACCACATAGCTACCGGTAGAGCCCTCAGCCCCGGGGGAGAACTACTCCCTCCTCATCATAGGAGACAGGAACAACGATGGAGATGGCGGTGGAGTCGATGGAAATGGCTTCCGGGGGCACTTCCTCATCCCGGCAGGGTGCCAGAACAGAGATCTATCCCCCGAAACTTGTCGGCAGCGGCGGCAGAGCTGATGTATTTTGTGGAAAAGGTCGATTCCCCTAGGGTTTATGCCTCGGGGAGTATATATGGGAGAAAGGGCGATACCAGGAGGTGGCCAGGGGGCCCATACGCCTAGGTGGCGCGGCTAGGGGGGACCCGCGCCACTCCATGGTGTGGCCACCCTTTGCCCCCCTCCGGGGCTCTTCAGGACTTCTGGAAGCTTCCGGGAATTTTAGGACTTCTGGCTTTTGATTTTTCCAATTCCGAGAATATTTCCAGAACAAATTTTCTGAAACTAAAAACAGAAGAAAACAGGGAACTGGCTCTGTGGCATCTTGTTAATAGGTTAGTCCCGGAAAGCATAAGAAAACGTAGGAAAACATACATAAAACATGTAGCAATTGGCATAATATCAACATGGAACATCAAAAATTATAGATACGCTGGAGACGTATCAAGGCTTCGTGAATATGTCTGCAAGATTATCCTTGTTTGGGACATATGCTAGCTCAATATCACATCTTTCCACATGATCCTGGATGAAATGATGACAAATATCAATATGCTTCGTCTTTGTGTGTTGAACAGGGTTATATGCAATCTTTATGGCACTCTCATTGTCATACAAGAGTGGCACCTTCTCCAAGTGAACATCATTCTCTTTGAGAGTTTTCCGCATCGATAGAAATTGGGTGCAAGCACTATCGGCCGCCACATACTTGGCTTTGGAGGTGGAGAGGGATATACAATTTTGCTTCTTAGAAGACCAACTCACCAAAGACCTACCAAGGAATTGACATGCCCAGGAAGTTGATTTCCTATCATCTTGATCACGGGACCAATCCGAGTCTGTGTACCCCTTGAGAGAAAATTGTACCACCTTTGGGTACCACAACCAAACCTTGAGGTATGAACCAAATACCGAAAGATCCTGTGGACCACCATCAAATGGCTTTCCTTAGGAGCCACTTGATACCTTGCACACACTCCTACACTCAACACAATATCAGGACTAGATGCACAAAGGTAAAGCAAAGAACCAATCATAGAACGATACAACTTTTGGTCCACATCTTTACCATCCGGATTGCGCTTGAGATGTCATTTGACTTGCATAGAAGAGACCTTCTGTTTTGCACCTTGGAAACTAAACCTTTTGAGCATCTCTTGGGTATGCTTGGCTTGAGAAATGAAAGTCTCACGAGCCAATTGCTTGATCTTAAAGCCAAGGAAGAATTTAAGCTCTCCCATCATAGACATCTCAAACCTGTTAGTCATAAGCTTTGAGAACTCATTATTCAAGGCTTGATTAGTCGAGCCAAAGATAATATCATCCATGTAGAGTTGGCATATGAAAAGCTCTCCCTTTAGCCTCTTTGTGAAAAGGGTGGGACCGATTTGCCCCACTTCAAAGCCACGGTCTTGCAACAACTCTCTAACATGCTCATAACACACACGTGGAGCTTGTTTAAGTCCATAGAGTTCCTTATAGAGATTGTAGACATGGTTAGGGAAGTTTGGGTTCTCAAAACCAGGAGGTTGCTTAACATATACCTCATCTTTCAATGGACCGTTTAGGAAAGCACTTTTGACATCCATTTGTTGCAATTTAAAGTTATGTGAATATACATAGGCAAGGAAGATACAGACGGACTCAAGGCAAACCACATGAGCATACATTTCATCAAAGTAAATGCCTTCCACTTGAGTGTAGCCTTGAGCCACCAATCTTACATTGTTCCTCATAACAATACCATGCTCATATTGCTTGTCCTTTAATATCCACTTAGTGCCAATAACATTGTGGCAATCTTTAGGATTCCCAACTAGCTTCCAAACTTTATTGCTCTCAAATTTATTGAGCTCATCATGCATAGCTTCCAACCAATCTGAATCTTCAAGATCCTCAAATACTTTCTTTGGTTCCACCATGAACATGTGAGCTTGATTTTCACTAAAGCTTGCCAATTGTTCTCTTGTGGATCTTCTTTCTTGAACATCACTCAACACCTTATTGTCATATACATCAATACGCTTCAAGGCTCTTCTAATCCTACTAGCACGACGGGCTTCGATCTCCTCATTATTGCAAGGAAGAATCCCTTGATCATTTGGGTCCCCGTCTTGACCGGAATGTTGGCCTTGATCATCATCATCATCACCATCATGACTTGCTTCAACTTGAGATGAAAAAGGTTGATCTTGTCCTTGACCTTGGCTAGCTTGAATGATAGGAGTGGTTTGTTCTTGCATAGTAATTTGTTCAACAATGGGAGTACACTGAACTTGTTCTTGGGTTGGTGCATCACTTGCTCCCTTGGCTTGATCTTCCAAGGTAGATGAGGGCTCCACTTGAGTAGAGCATAGTTCCTCTCGAGTTGCCACAATGTGTACCTCAATGGGGCGAAAAAATCCCACGGGCATTCTTCCTATGGCTTCTTGAGGTATTTCAACATCTACATCGGAAACACAAAATTGCCCAACTTGGGAGCCATCATTTTCTTCGAACACCACTCTACTAGACATAATGAAAATTCGTGAGGCCTTGTCAAAGACTATAAGTGTGGGATTCGGTACCATAACCAACAAATGTACCCCCAATAGTTTCATCTTGTAATTTAAACAAATGAACACCTTTTATCAAATAGAAACACTTACAACCGAAGACACGAAAGTAGGAGATATTGGGTATGTTGCCGGTGAGAATCTCATATGGAGTCTTCATTAATCCCTTGCGAATGTAGATCCGGTTTGATGAATGAAAATGGTGGAGATGACTTCGACTCAAAGATATTGGGGAGAGTTAAACTCCGCCAACATGGTCCTAGCCATATCCAATAAAGTCCGGTTCTTCCTCTCGGCTACACCATTATGTTGAGGGGTATATGCAGCGGGATATTGATGCCGAATACCCTCTTCACTTAGGAACTCATTAAGGGTGTAGTTCTTGAACTCGGAGACATTATCACTCCGAATAGCATGATAGGAAGATTGATGTTGCACTTGGTTGGAGAAGTCGATGACGGTTTGTTGGGTCTCACTCTTCAACTTGAAGAAATATACCCATGTGTATCTTGAATAGTCATTAACTATCACCAAGCAATACTTCTTGCCCCCAAGACTTGCCTCGGGCACGACACCAAAGAGATAAACGTGGAGAAGCTCCAAGATCCTCTTTGATGAGATAAGTGTCTTGCTTGGATGTGAAAAATCATACATCTTGCCTTCAACACAAGACCTACACACACGATGTTTAGAAAAGGAAACATTTCTTTTAGTCCAAGGATGTGACCACCCTTGTGAAGACTTTGCAAAGTTCTCATGCTGACATGGTATAAGCGGCGATGCCACAACCACCCCACGTCGGCCTTACCGAAGAGACACATCGTTTGAGTGTTGGTTGACTCTGAAAATTCTACCACATACAACTCATTTTCGACATTCCCAACGTAAACAACATCGAGAGACTTGCTCCACATGATGATCACCTTGTTAGGATCAAAGAAGACGAAAAAACCCATCTTCCCTAAAGCACGAACCAAAATCAAATTGAAACCAAGGGATTCGAAAAGCATGACATTTTCAAGGGTGATATTAGGAGCAACAACCACCTTGCCAAACCCCGTTACCTTAGACTTGGACTTATCTGCATAAGTGACGGCTTCTTGATTTATATTAGGTTTGAACTCCGTCATAATTTCTTTTCTTATGGTCATATGACTTGTACACCCACTATCAAGCATCCATTTTGCACCACCAGAAGCATACTCCTACAAGGAATATGCACTTGAGTTAGGACCCTAGGAGGGTCCTCTTTTGTTAGCAACAAGGACCTTTGGAACCCAAATGGAGTAATCAATGAAACCCTAAATAGGACCAACATATTTAGCTTGCACAACACCATAATAATCAACAAACAAGAGATAGTGTGGATTGTTAGTTCCCGCGGAGTTGCTACGAGTAGTGTCGTCTGATGCCTTGGGGGTGTGTTGTTCGGTAGGTTACTCCAAGCGCGGAGTCTGATGTAGAACAGTGGCAAGCTTTACCTTGAAATTAACCATGGTTATCGAATCCAAGAGGACATGGAAGTTCTTCAGATGGTTGTCAGCGGCGCAACTGACGTGGAACCTGCACACACACAAACACACTACTTTGCCCCCAAGGAAACAGAGAGGTTGTCAATATCTCTGGTCTTGCTGAAAATAAAGGAATTAAACGTATGGTGGTGAAAACAGTGATGATTGTAGGAAACAGTAGAGAACAATATGATTGCAGTACGTAGTTTAATAGTATAAGAAAAATGGACTGGGATCCACAATTCACTAGAGGTGTCTCTCCATAAATATTTCTAGCATCTTGAGTAAACAAATTACAGCTAGCTGGGCAATTGACAAATAATGAGGGCATGACCATGCAATATATGACAAGATGTTCACTATGAGATTTAACAGGTCATTACAACAAAGTACATAGAATTGCTATCCAGCACATCTATGCCTAAATAATCCACCTTCGGGTCAGCATCCGCATCACTTCCAGTATTAAGTTGCAAACAACAAATTATTGCATGAAGTATTGTGTGTAATGTAAACAATGCAAAAGATACGTAGACTAATCATCATTATTTTATCCCTAGTGGCAATAGCACATCCACAACCGTGCATGTTTCAGTCACTTGAACGCTGATTTCTGGAGGCATGAACCCACTAACGAGCATAAATACTCCCTCTTGGAGTCACAAGCATCTACCTGTCCAAAGCATCTACTAGCAACGGATAGCATGTAAGATATAAGAAACATAGACATATGGATAAATAAACAATTTGCTCATAGTATGAATATTCATCGGATCCAGCAAACACAACATGTAGCATTACATAATGATGATCTTGATCATGTAGGGAAGCTCACAAGATCTAAACATGATAGCACAAAGTGGATATACTAATGATACGTCATAAACGTATCCTTAATTTCTGATGTTCCATGTTGTTTTCATGCCATATTCTACATGTTTTCCTTCACTTTATGTCATTTTTATCGATTTCCAGGAACTAACCTAATGACAAGATGCCACAGAGCCAGTTCATGTTTTCAGCTGTTTTTAGTTTCAGAAAAGTTGTTACGGAAATATTCTCGGAATTGGAAAATTCGAAGTCCCGGAAGTCTTAGAATTCTCGAAGGTTCCACGGAGTCCCGAAGAGGCCCGAAGGGGGGCCACACCATAGGACGGCAGGCCCCCTGGCCGCACCTGGGGGTGGTGTGAAGTGACCCAACACACCACTGCATGTGTAGTGCGAAGTCGATGACATAATACTCAGAAAAGGACTTATCCGTGAATATGACATCCCTAAGAGTAGTACAACAGAAACATAGCAGGTCCAGGCAAAACTATAGGATACAAACTTCATTACAAAATCTTGAGAATCTCTTTGATGAATCAAGAAGATCTCATACAAATGAACATCAAAATAAGCAATGCAAAGATCCAAGCTGGAGAAGAACTCTAGCTCAGAACTAAATCCACTACGGCTGATGCCAGCCCTAATCTATGGCTTGATACAACTAAGTCTAATAATGGACTCCACCTACACCTTGACATCTTCTCCTCCATCAGTGTTGTTGATGATGATGCTTCACGATGATGACTTCCCGCAGGCTTCAACTCTAAGCAGGGGGTCAAACGGGAACGAATGAGTAACGAGCGTTACTCAGCAAGTTCAAGATATATAGAGGTAGTTTGATGCACTAACTACAGCTTCAGACTAGAAAGAGTCATAAGCTAATGCAAGGTTTTGTAAAACTTTCTTTAAGAGATTGCTTTTACTTCTGAAAACTATGCCCGCCAGACCATCACAGGAGCTAGAACTTCATGGAATTGCCTTTCCTGTAGCGTTCGCAGTTCCTTCCCGGAACAGGGGGTAACATGTCACATCCTTTTACACTCTGCAGAGGTGCGTTACTTTACCCATGGACGACCAAGACCATGTTGCACAACCAGGCTCGAGATCCTGTCCACTCCCACTCAGGTGTGGGGCCCGGTTGTTGGTCCAAGCCAAACCGTGTTTCTCCGCACAACGCATGCCCACCCATTTCTGCCAGCAGGTTGAACGCCTAATTCCACCCCTCACGATGGATATCTACGCGCCCCTGGCAGACCATCATAGACCCGCAGAATCCGTGGGAATTAAGGGATCCCACCCATGTGCATGTAGTCTCGCAAGACCTACATCGTACGTCTCTGGCAGCCCGTTGACATGCGAACGAGAAAAGATCACAGCTGACTTACTCCCCCATAGAATACCCATGGTGAACGCGGTATTTACGGTGCACCGAGTTCTGACAGCAGTTGTGGTTAATTCCTAGGTAATACTTTCCCGTGCAGATGGAACCTTCCTTAGACCTATTCATCTTACCATGGTTCCATCCGCCCACCAAACAGAACACTACCACTAGGGTAGTCATTCAATTAGTCATATTATTATAAAAATAGGATCATGCATTCTTTTGAGAGTAGGTGATAATACGATAGAGTTTTTGCAATTAGTTTCTTATGAAGTACTGCAAAAGATATGAGCAAGTGATGAACTTGCCTGAGATTGAAATAACCATAATAATCAATGTCTTTGGGTTTGAGGGTCGCGTAGACAATTCCCAACATCTGAGAGATAGCAAAGTAGTCCCGGCAAGGACTACAGCAAACATCGGCAAGATGATAATGCATAGTAATGAGATGCATCGTGAAATACCCTGGAAAACACCCCAACTTACAAGTGTAAGCCACGTTTGATACGGTATCGTAATCACACAAATTTTAGGTGAATGGTTTCATTACTTGTGGTGATGTGGTTATTAGTTCTTTTAGACTTACATGTGTTTCACTTTTACTTAGCAAACAATTGTTATCATGTTTAGGTAGAAGTGTTTATTACTTGATTAGATAACAACAACAGCACATGGAAAACAACTATTAAAAAGATAACAGACATATTTTATTTTATATTTTAAAGTGTAGAGCTTATGTCAAAGGTTGAATGGAAAATGAGTAACTAATACAACCAATTCTATCATCACATAACTTGCTATTGCCATGTGATGATAGGTTTAGTAGATGTGAAAACATGAGGGTTTTATTAATAAGGAAAATAATTTGTGGTAGCTATTTCTTGTCATAATGAAATATAATAGAGTTTCAGTAGATATTTAGAAACAAGTTTATAAGCTCCCCAAAATGTTTTTTGTTTGATATATTTGAGTTGAGAATGTTTTTCTCTTTAATTTGATATATCATTTGAAGGTTTCTGAAAAGATTTGAATAAATTATTAATTTATTGATTTTAAATGAATTAAATGATTAGGCAAAATATTGCACACATGAAAACATGATCAAATGACTTTGGAAACATCATAGATGAGTTGCATTTTTCATTTGGAGCATTTTGGTATAAAACTTGTATTTTTCTGATTTTATGAATTATTTATTATTTTTCTCTATTTTTTAATGATATAATTTATTAAAAAATATTTAATTTTAAATTTTATTAAACATTTTTTAAAAGTTGATAAACATTTATATTATATTTTTCTAAAAATTTTGGTATATTTTTCCTAATTTTCTGATGTATAAAACAATAGATATTCAATTATCAAAATTGAATCAATTGATAATTTAAAATGACAAGTGGGGCCTACATGTGAGGGATTTTTTTCTTTTTCTTTTTATTTTTACATTGGGAAATTGATTTAACTGACCGCAGGCCCCACAGTGGCGTCAGCATGACGTCACCGTGACGCCAGCGCAGATCAGATCGACTCTACCGTGATGCAATCCGTCAATCCCTCGATCGATCCACGAGCTCGTTGCTCCTGTCGGACAAAGGAGGTGACGGGGAGCATTTTGGTAGCGGCGCCGCCGGTTATTGACCACCGGAGGGGCTCCGGCGAGCACATCCCGCGGCGGCGGTCACCGGTGTCCGACGATGGTAATGGAAACGAGCATCCCCGGCTTAACGGAATACATGACGATGATCATGAGCTCACCGGGAGTTTAAGGATGCGGTCGAGGCGGCTCGGAGAGGTCTTAATCGACGGTGATGTCGAATTTCGGCCGGCGGCCGGAGTTGAAGAAGATGGTCCGATTCGCTCAGCTCCTAGCGTCCCGGGTCACGTGCGTGCTTGAGGAGGGGTACGGGACGACCGCGAATCCAGTGCTGGTCCTGGAGAGGCCTCCCGTGGCCGCACGCAGCGACGGTGAGCGGCGGCGGTGCGGCTAGGGTTTCGGTTCCTTTTTCCCTCTCCTGGAAGAAAACGGAGAGGAAGGAGGGAATAGAGAGAGGAGTGAGAGATAGCTCGATGCAGATGCTCCCTGGGTTCTTATCCTCGCGGAATGGCGGCGGCAGGAGGTGGCAGCGACGAGGAGAGCTGCACGAGGAAGAAGAAAGGAAAAGATTTCACGAAATTTCGATAACCCCCTACAAGTTCTGGAATTTGCAAACATGTCCTTTTGTCTTAAAAACTGGGAAAAAACCTTTGTTTTCAGGGCCAAATTGTAAACCTAAAAATTATTAAAAAATATATTTGGAAAGCTCATCAAATTTGCAACCTCACCATGTTTTGTTTTGGTGAATTTGAAGAATATATGTATTTTTTATTTAAGGTGCTAGATTAAGTGATTTTATTGTTTTCACTCCATTTAATTTATTAAATGTCTAAAAATTCATTTTAGGCATGAATATTATATTCACACACCACACATATGGTTCACCAAGTGGTATGTTATAAATGGACCATATTGGACACAATCTCTTATAGAAAGTAATTTGGTATCACTACTAGGTAATGTTTGTATACACTGTAATGAAAATCATCAATAGGGAATTTTATTCCATATCAAACCAAATGATTTTAATTGGTGAAGTGCTTGTTTTGTTTTATGATACCATGTCATCTTTTATAACTGAAACTCTTAGCAATATTTGGCTGACATTTTAGTTAGATGTGTGTAAGGAGGGTTGCTGTTTTTAGTACTTGATTGAATGGAAAATTTGAGTGGCTTTGAAATCTTATTTGTTTGTTTTCCACCATCTTCCAAGTGTGGAAATTAACTCATGTTGTTTTAGAGCATGCAATCACTTACAAGTTGGTGTATGGATGTATTCTTGTTATTAACCATTTGTTTTATGGATGAGAAGGATATGAAAAACAAGGTATTAAGCTTGTTACCATTAACCTCCACATATCCCAGGCATGTGGATGCAATGGCTTGTTATCATTTCATTCTTGACACTTGATTCCATTATACATATATTAGGAGTTCCCTCTCTCTCATGAGCTTGACAGAGGTTATAGTTTCTCTAATATTTTCTTATAATTCCCTGCTGAGGCAGTGTTGCTTCTTGTGGTCTTCTGTTGCTTGTTGTTCTTCTCTTTAATTGCCACTAATCTTCTATTATCACCTTTTTCCATTACATGTAAGCTCATCTCTTGGGCTCCAACTTCAACTAGCTCACCCTTGTGGTGAAAACAACCAGTTGTTCCAAGCAAAGATTTTACTTAGAGGATTATGAAAGAATGTAGGTTTATGTTAAGACATCAAGTTACCATATGCATATAAGAAGAATTTGTTAACAAGTGGACCAGACTTGCCTCCAAATTACTAATCATATACAATAGGCTGAGATGTACTAGGTTATTCAACCCTCTGTTTGTTTGTGTATGACACTCAATTATTTGAGTATACAAAAGTGATCTGTTAACAAGGTAGCTAGTCTTGTTATCAAACTACTTCTATATAGCACTAACATTGGAGTATCACACTCTTTCAAGAGAGTTAATAAGATCATATCAAGATATGAGAGTTTCCAAGTACTCTTATAGAAGGTTAGAGTAGCACTTCAAGCACACTCTAAATAATCTTCTTGGAGATCTACCTGTGGTAGTTTCTCCTGTCCTGTGGTTTGCTTCTCTTGCAGAATGACTTAGAGAAGGTTGGGAAACAAGATATAATGGTCTTGCCAAAATAAGAAGATCTAGATTAAGAGTTAATTCATGATTTTAATATCCTTCCATATACTTCTTATTTTATTTCCCAAAAGATATGTACTTGTCTCATACATGATTAGTTTTACTTAGCATTCAATCCAATTCCTCTAATAGAGGTTATATCTAGTTGTTATCTTAACTTGTATCCAGAGATACTAAAGTTGTAGAATTGTTGGATTTGAGTAGAGGTGTGAAATGCTTATGGAATGATGACTTAATATTAAGTGGATCAAATGGTTCATAGAGGTGTTTGAGATTTCATATGTTCCCTTGTATAAGATGATTGAAGCAATGGGCATGTGAAAGTTATTGAGGTTTAATGACTTATGTCATGGTTGTTATTTGTTCTCCCAGGTGTAATGATCTGCTTTATATCCCATCACTTTATTAGCTTTGTCATTCATAATGCAGCTATAGAGATTTGAGAATATCATAGGCAATGATCAAGGTTTATCAGTAGTTCATGAAGATTTATTTCTTCTTTTTGATACTTCTTTTATGATTGATGAGATATGTACATATTTTATAAATATGTTAATACACTTATTATATCATTTTCCACCTGTGGGTTTTGAGTTAACACTTGTTTGTATCAATAGTGTTCTATTGATTCTTTGCTATTTACTTGCTGATAGTTCACCTGATAGTTATGAGATGATTTAGAGAGATGTTGTGGAAATGAATTGATAACTTAGGGAGTTGTTGTTTTATGGGAGATAACATATATGTTGATGAGATGGTGAAGTTGTGCATTATGATCTTGTGGAAGTGTGATCATCACTTGTGTGATTTGGGTACTCACCCCTGTTTGGGTTGTAGATACCTAATTAATTATCCCAAGTCACTTAAAGACTTGTGGTTAAGGTTGTTGAGAGTTTGTGTTGGTCAAAACCATTATGGTTTGTGTAATCAGATGGTTTGGTTTATAGAGATACTATGTTATAAAGATCACTCCAAATGTACTCTTGACTAGATGAACTAGACCTAT
The DNA here is from genome assembly GCA_028641055.1 of Alopecurus myosuroides. Classification (NCBI taxonomy): domain Eukaryota; kingdom Viridiplantae; phylum Streptophyta; class Magnoliopsida; order Poales; family Poaceae; genus Alopecurus; species Alopecurus myosuroides. The sequence continues at coordinate 168,709,552 of CM054058.1, forward strand.
TTCATCTTGTCAAGTGAAACATTGGTCACTTTGGTTTATCTAAAATTTCGTGCCAAAATTTCCCGTACTTTTAGATGCATGCTTTGCAAATGCACATATTAAATTTAGATCCTTATAACTTCCCAAACACTGGGATGTTACATGGTGTGGGCCCCTGGGGCGCCCACCGCCATCGCCCTTTCGCCAATATATTCTCCCCAATGAACGCGTGTTTCACGTGCATCAAGCTAAATTTCTAGCGCCGTTGCCAGGGAGGAAGAGAATTTCTGTAAGGGGAGTCTCTCACCTCCAATCTCTTTACTTTGTTTTTGTTTTGCTTAGTTTATTTTATTTTGTATTGTTTGCTTCTTTTTATCAAAAACACAAAAAATAGTTCCTATTCTAGTTGTTGTTTTTTATATTAGTCTTGCTAAAATGTGTGTTCCTGAAGTTGAGGTTCGTTCTTTTAAACAACAAGGGGGAGAAAGTTTGAAAGATGCTTGGTATAGAATAAGTGATGCTCATCATAGCTGCACTAAGAAATATTCCACTTTAATCCTTCTTAGGAATTTTTATGTTGGCAGTACTAGCTGGTATAGGTATGTTCTAGACACTCTTACAGACGGTAATTATCTGGGAACGCCTGCTTTGGAAGCCTGTAATTTGATTGAAATTTTAGTTGGAATGCCACCTACTAAGGTTGTTAAAACTGAGATCACTTTGGATGATGTTATTAAAAAGCTAAACTCTATGGAGAGAAATTTGCCAAATTTCCTTGACAATGCTAGCAAAGTTAATGGATCAATAGTAAGTATCAACAAGAGAATTACTGTTTTAGAAGCTAGCACTATCCATGGTAGTCAAAATATGAGGATTGGTAAATTAAGGAGGCTATGGAAACTTTAAGCTCAACGTTCTATTCTCTTAAGTTTAAGAGGGAGAAACCTTCTATGGGAAAGGAGAAAAAATTCATGTATGTCCCCTAGGTGCCTAAACCAAAATCCCCAAATGTGTTTAAAATTAATACAACTTTTAGTGAAACTAAAAGTGATTTGCATGTTGAATCATATTCAGGGGTACCTAAAGTACCAATTGCTAAAAGTGGTGTTTTGGAGGAAATTATTGATTTGTATGCTTCTTCACTTGAAAACACGTGATTCCATTTTTCTAGGCCCAGCTTAAAGGCGTTAAAAAAGCACTTCTTGGGAGATAACCCATGGTTTTATTTTTTCTTTGTTTTTCTCTGTTTTCTTTGAGTCAAGGGGTTGTATACTTATGTAGAAACTCCTTTGTATCTTTATTTTCATGTATTAGTTGTGCGAAGTAAAGTTTCTAGCGAAAGTTGGAGTTGGTTTTGGATTTCCGCGCAGGAAACAGATTTCTGCTATCCACCGTAAAAAATCGTATAAATTCCAGAAAGATCAAAATGACCTAAAACTTTTTGTGCTTATTCCTCAGCTAATTCCTAGATTTTTTTTCTTTATGTTTTTTTTATATCAGAAACATAAGTGACCCGAAAAAATCGTATTTACAGACTATTCGGGTTTTGGCAGATTCTGCCATTTTTCTTGCATTTGCTCTTTTACGATGTCAAGTGGATTTTTTTGCTTCATGAAACATCAGTGGCTATATCTAATATTTAAAAGTATCAATAGAACTTGTGCCCATGCAGAACCCATGTTTTTTTATTGTTGCACTAACCCTCTAATGCGAATTACTTTGAGTGTGGTGTGAAGGAAATTTTCAAGGGTCAAGAGAAGAGGGTGATATAATGTGATCAAGAAGAGTGCAAGGTCAAAGATTGGGGATGCCCCCGTGGTTCATCCTAGATAATTCTAATAAGACTCATGCATTTAAGCTTGGGGATGCCCAAGACATACCCTTCTTCAATAATAATTTATTAGGTCACTTCTAGTGAAACTATATTTTTATTCGGTCACATCATATGAAATTTACTTGGAGCGTCTGTTTGTTTTTCTTTTGTTTTCCTTTGTTTTCTTTTGTTTTCATTGCTGCAATAATATAGTTGAAACCTAGCATTCTTTGTGTGGGAGAGATACACACTCCACTTTTTTGTTTCAATACTCGTTATGCTCGTATTCTTAGTTTTTCTTCTAGCTGCTGCAAAATTCCTGTTTAGCTCCTGTTTTTCCTGCATCTCTTTTTCAAAGCTGTTAGTTTTAGTAGAGTTGTGTTAGTAATCTCCCGTTTAATTTCTGTATCTATTGGAGATTTTTTTTATTATTATGAAATTCTTGGTGTTGGAAAGCAGCAATATAGTTTTCGTGCTTATAACGGTGCAAATAGAAGCTTGTATAGACTGTGGCTAGACTTTTTCATGTCATGCTATATGTTATTTTAATTCTAAAGCCTAGTAGTTATTTTGTAGCATGATTTGTCTCAAATAGCTGAGAGTGTTTAATGTGCCTTAGAAAGAATCATGAGTTGTTCTTGTCATATTGAAGCATAAATTTGTGGTGTTCTCCTTTGAATGTTTTATTTAGTTTACTTGGCGCATGTGATGGAGTGTAGACACACACTCGTCGGGAGACCCCCAAGCACAAGGTGTGAAGAGTGCAGCAGCAAGTTTTCCCTTAGAAAAGAAACCAAGGTTGAATCAACCAGTAGGAGGAAGAAGCACTTCTGAAGGTTGATGCAGCTGAGATGGCATGGCGCACTACCGGTTCAGCAGCAACGTGGAACCTACACAACACAATCAAATCACTTTGCCCCAACAATGTAGTGAGGTTGTCAATATCACCGGTTTTGCTGAACACAAAGAGGTTAAACGTATGGTGTGGAAAACAGTAGGAACAGTATGAAAGCAGTATGCAAGGAGAAGGTGTTTTATCAGTATGAGGAAAATGGACCGAGGTCCACAGTTCACTAGTGGTGTCTCTCCGTGAAAGTTAAATAACATGTGTGGTGAAAAAATTACAGCTGGGCAATTTCCAGAAATGAAGGTTGCACCGTAGTGCATATGCAAGACATAAAGATTACTATGTGTTTCATGCGGGCATTACAACAAAATACATAGACCGTCATCCAACTGCATCTATGTATAATAATCCACCCTCCGAATATCATCCGAACAAACGTTGGGTATTAGGTTGCTACCAACAGATTATCACAGTAAGCAAAGTGTGTAATGTAAACAATGTAAACTAGGTAAACACCGTTGTTTTCTCCCTAATGGCAACAACACATCCTCCATCCATCACGTTTTTGTCACTCGAGCACAGATGCAAAGGAGGCATGAACCCACTATCGAGCATAAATACTCCCTCTTGGAGTCACTAGCATCTACTAATAACGGAGAGCATGCAAGATCATAAATAACATATGCATGAAGATAACATGATAGATTGACAATCAGAAGACACATTCAACATTCATCAGATCCCAGCAAGCACAACATGTAGCATTACATAAAGATGATCTTGATCATGTTAGGAAACTCACAAGATCTAAACATGAGGTAAAAAGTGGAGAGAAAAACCATCTAGCTACTGCTATGGACCCGTAGTCCAGGGATGAACTACTCACGCATCACTTCGGAGGAGGGCATGGTGGTGTAGACCCCTCCGGTGATGAATTCCCCTCCCGGCAGGGTGCCGGGGAGAGCTCAAGAATCCTCCTGATCTCAGGATGACGATGACGGTGTCCTCGTGTGTTTTTCGGGACGAAGTGGTATATCTTTAGGGTTTACGTCTCGGGAGGTATAAATAGGCGAAAGGGCAAAGGCGGTGGAGGCCGGGGGGACCCTGTAACATCCTAGTGTTTGGGAAGTTATAAGGATCTAAATTTAATATGTGCATTTGCAAAGCATGCATCTATAAGTACAGGAAATTTTGGCATGAAAGTTTAAACGAATCAAAGTTACCAAAGTTTCACTTGACATGATGAAATAGGTCTAGTTCATCTAGTCAAGAGTACATTTGGAATGATCTTTATAACAAGTATCTTAAGAAACCAAATCATTTGGTTACACAAACCATAAATTGGATTTGACCACTATAAACTCTCAACAACCTTAACCACAAGCCTATAAGTAGCTTGGGATAATTCATTAGATATCTACAACCAAAGAGGGGTGAGTACCCAAATCACACAACTGAGAATCATACTTCCACCAATTATTAATACACAATTGAACCATATCATTGATAGAGGTGTTATGTCCTCTCAAACAATACCTCTTTAACTTATCAATCATTCATAAACACCTCTTATAAATTATCTCATAACTACTAAGTGCACTTTCACAATCAAATAACAAAGGTTCAATAGAACACAACAGATACAAACTAGTGATTTACTCAAACCCACAAGTGGGAAATGACATAATAATTGTATTAACATATTTATCGAATATGTACATATCTCATCAACCATAAAAGAAGTACCTAAAAGAAGAAATAAATCTTAGTAAGCTACTGTTAAACATTGAACATTACATATGATATCCCCAAACCTCTATATCTGCATTACAAATGACAAAGGTAATATAGTGATGAATATAAAGTAAAATCATGACACTAGAGAAAACAAATAACAACTAGGACATAAGTCATTAAAACTCAATAAGCTTTACATGCTCATTGTCTCATTCATCTTATATAAATGAGTATATGAGATCTCAACACATCAAAGAACCACTTGATCAACTTACTATCTTAAGTCATCATTCCACAAACACTTCACATTTCTATCCAAATTATCATTCAATAATAAAAGTATCTCTGAAGACAAGTAATGTATAACAACAAGTTATAACCTCTATCAGAGGAATTGAATTGATAATTAAGTAAACAAATCCTATATGATATAATTACATATCTTCTGGGAAATAAAATAAGAAGTATATGTAAGGATAACAAAAGCATGAACTAATTCTTAATCTAGATCTTGTTATGTTGTCAAGACCATTCTATCTTGTTTCACAATCTTCTCGGAAACATTCTGCAAGAGAAGCAACCCACAAGAAAGGAGGAACTACCACAAGAAGATCTACAGAAGGATTCTTTAGGATGTCTTAGAAGTGCTAACTCAATCTATCGTGAAGAATTTGGAAAATCATACACCACGATCAATTCTTATTAAACTATCTAGAAACAATGTGGTATTCTAATGTTGGTGTTATATAGAAGTAGTTTGGTAACAAGTTTGCAACCTTGTTAACAAATCACTTTTGTAGGCTCTAAAAATTGAGTGTCACATACAAATAAACATAAGGTTTGATAACCTTGTATCTCTCAGCCATTTGTATATGAAAAGTAATTTGAGGGCAAGCCTTGCAAACTTGTCAACAAATTCTTCTTATATGTATAGGGAAAATTGATGTTATAAAATACACCTACATTCTGTTATATATAAAACCATGATCCATAAAAGGAATAGAATAACAAGGAGAAAGTAATAAACCACATTATAACTTGAACCACACATACAAGCTATAAGTAAGGAAGAAACCATGATAAGGAAGAAAACAAGCAACATGTTGAAATCCAAGTGTTTGATGTTATATAAGAATAATTTGACTACAAGGTCAGATCAATCTTGTGAACAGAATATTCATGTAAGCATTAAAACAACTGAGTTTCAATAAGCTAATCTTCATCATAATTGAATACACCACAAGAATGAAATGGTTATAGAAACAAATGAATTCATTTCATCAGGAGTCACAGATTGTTACTGAGGTCCCTATATCCTACCATCTCTAGTGGTGAATTCCTTAAGTCAAGAGACCATCAAGGGATGATATTACTTGCTAAGGACCAAGGCAATGTCTGAAGACAAGTGGCAACTAGAGAGAAGAACATCAAGCAACAAAAGACCACAAGAAGCAACACTGCCTCAGTAAGGGATTATAAGTAATTATTAAGTGAAGCATTAGGTAGTCTTAGAAGATCTATAACTTCTATGCCTTGTGAAGCCCATCAGAAATGACGAACTCATAATAATATCTTTAATGGAAACAACTATCCAGTATGGGATAATAACAAGCCATTACATCCACATGTCTTGATATGTGGAGGTAGATGAAAACAAGCTTAGAACCTTGTTTTCCAAATCCTTTTCACATGTAAGACTTACATATGATAACAAAAACTCATCTATTTATAATCATGTAAGTGATTACATGTTTTAAAACAACATTATATATTATCCACAATTAGAACCTATGTGGAAAACAAGTAAATAAGATTCCAAAACCACACATGTTTTCCACTTGGTCAAGTACTAAAAACAACCAACATGACTTGCACTTACCTAAGTAAAATGTCAATCAAGATTGTGAAGAGTTTCAATTATGAAAATTACATAGTATTATAAAAATAAAACAAGTTCCTTCAACCATTATAATCATTTGGTGTGCCATGGAATAAAATTCCATATTAAATGATTTTCACAACAATGCATAGAATCAGTACCCAAGTAGTTTTACTAAACTACTTTCTACAAGGGATTATACCTAAAATTGTCCAATTATGATACACCACCTTGGTATCCACAAGTTTGGAATGTGTACTTTTATTAAATATGCATTGTCATAATTTTAAGGCCATTAAATAAATTAAAAGAAGAGAAAACAACAAAAACCACTTAATCTAGCACACTAAATAAAAAATACAAATATTCTTTAAATTCACCAAAACAAAATATGGTGAGATGTGAAATTTGATAAGGAATTCAAATATTTTTTTTATTAAATTTTCTGTTTACAAGAAGACCCTGAAAACAAGATTTTATTCTCAGTTTTTAGTAATAGAAGCACTTGTTTGCAAATTGTAGAAATTACAGGGGGTTATCGAAATTTCGCATATCCTTTTCTCTTTCTTCTTCCTCTGCCAGAAGGCAGAGGAGATCAATGCCGTGGCATGGCCGCTGCCACCTCCCAACCGCCGACTTCGGGCGTGGATAAGGATCAGGGAGACGTTCCCCTCGTGCTCACTCTTCTCCTCTCTCTCTCGCTCACTCTCTGCCTCTCTCTGTATCTCTAGAACCCAAAACCCTAGTTCCATGGCCGCCGGCCATTGTTATTGATTCCGGTCATCCCCAGGAGAAACTAAGACCACCATGATCTCTGCCTTGATGTCCTCTACCGCCTCGGTGACTCTCGTTTGTTGGGAAGCTCGTAAGAGGCCGAATCAGACCGTCTTCTTCACCTCCGGCCGACGGACGCCGCCGCCGATTCCGGTCGACTCCGGCAACCCCTGCTTCCTCGACTTCATCAACGCGCTCTGGGTGAGCTTATGAACCTAAGGGTGATCTCCGTTTTGATTTTGGGTCACGAAATCGGTGTTTCACCGAGCACCTACACCCGCCGCCGCGCCGGTGGTCGCCGGCGAGCCTCCGGCGACCATTTGGTCCAATCGCCACCACCCGTGAGATCCCTAAGCCACACTCGACATCTTGATACCAAGCAATCGAACTAATTCGGGGTAGAATCGCCGATTTGAGTTGAACTGTGAGGAATTCCTCTTCTCTGACGCGTTTATGACGTCATCATGACGTCGTGATCAAATTTTATTTTTTATTTTAATTTTGTTTTTATTTTGAATTAAAAATTGAATAAGACAGATGGGACCCACCTGTCATTTTAAAATTGGCAGAAAATCAAATAAAATTAATAAACCAATAACTTTAATTCTATTAATCAGAAAATATAACTAATATACCAAATTGATTAGAAAAATATAATCTAAATGATTATCAACTTTTTAAAAATATTTGATAAAGTTTAAAAATTTATATTTTCTTTAATTAAATTAAATCATTTAAAATTGAGAAAAATAAGAAATAATTCATAAATTTAGAAAAATACAAGTTATATACCAAAATGCTCCAAATGACAAATGCAACTCATCTATGATGTTTTCAAAGTCATTTGACCAAGTTTTTATGTGTGCAATATTTTTCCTAGCCATTTAATTCATTTAAAATTAATAAATTAATATCTTATTCAAATATCTTCAGAACACTTCAAATGAGATACCAAATTAAAGAGAAAAGCATTTCCAACTCAAATATGTCAAACATAAAACATTTTGTTTCACTTATAAACTCGTTACTAAACATATAATGGAATTCTATTATATTGCATTATGACAAGAAATAACTGCCAAAACATTATTTTCCTTACTAATAAAACCCTCATGTTTTCCCAACTACTAACCCTATCATCACTAGTCATTAGCAAGCATTGTGATGATAGAGTAGTTGTATTAGTTCATCATTATCAATTAAACTCTTTGTCATATGCTCTACACTTTTTGAATATAAAATAAAATATGACTGTTATCTTTTCAATAAGTGTTTTCCATGTGTCATTGTCTTATTACCTAACCAAGTAATAACCCCTTCTACCTAAACATGATAAAAATTGTTTGCCAAGTAAAAGTGAAACACATGTAACTCTAAAAGAAGTAATAACCTCATCACCTCAAGTAATTAAACAATTCACCTAAAACATGTGGGATTGAGTTATCGTATCAAATGTGGCTTACACTTGTAAGTTGGGGTATTTTCCAGGGTGTTACACGATGCATCCCATTACTATGCATGTATCATTTTGCCAGTGTTTTCTGTAGTCCTTACCAGGACTACTTTTCTATCTTTCAGATGTCGGGATTCCCTACGAGACCCTCGAACCCCGAAGACATTGATTCTTATTGTTATTTCAATCTCAGGCAAGTTCATCACTTGCTCATATCCTTTGCAGTACTTCATAACAAACTAATTGCAAAAACCTCTATCTTATTACCACCTAGTCTCAAAAGAATGCATGATCCTATTTTTTATAATAATATGACTAATTGAATGACTACCCGAGTGGTAGTGTTCTGTTTGGTGGGCGGATGGAACCATGGTAAGATGAATAGGTCTGTCGCACCCTGGGTTTCTAGAGGATACTCTCCGTACGAACTGGAAGTCAGGTGCTTGGATTATGGGGCATACATGCTCCCACGTCCCAGCTTCCTGGTAGGCCTGCGCTTATGCGCGACAACACAAGCCCTGCTTCCACCGTCGAAGTAAACTATCCGCTAGGAACCTAAAGGCACTACTGTCGACGTACTTCATAATCAAACACGCACGGTACGTCAACAGTTTGGTACGAATGATAACACAGAATGTCTCTAAGACACAAAAGAATGAAATAAGTGCAACTGGCCTTCACTAAGGCAGAAAATATCGAATACAGTCATCCAGAGGACACATGTCCCAACATATCATCCATTACAACAGCGGAAGCAATCAAAGGGTCTGAGTACAGACAAATCCATGGCTTAAGAAGCCGGAGAAAATAAAGAACAGCGAAGCCCATCCACGTAGGTCTGGATCCTGCCCTGGTCCAGCTAACTACTCGTCTGCAGCGTCGTCGAACTCCACAAAGTAGCCATCCTGGGAAGCATCATAGTCGTAGTAGTACTCTGCGTAAACCACAGCCCCAACGGGGTCAGTACATCCAAGTACTGGCAAGCAAGACTCACAATTCATCAAGGAGTTACCCGTCAACACAAGCTTTGATGCTTGGGATCAACGGAAGAAAGGGGTGATATAAAGGTTGCTGCTGGCTGCTCTAAACAACTACAGAATATAACTACAAGTTCCGGCTAACAGAAAAGATAAGATCGAGGATTGTAACCAACTGAAAGATAACTTCAACCAAAACCCATCCTGGATCTCGCCCCTTATCCAAAGAAGCAATCCGAGGATAACTCACACAGTTATGATAAGGTGAATCAAGTAATTTGTGTGAATAACCTATTACTAGTCAGGTTATTAATCATTGGGTGAAACATGATTGATCATTATGTTGAAGTTGTCCTGAGTACTTGTTAGCCAGTACTTTCACCAAGTAATCCATAACCGCGGAAAACACGGCTTCTCGAGAAGATTATCCCTGCAGGGTTGCACCAATTTGGCCGTACACTCAAGAATAACCCGCCAGATGGAAATGCACTTCCACCAAGCGGGGTACTCTACACAACCAACCATTCCTCGCATCAAGCCCAAAGCACCTTGGGCGCACGGCTAATCGAGCCCAGAAGAAAATGGACCCTCATAGCACTCTAAGAACGTGTCCCCCTATATGCCGACTACGAAAGTTCCACCCTGCGCTGGGCTCGCAAAAACATGCATGCGGCAAATGGAAAACACGAACTAAATGAGGCGATTTGGACGAGATGCGAATCAGGTCAAGTTGAGGGGGGCGCCCATACTCGCTTCCCAAGTGCGGGTAGTGCGCTCATCATGGATCAGTAGACAAGACCCTTTTCCTATTAGGGTCGACACTAGCAGGCTCCAAAACCACTCAAGGGCCTCCTGCCGGTGCCTTATCATCAAATTATTATTACCATTAGCAATTAACAGGATTGATTGATTAATAACGAGCCCCGGTACAAGATAATAAGATAGTAACAGTAGTAACTGACAACAGACTCGAGTAAAAGCAACCCTAAGCATGCTAGGTAACAACAGGCACAAGCAATGGCTGTAGGTATGGAGGTGGTGGCAATATCATGGCTCAAGGTATCATGTGATGGGTTCGGAGAACAAGCAACGATACATAGGGCTAGCAATAGTAGACAAAAAGATAGTATCGACAACAAGTGTGGAAAGGAACTCAATGATTCATGTGAGTGATAACTTGCCTGGCAGCTCAGCCTCGTACTGGGCTAGGTCCTGAGTAGTGGTGTCGTAAGGCTCGTCGGTACCAACGTCGTCTTCTAATCGAGAAGAAGCAAAAACCACAACGAAGGAAGACGGGCAATCAATACATGGCATAAGTGCACAAACATTGGATGATGCATGTCATGTTTAATAGATGCACCAAAATAACTTGCTTGACATGAAACACATGTTTAAATGGATTCCATATGCAAAAGGATGCATATGGAAGCCCATGCTTGGAGTTGAATTAATTGTTCTATCACTAAGCATTAGGTGTAGTTGAATTAGTATGATGCATGCATGATGAGGAACAATAAGATAACAAGTTAATTGCAATTGGAAAGGTAGTTAGTCATTTTAGAAAACATTAACAAGTTTGGAATTATTGGTACTTAGTGGTGTTGAACAAGTATTGATTGTTTTCAACAATTTAAAGTATGCAAAACCAATTACAAATTTTATATTTGAAAAGTTTATCAAATTTTAGTTGGATTACATGTTTCACAATTTGAAATTGGACTTAGGATTATTTAATTATGAATTAAACAATATTAAACAATTTTTAATTGAATTAAACAAGATTTAAATAGTTTAGGCAATTTAAATTGTTCAAACCAGAAAACAAAATTTATATTTGAATAGAGTATTCAAAATGGTGTGAAAAACATATTTTATTTGAATTATTTGAAAACAGTATGAATTAGTTATGAATTATTTCAAATTGCATTTGAATTATTTGAATTTGAATTTAGATTGCATTTTGAAAATTCAAAACAGAACACAAATTGCATATTTGGAAAGTTTATAAAATTTGGACCAGAATAGACATCAAGTTTGCATTTGTTGGATTTATAAAATGGGAGATATTGAATTTTAAAGTTTTGATTTAATTCTGTTATTTAAATTCATTTTGAATCAAACAGAAACGTGGGTGAACTTTTTGTACCCACTGAGAGCGTACACAGACGCTGCCAGGGGGGGCCAGGGCAGCTGTGCGCCCACGTGGCACGGGAGAGGCTGACAGGGGGCCCTCCCTGTCAGCACCTGGACGCAAAAAAAGATGGGATTTCTCCCTTGCGAGGCCAGGACTCGATCCTGGACCCTCTCGTTCGCACGCGCACTACTGAACCAGTACGGTGAGATGCGTTTCGTTGTCAGTAAGCCACGCGCGGACAGGATATTGTTCAGAACTGCGCCTAACTGAACCTGACGACCACACCCTTCCGTGCTTCGTCAGAGAAAGGCACCGGCGGCGATCGCCGTGTTACCGTGCCGTGTTGCGATCTGGGGAAGGCCGTGAGGATGCAGAGGCGTGCAAGGAGCAACAGAGAGGAGGGGATGGTGGCGCTCACCACCGTTGAAGACGTGGCAGCGGGTTGATGACGCGTGATGACGACGGCCGCCGCGGAGTAGACGAGGACGGCGGCGCAGCTCTGGTGACCCTCCGATGACGCTCCGGTGTTCGAGGTGTAGAGGGAGGAGCGGGCTATTGATTCCCGTGCTCAGATAAGGGGGAAGGTGGCTACTGCGACGGTGGCTTGAAGGGATTCAGACATGGTGGCGACATGGTTGCAGCGGTGAGGTCCCGAGAGAGAGATTGCGCCGGGAGAGAGGGAGAAACAGCGGCGGCGCGAGGGGAAGTTGTAGCTTAGGGTTAGGGCAGGCCAGGGAGGGCCCTAGGGCTATTTGTAGGGTGCTAGGGTGGCGGATCGTCGTTCCCGGGGTGCCGTCGTCGACGTGGAGGGCGGCATCGCCCTGCCGTACTGCGAGGAGAAAGCAATCGGGCGACCGCACGGATCTTGAAGCAGCGCGAAGAGGTAAGTGAGAGCTAAGCTGGGTTGGGTCGCGCGCAGGTGGGCTTAGATGGGTTGGGCTCGTTATTTGCTGCGCGCGCGCTGCTGCCTTCTCTTTTTTCTTTTTTTTCTGTTTTTTTTTTTTTTTTGTACTTTTGCTTTTGGGAGAAAACTGTTAAGGTTTTATTTGAAAAAAATTATAGAAAAATTAAGTTAAGCTTTTTAAACAATTAGAAACCACATTGTAAACTTGGATTTCAAAAATTGAAATTTAAAATTATGGTTTGTGTTTGAATTCAAAATAGGGGATTTGAGTTTAATAAAATCTTGATAAAACATGAATAAAAAATAGGGTTACCCCTAGATTAAAATTGACTTTTAGGATCACAAGCATGAGGTGAATTGTTATGTTTTCAAAAGAGTGCTGATTTGAAAATTGGTTTGAAAATGGAAAATGATTTAGGAGTTGATGATTTAATTAATTGATTTGATAATTGGTTTGATTAAAGCAACAATTTAATAAGTGAAAACAAGGAATAAAAGGGTTGTTTTTATTTGTTATTTTGGTTCCAAAGGTTGTAACAGAGCAAGTATGAAACCATGTTTGAAAAAGGTTTGAATTTGAGTTGTGAAAACAGAATAAAACAGATGGAAAACAAATGCAAACAATAAGTAAACATGATGACATGATGCATTGCTTGAAATAAAACAAGGAACAAAGCATTCTAGGGGTATTTTCATACTTGGGATGTTACAAAACGGCCCCCCCTTGAAGGAATCGCGCCCCGAGATTCCCTACTGAGAAATGAACAGGTCCGGATACTTCTTGCGAAGATCCTCTTCGGTCTCCCACGTTGCCTCTTTATCAGAATGATGCGACCATTGGACTTTCAAGAACTTGGTGCTCTTGTTGCGAGTCTTACGCTCGGTCTCATCGAGAATACGAATAGGGTGCTCCTCATAAGATAGATCATCTTGCAGCTCAATGGAATCATGATCAACTGCACGATCTGGATCTTTGAAACACTTCTTGAGTTGTGACACGTGGAACACATCGTGCACTTTGGATAGTTTTTCTGGAAGTTCAAGACGATAAGCATTCTCTGCACGTCTTGAGAGGATGTTGAAAGGGCCAATGTATCTTGGTGCAAGCTTTCCTTTCACACCAAAACGATGAGTGCCTCTGAGGGGAGTTACACGGAGATATGCCTTATCACCAGGTGCATAGACCATATCCGTGTGCTTGCTATCATAATAGCTCTTCTGACGAGACTGGGCAATCCTGAGATTGTCACGAATGATACGAACTTTCTCCTCGGCTTCCTTAACAATGTCAGGGCCTAAAAGTGAACGTTCACCAGCTCCAGACCAATTGATTGGACTCCTGCATCTGCGACCATACAGTGCCTCAAATGGTGCCATGCCTAGGCTTGCCTGGTAGCTGTTGTTGTAGGAGAATTCAGCATATGGAAGGCAATCCTCCCATTTCATGCCAAAGGAGAGACCACATGCTCTAAGCATATCCTCGAGAATCTGATTAACTCTTTCGACTTGCCCTTGAGACTGAGGGTGATAAGCTGTGCTGAACAGAAGTTTAGTGCCCAATGCTTCTTGAAAGCTCTTCCAGAAATGAGAAGTGAAGATACTTCCACGGTCTGAGCTTATTTCCAATGGAACACCATGAAGGGGAACAACCTTTGCTGTGTAGAGCTCTGCTAACTGGCTAGCTGAGATAGTTTCCTTTACAGCATAGAAGTGAGCAACCTTAGTGAGACGATCAATAACAACGAAGATTGCATCGTTGCCCTTTTTGGACTTTGGAAACCCAGTAACGAAGTCCATTTCAATCATGTCCCACTTCCACTCAGGAATTTTCAGAGGTTGGAGTAGACCTGCTGTCTTCTGATGGACTGCCTTAACACGTTGACAAACGTCGCATTCAGAAACGTATTGAGCAATTTCACGTTTCATGCCAGGCCACCAATACAGAGTCTTGAGATCCTGGTACATCTTTGTACTTCCAGGGTGAATGGATAGAGGAGTTTCATGAGCCTCCTTGAGAATGATATCCTTGAGACTTTGAATCTGAGGGACTGCAATGCATCCTTCGAAGAACACAGTTCCCTTGTCATCAATTGAGAAGGACTTGAACTTATCATTGCCCTCCTTGATGTGATCCACAATCTTCTTGATTTCATTATCACGAAGTTGTTCAGAACGAATCTTGTCCTCGAGAGTTGGGCTGGCTGTCAAGCTAGCAAGGTATCCTTCAGGAACAAGACCAAGGTTCAGCTTCTGGAATTCTTCATGAAGTGGAGGTTGGTTTTCCATGATCATGAGATTATTGCAATAGGATTTGCGACTGAGAGCATCGGCCATAACATTAGCCTTGCCTGGAGTGTAAGAAATGGTGAGATCAAAGTCTTTAATCTTCTCAATCCATCTCCTTTGCCTGAGGTTCAGATCTGGCTGAGTGAAGATGTATTTCAGACTCTTATGATCGGAAAAGATTTCAGTTTTGTTACCCAACAAGTATTGTCTCCATTTCTTGAGGGCAAACACAACTGCTGCAAGTTCAAGATCATGAGTGGGATAGTTTTGCTCATGTGGGTTCAACTGACGTGAAGCATATGCCACAACTTGACGTTCTTGCATAAGAACTGCTCCTAGTCCTTGGAGAGATGCATCACAGAATATCTGGAAAGGTTTGGTAGTGTCGGGGCCAACTAGAACAGGTGTGGAAGTGAGTTTAGTCTTCAGGAGGTTGAAACTCTCATCACATTGTGGAGTCCAAATGAACTTTTTGTCCTTCTTTGTGAGATCAGTGAGAGGTTTAGCAATCTTGGAAAAGTTTTGGACGAAACGACGGCAATAGCTAGCCAAGCCAAGAAAGCTTCTAACTTGTTTCACCGTCTTAGGGGGTTTCCAGTCAACAATTGCCTTAACCTTTTCAGGATCAATGGCAATGCCTTTGGCAGAGATGATATGACCAAGATATGCAACTTCTGGAATCCAGAACTCACATTTGGAAAACTTGGCATACAGACGATGCTCGCGAAGTTTCATGAGAGTGAGACGAAGGTGTTCTCCATGCTCTTCCTCGGATTTTGAGTAGACTAGAATGTCATCGAGATATACCACAACGAACTTGTCGAGGTATTCATGGAAGACAGAATTCATGAGTCTTGAGAAGGTCGCCGGTGCATTGGTGAGACCAAAGGACATGACGGTGTATTCATATAGACCGTACCGAGTGGTGAAAGCTGTCTTAGGAATATCTTCCTTTCTGATCTTTATCTGATGGTACCCCATCCTCAAGTCCAACTTTGAGAATATTGAGGCTCCAGCAAGTTGATCAAAAAGATCATCGATACGAGGAAGTGGATACTTGTTCTTGATTGTTTTCTCGTTGAGAGGACGATAGTCAACCACGAGTCTCTTAGTTTGATCCTTCTTGGCAACAAACAGAGTTGGGCAACCCCAAGCGGAGGAACTAGGCTGAATGAAACCTTTGTCCATATACATATCGATTTGCTCCTTCAACAATTTCAGTTCAGGAGGAGCTATCTTATATGGATGCTTAGAGATTGGAGCAGTACCTGGCTCAAGCTCGATCACGAACTCAACTGCTCTGTCCGGAGGCATCCCTGGCAACTCTTCTGGAAAGACGTCAGGGAATTCACAAACCACCGGAACATTTTCAATTGCCGGAAGGGGTTTGGCATCGAGGCTGAACAGCTGAGCAGAAGTTGATCCATATGGAGAATAGACTATCTGGCCTGAAGTGTGGGGGAGAGTTATTGACTTTTGAGCACAGTCAATTTTTGCTTTGTGGGTCTTCAACCAATCCATACCCAGAATGACATCAATGTCAGAATTTCCCAGCAACATGAGTGAAGCAAGGAATATGCGACCTCCAATTAGGATCTGATTGTCCATGCTTATCTTGGAAGTAATCATTTTAGTTCCCGGAGAGTGCACATAGATTTGATTGCTTAGCGGAACCAGAGCTAAATTGTACGTTGTAGCAAAGATCTTTGACACAAACGAATGCGATGCTCCAGTATCAAACAACACTTTAGCTGGAATAGAGTTTACGGGTAATATACCGAGAACGACGTCAGCAGCCTCTCCGGCTTTGTCGGCCTTGATATGGTTCACCCTCGCGTTCCTCCCGACAGGCCTATTGTTGGAGTTGAAGGCTTTAGCCGGAGGAGCACGAACCATAGCCTGGTTGGTGTTGGGGCGAGGAGGTAGGGGTAGCTGCTTCTGAGTGCACTTATCAGCATAATGTCCAGTATCCTTGCACTTGTAGCAAGTGACGATACGAGAAGGACCTGGCCTTGGCTGCCCCATCGGGAACCTCTGACCCTGCATCTGAGATGGGTTGGGTGGGCGGGGACCAAAGCCTGGAGAAGCTTGGGCATTTGGAGCCCGAGTGACAGCACCATTTGGCACCCAGATGCGGCGCTTCTGCGGAGGGGTGGTCATGTTGGAGGAGGAACCACCCTCACGCGAGTGCTTGCGCGACTCTTCGAACGCCTTGCGCCCATTCTCCTCATTGAGCGCGGTGTTCACGAGCTCCACGAAGTCCTTGCACTTGATGTTTGTGAGAGCGTACTTCAGTTCTGGGTTAAAACCTCGGCGGAACCTTGCCATCTTCTTGGCTTCGGTGGACACTTCGTCACCAGCGTACCGAGCGAGACGATTGAACTCGTTCTGGTAGCCGAGAACGTCCAGCTTGCCCTGTCTGAGAGAGCAGAATTCCTCACGCATCTTTTCCATGAGACCATCCGGGATGTGGTGCTTCAGGAAGGCATCCTTGAAACATCCCCAGTTGATAGGAAAGCCAGCCCTCATGGCCTGGTAGTTCTCCCACCAAGTAGCTGCCTGACCCTTCAGTAGGTAGGTGGCGTACTTGACCTTATCCTCTTCAGCAACATGAGCTATCTCCAGAGCTCTTGCTACGTCACGGATCCAGTCATCAGCATCCAGGGGCTCACGTGTTGTCACGAAAGCTTTTGGGCCCAAGCTGAGGAAGTCCTTGATGGTGACCCTTGGAGCATTCTGGTTGTGTTGCTGGTTAGCCTGGATCTGGGCCATCTGTGTCACCACTTGGGTCATCTGAGCCAACAGCTCCCCCATTGGTGGTGGCGGAGGCGGGTTGTTCCTGGTTGGAGGCATCCTGAACAGAAATTCATTTTAGCACAACAACAGAAAAGGATAGACTTAGTAACCGAAAGATAGATTATTCCGACGCATGAATAGATAACCAACAGGTACATCATCACATGTTCAAATACATCAGAATATCCAACAGACCAATACATGGTTCGAAAACGAAAGGATAGACTAGACACAGCTAGTAATGGATACAACGGTACTCCCATGCTCATCACGCAGGACGGCGGTGAGTAGTACGACGAGAGATACGGTGAGGAGGAATCCCACGGAAGTAGGTATCACGACGATCCATGTAGATAGGAACTGCTCTGAGAGCAACTCTCGGTGTGGTGAAGTAGAAGCGTCGTATCCCTGTGCTCCATAGCGGGGAATCCCTGTGTAACCAGCTCCGAGGTCGAGAAGTGGGCCTCTGATCGGCTCGTAACCTCCAGCATCTGGCAACGGAAGACCAGCTGGCTGAACGACACGTGCGAAGCGCTCGTCTCCAACAAAGTCTGTGGTGTACGTCGCCAGACGAGTGAGAGCAAGGTGGAGCTGCTCCCTGACTGAGGCTAACTCCTGAGAAAGTGCGGAAGCAACGGCATCACTGTGACTAGCGAACTGGGCAGTGACCTGGAGCCTGGAGCTATCAGTCTCGTAGGTATCCATGTCGCGGTGGATAGTGAAGTGAGCTCCCGCTGCCGTGATGTAACCACGGGGGATGTGACGAAAACTGGACTTATCAAACCCCCAGTAGTCAGCACGGAGAACGGTGACACTCACGTACGCTGCCTGCTGCACTGCCATATCCACTGTGGACCCTACTGCCTCGTACTGGTGTGCAATGCTCCTGCCATCATCGACAGAATGTAGACGATAGCCCGGTAGCAAGTCTGGTCACACTCTCGCTGGTGCTCGTAGACCTGGTACTCTGGTGCCCAACGGAACCCCAGAAAGGTAACCATGTCTCTCAGCAACTCCGGAAAACCGGCGGTGCTCTCACAGCGAGTCATGCGAACCACCTGCGGATAGTAGTTGAGACCCATCTGCAGATGATTTGGAAGGTTTTGATTAGACTCCGGTAGATGAAAAAGGATGTGGAAAACAACAACAAGGTTCAACGGACGATAATGATGTTGAAAAGAACATGATATCGAAGCAACATCGGGAAAACGAGACCAAAAATCCTGAGGTACTACAGAGAACCCAAAACACGTGAAATCCTAACTTGAAAGTTTAGGTGAGAACAGAAAACAACGTTGCACTTCCTTACCAGAAAAGGGTGGGTGGGTGGGGAAAGAAGAAAAATGGCAGAATTCCTACTCTCACGTTTCATTTTTCCTATATAGCTACAAAATAGTTTCTAGACTCAACTGCGACCAGTAAAAAGGGATCCTACAGGCAGACAGGCTCTGATACCATTTGTCGCACCCAAGGTTTCTAGAGGATACTCTCCGCACGAACTGGAAGTCAGGTGCTTGGATTATGGGGCATACATGCTCCCACGTCCCAGCTTCCTGGTAGGCCTGCGCTTATGCGCGACAACACAAGCCCTGCTTCCACCGTCGAAGTAAACTATCCGCTAGGAACCTAAAGGCACTACTGTCGACGTACTTCATAATCAAACACGCACGGTACGTCAACAGTTTGGTACGAATGATAGCACAGAATGTCTCTAAGACACAAAAGAATGAAATAAGTGCAACTGGCCTTCACTAAGGCAGAAAATATCGAATACAGTCATCCAGAGGACACATGTCCCAACATATCATCCATTACAACAGCGGAAGCAATCAAAGGGTCTGAGTACAGACAAATCCATGGCTTAAGAAGCCGGAGAAAATAAAGAAAAGCGAAGCCCATCCACGTAGGTCTGGATCCTGCCCTGGTCCAGCTAACTACTCGTCTGCAGCGTCGTCGAACTCCACAAAGTAGCCATCCTGGGAAGCATCGTAGTCGTAGTAGTACTCTGCGTAAACCACAGCCCCAACGGGGTCAGTACATCCAAGTACTGGCAAGCAAGACTCACAGTTCATCAAGGAGTTACCCGTCAACACAAGCTTTGATGCTTGGGATCAACGGAAGAAAGGGGTGATATAAAAGTTGCTGCTGGCTGCTCTAACCAACTACAGAATATAACTACAAGTTCCGGCTAACAGAAAAGATAAGATCGAGGATTGTAACCAACTGAAAGATAACTTCAACCAAACCCATCCTGGATCTCGCCCCTTATCCAAAGAAGCAATCCGAGGATAACTCACACAGTTGTGATAAGGTGAATCAAGTTATTTGTGTGAATAACCTATTACTAGTCAGGTTATTAATCATTGGGTGAAACATGATTGATCATTATGTTGAAGTTGTCCTGAGTACTTGTTAGCCAGTACTTTCACCAAGTAATCCATAACCGCGGAAAACACGGCTTCTCGAGAAGATTATCCCTGCAGGGTTGCACCAATTTGGCCGTACACTCATGAATATCCCGCCAGATGGGATGCCTCCCACCAAGCGGGGCACTCAACACAACCGACCATTCCTCGCATCAAGCCCAAAGAACCTTGGGCGCACGGCTAATCAAGCCCAGAAGAAAATGGACCATCATAGCACTCTAAGACCGTGTCCCCCTATATGCCGACTACGAAAGTTCCACCCTGCGCTGGGCTCGCAAAAACATGCATGCGGCAAATGGAAAACACGAACTAAATGAGGCGATTTGGACGAGATGCGAATCAGGTCAAGTTGAGGGGGGCGCCCATACTCGCTTCCCAAATGCGGGTAGTGCGCTCATCATGGATCAGTAGACAAGACCCTTTTCCTATTAGGGTCGACACTAGCAGGCTCCAAAACCACTCATGGGCCTCCTGCCGGTGCCTTATCATCAAATTATTATTACCATTAGCAATTAACAGGATTGATTGATTAATAACGAGCCCCGGTACAAGATAATAAGATAGTAACAGTAGTAACTGACAACAGACTCGAGTAAAAGCAACCCTAAGCATGCTAGGTAATAACAGGCACAAGCAATGGCTGTAGGTATGGAGGTGGTGGCAATATCATGGCTCAAGGTATCATGTGATGGGTTCGGAGAACAAGCAACGATACATAGGGCTAGCAATAGTAGACAAAAGATAGTATCGACAACAAGTGTGGAAAGGAACTCAATGATTCATGTGAGTGATAACTTGCCTGGCAGCTCAGCCTCGTACTGGGCTAGGTCCTGAGTAGTGGTGTCGTAAGGCTCGTCGGTACCAACGTCGTCGTCTAATCGAGAAGAAGCAAAAACAACAACGAAGGAAGACGGGCAATCAATACATGGCATAAGTGCACAAACATTGGATGATGCATGTCATGTTTAATAGATGCACCAAAATAACTTGCTTGACATGAAACACAAGTTTAAATGGATTCCATATGCAAAGGTTGCATATGGAAGCCCATGCTTGGAGTTGAATTAATTGTTCTATCACTAAGCATTAGGTGTAGTTGAATTAGTATGATGCATGCATGATGAGGAACAATAAGATAACAAGTTAATTGCAATTGGAATGATAGTTAATCATTTTAGAAAACATTAACAAGTTTGGAATTATTGGTACTTAATGGTGTTGAACAAGTATTGATTGTTTTCAACAATTTAAAGTATGCAAAACCAATTACAAATTTTATATTTGAAAAGTTTATCAAATTTTAGTTGGATTACATGTTTCACAATTTGAAATTGGACTTTGGATTAATTAATTATGAATTAAACAAAATTAAACAATTTTTAATTGAATTAAACAAGATTTAAATAGTTTAGGCAATTTAAATTGTTCAAACCAGAAAACAAAATTTATATTTGAATAGAGCATTCAAAATGGTGTGAAAAACATATTTTATTTGTATTATTTGAAAACAGTATGAATTAGTTATGAATTATTTCAAATTGCATTTGAATTATTTGAATTTGAATTTAGATTGCATTTTGAAAATTCAAAACAGAACACAAATTGCATATTTGGAAAGTTTATAAAATTTGGATCAGAATAGACATCAAGTTTGCATTTGTTGGATTTATAAAATGGGAGATATTGAATTTTAAAGTTTTGATTTAATTCTGTTATTTAAATTCATTTTGAATCAAACAGAAACGTGGGTGAACTTTTTGTACCCACTGAGAGCGTACACAGACGCTGCCAGGGGGGGCCAGGGCAGCTGTGCGCCCACGTGGCACGGGAGAGGCTGACAGGGGGCCCTCCCTGTCAGCACCTGGACGCAAAAAAAGATGGGATTTCTCCCTTGCGAGGCCAGGACTCGATCCTGGACCCTCTCGTTCGCACGCGCACTACTGAACCAGTACGGTGAGATGCGTTTCGTTGTCAGTAAGCCACGCGCGGACAGGATATTGTTCAGAACTGCGCCTAACTGAACCTGACGACCACACCCTTCCGTGCTTCGTCAGAGAAAGGCACCGGCGGCGATCGCCGTGTTACCGTGCCGTGTTGCGATCTGGGGAAGGCCGTGAGGATGCAGAGGCGTGCAAGGAGCAACAGAGAGGAGGGGATGGTGGCGCTCACCACCGTTGAAGACGTGGCAGCGGGTTGATGACGCGCGATGACGACGGCCGCCGCGGAGTAGACGAGGACGGCGGCGCAGCTCTGGTGACCCTCCGATGACGCTCCGGTGTTCGAGGTGTAGAGGGAGGAGCGGGCTATTGATTCCCGTGCTCAGATAAGGGGGAAGGTGGCTACTGCGACGGTGGCTTGAAGGGATTCAGACATGGTGGCGACATGGTTGCAGCGGTGAGGTCCCGAGAGAGAGATTGCGCCGGGAGAGAGGGAGAAACAGCGGCGGCGCGAGGGGAAGTTGTAGCTTAGGGTTAGGGCAGGCCAGGGAGGGCCCTAGGGCTATTTGTAGGGTGCTAGGGTGGCGGATCGTCGTTCCCGGGGTGCCGTCGTCGACGTGGAGGGCGGCATCGCCCTGCCGTACTGCGAGGAGAAAGCAATCGGGCGACCGCACGGATCTTGAAGCAGCGCGAAGAGGTAAGTGAGAGCTAAGCTGGGTTGGGTCGCGCGCAGGTGGGCTTAGATGGGTTGGGCTCGTTATTTGCTGCGCGCGCGCTGCTGCCTTCTCTTTTTTCTTTTTTTTTTCTGTTTTATTTTTTTTTTGTACTTTTGCTTTTGGGAGAAAACTGTTAAGGTTTTATTTGAGAAAAATTATAGAAAAATTAAGTTAAGCTTTTTAAACAATTAGAAACCACATTGTAAACTTGGATTTCAAAAATTGAAATTTAAAATTATGGTTTGTGTTTGAATTCAAAATAGGGGATTTGAGTTTAATAAAATCTTGATAAAACATGAATAAAAATAGGGTTACCCCTAGATTAAAATTGACTTTTAGGATCACAAGCATGAGGTGAATTGTTATGTTTTCAAAAGAGTGCTGATTTGAAAATTGGTTTGAAATGGAAAATGATTTAGGAGTTAATGATTTAATTAATTGATTTGATAATTGGTTTGATTAAAGCAACAATTTGAGAAGTGGAAAACAAGGAATAAAAGGGTTGTTTTTAATTTGTTATTTTGGTTCCAATAGTTGTAACAGAGCAAGTATGAAACTATGTTTGAATAAGGTTTAAGTTTGAGTTGTGAAAACAGAATAAAACAGATGGAAAACAAATGCAAACAATAAGTAAACATGATGACATGATGCATTGCTTGAAATAAAACAAAGAACAAAGCATTCTAGGGGTATTTTCATACTTGGGATGTTACAAGGTCAAAGGAATGTTCCATCTGCACGGGAACATATTACCTAGGAATTAATCACAAATGACGTCAGAACTCAGTGCGCCGTAAATACCGCGTTAACCATGGGTCTTCTATGGGGGGAGTAAGTCAGCTGTGATCTTTTCTCGTTCGCATGTCAACGGGCTGCCAGAGACGTACGCTGTAGGTTCTGTGGGACTACATGCACATGGGTGGGAGCCCTTACGTCCCACGGACTCTAGGGTCTATGAGTGTCTGCCAGGGGCGCGTAGATCTCCATCGCGAGGGGTGGAATCAGGCGTTCAACCTGCTGGCGGAAATGGGTGGGCATGCGTTGTGCGGAGAAGCACGGTTTGGCTTGGACCAACAATCGGGCCCCACACCTGAGTGGGAGTGGACAGGAATGTACACCTGGTTGTGCAACATGGTCTTGGTCGTCCATGGGTAAAGTAACGCACCTCTGCAGAGTGTAAAAGGATGTGGCATGTTACCCCATGTTCTGGGAAGGAACTGCGAATGCTACAGGAAAGGCAACTCCATGAAGTTCTAGTCCTGTGATGGTCTGGCGGGCATAATTTTCAGAAGTAAAAGAAATCTCTTGAAGAAAGTTTTACAAAACCTTGCATTAGCTTATGACTCTTTCGAGTCTGAAGCTGTAGTTAGTGCATCAAACTACCTCTATATACCAAGAACTTGCTGAGTAACGCTCGTTACTCATTCATTCCCATTTGACCCCCTGCTTAGAGTTGAAGCCTGATGGAAGTCGTCATCGTGAAGCATCGTCATCAACAACGTTGATGGAGGAGAAGCTATCAAGGTGTAGGTGGAGTCCATTCTTGGAGTTAGCTGTTATAAGCCATAGATTAGGGCTGGCATCAGCCGTAGTAGATTAGTTCTGAGCTTGAGTTCTTCTCCAGCTTGGATCTTCGAATTGCTTCTTCTGATGTTTCATTTGTATGGGATCTTCTTTGATTCTTCAAAGAGATTCTCGAGATTTTGTAATGAAGTTTGTATCCTATAGTTTTGCCTGGACCCGCTGTGTTTCTGTTGTACTACTCTAAGGGATGTAATATTCACAGGTAAGTCCTTCTGTGAGTATTATGTCATCGACTTGCGCACTACACATGCAGTGGTGTGCTGGGTCACCACAGCCCCACACCACCGCATGGCGTGGCCACGGGGGCGCGCCGCCCTATGGTGTGGGCCCCCTGAGGCCCCCCTCTGGGTCTCTTTGGGACTCCGTGGAACCTTCGGGAATTCTAAGACTTCCGGGCTTTGAATTTTCCAATTCCGAGAATATTTCCAGAACAACTTTTCTGAAACTAAAAACAGCAGAAAACATGGAACTCGCAGTGTGGCATCTTGTCAATAGGTTAGTCCGGAAAATTGATAAAAATGACATAAAGTGTATAACAAATATGTGGGAAACAATAACAAAACAACATGGAGCATCAGAAATTAAGGATACGTTTATGAAGTATCAACATCCCCAAGCTTAGTTCCTACTCATCCTTGAGTAGGTAAACGATAAAAACACATAATTTCTGAGGTGACTAGCTACCAACATAAACTTGATCATCAATTATGTAAAAGCATAAGTAAGCTGAGATCATAGAACTTAAACACAAGCATGATAAATATAATTTTAATAATAAAGCATAGCACTCACCTTGCATCATGACAAGTAACTCAAATAAAAGATCATGAATAACAATGCAACAAAATATATACGTTTGTTTCAAGTATAGAGAAAACATGTCAAAGTGATATTTCGCTAGTCCTTAAGAGTGGGGGCAAAACATACATGCCAGGACACCTTCAAAGTTCATGAGGAAGACTAGAACAAATAATATCACATTATGAAGTAATTATTGATGTTTATGGGACAAATTCACATAGAACTCAGAATGGCAAAAATGCTCTCTCAACTGTGCATAAAGTTAGAAGATGGAGACTCAACATAAAAGTAAAAGAAAGGCCCTTCGCAGAGGGAAGCAGGGATCACTCATGTGCTAGAGATTTTATTTTATTAAACAGATGTATTAAAAGTTTGACACTCCTCCCATCCATCTTTCACAAACCATGGCTAACCGAATCCTCGGGTGCCTTCCAACAATCACATACCATGGAGGAGTGTCTATATTTTGGGAGATGTATGCTAATGTCAACGAATGGTAAACAGAAAATACAGTACATCACAAGCCAACTGAATTCACAAGAGCAGCTCCCATGGTGAAGGACGCAACTGGTGTATATCCATCTTTCTCTTTTGTTTACACAATTATGCTTTAACTGATAAAGCAGGGGCAAAAATAGTGAAGATAATTTGTTTGTATTAATTTGAGGCAGATGAAGCCACTAGTCTAGGGTGTGAAATCCAATCAACAAGTGAGATACAGATTCTCTATTGACGTCCTCATGAGCAAAAACAGGAACATAAATCAGGAGTAATTTTGAAGGTTTTAAAGGTAACACATGAGCAATTTACTTGGAGTGGCAGTTAAATACCACATGTAGGTAGGTATGGTGTACACAATGGGAAAAACTTTGGTTTAAGGTAGTTTGGATGCATGAGTAGAGATCATACTCAATACAGGTGGAGGCTAGCAAAAGACTGGGAGCGGCAAATCAAGAGAGCATAAGAGCCATAATCATGCATAGCGACATAAGCATCATTGACTAAAACATAAGCAATATCACAAGTTCAAAAACTAAGTGGTCATGGAGGCTATTCGTGATTGGTTTGTAGTCATAAACATCGTGTTAGCATGCGCCAAGTAAACCAAATAAAATATTCGAAAGAGAATACCATATATTGATGCTTTACTATGACAAGAACAACTCATGAATCTTTCAAGACATATTAAACACTATCATATATTTAAGGCTATTCATGCTACTCAATAACCACAAGGATTTAAAACTAAAATAACATTAAGCATGGCATGAAAAAGTTCTATCCACGGTCTATACAAACTTCTACTAGTACTGTTATAAATTCTACTTCAAGCAGTAGTTTTCTTTCTCCCAACAAGAACCATACAAAACATGCTTTAACAAAAAATACTCTTTATGAGAGTACTCACATAACACTACTAAAAATAACAACTCTAATAATAGATGCATGCAAAACAGGAGCTAAATAAATGCAGCAGCCAAACAGAGATTAAGAATACAACGTATTCTCATGAAAAAGCGGAGCGTGTCACTCTCCAATAAAATAATGCTGGGGTCCAACCAAGCTTATTGAAAAAGTAAAAACAAACTGAAAGCAAAAACAAAAACAAACTTAAAACAAAAATAAAAGACGCTCCAAGTAAAGCACATAAGATGCGACCGAATAAAAATATAGTTTCACTAGAAGTGACCTGATAATTTGTTGATGAAGAAGGTGATGCCTTGGGCATCCCCAAGCTTAGACGCTTGAGTGTTCTTGGAATTTGCTAGGATGTACCACCGGGGCATCCCCAAGCTTAGTCTTTTCACTCTTCTTGATAACATCATATCATCCTCTTCTCTGAACCCTTGAAATCTTCCTTCACACCAAACTTCTCACAATCATCATTAGCAACGTTAGTGCAATTGAAATAATAAATTCATATGGTTCAGTTTCAACACAAGTCTAACACTCAAAAACACATTAGCGACTTTCACAACTTATTTTAAAACTCTTTTTCTCAAAATAACACCAAAAGAAAGAGATTAAGATGCAAATGTAATAAATGACATAAATCGGTCAAAACAGAACAAAAGGTAAAGATCGAATTTTTAAAAAATCTTCTGTTGCTCAAAAAAAAAGTGGTCAACTAAGAAAACTTTCATATATAACTCAATATTACTCACAAAAAAACTTAGGTCATTTTGAAGTATCTTTGATTCTTAACGGAATTAATAGTGGACAGCAGAAATCTGTTTCCTGCGCAGAAATCCAAAATATGGCCTCAACTTTCCACTAGAGGCTTTACTTGGCCCAACAAAAACACAAAATAAAAGATACAGAGGAGTTTCTAGGGAAATAGAAAACACCCAGCTGCAAAGCACACCAAAGAAAACGAAAGAAAACGGGTTGAAAACAGCAAAATAAAACGGGTTGTCTCCCGGTAGCGCTTTTTTTTAACGCCGTTCAGCTAGGCATAAAAGGGCAACTCAAGTATTTTCAAGTGAAGAAGAATCAACATAATATATTGCTCTAATAATATAGTCAAAATGTAGCTTCATCTTATTTTTAGGAAAGTGTTCCAAACTTTTCTTGAGGGGGAATTGATATTTAATACTCCCCTCTTTCATATCAATAATAGCACCAACAGTTCTAAGAAAAGGTCTTCCCAAAACAATAGGACAAGAAGCATTGCATTCAATGTTCATAACAACAAAATCAACAGGGGCAAGTTTATTGTTAACCGTAATAAGAACATCATCAATTCTACCAAGAGGTTTCTTCTTAGCATTATCAGCAAGATGAACATCCAAATAACAGTGTTCCAACTGTGGTAAATCAACCATGTCATAAAGCTTTTGAGGCATAACAGAGATACTAGCACCAAGATCACACAAATCATTTCAATCAAAATCATTTACTTTGATCTTAATGATAGTCCATGTTTCAAGTTTCAACTTTTCTTCCCTAACTTTCATGAGAGCATTGGTTATATGTTTAGTAAAGGCCATATTCATGGCACTAGCATTGGGACTTCTA
This sequence comes from Alopecurus myosuroides, assembly GCA_028641055.1. Classification (NCBI taxonomy): domain Eukaryota; kingdom Viridiplantae; phylum Streptophyta; class Magnoliopsida; order Poales; family Poaceae; genus Alopecurus; species Alopecurus myosuroides. The sequence goes on from CM054058.1 coordinate 168,737,613, forward strand.
GCAATTTTTTGTAGAAACATAATAACTTCATAGATATTGCAATCATCAAAATCAAAATTATTATCATCAAAAGTAATGGGACCATTATCTCCCATACCTCTAAAAATTTCAGCACTTTTATGAGGAGCAATTTCAGCAGTCTGAGGTAATTTAGCACGTTTCACCAAAGGGGTGGAGACTTTGTTAACACCAACTACTTTACCATTGATAGTAGGAGGTTTACTAGCACTTGGAGCTTCAGTTTTACTAGTGGTTGTGATAGTGTAGACTCTAGCAATAATATTCTTTCTAGCCAATTCATCTTCTCTTTCCCACCTAGCACGTAATTCAGCCATCAACCTAACATTATTATCAATTTGAACTTGGATGGCATTCACAGTTTTACTTTGTTTAACATACTGTGGCAAAACCTTTAGTTTTAGAAAATCAACATAAATAGCAAGGCTATCTACTTTAGAGGCAAGAACATTTATTTTACCAAGCTTTTCCTCAACAGATTTATTAAAAGCAGTTTGTGTGCTAATAAATTCTCTAAGCATGTTTTCAAGATGAGAGGTAGATATTTTATTGCTACTGTAGGAGTTGACATAATAATTACCATAACCATTGTTAGGAGGATAAGGCTTATAACTGTTTCCACAAAAATTATTTCTATAAGCATTGTTGTTAAAATTATTATTTCTAATAAAGTTTACATCAACATGCTCTTCTTGAGCAACCAAAGAGGCTAAAGGAACATTATTAGGATCAACTTGAGGTTTACCATTAACAAGCATAGACATAATAGCGTCAAGCCTTTCACTTAAAGAGGAGGTTTCCTCAACAGAATTCACCTTATTACCTTGTGGAGCTCTCTCGGTGTGCCACTCTGAATAATTTATCATCATATCATCAAGAAGCTTTGTTGCATTGCCCAAAGTGATGGACATAAAGGTACCTCCAGCATCTGAATCCAATAGGTTCCTTGAGGAGAAATTCAGCCCTGCATAAAAAGTTTGTATAATCATCCAAGTAGTCAGTCCATGAGTGGGACAATTCTTCACCATAGTTTACATTCTTTCCCAAGCTTTAGCAACATGTTCATTATCATATTGTTTAAAATTCATTATGTCACTTCTTAGGGATATAATCTTAGCAAGAGGATAATATTTTCCAATGAAAGCATCTTTACACTTTGTCCATAAATCAATACTATTTCTAGGCAAAGATAGCAACCATTCTTTAGCTCTTCCTCTCAAAGAGAAAGGAAATAATTTCAGTTTAATAATATCTCCATCCACATCTTTATATTTTTGCATCTCACATAGTTCAACAAAATTATTAAGGTGGGTAGCAACATCATCAGTACTAATACCAGAAAATTGCTCTTTCATAACAAGATTTAATAAAGCAGGTTTAATCTCATAGAAAGCTGCAGTAGGATCAGGTGGAGCAATGGGTGTACAAATAAAATCATTGTTGTTTGTGCTAGTGAAGTCACACAACTTAGTATTATCAGAGGAACTCATTTTAGCAGAATAAAAGCAAGCAAATAAATAACAGCTATGAAGTAAACTAATTTTTTTGTGTTTTTAATATAGAGAAGAAAAACAAGACAAAAATAAAAAAAAGACAATAAACAAAATAAAGAGGTTGAGAGTGAGAGACTCCCCTAGCCAGAAGACTTCTTCCTCCCCAGCAACGTCGCCAGAAATTCTTGATGCTCTTTGAGAGTGTGTTGGAAACCCCAAGAGGAGTGTGTGATGAGCAAGCGGCAAGAATTTCCCTCAGTTAAGAACCAAGGTTATCAATCCAGTAGGAGGAAGAGGATCTCAAGAAGGTTGATGCCACTGACGATGGTGCTGGCGCATCACCGGTGTCAGCAACAACATGGAACATGCACACAACACAACCAAAATACTTTTTCCCAACGGTACAGTGAGGTTGTCAATCTCACAGGTCTTGCTGAAGACAAAGATTAGACGTATAGTGTGGAAAATGATGTATGCTTGCAGTAAGTAAAGAAAGCAGGAAATAGTTGTGATTTGTTTAACAATGTGGAAAAATGGACCGGGGTTCATAGGTTCACTAGTGGTGTCTCTCCATAAAAGATAGCATGCTGGGTGAACAAATTACAGCTGAGCAATTGACAAATAGAGGTTGCGTCGTAGTGCACATATATGACATGAAGACTACTATGATATTTAGTGCGGGCATTACAACAATATACATAGACCGAAATCCATCTGCATCTATGACTAATAATCCACCCTCAGGTTATCATCCGAACCCCTTTAGGTATTAAGTTGCAAGCAACAGATAATTGCATTAAACAAAGTGTGTAATGTAAGCAATGATTATGCACGCGGGCACTCTAACCGTTGTTTTCTCCCTAATGGCAACAACACATCCCCCCTTAATGTTTCTGTCACTCGAGCAAGGTGGTGAGGAGGCATGAACCCATTATCAAGCATAAATACTCCCTCTTGGAGTCAGTAGCAACTACTTGGCCAGAGCAACCACTAGCAACAGAAATCATGCAAGATCACAAATAGCATATGCAAATAAAGACTATAATCAACTTGGCATAAGTTTAATATTCATCGGATCCCAGCAAACACAACATATAGAATTACATAAGATCAATCTCGATCATGATAGGCAGCTCACCAGATCTAAACATCGAGGCATATGAGGAGAAGACAACCATCTAGCTACAGCTACGAACCTGTAGTCCAAGGATGAACTACTCACACATCACTCCGGAGGCAGGCATGGTGATGTAGAAGCCTCCGGTGATGATCTCCTCTTCGGCAGGGTGCCGGAAACAGCTTCAGAACCCCCCCTAATCTATGGTTGACGGTGACGCCGGCTGCGGAACTTTTCGGGGATTTTTGATCAAGTTTTCCGGGTTTTCCATCCGGGGGGATTAAATAGGCGAAAGGGCAAAGGCGGTGGAGCTCCAGGGGCCCCACACCCATAGCTGGTGCGGCCAGGGGGCGCCACCCTATGCTGTGGCCCCCTGGTTCCCGTCTTCGACTCTTCTTCGGTGTTCTGGATGCTACCGTGGAAATTAGGCACTTCGGGCTTTGTGGGGTCCAATTCCGAGAATGTTTCCAGAACAACTTTTTTGAAACCAAAACATCAAAAAACAGGGAACTGACACTTGGCATCTTGTTAATAGGTTAGTCCCGGAAAACGTATAAAAATGCTATAAATAAGGGAGAAAACAAGTAGCAATTGACATAATATGATCATGGAGCATCAGAAATTATAGATACGTTGGAGACGTATCACATGTGTAAAATGGTTACAACCAAAATAGGATAAATATATGTTTATAAGGTTATCCCAAAGAAACCATTGGGTATTTCTCTTATCACCAAACCATAGACAAATGTTGTTTGTCAGAACGGTTTGATTTCTCGAGAAAGTAGTTCTTGCGAAATAAGTGAGTGGGAGGACAGTACAAACTCGACGAGATTAGAGAATCTTCGTTATCATGTCAAGAGTAGCGCAGTACTGGAAGTTGGTCTAGGGTTTCCTATTTTGACTAAGTAGAAGACACTACATGTGTTGTAGATACTTTGAATGAGTTTGCAAACTGAACCACAAAAGTCCTAAAACTTTGTACTTAGACCAACTGGTGGTTTGAAAGTGAAGTGTTGTTTTGACAACAAAGGACCTGGAACTTATAAAGGAAGCAAATGATGGGCCCTGACTTCGTAAAATTGGCTACGAGTCATTATATCCGCGATAGTGTCCCTGTATGAATATCAAGTATGTGAATTGGTAGTACTTTCGATAGGCATGATGCCTAGCGATAGCAAATGGGTCTATATAGCAACAAAGACATGGATATTTAAATCCTTTAAAAGTTGTGCTTGTCGAAAAGATGTTTTTCGACGAAGTTCAAAGAGTTGACTACTACAAGATTTTGATCTTCCATACTGATGCTTTAGTCTTTGCGGATAGTTCTAGCAAAAGTTACATATTATGATATGACAGTTGAATAAAAAAAACCATCTCTCCTCTCTAGGAAGTTTTATCGAGGATGTGTACTTGACACAGTCTGAGAGTTTTGTAAAATTCAAAAGGTTGCCGGAAAGGTATGCAAACTTCAATGGTTGAAGTGAGCATAACGAAGTTGGAATCTTTACTTTAATGAAGTTATCAAAAGATTTTGATTGTTACAAGAAATTAAGTGGGAGCGCTAAGACATATTTCTAATGCTTTATGTAGATGACATATGGTTGATTGGAAAATATGTATTTTAAATTAACACGGTTAAGATTTTCATATTGATGAAAGGCTTAGGAGATATTGGGCATCGATATCTATAAGAGATAGATTGAAGCGCCTGATATGGTTGAGCAAAATTACGTAGATGAAATATTAAAGTAAGTCAATATCGAAATGACAAGAAGGAGTTCTTGCCATATGAAAAGAATTGAGCAATATTCAAGTGTTTTGACACATGATGAGCATAATTGAAATTGAGATTTCTAAGTCATGTGTTCCATGCTATGTACACAACCATATGAGTCCCGTGCTATTGAATGTTATAGCAGGATAATTCATATGATGATTAGAAAACGGTGGGAGAGATCCTTATGCCATTTTAGAAATGCTACGGATATGTTTTCCTATGTAGTAATGACAAAATATTCGTTGAAATATGTTACACTAATTGTCTTGTCATCTATTCAAATAATTTTATCTCAATTAAAATATGTGATGAAGGGTGGCACAATAGGCTGGAAGAAAGTTCCAAGCTGGATTTGAATGAGTTACAAAATTAAAGTATTGTGACGGATACTACAACAAAGGTTAAGTATATCGTTATGTTGACAAAAAAAATAATAGGAGTTTTGTGTCAAGGAGTTCTTTATTGAACTTGGTGAATTTCCAAGAATGCCGACACTACGAAGCTACATTTTTACAATCTTAGTAACATTAGTTTAAGCTAAGGAATTAAGATCTCACCGATTGACCAAATATATACAAAGACATCTCATTAAAGAATGAGTGATGCGTGCAGACATGAAAACATGCAAATACAATAGGACCTGAACATGTCAGATATTTTGATGAAGTTAACCACATGCAAAGCATGGTAATAATACTGGAACGCCATATGTGTTAAGTGCTTACAGACTAGATTATTGACTCTAGTGCAAGTGGGAGACTGAGGGAATATGCCCGAGAGGCAATAATAAAGTGGTTATTATCTTATTAGTTGTTTATGATAAATGTTTATTTATCATGCTAGAATTTTATTAACCGGAAACGTTGATACATGTGTGTCTAATAAACAAACAAGAGTTCCTAGTAACGCCTCTCGTTTAACTAGCTTGTTGATTAACTGATGATCAAGGTTTCCTGATCATGAACGTTGTATGTTGTTAATAACGGGGTCATGTCATTGGTAGAATGATGTGATGAACATAGATCCAAAGTGAATATAGCAATGCGATCAAGTCATTAAGTTTACATTGTTAGATCAAACATACGAAGTAACTCTAATCCTTAGACCATGAGATCATGTCAATCACTAACACCCGAAGAGTGCTTTGATGTCATCAAACGTCACACCGTAACAGGGTGACTATAAAGGTGTCGTTGGATATTCGGAAAGTATTAGTTGAGGCTCATGGATCAAGAGTGGGATTTGTCCATCCAAGTGACGGAGAGATATACTCTGGGCCCTCTCGGTGATATCACATCGACACCGCTTGCAAGCACGTGATTAGGTCACAGGGATGTCATATCACGGAACGAGTAAAAGAGTACTTGTCGGTAATGAGATTGAAGTAGGTATGGTTGATACCAATGATCGGATCTCGGACAAGTAAAATATCACAGGACAAAGGGAATTGGTTACGACGTTTATGGTTCAACACGATCACTAGATTCATCGTTGAATGTGTAGGAGTCATTACGGATCTCCAGGTTCCACTATTGACTATTGATCGGAGAGGTGTCTCGGTCATGTCTACATTATTCACGAACCTTAGGGTGACACACTTAAGGTTTGATGACGCGATTGAGTGGATATGGAATATCAGAGAAAAGTTTGGACAACACCGAAATTGTTTCGAGAAATATTGAAATAGTCATCAGAATTGTTTCGGGGAATATTGAAATAGTCACCGGAATTGTTCCAGAGAATATTGAAATAGTTCAAGGTGGTATATGTTAATGTTTGATTAACAAATAGTTCATGGGGGTATGTGTTAATTTTTGTTAATAAGATTAACAAATATTAAAAATAAAGAAATGAAATTGTTTTATTTATTTATTAAAGAAAACCCTTGGAACTTTGAGTGGGAATTGATGAGAGAATGAGTGGGTTGAGTGGAGAATCCACCCACATGATGAGGGGAGAGGTGGAGGCACCAAAATTTCGTGGCTGCCTCCCCCTCCTATATAAAGAGGGGTTGGACCTCCCTCTCCCCACACAACTTGGTGTCATGCCTCTCTCCCTCCTCCGGCATCTCCACCTCTTGGTCATCCGCTTGGCGAAGCCATGGCCATCTAATTTCTCCACCACACCACGCCGTTGTGCTGCTGGATTTCCGAGGGATCCTCTACTTCCGCTGCCCCGCTGGATCGAGTGAACGGAGGTCGTCATCATGCTATACGTGTGACCAAGTATGGAAGCGCTGCCGGATTGCAGCGCTCTTCTTCGCGATCTTGAGATCGATGTGAGTTCGACTACATCACTAACGAGATTCGATCTCGTAACGCTTTGTGTCTTCGAGAGTATGTTCTGCTTAAGACTTTCTCTATGCCCGTTGCTTACATATCCTAGATTAGATCTTCGCCCTTTGGGTGTCTATCGCGTAGGATTTTTTTTCTCTATGCAACGAACCCTTCACAAGCACGCAAGAGTAACAAGCTCACGAACTTCTCTTTCACGAACCTCGTGGAGAACTCAAACCGATGTACCTAATTCGTGGAGAACAAGAATACACAAAGTGGTCAAATCCTTCTCTCCCAAATCCCACCAAAGAAACTAATGCTACAGAGGGAGGAAGGAGGAAGAACAAGGAAAACAACTAATGAATCCCAAGATTTAGATCCAATAGATTCCACTCACTAAGAGGAGAGATTGATTGGTGGAATAGTCGATCTAGATCTCCTCTCACTTTTCCCTATAAAAGGGCAAAAATCATTGGAGGGGTTGAGAGAAACCCAAGTTCTTGAAGGTCAACAATGGAGGAGTGAGAAAACGGGCTGGGAAACCTCCTCTTGAGGAAGAGGAAGACTATTTATAGCTTCCCATAAAATATGGCCGTCAGGGCTAGACTTTTCGCGCTTACCCTCAAAATTTCTGGCCCCAAGCCCAGAAATTTACGGACGACCCAAGACCCCCTAGAGAGCGAGTGCCCGCTCTCTGATGCTGGACCAGATATTTCCCCCGGAATATTCCGGCCTGGCCGGAAATTTCCGGCCTTGGACCGGAATTTCCGCCCTCGTGGAAACTGCAGAAATACCGGTACGAAAACTGTCATAACTTTTGTATACATACTTAGTTTTCGATGTTGTTGAGCTCGTTGAAATCCCAATGACGATCACTACAATAATATACACAGAAAAATCATAATAAAACAAGGTAGAATAAAACCAAATAGGAAAAGTCTAGACCTCTCTATAAGACAGGAACCGGTAAAACCTTCAATACCAAAAATGCAATAAGTTTTCCATACGAAATCCGTTTTTGATGAACTTGAGCTTGAAATGAAGAATATGACAAGATCTAAAACCACACATGGAGAAAAATCAAATAATAACCAAGAAATATTATGCCAAGGATGCAAAGGTTTAAGGTCTCTACGAACGATACGATCAATCAACTCATTCGAGAGCCCCTCTTGATTGAACGGTTATCTATCCTATAACTCGATATCCCTACTAACATCATGAGACCGGTAAAATAAAACCTATAAAGGTCATAACTTTGCCTTGTGCATTCAATTGAGCTAGATGATGACGATCTTAATCACCTCAAGTTGGACCACCTTTCTTGATTGCGCTTCGCTTCGTGAAGACTTGTAAATTGCACCCCCATAAGATAATATGGGAGATATTCTCACATGTCCATCTTCACTTGACAATAAGATCCATATGGGTGTCAAGCATCAATCATATGAACTCTCCTTGATGCTCATCTTGAACTTGCACTTCAACTTGATCAACCAAGTATATTCTCTTTATTCATGATGATGATGCGTTGAAGGTACACATGAATGTTCACATAGTATTCTTCTTCAAGACATACTTCCATTATGATCAATAATAGCATGACAATTCTTCTTGACCATATCAAATATATTCATTATAACCAATGATCTTGGTAGCATCGAACCTTCAATCCAACACATGGAGTTCAAGTGGTGCCAATGGACAAACCTATAAGAATATCTCAATACAAACATTAGACCATAAAGATTGTCATTAATTACCAAAACCACACATGGGGGGCACCATGCACTTTCAAATACCACTCGCACCAACATTGTTCTTAGCTTGTGCAGGCTTGGCCTCATTCTTGTTCTTCTTCTTGTTCTTTGCTCTTGGCAACATAGACAAGACCTTGCTTGCCAACTTTTGGTCTAGGAGCAACCACTTGTGGCTTGGGGGCCACTTGTGGCTTAGGATACACTTGAGGCATAGGAGCCACGACCTTCTCAACACTAGGGCCCTTTCCCTTGATTCTTGCTAGCTCTTCCTCCAACCTAGAATTCTCCTCAATAATATTTGCATGGTCACAAGAATAAGTAGAGCTACTAGGCACATTGAATTTATCAAGTTGAGTTTGAAGTTGTTCACGAGAATTGTTGAGGGTAGAGAGTTCACTCTCCAAAACCTTGTGAGCCTCGGTGAGCCTCTCTAGCTCCTCGGTTAGTTTTTCATGACCAACACCAAACTCAACTTTCATCTTTTTAGTCATCTTATATTTAAAAATTGCATGGTCACGTTATTTAGTTAGCTTAGAAATTAACTCATTATGTGACACTTCAATAGATTCAAGTTTCTCCTCAATAGATACTCGAAACTCATGTTCCCCCTCAAGTGCATTTCAAAGGGACCCTTTTCAAAGCAATCATTTCTCTCGGTTTCACATTTCTTCTCAAGAGCCTCTTGGGCCTCTCCTAATTGACTCATGAGAAGAGTGAAGTACTTATTGTTCTCCCCTTGCAAAATAGTCATATATATTTCAAGGAGGCCATTTCATCTTCAACAATAGAACTAGAAAGTTTAGTTATGGAAGAAAATGATACCTCGGTGGCTTTAGCCATGAATCAGTTTGCGGAGGGTTGATGAAGATTATCATTGGGGGATTCAAACAGCGAGGGAGATGATGAATATGCAATAGCAATAGCGGCCACTTCACTTTTGGTTTGTTCTTCTTCTCCATCACCGGAATCATACTCTTTTTGAGTCACAAGCACATATCTAGATGATGGCTTCTTGTTGAAGGGTTTCTTCTTGAATTGAGGTTTCTTGTTGGGAGCCTTTGACTTATCCTTGAGGACTAGTTTTCCTCCATGGTACTCCCTATTCTCTACGGGGCATTCGACAACAAAGTGATATTTGTCTTGGCAATTGAAACAAGCTCTCACTTTTTTAGTCCCTTCTTTGCCATAGCTTGACTTGGTATTCTCCTCAACATATGCCTTGGCCTTGGGAGGGTTCTTCCAAAACTTTTGCACCGCAAGAGCCATATAATCCTTAAGCACATGATCATATTATTGATCTTTGAGCAGGTACAATTTTCTTCCAAGGCAATCTCTTCATGTTGATCCACCATCTTGGTCACCACCTTGGCCTTCAAAGCAACGGAGACTCCTTTGTGCATTCCAATAGCACGAGCACAAGTGTCATGAGCAAGCTTTGTTTGCAGTTTAAAGGATGCCATCTCTTGGATCACTTCGGTTGAGGACATGTAGGGAAAGTTTTGTCTTCCTTGAAGGCTCTTCAATTTTACGGGCTCAAACGGCAAGAGGGCATTTATGTACTTCCTCTTGATCCAAGCACCATCCACGTATTTAGCACCAAGACCACTAAAGGCGATATCTAGGGTCTTGAGTCTTTGGTACATGTCCTCATGGCTCTCACCATCAAGCATATAGAACCCTTCAGACTCATTGCACAAGGTATCGTACATTTTTTTTGCATGATCTCATTGCCCACAAACATGACGACAAGAGCATCCCATGTCTCTTTGGAGGTGGCATATTGTTGAACATGAGGTATGTGGTTTGGACCCACGACTTGTTGAATCATCGACAAGGCGGTGTAGTTGAGTTGGCAATCTACCACTTCTCTTTTTGTCAAGTTCTTGGGGTCATGAGGCTTGTATCCTTCTTATGTGACCCTCCAAATCTCAATAGAAGAAGAGTTCAAGTGAGTTTTCACATAATATTGCCATCGATCAAAAGTATGTGCATCAATTTTAGAAGGTTTGCCTCTAGGATTAATATGAGGGCGTGGGACAGGAGGATCGGGGGAGTATCGTCCTTCAACATTGTGGTACTCGGCCTTCTCATCTGATCCCTTAGAAGTTTTGTCTTTAGAGGATTCATTTTTAGGTTCTACACCCTTATCCCCATTATCCGTATTCTCCTCCTCCGGAATTGCCCCCGAGGGAGATGAAGTAGAAGATTCCGGGTCCTTGGCTGTCAAGAGTTGCAACATTAGATCTCGCAACTCCGTAATTTTGGCATCCATGGATGAGGTCAAGGAATCTTTCAATTCCTTGAGATCATCCATTGACATGTGCCGAGGCCTCGGGGGGATCCTCTTCGTTGACCATATTAGAACTCTTAGGCGGTTAAGCCCAATAAAAGAGTCAAGACTCTGATACCAATTGAACGGATAGTATGGGCACCTAGAGGGGGGGCGCGAATAGGTGCTACGACCAATTTTAATTTTTTTCTTCAAATTAAGGCTTGACACAAAGGTAAATTCTCTAGATATGCAACTACCGTGAATTACCTATATGACAAGCACAACAATATACAAGATACAAACACAAAGTAAAGGAGAGGGAACGAGGTAACCGATAATAGAAACACGTGGAGATAAGGATGTAATACCGAGTTCCTCCTTTTGAGGGGAGTACGTCTCGTTGGAGGGTTGTGAGTTTCGTCACAAAGGCCTACTCAACGCCACAAATGCCTCACCCTATTCTCCGATGAACCTCGCCACAAAGGCGTAGTTCACCTTCCACTATCGATTCCTTTTGAGGTAGAAATCGAGTCCTTTACAATGAGTTTGACGCACACACCCACAGCCAAATCGGGGGCTCCCAAGAATCATCAACAATAAACAAGTAGTATCAGTAAGGTCTAGGTTCTCCAAAGGAAACCCTAGACTTGATTCCCTCAAGTGAATGAGGGGGAAATGAAAAACGGGTTGGTGAAGATGTAGATCCGGGCCTTTTCCTTCAATCATCCAAGTATCAACAAGTTTGAGTGGAGGAATCGGGAAATCTAGCTTGGTGGGTGAGCTCAATCAATGGAGCAATAAATTCTGGACCATCTCACCCTTTGGAGATGAAGGAGTCTTCTATTATAGGTCCATTAAAAAACTAGCCATTTTCCTGCAGCCTTCGAGTAATCCGGAATCAATCCGTCCATCCAGAATATTCCGGATGCTAACAGAGGATTTCACGGTCATTCCAGAATGAATTCGGAATGATTCCGACAGCCCGGAATCGCCCGCAATGGCTCCGGATCCTAACAACGGTTTTCGCGGGAAATCCGGAATGAATTCGTATGCCAATAAAAACCTCTATCCGCAGAGAAAACATGTCTTGATCTTTTTCTCCTTCACCATAACTTCGACACCGCTTTGTGCTGATAATAAGTGTACCTTAAACATGTAACTAACAGTGAGATATCATTTATATTGTTAACAAACACATAAAACTCAAAGGATTAAGAAATGCTCTTTCACCTGGTTACAAGTTGCCGCACATATCTGTTCAGAAAGCAAACGACCCATTCTCGCAAAAACAATGTACTATTGGAATGTTCTCATCTCATGTAGGCACGAGACGACATTCATTTTCTCGTAACGATGCCCACAAGCCAAAGGTTCTCAATTCTCAAGCCATTTCATCAAGAATCAACAATATCTCTCCCCACGGCATGTGCTTCTCATTCCGTTGAATTCGTCCGGAATAGTTCTGTTGTGCCACTTCTTATGTCAAAAGGTCAAAGAATGAGCAACTTGATAGAAATGTATTTAATTCTTCGAAGAATTGTAAGCTATAAGGTGTGGTAGAGTTGACTAACAAAAACAATGCACAAAACAACTTGGCTTACGTGGAAGCAATCCAAAATCGATGAAAACGACCCATGAAACCATGTACCAAAATTTAGCATTTTTTGTAGGTAAGGTGTTTGCCTACCTCTGTCAAGGAAGATAAAAAAAGTCAGGCTACACAAGCTCCCTACGCTCCACTAACGCATCGGGGTCAATACAAAAATTAGTGCCAACACACTTAAGCGGAAACTTTTTTTTTCTTTCCGTGAAGAAGCAACAATCGATTGGTGTTCTTCACTTCCCTTATTTTAGTGTGTGATTAGGAGACACGCTCTTGCGAATGTGTGGTGGTGTGTTCGTGTCTTCCTTGTAGTCCACAAAAGTAGTACGTACGTGCTACATGTGTGTAGTAATTTGGTTAAACAGCTAAGAAAATGTGGGCCATAGATGGCACACAAAAAAAAAGTAAGAGTGTGTTGGTCCGAAAGTCATTTTGGCTCCGCGCGAGTGCTTGCTTTATTTTCAACAATAACAACAACAAAACCTTTCAGTACAAATAAGTTGGAGTAGACACTTTCTTTATTTTCAAAAATTCAAAATTTATATTTACAAGTTTAAAAAGCCAAAACAAAAATCTTGATGTAGCCAATGATGTATGTTATAAATATGTAAAATCATAATATAAAATCCTTTATATTATAGGTTAGACAAAAAAGAAAAAATCTTGTATGTTTTGAAGATTTAAAAATGTGTATACTTAGATCCGCACATTTATCCTTTTATGTACTCCCTCCGTCCACTTTTATAAGGCTCACTTCTTACTATTGAAATGCTAGGAAGTGTGCCTTATAAAAGTGAACGGAGGGAGTAGCTTAAAATATAAATTATTTCAAATTGGGATTTTGGAGTAGCACGAACTCTTGTTCTCGCGAGTTGAACGAGTTCTAGAACCTCAGAGCCTATTCTCGTCTGAGGGCGCTCCTGGGCCGTTCAAGTCGCAAATACGGCCCTAACCCAAGTGCCCATCTAGATATCCAACCCAAGAGCGGCAGAGCGCTGAGCGGCACCATCTTCGACCGGGCCGTCTGGGTCGGTCCAAAACTCGCTCACGCATCTCCTCGTTCGACGGCACGCCGGCGGCGATGGCGTCGCGGAAGCTCCTCTCCGGCCTCACGGCGGCAAGGCGAGTCCGCTCTCGCGCCCCCGCACTCATCTCGGCCTCACCCCTCCCGGAGACCTCCAGTTCTGCCCCCCACGCCGCTGCCGCGACGAAGGCGTCAGGTGAATCGGCGTTGGCTCTGCGGCTCTTCTCCTCTAGGGCCTTCTCGTCGACGCGTCCGGTGAAGCAGCCCGCCGGAGATGCGCCCGTCCCATCCGCCGTGGACTACAAGTTTGTTTCTCATCCTTTTAGCTCCTTGTCGCGTTCGTGTCTTCAGTATTTGTTCTTTGCGTAGTTTCTGTTTAATATGGCGCGTGCAAAAATGGGGATAATTGTAAATCTTATGTCAAGGGCTGATTTGTTTCACAAATTTTCTTGCGATTTTGTGGCCATTGCTGTCATGCACTGATGCGAACCCCAAAACAGGACCGCCAAAGGCTCAGGCACTACTTATATCGTCGTTACAGTTGCAAGGACTTAGCTATAGTGGGTATTTTAGAAGCGTGCTGTGGCTGGATTGAATATATGTGCATGAAAATAGCCAATAGTGTAATGTAAATAGTTGTGCTAGAAAATGTCTGCAAAGTTTAGAGCAGCAAAATCCGTTTTTGTTATATATCCATACATGCTTTTGTTATGCCACATTGGATAACCAGCTATTGTGCCTGTGTACACGGAACAGGTCGATAATGCCAGAGGACAAGTTCCATAAAATAGCAGATGATACGATACATGATTTACTTGAAAAACTTGAGGTAATGGATTCGTCTACTTCATTGGAAGCTTTGCTAAGAAATATATCAGTTCAGGCTTTATCTTTGGCTAACATTGTTCTTTGTGGCATGTGTCAGGAATATGGTGATTCTCAGCAGATGGAGGGCTTCGACATAGATTACGGGGTTAGTTATAGTGAAATGTCATGCAATCATGCTAGTTTGACTATTTTGCACCTTTTGAAACGCTGATATTGTTTTGTTTGTTTCCCTGAAATTTAAGAATCAAGTTCTGACATTGAGGCTAGGAGATTTGGGGACCTATGTTGTAAACAAGCAAACACCAAACAGACAAATCTGGCTATCTTCACCTGTGAGGTAATGTTGTATTATTTTATTTGCTTGTCAGCTGATTGTGTACTAAATACCCGAGTGTGAGCATATTATCATCTTACCATCATATATATTCCTTATGTTGAAGTTAGGTTTGCTATTACGTGACACTGATAGTTTACTGGCATCAGCACCTTTGAAATTTAAGAAGAGTATTTTAACGTTCTATTCTTTTGATACTTATCCTATATGGCTTTGTGCTTTTTGGCTATAAATTTTCGTCATACTTGATTTCTTCAAGAGATCCCACTCTTTAAACATTCTGCCTAGATATCAAAGTGTATGTTTAAGTTAATCTGTCCATTACCCATAAGCGCTTCAATCTTGTTCTGTTGCGTGTTGATTCTTATCTGAAAGATTGTCGGTATTATGTCTGCAGTGGGCCTGCTAGGTTTGACTGGGATGCAGCAACAGACAGTTGGGTTTATAGGCGAACTGGAGTAGATCTCATGCGACTTCTAGAAGAGGAGATAGGTGAGCTCTGTGGCACTCCAGTAGATCTTTCATAAAAGGAAAGAAGAATGCCACACATCTTGGTTCGATGGGGCACACAACATTTCAGCGATGTATGAATGAGATGACACCTTTTAATGTGTGGATCCTGCGGAGCAAACCAAAAAACTCGCTGCACTGCAATTTTTCGCACTATGTGCTTATATGGTTCCGTAATAAGTGTCTGCCCTTTGTTGATACCGGACATAAGCATCTGATAGGTCATGTGTTAATCAACCGTTTGTGTGAAGTGATTTGTGCTCTGCAATTGTGCTGTCCAGAAATTGTGTGTTTGTCTTTACATAAATAGTATGATTAGCCAGACTTTTATACTTCATCAGGAGAGGAGTGCACAAACACTATGGATCTATTTGGTCATGGAATCACTATATATTCTATTGCATGCAAAACCAACAAGTATCAGACTACATCAACATTCAAACATCCTATGCGACTGTTCCTCCATCAGCTCAGGGCTCAATCTGACCATGAGAACGCAGAACTCCATCTGATCCAGGACGCCATCACCGTCTATGTCCCCCTCCCTCATCATCTCCTGGAGCTCTTCGTCCCGGAGCTCGCCGAGGCCCAGCCTGGCCGCGTTCCTCTTCAGGCTCTGGAAGGTGATCTTGCCGGTCCTGGGGTCCATGAGCAGCTGGAACCCCTTGCAGAGCTCCTCGATCAGCCCCTCCACGCCGAGCTTCCTCGCCATCGACGGCAGGAAGTCCTCAAACTGCACTGAGGAGCCCCTGTCGGCGCCCATACCACACTCCATCCGCGTCGACGATGAAGAAGGTCGGAGAACCAAGTAGCCGGCCCTGTCTGCAACAGTGGTAAATGAAGAATGGGAATGGAATGGGAGGAGAATGATGGGTGCTTAAATAAGGGGATGGTGAGGTTCTGGGAAGCAGTCTCCCCATGCATGCCAACCAAAGTACAGGCAATTGCAGGCGTCGTAGCTTGCTAGCTATCTTTGGGAGGTTGTTGCTGCGTCCGGCGGTTTTTTGCTTGGTTTCTGCGAAGTAGCTAGCACGGGGTAGGGAGGATGCTTCTCCAGCAGCGACGGTTGCTTGGAGGTGTTCATTTGCCGCCTTTCGCAGTACGTTTTCTCTGGGTTAGTCATTAAGAAAATTGATGGGCGATTGAAAGTTCGTGTATGAACGGTGCGTTTAGGTCAATGTGTCTGATAACAGCAAACACAAGTGATCTCGTGGAAGATCGCGTTTTTTTTTCCGATTTTTTTTTTTTTTTTTTTTTTTTTTTTTTGCCTGTCCGACAGGATCACCTTCTGGCCGACGGCATTTTGACTTGGTCATGTCAAATAATCATCAGGAAGTTTCCTCCCTATCCTATGTTCGAGTCGATCTTGTACCATTGCTCGTCAACCACGATGTGCACGAACTCGTTTTGTATAATTTTTTTATACAAACGGAACTTACCTCACACTAGGGAACTGTTGTGTATAATTGTGCTATCTCGGTACTTCCCAGATATGCACCTAACATACTCTTCCCCTGTTCAGCTCTGTTTCGCAGACACGAAGTAACCAAGAGTCCAAGACCTGTGTCGAGAACTCGAGATAGAGTAGAAGGAGCGTAACCAATCTTTAACAATTTTTTATACAAGGCTATCGCTAAAGTGGGACTGTAGGACCTAAGAGCATGTCTA
The DNA here is from genome assembly GCA_028641055.1 of Alopecurus myosuroides. Lineage (NCBI taxonomy): Eukaryota > Viridiplantae > Streptophyta > Magnoliopsida > Poales > Poaceae > Alopecurus > Alopecurus myosuroides. The sequence continues at coordinate 168,754,296 of CM054058.1, forward strand.
ACAGGACCCGTAAACTTTCGCCCTCTAAATCGCGTGTAGAGGGCCCTGTATAGGAAATCTAGGAAAATCCGTGCTCAGATTTTCAAGTTCGTCTAGCAGTCCCCCTATATCCGCCCCGTATGTTTGAATTCGAAGTACGCGGGAGAGAAGATAAACTCGATTTCATTCATTGCTCAGATCACCATTGCTACATGAACTGCTCGAACATGAACTCTAACCTAATCTAGTCGAGGAAGACGACGGGGCCGGAAGCCTCCATCGCCTTGAACTGCTCGACGTCGGCGACGGCCTTCGCCTCCTCCTCCGCTTCCGCCCGCGCCCGCGCCTCTGCTTCCTTCTTCGAAAGCTCGAGCGCCGCCGCGAAGGCGGCCTCCTCCTTCTCCTCTGTCGCCGGTAACTCCTCCTCCTGCGCTGTCGCCGCGCTTCCTCCTCCGCTGCCGCTTGCGCCGTCGCCGCCGCGCTTGCACTGCTGCAGCAGCTCCCTCTCCGCGAGCCATTTCTCGAATTTGCGGCCGCACATCGGCCGCGGCGGCGGGTCGACGGTGTAGTATCTCCCGCCCGGGGCGTAGTCCTTCAGCGTGTCCGGCATGGCCTGCGGCCACGCCACGTACTTCCAGACGCTGCGGCGGCTCCCTGCAACGGAGTGTTTGCAGTGGAGCCGCCACGCCTCCTCGAGCGTCTCCGGCTCGCGGCGGCGCTTGGAGCGGGCGGTGGAGGGGCCGGAACCGTCGGGGGAGCTCATCGCGGTGGAGGAGCTTCGAATGCGGCGGCGGCGCGTGCGTAATTTCTCGCCGGAGCTGCGGCGGCGCGCGGCGGAGCTAGGGTTGCGGGTGGGGGGTTGGACCCCCACCCCAACCCTCACCCTCTATATGTACGGGGCGGAGGGGGCGGTGGAGCAGGCCCCGTAAAATTTTGGTACGGGCCAGGCGGCATACGGGGCCTGCTAGACGGCCGTTTTGGCCCGCGCCCCGTATGCCGCCGGAATTTTACGGGGCGCTCGCGTGATACGGGGCCTGTTAGACATGCTCTAAGAACATCTCCCCCCAATAGCCGTCCGGATGGGCGCCCGGCGAAGCCCTTTGGGGCTCGTCCGGACCACTCGGCGCGGCTGCTCACTTGGCGGCCCAACCAAAACCCCCAAAGCAAGATTTTGCTTATTTTCGTTATTTTGGAGTCTCAAAAATACTTATGTTCTAGGTTTAAATTATTACATAAACAATGACTACAAATAAAAATAAAATATTCATACAATCATCTCATCGTCGCTGTCCATCTGTAGAAATAAAAATGACTTCAAAATATGACAAAAACAACGGGCCGGCGCCCAACCGGGCAAATCGACGAACACCTTGGGTACGAGATGGTTACCTCTGGTCGCTAGAGGTGGCGCCTGAAGCGGCGCCGGCGGGTCAAAGGCGCGGCGGGGGAAGGGCCGAGGAAAGACGCGCGGCCGGAGACGCCGGTGGGGTGGAGGCGCGACGGAAGAGAGCGGCAGCGCTGCGAGACCGAGGGAGACGATAGAGGGCGAGGCAGCGCGTTCGGGGCGCAGATGGGCGAGGCGCAAGGGGACGTGGCGTAAATGAGCGCTTTGTGTCGCTGGCAGGACGGGCCCGCGGCGCGGAACGACTCGTCCGACGCCCCCACGGGAACCTCTAAGAGACGGGATTGAGCTGGGTTTGCCGGACAGGAACAAGGGGGCGTCCGGACGGAAGGCCTAATGGGGGCGCGAGTGAGCGCGCTCGGGGCCCGTCCGGACGGGAAGACGCTTGGGGGCGGCCTTTGGGGGGCGCGGCTGGAGATGCTCTAAGGAGGCCGAGAGAAATGCAAAGCCTAGTAGGATAGGTCGCTCCTTCGCCATGGCGCCATTCTTTTCGTTGTCTCCCTCTCGCCTTGGATCCGAGGAGAGGGAACCGTAGATCTACGGTTGGACTGAAATTTCTCCGACGAAGAGTGAGAAGAAGTGGGGAGTAAAGTGTCTCGGCGAGAATTGTCTGTTTTTTTTTAAAAAAAAATTATGCAATCTTTGTTGTGGCTAGAGGCGTGTCAGATAAGGTTTCAAAAAAGATTCAATCATATATTTGATGATTTTAAAGGCGTGTCATATTAACAATTTTTATTATTGGATTTATTGAATTGCAAATATTAAAATTCTTAACAAAACTTCATAATCATGCCGGTCATCTTCTGTTAAATTTCATGGAGTACTTGATATTTTGTCCGGCATTCCTTAACAGATATATTTTGTATCGTATCATGATATTTTGTGTGACACTTCTTAACATGTGTGTGGATCATCTGTTACACACACTCTCACATCATCGGGCATGAGACACATTTTAATGGCTCGATAAAATAAATTTCTAAAAGCTAACTAAAATTCAAAATAGAGTTTTTGTTATTAATTACGATACGTGCATTTTACGTGCACGCTTTCTAGTGATCATAATGTGTGCAAATTGCATTGATGCTACTAGATTTGAAAGATAAATCACCCTTGAGTGAATTGCATCGTCGGCCACGTCCAATTTGCGTTGCAATATTTAAATTGTTGACTTACGGTGAGATTTCCTCTTTGTATCGGACGTTTTTATCTATTTCATCTGAACCAAAAAAATGTCCCTTATTTAGTAGTACTAGTAGATATGCCCGTGCGTTGCAACGGGTGTAAAAAATTGTCCCCCGCTCGCCATGTCGATCGATCCATATAACCCTAGTCTAAGTTCATCATGTTGTCTTAATGTTTAATTATTATTAATATGCAAACAATCTTGAATCTCTTCTTCTCACCGTGACACCATTGACCCCTCTATCCCCGGTCCTTAGCTTGACCAACCTTCCAACCCATAGTCGTTGCGCCAGACCCTGTACACACCATCGAGCTCTCCACTTCCGCCGGCTGGCCACCCCCGCCACTACTGTCACCTAGGAATATGTTTGGTCAGGTCAGGCTGACATTATCCGAGCCACAAAAAGGTTGGTCCATCCTGGCCTGGAAACGCAGAGTTTCACCAAAATGTCGACTCGAGCATCCCAAGATCCAAAGTCTGGCCGAAAGAGCGTGAAATTTGCTCACGAACATGAAAAAAATTGCTTACGGGACTGAACAACTGTTTTTTTTTTGGACAAAAAGTAATAAAGAGAGAGTCTTCCCACGTAACAAATGATGAAAATACAACCTAGATATGCTACTATGTGAAAATACAACTTACTCCGTAGCTAGCGATAAGATCAATCCACATGAGCAGCTAGTAGTAGTGAAGGTTGCGCTAGTCTATTCTGTACATGGCAGCAGGCACCACACCACCGTCGCTCGGCACTACAGGAGCACGGTAAGAACATCAGGCGACGACATACAATCAAGTTAAACAACTTTTTCATATAAATATTTTATTCCAAATTTCATATGGTGTAGGAGACATGTGAAATGAACTAAAACGGGAGATGGTGGTCGCAGTGTGGCGTGACGAAATATTGGAGTGAAACTTGCACGGATCGATTCAAGGTGTGAAATTTCCGCCATGCAAAAACAGAATACTTTGCTACTTGAACTTCCGTTCATGTCACTCAGTTTCCCACGAGAGTATAAAGTTATGGATCAGGCACTGTATTTTGGTCGTGGTTTTAAACGAGACGTCTAGCCGAGCCTTGTTGGAAAGCTGCATACAAAACATTATGTGACTTTTTTATATCGAATAATTTCTCAAATTTCCTATTGTTTAGGATTTATTTATGTGCTGCCATGGCCCAAACAAACCGCTGACATAAAATGTGTTTAAAAAAATTACGCACACATGGCCAGCAGCAGGTTCAAGCAAAACACACATAGCTAGCACGCCCAGTAGCACACGTAGCCCTCTGACTTGCTTTCAGTCAGTCCACAGAAGAGTACTACACCATCAGTGGTAGCTTGTCTCTAAACTTCACGGGTGTATTTATCTGAACTTACTGCTCTCTCGTTTCCGAACTTCACATTGCACAGCGTTGGAGGCATGCACGAAGGAAATCAGCGCTTAGGGAAGTCCGGTTCTGTTGGCTGCTAGCTGAAGTCCAGTGCGGCGCCCGCAGAAGTCCGGCTCGGACCTCGCAGAGCGAAGGTGAACATGGCCGCATCGCTGATAGTTGCATCTTATTGACAACTTCTCCGGTGACTGGTCCTTCCAGTGAGAAGGCACCCGTGGCGAGCTCCCACCCCTCCAGCATTGCCCCCGGTCTGGACACCACCATATCGCCCTCCTTACACCGGCTGGGCTGGGCGCTGCAGCAAAGTTCAGAGATGAGCAAACATGTCCACAAAGAAAAGAAAAAAATGCATAGTGTGCACAGTATATTTCAGAAATAATGGTGTCCGAAGAAATAATCGGAGACGGTGACCAAGCTCTAGCAGATTTTTTTCGTGCTCCACTCCTCCGCTTGAATCCACAGTCCTGCTCCCCTCTTCTAAGAGCATGTCTAACAGACCCCTTATGTTTTCGCCCCCTAAAACGCGTGTAGAGGGCCCTGTATACGCATTTCGCCGGCCAAAAACTCGGGCGAGCTAGCAGACCCCCTACTCCCACCCCGTAAAACAGAATATTCTGTTTTACGGGGTGGGGGTAGGGGGTCTGCTAGCTCGCACGAGCTTTTGGCCCCTCACAAAACAGGGTTTTGCAGGGTTTAGCACAACTACACAATCATATCAAATATGGCAGATTCAAGATATGCGATGCATAATCCATAGTTTTACATCACAAATAGATCAACAAGTTCATAGGTCATGTTCTAGGCATAGAGGTTCCCAAAAGTACTGCCACCACCAACGCGATCCACATCAATCTTGCAGCCCACCGTCGGCACCACCACTCACCGAAGTTGAAGCACCAAGGTTGGATGCCTCGCGAGCTTGACGCGCCTGCAACTTCCTCGCCATGATCTCGGCCTTGCTCTCCTTCCACTACAACAGCTGATCCTCGTCCATGTCCTTGGTGTTCATCATCATGATCTCCTTCTCCTCGGCCAAGAGCTCCTTCATGGCTTTGGTTTGTTTGAGAGCCAACATTTGGGCATCCAACTCGGTCTTGCGCATAGCCTCCTCTCTTTTTGCAGCCACCTTGGCAAGCTTCACCTCCTTTTTCTTCTCGGTGATGAGGACCTTGGTCTCCAATGTCTTGAATGCTATTTCCTCCTTTGCCCTAATGTGCTGATCCATCTTGTCCTTGAAGCTAGCTGCCTCGGCTTCTAGCCTCTGCCTCTCCTTCGCCTTCTTGGTGCCCTCGGGCTTGCCTACGTTGCGACCACCCATGTCTTCCTCTTCATCATCCATGTTGAGCATTGCCTCCTTCTTGCACTTTGGCTCTTCGTCCCTCAACTTCCACTTGGGAAGGTGTTGGAGCAATTTGAAGCAATGCTCAAACTGAAATTCCTTGTTCTTTGACCCGGCCATATCTTTGTACCGCAATTGAGCATACTTGGGCTGCACAACAACAATGTAGTGTGATGTTTACACAAGAACACATAGTTTGCACAAGAAATCTGTCACAAAACTTACGTAGTCCGTTGCCACACATCCGCTTGGTGGATTATCCGCCACTTGGTCCATGGCAGCGCTCCAACGAGAACAAGCTGGCTTGATCGTGTTCCACCTGCCTTCAAGGGAGCGGTAGGATCGATCCGCCAAAGTCTTCGTGCGAGGCTTGAGCTTGTGGTAAAGATCCTCAATTCGTTGCCAATAGCGCTTGCCGGTTTGATCGGTGCCGGTGGCAGCATCCATGGACACTTTGCCCCACGCACGGACCAATGTGACATCTTCAATCTCGGTGTAGTTGGGCTGCTTCCCCGATTTGCTCCGCCGCGCGGTAGCCTCGTCCACCTCAACCACGTCGTCGTCCACCTCTTCGTCCGCCTCTTCATCCTCGCCATAGTCAGCGTACTCGTCGTCGAAGCCACCAATTCCCGAATCCAAGTCCACCGCAGAATCGTTGAGCATATCCATGTAGGATGTCGCGGCAGCAGGCGCAGGCACTTCGTCGAGCACCTGGCGGGCACCAGCGGGCGGCGGCATGGGCAACCGCGGCATGGGCGGCGTGGGAGCAGGCAGAACGACCGGTGACGGAACCTCGGCGACCACCTGCGTGGGCGGATCGTCCGCTGCAGGCGTCGCGGCCTTCTTCACCTTTGGCGGCCGCCCCCTCGTCGCGAATGACTTCACCCTCTTGGCGGTAGCAGCAGTGGCCGCCGCCGCCCCCGCCGCCGTCGCTACCGCAGGCCCCGACGGTGTGTCGAAGAAGAGCTTCGGGATCCTCTTCCTCTTCATCGGCATGGTGGCGGAGATGATGGCGGCGACATCGGCGGAGGCCGCGGCGTCGACGGTGGCAGTATTCACCACCTCGGACATGGGTGGCGCGCCGTCGGCGGTGGGAGGGGCTTGCGAGGAGTCCATGGCGGCGAGATCTGGCCACGCGGTGGCCGGGGATGGCGAGGAGGCGGATTTCCGGCGGCGGCGGCGGCGGTTGGGAGGTTCGCGCGCAGTTGGGGAAAAGGTGAGGGGTTGGCCCTCTACATCTCCTCCCGACCCGCACATGTAGGGGTCGACGGGCCGCCCCCTACCCAAACTTGTAAAAAATCGTCCGGGGTGGTCCATTTACGGGGTCTGCTAGATGGCCGGGTAGAGCCCAAACCCGTATATCAGCGGTTATTATACGGGTTTGGGCCATATAGGGGGTCTGTTAGACATGCTCTAACTATAGCCGGGTTGTGGCCTGTCCGGGTGAGGCTTCAAGATCCCGACCATGAGGAGGAAGGGAAAGGCAGCCATGGTGCTTTTGGGCCGTGTGTAGGCGGAAACCGCAGAGGGTGGCGCGGTGAGGGGCCGCATGGCTCTTCGAGCCAGTCGGAGGAGGCCAGCGCGTCGACGAAGAGAACACTCGCGGAGGTGGCACTGGATGTCAAAGGGGGCCGGCGCTTGGCCGCGCGTGCGGAGCGCATGCTCGCGGAGGCGCGACTGGGTGTAAGGTCATCTCCTGGGGTGCTCATTTGCACCCATTTTTGTGTCCGTTTTGGACATTTGAGCAGCCGTCCGGGACGAGCGGACACGCTAAAATGGGACTGCACCCTGCAGGGATGCTTATTTCACAACACGTCCGGTGAAAAAAAAAGAAAAAAATCACCTGGTGGAGCACTAGTACTCCTAGCGCCACCACGCGGGCACGAGCACGTTTTCTGGGAGCGCACCGGCGAGCTCCAGGCCATCCGCCGCAACTCGAGAGGAACCACTGTCGAATCCCTGACTCAACAAATCCCTTCGGCGAACCTATCGGGTTTCGATTAAGAGAACCCATGAGCGCTGGTGGAATCGTCGGCTAGACAGGGGGCGAGATTTACCCAGGTTCGGGGCCCTCGTAGAGGTAAAACCCTTACTCCTGCCTCTTGTCGATCTGTATTGAAGATTAGATCGGTTACAAATGTGGTGCTCGAATCGAGAGTAGGTCTCGAGTTCAAGGCTTTAGGTCGTGCGATATTGCTTGGTCCTCTCTCGGGGGCTCTCCTGGCCTTATATAGGCGGCCAAGTCTCGAGTTCTACCCGGAGAGGATTCCAACCCTAGCTAGGTCGGTTACATGTTTTCTAACTTAACCCGCAAGTTTAGTGCGGGTGGGCTTCACGTGGGCCTTCTGGAGTACTCCAAGGGCTCCTCTTCTTGGGCCTTCACCTTGGGCCTGAGAGGGGGTGTCCTTATCCGCAGGATCCAGAATCCATATCTTCGTCAGTAGCCCCCGAGCGTTTGCTCGAGTGGGAATTTTCCAGTCGAGTAGACGGTCAAACCTTTTTTGGCCTTGCTTTTTCTTTTGAATAAACAGCTTGGTTGCTTACTGTTTTAAAGGGTGTGTTCCCTGTGCAATGAGTCCTTATGCTCGAGTGTCGAGCGACTTAGGTGCCTGTTATTGCGGCTTTATTTGCAGAAGGATGCGGCACAGTAGCTTGGCTCTCCCGAGAGATCAGGGCCAATTAATTGCGACTAGGGCAAAAACATTCCTAGCCTACACAGATTTGAAACCTCCGACTCGAACCCGATAAGGTGATTGTTGCGACTGGGCCGTTGTGGACTTATCGAGTCGAACTTAACCTATGAGGGTACCCGGCGCATCCGCTAGGATTTTCTTCGTGTTGTTGAACCGGAATTATACCGGAGGACGCAGCTTTCGAGTGCGATTCCAGGCCCTTAAGAAAGATCTTTTTGGGTCTTACCTTCATATTCGAAGAATATGGCATCCGGATGTGCCTAGTCGGCTAAATAATCCAGGTTTTTATGATCTAGAAATATCATGCGTGAATGGAGGTAGGTTCTTTCTACCCGAATGATTGTTTAAGACTCAGTCGAAAGAGTTTTCGTACTGTAGAGAGTCGTGCCCATATGAAAGAGTTTTCATGTTTGGACTGTTGCGCCTATACGAAAGAGTTTCCGTGTATAGGATAGTTCTCTTGTTTTAAAGAGGTCTTGCTCCATGATTTATTCGTAAAAGAATTGCCTTTAGTCGAAGGAATTTCATACGAAGCTATTTTCGTGTTTGAATTGTCCATTCGAAAGTTCTTGAATTTGATGATGCGTGCCATGACGTCATGGCGCACTTTTCTCCTCCCGATGGGACGTGACGGAGTGGTAGCAGATGGGTTGGCCCACTTAGTCAGCTTTTTGACCGGGAAACGAGACGCCGCTTCCGTTTTTTACGCGAACCGCGCAGTAAATGCGCACGATCTTCTGTTAAGATCGTGGCACGGAACAACGTTCACCGCCCCTTCGCTTCATCTTCACACGTGGTGGCTGCGATACGTGCCACGTAGCGCATCGAGTGGCTGAGATTGACCCGCTTCGTGTATAAATACGGGACTTAGCGCTGCGGTAAAATTTTCCCAGCCTTCGCCTTCAACCATCTTCTTCCTCGTGCTCATCTTCTTCCTTGCGCTCGAGCCCACACTGTTAGCCATGGCCGGAGGCAAAAGACATGGTGCTGCCGCTTTCGCATCCGGAGAAGTTTCCGCGCAACCTGCGCCTCGGGCCGGCGACTGGCGCTCGCCCAATACCACCGCGAAGAGCATCAAGGAGATGCAGCGGGAGGGGCTGCTGCCGGCTGAATCTGAGAAGCGGGTGCGCCTCGGGAAGATAGAAGAGGTACCAAACCCGCAATCGAACGAGCGCGTGGTCTTCGCGGACCACGTGTCTCGGGGTCTTTCCTTCCCTCTCCATCCTTTTCTCCTCGGGTTGCTGTATGTCTATGGCATACAGCTTCACGATCTTCCTCCGAACGCGGTGCAGCACATTTCATGCTTCATCGTGTTATGCGAATGCTTCCTTGGCATTCGCCCTCATTGGGCGCTTTGGAAGGCCCTCTTCAAAGTTCGCATTTTTCGCGAGAAATCGCGGGTGGACTCCGAGCCTGGCGAGCCGCTGCGCACAGGCGGCTTCGGGATCCAGGCGCGACTGGAGAGCAGCTACTTCAACATGCACTTCGTCGACTCCGCCCAAGGCTGGCGGAAAAAGTGGTTTTACGTCATCGACAACAGCTCGGGTGGGATCGTGGAATTCCACCCGTCCGCTGTCTTGAAGAGGCGGAAGTCCTGGGCGCACAAGCTGTCAGCCGAAGAAACCCAGGTTGTCACGCCCCTACTCGCAAGAGTGTCCGCTCTCCGTGATCAAACCGCTGGAGTGGTACTCAACGGGCTGCACCTGGCAAGTATTTTTCTGAAGCGTAGGATCCAACCGCTGCAGCAAAGGCCTTCCACCATGTGGGAGTACCAAGGCGCTGAATATCCTAGCTGAGTGAGCCGCGAGGAACTTTCTCTGCCTTCCTCTGCCTTCCTTGTAGAGCTTAGCAGTGGCGAATTGCTACCCGCCAGTTGCGGGAGAGGATGCCTCGAAGTTATTGGCGAGTCACCTGGACGGCCTAGCCGATACCAGTGTAGTCGATGCTTCCTCGAGCTCCGAGGACGATTCTTCGGATGATGCGGAGGGCTCGAATGGCGGCCTTCATCATTGCAAGCGTCGTCGGGTAGAGGACGATAACGAGGCTACTTCTAAGGATAATTTCTTAGAGGAATCGCCCGGGAAAGCCCCTATCTCCGCGACTCCGCTTCGCTCCCTCGCCCCTTCACCTTCATTCCCAGTAATCGCAACCGCTTGGAACGCGGATTTGCTGGATGAAGATGAAGGTGACGAGTAAGTTATTTTCCTCGCTCTTAGTCGAACGTTCTTTCTTCTGCGCTTATGTTTGATTCCTTGTTCTTTTTTGCTGCAGTGTGCAGGCCATCAGCCCTCGCAGGTACGCTTCTTCTGTTCCTCCCGAAAAGAGGAACAAAGCAGGAACTGCGGGTGAGACTCCCAATGCTGGCACCGTCCAGAATTCTCCCAGCGCAGCCCCCAATGCGGCGACTGCGGAGCGCGAATCTCCTAGCTTTGCCGCCAGGACTTCAACTTCGAAAGAAGTGACGGACAGCTCCGCAGATCCTCTCTCCCGTGCCACGGGCCAGGTAAACTTTGTTAGTTTGTCTTCAAATTTTTATCGGGTGCACGACAGTGCTCCCGATGGGAGTAGCCCCCGAGGCTGTAGTCGATTGCTTGCGATCGGGTACAGGCTCAAAATCTTGTTTTATTTTCTTCGTCTTGATTTTTATCGGGTGCACGACAGTGCTCCCGATGGGAGTAGCCCCCGAGGCTGTAGTCGATTGAATTCAATCGGGTACAGGCTCTAATTTATATCTTCTGATTCTTCTACTTCTGTACTTTTGCAGTCGCTTGTTGACTCGCTTGCGGCGATTGGTCGCCGCGTTGTTCTTGCCAAATCGGAGTGCGAGAGGCTTCAGTCACAGTGCACTCGATTCCACACCGAGAATGAGCTCCTTAAGAGTAAGTCTCATTGTTTTCTTTTGTTTCTGTTCTCGTGTCCATTCTTGATGTCTAACAAATGTTATTGCGCAGCTCAACTCGAACATTCGGAGTCCGAGAGAGTCAAGCTCTCTGAGCGGGCAACCACTCAGGAAGCTGATTTGGCGGCTGTTCGACAAGAGCTGGAGGCCTCCCGCATGCGGTCGGAGGATCTTGATAGGCAACTCGCGGATGCGATAAAAGCTTTGAAGGATCAAGAGGAAGCTGGCAATACGGCCGATTCTGACCTTGTCACGTTCCTCCGTCCCCTTGCTGAGCGTTTCGCGGGTAAGTGGCCTAGGCTCTCGCAATTGTATCTTTTGTCTTGGTGAACTTGCGAAGTTTTGACATTCTTTTCCTTTGCAGGTCTTCTGGATGTTCCTTTGGAGATCCCTGGGATCCAGCGAGTAGATGTGCTAACCGACACACTTGCTCAACTCAAGAGGCACGCCGAAGGAGTGTGCTCCTTGATTGGCGATGCCACCCAAGTGTTGTCGCAACTGCACAGTCGCTTCCTCGCCAACGCTGTACCTCCATCCGCGCTAGACGGCCTGCTGAAGATCTTCTCGGAGGGCAATCTCCTGGATGCTTACGCAGTCGCCCAGTCGGAGTCTGGCGCGAAGACTGCGATCCAGTTCGCGCTGGCACACGGAGTCAACGGTTTGGAGGAGGCCTACTCGGCTCTTCCAGTCGACCCCTCGACGGGCAAAAAGGTACGGCTCTCTCGTTTTGGCGAGCAGGCCACCATTCTTGCTCGGAAGCTGTCTGAGCTATTTGCTCGACTGAAAGGAGGGGCGACTGCCGCTAGTGGGAGCACCACTGTAGCTTCTTAGTTTTGTTCTTCTTTTTTCCTTTCCTTCTTGAATGTAATGAACCTTGGGATGTATTCCCGTATTTTCATCGTCTTTAATCGAAGTGTTCGTTCTGGAAATTGCTTCCCGTAGTTCGTGTATTTTCTCCCGATGGGAGTAGCCCCCGAGCACTTTTGTCGGATGTGCGACTAGAAATACTTCGAATAGGGCTTCTTACTTCTTTCCTTGTATTCTTCCAGGCTACCGGGGTAGTTGCAGAATCTTCGAGTGGACATGCTACTCCGGTAAATCCCCTTGTTGCCGCCGTTGGCACCTATGCTGGTCTTCGTGATAAGGTCCGGGAGGGTGAGCGTCAGCTTAAAGCTCTGCGCGGTATAGCTGATGTGGCGAAGTCCAAGCAGAAACTGGCGGCTGAACGTGAGCAGTTTCTGATGGATGAATTATCGTTGGTTGCGAGGGATTTTCTGTGTAAGTAATACAGCCCCCGTGTCTTCTTTTTGCTTTGTTTCCTTAGCTGATCAAGCATGCTTGCTCTTCAGTTGTCAGACCTGATGACAGGGAAGAAAAGCAGTGGGTGGAAAACCACATAGTTCAGGAGGCTGGTAGCTCAAATCCTCATGCGAGTAACTTCTGGTCTGATCGCAGTCGAGGATTTGTGATGGCCACCCTGAAGTTCTGTGTTCTGCAAGAGAGAATTCTCGTGAGTTCTTTTCACGAGGTCCTGATCGCGATGAATGCTGCTTTCTACCCACTTGAAAGGGGTCCCGAAGACTGGAGCTATCTTCTCAGGTTGTTTGGACGTGAGGGAGATGTTCGCGCGTGTGTGCACAATCAAATGACATGCGGCGCGGTTGTAGCTCTATCCTTTGTCCGAATATGGTATCCTGAAGTAGATTTTAACTCCGTAGCCAGGCTCCCAGATGATCCAATCGATGATATTTCCCCCTTCTATGATGTTGTTCGTCCCGCAGCGGAGAAAATCATCCGATTGTCCTCTGAGGAGGTAGATAGAGTTTTGGCGACTGAGAATGCTCAGCGCTTTGATTGATTGTCGGATGTGCATATCCTGTAACCTTGTATAGTTTGTAAAAACTGTTGTAAGGTGTATAACCTTGTATGTATGTTTTTTTTCTGTAATGCTTAGTTGTAGGCGTAGCCCCCGTGTGTTTATGGGCTGTGTTCCTGTAACTTTTGAGCGTGTAAAAATAGGAAGTTGCGAATGAATATGATGGAGAAACCATGTTTGTATTGCAATGACTGAGAAGCCATGTATTCGAGCTACAAGAGTGGCTAGCATAGCCTTATTTGTTGTGAGAACAAGTAAACCTAGGGATAAAATTTGCGGAGGTGTGCAATATTCCAAGGATTGGAATAGATTCCTCCAGTCGATGGATTCTTCAACCTGTACGCTCCGCCTGGGATGACTTCGTGTATGATGAAGGGTCCTTCCTAGGGTGGTTCGAGCTTGTGTCCTTCCTTCTGCTTGAGTCGCAGCACAAGATCTCCAACCGCGAATGCTCTGTGGCGTATGCGGCGACTATGATAGTTTCGCAGGGATTGCTGATATACTGCGGATCTGGCGAGTGCGATGTCCCGCATTTCGTCGAGTGCATCCATATCTTCCGCGAGTGCCCTGTTAGAGGTTTTTTCGCTGTAGGCCACAACTCGTGGGGCGCTGAATCGAATGTCCTCGGGGAGGACTGCTTCTGCCCCGTATATCATGAAAAATGGCGTGTATTTTGTAGATCGGTTAGGAGTTGTGCGGAGGCTCCATAGTACGGAGGGTAGTTCATCTGCCCAATGTCCTGCGGCGGGGTGTAAACGATCGAGTAGGCGTTTCTTGATGCCAGCTGAAACTAAACCGTTGGATCTCTCGACTTGTCCGTTCGTTTGCGGGTGGGCAACTGAAGCAAACTTGAAGTTAATGCCCTTTTCCTCGCAGAACTGTTGCGTTTCCTTTGATGTGAAGTTTGTACCGTTGTCTGTAATGATGTCGTGTGGCACACCAAATCTGCATACAATGGAGTCGAGGAACTTGACGGCGCATTGGGCACTAGCCGAAGTTACTGGCGTGGCCTCGATCCATTTGGTGAATTTGTCGACTGCGACCAGCAAGTGTGTATATCCTCCAGGGGTGGACTTGCGTAGTGGTCCAACCATGTCTAACCCCCACTGTGCGAAGGGCCAGGCAATGGGTATCATGTGTAATTCCGTAGCAGGTGCATGTGGTCTTGGTGCGAATCGCTGACAGGCATCGCATCGTTCGACCAGGCTCTTTGCATCGGTAGCTGCTGTTAGCCAGTAGAATCCTGCTCGGAAGGCCTTCCCCATTATTGTTTTCTAGCTAGCATGATGTCCGCAGTCTCCTTGGTGGATGTCATGGAGCAATTCTTTGCCATCTTCGGGTGCGATCCAGCGCTGAAGTATTCCCGAGATGCTTTGCTTGTATAATTCCCCATTGACTACCCGAAAGGATTTGCTGCGTCTGATTATTTGTCGAGCCTCGCGTGGGTCAGCCGGGAGCTGTCTGTTGGTCAGGTAGTCGAGATATTTCTGCGTCCAGACTGGCTCGACCAGAAAAATCTGTCGTGATATGTTATGAATGAGCTCGATAAGGGCGACTTGCGGGCTGACCTCTGTTTCTGGCACTGGTACTGCTTCTGCAGCTTTCTTGATTTTGACCGATCGCTTGATCATCCGTTCGAAATATATTCCTGGTGGTATGGGTGCATTCGTGGAACCCATGTTTGCCAGTCGATCTGCTTCTTCGTTGCTGGATCTTGCGATGTGCTTTAGATCGCATCCTTTAAAACTTCCTTCGAGTAGATTGTACATGTCGCGATACGCGATCATGTTTTCGGCGATTGCGTCACACTCTTTCATCGTTTGTTGCACAATGAGATTGGAGTCGCCGTAGATCATTAAGCGAGTAGCTCCACAGGCGATTGCCATCTTCATCCCGTGCAACAAGGCTTCGTATTCTGCGTCGTTGTTTGATGCCGGATCATCTGGTGGAAAGTCCAATCGTAGGACGTATTGCAGCTTGTCTCCCTGAGGGGATATAAGAACAATTCCAGCTCCTGCTCTTTCGTTTCTCTTGGACCCGTCAAAGTACATTATCCAATTGCTCGTGTACTCGGGTGGTCCTGGCGTTTGCAGTTCTGTCCATTCGCTTAGGAATTCAACAAGTACCTGGGATTTAATTGCGCTGCGCCCTGCGTAAGTGATGTCCCAAGCGCCCAACTCGATGTTCCATTTTGCTATTCTTCCGGATGCCATAGGGTTGTTCATGATCGTCCCGAGTGACGCATCATTAACAACTGTAATGGCGTGTTCCTGGAAATAATGTTTGAGCTTGCGGGCTGTAAGAACGAGTCCATATGCGAGCTTCTGGTAGTGAGGGTAGCGTTGCTTGCATGGTGAGAGCACTTCGCTGATGTAATTGATTGGACGTTGAACTCCGTACGCTTTGCCTTCCTCAGGTCGTTCGACCACAATTGCTGTGCTTATGACCTGGTTTGTGGCGGCTAGGTACAAGAAAAGTGGCTCCCCTTCTCGCGGTGTTGCGAGGACGCGTCTACTTTGCAATGACCGCTTCAAATCTGCGAATGCTTGCTTAGCTTCTGATGTCCACTCGAATTTGTCTGTCTTCTTCAACAACTTGTAGAAGGGTAATGCTTGCTCTCCCAATCGCGCGATGAATCTGCTTAGGGCGGCTAACCGCCCTGCGAGCTGTTGGACTCCGCGCAGGTTGGTTGGCTCCTTCATGGTCAAGATGGCTTGTATTTTCTCCGGGTTGGCTTCAATGCCTCTGGCGGATACCAGGTACCCGAGAAGTTTTCCTGCCGGAACGCCAAATACACATTTGGTCGGATTGAGCTTGATCCTGTACGCGTTGAGGGCGTCGAATGTTTCTCTAATATCATCGAGGAGTGTGTCCTCAACTCGAGTCTTGATGACGATGTCGTCAACATACACTTGCACGTTCTTGCCAATGAGGTTGGCGAGGCATCTTTGCATGCAACGCTGATATGTTGCGCCTGCGTTCTTCAGCCCGAAGGGCATTGTTGTGTAGCAGTAGACACCGTGAGGTGTGATGAATGTTGTCTTTTCTTCATCCTCCTTTTTCATTCGGATCTGATTGTATCCCGAATAGGCGTCCAGGAAGGAGAGGCGTTGGCAGCCTGCTGTAGAATCCACGATCTGGTCGATTCGCGGGAGGGGAAAATTATCCTTGGGGCAATGCTTATTTAACGACGTGTAGTCGATGCACACCCGAAGGATATCCGTGTTCTTTTTGGGGACCAACACCGGGTTTGCTAACCAAGTGGATATCTTGATCTCCGTGATGAATTTCGCAGCTAGCAATCTGTTTACTTCTTCTCCAAGCGCCTTTTGCTTGGGTTCTGAAAATCTTCGCGTGGTCTGTTTGATGGGTTTAGCGTCTGGAAAGACTTCGAGTGAGTGCTCGGCAAACTCCCTGGGTATTCCTGGCATATCTGAGGGCTGCCAGGCGAAAATTTCCCAGTACTCACGGAGGAGTTTGACGAGCGCGCTTTCCTATGCTTGCGAGAGGGTTGTTGAAACCATCGTTGTCTTCGCAGAGTCTGTCGGGTGCACTTGATGCTTTCGGGCGTCGCTGTTGGCGCTAAACTCTAGCTCAGGCGCATTTTTCTTTGTGAGGGGCATCACGGAGTGATCCGTGGTTTTTGCCAGCTCTTGAAGTTCTTCGTGCATCCCGAAAGATTTTGCGATCTCGTTGAACTCAATGTCGCATTTTTTGGATTTCTGAAAGTCTCCGTCAATGGTGATTACGCCATGTTCGCCAGGTAATTTGAGCTTCAGGTAGGCGTAGTGAGGTACTGCCATGAATTTGGCGAACGCTGTTCGGCCCAAGATGGCGTGGTACTGTGAAGGCCAGTCGACAACTTCGAAGTCGAGGAACTCTCTCCTGTAGTTGCTCTGCGTGCCTAGCACAACTTCTAGGTTGATTGTTCCGAGTGGACGGACTGTCTTGCCTGGAACTATCCCGTGGAAGGATGTTTCTGATTCCGGGAGGCCGTCCAAGTTCTTGTTCATCCGACGGAGTGTATCCGCGTAGATAATGTTGAGGCCGCTGCCCCCATCCATGAATACGCGGGCTAAGTCGTAGTTGCCAATTTGCGCCTGGATGACGAGGGCGGCGTGTCCTGCTCGATAGACTCGTGGTGGGTGATCTTTCATCGAGAACGTGATTGGCTGGTCCGCCATTTTCAGGTACTCGGTCTTCGTTGGCGGTGTCTGCACTGCCATGCATAATTGCCTTGTGTTAGTCTTTTGAGCTCTGCGAGAGGGGCATACCTTCTGGATCATTGCGAGTTGTCCCGCCGGGTTCGGATACGCGTTGGCTCCGGCGTTCTGCGGTGGTGCGGGTACTGCAGCTAGCGCCATGTTTGGATTTGCGGGTGGAGGTGGTGGTGGTGGCGGCTGGAATCCTTGGTGCCCTCCTCCTGGAAGCGGCGGGTAATTTTGAGTGGAGGCAGATCTTTTCCTCGCGAGTGCGTCCGAGATTTCATGGAACTTTCGGCAATCCTTAAGCAGGTGTGTTGCCTTAGTTTTGCCCGTGCGCTTATCTGTGAATAGATGTAGCGAGCAGTATGCATCAAGGCCTTCCTCGGGGGATTTTTCTTCGGCCTTTGGTCTCCACTCGCGATTTCCACGGCGACCGGAATCGCGGTTTCGCGTAAATTCCGCGGCGACCAACTCCTCTCTATCCTCATGATCATAATATTTTCTTCTTTTTCTTCGACCGTGACGATCATCATCGTGTGCGGGTGACGATGCTCTTTCGTTGCGCACCGCATCTTCTCCGTTAGCCCATTTTTCGGCTATGATCATTAGCTCTCCGATAGTCTTGGGTGCAGCCCTGCCTAGCTCCTCTCGAAAAGCAGTTCTTCTGGCGCCTTTTGCGAAGGCTTCGACCGCTACTTCTTCTGAGATAGTTCCCGCGGTATTCCTGAGCATGGTCCATCGCTGGATGTACTCGCGTGTGGACTCGCCACTCTTCTGCTTGCATGCTCGTAGTTCTTCGATTGTAGCTGGCCTCTTGTAAGTCGACTAGAAATTTTTGCAGAAATCGCGGTGCAAATCATCCCACGATGCGTAGCAAGATTTTGGTCTTCTTTCCAGCCAACTGCGGGCCGCGCCGGTAAGATGCAAATTAAGGTATTGCATAGCCGTGTTCTTGTTCCCACGTTGGCATTTTACTGCCGGGAGGTAGTCGCTTAGCCACTGAGAGGGCTCGAGTGAGCCGTCGTACTTCGTCACCTCCGTGCTGAGCTTGAACCTTTTGGGTAGAGGTGCTTCGCGGATGCTGCGAGCGAAACAGAGTGCTCCGCAGGTTTCGTCATCCGAGGAGCCGGACGAATAGCGCTCGCGATATCGCGAAGCCCTTGCTTTATCCACCTTTTTTTGAGCGAGATCTGATCGGGCGTCGTATTCTGGCCGATCGCGGCTGTCATCTTTCCTTGGTTCCTTGCTTCGTTTTCTCGAGCGGCCGTTATGGTGCCGCGAGCTTCTGTCTCTCGGGCTATCTTCACTTCTGCTTCGACTGTCGCCGCGGCGTCTAGCTTCTTTCCCTCGACCGCGGCATGGTGAATTATCCCTCCTTGGTGAAGGGCTTCTGTGCCTGCGGGGCGTTTCTTTATCTTTCTCTTTCTCCCGTCGCTCCTTCTCCTGCTGCTCCTCGGCCTTCTTGCGATCGTGAGAGGCGAGCCTTGTAGCCGCCAATCCGAGTCCTTTTCGTATTTGCTTGTATTGCTCTGCCCGAGGGTCGCTTTCCGTCGGTTGGTTCATCTGCATGTAGGTTGCCGCGGCTAGAACCGCAGCAGCGGGAGTTTGCGGGTACACGTTGCCGTCGTCGTCGACTCGCATGAGAGAATGAGTGATTGATCTGTTTGTTTCGGGTATGGATTCATCGTTCCTGGATGTGGATGCGTGTCCTTTCCTCGCGGGTCGGGTTCCGACCGAGGGTGTTACGGACAGCTCAGCTCGTCTCTGGCTTGATTCGTCCGCCGCTCTTCTTCGGCGGGCCAGATCTACCCGAGCATCTTTGATAATCGTGGCTGCTCTCACTAGGTGATAGTGGTAGGCAACCATGTCTTCGTGTGAGGATCCGGCTGCGGGTGGCTTGCTTGTTCGCATGGCTTCCTTCGCTCGTTTCCAGGATTCCCGCGAAACGCCGATTATGTTGCGCTCTGTCGCGCTGTGTTCTGTTTCCGAGCCTTGTTCCGATCCTGCCATGCAGACTTGAGCTAGTCGAAGCTCGTGCGTCCTAGGCGTAGGTCGAAAGTTTCCTTGAATTCTTGATGGTTCCTCTGTCGAGAGGGTGTGATAGTCGTTGGCGGGTAAGCGGATGGACTCGCCGCTTTTCTCCAGGTGACGGCATGAGTCGACGGCTCCAGATTCAGTTTCCGATTCATCCGAGAAGTGGAGGATCCCGTCCCTGTTCGTCACGAATTTGAGGCTCCCGAACGTCAGGGTGACGCTCTCCTCCAGATCTGCGAATACCGGGCGCGATTCCGGCGAGTGCGGTGTGACCACGACAGATCCGATCCGTACAGGATTGTTCGGAGCCGTAGTTGTCGGTTCCCAACGAGAGTTTGATGTCGATGAAGCCGAAGATGCCGGTGATCCAGCGCCCGCCGTTCCCACAGACGGCGCCAATTGTCGAATCCGTGACTCAACAAATCCCTTCGGTGAACCTATCGGGTTTCGATTAAGAGAACCCATGAGCGCTGGTGGAATCGTCGGCTAGACAGGGGGCGAGATTTACCCAGGTTCGAGGCCCTCGTAAAGGTAAAACCCTTACTCCTGCCTCTTGTCGATCTGTATTGAAGATTAGATCGGTTACAAAGGTGGTGCTTGAATCGAGAGTAGGTCTCGAGTTCAAGTCTTTAGGTCGTGCGGTATTACTTGGTCCTCTCTCGGGGGCTCTCCTGGCCTTATATAGGCGGCCAGGTCTCGAGTTCTACCCGGAGAGGATTCCAACCCTAGCTAGGTCGGTTACATGTTTCCTAACTTAACCCACAAGTTTAGTGCGGGTGGGCTTCACGTGGGCCTTCTGGAGTACTCCAAGGGCTCCTCTTCTTGGGCCTTCACCTTGGGCCTGAGAGGGGGTGTCCTTATCCGCAGGATCCAGAATCCATATCTTCGTCAACCACCTACCGCAGCCAGGACGTCGTCGCGGCGGAGCTGGCCCTGCACAGCAAAGAGGCGATGAGCCCGAACGGCTACACGCCACGGGTCTCCGACGCGCGGCCGCCTCCGCCCGTTTCAATGCCGCCTCCTGTGACTGTCGGCCCCGTGGTCGTGGGAAAGAAGAAGCTTTTCTTCTTCGGGAGGGTGCCGAGCCCGTACGACCTGGAGGACCTGCTGCGCGCGTCGGCCGAGGTTCTCGGCAAGGGCACCTACGGCATGACGTACAAGGCCGCGCTGGAGACGTCTCCACGCCGCACCACGCCGCCCACCCCCGCGCCCACCCCCGCGGCGGCGCCCGCCCGGCCGCACCCCGCCGCCCGCACCCTGACCTCGGCCTCCCCCGCGCCACCCCGACCACGGCCTGAGCTCGCCGACGGCCTGAGCTTGCTGGTGCGCGTCATAGGAGAGAGAGGAGTGGGTGGCAGTGAGAAATTTGGGAGGGAGAGAGACCAAGTGGGCCAGCGGGGGAAATTTTGGACAGAAACGCGTCCGTGGAGTGTTCGCGGACTGCTCAAATCTGGACCAAATTTGTTATGGATTTGAGCATCCACAGACAGAAAAAGGGACAATTGTTAGAATGAGCAGCCCCACAGGGGTCTCCTTTTGTCCGAGGCTGCTCAAATCCGGCCTGTCCGGGGCAAATGAGCAGCCCCGTAGGAGATGTCCTAAGGGAGCGGGGCAGGGCAGGGCAGGGATAGCACCGGAGGTGGAGGAGAGAGGCCAGAGACGCCATAGTGGGGATTCGTGGAGTATAGGGAGATGTGTGCTCTCGCCGCTATCCTAAAAATTTCCACAAACGGTTATTCAGTAAAGCAGTGGCGGGGCGTAATTTCGTTTCTAGTGGGACGGTAAAACTGTCTTTTTTGTGTTGGACGAAAATTTTGGCAGAAATCTTAATGCCTTTATTATTAGGTAAAGACTAGCTTTGTACTCTCTCCGTCTCATATTAATTGTCTCAAAATTAGACAAAAGACATATTTTAGTGTTAGATACATCTATTTTTGTGCACGTTTAAGAAAATTGATATGAGACGGAGCGAGTATAAAATAAGACACCTTTTAGGTCGGAGGGACTAGTTTGAATTGTCCACGTCCAGTCTGTATCTTCCGACAACACCTTATCTGGCCTGATTTTCTAGTGAAATGTCGTCGATGGCCCAGTTATTTATGGCCTAATACTTTCGTGCATTTGGGTCGACCCATCTGTGAACTCTAGACATGCAGTGGATGAGCTGAGCAGGTCGAATTAGCCCATATGCGAAAAGGGCGAACCAGCTCATGCGTCCTGCACATGGCCTCGCCTTCCTCGCCGGCACGGGTGGCTGCCCGCGGCGGCGGCGGCGAGGCGATTCCCGCTTGCTAGACCGTAGCAGCGCGATTTATTGCCGTCATTTCTATCGGGATTTCCAGTTCCGTCACCGAACCCCGGAGCTTCATCTTGTGTACTGTTCGAACTGGTGCGCCATTATAATTTTGCAAAATTCAAGTCACATTTACACTTTTTTTTTGCCTGTTGTGTTTAGCTTTGCCTTAGTTTTGCTTTCTGCACTGTTCGAACTGGTAGGGAGACTGGGTCTTGACATGGAACTGGTCGAAGGAACGCATCGTGCAAAAAAGATGGAGTTGGTGGAAGAGAAACGGGGAGGGAATGCTGCAGGACATAACAGAATTTTAGTATGGTACAGTATTTACCAACAATAGCCAGGTCATGCAGCATACCATCAGATGCAGCGTGCACAGTTGCACATTTCTGTAAAATCAGTCAAGACATTGTCGCACAAGCGCAGCTGGCTTCTTGTGAAAATCTGTTGTAGGCTTTAGATTTCGTATAATTGTCCAAGTCAACCAGTGGGTCTCCGGTCAAAACTCACTATTACCCCAGGTGGAACCCGTGGAAGAGATGCCTCTAATTATTGGCATTCAGTGTGTGGTAGTATGATGTTCTCCTAGTGTGTGGAAGAGGCACATCCCAACATTGACTACAACCATCTTCCATGCTTGACTGGCAATTGGAAAATTCGTTCCATGGAAACTTCAAAGCTGGCTACCCCGGATTATCATGATTTGTGGAGATATCTGCTCGAAGAAATTTCATACCATCTTGCACTGGTTACAACAAGTATCTGCTTAACATGCTCTCCCCTTGATTCATTATTTCGAGAAACTCGGACAGGTATGAAGATTTGCTTATATCATCCTTTTTAGTATAAATCTCTTCCTCGCTTTCTCTCCCTCTCTTAACTACTTTAGTTTGCTGTCTGCCCAGTTTATGCTTGGAGAAAGTCATGTTTATAGACATAAGCTACTTGAAGAAGTGCACAGTTGTTGTTCTGCTAATTTCATCTGTATTAGCAGTAAGATGTTTATCAACAACCATGGCAAGAACAGATAGCATCGCTCTGAATGAATCGATTTCTGATGGGCAGATACTGGTTTCTAGTAACAACAACTTTGTGCTCGGATTCTTTAGCCCTGGAGTTTCAAGCCAGCGATATGTTGGTATATGGTACTACAGTGTTCCAAATGGAACGGCTGTGTGGGTTGCTAACAGGAATAATCCAGTACAGGATAAGTCGGGCATACTTAAGTTTGATAATGGTGGTAATCTGACACTCCTAGATGGCAAAGGGAGCTCGTTCACAGTTGCTTCTGGGATGGGAGTGGGAGACGTGGAGGCTACAATTCTGGATACTGGCAACTTTGTGCTGAGGAGCATGACCAACCATTCAAATATCGTATGGGAGAGCTTTGCCTCTCCTACTGATACATGGCTCCCCGGAATGAATATTACAGCTGGAAATTTGCTGACATCATGGAAGAGCTATGATGACCCAGCAACAGGGGACTACACTTTTGGATATGAAGTAGCTAATGCGTCACAATTCATTAATGCATCACGATTCATTATTAGGTGGAATGGGATTAATTTTTGGACCAGTGCACACTGGACTGGTGACACAAATTCTCTCATTCCAGATCTGAAATTCATAGACATCATCCCTGTTTCATTTCAATGTGACAACCTTACATGCACATACACTCCAAATCCTAGTGACACAATGACTAAGATTGTCTTGGATCGAACTGGGTCATTGAACATAACTCAGTTTGACTCAGAAGCCAAATCCTGGACATTGTTATGGAGACAGCCAGCAAGTTGTGATGTGTCTAATTTATGTGGAGTTTATGGTGTATGCAATAACAGCATGCTATCACTGTCAGCAACACAGTCAGTACTATCTGTATCCCTTTGTCAATGTCCAGAAGGCTTTGTACCACAAGATCAATCGAACTCCAGGAAAGGGTGCATAAGGAAATCCCCACTGCAGTGTAATGGTGATAGGTTTATTGATATGCCTCGTATGCAGCTTCCTGACTATAGAGAGAAGCTGTCTGTTGTGGAAGAAAGGGAATGCGAATTTGCCTGCATGAATAATTGCTCTTGTACAGCATATGCTCATTCGCTATCCGATGGTTGCAGCTTATGGCATGGCAATCTAACAAACATGCAGGATGAATATGATGGGAGTGGAGTCGGAACTCTTCATCTTCGTGTAGCTGCGTCAGCTAGCAGTAGTTCAGGTATAAACATATTTCACAGTATAGTTTTAATTTCATTGAGCAGACAATATATGAGTCTGTGTTACTTGCAAGAAAAGAGAAACAATCCCCGTGAGAATTATGAAGCGAAGTGACAACCCCTCTTTCTTCTTGTTCAGGCCACAAAATGCTTTGGATAGCCTCTGTACTTTCTTCAGTTGGATTTCTTATCTTTTGTCTCATCTCCATTATTTGGATTAGGAGATGGAACAATAAAGGTATTTCGTAAAAGACACTTCATAGTTAAAGAACATGTCATCTCTTAATCTACACTGCAGATAAGAACATGAGAAGAAGTCTCTTTTTGTGAACCAGGGAAAGGAAAACGGCATGGTCAATCCCTTGTCATGACTTCAGATGTAATGAAACTTTGGGAGAGTGAAGACACAGGCTCTCAGTTTATGATGCTTTCTTTTTCACAAGTAGAAAATTCCACTGACAACTTCTCGCATGAAAACAAGCTTGGAGAAGGGGGGTTTGGCCCTGTGTACAAGGTTAGAGAATCTCCACCGGCACCTCTGATAATGTGCACCCTCGAAAAAGTGTTCACTACGGGGTTTACTGACACATGTATGCCTCTATTGGGACGGCTGCCCCCAAGGGTCCCCTCAAATGGCCGCCCCTATTCAATTTTTGGCTATTTTCATCAATATGTTCATTTATATCAGATAACATACAACATAATATAAACATAGAAATAATATAGTAATACAACAATTAAAATTAGAATTCGAGCTCTAGAAAACAACATGACACTCGAACTATTCGTTTCCTTTAAGCATCAACAAGTGCTTGCATAGATCATCTTGCAGTTGGTGATGAACTTCTTCGTCACGAATTTTCGGATGGATGGCGAGAAATTGAGCAAAATCGGCCAGGACACCCTGTTGTGGCTCGGCAAGAGGGCCCTGGTAGTCCCACCGTTGATCAAACGCTAGATCGGCACCACACTCACTTCCACGATCATGTTGTGAATGATAACACAAGCATCCATGACTTCCCATATGATCTAGGTACCATATAAGTGGGAAATAAGTTGTGTTGTTCCATCACGTAGTTAAGAAAATTCAGTATACACTGAACCATCGATGCATTGTGCCATTGGGAGTTATTATATTTTTAGAGTGCAGGTAGTTGAATCTATTCTGATATCTGACCGTAGAAAAGTTGTCACAATGTTCCAGGGGAACTTACCAAATGGGCAGGATGTTGCTGTGAAGAGACTAGCAGCGAATTCAGGGCAAGGATTACCTGAGTTTAAGAATGAAATCTTATTAATAGCCAAGCTTCAACATAGAAATTTAGTTGGACTCTTAGGTTGCTGTATTGATGGGGCAGAAATGGTACTAGTGTATGAGTACATGCCAAACAAAAGCTTGGATTTCTTCCTATTTGGTATGTTAATTTATATATCTCTACTTAATAGTTTTTGTTTCCTTGCATGCCTTCTTGAACCAATAAAGTTGTTTATTTTGCAAGAAAAATCGAGAAGGATTTTTTTAGTCTGGGCAATGCGTCTTAACATAATTGAAGGCATTGCACAAGGTCTTATTTATCTCCACAAGCATTCTCGGCTGAGAATTATTCATAGGGATCTAAAACCAAGCAACATTCTGTTAGACACTGATATGAACCCTAAGATCTCAGACTTCGGAATGGCAAGAATATTTGATCCCAAAGGAGGACTAACTAACACGAAAAGAGTTGTGGGAACATAGTAAGTACTTCAAACTTGTATGTAAGTGAAGAATCTCTTGCTAAAAAATGGACACTGGATTTATTAGATTATTGTTCATTCAGTGGCTACATGGCTCCTGAGTATGCTATGGCAGGTATTTTCTCTGTCAAGTCCGATGTTTTTAGCTATGGGGTATTGCTTCTGGAGATCGTCAGTGGACTAAGAAATGCAGGATCCCACGGATATGGCAACTCTCTTAACCTCCTTGGTCATGTGGGTCCAAGTTCTAACAAGATAAAATTGTTTTATAATTGTCATAGATGAATGTTTTTTAAGATCTGATGAATACAACTGAATTTTGCAGGCATGGGAGCTGTGGAAAGAAGGCAGATGGTATGAGCTCATTGACAAATCATTGCACGGCGCATGCCCTGAGAATATGGTACTACGATGCATTCATGTCGGCCTGTTGTGCGTTCAGGAGAGTGCTGCCGATCGACCCTCCATGGCTGAAGTCATTTCTATGATTATGAACGAAACTGCCACCTTACCTGACCCAAAACAACCTGGTTTTTTCTCCATGTTGCTTCCCGTTGAAGCTGGGACCTGCTCCCTGAATGATTTGTCAATTACTGCCCTGGATGGCAGGTAGTACCGTAGTACTATCTGCATTAGATGTGGCCTCTGCTTAAAAAAAGCAACTCTGCTCATATGAATTATCATGTAATTCTGAAAGCGACTACTATATCACATGAACCCAAATTGAGCATCACGTTTGAAGTGATCCCAGGAACATATGAAATTTTTCTGACATTGATATTAACTGACACAACTGTTAGATGCCGGACGCTATGATTGGGTCTGATACCTCCAAGTTTTGGGCTCTAAAATTGTTGTATATAATCTGTGCCCAGAAACCACTTGCCAATTGTTGTTGGGATTTCTGGTTGAGTAGAACATGTTAATGGCTTGTTGGTTGCAGTAGTTTGGATCATATGACAGTGTAACTCTTTGATGAAAATTTAACGCAATCAGTATCAGTATAGCGAGGTATATTTCTCACCAGCTTCCTATGTAGTTTGAGCATTTTCTTATGCCGCTTAATCCTACCGAATTCTTCGTTGTTGTCGCTTTACAGATAAAGCATGTCTACAGAGATTTTTAAATGTGCGAGGTACTTAGGTTCCTGCCTGGACTGAGTTTTTTTTTTCTTTTATCTCTATGTACACTTTTGCCAGATATCGCGATGTCTAAATTTACAAAATTCTTCCTCCTGCTTATGTCATGATGTCAAGACTGCAGGATTAGAGGCATATCGCCCAGGGACTGAACCGCACCTAGTGGACAGTCATACATATGTAGCGATCTCATTTGATCCACATGTTCTTTTCTCTCTATCAATCTATCGCATTCCTATACAGGGTGCGCAGGAGTGATCATGCTGTCATATCTTTCCCAGTTGACCAGTTCAAACGCCTGCATGCGATCCGAAATACTAGCATGCTTTTTTTTTTTCCTCCTAGAATGTTTCTGTCCTGTCACGGTGCCAGAATCGCTACGGAGCAAGACGAAAAGTGAAACAAAATCCTGGAGTGAGCGGAAGGTAAAAAATCCATGTTCGTTCAAAATCGGTGCATAGCCAAAGCCAAAAATTACCCAGCACATGATATTCCAAACTAGTCTGAGAGCCCGTTTGATTCAAAGGATTCCCAAAGGAATTGTATAGGATTTTCACACATAGGAATTTTTCCTATAGAGTCCATTTGACTCAAAGGATTGAATCCTCCAAAATTTCTATGAATTGCTTTCCTAAACTACAATTCTATAGGATTTCTAACAAGAGGTGAAACCTCTTGGAAAAATTCCTATGTGTCTATGGCAACTATGGTATACGCTTAATCCCTATACAAATTTCCTGTATTTTGTCGGCGGTGCAATCAAACAACACCTATCACTGATTCCTGTATTTTTTGTTCATATAAAATTACAAGTGTCATGACATGCTATTTCTATTCCTATGTTTCACAAATCCTATGAATCAAACATGCCCTCAACTCTAGGAATTAATCATGCACAGATCACTACTAGATTCTGGCTCTTCGCCGGGTGGTCGAAATACCCGGCGAAGGGGCCAATCCAACTCGGCCAACAACTTCACCGAGCAGGACACCCGGCGACAGGCACTCGGCAAAAAAACGGGCCGGCGACGAATCTTTGCCGAGTTCTTTTTGTCGCGCCCTCGGCGAAACGCCTTCGCCGAGCTCTTTTCCACGTGGACTCGGCGAAGAAAAGAGAAAACGTCGTCGCCGAGATGTCCCCTCCAGCACTCGGTGAAGATGGCCACTTCGCCGAGTGCTTACGCTCTTCACCGAGGCCGTGTTTCACCGAGTGCTCGCGCTGTTCACCGAGGCCGTGTCTCTAGAGATATATCCCAGGCCTGTAAATGTCCTTCACTGTCAGTTAAAGGCACGACACCGGCGGCACCGATCGAATACGTACAGTGCAACATCCTAGAGACAGGTCCCGTTGACGGAGATACGGAAGAGCCAAATGCGTTAATAGCTCTCACGCGTCAGCATGTACATGGAGGCATATCCACATCCGGCGCAAAACCTGCGTACTGGTTTCCAGCAAAGCACCATGCTTCCGCACGCAGACGACCGCACCGCGCATCCCATCGCTAGGTGCAGGTGCAGGTGCGCAGCCCCAACGTGGCACCCCGCGCTCTCTCCACGAGAGCACACACTAGGACACTAGACACCACGCCTCCATAAAGACGTACGTACGTCCACTAAATGTGTGCATATGTACGCATACGCTCTGTGCACAGTTCTATCCCGAGGAGCTAAGCACAACAGTGAACATACGTACGTATGGCCAAGGTAATTAGAATATAATTCTCGAAGCACCCGATCTTCTATATATCCCTGTCAGATGTTCCAAGTGTTCGTTCGCAATTCTTATGGTATTTTCCTCAATCTGTCGTGGCAGGGGAGGGCCAAGAAGGCGACGGCGGACGGTGGTGGGAGGAGCAGCACGGAAGGTATCCCGGAGAAGGGAGACGGCGCGCCGCCGGGGAAGGGTGGCGGCGGGGATGAGCCGGCGAACGAGGTGGTGGTAAGCGTGCCGGTGCACTGCCAGGGCTGCGCCAGGAAGCTGCGACGCTCTCTGCTGCGCACCGAGGGTATGTAATATGAAGGGGATTCATCCGTCGTATAAAACTGTACACCTCTTTTTAAGGGATCTTTGAACTAAGTTCTTGGTGGGACAAAGGGTTCGAGGAGGTGATCGTCGATTACTCGACCAACACGGTCGTTGTCACGGGCCAGAAGGCGCTGGAGGACCCGATGACGGTGGTCGAGATGGTCGAGAGGAAGACCAGGAAGAAGGCGCTGCTGCTGAGCCCATCATCGCCGGCGAAATTGCCCCCATCGGCGGTGAAAAGTAAGGATGCGAAGAGAGAGGCC
This sequence comes from Alopecurus myosuroides, assembly GCA_028641055.1. Taxonomy (NCBI): domain Eukaryota; kingdom Viridiplantae; phylum Streptophyta; class Magnoliopsida; order Poales; family Poaceae; genus Alopecurus; species Alopecurus myosuroides. Next base: position 168,782,979 of record CM054058.1, read on the forward strand.
GCAACGGCAGGCATGAAAGACGACGTGGCGGAGCTGGATATGGTATTTACTAAACTGTATATTGCTTGCTGCTAGATCACTGATATTAGTATCCTTCTTAGTTCACTACCGTTTTGTTCTTTCCTTTCTACGGTTGTTTGTTTCAATTAAGCGGACATTTTGTTGTGTGGATTATATATGATTTGTGTACCAGAAAATGGCTGTGGTGCTGAAGATAGAACTGCATTGTGAGGCTTGCAGCGAGGAGATGAAAAGGAGGATACTTAAGATAAAAGGTAGTATTGATGCATGCTTATATAGCTAAACCACTCATCTACGTCATCCTTGCTTAATTTTGTTGTTGTTGAGAAAACATCCTTGCTTAATTTGTTTGTGCTAGTTCGTATATGTACTACTATATGGTTGCGAATTGTTAACCAGGAGTGGAGGAAGCCATGCCGCACATGAAGTCTTCGCAGCTGATGGTGAAAGGGGTAGTTGAGCCGGCAACCCTAGTAGGATTCATCCACAAGTGCACGGGAAGGAAAGCTGCCATTATCAGGGCAGAGCCTCTGGAAGGTCCGCCGCCAGCCGCAACAACGCCGCCGCCTAAGAAGATGGACGACAAAACACCAGCGGATGCCAATGCAAAGCAGCAAGAACCATCTGACGATCCGGATGAGGTAAATGAAGGAGCAGAAGAAGATACCAAGCAAGAGGATGACGGTGAAGGAGGAGGAGGTGGAGAGCAAAATGTAGATGAGAAAACCAAAACGGAGAAGCAAAATAAAGGAGACGGAGGAGGTGGAGAGAAAAATGTGGACGAGAAAACCAAAACGGAGAAGCAAAATAAAGGAGATGGAGATGGAGCTGAGGAGGAGAAATCCCAGGTGCATGTGCCGAATGGTGCCACCGGTGGAGTTATAGAGGAGAAGAACCAGACGAAGGATCACCAGGCCGCGTTTGTTGCGGTACCGCCGGAGACTGAAAAGATAGCCGAGAACAGCTTATACCAATATTACTGCTACCCACCCTATGCTTATGCATACCCACACTACTACCCATATCAGCAGTGTCAATACCCATATGCTGGCCATCCTGCAGCAATGTATCGGCCGTGCCCGTACTATCCACCGCAGACTCTCAGCGATGAGAACCCAGATGCATGCACCGTCATGTAATTAATGAATGAACTGCATGTAGCTTCCATGTTATAAAGTATATTACGTGGAATAAACATCGGGCTACTGTAGTGTATAATTAATCAAATCTTTTATATATTAGTGGTGTATATGCAACATTTCTTACAGTATCTTTAACTACTCTTGGGGTTATCCAATCGATTTCCCAAGCTATACATTATGGATTCTTGAATGTAAATTAAAATTTGAAGTGTAGTTTAGTCTTTATTATGCATTTAGCACTGAGAAGGATTATACCAATTCAGATTCTCCAATTAGCTTTGTATATTTTTTTAAATTTTTTTTGCTAACCAACTTTTATCTAGTTTCATGCCTATTTATTTTTGCGGAAAAATAAAATAATATCACCACGATACATGTAGCTTTAGTCTATCAACCCGAAGAACATCTCCATTTCCTATCAATTCGAAGTCCAGGCATCTCCAAAAGTGGACTCTCAAAGGGACATGCCATTTGTCCATTTGAGAGTCCCACGAGTAATTTTGGAGGTCAAAATTTGCCAACCCCCACCCCCAAAAGGACGCCTTCTACTTGTTCACCTCCCAAATTGTCCACAACACAATTTTATTTACACCATATTTCTAACAACTATGGATTTGATTCCACAATAATAACTGAAGTCAAATGTTGCAATACGTAAATGCAAATATCTCAAAGGACATAGTTGAAATGTTTCAAATGATAAAGTCCAAATATTTCAACCGCACATGGTATCAAGATGATAGTAAATCATCCACCTTTGTTCATCACATGACCAAATGGCATAGCCATGGCCTTGCCGAGCCATGATCCTGCCTCAAAGGGTGCCATGCCACATCCGTGTCTTCAAATTCATGAGACTCTTGACGTACAACATTATTGCTGACTCCGCGGTAGATCTAGCGAGGCCAACTTGCTTGGTTCGGGCCGCCGCCCTTGTTGCATCAATCGCAGTCCTCTTCGCCTTGAGTGTCTCGCCGTCCTTATCAATGGACACCCTCTACGTCTCAAATGTTGCCTTGCTCTTCTCAATGACCACCCTCTCTGCCTCAAGTGTAGCCTTGCTCTTCGTAATGGCCACTACCTCCATCTCAATGCCACCCTCTTCGCTTGCATATCCATAAATCCCTTGTATCGTTCATGCTTCTTTTCTTTCATCTTTTCCCCCTAATGTCATTTGATACCTATTTGGTAGACATAATATCCACCCAAGATTCTCTCTATTGGATCACACTTACGCACTTTGCCTTTTCTTCTTGCCACTTCCTCCTCCTCGACCTTATTGATTTGGCCGCCGGCACAAACCCCTCTCATTTTTCATCCCTTTGTCTAGACCGAGAGATTTATCCACCATTGTTGCTTTTCCTTTTTAATACAAGATGGGGTTTCTTGAGTTACGCTACAAGATTCCGTCAACTAGGAGATTTATTAAGGTTGGTCCAACAATTAAAGAACACGAAGTGCTCAACATGAATTTCACTTTACAATGTGGTAGCCGTTGACACCTAGTAGCACAACATATAGAAACAATAAAATCAGATGACATTGAAGTATGCATAACTAACTTGTTCTTTGATTCTGGCGTCACTTATGTTCCTATTTTATCAAATACACCACAAAACTTGTTGCAAGAATCTTTGATTACATCCCATCGGGATTTGAGTGAGCTATTGTTTCGGCCGCTTGCGCAATTCCAATTGGGATATTATTTCCATTCGTGAATAACTCATGAATTCTCCTCAAATATGCCAAACCCTTTTGCTACGCCCCTGGATTGGGTCTTGGCTTGCTTTCAGCCACGTCGTGCGCAAACAACTCATCCTCTTTTATTGCATATGGGACCACTATCTTGGATGAAAGTATTTTTGTTGAGTTTGAATGAGAGTTTTTTCATCCTCAACTTGAAATACATGAGTAGTTGACCATCATTGATTAGATGATTCATGTAATTTTCATGGTAATCCTATAAATACCCAAAATATGAACATTCATTTCCCACACACTGCAATCCAATAGATGGTTGAACTACATATTTGCACACAAATTATTTCCCATCATGTATCGGCCGTACTATCCGCACTATCCACTGCAGACTCTCAGCGATGAGAACCCGGATGCATGCACCATCATGTAATTAATGAACTGTCTGTAGCTTCCATGTTATAAAGTATATTACGTGGAATAAACATCGGGCTACTGTAGTGTATAATTAATCAAACATTCTTTTTTTTTGAAAATGTGTCGTGTTTGGATTACAGTCATCCGAGGTTGCGATCGACACCGGTGGTCGGCACCGCACCTTGTAAAACCCACTACACAACACACTACAACTTAACTAACACAGTCCATGAGCAACTTTGTTCCATCTTATATGGACTTTGGAAATACTGATTTGTCTGTTCGGAGGTTTCAGTAATTTGAAATCCTTCGCAATCAGAAAAACTTCACACCGATCAAGTCTATCATCTCTGAAAGAATCCAATATGGATGCACAATCTGTTTCAACGATATAGATATATTAGACTTATGGGTTACAAGTTCAAGTTTCAGACCTCCTACGCAAGCAACCGCCTCTCCAAAAACCGCAGATTCGCAGTGCGCAATAACATCCCAAGCTGAAAGCGGTATATTTCCATTATTGTCCCAGATAACCACTCCCCAAGCACCTTTATGCACTTCACTTAAATAACTGACATCAACAGTGCACTTAAAATTTGCCAACCCCTCTTCACCTCGAGTGTCGCCTTGTACTTATCAATGGACATCCTCTCCATCTCAAATGTTGCCTTGCTCTTCTCAATGGCCACCCTCTCTGCCTCAAATGTAGCCTTGCTCTTCATAATGGCCACTACCTCCATCTCAGTGCCACTCTCTTCCCTTGCATCTCCATGAACCCCTTGTATCGTTCATGCTTATTTTCTTTCCTATTTTCCCCCATAATGTCATTTGATACCTATTTGGTAGACATAATCTTCATCCAGGATTCTTTCAATTGGCTCACACTTACACGCTTTGTCTTTTCTTCTTCCTACTCCCTCCTCCTCGACCTTGTTGATTTGGACGCCGGCACAAACCCCTCTCATTCTTCATCCATTTGGCTTGAGTGGGAGATTAATCCATCATTGTTCCTTTTAATTTTTGATGCAAGATGGGGTTTCTTGAGTTACGCTACAAGATTGGTCAACTGGGGGATTTCGGTGGCTAATTCATGTGGCCATGTTATCTGATCCGTGATTTGTAAAGGCTTTATTGCCGTTGATGTACTTTTTTATGTGAACCCAAAAATAATAGTAACCCAAAATGGCTGGTAAATCGAAAATACCGGTGAACCAAAAATAATAGTGAACAAAAAATGCATGTGAACCGAAAATTCCAGAACTGCTGAATGATGACCCACAAGTATAGGGGGTGTAACGTAGTACTTTCGATAAATAAGAGTGTCGAACCCAACGAGGAGAAGAAGATGTTGACAAGCAGTTTCGAAGAAGGAATAACTGTAAATACGGGAAAACAGATTTGTAGGGTTTTTTGATATTGCAGATAAATAAAGTGCGAATAAATAAAATGCAGTAATAATAATTGCAGCGAGTGGCCCAATCCTTTCTTCAGCAAAGGACAAGCCGGTGAGTTTACTTATGATTAACAAACGTTCTCGAGGACACACTCGAGGTTTCTGTGAAGTGCTTTTCTTCTATGCAGCTGAATAACTTTGGTGTTTTGATAAGTGTTGTGTGGGTGAATCTATGCTAATGTACCGTCCCATCCAAGACTAATACATACTTGTGATTATACCCCTTGGAAGCATCTGCAACTACAAGAAAGTAATTAAGAAATAAATCTAACCACAGCTTTAAACTCCGGGATCCTACGCTCCCTCGTGTAATGGTTTCCTAACGGGGGTTTAGCTTTCTGCCACTCCGGCAACCCCATAATTAGTAGCCAAATACACGATGCATTCCCCTAGGTCCATAAATGGTGAAATATCATGTAGTCGACGTTCACAGGACATCACGAGAAGAATAACACCACAACTTAAATATCAAACATTAATATTATTCAACATTACTTCACTACTAACAACTTGACTTCTCTCATGTCCTCAAGAAAAACACGAACTACTCACAAAACATCACATGGATCATAATCAGAGGTGATATAATGGATGATAACAATTTGGTCATAAAGTGCAAACATCGATAAATCTCACAAGCATCAACTATTAACAAGTAATCCACACCGAGAGAGAGATCTAATGCAAAACAACGATAGAGACCCCTAATTGTTACAGCGGGATTAAGGTGGATGATGAGGGTGATGGTGCTAGTGGTGATGACGATCTTGATGATGCCCGAAGCAATGACGGTGACGATGGCGGTGATTTCCCCTCTCCGGAGAGGAATTTCCCCGGCATATTTCTCCCTGCCAGAGAGCTTTTCTCTCTCGGGTGCCCCCCCCACAGGGGCGGCAGAATAATTCTTCGAGGATGGAATGAGGCTTAGGGTTCCCTCGGGGTCAAGGGGGCGAAAGATGACCCCCGGAGGTGGGCCAAGGTGGCCACACCCCTAGGTGTGGGCCCCTGGTGGCCCCCCTCTGGCTCCCCTTATGGCTGTGTTCCTCCTCGGGACTTTTAGGAACCCCCGGATGTCCCCCTTCTTCTTTTGAACTTCTGAAATATGGTATCTTGACGGTGCTTTTTCCATCACATTTCTGGTCCCGGTGTTTATTCTCCAAAAATTATAAAACATGCAAAATAAGATGAAATAACATAAGAGATGCATCATAACATGAAATATATCGATGAATAACAAAAAATTATGATATAAAATAGTGATGCAAAATGGACGTATCAACTCCCCCAAGCTTAGACCTCGCTTGTCCCCAAGCGAAACTGAACTCAGAAAACATGACCACAAGTTTATGGAGTGAAGAGTGGATAAATAAAATACGGACACGAAGCATCACATATACCTATGCACCAATCATTACATACAACAACTTCCTCTCATATAATTTAACTTGAAACAAGTAAAGGGAGTCACAAAAAAAGATACAAAAGAGAGAATCAAAATTGGTAATGGCAAACTTTGTTCTTGGTCAGAGAACATTTAATGAAAATATACTTATCTTAGGTGAAGTCTTTATAACAAGGTTTATATTGTAGAGCTTAACATGTTTAATTGTAACAACTTTTTTAGTGATTCATAGCTTTCAAAGTAATATTCATTCAGATAATAAAGCATGTGCTAAACAAAGAAGGATATAAAACATGATTGAATAAATCAACATATAAATGATGAGAACACAACAACTCAAATGCTTGCTGGAGACAAAAGGAAATGGGTTTACTGACTCAACATAAAAGTAAAAGATAGGCCCTTCACAGAGGGAAGCATTGACCACTCATGTGCTAGAGCTTTTATTTTAATAAACAGAGGTATAAAATGCATGACACTCCTCCCATCCGTCTTACACAAACCATGGCTAACCGAATCCTCGGGTGCCTGTCAACAATCACAAGCCGTGGAGGAGTGTCTAAATTTTGAGAGGTGTAAATTTATATCAATGAATGACAAACATAAATTACAGTACGTCACAAGCCAACTAGACTCACAAGAGCGGCTCCCATGGTGAAGGACGCAACTGGTGTAGAAGGGCATCCCTCTTTCTATTTTGTTTACACAATTATGCTTTGACTGATAAATCAAGGGCAAAAAGAGTGAAAAGAATTTGTATTATTATTTGGGGCTGGGATCTCCGCTGCCAGCTCTTCTAGCATTTGGATAAGCGGATGAAGCCACTAGTCCAGGTGTGTGAGTCCAATCAACAAGTGAGATAAAGATTCTCTATTTGCGTCCTCATGAGCTAAAACAGGAACACAAAACAGGAGTAATTTGAAAGTTTTAAAGGTAGCACATGAGCAATTTACTTGGAGTGGCGGTGAAATACCACATGTAGGTAGGTATGGTGGACATGTATGGCAAGGTTTTGGGTTTCAGGTTTGGATGCACGAGAAGCATTCCCTCCCAGTACAGGGTTTTTGGCTAGCAAGGCTCGGTAGCAAGCATAAGAGTTGAAGGAAAACAAACAAATATATACATATGATGAAACCAATCATGCAATCTTCATTGAAAGAACACACGATCTTAACTTGTGAATACGAAGTTTATGAGCTAATAGGCAAATTCATCTTTCTTATACTAGCAACTCAAATTATTATTTCTGCTGACCCAAGTTAAGTTTGCCAAAACCAACTAGATTAACTTGATGATCTCTAGAGTGATACCAAGTACTAATAACAAGCTAAACCATATGACAGAAATTGAAAATTGAAATAATGTGCATAGAAAGTAAATGATGAAACTTCTCATTAACATTTCAAACCGGCAACTCACACCAACGGATACAACGATAACCAACTAGGGAGAGACACTTCCATACTGCAAATCATCCTATATGATAACCTCTCTACTCATGATATGACTCTACTGAAAAAGGTAAAAAGATGAAAGATAGTGATGTGATACTGCGACACTCCCCCCCCCAAGCTTGGAATAAGCCGAGGGGATGCCAAAACCAATGACGAATCAATTATTTGGTGGTGAAGGTGGAATCACTCAGAGAGGAGTCAGAAAGCCTTTGATGATGCGACAAAGCTCAATGTTTTCCGCTTCCAGAATTGCTACCTCGGCCTTGAGAATACGATATTGTTCGCAGAATTGATCGGCAACCCGGTGTGCTTCAGCTATCACAGGGAACACGTTGGGGTCTTGATCATGAGGCACGGTCCCCTACACATTATGAGAGTAGCGACACTGAGGGTTAATGGATCCCACAAAGGTGGGGTTCCTCGTTGGTGTTGGTTCTGCCCTCTGGATCTCCTCCCTCAAACTGTTTATCATGTCTTCCCTCCTTGCATCTATCTCTTCCTCTGTCGCCCATCCCGCGAAAGCACTCTCATGGATGTCTTGCTGGATTTGTCTAAGACGACGTGCAGCGACATCCTCAACGCTAGAGTTGAAGGAGGACATCTTGACCTAGAAGCTCCGAACTCCTGCCAGGAAAACAACTCGAAACAGAAACACGACGAGAAAACGATATACGGACCTCGGGGGGTCCGAGGGATTATATAGCAAAAAAATTCATAATAAAGGAAAGTCCAAGTCGAAAACAAGCCGGAGAGGGGCTCCGGGCGCCCACACCATGGGCTGGCGCGGCCAGAGGTGGGCCTGCGCCACCCTATGGTGTGGAGCCTCCGGGCTTTGTCTCCCTCTCGTTTCCGTCTCATAATTTTTCATATTTTCTAAAAACAGCAAAAATATAAGTTGGAAGATGTTTCGCGAACATTTTCTTACCAAAACTATTACCTATTTGAGAACTGACTCTGCAGTTTCTGAAATATGCTTCCTAATAAAATCCTCCGGGATCATGGCTTGAATACAATCAACATTTTCATTATAAGGATCTCCATAAATATAATGCTTGAGTCTTTGGACATTCACCATTTGTGAAGAGTTGTCTTCAAGGGAAACAATTTTAATTGCCCCCGAACGATATGCCTCTTCTATAACAAAGGGTCCTTCCCATCTCGAGAGTAATTTTCCTGCAAAAAATCTGAGACGAGACCTATACAATAACATTTTCTCACCAACATGAAATTCTCTTTTAATAATTCTTTTATCATGCCACCTTTTACTTTCTCTTTAAAGAGCTTAGCATTTTCATATGCTTCACTCCTCCATTCATCTAGAGAACTTAAGTCAAGCAACCTTTTCTCACAGCAAGTTTAAAATCTCTATTTAAGTCTTTCACTGCCCAATAAGCTTTGTGTTCTAATTCTAGGGGCAAGTGACAAGTTTTTCCATAAACCATTTTATAAGGAGACATACCCATGGGATTTTTGTATGCAGTTCTATAAGCCCACATAGCATCATTTAATTTCTTAGCCCAATTCTTCCTAGATTTGTTAACAATCTTTTGCAAGATAGATTTGATTTCTCTATTTGATAACTCTACTTGCCCACTAGTTTGAGGATGATAGGGTGAAGCAATTCTATGATTAACATCATATTTAGCAAGAGTTTTTCTAAAACCACCATGAATAAAATGAGAACCCCCATCAGTCGTAAGATATCTAGGCACACCAAACCTAGGGAAAATAATGCCCTTAAGAATTTCTAAAGAGGTTTCACCATCATCACTTTTAGTAGGTATAGCTTCTACCCATTTAGTAACATAATCAACAGCAACAAGAATATGAGGATATCCTTTTGAAGGAGGGAAAGGACCCATAAAGTCAAAACCCCAACAATCAAACGGTTCAATAACAAGAGAATCATTCATAGGTATTTCATTACGTCTAGAAATATTTCCAACCCTTTGGCATTGATCACAAGATAAAACAAATTTTCTAGCATCTTTAAAGAGAGTAGGCCAATAAAAACCTAACTGTAGAACTTTATGTGCAGTTCTATCTCCAGCGTGATGTCCTCCATAAGCACTACTATGACATTTTCTCAATATCTCCTGTTGTTCATTTTCAGGAACACATCTTCTCATAATACCATCAACACCTTCTTTATATAGGTGTGGGTCATCCCAGAAATAATGCCTCAAATCATAGAAGAATTTTCTTCTTTGCTGAGCTGTAAAGGTAGGAGGCAAATACTTCGAAACAATAAAGTTAACATAATCAGCATACCAAGGACTCTCTTGAGAGCTCACTTTTATTGCAGCTAACTGTTCATTAGGAAAACTATCATTAACAGGAATAGGGTCATCAGGGATATTTTCTAATCTAGACAGATTATCAGCAACAGGGTTTTCAGCGCCCTTCCTATCCACAATATGTAAATCAAACTCTTGTGAAAGAAGAACCCATCTAATATGCCTAGGCTTAGCATCCTTCTTTTACATAAGGTACTTAATAGCAGCATGATCAGTATGAATAGTAACTTTAGAATCAACAATATACTGCCTAAATTTATCACAAGCAAAAACTACAGCTAGGAACTCTTTCTCAGTGGTAGCATAATCCTTTTGAGCAACATCAAGAGTTTTACTAGCATAATGTATAACATTTAACTTCTTATCTACCCGATGTCCAAGAACAACACCTACAGCATAATCACTAGCATCACACATAATTTCAAATGGTAAATTCCAATCAGGTGGTTGAACAAGAGGAGCAGATATTAAAGCCTTCCTTAAAATTTCAAAAGATTCTTTACAATCTTCATAAAAAACAAATGGTACATCTTTTTGAAGAAGATTAGTAAGAGGTTTTGATATTTTAGAGAAATCTTTAATAAACCTTCTATAGAAACCAGCATGACCTAGAATACTACGAATACCTTTAACATCCCTGGGACGGGGCATTTTCTCAATAGCTTCAACTTTAGCTCTATCAACTTCAATGCCTCCTTCAGAGATTTTATGTCTAAGAACAATTCCTTCATTAACCATAAAATGGCATTTCTCCCAGTTAAGAACAAGATTAGTCTCCTCACATATATGCAAAACTTTGTCAAGATTCTGCAAACAATTATCAAAAGAAGTTCCATAGACGGAGAAATCATCCATGAAAACTTCCACAATTTCTTCACAAAAACCACGAAAAATAGCAGACATGCATCTTTGAAAAGTAGCAGGAGCATTACATAAACCAAATGGCATACGTCTATAAGCATAGGTTCCATAAGGACAAGTGAAAGTTGTTTTTCTCTCGATCAAACTTTTTAACACCAATTTGAGAAAACCCAGAATAACCATCAAGAAAGCAGAAATGAGTTTTCTTAGACAGCCTTTCTAACATTTGATCAATAAAAGGCAAAGGATAATGATATTTCTTAGTGACTTTGTTAACTTCCTAAAATCAATGCACATCCTATAACCAACTACTACTCTTTGAGGAATAAGTTCATTATTTTCATTTGGCACAACAGTCATCCCTCCTTTCTTAGGGACACAATGCACATGACTAACCCATCTACTATCAGCAATAGGATAAATAATGCCAACATCAAGGAGTTTCAATACCTCATTTCTTACAACATCCTTCATCTTAGGATTTAAACGGCGTTGATGCTCAACAACTGGCTTTGCATCAGGTTAAATATTAATAGCATGCTGACAAATAGTAGGAGAAATCCCTTTCAAATCATCAAGAGTATAACCAATATCACCTCTATGTTTCTTCAATATCCCCAATAATCTCTCCTCTTCTTTATCAGAAAGTTGAGAACTAATAATAACAGGATATAATTTCTTATCATCAATATGAGCATATTTAAGATTATCTGGCAAAGGTTTTAAATCAAAAACAGGATCCTCCTCGGGTGGTAATGTTGTACCCAAGTCTTCCACAGGTAAATTATGTTTCAACAACGCTGGCTGATGTAGGAAAATCTCATCAATTTCATTCCTTTCTTCCATAAAGACATCACTTTCGTGGTCTTCCATGTATTGCTGCAAAAGATTGTTAGGAGGAAGAGCAATAGCAGCCAATTGTTCAACTTCATAATTTTCATTAGGCAGTTCAGCTTCATAAGGCGCTTTAGCAAATTTGGAGAAATTAAATTCATAAGACTCTCCATCAAACTTTGTAAGATTTTTATCCTTTTTACAATCAATAACAGCACCACAAGTGTTTAAGAAAGGTCTACCAAATATAATAGGACAAATATCACTAGCAGAAGTGCCTAGTACTAGAAAATCAGCAGGATACTTTGTTTTACCACACAAGACCTCCACATCTCTAACAATACCAATTGGAGAAATAGTTTCCCTATTAGCAAGTTGAATAATCACATCAATGTCTTCAAGTTCACAAGAACCAATTTCATGCATGATTTCTTTATAAAGCTCATAAGGAATAGCACTAGAACTAGCACCAATATCACATAAACCATAATAACAATGATCACCTATCCTAACGGATAGCACAAGAACACTAGGTTTCCTAGATTTACTAGGGTGAGAGACAATATTAGAAGCATCTTCACAAAATATAATGTGTCCCTGTTCTACATTTTCAGAAACAAGGTCCTTTACTATTGCTACTGTAGGTTCTACAGTTATCTGTTCCTCAGGTTCTACAGGTTTCCTTGCACTTTTATTAACCACACTAGCTAACATAGAATGTTCTTTTACCTTAGCAGGGAAAGGCATTTTCTCAATATAAGGTTCAGGCACAATAGAATAAACAGTATGAACTTCTATATCTTTAGCAGGAGCACAATCAACAACATCTTTATAAGGAGCATGATACTTGTCCCATTCCTTTTTAGGAATCTCAAAATAAGAAGCAAAAGCTTTATATAAGTTTGCAACAACTTGAGAATCAAGACCATAAGCAACACTAACATTATGAAAATCCTCAGATGACATAAAAGTTTTAATGCATTCATAATCATAATTTATACCTGACTTTATACCTTTGTTATTCTCCCATGCTTCAATGTTTTCTTGAATACGGTCAAGAATATCCCATTTAGCTTCATCTTTCATACGTGTAAATGATCCAGAACAAGAAGCATCCAATAATTCCTTATCATGAAGAGGAAGCCTTGCATAGAAATTATTAATAACAATATTACTAGGGAGCTCATGAATGGGGCATTTGAGCATTAGTAACTTCAATCTCCCCCATGCTTGGGCAATACTCTCTCCGTCATGAGGCCAAAAATTATATATATATAATTCCGATCTCTATGAATTTCACTTGGAGGATAGAATTTAGAATAAAAGAGAGGTACAATTTCCTCCCATTCAATAGTCTGGCTATTTTTTAGCAGCTTGAACCATTCAGAGGCTCGGCCTGTCAATGATATAGAGAATATTTCCTCTTCACGTGGCTCATTGTAATATCTGCACACTTGAACAACTCACATAATTCATGTAAAAAAAGCAGATGATCACCAGGATGGACATTTCCATCACCTGAATATCAATTATCCATAACATGTTTAACAATCTTTATAGGTATTTTATAGGGATCCAAATCATCTTGCAGTGGGTCACTTACTCCCCTAGTAGTGGCAGCAGTGCCCGCAAATAGGGACTCAAAAGGAGTTCCAAACATAGTGTAATAAAGCAGTAAACAGAAATAAAAACAACACTCACAGCAGAAGCTTCCTTTATCAATTCCACTTCCCAATAACGCTTCACTCCCCGGCAACGGCGCCATAAAATAGTCTTGATAACCCACAAGTATAGGGGGTGTATCGTAGTACTTTCGATAAATAAGAGTGTCGATCCCAACGAGGAGTAGAAGGTGTTGACAAGCAGTTTCGAAGAAGGAATAACTGTAAATACTGGAAAACAGATTTGTAGGGGTTTTTGATATTGCAGATAAATAAAGTGCGAGTAAATAAAATGCAGTAATAATAATTGCAGCGAGTGGCCCAGTCCTTTCTTCGGCAAAGGACAAGACGATGAGTTTACTTATGATTAACAAACGTTCTCGAGGACACACAGGAGGTTTCTGTCAAGTGCTTTTGTTCCATGCAGCTGAATAACTTTGGTGTTTTGATAAGTGTTGTGTGGGTGAATCTATGCTAATGTACCGTCCCATCCAAGACTAATACATACTTGTGATTATACCCCTTGCAAGCATCTGCAACTACAAGAAAGTAATTAAGAAATAAATCTAACCACAGCTTTAAACTCCGGGATCCTACGCTCCCTCGTGTAATGGTTTCCTAACGGGGGTTTAGGTTTCTGTCACTCCGGCAACCCCACAATTAGTAGCCAAATACACGATGCATTCCCCTAGGCCCACAAATGGTGAAGTATCATGTAGTCGACATTCACATGACACCACTGTAACACCACAACTTAAATATCAAACATTAATATTATTCAACATTACTTCACTACTAACAACTTGACTTCTTCCCATGTCCTCAAGAAAAACACGAACTACTAACAACACATCATATGGATCATAATAAGAGGTGATATAATGGATGATAACAATCTGGTCATAAAGTGCAAAAACCGATAAATCTCACAAGCATCAACTACTAACAAGTAATCCACACCGGGAGAGAAATCTAACGCAAAATAACGATAAAGACCCCTAATTGTTACAACGGGATGAAGGTGGATGATGAGGGTGATGGTGCTGGTGGTGATGACGATGATGATGACGATCTTGATGATGCCCGGAGCGATGACGGTGACGATGGCGGTGATTTCCCCTCTCCGGAGAGGATTTTCCCCGGCAGATTTCTCCCTGTCAGAGAGCTTTTCTCTCTCGGATGTTTTCTGCCCCGCAGCGGCGGCGGCATAATTCTTCGAGGATGGAATGAGTCTTAGGGTTCCCTCGGGGTCAGGGGGGCCAAAGATGACCCACGGAGGTGGGCCAGGGTGGCCACACCCCTAGGTGTGGGCCCCTGGTGGCTCTCCTCTGGCTCCCCTTCTGGCTGTGTTCCTCCTCGAGACTTTTAGGAACCCCCGGATGTCCCCCTTCTTCTTTTGAACTTCTGAAATATGATATCTTGACGGTGCTTTTTCCATCAGATTTCTGGTCCCGATGTTTATTCTCCAAAAATTATAAAACATGCAAAATAAGATGGAATAACATAAGAGATGCATCATAACATGAAATATATCGATGAATAACAGAAAATTATGTTATAAAATAGTGATGCAAAATGGACGTATCACTAAACCAAAAAAAAATTGGTGAACCAAAATTTTCGGTGAACGAGAACTAATAGTGAACTGAAAATAATATTGCAAAAAAAAATTCGGTGCACCAAAAATTCCGATTAACCAAAAAAAATCGTGAACCAAAAATTTCGGTGAACCAAAATGGTTCTAAATTTGAAAATAGTTCTGATTTTTAAAAATGGTTCGATTTTAAAATGGTCCCACATTTGAAAAAAGTTCAGTAAAACATAAAAAAAATGATTCAAATTTTTAAAAATATAAAAAACTACAAAAGGAAATAAAACTAGAAATAAATAATAAAACAGACAAAAAAAACGGAAAAGAAAGAATAAACGAAAAAGGAAACAGAAACAGAAAAGAAAATGGAAAAAATATGAAAATAGAAAAACTCAGACAATAAAATGTTAAAAAGAGAAAGGTTGACGCAAACATGTTGTGTCCTATTGGCTACGACCCTACAACCCAAAGCCAAGATGTGAGTTTCGATTCCCAGCTTCTGCTCATATTTTTTTCATTTTTCCCATTTAAACTAATGGGTCGGCCCGCTTATATCTAGTACGTGGGCGAGTACGAGTTACAACTCCCCACAAGCGATATATAGTGCCTGCGCAAGCCGGTTCCTACTCCGGCCTTCACTGGAATGTGCTGGCGAGCAATGCTACGTCTACGAACGAAGCTTACGGGCTAATCATACGTAGTTAGGGGAGTGGGTCAGGGGTGGGCCAAGAAGGAAATTCAAGGGGGACGTTTTGAAAGGAGGGGCTAATTAGGAGGTGACACGTTTTACTGTAAGACCAATCTGTAAAAATCATGCCCGTAGGTCTAGCGTTTTCCGCTGTGCTGGCTGGCACACATGACGTGCATCTTTTAGTCTCCCCTTTATGCGTGCTTTGCAATTTCTAGTCGCTGCCTCATGCTCGGCTCCTCTTATTTCTGTCTCCACCTCGAATGCGTCCACCTGGCATTCCGTTCTTCTTCAGAATCTCGCAACACATTTGGCATTTGGCGAAAAATGAGTGCCAACACCTCGAGTAGTTTCAGCATATTCTTATGTCGCTTAATCCTGCCTAATTCTTCTTTGTGGTTGCTCTACAAAGATGTCTAAGGATATGTCAGAAGTGTCAGGCACTTAGGTTCATGCATGGAGCCATGGACTAAGGGCATGTTTGGTAGGCCGGCTCGACCCAGAATATTCCCCCACCCATTTTTCAGTTGTTTGGTAGACCGGCTTCCTCATCTGGGTCATGCCTACCTCGCCCCGAAAATATTTCTCGGCCCTGCCGAGTAGAGAAGCAGGAAACGAGCTTCTCACCTCAGCCTGGCTGAGCTCGGCAAAAAATTCCCATGTGTGGGCCCCACCCGAGCCCAGCGTCGCTCAGCCCCTACCAAATTTCGTGATCATTTTCCCCATCCCAGTCACTCCTCGCATGAAGCTCCTCCGCGTGATGTCGCCTCCCACCGGCCCGTCGCTCGACGCCGCCTCCCACTGGTACCATCCCGACGTCGTCTCCTTCCGGTGCTGCCTAGCGTCGCCCGACGTGCTGCTTTTCGCGTCGCCCAAGCCCATCGCCTCCTCACGACGCTACCTAGTGTCGCCCCCATCCGCACCATGAGCAGCCTAGTGCCACCCACGGGTCATCCTCGCGCCCCCGACGCCGCCTAGCTAGGCCAGCTCCGTCCAGCGCCGCCGGGCTGCTCTCCGCCGGAGCCAAGCTCCTGGGGACCCGATTGCATTTTATACATTTGTCCAAGGACCAGATTGCTTTTTATTTGTTTGTACATGGACCCGATTGCTTAGTAATAAATGCTGGCATGGTTCAACTCATACATCCTACCAAACACTATCCAGCTGAGCACATCTCAACTCGCACAACCTACCAAACACACAAATAAAAATCAGTGGTACCTAGTGGGTTACCAGACACACCCTAAGTTTTTGTATAAGCTGAGATAGCCAACCGGGTTACCAGACACACCCTAAGTTTTTGTTTCTGTGCACACTTCTGTCCGATATTATGGTGTCAAATTTGCAAGATTCTTCCACCTGCTTAACCTCATGATGTCGAGACTGCAGGATTCAGGCATACTATCCCGGGGACTGAACTGTACCTACTGGATACAGCCATACATACATAGCAATCCCATTTGATCCACGTGTTGTTTTCTCTTTATCATATTCTCTCGCATTTGTATACAGGCTACGCAGGAGCTTCATGCCGCGTCATATCTTCCCAGCCAAAACCCCTCCAATCCAAAATAGCAGGCCTTCTCTTTTCTCCTAGGACGTTTTTTTGGCGAGCAATTTATTGTTTCTCTCGTGTCATGGTGCCACAATCGATATGAAGCGAGACAAAAAAAAACTTATGGAGAAACGAAATGTAAAATCCTCGTTCAGGCTGTCAAAATCGTTGTATAGCCCAAACCCAAAAAATTACGCGGCACAGAATATTCCAAACTAGTCTCATAGTCATAGGAATCACAGACCAGATTACCGGGGATGTAAATGTACTGAACGTACATATCCTCAACATAAGTAATGTCGCCCGTACATAGGATGTCGTTTGCAAGGCCTTTGGCCGGATTCTTCTCGCCACATCCATCTCATCGACTAAAATTACACTCGACACGCTATAAAAAGGCGAGAGCCACGCGGTAATTCTCATCAGCCACCTCAACAACCAAAGCAGATCAAGCCTCTTCACTGATCTGCTGCTTATCCTTCCTTTCACGTCGGTTTAGCATCAACGATGGCGAACCACGCAGCCGCCGCTCTCCTGATCGCGTCCCTTCTCGTGGCGGTGACCCTCGCCGACGCCAGGATCACCCTGCAGGTGCAGGGCGGCAGCATGAAGGAAGGTAACAAGGTGATGACGTTCGCGAAGTCGGTGCCGGCGCTGACGTGCAACAAGGTGACCGGGTTCCAGGCGGGCGATACCTGCTTCGACGTCGCGGAGGGCGCCGGCTTGACCGAGGAGCAGTTCCTCGGCTTCAACCCAAACATCAACTGCGCCAAGGTCTTCGTCGGCCAGTGGGTCTGCCTCGACGCTTCCTCTGCCTAACCATGCAGGTCGTGCCACGGTGCCTTGCTGCACTGACGCAGCCTGCATCGATCGATGCTGAATGCGACTAGAAATAAGGAGGCGATCTCTTCCGTATGCCCCCACTATATATTTGTACTTTCCTCGCAAAATGAGGTGCTTGTGTGTTGCCTCGAGTAGTCCGATCGAGTCTGTCTTTTTAACGAGCTTTAGCTTGAAAGTTGTTTCAGTTGGTTCTTGGTTGTGCCTGATCTACTGTTCTCCTCTGCCAGTGTTTTCTGGAACTCTCTCGAAACAGGTCGAAGTCCCGCTATATTAATATAGCAATCACACGATACATCCAAAGAAAGACACGAAACGAAAAAAAAGTTGGCCAGCAACAAACACACGTCTAAAAAAACAAAAACAAAACAGAGATAGAGGCGAATTGACTAAGCGAACCAAATCGCCAAAACCATCCAGCGCCTTCAAGAAGGAAATCGACTGCTGCCCGGACTAGCGCACTGGACCTAGGTTTTCCCCCTTCGCACATAGGGAAGTGGACAAAGAGTAGCCATGACGCCCTAAGGGAAAATGCCACCCGAAGACAGCATCGCGTCGGTGTCGAGCGAGCTGACAAGGATTTCCCCCCAAAAAAACTTGTCCACAACCCCCGAGCGATCCGTAGCCCAAGAGCCCTGCAAGGACGAGGCCTCGACACCACCAGACTCGCCGCCCACCAACATGCATCACTACGATCACGAAGCCACCATCTCTATCTCCCCGAAGTTACCGTCACGAGGTCTGCCCGATGGAGGCGACGAGTAGTTTGAGCCGGAGTGAGCCATACTGCGCCCGCACGGGGGGGGGGGGGGATGCCTCCACTATCGAGGACATCAGTCGACCGAACGAGGCCACAGAGCACACGAGTCCCTATTAGGTCCAGCCGGGCCTAGCATCCTGTAAAGCCCCCATGGAGGCATAAGCTCTCCGTCACACTGCAACAAGATGGTCGTCATCGCCAACGCACCCTGATTAATCTACAACACCACCATCTGTGGAGTGCGCCGCCGGACAGTCCTGCCCGCCCCAACCTAGATGGGGCCTGAAGGGCCCAGAGCCGTCCCAATCCGCATCACACCGTCCTCCTTCACTACTGCGCTTTCCTTCAACACAACAGGTGCGCCGCCGCCACACCACCACCCGCCAACGTCGGACCACTGCTGCCTAGGGAGTGTTAGAGTTGTACTCGTGTACATACACATGTATTCCTTGTTGTACAAGTTGTTTATAATATAAATACAATGCCAGCCGGTTGGGGCTAACCACGGCAAATATTTCGTCTGACTTGGTATCAGAGCGGGTCGAAACCCTAGGGTTCTCACCGCCGCCGCCCGCGGGAGATCGTCACCGTCGCCGCGCCCCCGCGGTTGATCATCACCACCGCCGCCGCCCTCGTGTCCCCGACGGCCGCGGCGCCCCTCCGCGATGACCTCATCCGCAATGACGCTCTCCACCGCCGGCGCGTTGGCCTCCACCTCCGCCCCAATCATCCCCGCCGGCGCCATCATCTCCGCCCCCACCGGCTACAACAACAACTCCATCACCGTGCGCCTCGATCGCACGAACTTCCTCCTATGGAAGATGCAGGTCGTCCCCAACATCGCCGGCCAGGGTTGGTACGGCTTCCTGGACGGCTCCTGCCCAATGCCTCCGGCCACGGTCACCGAAGGGACGGGGGCCAACGCTGTGTCCAAGCCAAACCCGGAGTACGCCCTGTGGTTTTACACGGATCAGCGTGTTCTGAGCATCCTCGTCGGCTCCATGACGGAGGAGATTCTCGGCCATCTCATTGGCCGCACCACTTCGGCGTCCGTGTGGGAGTGCCTTGTGTCCATGTTCTCGGCGCAGAATAGGGCCGGGGCGCGACAGATGCGGCGTCAACTCACGTCGCTGAAGAAGAACGATCTCACCGCCGCCGCCTATTTTCACAAGATGAAGGGGTTCGCGGACGCTATGGCGATGGTCGGTTCTCCCATCAAGGATGAAGAGCTGATCGACTACATTGTCGTCGGCCTCGGGCCGCAGTACGAGTCTCTCCAGCACTCGCTCACGGTCCTTGGTGCCACCGGCGCCGACAACCTGAGTCTCTCCGACTTCTACTCCATGCTGCTCTCGTGCGAATCCCTCAAGGAGCAAAACTCCCAGGCGCCCGAGTACTCCTCTTCCGCCAACGCCGTGGCTCGGCCAGGCGATGCGAACAGAGGGGGCGGACGCCCCTTCACCGACCACGGTGGTCGCTTCGGCGGCCGCCCTTCCGGCCCGTCAGGTGGTGGCGGCCCGGCTCCCGGTGGCCAGCAGCAGCAAGGCCAGCAGCAGTGCGGCAACCGTCCCAACCACGGCGGTGGTGGGGGCGGAAACGGCGGAGGCGGACAACGCGGCGGCGGGGGTAGTCGCAATGGCCGTGAGCGCCCGCGCTGCCAAATCTGCAAATACTGGGGACATGAGGCCCTCCAGTGCAAGAACCGCTTTAATCAGGCATTTCAGGCGGAGGACACTCGCTCCGGGAACGCGGTTTCCCAGGAGGGTCCGCCCTGGTTCTTCGACTCCGGCGCCACCGATCATCTCACCAACGACATGGGACGGATGAACGTCCAGGACCGCTACCCCGGCAAGGATCAAGTGCAAGTCGCCAACGGTGCAGGTTTGTCTATTACGCATGTTGGTCGCTCTCGTTTACCTGGTTCATCATCTCCTATTGAAGTTAATAATACCCTGCTTGTTCCTGGGCTTAGCAAGAATCTGCTTTCCGTTCATCGTCTTGTTTCTGACAATAACATATTCATCGAGTTTCATAAACATTTTTTCTTTGTCAAGGACAAGGACACGAAGAAAATTCTTCTTCGTGGTAGGAGTCGTGGAGGTCTCTATCCCCTCCCGTTTGCTCGCATCATAGCATCTGGGCGTCATGCGTCTTCCGGTGTGCGGCTATCTTCTGAGCATTGGCATCAGCGTCTCGGTCATCCTTGGAATAAAGTTACTCAAACTATTGTTAGCTCAAATAATCTGTCATGTTCTTCCAACATTGACACCTTAGTGTGTGATGCATGTCAACGTGCAAAGAGTCATCAATTACCATATAATTATTCTCGTCGTGTTTCTCAGTCTCCTCTTGAGCTCGTTCATACTGATGTTTGGGGCCCTGCTTTGCCCTCTTCCGGCGGTTATAAATATTATGTTAGCTTCATTGATGATTTCAGTCGCTATTCTTGGATATATTTGATAAAACATAAGTATGATGTTGAGAGCATTTTTCACACTTTTCAGAACCATGTTGAGCGCTTATTAGATGCTAAGATCCGTGCAGTGCAGTCCGACTGGGGCGGGGAATACCATCGTCTCCATGCTCACTTCCAACGCACGGGCATCACGCACCGTGTGTCCTGCCCACATACGTCTCAACAAAACGGTATTGCCGAACGTAAGCACCGTCACCTTGTTGAGACTAGTCTTGCTCTCCTCGCGCATTCATCCTTGCCTCTTAGATATTGGGATGAGGCGTTTCTCACCGCTTGCTATCTTATTAATAGGATGCCCACGCCTGTCATCAATAATGCCACTCCAGTTTTTCGCCTTCTTAACACACCTCCCGAGTACTCGTTCCTTCGCACATTTGGTTGTGCGTGTTGGCCTAGTTTGCGTAAATATAATTCACGTAAACTCGAGTTCCGCTCTAAGATGTGTGTGTTTCTTGGTTATAGTCCGATGCATAAAGGCTACAAGTGCCTCGATCGTTCCACTGGTCGCATCTACATCTCTCGCGATGTTGTTTTTGACGAGAAGGTTTTCCCCTTTTCCACTCCGGGTGTTGTCGTTGATGTCTCTCAACTGCTTCCTGTGTCGTTTCCTTCAACTGAACCAGTTACTCAGAGCACTGACACGCGTAATTATGACACTACCTTGTTACCGGCTAATGCACCTGGTTTTGTCGTTAGCTCTCCTGTGCAGGTACCCGTTTCGACGCCGGCTTCATCGCTCGACGTCGCGTCCCCACCACCGCTGCATGCCTCGGATGGTGCGTCTGCTCCCGCCCCACATACGGCTGCCACGGGCGGCCCGTTGCGCGCCGGCTCGTCAGCGCCTGGGCGGCAGCCAGGCTATCCACCGCGCGCCCGCTCGCCGTCGCCTGGGCGTCAGCCAGGGCCTCCGTCGCCCATCTCCTCGGCATCGCCTGGGCGGCAGCCCGCGTCTTCCTCGCGCGCTCGCTCGCTGTCGCCTAGGCGGTCTCGATCGCCGTCGTCGCCTGCCCGTCGGCCCACTTCACCTGCGCCATCGCCTGGGCCGCAGCCGTCACCGCCACCACCTCCTGCGCCACCTGCTCCTGCGCCTTCATCGACCATCGTCACACGCTCGCGCACTGGTATTTCTCGTCCTAAGGTTTATACGGATAACACTGTTCGGTATGATCCGTATCGGAGGCGTCGCGCGTTTATGGTGGAGCCTGCCTCTCATCGCACTGCTCTTTCTGAGCTTGCGTGGCGCGCTGCTATGGAGGCTGAATTTGATGCTCTTCAGAAGAATCAGACATGGGTTTTGGTTCCTCGTCCCCCTGGCACTAATATTGTTGGCAGCAAGTGGATTTTTAAGACGAAGTTTTGTCCTGATGGCTCTGTTGATAAATACAAGGCTCGGCTTGTGGCTCGTGGTTTCACACAGCAGTACGGTATTGATTATCATGATACTTTCAGTCCAGTCGTGAAGCCAGTTACTGTTCTCCTTGTGCTCTCTCTTGCTATCTCTCGTGGATGGTGCCTTCGTCAGGTTGATGTGAGTAATGCCTTCCTCCATGGTTTTCTCTCTGAGGAAGTGTATATGCAGCAGCCGCCGGGTTTTGAGGATTTGCAGTATCCTCACCATGTTTGTAAGCTGCAGCGTGCTCTCTATGGTCTCAAGCAGTCGCCTCGTGCTTGGTATGCGCGCCTCAGTGATAAACTTCATCAACTTGGTTTTGTTGCCAGCAAGGCGGATACCTCTTTGTTCATCTTCTCTCATGGAGGGATTACGGTGTTTATGCTTGTCTATGTTGATGACATCGTCTTGGCTGGCTCCTCCGCGTCTGCTGTTGATAGTCTTGTTGCTACACTCTCTGGTTCTTTTCCCATTAAGGACCTTGGGCGGCTGGAGTATTTCCTCGGGATTGAGGCTTCCTATACTTCTGAGGGTATGGTTTTGACACAGCACAAATATGCTCTTGATCTCTTACATCGTGCTAACATGGAGCAATGTCGGCCAGTTGTCACGCCTATGTCCACTTCGGACAAGTTGACGCGACGATCTCGGTGTTCCCCTTGGCTCAGAGGATACTTTCAAGTACCGGAGCATTGTTGGTGGTCTCCAATACGTCACTCTGACGCGTCCTGACCTGTCCTTTGCTGTTAACAAGGTCTGTCAGTACTTATCACAGCCCACTACTGCGCACTATGAGGCTGTGAAGCGCATCTTGCGGTTTGTTCGAGGGACGGTGTCCACTGGTCTGCGTTTCCGGCGTTCTTCTTCTACTGGACTCAGTATTTTTACTGATGCTGATTGGGCCGGCTGTTCTGATGATCGTCGGTCTACGGGTGGTTTTGCAGTGTTTCTTGGTCCCAATCTTGTGTCCTGGAGTTCTCGCAAGCAGCCTACCGTTTCTCGTTCGAGTACTGAGGCCGAGTACAAGCGTTAGCCAATGGCACTGCTGAGGCTGTCTGGATACAGTCTGTGTTAAAGGAGCTTGGTGTGTTCCAGTCCCATTCTCCCGTCTTGTGGTGCGACAACATTGGAGCTACGTACTTATCAGCCAATCCAGTTTTTCATGCTCGCACGAAACACATTGAGATCGATTTCCACTTCGTTCGAGAGAAGGTGGCCCTTGGTGCGCTTGATGTCCGGTTCATCTCCACCGCCGACCAGCTGGCTGATGTGTTCACAAAGCCTGCTACTCAGCTCACCCTTCGCCGGTTTAGTTCCAATCTCAACCTTGTTCACGACGGTTTAGATTGAGGGGGAGTGTTAGAGTTGTACTCGTGTACATACACATGTATTCCTTGTTGTACAAGTTGTTTATAATATAAATACAATGCCAGCCGGTTGGGGCTAACCACGGCAAATATTTCGTCTGACTGGGAGCACCACCATCGGGAGGGAAGGAGCCCTGGCTCCGCCCCAAACAACACGGGGAAGAGCAGGCTCCCGCCGCCAGCGTCACTAGGGCCTCACCCGGCAGCCCCCACCGATGGCGGCGACTAGGGAGAGAGTAGAGGGAGGGGCCGGCCGCGCCGCCACTTCGGGGGGAGGGGGGCGGAGACGAGCGCGCAGGAGGAGGAAGGGCTTATTTTCACGTTTGGTCCCCGGCCTCCACATTTTTTCCAAATAACCACTGTCTAAGTTTGTTTCCATAAGCGCCTGACTGGACGGTCGAAAAGATATTGGATCAAACTAGTGAGCAGCATTGGATCAATTTAACCTTAGCCAATCTGAGCTAGGCCATCCCAACTCCCAAGCTAGGCGCTAGATAAAGCGGGCATGGCTCTTTGGTTGAGTTTTTCTGCCTCTTTGGACCTTGACTTGTAAGTCAAAACAATATCTAAATAGGTGTTTCGGTTTTGACTTTTGACTGGATATTGTTACATTATGGTATAATCCCAAATTTAGGATATATAAATTTGTGCATTCGGCTTTGTGATTTATGATCCAAAGGCCGAAAAAGTGGAGAAATTTGCATACTGCAACAAAAAAAATCAAGTATTGAAATATGACATGTCTTTAGTGAAACATATTAAATTTCATATTGTAACACATTGGAACACAAGAAAGTGAGCACCTCAACAAGCTCAAGAGTTGGTGAAATGCACTAATTACACACTTCCGCATACAACAAAGAAGTATGCAAATCACATGTGGGCACCAATGATACAATAAATCGCACTGCAACATCTCAGTATGTGATTCTGCAGCTACCAGACTTGGATGGGTAAAATAACACACTTGAACATGGGATCTTTAAACTCCCGAAATCTCATAAAATGAGTGGAATCAACTGCACTTATTGAACTATCGATAATTAGAGGAATTCAAGCCATATTTAGGACCCAAATATTGCAACAAGATGATATGAGAAAGTCATCAACTCAAGAAGAAATCAACCAAAATGATTCAAAAATATTTTTGACATGATATATATAATGATTAATAAGCTTAATTACCAAGACAAACTTGAATCCAGAATATATTCAAAAATATGAGTGCACAAAGATGAAATCAAATAGTACAAGCACTATTAAACCATGCAATTATTGAAACCACCAAAAACCAAACAAACAACAAGGATTTTCAGCTAAGAATGAGGATATAAAGGCAATATATTAACTCTCTTATGAGCTTAAGTTTCTAAGTGGACAAAATATTGTGATGAAAACCCGTACAGAAATATGCACACACAAAGTAGTTACTTAAGGGGAAAAGGAACATGATATCCAATAAGGAAGTCATTAGCGATACCAATAAGATCTTTGTATAAAATCATATCACAAGGAGTATGCAGCATCCCGGTGTTTTGGGAGGTTATAAGGATCAAAATATAATTGCAAAGCATGCATCTAAAAATACAGGAATTTTGACGCAAAAGTTTAAGCGAAGCAAAGTGACCAATGTTCCTCTCGACATGATGAAATAGGTCTAGTTCATATGATCAAGAGTACATTTGGAATGATCTTTATAACAAGTATCTTAAGAGACCACATCATTTGATATAACAAAGCAGAATTGGTATGACCAACACTAACTCTCAACATCCTTAACCAGAAGTCTATAAGGGATTTGGGAGTATTGACCTAGGTATCTAGAACTTAAAGAGGAGTGAGGATCCAAACTACATACTTTATGATCTTGCTTGCACAAGATAGTAATGTACATTTGAATAATCTCATCAACAGAGATTTTATGTACTTTAGAAAAATAGGAGTCATTTAAGTTACCAAGTAATTCACACAACACATTTATAAATCATCTCACACCTATTAGGTGAACCCTTACAAGTGAATGATGAAGGTTTAATAGAACACAATTGATACAAACAAACATTAACTCAAACCCCACAAGTGGGAAATGACATAATAATTTTTATTACATATTTATAGGATATGTACATATCTCATCAACCATAAAGGAAGAATTGAGAAGATGAAACAAATCTTGTTAAACCAGTAATAAACCCTTATCACTACATGTGATTTTCCCAAACCTGTATGTCTGCATTCCTGCATGACAAAGGCTACAAAAGAAGAAATAAAGGAAGAAACCAAGATAAGGAAGAAAACAGGTAACATGTTGAAATCCATGTGTTTGGTGTTATATAAGAATAGTTTGGCTGCAAGGTCTGATCAACCTTGTGAACAGATTGTTCCCGTAAGCATTAAACAATTGAATTTCAGTAAGCTAATCTTAATCATAACTGAATACAAAATGAGAGTGAAATTTTTATTGAATTAAGTGAATGCATTTCACCAGGAGATGCAAATTGCTACTGGAGCTAGTGTCTGAAAACTAGTCCAGATATCCTAAAGGCTCTAGTGGTGAATTTCTGAAGCCATAAGACCATCAAGGGAGAGAAAACACTTATGATGTCCAAGAGATGATCTACTTGCAAATGACAAAGGCAATATCTGAAGAAAAGTGGAAACCAGAGACAAGGATATTGCAGGCAACAAAAGTCAACAAGAAGCAACACTGCCTCGGTAAGAAAGCATAGCTTAAGCAACTATCTATAGTACCATTAGGTAACATCAGATAACCTAGAACCTCTAATTCTTGTTAAGATTGTCAAAGGTAAGGGCCACATGTGTTAATCTCTTCAATGGAATCAATTGTCAAGGATGAAATAAAAACAAGTCATTTCATCCAGATTTCTCGTGACATGCAGAGGTGGATGGTAACAAGCTTAGCTACCTTGTTTTCCAGATCCTTCTCACACATAAGACAAATGGATAATAACAAAAATTCATCTATACATAACCATGCAAATGATTACATGTTCTAAAACCAACATGTGATAATAGCTATACTTGGAACCTTGGTGGAAAACAAACAAATAATATTATATTGAGATTAAGTATTAATAAGAGCCAAAGTCACTCATGTTTTCCACTTGATCAAGCCCCTAATATATCCAACAGGGCTTACACACACTTAATTTAAATTTCAACCAAAATTAATAAGAGTTTCAACTATGAAAATGACTTAGACACATAAAATAAAACAAGTCCATTTTCTAACCAAAGTTACTTGGCATGGCTTGGAATAAAATTCCATGGGTTGCTGATTTTGTTTACAATTTATTAAAACACTACTAAGAAGTTTACAAATTATTTCCTAAAAGACTTGTATCTAAAATTTTCTAATGGAAAACACACCATTGTGCGATAAACATATTTGTTAAGTTGTGATCATGTCATAACATACATAAAAGTAATTTTGAATCCATTTGAAATTTAAATTGATAGAAAATAATAAAAAACCACTTATTTGAACACCCCAAGTTAAAATTCAAATCTTGTTCAATTTCACCAAAACAAAATATGGCGAGGTTGCATTTTTATAAGGATTACAAATATCATTGTTTTAATCATTTTTAGGTTAAATTTTTAGCCCAGAAAACAAGCTTTTCTTTTCAGTTTATTTAAATAGAAGGACTGAGTTGTAAAATATAGAAATTCTAGGGGGTTATCGAAAGGTGTCATTTAATTTTCTTTTTTCTACCTCCCGCCAAAAGGCAGAGGAGGTGTGCGCGGCTGCCTTAGTGCCACCTCCTACTCGTTGTTTTCTGTGAAGATAAAGCCGGAAGAGGCTGTGCCGTGCGCTCTTTATCTCCTCACTCGCCTGCGTTACCTCTCTTATCTCTTGTCTCTATTTTTTGCAAACCAACTGAAACCCTAGATCCGTCCACCACTCGTCTCTGTCGACTCTGGCCACATCTAGAGCAATTGAGGCCACAGGGAGATGCGCCATGTCCTCCTTTTCCTCCTCGAGAAGCCACAGAATCCGGGAAGATCGGAAGGCGGCGAATTTCTCCGTTTCCTTCTGATACGTCCATTTTGCATCACTATTTTATATCGTTATTTTCTGTTATTCATCGATATATTTCATGTCATGATACATTACTTATGTTATTTCATCTTATTTTTGCATGTTTAATAATTATGGGAGAATAAACACCGGGACCAAAAATATGATGGAAAAAGCACCGTCGAGATACCCTATTTCAAAAGATCAGAAGAAGAGGGGGGGATACCAGAGAGTTCTTAGAACTCCCGAGGAGGAAGCTAGCCAGGAGGGAAACCAGAGGGGGGGCCCGCCAGGGGCCCACACCATGGGGTGGCGCCCCTGGCCGCGCTGCCACGTGGTGTGGCCACCCTGGCCCACATGTGGTCGCCCCCTTTCGCATACTTGACTCCAAGGGAACCATAAGCCCCAAGACATCATCGAGGAAATATTTCGCCGCCGCCTCGGGGCGGAAAACAATAGAGAGAAAAGCTATCCGGCAGGGAGAAATCTGCCGGGGAAATTCCTCCCCGGAGAGGGGAAATCATCGCCATCGTCACCGTCATCACTCAGGGCTTCATCAAGATCATCATCGTCATCATCCAGTATTGCGATGAATCTGCTGAGAGCTGCCAGTCACCCTTCTAGCTGCTGTACACCATGGAGATTTGTAGGTTCTTTCATCGTCAGGATGGCTTGAATTTTCTCCGGGTTAGCCTCTATTCCTCGGGCTGGGACCAAGTAGCCGAGTAGCTGCCCGACCGGAACACCAAAGATGCATTTTGTCAGATTGAGCTTGATTCTGTAAGTGTTGAGGGCGTCGAAGGTTTCCCTTATGTCCTCGAGGAGTGTGTCCGCCACTCGAGTCTTGATGACTATGTCGTCCACGTAGACTTGTACGTTCTTGCCAATGAGTTTGGCGAGACATGCAGCGGTGATATGTGGCGCCTGCGTTCTTGAGCCCGAAGGGCATGGTTGTGTAGCAGTATACACTGTGTGGTTTGATGAATGATGTTTTTTCCTCGTCTTCTTGTTTTATCCTGATTTGATTATAACTTGAGTAGGCATCCAGGAAGGAGAGACGTTGGCAACCTGCTGTGGAGTTGATGATCTGGCCGATTCGCGGAAGCGGGAAGTTATCCTTGGGGCAGTGTTTGTTCAACGACGTGTAGCCGATGCACATGCGAAGGATGTCTGTGTTTTTCTTTGGGACCAGCACCGGGTTTGCTAACCAGGTGGAAATTTTGATCTCCCTGATGAATTTTGTGGCTAGTAATCTGTTCACCTCTTATCCGAGCGCGTGTTGCTTTGGCTCAGAGAAACGTCGAGTGGTCTGCTTAATTGGTTTTGCATCCTTGAACACTTCCAATGAGTGCTCGGCGAACTCCCTGGGAATCCCTGGCATATCGTATGGCTGCCTGCGAAAATTTTCCAGTAGTCACGGAGGAGTTCGGTGAGCATGCTTTCCTATGCGGGGGAAAGGCTTGTCGACACCATCGCTGTCTTTGCTGAATCCGTCGGGTGGACTTGATGCTTTCGTGTGTTGTCGAGACTTCGTAGTAAGGATCATGGACGGGGGTGCCATAAGCCTACTGGTAGAACCGTAGGGGGACGCGGAAGAACTGTAAACAAGAACATGGTTTTACCCAGGTTCGTTACGACGCTACTAGGCGGCGTTCCTACTCCTGTAATCTCACTAAAATCAGGGTTAAAGCCTGAAGTATACAAAGTATAACTGTGAGTATGGTTTCGCTAACTCGTCGAGGATGAACTTCTTGGCGAGTTGGCTTCTAGCTAACTTGTGATCTGATGTTGTTCTTTCGCTCCCGTCTGGCTTTATATAGATAGCCAGACTAGGGCTTACATGAAGTAAATCTAGAAGACTACGGAAAGTATCTAACTTGGAAAGTAAGGAGTCCGGCTTCTTCTCCAAGTCGCACCATGTTTGGGCCGTGGTCTGGGTTCTTCTAGAATCCGGCTTCCTACGCGTCAGCTTACTGGTCTGCCCAATGGACTCCGTTCCATTGCCTGTGAGCCACCCTGGTAATCCGGCCTTCAGCCAACGCCGAATATACCTCTATTTGGCATATATCCGATAGTGCCCCCCAAGAAGGATTAAGACTTCATTTTTTCGTTCCTCGTGAGTTTGTATTCTTTTCATAAATGTCGGCATTTTGTCTTGATTATTCTTTCAACAAAAACCTTTAATGCCAAACTGGGATGTACCGAAATCCGGCATTTCTTCCACGAGTCTTCAGGAAAAGGAAACTGTGACGCAAGCGATGAAATTGTGCTTATGTCACAGGCGTCTGGATTCAGTCAAAAGACTGAACCGTATCTCTAACAGATTTTCTCGCGAGAAACGAGGAGATAGCCATTATCACCCCGTCCCCTTGTTTCCCGGGTTTTTTGGCGAAACACTCGTCACTCATCGAACGGCTAGAATAGCCGTTGGGACGAATCTTAGAGAAAAATGTCTATAACTAGCCACCTCGATCCCTTCGGTTCCCCTTCCGCATCTTCTTCCACCTCGAGCCTTCCAGAGCACACTGCGCCCTTCACAGTTTCGAGAGAGAGAAAGTGAAGAACGAACCGAACGCATGCTCTCACCGGAGAACGAAGACATCGGTGGATGATGCTCTATTTCACAGCGGTGCCTCCAAAACATGGCCACCGGAAGCCCCGCGTGCGCATCCGAGGTCGTTGTCGACCTCGACTCTGCGGTGGAGGATATCTCCACCTCTGCTCCCATGGTGCGTTCGAGCTACTCTACTGGCGCGCCGGAAGTCCCCGAGAGCGCTCTAGTAGACGGGGATTCTTCTCCCGCAGCCGGAAACATGCCACCACCATCCGCTACTCCTCCTCCTCCTCCCATCCCCGAATCTGAGGAGGGGGAATCTTTCGCCCGCGGTGGCGAAACCACGGCGGTCGTCACCGCCACCTGCATCGAAGACGAGAAGGATGATTCGGGAAATTGGAGCCAGTGCAACGTTGCACTGGCTTTACTCAACTCCCTGGAGAAGGACGGCATCATCGCCAAAGACAAATGGTGGATGGATGGCGAAGAGTTGGAACCGTCTCCAAAAGACGGAGAAAGGGTCATTTTTGCCTCTCATCTCATCCGAGGTATGGGGTTTCCGCCTTTTTCCTTCTTCCTTCAAGTTCTCGACCACTAGAGGGTTCAACCCCATAACTTGCTACCCAACTCCATCCTCTATTTAGCCGGCATCCAGGCTCTCTTCGAGGGTTATCTAGGGATAGAACCCCGATTAGATTTCTTTTAGTATTGTTTTAACGTAAAGCGCAATACCACCAACGGTATTCTTCCTACTTGTGGGACCATCTCTTTCAACCTCCGTAGGTTTAGGGAGGAATGGTTTTCCAAGGTCAAAACCTCCGAGTCCGTCAAATTCTGGACGGGCTCGTTTTTCTATCATTCGGACGTTCCCTATCCTGGAAAGGAGACGGGAATTCCGGATTTCGCCAATTCCGCTGCCACGCCTATAGATAACTGGGCGTTGGACACAGTCCAGGTTCTGCCTCCAGACCTGCTGCGAATTAAAAGGCGGATAGCGAAACTCGTCGCTTCTTCTCCTCCTCTGATCGGCATGGACACAGTTCTTTGCTGGCTTGGAAGGAAGATTCAACCTCTTGCATTCCACGGCGGCCGGCTCCTCTGCGAGTACTCGAGCCCAGATGATACAATGAGGGTGACAAAGTCTTCTTTATCAAAGAAAGAGTTCAAGAAACGAGTCAATCACATGGTAGCCACTCGCGGTTAATACGAGAAGAGCTTTCGAATGTTCAACGCCGAGAAGCCCCTCCCAAGGTATGCTTTTAATTTCCGTCTTTTGGGAAGTTTTCTCGAATTTCATCTTTCTCGAACTTTGTCTTTCTCGGATGATTTTTCTTATCCGGGTTAATTTCTTTTTATCTTGCTGATCTCATAGAAGACCGGCTTGTCTCTGAGGCTGAAGTGGTGGAGCTAAAAGCCCGCTTTTTGGCAGCCAGAGGGCGGAAGCGCAAGAAGATCTCTTCAAGCCAGGAAGTGGATCTTGACGGAGTTCCCGTCGCCACCTCCATGTAAGACTCGGATTTTTTCTTTCTCATACTTTTCCTCAACTCCTTTTTCACGGATTTTTGATCTTGGTTCTATCTTTCTTCTTTCAGCCTTGCTCCTGTCCCTTTGAAGGGAAAAGGCATGAAGAAACTCAAGGCCGTTGCTCTTAGGGGGCCTCGGCCTTCCCCTGCTACCACCCGGATACTCCAGTGGCGGGTAATGAAGAAAACTTGGCTGCTCGAGAGGATTCCATCTTCCCCCTTCCGAGCCAATCCAGCCAGCCTAATGCGCCTGCTACAGACGTGCGGGAAAGGGTGGAGAATGAAGAAGGCAGACCTTCACTCACTCAGCAACCCGAGCCAATTCCCACCTTTGACGCCAAGTTCAAGGTAAAGCAGAAAGCTTGCTTCGATAAACACGGGTACATAGATCCATGGGCAAAGAAACAGTTCGCCCGAGCCCCCTTGATTCCTCCTTGGCCAAAAGGCGGATTAATTGTCTGGAATAATTACGTGCTCTCGCCTTGGCAGGTTATCCAAGACGGAATCCACCATTTGGGGATTTCATTCTCGGAGTACTCCAAGGAGTTCACCGAGATGCTTCAAAGGCTGTCAAGGGTTAGCCAGGTAATATCCTTAGCCCCAAGTATTAAGACAAAAATATACATTTTTTTTAATAATTTTTAACTTGGCCTGCTTATTGTTCTTTAACAATGCTTTTCCCTTGTATGCTTTCAGAAAACTACAAAAACTATAAACGCGGAAGTTTTTGGCTAACTTACCATCAAAAACCAGGAGGCGAGATCCCTTCTCGGCATTCTGAATGACAAAGACTCAGAGATTTCCGATATTCAGAATCAGCTAAAGGAGAAAACTGGTAAGTATCTTACCCTTTCCTTGCTTTCTAATTCTGAACTTCCATATTTTCCTTAAGTACTCATTCCGATTTAAACTTTCGCCTCTCTTCTTATCAACCTCTTTGGCCAAGACCAAGAAGATTGCTGAGGATGCCGGCAATGCCGAGAACCTCCGCAAGGAAAATTCTGAGCTTTACAAGATGAATGTAAAGCTTCAGAAAGACTTGGAGGAAAGCCAATTGGCTTTGGGCTTGTCTGAGTCTCGGGCTTCTTCGCAATCCGAGAAGGATAGGAGGACCATCCAGGACCTCGAGACTGCCCTCCATCAATGCCTTGAAGAAGGCGATGAAATGGACAAGATACTGGGTAAGATTTTGGTCTTTCACCAAGTTTTACTTCTGTTTTGCATAATGCATTCTTTTTTCCTTCTGGTTTTCTAATCTCCTCCGATTTTGATTAACAGAGGGAAACCCTCTTATCACTCGGATCAACCGCATCTAGGCTTTCGGGACGTACGTCACTGAGCTGGAGAATGCCGGAATGTTACTTATCAATAAGTGCATTCTGGATAAATCTGGAGAGTTCTCGTAAGCTAGCAGGCTCTCGGAAGCTTTTGCGGAGGTTGTAAACCAACATGAAAACTGGCTCAAATCTTCCGCTCGCGGTGGTGTGCGCATGGCCTTAGGGCTAATGAAGATGCACTACACCACTGCCAAGTCTTGGCGCATCGCCACCGGTGTTCCCCAAGGATACACCAAGACTGAAAGGGTGGAAATATTCAAGTCTATCAAGGGGCATGCCTCCAAGATAGCCCGGATGGTCTCTACCTCGACATTCTACCCAGAGGAAGAAATTCCGTCAACTCCGGAGAATCCGAGTGATAGCGACGAGGAAGATGACGACGAGTACATGGATGTCGCCTAAGCCCGCAAAGCCATTAGCCAATAGAGTGCATTGCTATTCTTATGATGTAAAACTCATGTGTAATGCATTCTATCTTTTGTATGAACAATTCTACCCTTTGTAGTAAAATTTAACTTTGCAAGTTTAATAGTTTTGACACCTTTTATTCTAAGTTCTATGTGATTGTATGTTTTGACTTTCCTTAGTGTTTAAGTGTTTCCAAAAAGTATTCAATCTTCACGCCAAGTGACCGGGTTAAGTAACCAATCAGTCCTCGGAATCATGGATTATAATTTGGCGCTTTACTTACTAGATCAAGTGACCCAACAATACAAATAGTCAGATAATACTTAGGAATAATAAGGAGTTTGAAAAATCTGAACACTAGGCACACATGCACAATCTGGTGTTATGTAGCCTACTTAGGCCAAAAGCATTAAGTTTTATAACTCCGAGATTACAGGCACAATTTGGGTTAACGTTGAAGATAATTGAAAGATCATTGGGAAATAGAAAAGACGGAAACATGCTTTGGACAATAAAGACGGGAAAAATAAATTGCATGCATTTTCGATAACTTTATTTCATGATCTCAATAATCTTTATATAGAATTGAACTAAGTATAGAAGGGACATAACTGCTGGATGCTCCAAGGCCGTTTTGTCTCTCCTAGTTCTACATCTATGCTTCTTTTTCTCTTGCGATTCAGATTTTTTGGGTCATCCTCTGTGTCTCGGATATCTACAAGGTAATATCACCCATTTTTCATAGCCTTGCTAATGACAAACGGTCCTTCCCAGATTGGGGCTAGCTTTCTATCCTGTACCAATCTTAGCACTAAATCACCTTCTTTAAAAGATTGGTGTTTGATTTTACGGCTATGATATCGCCGTAAATCTTGCTGATAAATGGTGGATCTTTGCAGCACAAGTTCTCGTTCTTCTTCTAAAAGATAGACGGCATCCTGACGCCCACTTTCGGCATCCGAGTCATCATATGCCTGCACTCTTGGGCTATCATGGATCATGTCCGTAGAAAGTACTGCTTCTGCGCCATAGACAAGAAAAAAGGCGTCTGCTCTGTTGATCTATTCGGCGTCGTTCGAATACTCCAAAGCACGGAAGACAATTCTTCTACCCATGCTCCAGCTGCTCTGTGAAGAGGAGTTTCGAGTCTTGGGCGTATTTCTTGCAAGATTGAATTGTTCATTCGTTCAATCTAGCCATTGGATTGTGAGTAGGCAACAGATGCAAGATCTAGGAGAATTCCCGTTTGTTGGCAATATTTTGCCAACTCTCCAATTGAAAAATTTGTCATGTTATCTGTGATTATACTATGTGGAACGCCATATCGCATGACTATGTCAATGACGAAATTTCTGGCTGTTACACCGTCAATTTTTTTGATGGGTTTTGCCTCCACCCACTTGGTATACTTATCCACTGCAACAAGTAGATGTGTAAGTCCGCTTTTTGCAGTTTTGAATGGCCCCATCATGTCTAGCCCCCAGACCGCGAACGGCCAAGTTATGGGGATAGTCTTGAGTGATTGAGCCAGCATATTTGTCTAATTAGCGTAGTACTGGCATCCAGCACATATATTTACTATGTGCTCCGCATCTGTCTTGGCTGTGAGCCAAAAAAACCTGCACAGAATGCTTTCTTAACTATGATTTTTGACTGAGCATGATATTCACAATCTCCGGCATGAATTTCTTGTACAATTTATCGTCTTTCTTACGGCGAGATATATAGCTGAAAAATTCCGATAGTTCTGCTTTTATATAGGCAACCATTGATTACCGTGTATCATTTGCATTGGCGTTTTATCTGCCTTTGCAGCACTTCATCTGCTCCATTCGGGAACTTATGATAAACTAAGAAGTTTAAGTATGGAATTGTCCAATCCGGGTTAACGAGCAAAACTTCTATTGACTCGGAAATTAGGAGATAATCAACATCTTTGCCTTTGATTGATGGTTCGTGCAGATCCTAGACGAAAACACCAGGTGGCAAAGTTTTCACCCTTTCCAAGCCCATTTAGGATAGAGCATCCGCGTTCTAGTTTTCTTCCCTTTTGACATGATTTACCTAAAATCCTAGGAAGCAAATGGCGAACTCGTCGACTGTTCTCCGATATTTGGCCATTATGGGGCTGTTGGCATCCCATGTCTGGTTCAGCTGATGTTGTACTAAGTCCGAGTCTCCATAACAAAGTATGCGTTTGACACCTATTTTTTTTGCAATATGCAAGCCATGAAGTAATGCTTCGTATTCTGCCACGTTGTTGCTGGCGTTGAAGTGTATTTGCAATACATACTCCATTATGTGGCCTTTTGGAGATTTGAGAACCACACCTGCGTCAACGCCTTCTTTCATTTTGGATACGTCAAAATGCATGATCCAATATTCCGACTCCGGTATTGGTCTTTCCATTTCCTATGTCCAATCGTCTACGAAATCTGCCAACGCCTGGTACTTAATGTCGAACGCAGTAAGTTCAATGCCCCATTTGGCTACTCTGCCTGTTGCGTCCGTATTACTGTTATGGAATGTCCTTGGAAATAATAACGGAGTTTTCGGGATGCAAAAATACGCCATATGCCAGCTTTTGATAATGTGGATACCTTTATTTTGACTCGGAAAATACCTCGCTGACGTAGTACACCGGGTGCTGATCTGGAATATGTTGCTCGTCTTTCTGTCTTTCCACAATTATCACTGCGCTTATAACCCTATTAGTTGCTCTTAAATACAGTAACATGGGTTCTTCATCTTTTGGGGATGCCAAAATCGGAACTTTCATCAAAGTTTCTTTTAACTGGGTTAGTGCTTTGTCCGCCTCTTCTGTCCATTCAAATTTGTCAGATTTCTTCAACAATTTGTATAATGGCAGAGCTTTATCGCCAAGCCGGCTTATGAACCTGCTTACAGCGGCTGCAGAACCCGTCAATCTTGGAACATCTTTTAGACATGTAGGTCTTTTAATTTTAAGATTGCTTTGATCTTTTCCGGTTTTTCTCTATTCCTCTGTGAGAAACGATAAAACCCAGAAGATTTCCCGAGGGAACCCCGAATGCGCTCTTTAATGGATTCAATTTCATTTTGTCAGTGCGGAGATTGTCGAAGGTTTCTCGTAGATCTTCAAGGAGCGTATGCTTTTCCTTGGAAACGACGATAATATCATCCACATAAACATGGACGTTTTTGCCAATTTGACTATGCAAGCATCTTTGCATGCAATGCCGTTATGTTGCGCCAACATTCTTCAGGCCAAAAGACATGGTTATGTAATAGTATGTTCCATAGGGTGTTATGAAAGAGGTTTTTATTTAGTCTTCTTCTTTCATGCGTATTTGATGATACCCGGAATAAGTGTCCAAAAAGCATAAAAGCTCCGAGCCAGCCGTGGCATCTATTATTTGATCGATTCGCGGTAACGCGAACCTATGTTTTGGGCACAATTTGTTCAGACCGGTGTAATCTATACACATCCTAAGAATAATACTATCCTTCTTCGGGACTAATATTGGGTTCGCAGACCAATCAGTATGTATGACTTCCTGAATAAAATCAGCTGCTAAAAGCTAGATAATTTCCTTGCCAATAGCCTTCCGTCTTCTTTCGTCAAAACGACAGATACCTTGTTTGACGGGTTTTGATCCTGGAATAATCTTCAGTTGGTGCTCAGCAAGTTCCCTGGAAACACCTGGCATATCAGCAGGACACCAGGCGAAAATATCCCAGTTCTCACGTAGAAAATTGATGAGCGTGCTTTCCTATTTGTCAGTCATTCCTGTTCCTAGTACGACAAAAAATTTCGGATCTTTGGGATCCGGGATGATCTCATTTGTATTCTCCGAGGCTTTGAAACTATCTGCCAGCTTCCGGCTTTCTTTTCCTGCCGGCATTGCTGTCGGTGATACTTCTTTAGCAAGCTCCTTCAGCTCCTCCTTCCATATCACCTGTTCAGCGCAAAGGGTGTTTCCTTTCTCTAGCTCATTTGCCAGTTTGAAATCTCCTGACATGGTGATTTTACTCCACCTTTTGGCCCTGGCATCTTAAACTTGTTGTAGATGTAGCATGACCTTGGCATGAATTTGGCAAAAGTCGGACGTCCGAGTACTACGTGGTACACACTTCCGCACGGCACCACCTCGAACGAGATAATTTCCTAGCGGAAGTGTTTCCTCTTTCCAAAGGTTACTTCTAGGGAAATTTCTCCTAGGGAATGTGCTTGTCTTCTGAGAACAATGTCGTGAAAGCGTACATTGCTGTGTTTGACCCGAGTTTCGGAGAGATGCAACTACTTCAGTGTTTAAGTACATGATATTGATACTGTATCCTCCATCCATCAGCACCCTTTTGAGCCTTGTGTTTTGGACAATGGGACTTACGACTAAAGCTTGTGTGCCGGGTTCTGGGATATTACCAGGATGATCAGACTGATCCCATGTAATTGGCGTATTTGAATACTTTAAGTACTATGGGGTTGGAGGTACAACCGCATTGATTTCTCGAAGCGTTCGTTTTGCCTATTTTGCTGAAGGAGTTCCAAGGAAAGTTAGGTTACAGTCTCCTTCAACTCTTGGGAATTTAGGATCGCCCTTCCGCTGCTGCTCCTGGATTTTATCATCAGTGTCAGACTCAATTTCGTCTTTGTCAGCTTCCGGCCTTTGCTTGTTGAATTTCCTTTTGGAATTCTTTCATTTATTCCCGGATCCTGCATTGCCCTTCATGTGCTTATTAAACCGGCACTACGCATTTGTATGGGTAGACTTCCCAAATTGTGAATGGTGGACACATGATTCCGACTTAATCTTTTCCCACTCTTCTTTAGAGTAGGCGATAGGTTCCCTGCTTTCTGTGCTTTTGCCCTTCCATCTGCTACCATTGTCCTTTACAAAGGCTATGTTCACTTCTTTGGGCTTTGGCTATGCTTATGGAGTAGCCTTCTTTTCAGAACGAGACACCTTTTTGGCTTGAACCAAAGCATCGATGTTTCCTCCTCTCCCCCTGATGTCGTCTTCGGCCGCTGCATGCTCATTGGCGGTTGTGAGCATAGATCTGAGATCCTTGTGCTCTTTCGAACCAACCATGAACGGTACGAGACCGGGTTTCAGGCCATTCATGAAAGCATGCATTACTTGTACATCACTTACTCTAGATCAACTATTCTTCATTGCAATCCATCTTGAAATAAAGTCGACGTATGACTCATCTTCATATTGGACGCAATGGTTCAGCTGGTTGATGCTCTCAAGGCGTTTATACGTACCCCGAAAGTGCTGAGCAAAAACTCTAGCCATATCCTCCCAGATGTCTACTGTTCTTGACGGAAGTTCGTTAATCCAATCCCTGGCTCCATCCAGCAACATTAGGGGAAAAAACTTCACAGCTTCTAAATTTGTTCCTTTGTTGATTTGGACGGCAGTATAGTAATATGATAGGCATGTATCCGGGTTTGTACTTCCGGTATACTTTTGATTAGTTGGACCGACTTTGGCAAAACCAAAGTGTAGACTGATTTTCCGGATCCTGTCAGTGAAACACTTTTGTCCGAAATACAAATCCTCTCTTTCCGTCTTATCGACGTGTGCGGAATACCTTCCAGCTGAATGGACATAAGGGGATCTGCTCCGTTCCGGTCCATTGTTGCGTGAATACGATCTTCTGGGATCATCCCTATTTCTTCTTGCATCCCGTCCTTTGGAATAAGGTGGACTTCTACTCCTCGTCCTTTCTTTGTTCCTTGGAGGGGTTCGGGATCTCTCACGCCTATGAGGATTGTCGTGTCTTCCGGCTTTATCAACAGGGTGTCTCGGAGGCGACATTGCTTTTCCGTTATTTCCGCCTTTCGGCAGATGGGATCCTGTCCTGGACGCAGCATCCTTGTTATCCGGAATTTTCTTGTCCTTCTTGGGATCTCCCTTCTTTCCTTCGAATCACCTGAATCTCCAGGTTCGCCTGGATCAGCTGCTCCCGCGGCGCACATGGAAATTTTACACAAGGCTGAATCATCATGTAGCTTGCCAGAACGTGCCAACCCTCGCTGTTGTTGTTGTAATGCTTTTCCTAGGAGCATACACTCCCTGTAGATTTTCGTCATTAGAGTACAGATCATCGTTAAGTATGGCGAATGCGGCTTCTGCGTTTTCAGCTGCAGTTTTGTAGATGCGTTCTCCCTTAGCATTTATGCTGTTAGCATGCCTTTGCCAAGATGGATTTTCAAACCGCTTTCTTGATCAGTTCTTCCGACTTTGAAATTCCGGGTAACCGCGTAGGTTTAATTCCAGATCTATTCCTTCATTCGTATTCCTCTATTTCTTTCTGCTGTATTTTGATATCATCTTGGGTTTTGAGGAGATTTTCCCGAGTTCGAAATAGATGTTGTTGTTGCCGCGTTATTTCTTGTCTCCTAGCTTCCAGCACTTCCGGAGGCTCATTACGTGCGA
Source organism: Alopecurus myosuroides (assembly GCA_028641055.1). Lineage (NCBI taxonomy): Eukaryota > Viridiplantae > Streptophyta > Magnoliopsida > Poales > Poaceae > Alopecurus > Alopecurus myosuroides. The sequence continues at coordinate 168,823,178 of CM054058.1, forward strand.
CCGGGGTTTGGATCGGATCGATCTCCTCCTGTTCCGACATTTTGGGAACAGTGATTTTAGCCCTTTTCTTCTCCACGGATCTTACACCAGTGCCTACTCCAACTTCCAGGTTTTGGTTGGCAATATCTGCCGATTTTTCCACCTTTTTTCTGTAATTTGGATAGCAGCTTCTTAGAGGACTTCTTTTTCTTCTTGGAAGATGGATGTTTTCTGTTTGGTTCATCTTCCGTCAATTCCTTGACGTCAGGATAGGTCGGACTAACTTCACCTTCCTCTTCCTCTCCTTCTTCCCTATCATCTGACGGAGGTGTTTTGGGGTCTTCATCTTCCTCGGCATCCAAATTTTCAGTCGGTTTTGCCATGAGTACTTCATGGAAGCTCTCCTGCATGGATTTGACCTTTCTTTCGAAAGTGTCTTCATCTTCATCTTTGGAATCTGTGTCTGCAGATCCGGTTTCTGAGTCTAGCTTTGCCTCTATGGCTGCTCATACAGACTCAACTTCCGAGTTTGTCGCCTGACCGACGAATGTCAGATCTTCCAGTTTTTCTGTGGGATCATGATTTTCTTTCTTTTCCACGGGATTTTCCTCTTCCGTGTTTTCGTCGATCTCATAATGCACCATACCGATAAAGTGGGATCTGGCTGCAGGCATCTCCGGGGAGGCGGAAAATCCAGATGTGTTTTGGCGATATGCAACTATGGAAGCTTGATCTGCCCCTATGAATGAGTAGGGCAAATCCGAGAAGAATCCGACATTGAACCCTTCCTCTATTGGGCATAGGACGGGTGGGATGAAATAACTTCCACCATGGAATCCCATTGCTTCTGTTGTTAAACTGATAAAAACGTTAGCAGATCCGATCGGTAAAACACAGGAACTTACCAGATGATTCCATGCTGGCATATAAGATCCGTTGTCGAGAAAGCGTCCGACGTTTCCGTCGAATTCCAGGCTTCCGACAGTGATCGTGTTGCCGATTTCGCCGAGTATTCCCGCTCGGAACATAACTCCCGACGCCGCTAGCCCCACGATGGGCCCTAACTGTCGAGACTTTGTAGTAAGGATCATGTATGGGGGTGCCATAAGCCTATTGGTAGAACCGCGGGGGGGGGGGGACGGGGAAGAACTATAAACAAGAACACGGTTTTACCCAGGTTCGGTACGACGCTACTAGACGGCGTTCCTACTCCTGCAATCTCACTAAAATCAGGGCTGAAGCCTAAAGTATATAGAGTACAACTGTGAGTATGGTTTCGCTAACTCGGCGAGGATGAACTTCCCGACGAGTTGGCTTCTAGCTAACTTGTGATCTGATATTCTTCTTTTGCTCCCGTACGGCTTTGTATAGATAGCCGGACTAGGGCTTACAGGAAGGAAACCTAGAAGACTACGAAAAGTATCTAACTTGGAAAGTAAAGAATCTTGGTTCTTCTCCAAGTCGCACCACGTTTGGGCCGTGGTCCGGGTTCTTCTAGAATCCGGCTTCCTACGCGTAAGCTTACTAAGCCACCCAATGGACTCCGTTCCATTGCCTATGGGCCACCCTAGTAATACGGCCTTCGGCCAATGTCAGATATACCCCTATTTGGCATATATCCGACTGATGTTATTGCTTGGGCTGAACTCTAGGTCTAGAGCGTTCCTTTTGGCTAGTGGCAGCACAGAGTTGTCTGTGGTTTTTGCCACCTCTTCTAGCTTCTCTTGCATCCCGAAGGATTTTGCGATCTCGTGGAAATCATTGTCGCACATATCCGATTTGCGATTTCTGGAAGTCTCCGTTTATGGTGATTGTGTTGTATTCTCCTAGTAGCTTCAACTTGAGGTATGCACAGTGCGTATACTGCCATGAATCTCGCGAATGCAGTTCGGCCGAGAATGGCGTGGTACTGTGATGGCCGGTCGACTACCTCGAAGTCGAGAAAATCCCGTCTGTATTTGCCCGGGTCACCAAGGACTACCTCCAGATTAATTGTCCCGAGTGGCCGGACTGGTTTGCCTGGTACTATTCTGTGGAATGATGTTTCTGATTCTGCAAGTCCCTCCAGATTCTTGTTCATTTTGCGGAGTGTGTCCCCGTATATGATATTTATCCCGCTGCCTCCATCCATGAATACCCTGGCTAGGCCGTAGCTGCCTATTTGTGCCTGGATGACGAGCGATGCATGTCCTGGTCGGTATACCCGAGGTGGGTGATCCTCCCTGGAGAAAGTGATCGGGTGCTCATACATCTTGAGGTACTCTGTTTTGGACGGTGGCGCTTGTACTTCATGTTAACATGGCGAGTATTGGTCTTCTGGACTCGCCGGGACGGGCAGATCTTTTGTATCATGCCTATGGTTCTGTGAGGGTTTGGGTATCCGTTGGCTCCCGGGTTTGTTGCTGCTGGGTTTGCGACTACCATCATGGTGTGTTGCGCTGCTTGTGGAGGTGGGCCGGTGGTGGTGCGTTTGGCACGACTACACTGCCTCCAGGTACTTGCGGGTATCCCTGGCTTTGTGGTGATTCGATGCTTCTTCGAATATGTCTCGTGGATGTTAAGAAATTTCCGGCAATCTTTGAGGAGATGAGTGACCTTAAGTTTGCCTGTGAACAGGTCCAGGGAGCAGTATCCTTCAAGGTCCTCTCCGGGTGACTTGTCGTCTGGCTTCGGCCTCCACTTGCGATTTCCGCGGGATCTATCGTTGCAGTTTCTTGTGAATTCAGCCGCCACAAACTCGGACTGATCATCTTGATCGTAGTGTCATCTCTTTCTTCTTCGGTGTTCGCCGTTGTGGTCGTCGTCGTGTGTGAGTGAAGGAGGTTTCTCGTCGCGCAGAGAGTCTTCTCCATTCGCCCATCTGTCCGCTATCACCATCAGCTCGCCCATAGTTTTGGACGCGCATCGTTCCAGTTCTTCCCGGAAAGCTGCGCGTCGCGCGTCCTTTGTGAAAGCTTCGACTTCTGCCTCCTCCGATATGTTCCCAGCAGTGTTTCTGGGTGTATACCATCTTTGGATGTACTCGCGAGTTGTTTCACCACTTTTTTGTTTGCAGTCTCGTAGTTCTTCGATAGATGCGGGCCTCTTGTACGTCGTCTGGAAGTTTTCTCGAAGTCGTAGGTGAGATCGTCCCAGGATCTGTAGCACGCGCTTGGCCTACCCTCGAGCCAGCTTCGGGCGGCTCCAACGAGATGCAGGTTTAGGTATTGCAGGGCCGTCACCTTGCTTCCGCGTTGGCACTTGACCGCGGTCAAATAGTCTGACAACCAAGTTTTGGGATCTTGGGAGCCATCGTACTTTGGGACATCCGAAGTGAGCTTAAACTTTTTGGGCATTTGCGCCTCGCGGATGCTGTTACTGAAGCATAGCGCGCCGTAAGCTTCTTCGTCGGAGGAGGACGATGAATGTGCGCGATTACTGCGCGCGCGGGCCCCGTCAACCTTGTTTTGGGCGACATCGCTTCGAGCGTCGTGTGTCGTCCGGTCGCGGCTCTCTGCTGCGATGTTGCGAGTCGCGGGTGCGACATTGGGGCTCCGTGCTGCAGCGTCGCGGCTCTTCGCTGCGCCTTCTTGGTTCTTCCTCGCGGTGTCGTTAGCGGCCGTCACGGGGTCGCGGGCTATCATCGCGGCGTCGTGCCTCCTTGCTCCGGTGGCGGTGAGGAGACTCCTCGTCCCTTCTTCTTGGTGATGCATTCTCGCGACGGCGAGGTGATTTTTCTGCTCGAGGCGCTGCGGTTCCCGGGGTCGCCGTTTTCTTGTGAGCTTGGGTGGCAATCGCCGCTCCGGCCAGGCCCAGCCCACTGATGGCTTGGCTATGCTGTTCCGCACGAGGGTCGTTTCTGGGCGCTGGATCACCCGTAAGTAGGTTGTGGCGGCCAGGACCGCGGCTGCAAGAGTCGTAGGATGCACGTTGCCGTCCTCGTCGACGCGCATGAATGAGGACTCAATGGTTCTGGAGATCTCACTGAGGAGGCTTGGTCCATGCGAGTGGTTTTCGAGGCGTACTTTCTTTTTCTGGGAGGTTGCTCTCCCGTCGACTTGCGAGATTTGGATAGCGCTGCGCTGCGCCCACTCGAGGCTTCTGCTGCGCGTTTGCGCGCCTCGAGATCCCGACTTGCGTTTATCATTTCCTGGTTGTTATTTGACAGGAAGTAATGATAAGTCGTCAACTCTTTTTGAGAAGTGCCTGGTTCTAGCGTCTGATTGGCTTGCACAACCGTTTTCGCTTTGACCCACGCCTCTCGCGAGACTACGATCTTCTGCCTCGCGGTCGCGCTTTCCGCAATTTCAGCGGGTTGCTCGTCTGGGTCGGCCATGTAGACTTGAGCAAGATATGGCCTGCGAGTAGGGGCATGCCAGTAGTCCATGTCGAGATCAGCACGTTCTTCCACGACGATGGAGTGGAAGTTGAGTTGGTTGAGGCGGACCGAGTCGAGGCTCGATTCTGAGCAGCAATCCGAGTCGGCGTGTGGCGATGCTGGAGTCGCCGTGCTTGAGATTGATTCATCATTAGATTCGGCGGGTGCCGAGGAGTCGGGGAAGCGCAATATTTCCTCCTTGCTGCCACAGAAGTGGAGATTGCCGAACGTCAGCTTGACGGCCTCCTGGAGTCCGCTGAACAGCGACCGAGAAACCGGCGAGTGGGGCGTGTAGATGAACGATCCGAAGCAGATTAGCTCCGTAGGAGCCGAAGATTCCGAGCTCCAGTTGAAACTCGGTGCAGATGAAACCGGCGAAGCCATGGATCCAGCGCCTGTCGTTTCCACATACGGCGCCAATTGTCGAATACTCATATAAACAAATCCCTTGGGTGATCCGGTAGGGTTTCGAGAATAGGGAACAATTAGGCGCTAGCGGATTCAAGGTAACAGAGAGGCACAATTTACCCAGGTTCGGGGCCCTCGTGGAGGTAAAACTCTTACTATTGTTTGTCTGATCTTGTATTACGGTGTGAGATTACATGACGGGTGCTTAGTCGAGAGATTGGTTCTCGAGAGGCAGCACCTATGGTGGCGTAGAGATTAGATGTCCCACCCGGGTGGTTCTCCCAGCATTTATATAGGAGGTTGGATCTCAAACGCGTACCTGGGTGGGTTACAAACCCTAACTGTCGTGGGATAATCACGGCAGATGTTACCAGGGGTAACTGATCTTGGGGCAAGTCGACACAGGCGTTCGGGAGAGGGTGTAGCTCAAAGGAAGACATGATACAACTTGATCTGACAGCCGGCAATCGAAGTCGCCGGATCTCTATTCTCGATACAATAACTCGATTAGGGTTTACACTGGATACTCGATACCACTCGATATTGCTAAGGTTCTTAGATCTCTGTGTCAATCTATACCCGAGGGTCGGTTTATATAGTACCCGTACCCCCATAACTTACTTTACAAGGCACACCCGGGTCCTACCCAGACACGACGTGCTAACCCTAACTTTCCTTTACAACACCCACAATCCGGGTCACTAGGCCCACGAGCTTGGGCCTCCACAAACATCTTTATCCCTAGCCGTATCCTGCTCACTGTCTCTGGGCCGGGTTATTCCTCGGATCTTGGCATACCGGGTTAGCATCCCCCCATCAGTAGTCCCCAGAATAGCCTGGGCTTCACGGATCTCCTTGAAGCGCTTGCTATTCCTGAAAAGATATCAATCACACGGGCACATGGAAACCGGGTTAAGATGTTTCAACATCCAGCTAGGCCTTGCTCCTTGGTGGCCATGCGATAATTCAGGTTTTTTCCCTCCAAACACCTTGGTTCAAACTTCTGGATCCAAATCATAGTAGCAACGCCAAGATCCTATGCTTGACAGTTAATCCCATCATCGCGGGACGAATCCCCTTCTTTCTTTATCCGGATGCTTCACTCAATACTGGGCGCATATCTCGCAGGAACTTTAAATTAATAGCCGTTTTACCCCCACAATTCCCGGCCTCCACTCACCGAACTGGGCTTATCCAGTCGCACTATAAAAAAGCTCCTTAGGAACGACTCGAACCCTAACGGCTCATTTCCCCCACTCCATTCCTTTCTCCTCTTGAGCTCTCTTTCTTCCTGAGCGCCACCACGGACTTTCCACGCACGTCACCGGAACCCATTGCCCGAAGGCTACGCTCCGCCACCGGTCGCTCCGCGCCACCGCCAAGATCCGCCGGCGAATTCTCATCCGGCCCACCAAGAACCGCGAAAGGACACCAGGCCTGCGCCATCTGCCTCCGCAAGGCCTCCCTCGGATCTCCTCCGGTAAGCCTTTTGCGTTCATCAACTTCCCCTCGCAACCTCTGATTTTTTTCCTCAGATTAGATCTAGATCCGTCCGCCTCAGATTTCTTGGCTAGACCGGATTAGGCTACCCATAGTCTCTTTTAGTTCGCACAAAGGATAAAGCGCATACTCCAACCAACTCGCCTACTGCCCGCAATCATTACCTTCGCCACGAATTTGAAAATAAAACTTCCAATCTAGGCTCGTACTGCCCAAGATTTCCGCCCCTGCATCAGTCACTCGGCTGGACTGCTTCTTTTTAATCCCCTTTATTCACATTTGGCGCTTAAGCCACTGCCCATCGTTTTCAAAAAGCTTCTTTACCATTTAGACCCCATAAATTTCTCCATAATACGCGATACCCGGAACTTCCGAGCTTGATTCTACGGGCTAACACCCGGATCTCCTGCCATACCTCAATACCATCCGGCTGATACCTGACCGTTTCATAACTTCCATGTCTTAATCTTCTTCTTATTTGATGCCTTGCAGGTCAACCACATGGCTCCCAAGAAACAGGTGAAAACCCCAACCAAGACTAAAGCCACCAACACCATTTCCGCCAACTGGGGGCGGTCGATGGTCACGAAGGCCAAGTTGGAGGAGCTAGTGGAGCTGGGAGTTCTCCCTCCTCAGGAGGATATCCAATGGAGGGTGCCGGGTAAGGAGACCCGGCCCACCCCTACAAAAGACGAGGTAATCTGCTTCGTGGAACATGTGACCCGGGGTTTTCGCCCACCCGGTCATCCTTTTTTCCGTGACATTCTTAGTCATTATGGCCTTCGCGTCTTCGACATCGGGCCCAATTCCGTGCTAAATATTACCCACTTTATTGTCCTTTCTGAATCCTATTTATGCACTCCACCAAACCTAGCTCTTTTTATCGAGCTTTATCAATGCAAACCATGCCGCGAAAGCGGTGATGGGGCGCTTCTCACTTGCGGCGGGGTTTCGATCCAGCGCCGCAAGAACTCTCCGATGCCATCCCTCACCCTTAATTCTCATGTCAAACACTGGCAGCTTTCTTATTTCTACTGCCAGGACACTTCCCCATCCGGCCAAAAGAAACTGCCGGGTTATTCTGATGGTCTTCTTGATATCTCTGATAAATTTAGTGCCTTTGCCCCTGACTCAGATAGGGAGGCCATCCAACCTCTGCTATACAAACTCGCCACTCTTAGAGCCCAGGGCCTCATTGGGCTCAACCTAGTGAAGACCTGGGTCGACTTCAGAATTCAACCCAACTCCATCCGCACAAAGCTGATGTGCGAGTATTCTGGGGAACCTTCTGATCCACTACGATACTCTGACAACATCTTCGCAGTCGGCGACACTCTCAAGACCATCAAGGGTTTTCTTACGGAGAAGCTCGAGGTAATCCGGAACATATCCGGGTTAGAGCCCTTCACACTTGAAAACCCGGCCCCCCAGGTAAAAACCCAATTCTGACGCCTTTACTTTCGCTCTTTCCACTTGATGCAACTGATAACCCGTACTTTAACGCCTTTCAGGATGATGACGACTTTTGGAACACCAATACCCCCCTAGCTCCGAAGGCCCAGAGGAGCAAGAAGCTGTTCACTCAGACGAAGGTACTCTCTGAGTTTTACTTGACTCGTTTGAACTCACCGTAACCCCTTTATTTCCAACCGTAATCTTGATGACATTCAGAACAAGAAGATGACGAGGAAGAAGATTCGGACGGCAAGGTAGAATCTGCCAGTGATGAGGAAGAACCGGAGCCAGCAACCAAAGCCGGATCTAAAAGAAAAGCTCAAGGAGCCACCTCCAAGGTTTCATCCCCCTTCACACATTCACTTTATATTACCGTAATGATATTCTTGAACCTTTCTTGACGTTATTCCACTGGTCAATCTTGAAGGGGTCGCCCACGCCTAAACGCAGGTCGACTCGAAATCACCCGGGTAACGACGCCCTTAACCCGGGTTCTTCACCGCTCCCCACTCGGCAAGCTGGTACTTGCTCTATCTTTTCTTGGTTAGCACGGTTTCCTCGAAGCATTCTCGCATAATATTTAACTTGACATTTTCCAGCCTCCCCCGGGTCTGACGATGGATTTCCTTGTGACTTTGCGGTGAATGCCGGGTAAAATCCCCTTCCAGATACTTTCCGATACTTCGTCATCTTTTCCTGACTGCATATTTAGCTGCTTTGTGATAACATCTACAGGGCCACGGTCGCTGTCAGCGATCAAGAGGATTCGGAAGATAAGGGCCCGGGTAAGGGGAACCCAGCTGATAAAACTGCAACCGCGTCTGGCGATGAAGAACAAACATCGCCGACTAAACCGGACCAGCAGGAAACCGAATATCCAACTGCTTCTCATGCTAGCAAGAGAAAGACCACCGCCTTGGGTGCAGAAGGAGTGTCGGATTCCAACGTGCAAATGACCCGGGTTCCACCTCCTTCTAAGAAGAAAACCTCTTCTAGGAAATTCCAAGGACCCGGGTCCTCTGACACGAATAAAGATACTTTCGAACAATTGATGGACAAGCTTCTCACCATGAAGGCTTCGGAGAGCGAGACTTTAGAGCGCATGGCTGCAGAGCACCAGGTAAGAGCGCTTGTTATCTTATATTCCCTATCTAGTCCCCAAGTTCCGAGTATAACTTGCAAAAGTTATGCTTGGTACTTCTCACCATATTTTTCTTGCCATAACACTCAGCTGGTTCTTGCACCCTTTTACACTTCCAGGCACATGTAACTCGGTCTGATGAAACCTTGCTGAAGACTGAACAGCTCCTTCTTGCCGAGATAAAACGCCGAGAAATCCTTGAGGATAATATGAAAACTTTGAAGAAGGATGTCTCCAAATACAAGGAGAAGTGCCTCGCCGCTCAGGCCGATTTGAAGAAGTTATCGGATCAAGTCTCCGATACTTATCAGATCTTACTTAGTAAGTGTTTGCCTGCCGGCTAAGTTTTTGCCTGCCGACTAATTTTTGCCTGCCGACTAATTTTTGCCTGCCGACTAATTTCATACCCGGCTGCTACTGATACGTTCTTGCTTCTGTTTCCACTATAGGTGCGAACCTTGCAGCTCCAGAGGAAGATGCTATTGTCAAGGTTAGGACCCTGAAGACTGTGCTCCGGACTTTCTTTGCCGGCACCAAATTTATATTGAATGCCATTAATTGGCCCACGGAAGCCTATCCGGGTGAAGAGAACCTTGTCCAAGCCTGCTCCACTGTACCCGGATGGATTGAACTCTGGAAGCGTTCGTCCTGCCGTACTGGTATAGTGCGGGCTTTGACCTTGGCCAAAGCCTACTTTCCGAAGCTTGACCCGGCGAAGATAATCTCCGGGTTTCCTGAGTTCAAGGCGGATGGCGCCAAATTTACGCCTAAGGATTTCAAGGCCATTCAGTCGGCAGTGCGCCCCTCTGCCACCACTCTAGCCGATAGCTTGAACCTTAATACACTAATGGCTGCGTATGACGCTGATGACAAGATTATCACAGAGGAAGCACCCCCGCCCTTTGACCTCTTGGAGAAGTGGGCTGATTACTCAGCTAAGAAGAAGGAGGCAACTTCGAAGAGGGAGGCCGACTTAAAATCAGGGCCGTCCGCCTCTACACCGTCCGTCCTTCCTCCTATCCGCCCTGGCGCGGTGAGTCCGGGTGGCTCTGCCAAAAAGGCTAAGAAGCAGGTCCAGGAGCAAGACCCGGAAGATCGCGCTCAAGAGGCCGAGTAGAGTAAGGATGTCATAATACCTTAGTCACATGGGACCTTTTTGTTTGAGCTATTTTATTCTGTTAATGGTGCGCTTGTGCACTTCTGATACCGATGCAAAAGCTTGTAATATACTTCTATTTGGTGACATATTTTCGCGGCTTTCCTAGCCTTTTGATAATCATACTTTTTGCTGTTCTTCTGAACTTGTTCTTGATACCCATCTCTCTTTTTAGCTCCCTTCATAAGACTCGTTTTTTTTCGAGATCAGGGGCTTTGATAAGTGAAATTCTCTTGAAGTTCCCAAGACTCGGATGATAGGGCCGTTTTGAACCTTGGTATTAAAGTGGTTTGTTTCTGTTACGAAGTCCCCAGTCCCCATGACCCAAAGGACGAGTCATGAGGGTGTGGCCTTTCTCAGAGAACAAATCATTCCCTACCAAGGCAAAACCCTAAAACCATCTCATGTAAATACTGAAGTTATGCTTGATAATCACTGAGTTTCTGGCTTATCAGCCTTGTACTCTGCATAAACTTGTGGTTTAGATGACCCTTTTGACTATCTTATACTATAAGCCGGCTTTCGCGTGGATACCATGTTGTTACATCCATACGAGAACAGTGTCAGGCAAGTCCCATTGGGCTCCATGGCTGATTGTAATCGTAAGCGAACGAATCATGCCACTTTAGTGCGAGTCACATCAAGCTTAAGTAAGATAAGTCAAGAAAAATTGGCTTCTTTGCCCAGTCATAAGATTGCAGCCGTGCTCGTTTGCGAGGAATCGGCCCTTATAACTTATAGCTATCTATGCCGGGTCATTCGGGTTAGTGGTTGGTTACCTGAGCAACCAACCCCCAAGACCTACATGCAATCGATGCTTTTGATGATACTGAATTATCGATGTCGCATAGATACTACTTACTTGTGATAAAGGCGAAAAGACATAGGACTTGATAACCATCTCTTTATTGATACCAGAAATTTTGGATCAGCAGTGATGGGGGGATGCTAACCCGGTATGCCAAGATCCGAGGAATAACCCGGCCCAGAGACAGTGAGCAGGATACGGCTAGGGATAAAGATGTTTGTGGAGGCCCAAGCTCGTGGGCCTAGTGACCCGGATTGTGGGTGTTGTAAAGGAAAGTTAGGGTTAGCACGTCGTGTCTGGGTAGGACCCGGGTGTGCCTTGTAAAGTAAGTTATGGGGGTACGGGTACTATATAAACCGACCCTCGGGTATAGATTGACACAGAGATCTAAGAACCTTAGCAATATCGAGTGGTATCGAGTATCCAGTGTAAACCCTAATCGAGTTATTGTATCGAGAATAGAGATCCGGCGACTTCGATTGCCGGCTGTTAGATCAAGTTGTATCATGTCTTCCTTTGAGCTACACCCTCTCCCGAACGCCTGTGTCGACTTGCCCCAAGATCAGTTACCCCTGGTAACATCTGCCGTGATTATCCCACGACAGTTGGCGCCCACCGTGGGGCCTGCGTCCAAAGGTGTCTACATCACGGGAGAAGCTCGGAAGGGCATGGAGAATCTTGTCATCGGCGAGATCTACATCGACCACGAAGGAGAAAAGGTGGTGGACGATTCCGGCTGGGGGCCGGAGTCGGATCACCTCGAAACCGGATCCGTCATAACAATCGGCCGGATCAACGTCTTCATCGGTATGGTATGTGCTTCCAATTCGGTCCCTGACAACGTTGGATCTGATTCTATGCCAGGAAAAGCCACGTCTATCCGATCAGATGATGAAGAATCAACGGGAACGACATATCCAGCAGAAGAACCCATCGCGGAGTGGGAACAGCCGGAGGAGCCAGCATGGACCCCACGCGACCGGGTCCAAGGAGAAGATGACACCGGGTCTATCCTGGATCTACTGGAAAACCGGTATGAGGAGAACGGTGAAGAGGAACAGCCTGAATTTACACCGGATATCGCGCGCCGAGTTGCAGTCTATGCAGCCCCCGCGGCTAACCAAGGAAACACAGCCGCGGCACCGGTCGGGGCGACTCAGGCAGTGGCCCAGCAACAGGGCGCGGTTAACGGAGACCCGGTCTTGACCCGGGTCGATGGAGAGTCAGCATCGGTCACCAGTCGCGCGGCAGATGAGGAGCAACACGCCAACATGTTCGGGTTTCAAGCCAATCGGACACCAGGGGCGGGTCCCTCGAATCCGCGTCACCCGGCCCTGTTCGATAATAATTTGATTTTGGATCCTACAGTCCTCGCCACTGTTATCACCCCAGAAAACGCGGCAGAGCGTGTTAGAGATCTGGACGTGGCTCGTCGTGCATTGGAACAGCAAAGAAGGCAAGTGGAAGCAGATAGACAGGGGATGGCCACCCGACGGCGCGAGCTAGACGCGTTGGAAACCCGGCTTCGAGAGGAAACGTCCAGGATACATCAAAGGCATCACACCAGGTTGCCAGCAACGGGCGGGGTTATTAATCCGGCTAATTTGTTCATCACGCCTCAGGACCAACCGATACCAGTGGTGAACCAGGGAACCGCACCCCAACAGACAACAGCAGCGACACATCCGGCGAATGAGCGGACCGGGTTACCCCCACCGCAAACTAGAGTCACAACCGGCAACGATCTACTGCCGCCGCCACCATCACGATTCCGCACGCCAGCCGGCCACTACAACAATCCTATGGACAACGTATATGCGGCGACACTCGCATTAAATCAAATACCTGTGGGAGAGTCGCCCCATGCAGAGAAGACTCGGCAAGCCATCGAGCTGTTGCACACTGCGGTGGCGCAGCAAGCCAATTACTCGGATCACAGAAGCGGAATGCACGGGACGCCGTATGTTAGCCAGCAGCAAGGGAATTTACAAACGAGTTCGGCGCGGCGGAGGGAAGAGCAGCAGCAAATGCCGCCTCCTCCCCGCGCTCAGGCAGTGTCAGCAGCACAGGCCGTCATGGACAGTTCTAGGGCTCGGAGGGCCGCGGCCGGGTCTGCAGCGCATGGACCTCCCGCAGCACAGCGCCCAGACGCGCCCCCCGCGGCATCACACGTTTCCAGGGCAAGGCCGGCTTCAATCATTCTTGCGGGGCCCAAGTGTCTCTCGGACAGTATTAGAGCTGAACCTTACCCGGAAAAGTTCAAGGAGCCAGGGAAAGTAGTGAATTATGAGCCAACCATGGATCCCGAAATGTGGCTAAGCAGTTACGAGATGGCAATGTCAATCCGCAACGCGTCCGAGAACCTCCAAGCCAAATTCATGTATCTGATGATGTCTGAAGGAGCAGCAAAATTGTGGTTCACCAATCTACCAGAGGGATCGATCAAGTCTTGGGAGGAATTGAAGACCGCGTTTATCAAGCACTTTCACGGAACCTGCAGGAAATTATTCACCATTGATGATCTAGAGCGATGCGTCCAAAAGAAGGGAGAATCGGCGCGCAGTTGGGTGCGCCGGGTTATGGAGATACTTCACTCATCCACAGACATCCAGCCCAAGGATGCGCTACAAGCCATGGCAAAAACATGCAAGTATATACCTTTAGTGCAAAAGTTAACTCGCATGAAGTCCAGTCGAAATGCGTCAGAAGTCACAATGGGAGAATTGATGGATGCGTGCAACAAACACGCTGCGACAGATACCACAGAAGAAGAAGCTGATGACAAGAAGACAAAAGCAAACACAAGCGGTAATGGAAGAACCAGCAACGGAACAGCGTCAGGAAACAATGGAAGTAGTCAGAACAAGCGTCCCTTCGAAGGAGGCTCCGAGTTTGTCGCTAACACCGAAGCCGGGTCTTCAAGGCCAAGAGCAGAAGGAAATTTCAACGGAGGTAACCACCATGGAGGAAACTATCAAGGACCACCAAGGCCGGGTAATAATTGGGACATGTTCAGGATGGCATGTCCGAAGCACAACAGGAATGGCAGGCCAGCTAACCACTCCCTAGAACAATGCGCCGATTTGCAAAGATGGAAAAATGAGGAAGTGCACAGAGCTATGCGAGGTGCAGGGCGGGGAGGAGGACCGGGTCCAGGGGCAAACCCGGGCAACGGCCCACCCCCAGTTGGTAACCCGGCGGCTGGAAATCAAGGTAATAACCAAGGGGGGGCAGGAGGCTTCCAGGCTAACCCCAAACAATTGGGTCAATATCATGTGCATACCACAGGAGGGTCTAACAAGGACAAAAAGATACTAAAGCAAGCAGTCAACTCAGTTTCGTTAGCCGTTCCGAGATACTTGAGATGGTCAGAACAGGAGGTAACATGGAGCAGAAGGGATCACCCAGAAAGAGTGGAACACCCAGGAGTCTTGGCACTAGTAGTCGCACCGCAAGTTAATGGGTACGAACTAAAGAAGGTTTTAATGGATGGTGGAAGCAGCATCAATATACTGTATTGGGAAACCTTCCTACGCATGGGTCTCAAGGAATCTCAACTGCAAAAAAGCTCGACAATTTTTCATGGAATAGTGCCGGGTCATTCAGCATGCCCCGAGGGAAAAATCGCATTGGAGGTAGCTTTCGGAGAATCAAAGGATAACTATCGAATTGAGTGGCTCACCTTTGAGGTAGTGAAATTACGCAGCCCCTATCACGCGCTGTTTGGAAGGCCGGCTTATGCCAAATTCATGGCTAGGCCGTGTTATGTATATCTACAGCTAAAAATCCCGGGTCCCAAGAAGACCATTACCATACATGGAAATCGAGATATAGCAGCTGAATGTGACGAAGGAGACGCAGCAATGGCCGAGCAGGCCTGTAGAAAAGAAGAGCTCAAGCACTACCGATCTCAAGCAGACCCGGAGGATATAGCCACATCAAAAAGGCCGAGTACTGAAGGCGAAAAAGCAAAGTCCAAGGTAACGCAAGATGCTAAATTGGTGGCCTTAATCGAAGTTGACTCTCCCAAGCAGTCTGCTGTAAAGGAAGAAGTTACACGGCCGCCCACAACCAGCAAAGTCATGGAGACACCCCACCCGGGTTGGCCGGCAAACCCGGTACTCATCAGGAAAAAGTCCAACTTATGGAGGATGTGCATTGGTCAAGCCGGATCAGGACCAGTGCTTACAAAGAACTGAGTAATGTAACGGGCGGCAGGTTTCAGACGCGCTCTTTTCCTACCCAGGGTACCTAAGGGGACTGGAAGGTTTTTAATGAGGCGGCCTGCTGATCCAAAATTTCTGGTATCAATAAAGAGATGGTTATCAAGTCCTATGTCTTTTCGCCTTTATCACAAGTAAGTAGTATCTATGCGACATCGATAATTCAGTATCATCAAAAGCATCGATTGCATGTAGGTCTTGGGGGTTGGTTGCTCAGGTAACCAACCACTAACCCGAATGACCCGGCATAGATAGCTATAAGTTATAAGGGCCGATTCCTCGCAAACGAGCACGGCTGCAATCTTATGACTGGGCAAAGAAGCCAATTTTTCTTGACTTATCTTACTTAAGCTTGATGTGACTCGCACTAAAGTGGCATGATTCGTTCGCTTACGATTACAATCAGCCATGGAGCCCAATGGGACTTGCCTGACACTGTTCTCGTATGGATGTAACAACATGGTATCCACGCGAAAGCCGGCTTATAGTATAAGATAGTCAAAAGGGTCATCTAAACCACAAGTTTATGCAGAGTACAAGGCTGATAAGCCGGAAACTCAGTGATTATCAAGCATAACTTCAGTATTTACATGAGATGGTTTTAGGGTTTTGCCTTGGTAGGGAATGATTTGTCCTCTGAGAAAGGCCACACCCTCATGACTCGTCCTTTGGGTCATGGGGACTGGGGACTTCGTAACAGAAACAAACCACTTTGATACCAAGGTTCAAAACGGCCCTATCATCCGAGTCTTGGGAACTTCAAGAGAATTTCACTTATCAAAGCCCCTGATCTCGAAAAAAAACGAGTCTTATGAAGGGAGCTAAAAAGAGAGATGGGTATCAAGAACAAGTTCAGAAGAACAGCAAAAAGTATGATTATCAAAAGGCTAGGAAAGCCGCGAAAATATGTCACCAAATAGAAGTATATTACAAGCTTTTGCATCGGTATCAGAAGTGCACAAGCGCACCATTAACAGAATAAAATAGCTCAAACAAAAAGGTCCCATGTGACTAAGGTATTATGACATCCTTACTCTACTCGGCCTCTTGAGCGCGATCTTCCGGGTCTTGCTCCTGGACCTGCTTCTTAGCCTTTTTGGCAGAGCCACCCGGACTCACCGCGCCAGGGCGGATAGGAGGAAGGACGGACGGTGTAGAGGCGGACGGCCCTGATTTTAAGTCGGCCTCCCTCTTCGAAGTTGCCTCCTTCTTCTTAGCTGAGTAATCAGCCCACTTCTCCAAGAGGTCAAAGGGCGGGGGTGCTTCCTCTGTGATAATCTTGTCATCAGTGTCATACGCAGCCATTAGTGTATTAAGGTTCAAGCTATCGGCTAGAGTGGTGGCAGAGGGGCGCACTGCCGACTGAATGGCCTTGAAATCCTTAGGCGTAAATTTGGCGCCATCCGCCTTGAACTCAGGAAACCCGGAGATTATCTTCGCCGGGTCAAGCTTCGGAAAGTAGGCTTTGGCCAAGGTCAAAGCCCGCACTATACCAGTACGGCAGGACGAACGCTTCCAGAGTTCAATCCATCCGGGTACAGTGGAGCAGGCTTGGACAAGGTTCTCTTCACCCGGATAGGCTTCCGTGGGCCAATTAATGGCATTCAATATAAATTTGGTGCCGGCAAAGAAAGTCCGGAGCACAGTCTTCAGGGTCCTAACCTTGACAATAGCATCTTCCTCTGGAGCTGCAAGGTTCGCACCTATAGTGGAAACAGAAGCAAGAACGTATCAGTAGCAGCCGGGTATGAAATTAGTCGGCAGGCAAAAATTAGTCGGCAGGCAAAAATTAGTCGGCAGGCAAAAACTTAGCCGGCAGGCAAACACTTACTAAGTAAGATCTGATAAGTATCGGAGACTTGATCCGATAACTTCTTCAAATCGGCCTGAGCGGCGAGGCACTTCTCCTTGTATTTGGAGACATCCTTCTTCAAAGTTTTCATATTATCCTCAAGGATTTCTCGGCGTTTTATCTCGGCAAGAAGGAGCTGTTCAGTCTTCAGCAAGGTTTCATCAGACCGAGTTACATGTGCCTGTAAGTGTAAAAGGGTGCAAGAACCAGCTGAGTGTTATGGCAAGAAAAATATGGTGAGAAGTACCAAGCATAACTTTTGCAAGTTATACTCGGAACTTGGGGACTAGATAGGGAATATAAGATAACAAGCGCTCTTACCTGGTGCTCTGCAGCCATGCGCTCTAAAGTCTCGCTCTCCGAAGCCTTCATGGTGAGAAGCTTGTCCATCAATTGTTCGAAAGTATCTTTATTCGTGTCAGAGGACCCGGGTCCTTGGAATTTCCTAGAAGAGGTTTTCTTCTTAGAAGGAGGTGGAACCCGGGTCATTTGCACGTTGGAATCCGACACTCCTTCTGCACCCAAGGCGGTGGTCTTTCTCTTGCTAGCATGAGAAGCAGTTGGATATTCGGTTTCCTGCTGGTCCGGTTTAGTCGGCGATGTTTGTTCTTCATCGCCAGACGCGGTTGCAGTTTTATCAGCTGGGTTCCCCTTACCCGGGCCCTTATCTTCCGAATCCTCTTGATCGCTGACAGCGACCGTGGCCCTGTAGATGTTATCACAAAGCAGCTAAATATGCAGTCAGGAAAAGATGACGAAGTATCGGAAAGTATCTGGAAGGGGATTTTACCCGGCATTCACCGCAAAGTCACAAGGAAATCCATCGTCAGACCCGGGGGAGGCTGGAAAATGTCAAGTTAAATATTATGCGAGAATGCTTCGAGGAAACCGTGCTAACCAAGAAAAGATAGAGCAAGTACCAGCTTGCCGAGTGGGGAGCGGTGAAGAACCCGGGTTAAGGGCGTCGTTACCCGGGTGATTTCGAGTCGACCTGCGTTTAGGCGTGGGCGACCCCTTCAAGATTGACCAGTGGAATAACGTCAAGAAAGGTTCAAGAATATCATTACGGTAATATAAAGTGAATGTGTGAAGGGGGATGAAACCTTGGAGGTGGCTCCTTGAGCTTTTCTTTTAGATCCGGCTTTGGTTGCTGGCTCCGGTTCTTCCTCATCACTGGCAGATTCTACCTTGCCGTCCGAATCTTCTTCCTCGTCATCTTCTTGTTCTGAATGTCATCAAGATTACGGTTGGAAATAAAGGGGTTACGGTGAGTTCAAACGAGTCAAGTAAAACTCAGAGAGTACCTTCGTCTGAGTGAACAGCTTCTTGCTCCTCTGGGCCTTCGGAGCTAGGGGGGTATTGGTGTTCCAAAAGTCGTCATCATCCTGAAAGGCGTTAAAGTACGGGTTATCAGTTGCATCAAGTGGAAAGAGCGAAAGTAAAGGCGTCAGAATTGGGTTTTTACCTGGGGGGCCGGGCTTTCAAGTGTGAAGGGCTCTAACCCGGATATGTTCCGGATTACCTCGAGCTTCTCCGTAAGAAAACCCTTGATGGTCTTGAGAGTGTCGCCGACTGCGAAGATGTTGTCAGAGTATCGTAGTGGATCAGAAGGTTCCCCAGAATACTCGCACATCAGCTTTGTGCGGATGGAGTTGGGTTGAATTCTGAAGTCGACCCAGGTCTTCACTAGGTTGAGCCCAATGAGGCCCTGGGCTCTAAGAGTGGCGAGTTTGTATAGCAGAGGTTGGATGGCCTCCCTATCTGAGTCAGGGGCAAAGGCACTAAATTTATCAGAGATATCAAGAAGACCATCAGAATAACCCGGCAGTTTCTTTTGGCCGGATGGGGAAGTGTCCTGGCAGTAGAAATAAGAAAGCTGCCAGTGTTTGACATGAGAATTAAGGGTGAGGGATGGCATCGGAGAGTTCTTGCGGCGCTGGATCGAAACCCCGCCGCAAGTGAGAAGCGCCCCATCACCGCTTTCGCGGCATGGTTTGCATTGATAAAGCTCGATAAAAAGAGCTAGGTTTGGTGGAGTGCATAAATAGGATTCAGAAAGGACAATAAAGTGGGTAATATTTAGCACGGAATTGGGCCCGATGTCGAAGACGCGAAGGCCATAATGACTAAGAATGTCACGGAAAAAAGGATGACCGGGTGGGCGAAAACCCCGGGTCACATGTTCCACGAAGCAGATTACCTCGTCTTTTGTAGGGGTGGGCCGGGTCTCCTTACCCGGCACCCTCCATTGGATATCCTCCTGAGGAGGGAGAACTCCCAGCTCCACTAGCTCCTCCAACTTGGCCTTCGTGACCATCGACCGCCCCCAGTTGGCGGAAATGGTGTTGGTGGCTTTAGTCTTGGTTGGGGTTTTCACCTGTTTCTTGGGAGCCATGTGGTTGACCTGCAAGGCATCAAATAAGAAGAAGATTAAGACATGGAAGTTATGAAACGGTCAGGTATCAGCCGGATGGTATTGAGGTATGGCAGGAGATCCGGGTGTTAGCCCGTAGAATCAAGCTCGGAAGTTCCGGGTATCGCGTATTATGGAGAAATTTATGGGGTCTAAATGGTAAAGAAGCTTTTTGAAAACGATGGGCAGTGGCTTAAGCGCCAAATGTGAATAAAGGGGATTAAAAAGAAGCAGTCCAGCCGAGTGACTGATGCAGGGGCGGAAATCTTGGGCAGTACGAGCCTAGATTGGAAGTTTTATTTTCAAATTCGTGGCGAAGGTAATGATTGCGGGCAGTAGGCGAGTTGGTTGGAGTATGCGCTTTATCCTTTGTGCGAACTAAAAGAGACTATGGGTAGCCTAATCCGGTCTAGCCAAGAAATCTGAGGCGGACGGATCTAGATCTAATCTGAGGAAAAAAATCAGAGGTTGCGAGGGGAAGTTGATCAACGCAAAAGGCTTACCGGAGGAGATCCGAGGGAGGCCTTGCGGAGGCAGATGGCGCAGGCCTGGTGTCCTTTCACGGTTCTTGGTGGGCCGGATGAGAATTCGCCGGCGGATCTTGGCGGTGGCGCGGAGCGACCGGTGGCGGAGCGTAGCCTTCGGGCAATGGGTTCCGGTGACGTGCGTGGAAAGTCTGTGGTGGCGCTCAGGAAGAAAGAGAGCTCAAGAGGAGAAAGGAATGGAGTGGGGGAAATGAGCCGTTAGGGTTCGAGTCATTCCTAAGGAGCTTTTTTATAGTGCGACTGGATAAGCCCGGTTCGGTGAGTGGAGGCCGGGAATTGTGGGGGTAAAACGGCTATTAATTTAAAGTTCCTGCGAGATATGCGCCCAGTATTGAGTGAAGCATCCGGATAAAGAAAGAAGGGGATTCGTCCCGCGATGATGGGATTAACTGTCAAGCATAGGATCTTGGCGTTGCTACTATGATTTGGATCCAGAAGTTTGAACCAAGGTGTTTGGAGGGAAAAAACCTGAATTATCGCATGGCCACCAAGGAGCAAGGCCTAGCTGGATGTTGAAACATCTTAACCCGGTTTCCATGTGCCCGTGTGATTGATATCTTTTCAGGAATAGCAAGCGCTTCAAGGAGATCCGTGAAGCCCAGGCTATTCTGGGGACTACTGATGGGGGGATGCTAACCCGGTATGCCAAGATCCGAGGAATAACCCGGCCCAGAGACAGTGAGCAGGATACGGCTAGGGATAAAGATGTTTGTGGAGGCCCAAGCTCGTGGGCCTAGTGACCCGGATTGTGGGTGTTGTAAAGGAAAGTTAGGGTTAGCACGTCGTGTCTGGGTAGGACCCGGGTGTGCCTTGTAAAGTAAGTTATGGGGGTACGGGTACTATATAAACCGACCCTCGGGTATAGATTGACACAGAGATCTAAGAACCTTAGCAATATCGAGTGGTATCGAGTATCCAGTGTAAACCCTAATCGAGTTATTGTATCGAGAATAGAGATCCGGCGACTTCGATTGCCGGCTGTCAGATCAAGTTGTATCATGTCTTCCTTTGAGCTACACCCTCTCCCGAACGCCTGTGTCGACTTGCCCCAAGATCAGTTACCCCTGGTAACATCTGCCGTGATTATCCCACGACAAGCAGGCCGCCTCATTAAAAACCTTCCAGTCCCCTTAGGTACCCTGGGTAGGAAAAGAGCGCGTCTGAAACCTGCCGCCCGTTACATTACTCAGTTCTTTGTAAGCACTGGTCCTGATCCGGCTTGACCAATGCACATCCTCCATAAGTTGGACTTTTTCCTGATGAGTACCGGGTTTGCCGGCCAACCCGGGTGGGGTGTCTCCATGACTTTGCTGGTTGTGGGCGGCCGTGTAACTTCTTCCTTTACAGCAGACTGCTTGGGAGAGTCAACTTCGATTAAGGCCACCAATTTAGCATCTTGCGTTACCTTGGACTTTGCTTTTTCGCCTTCAGTACTCGGCCTTTTTGATGTGGCTATATCCTCCGGGTCTGCTTGAGATCGGTAGTGCTTGAGCTCTTCTTTTCTACAGGCCTGCTCGGCCATTGCTGCGTCTCCTTCGTCACATTCAGCTGCTATATCTCGATTTCCATGTATGGTAATGGTCTTCTTGGGACCCGGGATTTTTAGCTGTAGATATACATAACACGGCCTAGCCATGAATTTGGCATAAGCCGACCTTCCAAACAGCGCGTGATAGGGGCTGCGTAATTTCACTACCTCAAAGGTGAGCCACTCAATTCGATAGTTATCCTTTGATTCTCCGAAAGCTACCTCCAATGCGATTTTTCCCTCGGGGCATGCTGAATGACCCGGCACTATTCCATGAAAAACTGTCGAGCTTTTTTGCAGTTGAGATTCCTTGAGACCCATGCGTAGGAAGGTTTCCCAATACAGTATATTGATGCTGCTTCCACCATCCATTAAAACCTTCTTTAGTTCGTACCCATTAACTTGCGGTGCGACTACTAGTGCCAAGACTCCTGGGTGTTCCACTCTTTCTGGGTGATCCCTTCTGCTCCATGTTACCTCCTGTTCTGACCATCTCAAGTATCTCGGAACGGCTAACGAAACTGAGTTGACTGCTTGCTTTAGTATCTTTTTGTCCTTGTTAGACCCTCCTGTGGTATGCACATGATATTGACCCAATTGTTTGGGGTTAGCCTGGAAGCCTCCTGCCCCCCCTTGGTTATTACCTTGATTTCCAGCCGCCGGGTTACCAACTGGGGGTGGGCCGTTGCCCGGGTTTGCCCCTGGACCCGGTCCTCCTCCCCGCCCTGCACCTCGCATAGCTCTGTGCACTTCCTCATTTTTCCATCTTTGCAAATCGGCGCATTGTTCTAGGGAGTGGTTAGCTGGCCTGCCATTCCTGCTGTGCTTCGGACATGCCATCCTGAATATGTCCCAATTATTACCCGGCCTTGGTGGTCCTTGATAGTTTCCTCCATGGTGGTTACCTCCGTTGAAATTTCCTTCTGCTCTTGGCCTTGAAGATCCGGCTTCGGTGTTAGCGACAAACTCGGAGCCTCCTTCGAAGGGACGCTTGTTCTGACTACTTCCATTGTTTCCTGACGCTGTTCCGTTGCTGGTTCTTCCATTACCGCTTGTGTTTGCTTTTGTCTTCTTGTCATCAGCTTCTTCTTCTGTGGTATCTGTCGCAGCGTGTTTGTTGCACGCATCCATCAATTCTCCCATTGTGACTTCTGACGCATTTCGACTGGACTTCATGCGAGTTAACTTTTGCACTAAAGGTATATACTTGCATGTTTTTGCCATGGCTTGTAGCGCATCCTTGGGCTGGATGTCTGTGGATGAGTGAAGTATCTCCATAACCCGGCGCACCCAACTGCGCGCCGATTCTCCCTTCTTTTGGACGCATCGCTCTAGATCATCAATGGTGAATAATTTCCTGCAGGTTCCGTGAAAGTGCTTGATAAACGCGGTCTTCAATTCCTCCCAAGACTTGATCGATCCCTCTGGTAGATTGGTGAACCACAATTTTGCTGCTCCTTCAGACATCATCAGATACATGAATTTGGCTTGGAGGTTCTCGGACGCGTTGCGGATTGACATTGCCATCTCGTAACTGCTTAGCCACGTTTCGGGATCCATGGTTGGCTCATAATTCACTACTTTCCCTGGCTCCTTGAACTTTTACGGGTAAGGTTCAGCTCTAATATTGTCCGAGAGACACTTGGGCCCCGCAAGAATGATTGAAGCCGGCCTTGCCCTGGAAACATGTGATGCCGCGGGGGGCGCGTCTGGGCGCTGTGCTGCGGGAGGTCCATGCGCTGCAGACCCGGCCGCGGCCCTCCGAGCCCTAGAACTGTCCACGACGGCCTGTGCTGCTGACACTGCCTGAGCGCGGGGAGGAGGAGGCATTTGCTGCTGCTCTTCCCTCCGCCGCGCCGAACTCGTTTGTAAATTCCCTTGCTGCTGGCTAACATACGGCGTCCCGTGCATTCCGCTTCTGTGATCCGGGTAATTGGCTTGCTGCGCCACCGCAGTGTGCAACAACTCGATGGCTTGCCGAGTCTTCTCTGCATGGGGCGACTCTCCCACAGGTATTTGATTTAATGCGAGTGTCGCCGCATATACGTTGTCCATAGGATTGTTGTAGTGGCCGGCTGGCGTGCGGAATCGTGATGGTGGCGGCGGCAGTAGATCGTTGCCGGTTGTGACTCTAGTTTGCGGTGGGGGTAACCCGGTCCGCTCATTCGCCGGATGTGTCGCTGCTGTTGTCTGTTGGGGTGCGGTTCCCTGGTTCACCACTGGTATCGGTTGGTCCTGAGGCGTGATGAACAAATTAGCCGGATTAATAACCCCGCCCGTTGCTGGCAACCTGGTGTGATGCCTTTGATGTATCCTGGACGTTTCCTCTCGAAGCCGGGTTTCCAACGCGTCTAGCTCGCGCCGTCGGGTGGCCATCCCCTGTCTATCTGCTTCCACTTGCCTTCTTTGCTGTTCCAATGCACGACGAGCCACGTCCAGATCTCTAACACGCTCTGCCGTGTTTTCTGGGGTGATAACAGTGGCGAGGACCAAAATCAAATTATTATCGAACAGGGCCGGGTGACGCGGATTCGAGGGACCCGCCCCTGGTGTCCGATTGGCTTGAAACCCGAACATGTTGGCGTGTTGCTCCTCATCTGCCGCGCGACTGGTGACCGATGCTGACTCTCCATCGACCCGGGTCAAGACCGGGTCTCCGTTAACCGCGCCCTGTTGCTGGGCCACTGCCTGAGCCGCCCCGACCGGTGCCGCGGCTGTGTTTCCTTGTTAGCCGCGGGGGCTGCATAGACTGCAACTCGGCGCGCGATATCCGGTGTAAATTCAGGCTGTTCCTCTTCACCGTTCTCCTCATACCGGTTTTCCAGTAGATCCAGGATAGACCCGGTGTCATCTTCTCCTTGGACCCGGTCGCGTGGGGTCCATGCCGGCTCCTCCGGCTGTTCCCACTCCGCGATGGGTTCTTCTGCTGGATATGTCGTTCCCGTTGATTCTACATCATCTGATCGGATAGACGTGGCTTTTCCTGGCATAGAATCAGATCCAACGTTGTCAGGGACCGAATTGGAAGCACATACCATACCGATGAAGACGTTGATCCGGCCGATTGTTATGACGGATCCGGTTTCGAGGTGATCCGACTCCGGCCCCCAGCCGGAATCGTCCACCACCTTTTCTCCTTCGTGGTCGATGTAGATCTCGCCGATGACAAGATTCTCCATGCCCTTCCGAGCTTCTCCCGTGATGTAGACACCTTTGGACGCAGGCCCCACGGTGGGCGCCAACTGTCGTGGGATAATCACGGCAGATGTTACCAGGGGTAACTGATCTTGGGGCAAGTCGACACAGGCGTTCGGGAGAGGGTGTAGCTCAAAGGAAGACATGATACAACTTGATCTGACAGCCGGCAATCGAAGTCGCCGGATCTCTATTCTCGATACAATAACTCGATTAGGGTTTACACTGGATACTCGATACCACTCGATATTGCTAAGGTTCTTAGATCTCTGTGTCAATCTATACCCGAGGGTCGGTTTATATAGTACCCGTACCCCCATAACTTACTTTACAAGGCACACCCGGGTCCTACCCAGACACGACGTGCTAACCCTAACTTTCCTTTACAACACCCACAATCCGGGTCACTAGGCCCACGAGCTTGGGCCTCCACAAACATCTTTATCCCTAGCCGTATCCTGCTCACTGTCTCTGGGCCGGGTTATTCCTCGGATCTTGGCATACCGGGTTAGCATCCCCCCATCACTAACCCTAGTCGGTAAGCTTCCTCTGTCTTGGCCCACAATTCTTGCGGGTGGACCGCAGTAGAGCTTTCTAGAAGATTATGACGGTTCCTCACGATGGGGTTTTATGTTGGGCTTTAAACCAGATAGGCCTGTCCAGGGGACTCGGAGTCATCCCAGGCCACCCACCAACCAATTGATCGGCTGGGCGCCCCCGATCAGGACGCGTATGACCAGGGGGTCGCCGTTGGGCCGTGCGGGAGATCAATCTAACACTATCCTTTTTTTTTTGAAATCTAACACTATCCTTGTTCAACTGTCAAAATCGTTGTATAGCCCATATCAAAAAAGTTACACAGCACATAATATTCCAAACTAGTCTCATAGGAATCACAGACCAGATTACCGGGGATGTAAATGTACTGAACGCCATGTCCATACTAACTACATATCCTCAACATAAGTAATGTCGCCCGTACATAGGATGTCGTTTGCAAGGCCTTTGGCCGGATTCTTCTCGCCACGTCCATCTCATCGACTGAAGTCACACTCGACACACTATAAAAAGGCGAGAGCCACGCGGTAATTCTCATCAGCCACCAAAGCAGATAGAGCCTCATAAGCTTTTTCTGCACCTATCTGCTGCTTATCCTTCCTTTCGCGTCGATTTAGCATCAACAATGGCGAACCACGCAGCCGCCGCTCTCCTGATCGCGTCCCTTCTCGTGGCGGTGACCCTCGCCGACGCCAGGATCACCCTGCAGGTGCAGGGCGGCAGCATGAAGGAAGGTAACAAGGTGATGACGTTCGCGAAGTCGGTGCCGGCGCTGACGTGCAACAAGGTGACCGGGTTCCAGGCGGGCGATACCTGCTTCGACGTCGCGGAGGGCGCCGGCTTGACCGAGGAGCAGTTCCTCGGCTTCAACCCAAACATCAACTGCGCCAAGGTCTTCGTCGGCCAGTGGGTCTGCCTCGACGCTTCCTCTGCCTAACCCTGCAGGTCGCGCCACGGCGCCTTGCTGCACCGACGCAGCCTTCATCGATCGTCGCTGAATCAAATACGACCAGAAATAAGGAGGCGATCTCTTCCGTACGCCCCCAATATATATTTCTACTTTCCTCGCAAAATGAGGTTCTTGTGTGTTGTCTCGAGTAGTCCGATCGAGACTGTCTTTTTAACGAGCTTTAGCTTGAAAGTTGTTTCAGTTGGTTGTGCTTGATCTACTGTTTTCCTCTGCCGTGTTTTCTGGAATTCTCTCTCGAAACAGCCCGAAATACCGCTATATTAATATAGCATACCACACGATACATCTAACGAAAGACACGAAACGAAAAAAGTTGACCAGCAACAAACACACCAATGGTAGAAAATAGGTCTTTATTCCCGGTTCGCAAATGCCATTAATCCCGGCCGTGCAACCGGGACTAAATATGCGCGACTAAAGGCCCCCTTTAGCCCCGCCTCTTACGAATCGCAACTAAAGGCCCAACACGTGGGCAGCTGGCGTGCGCCGGAGTCGGGAGGACCTTTAGTCCCGGTTTTTGACACGAACCGGGACTACAGGCTATTTCGTTATTTCTTTAATTCATTTGAATTTCTAATTATTTTTTACTCCTTTTTTAACCCCTTTTTTCACTCCATTTTTTCAGAATTTTTATTATTTGCTTAGTGTCTAACTACAATTATCTCTAGTCAAATTACTTACTCGTGGTCAAACATCCCGCTAGGTCACCCATCCTGCCACTACTCTAGCACTAGCACGCTTAACTTCCGAGTTCCATCCCGTCCCGCATCCAAGTGTTTCGCACGCATGTATGTGATACTAGTATCATATCAATCCAATTAACATGTTGGTCGATGCCACATTTCTTTATTATCTGAATTTCAAATAAAAATCTTTTAATAAACAAAAGTAATGATGTAATTAATAATTTTGAATAAATAAATAAACATTAAATTTTTAATTTGTATTATTTCTAAAAAATATTCAGGAAAATAAAACTAATTCATTTTAAAATATTAAAAATACAAATAATATATCAAAATATTCAGAAAATAAAACTAATTCATTTTAGAATCTAAAAAATACAAATAATATATAAAAATTTCAAAAAATAAAACTAATTCATTTTAAAATCTTAAAAATACAAATAATATTAAAAAAATTCAGAAAAATAAAACTAATTTATTTTCCCCTTTCCTAAATGCAAATTAATCTGATAAAATTCATGAACCAAACCATATGAAATCTAAACCATATGATCCAAGTTTGGACTATTATTTTGGACACAAGAACTGTTTTGTCAATGACTATCTGTGAGAATGATTTGAACCTAACTTTTAAAATACATAACCAAAATGGACAAACTAAAATATTCTGGATAGATATTGAAAAGATTTATCCATAGCACTTAGCCTCACATCAAGGTCAGCAACCAAATGAAAATACCATCCTTTTTAATAAAAGACCAGTAGGCTCTTCTATGATTTTTAGAATGAGTTCAAAAATGAATTTTGAAGTAAATCCAACTGGATGAGTTTGGTATTGACTAGATCTATGTTTTCCTGGCTTAGATTAATTTTTGGAGCTCTGGATTTATTTTTGGTAAACAGATATAGAAACAGTAGTTTTTCTGTTTTGTTTTCTTGATGTGTTTGTTTGTTTTGAAATGTGTGTTTGATCTTATGTTGTTTCCTAGCTTGTATAGAGTGTTAGGACTTGATATTAGGTTGTTTGCTTGCAGAACATCTACCTTAGAAAGTTTGTGCATGATTGGAAACCCAAATAAAAATGGAACTAGCATTTGTTACTTTCTAGTTTTATTATTTTGGAATTGTGTGTGAGCTACATCTTTGTGTGATTGCTTTAGTAAATTTTGTGCTATGTTTAACCCGTGATTTTATTTGAGCCATTACATAACATAGCGGTACATATATCCATTACATAATATAGAAATAATATAGCTAGGAATTAATATAGAAACAATATAGGAATTAATAGAAAGACTTATATCCATTACATATATCGAACGCAACATAGCGGTACATAGATGCGGTACACAAACAACATCGACTCGAGCTCTGAAGAGTAGATGCGGAACAACTCGAAGGCAACGTATGCATCTATTGCTCCATACTCGAGATTGATCCGGTCAAGTGGGTTCTTCCCCCAATACATGTGATTCCTCGAGGGGAAACAAGTCTTCATGGTTTTGTAGTCGGGGTGGATGAAGGCAGTTGCCATCTGAGCCATCCCGGTCTTGTGCCCGTACAACTCATCAAAATGGATAAGGTCCTGAAGATCAATGTAGTGATCTTCAGGTATCTCAATACCCAACGTGCGCATCAACTTCTGCCGGTCTTGAGTGATGTCAACGCTACAGAAGTCGTAACCCTTGTTGACAAGAAAATCAACAAGTTCATGAGATTTCTTTGAACTACTGCAACAACAAAAATGGAACACGTGTTAGATTTTGTTGCAACACGTGTATTCTTCCAATGCAACAACAAATCGAAAATGCAACAACTATCCTAAGAGAGATTGTACGTGTGTGTACCTTGCCCATTGGAAGACCAAAACGGTCTCCTTGAAGGCAATCTGGATGACGGCAACATCCTTCTCATTCGCCGTATACTCTAGATCAAGCCCGAAGAACTTATGGTGTTCATCGGCTTCTTCATAGAGATCGACCAAACGGTTAAGATCATAGGGGAGCCTCTCGCATATATTGGTATATGCCACGTCGAGATTCTTGCGGCATGGTGTGGGCACACCGAGAACGTTCCAAACGGGAGAATCCATGGGTGCTTGGTGGAGGAAGAAGAGAGGAAGAAGAGAAGAGAGGAAGAAGAACAGAGAGTCTCGGGTGCGCACTGTAGCAAATGGCCTTCTGCCTCTCGCTCGCGAAATAAAACCGCGCGGGAGGCGAGCAGTTTGGATCTTTAGTCGCGGGTGGCCAGGCCAACCGGGACTAAAGACAGGGAGGCGAGCAGCTCCGACCTTTAGTCGCGGGTGGCCAGGCCAACCGGGACTAAATCCCTCCGCGCGCTACCCCAACCGCCACTCAAGACCTTCAGTCGCGGGTCGCCTCCCGAACCGCGACTAAAGACCCCTTTAGTCACGGTTTGGACATTTTGGGGACTAAAGGGGGCGTATGGAAGGCCTTTTTTCTACCAGTGCACATCTAAAAAAACAAAAACAAAGCGGAGATAGAGGCGGATTGACTAAGCGAAGATGATCCGAACCGTTGCTCACTCCGAGAAAATACCACCACGCTTCTAGCACCAAATCACCAAAAACCAACCAGCACCTTCAAGAAGGAAATCGTCTGTTGCCCGGACTAGCGCACTGGACCTAGGTTTTCCCCCTTCGCACACAGGGAAGTGGACAAAAAGTAGCCATGACGCCCTCCAGGAAGGGAAAATGCCACCCGAAGGCAGCATCACGTCGGTGTCGAGCGAGCCGACAAGGATTTTCCCCCAAAAAAACTTGTCCACAACCCCCAAGCGATCCGTAGCCCAAGAACCCTACAAGGACGAGGCCTCGACACCACCAGACTCGCCGTCCACCAACATGCACCACTACGATCATGAAGCCACCATCGCTATCTCCCCGAAGTTACCGCCACGAGGTCTGCCCGACGGAGGCGACTGAAAGTGCACTATGGTCAACTAGAGGGGGGGTTGAATAGGTTGACTACCAATTTTTATTTTCTTTTCCTTTTAGTGGGGCTAATCAAGATAAGATAAGGTTCTCTAGATGTGCATCTAGGTGAGCAACCTATGTGGACAAGATAATATACGCAACGGAAGTAAAACGAAAGGTAGCAAGATAAACCGCAAGTGTAAACAAGGAGACAAGGATATGATTCCCGTAGTTCCTTCTCAGTGAGAAGTACATCTACATTGGAGAGGTGGGGAGCCACCTAGGCACTCCTCAATATCACGGTTGTGCACACCTTATTCTCCTTGAGCTTCTCCGGTGAGGGAGATTCTCGTTTCCACTATGAGGTCGACTTGAAAGCATTGACCAAACCTTTACATGAGCTCGAGGTCACTCCACAAGATGGATGGAGGCTCTCAAGCAATCCGAAGCTTCTTGCAACAAGGTGGAAGATACAAGCACAAGATCTACTAAGGTTTCTAGGCCTCAAGTAGGATTCTAGATCTACTAGGTTGTGGTGGATGGATTTGAAATTCCCTTGGTGGAAGTGTGGATCTAGGTCTCCTCTAGCTCTCCACAAAGTATGGGAGTGAGTGGATGGACGGAGAGGGAGATCTAGGTGGGTGAATCTTTCATTAATGGCTAGGAGAGAGAGTGGAAAAAGCTTGGAATTTATGAGGAAGGGAAGGGGTATTTATACCCCTTCCCACAAGTGGCCGTTGAGCAGCTCCAGTTGCACCGGAGGCTCCGGTGGTTTTACCGGAGGCTCCGGTGGCCTTCTTCTGTGCGCAGGCGCGCGGCCCAGATCTGGTTTTCGCTTGGGCCAAAGGGGCGGATGGTCTGGTGGATATGGCGGAGGCTCTGCCCATCGGAGCTGCACCGGAGGTTCCGGTGGAGCCTTCACTCGTATCCAAGAGAGGCCTGTTTTTTAGCGGAGGTGCTACCGGAAGCGCACCAGAGGCCAACCTCGCCAGCGCGCCAGTTGAGAGGGCGTAGCCTCCGGTGGAGTCACCAGAGCCTCCGCCCACTGGAGGCGCACCGGAGGTTCCGCTGGAGGCTCCGCTCTTATCCAACAGAGCAACATTTTGGCGGATCCTCCACCGGAAGCGCACCGGAGGCCAAACCCTTAGAGGGCCAGTGGAGATGGCAGAGGCTCCGGTGGATTCACCGGAGGCTCCGCCCACCGGAGGTTCCGCTCTGGCCTCCGCTCGTATGCACCAGAGGGCGGTTTGGGCGGACCCCGCCCCGGACCCGCACCGGACCCGCACCGGAGGCTGGGCGGAGGTTCCGGTGGTTTCACCGGAGCCTCCGCTGCATGCAAATTTGCCTTCTCAGATTTCTCTCTTCTAGTTCTTTTCATTGCAACCAAATTTGTAGCCCATAGAATTTGTATACTTGATGAACCTGGGCATTTTCATGTACCAAATAAACATTAGTCCAATAGGTATGTTGGCATTTAATTATCAAAATGGAAGATGATCTTTCATTCTCCCCCTTTTTGGTAATTGATGACAACATCCCTATTTGCATACTTAAATACACAACATGAATGGGGCTCCTCCTAAAGGTATGCTCCTTTCATGTTGAGAGAATTTAGACGCATAATAGTGAGCACACAACACATAATATAATAAGTTCATAAGCACACAAAGCATAATACGAGGTTTACGATACTTAAGAATTTAAACAACCGAAGTTTGCAAATGAAAAACCAAAGTCCCTCAAGCAAGAGAAAGATGCAAATCGAAGGCATGCTTGAGGGAGAACCATGCAAATACCCGCTCCTAATAGATTCTCTCCCCCTTTGGCATCAAGATACCAAAAGAGGGAGAAACCGATGCTAATGCTCCGAAGACCACTCGGAGGAGATATCCATGCTCGGAGAGGGGGCACGGCGACGAGAACTGGTGGCTTCTTCTCCTTCTTCTTCAGACACTCAATCAAGTTGCCCTGGGAGTATTTGGCTTGCCATTTGTCCCAGTTGGTGATGCTAGGAAGAACCGGGGAATCCACAGATTCTCCACCATAACGACGAAGCTGACGAGCTGCCTGGGCTGCATTGCGGTGCTTGAGCTCCTTGTCGTAGTGGGCTTCCCATTGAAGCTTCTCAATCTTTTTGTTCAATTTGAACACCTTTTTGAGTTCCCGAGCCATCCACTTGAAGGCATTGTCAGAAGGAGGAGGGCGAGAGGAGCCGGCCTCTTCTTCTTCCTCCTCATCAATGATGACACGAGGTTTGTCCTTGTTCTTGCGAGGAGCTGGAGTAGGATGCACAATGGGCTCGGTATGGTCCTTCATGAGGAGTTTCTTCTCCATGTGAGGAATCCAATTAGCATCATCAAATGGTTCATTCGGGAACTTGTCCTTCCACACATGCAAGATGATCTTCATAATGTAAGGCCCAAAGCAAGCATTCTTGCGGTTGATAACCACGTGCCAAAGCTCATTCCATATATAGTCAACCACATAGAGCTTCTGAGTGGAACCGGAAAGCCGCTTCTGATGAGTGAGGAGCATGAGATTCTTCAGAAAACCTTGGATCTCATCAACATTCCCCGCCTTAGGGTTCATGGTCTCTCGATAGATGTGGAGCATGATATCATAAGTGGGATAGAGACCTTTGACAAACCCAACAGCGAATTTCTTCCAGTGGTACAGAGGGGTGAGTAGATCCTTGGCAAGAGATGTAGTGTTGATGTTGTGAACACGGAACCAACCATTGTCGAACTCCTCACCACCTGCAAACGGTCCAAAATCCGGGTATCCTCCAAGAATAGTTCCAACCTCAGACCACTTGATTGTCTGCTGCCTGCTATGTGTCATCCAAATAAGATTATGCTCGGTCTCATTGGCAAGATACAATGTGGCCAAGAACTAACAAACGAGATCTTCATCATAGCCTTGCTGGACACTCATGATGGGAGCGAGTCCAAACTTCTCAACAAGCTCAACTGCCTCCCCAAAATAGTTGGGGTTCCTTTCCATATGCCCAAAATTAATTGCATGTTGAGGAGCAACATTCTCCTTGGGCTTCCTCATCAAGATCTCATGGTAGATTTGGTTCTGAAATTTAGTGTGGAAGCGAGCATCCTTACCCCGGAACTATGGAATCAAGCGGTCGCGGTCAATGACATACGGGTTCTCGCGACGTTCTTTCAAGAACGCCACCTCAGACATCTTGGAAGCGGTCTTCTCCTTACGAGACAAAATCTTCTCGGTAGCCGGGAATCTCTTGCGCTTGGGCTGAGATGGGTCCAGAATTTATTCGATCTCATCGACCCGAGGAGCCTTGCGATGAACCGTCCTCTTGTAACGAGTGCCCTTGCCTTTGGAGCCAGAAGCATCTAAGAAAGAAATAGCAAGGATAGCATGAAGAAAAGGGAATGCTCAAGTTTATAAAGACGCGCAAATCCAAGGAACAAAGAGATAGATGATATTAGGGTTGAATAACTAGGTTTAGGGAATACGACAAATCCACCCTAAAACCGCAACGATTTAATCCTAATACACACTATCTAGGTTGCTAGGGTTTGTACTCGTGATCTTCTACCCCAAAAACTCCAAATCCACACATCTAGATGTTAAGAACATGGAACTCTTATGCATCCCCATCCATCAACTATATGAGAGAGAGAGAGGACATACCCGCATCATCCATGGTGGAAAGGAAGGAGGAAGAAGATCCCGGGATGATCCAAGGCAAGGAGGAGAGCTCCCGGCGGTGGAGCACCCAAATCCGGCGGCGGAGACCTTGGGGGCGGCGGCGGTTTTGAGGGAGAAGAGGGAGGGCGAGTGGGGGGAAATGAGATTGGATCTCGTTGACCCCCGCTCGCCCTGGAACTTATCCCACAGAACCGCCTCGGGCGGAGCCTCCGGTGGTTTCCCCGGAGCTCCACTCCACGCCCAGCGGAGCCTCCGGTGGTTTCACCGGAGCCTCCGCCCCTTGTCCAAACAGCCCACCAAAATATGGTCTGTTGGGAAATTTGCGCCAGCGGAGCCTCCGGTGGGGTCCGGTGGACATGGGCAGCGAAGCCTCCGGTGGTTTCACCGGAGCCTCCGCCCCTTGTCCAAACAGCCCACCAAAATATGGTCCGCTGAGCAATTTGCGCCAGCGGAGCCTCCAGTGGACATGGGCAGCGGAGCCTCTGGTGTTTTCACCAGAGCCTCGGCCCGACCAAGTTTTCGCCAAGATCATGGAAACAAGAGCATTCAGAGTGGAATAAGGTTTTGGGCAAAGGAAGCTTGGGTTGGAAATTAGTCACTGATATACGAGAGACATTACTCGAAGGGGTTCGCAAGATGCAAAAAGATATAAAACCGAACCCGCACGAGTTGTCAAGGGGGAAGTATGATACGCGTGAAAGAGCCAAAAATACCAAAGGTCGGTGGCCGGAGCCACCATGTTTGAGTGTGTACTTTGGCACCGCGAAGATATATCATGGGTCCAAAAATACGACTCACAGTTAAGCACAATTAGTCACAAATTGACTAGATATGCAAGGATGAATTGATTTTCGCATAATAAGAGGAGTGTGTACTCATGAGTTGAGTAACGCTGCCCCTATGTCCATGCCTACATCCACACCTAATAGCATGCATAATGAAAGTACATATGCAAGGTTTCAAGTGAAGTTTGAAGAATCTATGACATTTAGTTCATTTCTCAAAGCTCGAAATCTTGGTTCATCAAGGGCCTTCGTGAAGATATCGGCAAGTTGATCCTTGGTGGGAACATATGAGAGATCAATATCACCTTTCTCAACATGATCCCGAATGAAGTGATGACGGATCTCAATGTGCTTCGTCTTGGAGTGAAGAACGGGGTTGTAGGCGATCTTGATAGCACTCTCATTATCACAAAGAAGAGGCACCTTGTCGAAGTGAATACCATAGTCCTTCAAGGTTTGCCTCATCCAAAGTAATTGAGCACAACAACTTGCCGCGGAGATATATTCGGCCTCGGTGGTGGAGAGATCAATGCAATTCTGCTTCTTGGAAGACCAACATACTAAGGAGCGGCCAAGTAATTGGCAACCCCCGGATGTGGACTTCCTATCCGTCTTCTCTCCCGCATAATCCGCATCCGAATATCCAATGAGCTGAAATCTTGAACCCTTGGGATACCAAAGACCGAAGTTTTACCGCTTCCAAATGACTTTGCCTCGGGGAGGCTTGAAACCTTGCACATTTACCTACGCTATACATGATATCCGGTCTAGATGCACAAAGGTAGAGCAAAGAACCAATCATGGAGTGGTATACCTTTTGATCTACCTCTTTACCGTTGGGGTCGGGTTTCAAGTCGGTGGTCGTGGACATGGGAGTCTTCATAGGCTTGGCATCATGCATATTAAATCTCTTGAGCATGTCTTGAGTGTATTTGGATTGTTTGATGAAGGTTCCTTCATGATATTGATTCACTTCAAAGACAAGGAAGAACTCCAACTCTCCCATCATAGACATCTGAAACCTATCGGTCATAAGCTTGCAAAACTCCTCATTGAACAAGGTGTTAGTAGACCCAAAATGATGTCATCCACATAGAGTTGGCATATGAAGAAATCACCTCCAACCGTCTTGGTAAAGAGGGTGGGATCGATTAAACCAACATTAAACCCACGGTCCACTAGGAACTCTTTAAGGTGCTCATACCACACACGTGGAGCTTTTTTAAGTCCATAGAGCGCCTTATCGAGTTTATAGACATGATCGGGGTAGTTGGGATCCTCGAAACCCTGAGGTTGCTTGACATATACTAACTCATTAATGGGACCATTGAGGAAAGCACTCTTAACATCCATTTGGTGTAACTTGAAAATATGATGAGATGCATAAGAAAGTAAGATGCGAATGGATTCAAGACGAGCTACGGGGGAAAAGCTTTCACCGAAGTCAATACCTTCAACTTGGGAAAAATCTTGAGCCACCAATCTTGCCTTGTTGCGAATGACAATACCATCTTTTTCTTGCTTGTTCTTGAACACCCATTTGGTGCCAATAACATTTTTGCAATCCTTGGGTCTTGGCACTAGTTTCCACACTTTGTTACGCTCGAAGTTATTGAGTTCATCATGCATGGCTTCAAGCCAATCTTGATCTTTGAGTGCTTCATAGACCTTCTTGGGTTCAATGAAAGAGACAAAAGCATGAGCTTTGCTAAAATCCGCCAATTGCCTCCTAGTGACCACTCTTCCACGAACTTCTCCAAGAATCTTGTCCTCCGTGTGACCTGCTCGTTCAATATTCTCTAGCCTTCTCTTTGCCCTACGAGCTAGTATCTCCTCCAAAGATTCTTTGGATATTGCTTGAGAATCACCTTCTTCATCGGAGACATGTCCATCTTCATCTTGGCCCTGATCATTAGTGGGTGAAGGATCACCACTAGGTTGAGCTCTCTCAACAATGATTGGACTTTGATCATGGCTTTGATGAGAAGTTTGTCCTTGATCATGATCTTGACCTTGATCACTTGCTTGACCTTGATCATTAGCTTGAGGGCTTGGTGCATCTTGTTGAGTAGCTTGATCATCAATGGGTGTAGTCAATGGCTCCACTTGAGTGGGGCATAGTCCTTCTCCCTCCGTCATCCGGTAACCCTCAATGGGGTTTATTTCACCAATCCCCATTCTTCATATGACGATGGGAGGAATTGCATCTCCTATAACACCATGATCTATACGCACCCCTTGGGAGCCGTTATCCTCATGAAACACCATGTCTATAGCTTCTTCAACTTGTCCGGTGGACTTGTTGTAGACTCTATAGGCATGAGCGTTTGTGGCATAGCCAACAAAGATACCCTCATAAGATTTGGTCTCAAATTTTGACAACCATTTACCTTTCTTGCGAATGAAGCACTTGCAACCGAAAACCTTGAAGTAAGATACATCTGGTTTCTTGCCCGTGAGAATCTCATAGGGATTATTGTTCAATATCTTGCGAAGATATAACTGGTTGGTAGCATGCCATGCGGTGGAGACGGCATCGGCCCAAAAGTTATAGGGAGAAGAGAACTCCGCAATCATGGTCCTAGCCGCATCCATCAAAGTCCGGTTCTTTCTCTCCGCAACACCATTTTGTTGAGGGGTATAAGGAGTGGAATATTGATGAGCAATGCCTTCTTCACTAAGAAAACCCTCAACAGTGTAGTTCTTGAACTCCGATCCATTATCACTCCGGATGGCCAATATGGTAGCATTGTGTTGGCGCTCCACTAGAGTGATGAACTCGACGACTCTCTTTTGAGTTTCACTTTTCCTCTTGAAGAAATACACCCAAGAATATCTTGAATAATCATCCACAATCACCAAGCAATACTTCTTTCCTCCGAGACTATCATAAGATAGTGGACCAAAGAGATCTAAGTGAATGAGCTCGAGAATTCTTGTGGTGGAGATAGTAGTCTTGGTTGGGTGAAGTTCTCCATGTTGCTTCCCAAAGGCACAAGATCTACACACACAATCTTTAGCAAACTTAGCCTTGGTTAGTCCTAGAACATGATTGCCACTTTGAGGGTCATGCAACATTCTCATATTGGTGTGGGCTAACCGGCGATGCCAAAGCCACCCCACATCAACTTTAGCCATTAGGCATGTCGCGGCACACGTGTCTCCTTTAGAGAAGTCCACTACATACATTCCGTTCTCGACAAACCCAATAAAGGCTACTTTAAGAGTTGTTTCCCAAGTGACAATCACATTATATTTATTAAAGAAAGAGGTAAAGCCACAATTTGCAAGTTGAAGAACGAACATCAAGTTATAACCAAGGGACTCAACAAGGAGAACAATCTCAATTGATAAATCATTGGAGATAGCCACCTTGCCTCGTCCCAATACCTTAAGCTCGAACTTGTCACCAATAGTAACGCAATTGAGATGAGGTAATGGAGGTTCAATATTACTCATTGTGTCATAGCTTCCGGTCATATGTTGGGATGCACCACTATCCACTGTCCATCTACCTGACCCGGAAGCACTTCCCTACAAGAGATCAATTTCTTGATTTAGGTACCCATCCTTCAATGGGTCTTCTTTTGTTAGTAACAAGGGTCTTAGGAACCCAAATAGTCCAATGATAATCATCACCATAAGAAGTACCAACATATTTAGCATAAACATGTCCATGTCTAGATTTCATAAGAACATAAGATGGGTTATATTTTCCGGCGAAATCATTGTGAGTGATGCTCCCCCTAAAGGTATCACCACCCACAATGGCGTTGGTCTCCTTCTCCTTGGTCACCTCTCCCTCTTTTACAAAGACAACATTTTGAGAGGGAGAAGTGACATTCTTGGATTTCTTCTTTGACTTGGAAACAAAGCCAAGTCCTTCTTTCCCTTTCTTGGCTCCTTGAGAGCTTATGGCATCATTGAGAATTTTCTCTCTTCCTACAATGTTAGTCGTAGTGCAAGAGGTAGGCATGATAACAATGCTATTAGATGAAGATGCAACTTGCTTATTAGATTATTGAGCTAGAAGCTTATTTCGAGACTTGGTGAGTTTGTCATGAATTTCTTTAAGAGACATGAACTCCTTTTCTAGTTTTTCATGATTCTCAACAAGTTTCTCATGAGCTATTCCTAGCTTCAACTCTTCTTCTTCAAATATCTTAAGTAAAGCAAGAGATTTCTCATTATCTTTCCTAAGCTTGGAAACACTAATAGCATAAGTCTCTTGTAGACTAGATAGTCTCTCTTCGAGAGAGGCTCTCATGGATCTCTCTTTCTCAAGAGCTTTGACAAGCTCATCGTCATGATTGTCGTGGCTACCACTATGACTTTCCTAGGTCATGATGATTTCCTCCTTCTCATCTATGAGGGAGTTAGCATCATAAAGTTTCCTTAAGAGGGCCTTTACCTTTTCTTTAGTTTCACCTTCAAGACTAGATTCTTAGCCTCCTCATCATCAACAATGTTTTCAACGCAATCCAATAGTGAGGGGGAACTAGTGGTAATAGACTTGGAGGTGGAAGATATTACCGCGGTGGCTTTTGCCATGAGACATGTAGGTCAGATCGATGCCTTCTTGTTGGGGGATTCAAATAGAGAGACCGATGACGAGGAAGTCGTAGCTATGGCGACATGGGCAACACCTATGACTTCATCTTCTCCTTCATCTCCGGAGAAGTAAGTTTCCAATGTGGGGCCTTCTTGAACATATAGAGCCCTTGGGACTCTCCTTGTGAGATTCTTGTTTTGTGAACCTTTGTTCTTGTCCTTGCGAACAAGCTTCCCTTCATTTTCTTCTCTTGGCTCAAAAGGACACTCCTTGACGAAATGGTTCGCAGTTCCACAATTGAAGCATGTCCTTGGCCGCTCCCCCTTCTTCCTAAAGATCTTGTTTCCTGAAGGTCTAGGGGCACTGGCCTTGTGAGCCTCCCATCTCTTCCAATAACCATGCATGGCAAGAGCGATGCACTTATGAGCACCTTTGTATGTATCTTCATAGTCCTCATCATCATCATCATTCTCATCCACTTCTTCTATCTTAGCAATTGCCTTAGACTTCAAGGCGAGGTTTGGAGACTTTCCAACTCTTCTTGAGCGAGAAAGAGCATCATCCGCGCTCTTGTGAGATATGGATATGGCTATGAACTCACTAAGAACACCAATGGAGTTGAGGGAGTTGTAGTCATACCTTGGTCAAAGTCCCGGCCAGTGAAGCAAGGTTTGAGAAAAATGAACGAAGAAAGGAGAAAGGCTATAGGAGCAGAGGTAGCCCGACTCCTAGCGGCCGGCTTTATCATGGAGGTCTTTCACCCGGACTGGTTGGCAAACCCGGTTTTAGTGTTGAAAAAGAACAATGAGTGGAGAATGTGCATAGATTACACGAGTCTCAACAAGCATTTCCCTAAAGATCCATTTGCCCTTCCGAGGATAGACCAGATCATAGACGCAGTTGCGGGAAGTGACCTGTTATGCTTCCTGGATGCCTATTCCGGGTATCACCAGATAAAACTCAAAAAGGAGGATTGGGAGAAAACGTCATTCATAACCCCTTTTGGGGCCTTTTGCTACAAAACTATGACCTTTGGATTGAAAAATGCAGGTGTAACATACCAACGGTGTATTCAGAAGTGCTTCGAGGATCAGATTGGACGCAACGCCCATGCTTACGCTGATGATGTAGTGATCAAAACAAGGAAGGCAGAAACATTCATTGATGACGTGAAAGAAACATTCAAGAACCTGAGGAGATACCAGATGAAGCTCAACCCAACAAAGTGCATGTTTGGGGTTCCTGCGGGGAAGTTACTCGGTTTCATCATTTCTGAGCGGGGGATCGAGGCTAACCCGGAAAAGATCAAAGCCATCCAGAGCTTGAAAAAGCCGGAAGAGCTGAAACACGTTCAGAAACTTACAGGATTCATGGCAACATTAAGCAGGTTCATATCTAGGCTCGGAGAAAAAGCGATACCCTTATACCGACTCTTGAAGAAAACAAACAAGTTCGTATGGGACCAAGAGGCGGACGAGGCATTTGAGGCTCTGAAGAAGCATTTATCCGAGGCGCCGGTTCTGGCTGCGCCAGGTCCCAAGGAGCCTATGTTATTGTATGTTGCGGCTGGGCCCCGGGCAGTTAGAGCAGTGGTTGTGGTTGAGCGCAAGGAAGATGGGAAGGATCACCCGGTGCAAAGTCCGGTTTACTATATGAGCGAGGTCTTATTAGAAGCAAAGCAGCGATACCCTCACTGACAAAAGCTAGTTTTTTGGGTATTCATGGCCAGCCGGAAATTGAAGCCATACTTTCCGGAACACCCTATTACGGTGGTAAGTTCAATTCCAATGGCAGATATCATAAGAAATTCAGACACAACAGGCAGGGTGGCCAAGTGGGCCATCGAGATGGGAGACTACCACATCAACTACGAGCCCCGATCTGCGATCAAATCTCAGGCTCTGGTCGATTTCGTCAATGATTGGACTCAAACAAGCATGCCCTTAATGGTGCCAAGTTCAGAGTCCTGGGTGATGCATTTTGATGGCTCCAAGCAGTATGAAGGGTCATGAGCTGGTGTGGTGCTCACATCGCCAAAAGGAGATAAGTTGAGTTACGTATTGCAAATTCACTTCGATTGCTCTAACAACGTAGCCGAGTATGAGGCCCTGTTGCACGGACTAAGAATAGCAAAGGAGATGAACATCAAACGTATAAGGTGCTACGGAGACTCGGATCTCGTGGTACAGCAGGTCTCAGGCCATGGGACAGAAATGATGCAATAATGGCAGCATACCGCAGAGAGGTGGACAAGGTAGCCGGGTCTTTTTCCGGGTATCAGGTGGAGCACATTGATCGGCGAAAGAACGAGGCCGCAGACGCACTGTCGAGACTCGGTTCTCGTCGAG
Organism: Alopecurus myosuroides; assembly: GCA_028641055.1. NCBI lineage: Eukaryota > Viridiplantae > Streptophyta > Magnoliopsida > Poales > Poaceae > Alopecurus > Alopecurus myosuroides. The sequence goes on from CM054058.1 coordinate 168,864,253, forward strand.
AGACGGTTCCGCCTAATGTCTTCCTGGATGAGTTATGGCGGCCTTCTGTTAAAACCGAGTCAGAGGAAGAAGAAGCTAGTCAAGACCCGGATTTGGAGTTTGTGGCCACGGTGCGTGCTGTCCCGGAGTGGACAGAGCCGTTCCTAGCATTCCTGTTACGGGGCGAGTTACCACAACAGGAGGTTTTAGCCCGGCAAATCTTAAGACGAGCAAAGGGTTATTCTATCATTAACGGAGAACTTAATAAGAGAAGTGCTGCAGGTGTCTTTCTACGCTGCGTAGCCCCAGAAGAAGGTCGTCAAATACTAAAAGAGATTCACGCAGGCGATTGTGGACATCATGCCTCCACGAGATCCCTTGTGGCTAAGGCATATCGACACGGGTTCTTTTGGCTCACGGCTATAGCAGACGCAGAACGCTTGGTGGCAAGATGCGATGGATGCCAAAGGTACGCTCGGCAAACTCATGTGCCGGCTATGGAGTTACGAATAATTCCCTTGACTTGGCCGTTTGCTGTTTAGGGTATGGACATGGTAGGTCCTTTCCACATGTCTCCATGCAAAAAGACCCATTTGTTGGTGGCTATTGATAAGTTTACAAAATGGGTTGAGGTCATGCCCGTTACAAAATGTGAGGCGGCCACAGCTGTGAAGTTCTTGAAAAAGATCATACATCGGTTTGGATACCCCCACAGCATAATCACGGACAATGGAACCAATATGTCCTTAGGAGAGATGGAAAAGTTCTGTGGAAACAATGGCATCCACCTTGATGTAGCCTCAGTGGCCCATCCGCAAGCTAATGGACAGGTGGAGAGGGCAAACCAGGAGTTACTTCGTGGATTGAAACCGCGATTACGAGTCCCGTGTCTTCAAGCCGCTGGAGCATGGGTTGAGGAGTTACCTTCTGTGGTTTGGGGAATTAACACTACACCTAACAGATCTAACCAGATGACCCCGTTTTTTATGGTTTATGGTGCAGAGGCGGTCCTTCCGAGTGATATCATCCATGACTCGCCACGAGTGGCGGCTTATGTTGAGGTGGAAAACGAGAAGACCCGGCAGGACGCCGTGGACATGCTAGAAGAGCACAGGGAGCAAGCATTGGAGCGATCAACCATATATCAGCAGGATTTGAGGCGCTATCATAGTCGCCGAGTCAAAATCCGTGTTTTCCAGGAAGGAGATCTGGTGCTGCGCTTAGTACAATCCAAAGAAGGAAAGCACAAGCTATCTCCCCCATGGGAGGGTCCATTCATTATAATCCGGAATCTGCACAACGGATCGTATTACCTGATAGACGCAAGGGAAGAGTCGGATTCCACCAATGATACTACTCATTCCACTTCATCTATGCAAGAGCGTGAAAGACCATGAGACGTGGCTCAGCTGCGTCCCTACTATACTTAGTATAGACTAGGTTTGCAAGTTGTATTACACGATGTAACAGGCGGAAGGTTTCAGACGCACTCTTTTCCTATCCAGGGTACCTAAGGGGACTGGAGGGTTTTTAATGAGGCGGCCTGCTGACCTAACCTTTTCATATCAATAAAGAGATGGTTAAATCATTATAGTTCCTGTGTTTCCTGTATTTTTTTTAGTTCTTCTCATACTTCTCTATGCTTGATCCTAATTTATATCAGGTAAGTATAGTATGTTTAGTTAATTATAATTATTCAACTGTAAGAAATATAGTTTAATAAGTTCTAAGTTTACACACCTTTTGCTTTTATTCAAGTTATCTGTAAAATGGTAGAGCTGAAGGCCTACTATTGCATAGCATATATCTAGGTCTTGGGGGCTGATTGCTCGAATAGCACAGTTACAAACTCAGAACCGTCCACGATGCCATCAAGGTATGAGGGCTGATTACTTGCAATAAGTACAGTTGCAATCTCATAACCTGGATAATAGAGCCAAAATTTTCTTGGCCTTTCTTGTTTAAGCTTGATGTGACTCACAACAAAGTGGCATGTTTTGCTAACCTATGAATTCAATCAGTCATGATGCCCATTGGGACTTTCCTGACCATGTTTCTATAGAGTTATAGCAGCATTGAGTACCCACGCGAAAGCCGGCTTATAACAAAGAGGGTCAAAAGGGTCATCCAAACCACAAGTTATGCAGAGTAATGGCATCAGCCGGAAACTCATAATGCATGAAGCATAACTTCAAAACACACATACACAATAACCTGGTTGGGGACTTAAAGAAAGCAAAAAGTTTTCTTAAGCCAAGTAACTCAAGACCTAAAATATGGGTCTTGGGGACTTGGGGGATTTCAGAAAGCAAAAAGTTTTTTTTAAAACGACCCAGGTCCGGGTCTTGGGGACTTGAGAAAGCAAAAAAAATTCTGAAAGACCCAAATCCGGGTCTTGGGGACTTAGAATTTTTTTCCACCATTCCAAAACCAAGAAGCAATATTTATCGCAAAAAACGTATAAAAGCAAAAGTTATGCCAACACAAGGTCGAAAAGTGCATATCAAATTGATAACCAGAAGGGTCATCAAAACCACAGGAGTTTAAGCGTATTACAAACCAGAGGAATAGTATCAAAAGTGCACAGGCGCACTATCGAATAAACAAGTTTGAAAGGCATATTACAATGCCTATTGGCCGAATAATTGTTTGCAGGGAACATGGTAATAACTTTACTCGGCTTCTTCAGCCGAGTCAGCGGGAGTGGTCTTGGCAGCCGGGTCTTCATCGTGTTCCTCCGTCTCTTTCTCCTTCTCAGCGTCCGGGTCACCCCCGAAAACAGCGCGTAATGGAGGAGGGACAACCGGAGTCGTGGAAGATGGCATAGAACTAGGGTCTGCTGCAGCCTTTTTCTTTGCAAGATCCGCCTTGAAACGGGTCAGGATGTCAAACGGCTCCGGGTCTTCAATGGGCACAGGTTGGTCCTCAACATCATAGGCGGGAGTGAGCTTGCTCACGTCAAGAGTATCGGCGATTAGGCTGGCCGAGTGGCGGATCTGGACATTGATAGCCTTGAGGTCTTTCCCCGAGAACTTGGAGCCATCAGCTTTCAGCCTGGGAAACCCGCTCACAAGCATTGATGGCTCGATCTTCGGGTAATAGGCCTCGACCAGTGCAAATGCATGTACCACTCCAACTCGGCAGGCTGAGCGTTTCCAGGTCTCAACCCAAGAAGGGACAGTCGAGTATGCCTCGAGCATTTTGGTAACGCACGGGTAATCACCCGACAGCTTCAAAGATTCCAGAGCCCACTTAGTTCCCGCCGAGAATTGCCGGATGACAGTTTTTAGTATTGTGAGCCTGTGCTGGTCATCTTTCACCTTTGCAACATCAGCCGGACCTGCGGAACAAAAAGATACACGGATATCGAGTCAAAAACATTGCTGGGCAGGAAAATCCGGATAACATGAATCGGCAAACAGAACCTAGACTTACCAATGAGGGAATAAAAAATGTTCCCAATGAAGGCCGACTGTTCTTTGACAAGCTCATCAGCAACCCGGAGTTTCTTATTCTGTGTTTTATGCCTCTTAGTGAGATCCTTGAAGCTAGCTTCTAGCTCTTCTCGGAGTTTTACCTCCACTTGCAGCAATTCGTTGGTCTTGGCCAACAGTTCATCAGTGCGAGCAACATAAGCCCGAAGTCGACAAATAAGTGTTAGTCGGTATATTAGTGAGTACCGAGTGACTGCATCCAGAACACCCGGAACTTGGGGGCTAGGATAAGAGTATCGGTAATGTTGGTAAGGCTAACCTGGTGCTCAGCCGCTAGAGACTCGATTATCTCTTCCTCAGTGGTCTTCAAAGACCGGTACTCCTCCAGAAGCTCTTTTACCTTTTGGCTGCCGAGAGACGACCTGGAAGAACTAGCGCCATAGCTAGTGGGCTGGGCTGCCGCCTTCGTCTCTTCCGGGTCATATCTGGCGGTAGCGGTCTTTGGGGCGGCAGCACTCTTCTGGGTCCCAATATACTCGACCTCAGGATCATCCGGCTGGGCCATGTGAGGAGGAGACCCATTTCTTGGGCTGGTGGCGTCAGTCGGCCCTTGCTCTTCAGGGGGTGGGGGGTTGCTAGCGCTCACCGGGTCTTCCATCATGGGGTCATCAGCGGGAGTATCCACCGGATCGCTAAGGGTGACCCGGGCTCTGAGAAAGGAAAAACAAAGAGTTAGTGTGCCATAGAGGAAAAGCACGCAAAGTATAGGGATATGGATAAGTTATGAAAATTACCCGGTATTCGCGATAAAATCGCCGGGCAGCTCATTGCTAGACCCGGAAGACAGTGATAGAGATTCGAAAAGTGAGACTCGGATTGTTCCGGCTAAAGGATGATTTGGAGATGGGAATTTTCGAGGAGTACTATCAGAATAAGTGAAATGAGTACCGGCTCTGCGAACGGGCGATTGAGGGATCCCGGGATTGAGGGGCTCGTCACTCGGAGAATTCCGGGTTACCCGTCGCTTGGGTGGAGGATATACGTCCTTCAGAGACGATACAGGGGTTAGATATTTGTTAAGCTTGCACATACCGGCGTACGAGTATGGTTCTGTGGTCATGGAGGAGTACGGCACCTTGAACGTGACTCCTCTGGGTTTCCTCTTTTGGCCTAACTCGGCCTGGGGCTCAGTCTCGCTCTCCTCCGATTGAGAGCCATCCTTGTCAGCCGGCGCTGGTAAGTTATAGCATGTTATTGGTAAACGGAAACTTCCGGTCTAATGGATTAACAAAGCATTAGCCTGGTAACCCGGGATTACCTTCCTCTCTATCACTCGGTTCTTCCTCTTCTTCCGAGTTCTCAGAAGGTGGTGGGGTAACGATCTTCCAAAACTCGTCGTTTTCCTGGGTAAAAAGCAGCCAAGTTAAATGTTAATAGGAGTACGTTTCAAAAAATAGTCGGAATAGAAGGTGTTAGCCGATTCTTACTGGAGGAGTCGGGTTTGAACGAGTGAAAGAGCCGAGTCCGGAAACGTTCTTGATGGAGTCCATCTTCTCGGCCAGGAAATTTTTCATGACCTTGTTGATGTCCGTGGCCGGGTATGACTTCTCCGAGTATCGGAGAGAGTCGGTTAAGTGGCCCGAGTACTCGCAGATGAGTTTGGGGCGGATGCTGTTTGGCTGGATCCTACAGCTAATCCAGGTTTTAATTAAATTTAGGCCGCAAAGACCATAGGCTGCGAGGACGGCTATCTTGTGGAGGAGAGGTTGAATAGATTGTCTGTCGGCGTCTGAAGCAAAGGAGCTAAGGTTGTCGCTGAGTGAGAGGGTCTCAACGGAGAAACCCGGCAAAGGCTTTTCGCCGGGTGTGGACGTGTCTTGGCAGTAAAAGAATGTCTTCTGCCAGTGCTTCACGTGGGAGTAAAGGCTGAGAGTCGGCATCAAGGATTTCTTGCGCCTCTGGATGGACACACCCCCACAGACGAGAAGGGGCCCATCCGTGTTCTCACGACAAGGTTTACATTGGAAAAGCTCTAAAAACAGGGCGAGATTTGGGGCTATGCAAAGATAAGCCTCACAGAGGACGATGAAGTGGCAGATGTTCAAAATCGAGTTAGGACCAATATCGAAAATACGAAGTTTGTAGTGATGAAGGATTTCGTGGAAAAAAGGGTGACCCGGGGGGCGGAAACCCCGGGTCACGTGTTCCAAAAAGACGACAACTTCACCTGAGCCGGGTGAAGGCCGGGTCTCTTCCCCTGGCGCTCTTCAGGAGATTTCCGACTCTGCGGGGAGAACCCCGGACTCGGCCAGTTCCTCCAATTTTGCCTTGGTGACAGTCGACCTAGCCCAGTTGGCTGAGACCGACTGACCCGGCTTCTGCTTCAGAGCCGGGTTTTTTCCCTTGGACTTAGTACCAACCTTGGGTGCCATGGAAATGGATCTGGAGAAAATTGAAAACCAAGAATAAAGCAAGGAAAAAGAAATGGAGGCCATACGCGCGATGAACGCAAAGCTAAGATTTTGAAGAACGAATCTGCCATCTAGATCTAAAGTACTAACCGGAAAGCGGCGGTGGAGCGAGGTCCGGTGTGCTCAGCGGCGGCGACGGCGCGTGTGCGGGCGAGCGTTCCAAGCTTGACCTCGAGCTCCAATGGCGCGGCGAGGTCCTCGAGGCGGAATCCGGCGAGCACGGTGGTGCGAGCACAGAGGCGCGGGACGGCGGCGCAAGACGGTGATGCGGAACGGCGGATGGCAATTCGGGTCGACGGCGTGCGTGCGGGTCCGGTGGCTAGCGTTTGGCCTAGAGCTCTTGGGCGCAGATGGTGAGTAGGAGGAGGAAGAAGGAGTGTGGAGTGTTGGCGTTTGGGATTTTAGGGTTTTCTCCCTGGGTCTATTTATAGGCGCAGAGAAACCCTAGAAACCAAACGGTAAGTAGAGTGATTTGCGCAAGGATATGATCCGGCCCGTAAATTATGGGATAAGGATCCTTAGAATTATGGCAAAATGGACGAGTCAGTCGAGCCCGCCAGAAGATCCGGGCTTGAAAACTATCACTCGGACTGGCTGGAGGAGAAGGTGATAGCTGGGTTATAGAATGTGCCTTTGGAAATTTGATCCGAGGAGCGATACCCGGCTTAAGTGGAAATCGGGTTATTATATGGACCGCCCAAAAGAGCAGGCCTGGCTATAATAAAAGCAATCTAACCCGTCATGCTATGGATATAAATGTTTATTGTTTTGCAGGGAATAGCGTGCGCTTCATGGTTGGACCCAAGACGCCCAAGCTATTCTGGGGACTACTGTTGGGGGGATGATAACCCGGTAGGCCTGCACTTGGGACGAGACCCAGCCAAAGGGAAGCTTCGCAAGACCCCGCGTTGTGATGCCAGGCCAGATCTTGCTAATGGGCCAGTTGATGCGCGGGAGACCCGGCCCAAAGGTCCAGAAGGTCTAAAAGGTGGCGTAACCATGTGATTCATGACTTGGGTGTTACGGTAGGAAATTTAGGGTTGTGTATGGATCCCGGGTAGGATCCCGCATGTATCTTGTAAGGAAAGCCAAGAAGCCGGGTCTTATATAAACCGACTTCTAGGGCATAGAAAAGGAGATCGAGAGAGATAGAAGAATTGGCATATTCCAGGTATTCGAGAGCTAGTCCTTGTAACCCTAGATCGGAGTCACGGCGACATTGCAGCTCGAGTCTTTAGATCGCCAGTTGATATGATTTCCCCTGAGCTAAACCCTCTCCCAAACACCAGAGTCGATTCGCCCCATACTAAGTTACCCCCGGTAACGTCTGCCGTGAATATCCCACGACAACTAGGTTGTGGTGGATGGATTTGAAATTCCTTTGGTGGAAGTGTGGATCTAGGTCTCCTCTAGCTCTCCACAAAGTATGGGAGTGAGTGGATGGACGGAGAGGGAGATCTAGGTGGGTGAAGCTTTCATTAATGGCTAGGAGAGAGAGTGGAAAAAGCTTGGCATTTATGAGGAAGGGGAAGGGGTATTTATACCCCTTCCCACAAGTGGCTGTTGAGCATCTCCAGTTGCACCGGAGGCTCCAGTGGCCTTCTTTTGTGCGCAGGCGCGCGGCCCAGATCTGGTTTTCGCTTGGGCCAAAGGGGCGGAGGTTCCGGTGGATATGGCGGAGGCTCCGCCCACCGGAGCTGCACCGGAGGTTCCGGTGGAGCCTCCGCTCGTATCCAACAGAGCCATGTTTTATCGGAGGTGCCACCGGAAGCGCACCGGAGGCCAACCTCGCCAGCGTGCCAGTTGAGAGGGCGGAGCCTCCGGTGGATTCACCGTAGCCTCCGACCACCAGAGGCGCACCGGAGGCTCCGCTCTTATCCAACAGAGCAACTTTTTGGCGGAGCCTCCACCGGAAGCGCACCGGAGGCCAACCCCTTAGAGGGCCAGTGGAGATGGCGGAGGCTCCGGTGGATTCACCAGAGGCTCCGCCCACCGGAGGTCCATCGGAGGTTCCGCTCTGGCCTCCGCTCGTATGCACCAGAGGGCGGTTTGGGCGGACCCCGCACCGGAACCGCACCGGAGGCTGGGCGGAGGTTCCGGTGGTTTCACTGGAGCCTCCGCTCCATGCAAATTTGCCTTCTCAGATTTCTCTCCTCTAGATCTTTTCATTGCAACCAAATTTGTAGCCTATAGAATTTGTATACTTGATGAACCTGGGCATTTTCATGTATCAAATAAACATTAGTCCAATCGGTATGTTGTCATTTAATTATCAAAACAGAAGATGATGTTTCAACGACGAGTAGTTTGAGCTGGAGTGAGCCATACTGCGGCCGCGCGTGAGGGAACTCCCTCCACTATCGAGGACATCAATCGACCCAATGAGGCCACAGAGCACACGAGTCCCTATTAGGTCCAGCGGGGCCCAGCATCCTGTAAAGCCCCCATGGAGGCACAAGCTCGCCTCCACGCTGCAACAAGCTGGTCGTCGTCGCTGATGCACCCTGATTAATCTACAACACCGCCATCTGCGGAGTGCGCCGCCGGACAGGCCTGCCCTCCCCTACCTAGATGGGGCCTGAAGGGCCCAGAGCCGTCCCAATCCACAGCACACCCACACCACCACTCGGCCAACGCCGAACCACTGCCGCCTAGGGAGCACCACCACCGGGAGGGAAGGAGCCCTGGCTCCGCCCCAAACAACACGGGGAAGAGCATGCTCCCGCCTCCGGCGCCACTAGGGCCTCGCCCGGAAGCCCCCACCGCTGGCGGCGATTAGGAAGAGAGTAGAGGGAGGGGCCGTGTCGTGGGATAATCACGGCAGACGTTACCGGGGGTAACTTATCTTGGGGCAAGACGACACAGGCGTTTGGGAGAGGGTTTAGCTCAGAGGAAAACATGATGATACTCGATCTGGTAGTCGGCAATCAAGTCGCCGAGTCTCCGATCTCGATATATTAACTCAACTTTCGTGTTACACTGGATGTTCGATATCAGGCGATATTGCTAGAACTCTTGGATCTCCCACAACTAGTCCTAGGGGCCGGTTTATAAAGCACCCGGACCCCCTGGCTTACCCTCCAATGCGCACCCTGAATCCTACCCGGACACTGCATACAAACCCTAGCTTTCCTTATCGTAACCCACAATCCGGGTTACCAGGCCTATGAACTCGGGCCTTCTAGAAGTTCCCTTATCCTTAGCCGGATCCTGCGCAGCGTCCTTTGGGCCGGATTACACCTCGGCGTTGGCCTACCGGGTTACCATCTCTCCATCAGTAGTCCCCAGAATAGCTTGGGCTTCACGAGATTCTCTTTGAAGTGCACGCTATTCCCTGCAAAATTATCAAACTTGCAAATTCAATGGAGGCCGGGTTAAATTGCTTTAATAAACAGCTAGGACTAACTCCAAGGTGGCCATATAATAACCCGGCTTCCTCCAAGTCATTTGCTCAGCTTTTCCGGGTCAACACCCTGATAAGAATGTTTAAAGATCCGATTTACTTTACTCGATAATTGCCCCTAGTGTTGCGGAGAAGATCTCCTTCTTATCTCTGTCCGGATATCTCGGCCAGCTCTTAAAGCATATCTCGCAAAATCCAGGCAAATAGCCGTTAATCCGAAACTTCCGGCTCCCGCCCGTTGGATTAGGTTTATCCACCCGCACCCTTATAAATAGGTTCTTAGGGGCAAACCCAACCCCACCGGCTCATTTCCCCTCTTTCCTCTTTCTCTTCGCTTCCGCACTCAAGTTCACAGAGCATCATCACGGAGACCTCACGCGCGTCACCGGAGCCAATCCGCCGCCGGCTGCGCTCCGCCTCGGTTTGCCCTGCGCCGCCGCCGGAACCCGCCGTCGCGCCCCCGACCTGTCCGCCGGGAGTCGCAAAGGGGCACCAAGACTGCTCCATTTGCCTCCGCCGGGCCTTACTCCAATCTCTTCCAGTAAGTTTCCTCTATCCATCAACTTGACCTTGCAATTTCTCGATTTGTTTCAGATTGGATCTGAGTCAACCCGCCGGTCGTTTTTTCTTGTCACGCCGAATTAGGTCGCTCGAATTCATTCTAGCTCATCCAATGGATCGAATATAGACTCCACTTCAACTCCCTATCGCCCTTAATCATTAATTTCACCGTAAATCTGGAAATGAAATCTCCAATCTAAGCTCGGGCCGCCACAATTTTCCGCGCTTGCCTCCGATACCGGAAAATCCTCTTCTTCCGGTTCTTTCACTTGCGATAGATACACGAGCAACCATCCGTCTTATTCAAACACTTTTCAAGACGTAAATACCCCATAGTTTCTATAATGATGCTTGATACCCGGATAACTCTTAACTTCCATGTTTTCTCGATATCGTCCGCAGTTACTCGGATAGCTCATGATTTCCAAATCTTACTTTTTGTACCCTTTCATCTTGTGCTTTGCAGGTTGACCCCATGGCGCCCAAGAAGCAGGGGAAACACCCGGCCAAGGCCAAGACTACCAATTCCATATCCGCCAACTGGGCGCGATCCACTGTTACGAAGGCCAAGTTAGAGGAACTGGCCGAATTAGGAGTCCTCCCCTCTCAAAAGGATATCCATTGGAGGGTGTCGGGTGACGAGACCCGGCCCACGCCTGCCAACGATGAGGTAATATGTTTTGTAGAGCACGTGACCCGGGGGTTCCGTCCTCCAGGTCACCCTTTCTTTCGAGATGTTCTGAGCCACTATGGCCTCCGGGTATTTGACCTAGGGCCTAACTCTGTGTTAAATATTTTCCACTTCATCGTCCTTTCTGAGTCATACTTGTGCACTCCGCCAAGTTTGGCTCTCTTTATTGAACTTTTCCAGTGCAAACCGTGCCGCGAAAGCGGTGAAGGGGCACTTCTTGCTTGCGGCGGGGTCTCTATCCAACGCCGCAAGAATTCTCTAATGCCACCTCTTACTCTTAACTCCCACGTCAAACACTGGCAACTCTCATACTTTTGCTGCCGGGACACCTCCCCACCCGGCGAAAAAAGGTTGCCGGGTTACTCAGAGGGCCTCCTCGATATCTCCGAGACCTTCAACGCCTTTGCCCCCGACTCAGATAGGGAGGCAATCCAACCTTTATTGGCCAAAATAACTATTCTCTCGGCCCAAGGTCTCGTTGGGCTCAATCTGGTAAAGACTTGGGTCGATTTCCGGATCAAACCCAACTCCATCCGCACAAAGTTAATGTGCGAGTATTCGGGGCATACCACGGACTCGCTCCGATACTCCACCAATAGCTTTGCAGCCGGGGACACCAACAAGACCATCAAGGGCTTCTTGACAGAGAAGTTGGAGGTAATCCAGAATATAGCCGGGTTAGAACCCTTCACGCGTGAGAACCCAGCCCCCAAGGTAAAGACTCGGCTTCCATATCTTTTACCTTCACACTTTCCACTCGATATAGCCAATAACCCCTATTCTTATATCTTCATCTCAGGCCGATGATCCTTTTTGGAAGATTGAAACTCCTTCTAGCTCTGAAAATGCAGAGGAGAAAGAAGACGCCGTTAACTCGGATGAAGGTACATTCCGAGTTTCACTTAGCTTCTTTGAAATCGCTGTTGCTCGTTCTTCATTTTACGATTGTAAATCCTAATAACTTTCAGAACAAGAAGAGAAGGACGACGAAGAAGAAACTGAAGGCAAGGTGGAGTCAGCGAGTGACGAGGACGACGCTGAGCCAACAGTCAAGGTCGGAGCAAAGAGAAAACCCCAAGGGGTCGTCTTCAACGTTTCGTACCTTTTCCTTGCCTCTAAACCATATTTCTTTGATAACATGCACAAGCTAAACCGGAAATTATCCACTTGGTCGTATTTGAAGGAACCGCTCGTGACCAAGCGTCGAATAACTCGGAACTTTCCAGGTGATGGCACTCTTAATCCGGGTATTTCGTCGTCTCCGGATCGACGCGCTGGTATTCTCTTAATCCCTTCTTAAGTATCAAATTCTTCCCGAACCATCCCCTTACGGGACAATTCCACGTCTTGCTCGATGTTTTTCAGTTTCGTCCGGGTCCAGCAGCGAGTTCCCCTCGGACTATATGGTGAATCCCGGGTAAAATTCCTTTCCTGATGCTTTACCGTTTTTTTCATCACTTTTTTCCAGTTGTACGCTAACTTCTTTACTTATACTGCCCGTAGGGCCACGATTACTATCAGCGACCAAGATGATATGGAAATTGACGACCCGGGTAAGGAGAACCTGACTGATGATATGCATGCCGCAGCTGGCGGAGAAGAACAACAAGTGCCACCAATAAACCCAGCCGACCGAGAGGCCGAGTATCCCATAGCCTCGCACGTACTCGAGGAGGAAGAAGCTGCAGACTTGGGCACGGGAGAAGGGGCACCAGACTCCGATACTCGGACGACCCGGATACGCTCTCTCACCAAGAAGAGAGTCCCTTCTCCAAGTCCCCAAGGTCCCGGGTCTTCCAATTTGGGCAATGATACTTTTGACCAGATGATGAGCACTCTCCTTGCTATGAAGGCCTCGGAGAGAGATGTGCTAGAGCGCATGGCAGCGGAGCACCAGGTAATGTTACCTAATATCTCTTCTTATCCATCTAGTCCCCAAGTGCCGAGTATAATTTGTTGAAATTGTGCTCGGTATTCTGCACGATAATCGGCTTGCCATGATACCCGACTAATTCTCATACTTTGGTTTCTCACAGGCACAGGCTACCCGGTCTGATGAACTTTTGCTCAAGACCGAACAACTGCTGCTTGCCGAGGTAAAGCGGAGAGAGGCCCTTGAGGATGAAGTGGAAACTTTGAAGAAAAATGTTTCCAAATATAAGAAAAGGTGCACTACTGCTCGAACCGCACTGAAAAAGTTGTCGGAGCAAATTACCGATACTTATCGTATCTTGCTTAGTAAGTTTCTTGCTGCTGACAACTTTCATGCCTCTGTTTTGTTACATGATACTCGGAATTACTGATATGGCCTTTCTTTGTTTCAACTGCAGGTGCTAACCTTGCAGCCCCAGAAGAAGATGCTGTTGCAAAGGCTAAAACTTTAAAGACTGTGCTCCGGACTTTCTTTGCCGGCACCAAGTGGATATTGGATGCCGTGAAGTGGCCAACTGAGGTATATCCGGGTGAAGAAAATCTTATCCAAGCCTGCTCCACCGTGCCTGCATGGATCGAGATCTGGAAACGCTCGGCATGCCGGATTGGTATGACCCGGGCCTTTGCACTAGCTAAGGCTTATTTTCCTAAGCTTGAGCCGGCAAAGGTTATATCCGGGTTTCCAGAATTCAAAGCGGATGGCTCCAAGTTTGGGCCCAAGGACTTCAAGGCCGTACAATCCGCGGTGCGTCACTCGGCAACCACATTGGCCGATAGTATGGATCTGCGTACGCTTATGAGTTCGTACGATGCTGAAGACAAAATCGTGAAGGAGGAAGCACCCCCACCGTTCGACATTCTGGAGAAATGGGCTGCCGATTCGGCCAGGAAGAGGGAAGAAACCGCGAAGAGGGAGGCCGAGTTAGGATCAGAGCCAACCACCTCTACACCGGCTGTCCTCCCGCCTGTCCGTCCTGATGCGAAGAATCCAGATAACGATGCCGGGAGAGCTGCAGAGCAAGCCCGGGACCAAGATCCGGAGGGCAAGGGCAAGGGTGTGGACCCTATTCAAGAAGCCGAGTAAACAAATGCCATCATGATACCTTGGTCGTTTCGATGCTCTTGTTCGAAACAGATGTTCTTTTGTCGGTGCACCTATGCACCTTTGATACTAGTACCGAGATTTGTAACGTACTTTAATTCCTTGATATACCTCGTGCTTCTTCTGGCCTCTGGATGAACTTGATATTTATCTGGTTTTTGAGCTTATTCTTGATATCCGACTTTCTTTATGGTTCCTTTTGTGAGACTCGGTTTCCGAGCATCGTGGGTTCTGACAGGCGGACTTTTCTCTAAGTCCCCAAGTCCCCCAGACTCGGATGTTAGGGTTTTTCGAGCTTAGTAACAACTTGTTTCTGTTTCAAAATCCCCAGTCCCCAAGGCCCGAATTTCCGAGTCTGGGATATGTGGTCTTTTCAAAGATAACAAATTTGTTGTTGCTAAGCCCAAACCCGGAGCCGTTTCACATAGGTAATGAAGTTATGCTTGATAAACGTTGAGTTTCCGGCTATTAGCCTTGTACTCTGCATAACTTGTGGTTTATATGACCCTTTTGACTATCTTGTACTGTAAGCCGGCTTTCGCGTGGATACCATGTTGTTACATCTATATGAAAACAGGGTCAGGCAAGTCCCATTGGGCTTCATGGCTGATTGTAATCGTAAGCGAGCAAATCATGCCACTTTAGTGCGAGTCACATCAAGCTTAAGTAAGAAAAGTCAAGAAAATTGGCTCCTTTGTCCGGTTATAAGATTGCAGCCGTACTCGTTTGCGAGTAATCGGCCCTTATAACTCATAGGCATCAAGGCCGGGTCTTTGGGTTTGTAACTGTGCTATTCAAGCAATCAGCCCCCAAGACCTATATATATGCAACATACCTGATGATACTGATGTACTGATAGCAATAAATAATACTTACCTGTAACCGAAGTAAAGATCATTAAAAAATAAGACTTGATAACCATCTCTTTATTGATACGAGAAAGTTTGGATCAGCAGGCCGCCTCATTAAAAACCTTCCAGTCCCCTTAGGTACCCTGGATAGGAAAAGAGTGCGTCTGAAACCTGCTGCCCGTTACATTGTTTAGTTCTTCTTGGGAATCTGTCCGGAGCTGACGTAATCGATACATATTCTCCACTTGTTGGTCTTTGTTATTATGAGTACCGGGTTTGCTAGGCAATCCGGGTGATGTGTTTCCATGACGCGGCTGGCTGTGAACGGCCGTGCAATTTCTTCTCCTATGGCAGATTGTTTGGGAGGATCATGCTTGATGAAAGCCACCATCTTGGTGTCTTGTGCTGCCTTGAGCTTTGCTCTTTCATCTTCAGTACTCGGCTTTTTCGATGCTGTTCTGTCATCCGGGTCTGTTTGAGACCGGTAATGCTTGAGTTCCTCTTTTCTGCAAGCTTGCTCAGCCATTGCTGCGACTCCTTCGTCGCACTCAGCCGCTATATCCCGGCTTCCATGTATGGTGATGGTCTGCTTAGGACCCGGGATTTTTAGCTGTAGGTACACGTAACACGGCCTAGCCATGAATTTAGCATAAGCCGGCCTTCCGAACAACGCGTGACAAGGACTGCGCAATTTGACCACCTCGAAAGTGAGCCACTCAACTCGATAATTATCCTTCGATTCTCCAAAAGCTACCTCCAATGCGATTTTTCCCTCGGGGCACGCTGAGTGACCCGGCACTATCCCATGAAAAATTGTTGAGCTCTTCTGTAGCTGAGACTCCTTGAGACCCATGCATAAAAAGGTTTCCCAATATTAGATATTGATGCTACTTCCACCATCCATCAGGACCTTTTTCAGCTCATACCCATTGACCTGCGGTGCAACTACTAATGCTAAAACTCCCGGGTGTTCTATTCTTTACGGGTGATCTCTTCTGCTCCATGTTACATCCTGCTCTGACCACCTCAGGTATCTCGGCACAGCCGAGGAAACCGAGTTTACCGCTTGCTTCAGTATCTTTTTTTCCTTGTTAGAATTTCCTGTAGTATGCACGTGATATTGACCCAACTGTTTGGGGTTAGCCTGGAAACCTCCGGCTCCCCCTTGGTTGTTACCCTGACTTCCTGCTGCCGGGTTACCGGCTGGAGGTGGGCCGTTGCCCGGGTTTCCCCCTGGACCTGGTCCTCCTCCCCGACCTGCACCTCGCATGGCTCTGTTCACTTCCTCGTTCTTCCATCTCTGTAGGTCGGCGCACTGCTCCAAGGAGTGGTTAGCCGGCCTACCGTTCCTGCTGTGTTTTGGGCATGCCATTCTGAAGATGTCCCAATTGTTACTCGGCCTTGGCGGTCCTTGATAGTTTCCTCCATTGTGATTTCCAGTATTGAAATTTCCTTCTGCCCTGGGTCTTGAAGATCCGGCTTCTGTGCTGGCGACAAACTCGGAGCTTCCCTCAAACGGGCGCTTCTCCTGGCTGTTTCCGTTATTACCCGGCGCTGATCCATTGCCGGCTCTTCCATTATTACTTGTGTTCGGTTTTTCTTTTTTGTCATCAGCTTCCTCTTCTGTAGTGTCCGTTGCCGCGTGTTTGTTGCATGCATCCATCAGTTCCCCCATCGTGACCTCTGAAGCATTCCGACTAGATTTCATGCGGGTTAACTTTTGCACTAAAGGTGTGTACTTGCACGTTTTTGCCATAGCTTGTAACGCATCCTTGGGCTGAATATCTGTAGATGAATGAAGTATTTCCATAACCCGGCGCATCCAGCTGCGCGCCGATTCTCCCTTCTTCTGAACACATCGCTCTAGGTCAGCAATAGTGAATAACTTTCTGCACGTCCCGTGAAAGTGCTTGATAAACGCAGTTTTCAATTCTCCCCATGACTTGATAGATCCTTCCGGTAGATTGGTGAACCATAGCTTTGCTGCTCCCTCCGACATCATTAGATACATGAATTTGGCTTGAAGATTCTCGGACGCATTGCGAATCGACATGGCCATCTCATAACTGCTCAACCATGTTTCCGGATCCATAGTCGGCTCATAATTCACTACTTTACCCGGTTCTTTGAACTTTTCCGGGTAAGGTTCAGCCCTGATGCTATCCGAAAGACACTTAGGTCCTGCAAGAATGGTCGAAGCTGGTCTTACTCGGGAAACGTGTGATCCTGCAGGGGGTACAGCTGGACGCGGTACTGCTGGTGGCCCATGTACCGCAGACCCGGCCACGGCTCTCCTGGCTCTGGAACTGTCCACGATGGCCTGTGCTGCTGATGCTGCTGGTACTGCCTGAATGTGTGGAGGAGGCGGCATTTGCTGCTGCTCTTCCCTCCGCCGTGCCGAACTCGTCTGGATATTGCCGGCATTGCCTCGCTGTTGGCTGACATATGGTGTCCCATGCATTCCACTTCTGTGATCCGGGTAATTAACTTGTTGTGCTACCGCAGTGCGCATCATATCTATCGCCCGCCGGGTCTCCTCTGCGTGGGGTGACTCTCTCACGGGGATTTGATTCAGTGCAAGCGTTGCCGCGTACACGTTGTCCATGGGATTGTTGTAATGACCCGCCGGTGTGTGAAACCGTGACGGTGGTGGCGGGGGTACTGCATTGCCTGTTGTAACTCCAGTTGGTGGTAAGGGTAACCCGGCCTGCACGTTCACCGGCTGTGTTCCCGCAATTGCTGGTTGAGATGCAGTTCCTTGGTTCACCGGTGGAATCGGCTGATCTTGAGGTGTGATAAACAGTGTAGCCGGATTTATAACTCTGCCTAATGCTGGTAATATGGTTTAATGCCTTTGATGTATTCTAGTTGTTTCCTCTCGGAGCCGGATTTCCAGTGCATCCAGCTCACGTTGGCGTGTCGCCATCCCTTGCTTTTCTGCTTCTACTTGCCTTCTCTGCTGCTCCAATGCACGACGGGCTACGTCCAAATCCCTAACACGTTCCGCCGCGTTCTCTGGAGTGATAACTGTGGCAAGAACTGTCGGATCTAGAATCAGATTGTTGTCGAACAGGGCCGGATGTTGTGGATTTGAAGGACCCGCTCCTGGTGTCCGGTTTGCTAGGAATCCAAACGTGTTCGCGTGTAACTCGTTTTCCGCCGCTTGACTGGTAACCGATGCCGACTCTCCGTCAACCTGGGCCAAAACCGGGTTTCCGTCAGCTAGTCCCTGCTGCCGGGTCGACGCTTGTGCGGCCGCGGTTACGTTCTCCTGGTTGAGATTGGTCGCGGGATCCGTGTAAACCGCAACCCGGCGCACAATGCTTGGCGCGAATTCATACTGTTCCTCTTCGCTGCTATTTTCCTCGTACCGGTTCTCCAGCAGGCGCAGGATAGACTCGGTATCACCATGTTTCTCGACCCGGCCACGCGGGGTCCATGCCGGCTCCTCCGACTGTTCCCTCTTCGTGGTGGGTTCTTCCATTGGATCCGTTGTCCCAACTGATTCTTCTCCATCTGATTGGATATAGGTGGTCTTCCCTGACACAGAATCAAACCCAAAGTCGTCAGGGATCGAACCGGAAGTACGTACCATACCGATGAAGACGCTGATCTGGCCGATTGTCATGATAGATCCGGATTCGAGGTGATCCGACTCTGGTCCCCAGCCGGAATCGTCCACCATCTTCTCTCCTTCGTGGTCGATGTAGATCTCGCCGATGACTATATTCTCCATGTTCTTCCGAGCTTCTCCCATGATGTAAACACCTTTGGACGCAGGCCCCACGGTGGGCGCCAACTGTCGTGGGATAATCACGGTAGACGTTACCGGGGGTAACTTATCTTGGGGCAAGACGACACAGGCGTTTGGGAGAGGGTTTAGCTCAGAGGAAAACATGATGATACTCGATCTGGTAGCCGGCAATCAAGTCGCCGAGTCTCCGATCTCGATATATTAACTCAACTTTCGTGTTACACTGGATGTTCGATATCAGGCGATATTGCTAGAACTCTTGGATCTCCCACAACTAGTCCTAGGGGCCGGTTTATAAAGCACCCGGACCCCCTGGCTTACCCTCCAATGCGCACCCTGAATCCTACCCGGACACTGCATACAAACCCTAGCTTTCCTTATCGTAACCCACAATCCGGGTTACCAGGCCTATGAACTCGGGCCTTCTAGAAGTTCCCTTATCCTTAGCCGGATCCTGCGCAGCGTCCTTTGGGCCGGATTACACCTCGGCGTTGGCCTACCGGGTTACCATCTCTCCATCAGGCCGGTCGGGCCTTCACCTCAGGGGGGGGTGGAGGGGGGCGACGAGCGCGCAGGAGGAGGAAGGGTCTTATTTTCTCTTTGGTCCGTAGCCTCCACTTTTTTCCAAATTACCACTGTCTAACTTTGTTTCCATAAGTGCCTGACTAGACGGTCGAAAAGATATTGGATCAAATTAGTTAGCAGCATTGGATCAATTTACCCTCAACCAAACTGAGCTAGGTGAAAGTGCACTATGGTCAACTAGAGGGGGGGTGAATAGGTTGACTACCATTTTTTCTTCTTTTCCTTTCAATTATGGCTAAGCAAGATAAAGTAAGGTTCTCTAGATGTGCAACTACGTGAGCAACCTAAGTGATACAAGATAAGGGACGCAACGGAAGTATAACGAAAGGCAACAAGATAAACCACAAGTGTAAACAAGGAGACAAGGATATGTTTCCCGTAGTTCTTTATCAAGAGAAGTACGTCTACGTTGGAGAGGTGGGGAGCCACCTAGGCGCTCCTCAATAGCACGGTTGTGCACACCTTATTCTCCTTGAGCTTCTCCGGTGAGGGAGATTCTCGTTTCCACTATGAGGTCGACTTGAAGGCGTTGATAAAACCTTTACACAAGGTTGAGGACACTCCACAAGATGGATGGAGGCTCTCAACGAATCCGAAGCTTCTTGCAACAAGGTGGAAGCTACAAGCACAAGATCTACAAAGGTTTCTAGGCCTCAAGTAGTATTATAGATCTACTAGGATGTGGTGGATGGATTTGAAATTCCTTTGGTGGAATCACGGATCTAGGTCTCATCTAGCTCTCCACAAAGTTTTGGAGTGTTTGGGTGGTTGGAGAGGCAGATCTAGGAGGCCGAAGCTTTCATTAATGGCTAGGAGAGAGAATGGGCAAAGCTTAAGCATTTATGAGGTAGGGGAAGGCTTTAAATACCCCTTCCCCCAAGTGGCCATTGTGCAGTCCACGCAGCACCGGAGGCTCCGGTGGTCTTCACATGCGCTCAAATGTGCAATCCATTTCCTTCAAGCTGTATCCTGTAGGGCGGAGGCTCCGGTGGTTTTGGCGGAGGCTCCGCCCACCGGAGATCCACCGGAGGCTCCGCTCTGGCCTCCGCTCTTATCCACCCGAACGCCATTTTGGTGGAGGCTCTACCGGAGGCGCCACCGGAGGCCAGCCCCACGGTGGGGGTAGTGGAGACAGCGGAGGCTCCGCCCACCGGATGTACACCGGAGGCTCCGCTCTAGCCTCCGCTCTTATCCACCCGAACGCCATTTTAGCGGAGTCCACACCGGACCCACACCGAAGGCCCGCGCCTGAACTGTGCTGGAAAAAGAATGGGGCGGAGGTTCCGGTGGTTTCACCGGAGCCTCCGCTGCATACAAAAATAGCTCTCCAGCATGGTTTCTTCGAGCTCTTTTCATTCCAAACAATTTTGTAACCCATAGAGATTGTATACTTGATGAACCTGGGCATTTTCATATATAACAAATAGACATTAGTCCAATAGGTATGTTGTCATTAATTATCAAAACGGAAGATGATCTTTCATTCTCCCCCTTTTTGGTAATTGATGACAACATCTCTATTTGCATAACTATAGCTCACACAACATGAACGAAGCTCCCCGTAGAGATATGCTCCCTTCATGTTGAGAGAATTTAAGCAATATGGATAGCAAAATACAAATATAGTAGTGAGCAAACAACAGGTGATATAATTAAGGTACTAAGTTCACAAGCTCACATAATGCATTACGAGGTTCACAACACACAATAATAAACAAACAAAGTTTTCAAATAACCAACTCCCTCAAGCAAGATGAAAGATGCAAATCGAAAACACAATCGAAAACACGCTTGAGAGAGATCCCATCCAAATGCCCTCTCCTAAGTAGATATCTCTCCCCCTTTGGCATCAAGATACCAAAAGAGGGAGGAGACCGATGCTAACGGCCCGAAGATCACTCGGAGGATTTATCCATGCTCGTAGGGCGGACGCGGCGGCGAGAGCTGGTGACCTCTTCTCCTGCTTCCTTGTCAGACCACTCGATGAGCTTCCCCGCAAAATCCTTGGCTTGCCAATTGTCCCAGTTGGTGATGCTAGGTAGCACCGGGGACTCCACAGATTCGCCACCATCACGACGAAACTGACGCTCTTCCTGTGCTGTCTTGCGGTGCTTGAGATCCTTATCATAGTGAACTTCCCATTGATGCTACTCAATGTTCTTGTTCACTTTGAACACTTCCTTGAGGGCCCTTGCCATCCACTTGAAGGCACTGTCGGAAGGAGGAGGGCGAGAGGGACCAACTTCCTCTTCTTCATCTTCTTTATAAATGATGACCCTTGGCTTGGCCTTGCCTTTGCGAGCAGCAGGAGTGGGATGCACAATAGGCTCGCTGTGGTCCTTGATAAGAAGCATCTTCTCCGTATGTGGGATCCAATTACTATCATCAAGAGGATCTTCCGGGAACTTGTTCTCCCACACACTCAAGATGATCTTCATGATGAAAGGCCCAAAGCAAGCATTCTTCCTCTGTATGACGACATGCCACAACTCATTCCACAGATAGTCAAGCACATCGAGCCTCTGAGTCAGTCCCGAGAGCCGCTTCTCATGAGTAAGAAGCATGAGATTCTTGAGGAAGCCTTGGATCTCATCAATGTTCCCCGCCTTTGGGTTGATGGTCTCTCGATAGATGCGGAGCATAACATCATAAGTGGGGTAGAGACCTTTGACAAACCCAACAGCAAATTTCTTCCAGTAATACAGAGGGGTGAGTTGATCCTTGGAGAGTGATTGAGTATTGGTGGCATGAACATGGAACCATCCACCGTCAAACTACTCGCCACCGCCAAGAAGAACCCCAACTTTAGACCACTTGATATCCAGTTGCTGTCCCTTGGTCATCCAAATAAGATGACACTCTGTTTCATTAGCGAGGTGTACCGTGGCCAAGAACTCACATACCAATACTTCATCATAATCTTGTTGGACTTGCATAATGGGAGAAAGGCCAAGTCCATCAACAATCTCTAGTGCCTCTCCAAAGTACTTGGGATTCCTCTCCATATGCCCAACATTAATAGCATGTTGAGGGGCAACATTCTCCTTGGGCTTCCTCATCAAGATCTCATGATAAATTTGGCTTTGAAAGACGGTGTGGAATCGAGGGTCCTTACCCCGGAACTGTGGCATCAGACGGTTGCGTTCAATAATATATGGGTTCTCGCGACGTTGTGCCAAGAACACTCCCTCGGACATTTGAGAAGCTGATTTTTCCCGGCGAGGCAAAGTCTTCTCGGGAGCCGGGAATATCGTCCTGCGCTTGGGCTGAGATGGGTCCAATGTTTCCTCGATTTCATCAACCCTCGGATCCTTGCGACTAGCCACGCTCTTGGTGCGAGTGCCCTTGCCCTTGCTCTTGGAACCGGATGCATCTATGAGAAAGAGATAGCAAGAAAGGCATGAAGAAAAGGTAATGCTCAAGTTTATGTGACGCACAAATCCAAGGAACAAATATATGAATAGCATTAGGGTTGAATAACAAGGGGCAGGGCACATGAACAAATCCACCCTAAGAACCATAGTGATTCAAGCCTAATACTTACAGTCTAGGTTTCTAGGTTTTGTACTCGTGATTTCCTACTCCAAAAATCCAAATCCATGCATCTAGATGTGAAGAACATGTAGCTCCTAGTGCTTCCCCATCCATCAACTAGATGAGAGAGAGAGAGAGAGAGAGAGAGAGCAAACATACCCGCATCCATGGTGGAAGGAGAGGAGGAAGAAGGTCCCGGGGTGGTCCAAGGCAAGGAGGAGAGTCTCCAGGAGGTGGAGCACCCTTCCCGGCGGTGGAGACTTGGGGGGCGGCGGCAGTTTGGAGGAAGAAGAGAGAGAGAGCGAGTGGGGGAAAATGAGATTGGGATCTCATTGACCCCGCTCGCCCTAGATCTTCTCCCGCAGAACTGCAACGGGCGAAGCCTCCGGTGTTTCACCGGAGCCTCCGTCCCCTGTCCACGAAGCGCTGTGCGGTACGGATCCACTGGGCAAATTTCGCACTAGCGGAGGTACCGGTGGGATCCGGTGGACAGGCGCAGCGGAGCCTCCGGTGGTTTCACCGGAGCCTCTGCCAGACCCAGTTTTTGCGCGCCAAGAATAGAAAAATGAGAGCATTAAGATTGGAATGGTGTTTTGGGCAAAGGGAGCTTGGATTGGAAGATGGTAACTGTCATACGAGAGAAATTACTCGAGGGGATTCACAAGATGCAAAAGAAATAAAAGCCGAACCCGCACAACTTGTCAAGGGGAAATAGGATATCCGGGAAAGAACCAAAAACTAAAAACAACTCCGAGAGGAGGAGGTTGGTGGCCGAAGCCACCATATTTGAGTGTGTACTTTTTCACCGCGAAGATATATCTTGGGTCCAAGAGTATTACTCACAGTTAAGCACAATAAGTCACAAATTGACTAGATATGCAATGATGAATTGATTTTTGCATAATAAGAGGAATGTATACTCATGAGTTGAGTGACGCTCCCCCGATGTCCATGCCTACATCCAAACCTAATAACACATATAATGAAGGTACGTATGCAAGGTCTCAAGTGAAGTTGGAAGAATCGATGACATTTAGTTCATTCCTCAAAGCTCGAAATCTTGGTTCATCAAGGGCCTTCGTGAAGATATTGGCAAGTTGATCCTTGGTGGGTACATATGAGAGATCAATATCACCCTTCTCAACATGATCCCGAATAAAATGATGACGAATCTCAATGTGCTTCGTCTTGGAGTGGAGAACGGGGTTGTAGGCGATCTTGATAGCACTCTCATTGTCACAAAGAAGAGGCACCTTGTCAAAATGAATACCATAATCGTTCAAGGTTTGCCTCATCCAAAGCAATTGGGCACAACAACTTGCCGCAGAGATATACTCAGCCTCGATGGTGGAGAGAGCAATGCAGTTTTGCTTCTTTGAAGACCAACATACTAGGGAACGGCCAAGGAATTGGCAACCCCCGGACGTGGACTTCCTATCCGTCTTCTCTCCTGCATAATCCGCATCCGAATACCCGATGAGCTGAAAGCTTGAACCCTTGGGATACCAAAGACCAAAATTTGGGGTATGAACTAAATATCGATAGATTCGTTTCACCGCTTCCAAATGACTTTGCCTCGGAGAAGCTTGAAACCTTGCACATTTACCTACACTACACATGATATCCGGTCTAGATGCACAAAGGTAGAGCAAATAGCCAATCATCGAGCCGTATACCTTTTGGTCTACCTCTTTACCGTTGGGGTCGGGTTTGAAGTTAGTGGTTGTGCACATGGGAGTCTTCATAGGCTTGGCGTCATGCATGTTAAATCTCTTGAGTATGTCTTGAGTGTATTTGGCTTGTTTGATGAAGGTTCCTTCGTGTATTGATTCACTTCAAAGCCAAGGAAAAACTCCAATTCTCCCATCATAGACATCTCAAACCTATCGGTCATAAGCTTGCAAAACTCTTCATTGAACAAAGTGTTAGTAGACCCAAATATGATGTCATCCATATAGAGTTGGCATATGAATAAGTCGCCTCCAACCGTCTTAGTAAAGAAGGTGGGATCGATTAAACCAACATTAAACCCACGATCCACTAGAAACTCTTTAAGGTGCTCGTACCACACACGTGGATCTTGTTTAAGATCATAGAGTGCCTTATCGAGTTTATAGACGTGATCGGGGTGGTTGGGATCCTCGAAACCCGGAGGTTGCTTAACATATACTAACTCACTATTGGGAACATTTAGGAAAGCACTCTTAACATCCATTTGTTGCAACTTAAAATTATGATGAGATGCATAAGCAAGTAAGATGCGAATCGATTCAAGACGAGCTACGGGGGCAAAGGTTTCACCGAAATCAACACCTTCGACTTGAGAAAACCCTTGAGCCACCAATCTTGCCTTGTTGCGAATGACGATACCATCTTTGTCTTGCTTGTTCTTGAACACCCATTTGGTGCCAATAACATTCTTGCAATCCTTGGGCCTTGGCACTAACTTCCACACTTTGTTACGCTCGAAGTTATTGAGTTCATCATGCATGGCTTCAAGCCAATCTTGATCTTTGAGAGCTTCATAAACCTTCTTGGGTTCAATGAAAGAGACAAAAGCATGAGCCTTGCTAAAATCCGCCAATTGCTTCCTAGTGACAACCCTTCCACGAACTTGCGCAAGTATCTTCTCCTCCGTGTGACCCGCTCGTTCAAGATTCTCTAGCCTTCTCTTTGATCTACGAGCTAGTATCTCCTCCAAAGATTCTTTGGATATTGCTTGAGAATCACCTTCTTCATCGGAG
This sequence comes from Alopecurus myosuroides, assembly GCA_028641055.1. Lineage (NCBI taxonomy): Eukaryota > Viridiplantae > Streptophyta > Magnoliopsida > Poales > Poaceae > Alopecurus > Alopecurus myosuroides. Next base: position 168,889,294 of record CM054058.1, read on the forward strand.
ACATGTCCATCTTCATCTCGCCCTTGATCATTAGTGGGTGAAGGATCACCACTAGGTTGAGTTCTCTCAATAATGATGGGACTTTGATCATGACTTTGATGAGAAGTTTGGCCTTGATAATTATATTGGCCTTGATCACTTGCTAGACCTTGATCATTAGCTTGAGGTCTTGGTGCATCTTGTTGGGCGGCTTGTGTATCAATGGGTGTAGTCAATGGCTCCACTTGAGTGGGGCATAGTCCTTCTCCCTCCGTCATTCGGTAACCCTCAACGGGGATTATTTCACCAATCCCCATTCTTCTTATGACGATGGGAGGAATTGCATATCCTAGAACACCATGATCTATACGCCCCCCTTGGGAGCCGTTATCCTCATCAAATACCACGTCTATAGGTTCTTCAACTTGTCCGGTGGAATTGTTGTAAACTCTATAGGCATGAGAATTTGTGGCATAGCCAACAAAAATACCCTCATAAGATTTGGTCTCAAATATTGACAAACGTTTAAGTTTCTTGCGAATGAAGCACTTGCAACCAAAGACCTTGAAGTAAGATACGTCCAGTTTCTGGCCAGTGAGAATCTCATAGGGAGTGTTGTTCAAGATCTTGCGGAGATATAACCGGTTGGTAGCGTCACAAGCGGTGGAGACGGCTTCGGCCCAAAAGTTATAAGGAGAAGAGAACTCCGCAATGATTGTCCTAGCCACATCCATCAAAGTCCGGTTCTTCCTTTCCGCAACTCCATTTTGTTGAGGGGTGTAGGGAGAGGAGTATTGGTGAGCAATGCCCTCTTCACTAAGAAATCCTTCAACGGTATAGTTCTTGAACTCCGTACCATTATCACTCCGAATGGCCAATATGGAAGCATTGTGTTGGCGCTCCACTAGAGTGATAAACTCGATGACTCTCTTTTGAGTCTCACTCTTCCTATTGAAGAAATACACCCAACAATATCTTGAATAATCATCCAGAATCACCAAGCAATACGTCTTTCCTCCAATACTATCATAAGATAGTGGACCAAAGAGATCTAAGTGAATGAGATCGAGGATTCTTGTTGTGGAGATATTATTCTTGGTTGGATGGAATTCTCCATGTTGCTTTCCAAAGGTGCAAGAACTACACACATGATCTTTAGCAAACTTAGCCTTGGTTAGTCCTAGAACATGAATGCCACTTTGAAGGTCATGCAACATTCTCATATTGGTGTGGGCTAACTGGCGATGCCAAAGCCACCCCCCATCAACATTAGCCATTAGGAATGTCGCGGCACACATGTCTCCTTTAGAGAAGTCCAGTACATACATGCCGTTCTCGACAAACCCAACAAAGGCTACTTTAAGAGTTGTTTCCCAAGTGAAAATCACATTCTCTTTATTAAAGAAAGAGGTAAAACCACAATTTGCAAGTTGAAGAACAGACATCAAGTTATAACCAAGGGACTCAACAAGGAGAACATTCTCAATTGATACATCATTTGAGATAGCAACCTTGCCTCGTCCCAATACCTTAAGTTCGAAATTGTCACCAATAGTGACGCAATTGAGATGAGATAATGGAGGTTCAATATTGCTCATTGCGTCATTGCTTCCGGTCATATGTTGGGATGCACCACTATCCACCGTCCATCTACCCGACCCGAAAGCACTTCCCTACAAGAGATCAATTTATTCATTTAGGTACCCATCCTTCAATGGGTCCTCTTTTGTTAGTAACAAGGGTCTTAGGGGCCCAAATAGTCCAATGATAATCATCACCATAAGAAGTACCAACGTATTTAGCATAAACATGACCATCTCTAGATTTCATAAGAACATAAGAGGGGTTATATTTTTCGGCAAAGTCGTTGTGAGTGATGCTCCCCCTAGAGGTATCATCACCCACCACGGCATTGGTATCCTTCTCCTTGGTCACCTCTCCCTCTTTCACAAAGACAATATTCTGAGAGGGAGAGGTGGAATTCTTGGTTTTCTTCTTTGACTTGGAAACGAAGCCAAGTCCTTCCTTTCCCTTCTTGGCTCCTTGAGAGCTTATGGCGTCATTGAGAATTTTCTGTCTTAACGTTAGTAGTAGTACAAGAGGTAGGCATGATAACAATTCTATTAGAGGAGGAAGTCACTTGCTTATTAGCTTGTTGAGCTAGGAGCTTATTTCGGGATATGGTGAGTTTGGCATGGATTTCTTTAAGAGACATGAACTCATTTTCTAGTTTTCCATGACGCTCAACAAGTTCCTCATGAGCTATCCCTAGCTTCAACTCTTCTTCTTCGAAGATCTTAAGTAAAGCACGAGATTTTTCATTATCCTTCCTATGTTTGGAAACACTAATACCATAAGTCTCTTCTAAACTATATAGTCTCTCTTCAAGAGAGGCTCTCAAGGATCTTTCTTTCTCAAGAGCTTCTACAAGCTCATTTTCATGATTCTCATGACCACCACCATATCTCTCCAAGGTCGTGATGATCTCTTCCTTCTCATCTATGAGAGAGTTAGCATCATCAAGTTGCCTCAAGAGGGCCTTTACCGTTTCCTTGGTTTCACCTTCAATACTACATAGCCAAGAGCTAAGATTCTTGGTCTCCTCATCATCCACAATGTTTTCAACACAATCCAATAATGAGGGAGAACTAGTAGCAATAGAATTTGTCGTGGATGAGTAAAGACAGATGCCATGGGATGGCTTAAGTTTGGGGCCGATGGACGCTGTAGGTATTCGGGGAGGGATCACACGTCGAGTAGACACGCTCGGGAAACACTACAAACACCAAGAACTACCCAGGTTCGGGGCCCCCGTGTGGAGATAACACCCCTACTCCTGCCTATCTCTCTGTATGTATGATATCCGAGTAGCCACAGTACAAAGTTGCCTCTCAGCCGAGTAGCCACTCTCTGCTCTCTCTACCGCTAACACTTGCTCGTGTAATAAATGCTCTCTCGCGTAACGTTCCTCGCACAGGAGGGGGCAGGGCACCTTATATACTGGTGCCCAGCCGAGTAAACAAAGAATAAAAGGTACGGTGATGCGACATCTCCACATTAGCGCAGAGCACGCCTCCGGTTTCTCGCTGACGCGGGTGCGGGAAGTCGCCGCGCCATCCGGCTGACAGGACCTGTCCACCCTGTCAGTCACCCAGAGTAGGCCCCCCGACACGTCCTATCCCCTCTGTCAGTGACGGGATGTGACAGGCGCCTACCTCACTGTAGCCACGCCGTTGCGCGAATAATCATGCGCTCCGTAAGTTGAACCGCACGCATGTACGGCTGCGGGATCTCCGTGATCTTGTCAGAACGGCTCCATTGACTTCTTGCCCGAGTAGGATTGCAGCCCATCTACTCGGACCACCTGACCGCTACCTGGACGATTATAATCTTTCTCCTTATCTTCTCTTGGCCTTCAATATTTATGACCGAATGGAAACTACCGGGTAGAGGGTACCCGGGTAGCCGCCTACCCGGTAAATAGCACCCTGATCTTCATTTTACCACCTGCCTTACCCCTACTCGGGGGTAGCCCCCGACATTAGTCCCCGAAGCTGGTAGAGTCCAGTGAACTTGTTCGTTGGGCCCTGCCAGCTTAAACCAAATTGTCTCCTCGAAACACTTTATCCGAGTTGTTACTCAACCCGAATACTCAGAACCTTTGCCCTCACTATTTTGAATAATGCCTTGAAGGAAATCTGCCAAGTGCTGAGTAGAGCATTCAACACAGAGCTCTGCTGAGAAACCAACACTTAGCGAAATTTCCACTCGATCCCGCTCAATCCAGATCGAATCCACCTTCTCATGTCGCTATCGGGCACGTGTCACGCCCATGTACCCCCGACGCCTCGGTGCCAGGGATACAGCAGGCCACGCGCCTATCACTGCAACCGGGGCCCACAGCCCGTTAGGTCACTTCGAACAGGTAATCGAAAGCCCACGACCCACGTCGTGGGATTAACTGCGCCCGTTACGCGCGCGTATTGCGATGTGTGCGTTTCTAACGGGCAGTTAACCCACGCCGCACGATCTCTGGCCACGATCAATCCAGTAGTAACTGCAGCTCGCGGGGAGAGATAAATACCCCCCGCGCCGCCTACCTTTTCTCTTTCCTCCTCACTTTCCAATCTCGCGCTCCCATCGCCTCTGTCGCCGCCGTCGAGCACAGCGCCACCGCGAGTACTCACCGCGCCGCTACCGTGAGAACTGAGAGCAAGAATCTCGGCGCGCCACCGCCGTCATCCTCGCCCTCAACTCCGACGAGCTCTTCTTCTCCAACAGCAACCTCGCTTCCATGGACCAGCACGGAGACGAGATGATTCCCGCCTGAGCCGGCTGGGAGGGCTCGGACGTCACCGCCGAAGACTGCCAGTGGCTGGTGAACACCCGCCGAGTCCCCCCCAACGTTGTCTGCCGGCCTCCCGGCACCAGAATCGGGCGAGTATGTGGTATTCCTCTCCCACTTCAAACACGGCTTCGGCCTTCCCATCTCCAAGTTCTTTTCGGACTTTCTCCGCCATTTCGGCCTTCAGCCGCACCACCTTCCACCAAACGCCATGGTTATGCTCTCCACACACGCCACCGTGTGTGAAGCTTTCCTGGGTGTCTACCTGAGAGTTCAAACCTGGGCACGCTACTTCTTCCTCCGTCAACAAAGCGTGCCCAATCCCAACAACCCTCTCGTTCCCCGCGTGAAGACCCATACGGGTAGCGCGATGATGTTGCAGCGCCGCACCGGACACCACCCGAGAGTACCCGGGCTGGATACCGTGCGCAAGTGGCAGCGCGGCTTCCTCTACGAGAAGGGAAAGCGCATCGAAGACCGGATAGGGCTCCCTAAGTTTGTGAACGCGCTGCCCGCCAGGCAGAACTGGGGATACGATCCGAAGAAGACCGTGCCAGACGTCGTCCAGGTCGAGAAGCGCTTGACCGAGTTGGCGGCGGAAGGGCTCCTTCAGGACGACCCAATCGCCTGCTGGATCTCGCGCCCGGTACTCCCGCTCCAGGACCGAGTACATAAGATGTGCTACATGGGAGGTCATCGGGATTGTACCAGGACGACGACCTTCGAGCTCAGCAAGGCTGAGGTGGCCATCTGGGCCAGGTCTATTATGCAGACTACACTCACCGAGAACTAGGCTTACGGCTTCGTGCCGTATAGCCGCACCAAGAAAATTACCCAGGTTAATGCTCTTTTCTGCACCCTCATTGCTTGTGATTGATACCGAATAGAACTCCTCTTAGCTTTATATGCTTTGTATTTCATGCTATGCCGAGTAGGAACCTTTAGCTTTGTATGCTTTATGTTTGCATGCTGTTCCGAGTAGACTCACTTAGCTTAATATGCTTTGTGTTTGCACGCTATCCCGAGTAGAACCACTTAGCTTAATGTGCTTTATGTTTGCATCAATAGCACATCAATCGCCAGAGAGAAGAGGACAATGAAATCTTTGAGGCCAACTGGAAAGCGGCTAGAACTGAAGATGACGAGACCGCCTACGACACCCAAGATACCTTGTGTATCCCTCACGCCATTCAGGGCGGTAAGTCCCGAGCTGATGCCTCTATTCGGGATTGGTCCGAAGATGAAGAAGGTGACCATGTTCACCTTTTAACTCACTTGTTACTGCATCCTGATTCACCCCTTCAACTCTGAATTCTCCCTTCTTCTTGCTGCAGAGGATCCCTGACAGGAGGATCTGGAGGAACCCGTGGACGCAGTTCCGCTATCCGTTGCCGCTCCCACTACTCGGAAACGAGTGGGTAGTGGTGCACTGGCACCGCCTGGCAAGAAGTTGAAGAAGAAATCAGGTAACAAACCCCTGGCCTCAAGCAAACCTACTAACCGCAAGAGACGCGCCCCCACCTCAGACGGGTAAGTGCCTCCGAATGCACACTTATTCTTCGATGTGTTTCTTCCTTTTCTCTTTTCTGCTTTCTTTCTAACCCTATTTCTTCTTCCAGTGCGGCTCTCGACGCTGATGCCACCGCTGCACCACGTCCCAAGAAGAAAACAGCCGCGCCCCGAGAGCAGCTTGTAGAGCTCTCGGATGATGATGAAAACCAGGAAACGCAGGGTAGGACGCGTGCGTCCTCCCTAGTGGACGAAGAGCAAGATCTCGGCGCCGAGAACGATGGCGCCGGGAACGATACCGACCACGTCTCCGAGCGGCTGTAGCCTGAAGTGCAGCAGACTGCCCAAGACGCTGCCAACACTGAGAGACCTCCAACTCCCCAGCTGCATCAGTTGGGGAGGACACCGAACATGCTGCCGAGCAGCAGAAGGACACCACGGCCGTGGAGCGGCCAGACGCCACCACCGAGCAGCAGCCCGAGACCAATGCTGCAGAACAATCGAACCCCACTGCCGAGCAGCGGGTAGAAGATGATGCTGCCGCGCAGCACACCGAGCATCCCGCTACCGTGCAGCGCACAGAGGACTCCGTGGAGGAGCCCTCCCGCGAGTACGCGGTGCAGCCGGATGCCGCTGCTGCCAACCGAGCAAAGGCGCCTTCGAATCGCGCAGTACCTTCACCTGTCAAACAGGTGCCACCTCCTTCTCAGCCAGCCCTCCAAGCACCTCCGCCTTCTCGGCCAACCCCCACGCCAAGCACCAAGAAGACTACCAAGGCGGGTGCTGAACCAACCCGGACGCAGCCAAAACGCGCCGCCTCACAGGCTGGACAGGCATCGCTGCCCTCTAAGCCGCAAGGTGGACAACCCGGACAGCCGATCAAGAGCACCCAGCTGACACTCACTCAGAACAAGACACCGCCTAACCCAAACGTCAGCCTGGTTTCCTCCGGGGTTACCCTTGGTCCTGTCGAGAAGCTGATTGCTGGTGCTGGCGCCAGCGGGCAGCGCAAGTATCCCGAGTATTGGACAGATCTGCAGCAGCGCCACCAAATCCAGTTGTCCAAGGAGGATCAGCGGATAGCCGCTCTCAAAGAGCGCAAAGCCGCGAGCCTCTCCAAGTCCAAGGGGAAGAAAGACTCCTTGGTCATTAAGGAACTCTCTTCCCGCGGCGAGGACGACGAGGAGCTACCCAAAGCAGGCATTGCAGCCATCTTGGACCGGGTAGGCCACGTCGAGAAGGCCTGGGATAGCAAGACGTACGGCAAACACGCCTGGGATGGTGCCGAGTTGGTCAAGCTCGACCATTACCGGACAGACTGGAACAAGGCCGACATTGGTCCTGTTGGCATGGCCGTGGCCAGCCCCTGCAGTACTCTGGCCGGCAAGCTGTTCGTCTTGCGCAAGAATATTGAAGATATCGAGCAAAGTTATGTGGTTAGTGTCCCTCTCCATTTTGAATTTTCCGAGTGGCCATTTTCTTCTTTCTCTTCTCTTAGTCACTGCCCCAGTCCCCGAGATTCGGGCCGATAGATGAGGCACAACCGAGTTGAAATCTACTCGGGCCAAATCTTCAAAACTTATACTCTTTCCTTCTCCCCTGCAGGATAGCGTCCAAAAAAGGACAAAAGTTTTCCGTCAGCTTCTCTGGAATCACCGCCAAGCCCGAGAACCAAACCAATCTCTGGAGGCTGACAAGAGAGACAGGGATGCCATGGAGCAGCACGCTCTGGACTGCACCCTCAAGCTCTCTGAAATTGAAGGTAAGCTTTTAGCATCTCGGTTTGTGCATTTTGTACTTACGCCCGTTTTTTCTTTTTGCTCAACTGCTTTCTTCTCTGCAGGCGAACTCAAGGCCCTAGTGGAGAGGCACCAAGATTGTGAGGTTTTCGCTGCCTCCGCGCAGAGTAAAATCTCTTCTTTGGAAGGTGAGTACTGTTCTCTCTTCTCCGTAATGTCCCTTTCCCATTTGGCTACTCTGCTAATCAGTGTTGTGCTTCTCGCAGAAGAATATAAGAAGTTCCGGGAGCAGCACCTGCAATGCCTCACTCTTGCTGAGGCACACCAGGAAGTGCAGGCCCGAGAAGCCGAGATAGAGAAAGAGCGCGCGGCCGAGAGGACAGAGTTTGAGAAGCTCCAGGTTGATCTCTCAGCTGCACTCCAAACCGCAATCAACTCCGTCCGCGAGAAGCAGGAGTTTGAGACGACTTCCGTTGCTGAGAAGCGAGCACTCGAGCTGGAAATCTAGATGCTGAAGGAGCGGAACTGGGCTCTTGAGGCGCAAATCACCGAGTCGCGCCGCATCCATGACAAGCACCTCCAAGACGTCGAGGACTGGAAGGTCAAGCTGGGAGGCCTGGTGGTGGATATAGAATGTGAGTTACCGCTGCTCCTTACTTCTCTTGTCTTTTTCTTCTCTGCCTTCTTCTACCCGGTTTCACTTCTTCTCGGTCACTGTTTCTGATCCAACTCAGATCCTTATGCAGATATCTTCCCGGAACTCCGTTCCGCTAGCGTACATGCTGTGGACAAGGCAAGGCAGGCTAGGGCCGCCTCTAGTCTGAATATTGACAACACATCCAGCATCAGCGATCATCTCCTCAACCTCAAGACACAAATCCGCTCCCTCAAGGGCCTGGGCACCTCCATGGTGTCTACTGGTATCAAGCTGCACAAGCTCTTCTGGCCCGAGAAGGACGTTCCGGAGACTTTCCGTGACATCGCCACCAACCTGGACCAGGTCAAGGTGGAGTTGAAGAAGTGGCGTGCTTCCGCAGCTCGGGCAGGCGCTGATGAGCTTCTTCACTTCATTCTGTCTTGGTACGAGAACCTGGATCTCGACAGGATTGGAACTCGGCGCAATGGATCCAAGTGGACCAAACGCCCCGAGTGCGTCTCTCGCCGGAAGGCAGTGGCCTATGAGCTCGCCTCCTACGCCGACACTAGCGTCTTCATCGACGGCCCCACCGAGCCGGATACAGATGTTGAGGGTGATGAAGACGAAGGAGAGGCCGAGTTCGAGGATGACGACGACAAAGACCAGGACCAGGATGATGAGGAGTTGGAAGAGGAAGGGGCCGAGAACGAGAAGGCTGAGCATGAGGAGACTGAGCAGCGAGGCACTACAGAGGAATCCGGGTTGGGAGCTGACTCGGGGACTGCGCAGTCGAAATCCGCTGCGCAGGAGGAGACCGTCACCACCGAAATGGTGATCAAGGATCCAGATCTGGAGCTGGGCGCTACTGGGACCGCGACTGGCGAGCTCTACCCTCTTCCCAGCACTGCAGCTACTCAAGCCTCCAACACTGCATCAGAGCCCATCGATACAACTGCGACTCCTCCTTCAGTCGAGCCTACCGCAACCACTGCTGCCTCCGAGCCGGAAGCGCCTACCAACGCCAACACTGATACTGCCTCCATTGCTGCTTAATTCCTGCATATTTTATCTCTGAACAATCTCATCAGATCCCCGGGATGTCGGGTGCATATGTATCGAACAAGTTCAAGTTTTAAGTCGTTTGCTACTCAATTTTATTTGGTTAGCAGTTTAGCAACTCTGGCTCAATGTCAGGTTGCGTTTCAATGCAAGTCCCCGAGTTGCATTTTTCATTCACTTGTTCTCTTTGTCTTTGCTCTTACCTGCCACTTGTGGCTTTTTGGTAGTCGAGTCACAAGATTTCAAAGTTCAAGTTTCAGATACTTACCCACTTAGAAAACTGCATGGGAACGTTGCCCACCACTTAACCGAAAAGAGAAAACAGAGCAGTAAAGAACACTCTACTCGGTTGCTACACCTCTCTTTTCCTTAGCAATTTTTTTTTGAAACATTTTCTACTGCAGGGGAGTCCCCCACAGCCCTTTATTACCAACCACAAGCGTTACAGTTACAAATATGTACAAATATACATGGAAATAGACTAAGATAGTCTATCCCAGGCTAGATTAAGGAATTAATCCAAAAAGCTAAGTCAGCAGCCACAGCAGCACTCAACCTATGCTTAAGCATAAGGAGATCAATCATGAAGCCCACTTTCCATCTCATAAAGGAATGTCTTTCTGATTTAAAAATGACTCCATTCCTCTGCTTCCAAATATTCCAGCAAGCAAGAATCACAATCTCAGTGAAACATGGCCCCTTGAAAGACTTTTTGGCAGCAGCAAGATTTTGCACAAGTGTGTTATCACTCCAACTGATTTGCAAATAATTCCAAATTCGAGAGCTAAAAACACATTGAAAGAACATATGTATCCAGTCCTCATTGCACTGTGTACAACAAAGAACACAATGATCTGTACCTCCAATCTTCCAGTTTCTTCTTTTGATCATATCCTTTGTATTAATCCTATCCTTGAGAATAAGCCAAGCAAAGAATTTATGTTTTGACATACATTTGGATTTCCATATCCACTTTGCATGCCCATCAGGATTTAAATGACCAAATTGCAACTGATAGAATTTTCTGGAGGTGTATACCCCTTTATTGAAATTGCATCTCCAATTGTCCTCACTATCAGTCAACGGAACATTATTTATAGCGACACTCAGATCATGAAATTCCTGGAAAGCTTCAACTGAAAATGGCAGAATAAAGGCATCTGAGAGGTCTGTCATTAAAAGAATGTCTCTTATAGAGGACAGAGGATCCTTGGCGAAGGAAAATAATCTCGGGAATTTTATAGCCAAAGGTTGTCCCATCCACGAGTCCTTCCAGAAAAGCCCAGTAAAACCATTACCCAAAACACAAGAGGACAAGGAACACCAGGTTTCTGCCAATTGCATAACACCTCTCCACCAGAAAGAACCACAAGAGGTGACAGCATGCGGTACTGTTTGGAAATAATAGGCATTCCTTACTAAATGGACCCATGGGATATCCACAAAATTATAGAATTTTGCCAGGAACTTCAGTAACAGAGCTCTGTTTTGAATCTGGATATTGATGATCCCTAATCCTCCTTTGTTTTTAGGTCTACATATCATATCCCAGGCAGCTAAAGAGTTCACTCTTTGTTTATTCTTGTCCTTCCTCCATAAACACCGCCTCCTTGCTTTATCAATTATATCAATGACACCTTTAGGAATTACAAGAGTGCACATGTAATAAGAAGGCAAGGAGGATAGAACCGAATTGACAAGAACCAAACTATCCCCATAAGAAAGGAAAGAGACAGTAGCCGAAAGTCTCCTCTCAATTCTGTCAATTAATGGAGCAAAATCCTTGATAGTTGGCTTTGTCGTTCCCATAGGCAAGCCTAAATATGTAAAGGGCATAGAAGCCACAGTGCAATCTAGGACAGAAGCCAAGTTAACAGTTTCCTGCTGAGATAAATTAATCGGTATCATCGACGATTTGTTATAATTCACCTTTAGCCCAGTGAGACGAGCATAAAGGTTAAGCAGATCCTTAAAAACCAATAACTGTGCCGGTTCAGCAGGAAGAATGACAAGAGTGTCATCTGCATATTGCACAATAGGAAAATCTCCACCAATTGGAATTCGCAATCTGAGTCTTCCTTCTCTTAGTGCCAGGTTTACAATACTTTGCAACAGATCCCCACCCAACACATAAAGAATTGGGGACAAAGGATCCCCCTGCCTGACACCTCTCTTACAAACAAAAGGTTTACCTGGAACCCCATTCAAGAGAACCGATGAAGATCCAGAAGCTAGGATTTCCTTAACCCATTTGATTACTAGAGGAGGGAACCCCTTAAATCGCAAAATTTGCAGAATATCAGAGTGCTCAATGGTATCAAAAGCTTTCTCAAAATCAATCTTGAAGATCACCGCTCTCTGCTTAGATTGCTTACATTGGTGAATGTATTCAAAACACCAAGCCAAGCAATCTTGAATAGTTCTTGATTTAATGAAACCATATTGATTAGCATGGATGCATCCAAAGATTTTGTCTTGAAAACGATTAGCCAGAATTTTGGTGATAAATTTCAAACATGTATTGGTCAGCGAAATAGGTCTGAAATCATTCACCGTTTCAGGAGAATTAGTCTTTGGAATCAGAGTGATGAAAGATCCATTAATGCTCTCCAAAGAGATCTTAGCACTATGAAAGTCATTGCAAAGCTTGACAAAATCCTCTTTTATTATACTCCAACAATGTTTAATGAAAAGCCCTGTAAACCATCTGGTCCAGGCGCACGGTCAGGTTTTAGGTGTTTTACAACACCCTCAATCTCTTCAACAGTGAAAGGGTTGGCCAGGATCTGTAAGCCATCTACCACAGGCAGAAAAACAGACAAATCAAAATCAGACATGGGTGGGCAGGAAACACCCATTCTATTCTTAAAACAAGACCAGAAAGCAGCAGCTTTATCCATATGATCCACAAAGAAATTCCCAGAAGTATCTGAGATGGATGGAATAGAATTTCTCCTAAATCTCTCAGTGGCTCTGGCATGAAAGTATTTGGTATTCTCTCCAGAAAGCCTAGCCCAACGAATAGTACAACGTTGCTTCCAGTAATCAGATAGTAAAGCAAGCAAAAACTTGATATGCTTCTTAACTATAAGTCTGAAATTAAATTCAGGAACACTCAACTGTCGCATATCTTCCATTTGATCCAAAAACAAAATCACCTTACTACTCATATCAATAAGAATCTTTATCTGTGATAGATTCCTTCCCCAATCCTTCAAAGCATATCTGAGATTCTTTAATTTAGCAGTGATTTTTGAGGTTATTGATTTGGCCAAAACAGGAGTATTCCAAATCTTAGTCACAAGGTCCATGAAACCAGGTTGCTTAACCCAATGATTTTCAAACCGGGAAATCTTTGCCTTTGGGATGTTAGTTCCAATTTTAACCATACAAGGCAAGTGGTCAGAGGTTATTTTAGACATGGGTAACACCATGGTATTAGGGAAATCTAGTGTCCATTGGCATAAAGTAAAGAACCAGTCCAATTGAACCAAAAGTGGATCACTTTGCATATTTGACCAAGTGAAATTCCTGCCCTTAACTGGCAGCTCCAATAAGCCCAGATGGCTGATAACATCATTAAATATAAACATATCATTTAGATCAGCCCCCGGTTTATTTCGATTATCCAGTGATCTAATAAAATTAAAATCACCAAGAATCATCCAGTTCTGATGAATCGGAATGGAAAGATTATATAACCAATTAACAAATTCTTCTCTTTCCACCCCCTTGCAAGGACCATAAACATTCACCAAATGCCAAGAAATAGAATTGTGAATAGAAGTGAATTTAATGTGAATGACAGAGCGATGAACTTCTAACAATTCTCCACTGAAGATGGAACTGTTCCATAGCACAATTAAACCTCCAGAAGCTCCAACAGAGGGAGAGAAGACAAATTGATCAAATCTTTTAGGGCAGAACGACCTAATAAAGGAATGATCAAAAGCTTGGCATTTTGTCTCTTGTAAGCAAATGATAGAAGCCTGACTTTCCTCAATTTTATTATAAACTGCGTCTCTTTTAGCTTTATCATTGAGTCCTCTCACATTCCAGTCAAAAACAATCCAATCCAAGACTAGATGGGCCTTATTATCCATGGAAAAAATATATAGTAAAGGAAATTGCTGATAATCATAAGATACCAGCACAGTAGATATCCAAAAGATAAAACCCATAATGTAGTGCATATGCCATGTAACATAACAAAATGTAACAAGAAAACCCAGCAACAACTCCAGGGACCAAACAGGCCCAAAAGATAAAAAGAAGGCCCACTAATCATCAGAACTTGATGGAGTGGTGGGCTTCTTTGGAGCAGCTTCAAGCTTCTCCACCGTTAATTCCGAATCCTCTATCTGGAGCATGGTTCCCGCCCTCCGCAGAACAGCAACAGGAGTAAAAGGAGGTCTCCCCCTGTAGAGTCTCGAGGACGAGCAGACTTGGCCTTTTTCCTAGGTTCTGGCTTGTCTGATGCAGGCAAAACCCTGAACCCAGCATTCTTGGCAAGGCTACGTGTCACTCTACGCTCCTCAATGACAAGTGGCGTAGACACCTTCCTGGTCCTCTTCTTGGAAACCGGCTCTGGAGTCATCGGTTCAGAAGCAGGGCATGAATCCAGCAGCAAAGGAACAGGGGCTGCAGAGGAAATTGGCAACTCGAAGGGCAGCAGAGACGACAGAAAATCAAATCTTCTGTCAAAAATAATCCGAGCTTTGTGCTCTAGAAAATATCTGGACCACTCCATCACAGGATCAGGCAGCAGGACTTGAAGAATCTGCACTTCATTGTTCAGCTCTGCACCAATTTCAGGAGGTGGTGGAACAAAAGGAACCATAGCCAGTTGGTTATGTTCCACCTGTTGCTGCATCTCCACAAACTGTTCCGGGCCCTCAGCTCGCGCAACATTCATGGAGTCAATGGAAGCGCCAGAGAATTGAACAGATACAGAAGACTGCACCTGCTTAGGTTCAACAGGCTCCTCCGGCGCAGCATTCTCTCCCTGCTCCTCATTGTTCCACTCTCCCCAACCACCTTGCTGTGGTTCAGGCTGAGCCGGTGGAACCCAAGCCTCTGGAATTGGAGCCTCTGGAGCACCAAAAGCTGGGTGTGGATTGTCTCCAGGAGGGAGAAGGTCTTCATCCCCCGGCAAAGCATCAGCAGCATCACTGTCCAGAATAAAAACAGGGCAGGTCCAGGAAACAACGTGACCACCGTAACGCTGAACCTCCCTAATCACAAGCGAGCGGGGGATATCGGCACCGCTCCCATAAGTAACCTTGAGCAAGGTACGAACAGGAGAAGCGTCCTCCCTCCACCAGGTCCGGAGCTTGCCAAACTTGGACACAAACTCCCGAAGAAACTCATCGGTGCGATAGTCCATGTGCAGATTCAGAATCATAATCCACCCAGTCCTTGAATAAGTTGTTGCTCTAACATTGTCTCCTTCATCATGCCGAATGAAGGATAGCATCCTACCATCAGGAAAGATAAAAGGAGGAGAGTGTACCAAACAATCTCTGGCAACTTGGTCCGCCATGAGGAACATGCCAACTCCCACAGCGCTCTCCGAGAAGGAGACAACTTGCAGATGTAATTCCTGGACGATGTAATCGACGATTTGCTGCAGGATATCGTCGAGCTCTTCTACCGGTGGCCGCGGAACCAACTGAGCAATGGCCCAGGATTCATGGCGGCAAGGTGGAGCCGCAGATGAGGTGATGAAGAGGCGAGCGGGCCGCTGCTCGGCCGCCCATACCTCCTCAACATGCATCCCCGCCGGGACGAACCTGGTCGGATCACAGGGGAAGTTCGCCATTGCTGAGAGCGGTTGCGATTCGAGCGGCGATTCCGACGAGGGTTTTCCAGGAATAGTGGCAGGGGAAGGGGATAGAGCTGAGGCAGGGGACTCCTCGGTTCCAATAGTCGACGATTTAACTACCCAGTGCAGAGTTTCATTAATTCCCGGGCAGTTTCTGCGGATATGGCCCGAACGTGAACAAGACCAGCACCGAATCCGGCCCGTACACTCTTCCGTTGCATGTTTAGCTGAGAGGCAGTTAGAGCAAGGCCAAACCTGGGCCGCCATTTTATCAATTAATTTTGCAAAGCCATCATCAACAGGCATAGAGGCCACGGTAGGGGGTACAGGGATAGGATCCGTAACAGACTTAGTAACAATAGAATCAGTATTAAAAGATCCAAACTTAATAGCAGGCAGTTCACAATCAATAACAGAACCAATTTTGTTAGGAATCGTGGGGGAAGCAGTTGGTGCACGAGTAGCAGAAGGTTTTAATAAAGGCTTGTACCGTTTAGGTTTTACTTTCTTTTTCCTCGTGACAACAGTCCACTCATTAGTCTGATCGTGATTCCACTTCCTCCATTCAGCCATCCAATTTGGACCACCGAAACTCCAAAGATGAAAGAAGCACTTGAAATGGAAGCAAGAAAACCATTTGATCTTCATAATATGAAAACCAACCTCCTTAGAAATTTTTTGTGTGTTCATTGACCTTTGGCTTGTTCTCTTACTTACCATGAAGCCGGGTTGCGGACATCAGCAGAGTCGAAGAGTTGGCCTTTGGGTTTAAACACATTACTAGATATGCTTATGAAATTCTAAGTAAGGAAACCGAGTAAACAAAGTAAAACAGAATAAAACAACACAGAGCAAATTTTGACAAGGGCAGTCCCCGAGTTTGAATTCGGAGTGCCGACTAGAATTTTAACTCGGTTTGAGGAGATACATACAACTTTTTTCTCATGAATGAAAACGGCGGAGTAGAGCTACATTCCAGGGGCGCTTAGATTCCTCTCCAGCTTTATCCGGCCTGTTCTTGTGGGGTGCATGTGCATCAACTAGATAATAGGCATCATTGTGTAGAGCCTTGCTCACAATGAAGGGCCCTTCCCACGGAGGGGATAGCTTGTGCATCCCGGCCGTGCGCTGCATGAGCCTAAGGACCATGTCTCCTTCTCGGAAAACTCTTGGGTTTACTTTCCGGTTGTGATAACGCCTCAGATTTTGCTGATAAATGGCTGAACGTGACAGAGTTAGCTCTCTTGCTTCTTCTAGCAGGTCAACGTCATTTTCTCGAGCTTCTCTCGCCTCCGCCTCAGTGTAGAGGGTTACTCGGGGCGAGTCATGCTCTAGGCCAGTGGGCAACACGGCTCAGCTCCATATACCAGGAAGAATGGTGTGTATCCGGTTGATCGGTTAGGGGTAGTCCTTAGACTCCACAACACCACCGGCAACTCGTCTAGCCAACAACCAGGGGTTCGCTGTAATGGCTCAATCAGCCTTGGCTTTATCCTGGATAGGACCATGCCATTTGCTCTTTCAACTTGCCCATTGGAGGCGGGATGCGCAACAGATGCACCCTCAGCAAAGTTTGTTCCATTGTCAGTGATGATGTTGTGCGGGTAGCCGTATCTCAGAATAACATCTTTCATGAAACTCACAGCTGTGACTCCATCACACTTCCGAATAGGCTTGACCTCAATCCACTTGGTGAACTTGTCAACCATGACCAGGATGTGAGTCATGTTGCCTCTAGCTGGCTTGAAGGGGCCTACCATGTCCAAACACCAAACAGCAAACGGCCAAGTAATGGGAATGGTCTTCAACTCGGAAGTTGGCATATGGATCTTGCTTGCAAACCTCTGGCACCCGTTGCACTTTCTCACTATATCTTTAGCTTGCCTCAAAGCAGTGAGCCAAAAGAAGCCATGCCGAAAAGCCTTGTTGACCAGAGCCCGAGAAGAGGCGCGATGTCCGCATTCTCCTTGGTGTATCTCCACAAGAATTTCTTCTCCTTCCTCTCGCTCAACGCAGCGTTGCAACACGCCAGTAGGACTCCTTCTGTGCATCACCTTGTTGATGATTGTGTAGCCCTTGGATCTTCTCTATATCTGCCTGGCTGTGACCTCGTCACTCGGCAATGTGCCATCCGTTAGAAAGGATAATATGGGCAGAGCCCAACTCGGTGTCTCCCGTGTGGGAAATACCGGTTCGTCCACTTCCATTGGATCAACTACCAATACCTCTTCTGAGTTGTGGGCGAGTCCCCGAGTACTGAGAAATGATCCCCTCAATGAATGTGACAGTCCCCGAGTTGAATGGAGCAATCCCCGGGTTGCAGGTGCCAGTCCTCGGGTTGGAGACAACAGTCCCCGGGTTCTCTTTTGCAGCCTCCCAATCAATCTCCATGGGCACAGCTTCCTCTGCTGGCAGAGATGGAACAAAGATAGACTCCGAGTTGGTGGATGGCTTGATGGATGGCTTTCTCAAATGCTCCAAGGCAATCCCAGCCGTGATAAACTGTCGAGAAGACCCTAACTTGGACAGCTCATCAGCTGCATCATTCTCAGCTCGGTGTATGTGATGGAACTCACACCCTTCAAAGAATCTAGTCATGGTTTGCACCAGAAAATGGTAGGATGCCATGTTGGTATCCAAAGCATCCCAGGTGCCGGATACCTGCTGCACCACCAAATCCGAGTCGCCATAGCAGACGATACGCTGCACCCCAATCTCCTTGGCTACCCTCAGGCCATGTACCAATGCCTCATACTCGGCCACATTGTTAGATGCTTTGAAATGAATCTGCAGCACGTACTTGAGTTGATCTCGCTTGGGTGACGTGAGCACTACGCCAGCTCCAAGGCCTTCCTTCACTTTGGAGCCATCAAAATGCATCTTCCAGTAGTTGGTTTCCGGCAAGGGAGGATCATACTGCATCTCGGCCCAATCCACCAAGAAATCTGCCAGATTTTGTGACTTGATTGCTTCTCTTCTCGCGTACAGAGGGGTGTACGCGGCTAGCTCAATTGCCCACTTGGCTACCCGGCCGCTTGCCTCCTTGTTGCCCATGATTTCCGAGATGGGAGCAGTACTCACCACTGTGATGGGATGCTCTTGAAAGTAGTGCTTGAGCTTCTTGGCACCCAGGTACACGCCATACGTCATCTTCTGGTAATGCAGGTAGTTTTGCTTGGAGCTGGATAGCACCTCGCTGAGATAATATACTGGCCACTGCACCTTCTTGCCTTCCTCTTCTCTTTCCACCACTATCACCACGCTGACTACCCGGTTGGTTGCTGCAATGTACAACAATATTGGCTCTTTGGGTAGCGGGCTAGCCAGGATAGGAGCGCTACCCAGCATGGTCTTGAGTTCTCTGAATGCCACATCGGCTTGCGATGTCCAGACAAACTTATCACTCTTCTTCATGAGCTGATAGAGAGGCAAGGCCTTTTCACCCATTCTTCCCAGGAAGCGGCTCAGAGAAGCCAAGCACCCGGTAAACTTTTATAGCTTTTATAAGACATGCTCTCTGTAGCTTTTATCTTTGAAGACATGCTCTCTATAGCTTTTATCTTTGAAGGATTGGCTTCAATTCCCCGACTGGATACCAAGAAACCGAGTAACTTGCCAGCCGGAACGCCAAAGGTGCATTTAGTCGGATTCAGTTTCATCCTGTACTTGCGCAGGTTAGCAAAGTTTTTCTCAATATCACTAAGCAGAGTATGTGTTTCTTTCGTTTTGATGACAATGTCATCTACGTACACCTGCACATTTTTGCCAATTTGATCATGCAAGCATTTCTGCATGCATCTCTGATAAGTAGCCCCAACATTCCGCAACCCAAAGCACATGACACGATAGCAATAAGCCCCGTACGGGGTAATGAAATCAGTCTTTATTTGATCAGCCGGATTAAGAGGTATCTGGTGGAAACCAGAGTAGGCATCAATGAAAGACAAAAGTTCACACCCGGCAGTGGAATCGATCACCTGATCAATGCGGGGTAGCGGGAATGGGTCCTTGGGGCAGGCCTTGTTCAGGTCGGTGTAGTCCACGCACATGCGCCATGCAGTCTCGGCCTTGGGGTCCTCCTTCTTCTTCTCAACCATAACCGGGTTGGCCAGCCAATCCGGATGCAGCACCTCCATGATGAAACCGCTTATCAGCAACTTGGTGATCTGATCACCGATAGATTTCCTCCTCTCATCACCAAAGCGACGCATTGCCTGCTTAACCGGCTTGGCATCAGGACGCACATGTAGCGAGTGCTCAACCAACTCCCTCGGGACACCCGGCAGATCCTCATTGGACCATGCAAAGACATCCCGATTCTCACGGAGGAAGCGTATGAGCTCGCTTTCCTATTTCTCGCTCAACCCGGCGCCAATGTTGGCAACACGGCCTGGGAACTCAGGGTCCACCTGCACCTTCTTGGTTTCCTGGGAGGCTTGGAAAGCTGCTCCATACTGAGTACCCGACATTCCAGGCATACCGACTTGCGCTGCTTGAGCCATGGCAACCACCTCGTGTATCTTCTTCTTCTCAGCAGCAATGACCATGGACTCTGCCAGCAGAGAACCAGCAGACGCGCACTCCAGGGAACACTTGTAATCACCCGAGATGGTGATGACACCATTGGGACCAGGTACCTTCATCTTCAGGTAGGCTGCATGGGTTGAGGCCATGAACTTGGTGAGCGCAGGCCTATCGACTAGAGCACGGTAGGGGCTCTGAAGATCAACTACTTCAAACTGCAGGCACTCAGTGCAGCAATTCTCCCTGGTACCGAATAGGACATCAACCCAGATGCGGCCGATTGGAGCACAAGATACTCCCGGCACAATGCCATGGAAAGTGGTCCTGCTGGGTAGCAGCATGTTCTCGGCAAGGTCGAGCTTCTCCAGGGTATCTCGGTACATGATGTTGATGCTGCTGCCGTTATCAATCAACACTTTGCTGAACCTGACATTCTTCATGGTCCCCAGGAATGTGGGATCCACCACCAGAGCATAGGTACCCGGATTGGGCATCACCTTGGGATGATCAGCTCTGGACCAAGTAATCTCTTGCTCGCACCAGAGCAGGTAGTGAGGCACAGCTGGGATCACTGCATTCACCTCCATCGCACGCCTGTGCAGCGACAGTTTGTCGTCTGGCTCGGTGGTGAACACCATGTAGCTCTCATGGTGTTCCTGGTACTGGTTGCGGTCTCCACCACCATTGTTGTCATTGTTGTTGTTGTTGTTGTTGTTGTTGTTGTTGTTGTTGTTGTTGTTGTTGTTGTTGTTGTTGTTGTTGTTGTTGTTGTTGTTGTTGTTGTTGTTGTTGTTGTTGTTGTTCCTATTGTTGTTGCGGGTGTAGTAGTTGCGGTTGCGGTCATTGCGGTTGTCGTAGTTGTAGTTGCGGTTGGCTCCCTGAGCCACTTGGTTCACATTCTCCCTTCTCGGATTCACTGATGGCCTAGGAGCAGCTGCCCGGATAGGCTGCACATTGGCTCCCGAGAGCGGCAGAGGAGGAGGAGGGGGCAGCTGACCAAACCCTTCACCCTTGATGCGATCCCACCAGCTGCACTGCCGGGTAGTGTGGTTGGCTGGCCTACTCGGATGCCGAGTATGGAAGCTGCATGGAACGTCCTTCATGTTCTCAAAGATAAATCTCTGAGCATCTCCTGCATCCGGGTTGCCGCTACCTTGCTGAGGAGCACTATATGGTTTCTTGATGCCTTGGCCCTGATTTGGTTCTGCCCGTATTGGGCTCCAGCAGTTTTCTGCCTTTGGCTACTCCCAGCAGCCGCAGGGTCTTGGTTCACATCATTCACTTGTTTAGACCCATACCGAGTATCGGGTCGGTCATCTCTGCGCTTGTTGCGGAAATCCTGGTGTCTGCCGCCGTCATGGTGCTTCCTTCTCGGCTCGAAAGTGTCGAGCAGAGGCTGAGTAGGGTCACCGAGTGCATACATATAAGCTATCTTGATCGTCTCGGCGAGCGTACGCGGCATCTCTCTCTGCAGCTTTTGCCACAACATGCTGCTATGCCTGCAGCCTTTAGCAAGCCAGGCGATTGCCTGCGACTTGTTCACACCCTCGCAGGTGTTCCTCAGTGTTCTCCACCGAGTAAGGTACTCCCGGTCAGTCTCCTCTTCTCGCTGCTTGCAAGTTGAAAGCTGCTGCGGCCTATTCGGCCTCTTGTATGTGCTGGTGAAGTTACTGATGAAGGCTTCCGAGATGTCAAGCCAGCAGTTCATACTGTCCTTGGGCAAGTTGTTCAACCAGATCCGGGCAGGGCCCTCCAGCATCTGGGGAACGTATCTCACGGCCCATCTCCGGTTGCCGCCTGCAATGTGCACAACGGTAACGTAATCACTTAGCCAGTCTTCCGGCTTGGTGCTGCCATCATAGCACTTGGTCCCTCTAGCCAACTGGAACTTGTTCACAGAAGGCTCCCCCATGATGCGGTTACCAAAACAAGCTGGGCCGGGTGGCCCCCTCGTCTCCATCTGTGCTGACCGATTAATCCGGTACAACTTGTATCTTGCGTCGCTCGGCTCCAGCATGCGGTCACCCAAACGATCAGTGATGTCTCTTGGGTCAGCGTACCAGGCCATCTCCATTGCCGAGTACCCATCGTCGTAGCGGTCCTGCGGCATGGGACCAGGTTGAACAACCGGGTTGGCCACTGCCACCACTGCCTGCGGCTGCACAGCACCTGGCTACTGCACTCTCCGCTGGACCAGGTTGGCAGCATGATGCCGCGATGTTCCCGCGCAGTTTCCTCCTTGCCCATTGCTGTGAGCTTTAGTGGCTTGATAGCCTGCTCCTGCAGAGTTGTGTTTCTGACCGGGCTGTCGCGCCACAGCGTGCTGTTTTCCGGCGGAAGCCGGGTCGTACACCTGCATCTGTTTGTTCTTTCCAGAGTTCACACTCTGGTCCCTCTCATTGCCAGAAAGCGGCGATGAGGCCTGATCCATAGATCTGACCGCATGCGAGTGGACGACCTGAGAAGCGCCAGCTCCCGGATTGGCTTTCCGGAACTCCTCGTTCTGCCTGCCAGCTTCTAGCACTAGCTCATTCAACCTATCCTGCTGCCTAGCGCGCGTCACCAGTGAGATGCAGCAACTCAGCAGCAACTGCCTCTGCAGCCCTAAGAGTTTTGGCGGGGGAGCTATATTTGGGCCTAGTAGCAGTGTTCAAACTAGCAGTTTGGCTAGCAGCCCTACCATCTCTAGCTAGCTCAGCGCCCAAGTTGCGACGGATAACGCCTATCTTGCTAGGCAGCCTAGAAATGGGAGTAAAGCCATGTGCTCTGGTGTACTCGTTTTGATCTAGGTTAAGCTCAAGCCTAACCTTCTCCAGCTCCTGGGCCTACGCGCGTAGCGCTTGACGCTGTTGCTCGAGTTGTGCCCTCAACATCATGAGCTCGAGGTCGGTGGGAGGCGGCATGCCCAGCTGCTCGGTGGCGCCACCACGAGCAACTGGTATAGCCGCGGACGTGGAAGGAGCCACGTAACCCGGAATGTTCCGGGGCATGTCGTAGGGCTTGTGGACCCTTGCAGCAGCCGGCTCGTCGATGACTTCCGTGGCAACTGCCGCGATTTTCCCGGCATCGATAGCCAGGCCCGTCATCATCACCTCCACGCTGCCCGCAGAGCAGCCAGTAGGCTTCCGTGGGCAGCGAGTACAGCAGGAGGATCTTCCGCGACGAGCACCTCCTTCGGGAACTCGTGGATGACGGTGGTGGTGACGTAGACCAGATGCGCGCCGAAGGAAAGCACCGAGCCGCCTGCTGGCACGGGCCGGCCGCCGAAATCGCCGGCGTTGTCGGTGACGAAATCGAAGGAGCCGAATCTGTGGACAAGGCCACAGACTACACGCTCCCCCGAAGCAGAAACGGGTCCCGTCCGAATATGAACCCCAGCCAGCGCCGCTGCTGGCCCCACGGTGGGCTCCAACTGTCGTGGATGAGTAAAGACAGATGCCATGGGATGGCTTAAGTTTGGGGCCGATGGACGCTGTAGGTATTCGGGGAGGGATTACACGTCGAGTAGACGCGCTCAGGAAACACTGCAAACACCAAGAACTACCCAGGTTCGGGGCCCTCGTGTGGAGGTAACACCCCTACTCCTGCCTATCTCTCTGTATGTATGATATCCGAGTAGCCACAGTACAAAGTTGCCTCTCAGCCGAGTAGCCACTCTGTGCTCTCTCTGCCGCTAACACTTGCTCGTGTAATAAATGCTCTCTCGCGTAACGTCCCTCGCGCAGGAGGGGGCAGGGTACCTTATATACTGGTGCCCAACCGAGTAAACAAAGAATAAAAGGTACGATGATGCGACATCTCCACAGTAGCACAGAGCACGCCTCCGGTTTCTCGCTGACGCGGGTGCGGGAAGTCGCCGCGCCGTCCGGCTGACAGGACCTGTCCACCCTGTCAGTCACCCAGAGTAGGCCCCCCGACACGTCCTGTCCCCTCTGTCAGTGACAGGACGTGACAGGCGCCTACCTCACTGTAGCCACGCCGTTGCGCGGATAATCATGCGCTCCGTAAGTTGAACCGCACGCCTGTACGGCTGCGGGATCTCCATGATCTTGTCAGAACGGCTCCATTGACTTCTTGCCCGAGTAGGATTGCAGCCCATCTACTCGGACCACCTGACCGCTACCCGGACGATTATAATCTTTCTCCTTATCTTCTCTTGGCCTTCAATATTTATGACCGAATAGAAACTACCGGGTAGAGGGTACCCAGGTAGCCGCCTACCCGGTAAATAGCACCCTGGTCTTCATTTTACCACCTGCCTTACCCCTACTCGGGGGTAGCCCCCCGACAGACTTGGAGGTGGAAGATATTACCGTGGTGGCTTTTGCCATGACACATTTAGGTCGGAATAATGCCTTCTCATTGGGGGATTCGAATAGAGAGACTGATGAAGAGGAAGTCGTAGCTATGGCGACGTGGGCCACACCTACGACTTCATCTTCTCCTTCATCTCCGGAGTAGTATGTTTCCAATGTGGGGCCTTCTTGAACATATAGAGCCCTTGGGACTCTTCTCGCGAGATTCTTGTTTTGTGGAGCTTTGTTCTTGTCCTTGCGAACAAGCTTCCCTTCATTCTCTTCTCTTGGCTCAAAAGGACACTCCTTGACGAAGTGATTTGCACTTCCACAATTGAAACATGTCCTTGGCCGCTCCCCCTTCTTCTTCTAGATCTTGTTTCTTGAAGTCCTAGGAGCACCGGCCTTGTGAGCCTCCCATCTTTTCCAATAGTCGTGCATGGCAAGAGCAATGCACTTGTGAGCACCCTTGTATGTATCTTCATAATCCTCATCATCCTCATCGTCCTCATCCACTTCTTCTATCCGAGAAACCGCCTTGGACTTCAAGGCGAGGTTGGGGGACTTTCCAACTCCTCTTGAGCGAGCGAGAGCATCATCCGCGCTCTTGTGAGATAGGAATATGGCTATGACCTCACTAAGAACACCAATGGAGTTGAGGGAGTTGTAGTCCGATCTTGTTCGAATGCTAGTGGAGAGGTTCTTCTCGAAAGGAGTTATGGCCTTGACAAACTTCCTCTTGATCCACTCATAGGAGATCTCTTCTTTCCCAAAGTCCCTCAATTGGTTGCCAAGAGTGACAACCCTTCTATATAGTTCTTCGGGACTTTCATCTTCAAGCATAACGAAGTTCTCGGACTTGTCAAGAGCCACATCATACTTGGAGGATTGGATGCTAGCATTGCCTTGAAACAAGGTTTCTAGTTTATCTCAAGCCTCCTTGGAGGTCTTAATACCGCGGATGTGTTCAAGATGTTCTCTTGGGAGAGCCTTATGGATAGTGACAAGAGCGGTCTTGTTGAGTTCAAATTCTACGTCTTCTCTTGGAGTCAAGTTACTTGCATCGTGAGGATGAAATCCATGGAGAACACTTCTCCACAAGGCGGTGCAATACCCTGAAATATGAGACTCCATATCGAACTTCCAAGAAGAATTCGTTAGTGTTAAGCATGGGAGAGGAACTCCAACATTTAGAATGTGTGGCATTGTGGCAATAGGATGGATAGTGTCATAATTGGGAGGTGGTGGTACTTTAGAGTTAGACCCCGAACCGTTAGCCGAACGAGACTTGGAGCCTTCGGAGCTCCCACCGCTCTTAGCCTTTTTATCGGATTTTGCCTTGGCTAAAACAATGTTAGCTTCCATTTCGGCGATGTCCGGAACGGACTCATCATCCGAGCTAACATCATCGGCGGTGAGAGGTGGTTCCTCGAGCTCCTTGGTTTTCCCCATCATGGCCTCCAACATTTTATTTATGCTAGAAACCTCCGAGACAACACTAGAGCTAACCTTGGAAAATTCGGTTTGGAGGGTTCCAACCGTTTCTTGTAGGTTAGTTATAGTGTCATCCATTTTGGCGATTTCTGCAGTAGAACCGTCAGGCTCATTTTCATTGACCATTATACTCTTAGGCGGTTAAGCCCTTATCAAGAGCCGAGGCTCTGATACCAATTGAAAGTGCACTATGGTCAACTAGAGGAGGGGTGAATAGGTTGACTATCATTTTTTCTTCTTTTCCTTTTAATTATGGCTAAGCAAGATAAAGTAAGGTTCTCTAGATGTGCAACTAGGTGAGAAACCTAAGTGATACAAGATAAGATACGCAACGGAAGTAAAACGAAAGGCAACAAGATAAACCACAAGTGTAAACAAGGAGACAAGGATATGTTTCCCGTAGTTCTTTCTCAAGAGAAGTATGTCTACGTTGGAGAGGTGGGGAGCCACCTAGGCGCTCCTCAATAGCATGGTTGTGCACACCTTATTCTCCTTGAGCTTCTCCGGTGAGGGAGATTCTCGTTTCCACTATGAGGTCGACTTGAAGGGTTGACCAAACCTGACACTCCACAAGATGGATGGAGGCTCTCAACGGATCCGAAGCTTCTTGCAACAAGGTGGAAGCTACAAGCACAAGATCTACTAAGGTTTCTAGGCCTCAAGTAGGATTATAGATCTACTAGGATGTGGTGGATGCATTTGAAATTCCTTTGGTGGAATCATGGATCTAGGTCTCCTCTAGCTATCCACAAAGTTTCGGAGTGTTTGGGTGGTTGGAGAGGGAGATCTAGGAGGTCGAAGCTTTCATTAATGGCTAGGAGAGAGAATGGGAAAAGCTTAAGCATTTATGAGGCAGGGGAAGGCTTTAAATACCCCTTCCCCCATGTGGCCGTTGTGCAGTCCACGCAGCACCGGAGGCTCCGGTGGTCTTCACATGCGCGCAAATGTGCAGTCCATTTCCTTCACGTTGTATCCTGTAGGGCGGAGGCTCCGGTGGTTTTGGCGGAGGCTCCGCCCACCGGAGATCCACCGGAGGCTCCGCTCTTATCCACCCGAACACCATTTTGGCGGAGGCTCCACCAGAGGCGCCACTGGAGGCCAGCCCCACGGTGGGGGTAGTGGAGACAACGGAGGCTCCGGTGGTTTCACCGGAGGCTCCGCCCACCGGATGTACACCGGAGGCTCCGCTCTAGCCTCCGCTCTTGTCCACCCGAACGCAATTTTAGTGGACTCCACACCGAACCCCACACCGGAGGCCCGCGCCTGAACTGTGCTGGAAAAAGAATGGGGCGGAGGTTCCGGTGGTTTCACCGGAGCCTCCACTGCATACAAAAATAGCTCTCCGGCATGGTTTCTTCGAGCTCTTTTCATTCCAAAAAATTTTGTAACCCATAGAGATTGTATACTTGATGACCCTGGGCATTTTCATATATAACAAATAGACATTAGTCCAATAGGTATGTTGTCATTAATTATCAAAAATTAAGATGATCTTTCACTAGGCCATCCCAACTCCCAAGCTAGGCGCTAGATAAAGCGGACATGGCTCTTTGGTTGAGTTTTTCCTACCTCTTTGGACCTTGACTTATAAGTCAAAACAATATCGAAATAGGTGCTTTGGTTTTGACTTTTGACTGGATATTGATACATTATGGTATAAGCCCAAACTCAGCATATCTAAATTTGTGCATTTGGCTTTGTGATTTATGATCCAAAGGCCGAAAAAAGTGGAGAAATTTGCATACTGCAACAAAAAAAACATCAAGCATTGCAATATGACATTTCTTTAGTGAACATATTAAATTTTATATGGTAACACGTTGGAACACAAGAAAGTGAGCACCTCAATAAGCTCAAGAGTTGGTGAAATGCACTAATTACACACTTCCGCATACAACAAAGAAGTATGCAAATCACATGTTTGCAACAATGATATAATAAATCGCGCTGCAACATCTCATTATGTGATTCTACAGCTACCAGACTTGGATGGGTAAAATAACACACTTGAACATGGGATCTTTAAACTCCTGAAATCTCATAAAATTAGTGAAATCAAATGCACTTATTGAACTAACGATAATTAGAGGAATTCGAACCATATTTAGGACCCAAATAGTGCAACAAGATGATATGAGAAAGGCATAACTCAAGAAGAAATCAACCAAAATGATTCAAAAATATTTTTGACATGATATATATAATGATTAATAAGCTTACCAAGACAAACTTGAATCTAGAGTATATTTAAAAATATGAGTGCACAAAGATGAAATCAAATACTACAAGCACTATTAAACCATGTACTTTGTGCTAAAAAAGGATTTTTCCACTTGCAGCAATTATTTACTTTCTTTTTTATTTACTTCTTATCGCTTTATTACTATTACCAAAAACCCAAAACAATTTTTCTCTAATGTTTTCAGTGAAACTTACTCGAAACTATTTATCAATACCTTCTGCTCCTCGTTGGGTTAGACACTCTTATTTATCGAAAAAGCTACGATCGATCCCCTACACTTGTGGGTCATCAAATGCCTACAATGTTAGAACCCGTGAACTATATCTCGTCATAATAGTATTGTTATACGTTCATGATTTGTCAATTGCCCAGCTGTAATTTGTTCACCCATCATGTTTGTTTTCTTTGGAGAGACACCACTAGTGAACCTATGGCCCCATAGTCCCATTTTCCTCATATTTGCAATCTTCTATAAAGCACTTTTATAATTGTTTCCTTGTTGTTCCGTTTTTTACTGTTATTACTTTTCAAGACTCTATACGTTTAATTATCTAGTTTTCAGCAAGACCGGAAGATTTACAACCTTCCGGAAAGTTGGGGCAAGAGAGAGTTTGTGTTTGTATGAAACTTCCACGCTTGTGAACGCACCAGACAACAAGCAACCTTCTCAAAGACTACGAAGTCCTACTGGTTCGATAAACCCTGGTTCCATAACTGGGGGAAATTTTTTCCTAGACTACATCATACCTTCCGCTTGGGGTCTCCCAACGAGCGTGTGATCACGTTAGCATCATTGTGCTTATGTCGGCCTAATGCTTACAAGATATTACCTTAGTGATACTTGTTTCATGAGCTATAGCTTTATAACATCATATGAGATTGGAAGATCATCATCAGAGTCCGAGAGCTTTTCATTAGTTTCTTCTATGCTCTTATAATTGCTAGTTAGCAAATCAAGTTGAGACCTTAGCTCAACATTCTCCTTTAATGTATATACTTCACAATAATTAGAGTTAGTAGCACAAGCATCATAAATAGATTTAGTTTTTGTAGGCTAATAAGTAACAATAGATGAGATAGATAAGAACTAATATGTTCCTCATTGTAGATGTTTTTCTTAAGGATATTGAATGTCAATTTCCATTCATGAAGAAGGGATTTCAAATCCTTACTGTTTTCCTTGTACTGAAACACGATTTCCATTAGTTATTCAAATTTAGCACAAGCTTTATTGTTACCACGAAGAGAATCATACACAATGCCCATATCATGCACACGCAAATTATGATGATGATGATCATCATCATCACTCCCATCATTAAATGAAATGTTGGTATTAAAAGTAGGAGTTATCTTTGACCATTTATCCATAAGGCCCGTGTGAACTTGGGGTGGGGGTGATGAGAGATCGTCTAGAGAAGAGGAATCTTCAATGTCAAGAGCAGGAAAATTTCTTGTGAAATGTCCATACTCTTGACACTCGTACAATTTTATCCTATTTATATGTCTTCCTTCTTTTCTATCCTAGCAAATCCCTCCTTAATGATATGTGCCAATATTTTCTTAATTTCCTCTACATGGTTAGCCATACAACCAACAGAGGAAATGGAAGAATTTTGATCATGGCCACAATGAGAAGTAAGCATATCATTGCAAAACTTAATCAAACAAACTCTAGGAGGTATGCATAGACATTAACATAATAATGTGTGAAAAAACTATTGCATGAAGTGTTTATGTGCAACCTCTCTACATCGTTACCATTTGTAGAAGAAGAATCATCGGTGCACACAGAAATATCATCACATATGATTTCTCCACTCACCATTTCGTTGCCTTGTGGCATGCCATATGTTGGTGAAGTGGATGGCATTGAAAATTATTCATGATCGGAGGTCGAAGAAACTTGGAGATCTTTATGATGTGAGGATGGAGAGAGTTATTCGGAGAAATATTTTCAACCTTAAGAGAATTGGAGCCGCCAAATGTTTATTCAAGTTTGGTACATATCTCATGAGATGACTTGTACCTTGAAATCATCAACGAATACATAAAATTCAGAGCTAATAGAAAAAACAAACTCATCAAATAGCTGAGCTTCAAAAAGTAAATTTTCCTCGTCTTCTAAAAATACATTTTTTAGATCTATCGGTGGAAAAACCTACATCCATAAATTTCTCTATATTTATAAAAAATGTCATTTTGACAAAAGGTCTGAAGTTTATAAAGCATGCAATTTATCCATAAGAGTTAGTTTGTGTCATCAAACATAATTGTTTCTTCGTGAACTAAACCACTAGCCGACATCTTTTCGCTATAGGCAGCGAACCGTAAATTAAGAGAGATTTTGACCTCATACCAATTGAAAGATTGAGATGTCTTCTAGACGGGGGTGAATAGGCATTTTAAAATATTTTACAAAATTGGCTTGAAAGAATGCATAAATAAACTAATTGTTTAGGTCTCAATCACAAAACCTAAATATGCTAGACTCAACTAAGTGTACCGACAACTTAAGTTAAACAACATGAGAACAAGATATAGCTCAGAAGAGATCTATGATTTCAAGCACAAAGGCTATCACAAGGAATAAATCAGATATAGGGATAACTGAGGCACCTGTAGGCAAAGGTCTATCTCGATGTTCACTTTGAAGAAGGAAGCTACTCATTGTTGGAGACGTGTGGCTTACGACGAAGAAACATTGAACGTCACGAAATCTTACCGTCTTCTACAACCCCATCCATGAAGTTAGCGCCATTTTCCTTGTGGCTAGATTTTCCTCCAGTCCGGAGATGGCAAGCTCTACAAACACTTTACAATCCACACGAAGGAGAAAACCGAGGCCTCTTCACAATATTTCACGAAGAGGTCAGTACAATCACAACCACCAAACCATCTACAATATCATGGGCTCTCACTCAAACGAATCAACATGAAAATCTCAAAAAAAAAAGTAAAGCAAGAACATCAAGGATGCTCAAATCCTTCTCTCTCGAATTCCACCGAAGCAACTAATGCTAGGAAGAAATATGAGAGGAATAATAAAGGAGAGGTCAACCGATGACCAAGAAGAGAATTAAGTTGGTGGGAATATAGATCTATTGATCCTCCATATTTTCCTCAAAAAGGTGTAAGAACCATTGGATGAAATGAGAGAACCAATTCTTGAAAGGTCAACAATCGAGGGGGGGAAATGTGACCAAAGCTTAGGGAATCATTGGGGGGAAGAATAGCCCTTTTTTTAGATAAAAGGCTATAAAGCCCGGCTTTAAATTAATAAAACCAGTCGGTCACACGATTACAAGGTGTTGAGGAGAACCTCTTACAAAGCAGAACAAGGTCAAGCCAAAAGAGAAATGAAGCTACACTACGCCGAGCACCAGACCCCTGCGTAAGACAGCCAGCCACCAAAGGGGCAGGGTCAGACCACCAGCGAGGACACCCCTCCAGGAAGGACAAAGCTTGACAACAGAGAGTAGAGCAGGAGATAAAAGCCCATCGCCACCAGAGAACGACGAGCATGGAGGAGAGGAAGCCGCGCTACACCACACCGAGCGGAGGCACCAAACCCTTGCGTAATACGGCCAGCCACTAAAAGGGGCGGGAACGGACCACCAAGACGCGACGGGGTAGAGACGGCAACGTCACAAAAGCACGCCGGCTGAGGAAAGACGCAAACTTTGCACACCAACAGACATGACAGAGCAAGAAGAGCCCCTGCTCCAAGACGGAGCCTCCAAGGAGGGCACGACGTAGAAGCGCCGCCACCGTCCGGTCAGACAGACTCGGGTTTTCACCCGGAGCGTCGACGAGGAAGATGAGATGGCCACAACATCGCCCCCAAGAGGGATAACAGCGCCCACAGGCTCCGTCGACGCCGACGTCAACAATGACAGGAGCTTTCGCTCGGCCCAACACCCACCTACCCAACGTCGAGGGACACCGGCTCCAGTCCCCGCCACGAAGGGAAGGGGATGCCAAAATTGCAACAGTGCCTCCAGATCTGAATCTGGGCGAGGACCGACACCCACGCCGAACCTCACCAGGACCTCCAACCGCCGACATTCATGCCGCTCACACGGCCGATGAACACGACCAACACCAGCACATCGGGGCTTGCGGAAGAGCCACCCGTATGCCCACCACATAGAGCCGCCGCCCTGAAGCACCAAGGTTGGCAACCTCACCCGTCTTGAACCACACAACAGACCGCCCAACGCGAAGCTGGCCACCCCGACCACCGCGCGAAGCGCTCCTCCTGAAATCCCAGACAACACCATCCTCACAGAGCCGAGCAACACCGAAGACCATGGCCATCGCACAAGCACCATCCCAAGGCATATCAGCACCGGAAGCGCCCAAAGGTGAGACATGCGCACAGGGGCGGCGCAGTGCCGGCTCAGGCTAGCCTCCTGCATGCTGGCTGTCCACCCCCACAACCGAGCAGGGGAACTGAGGAGATCGAGCGCGGGGAATCTGGGCGCCCCTGCAGCCAGATCCGCGCGGGATGCTCGACCCCAAGGCAGCCGGAGCAAGCCGTCGACGTCGCGAGGTCCACCTCGCCGCGGCAGATCGGAGGAGCCGGGGGATCCGAGGGCTGAGCAAGGAGAGCCAGGTCGGCCGGCGCCCGCAAGGACGAGAGGAGGGTGAAGCACCAGGGGCATCTTGGAGAAGGAGGAAGGGCCGCTCCGCCGCTGCCGCGGGCCGGCCGGCGGCCGCCGGCGGCGGCGGCGAGGGAGGAGGGAGGCGGGGAAGAGGCTAGAGGTTAGGGTTTGGGGTCCTCCGGTGTCGCCCGAGCGGGAGCGGCACGGGAGGAGGGAGCGCGTGGGTCGTCGAATAACGCCGGAAGAATAGCCCTTAAAAAGGGTTTCCAACAAAACTAGCCGTTGCAAGAAAAAAAAACATATTATTATGTCAGCCGTGTTACCTACTTAGGTTCCATTCGTACTCCCTCCAAAAAAGTTGAAACAATTATTTTGAGACGGAGGGAGCACTTTGGTTCCTGCCTGGACTGTGTTTTTCATTTTGTTTCTCTGTAGATTTGTGTCAGATATTATGATGTCAAATATACAAGATTCTTCCTCATGCCTAAGTCATGATGCCGAGACTGCAGGAACCGCGCAAATCCAGCCTAGCTAGCTCGGGGACTGAACATCATCTACTGGATACAGTCGGACATACATAGCTAGCAGTCCCAGTTGATCCACATGTTGTTTTCGCTCTATACATGCTGCGCGGGAGCTTCATGCCGTCATATCTTCCCAGCTCAAAACCCTATATCGAAAATTGCAGGCCTTCTCTTTTCTCCTAGGACGTTCTTTTGGAGAGCAATTCATTGTTTCGCCTGTCACGGTGCCTCAATCGACATTGAGCAAGACAAATAATTTATGGAGAAACGGAACATAAAATCCTTGTTCAGTCAAAATCGATGTGTGGCCAAACCAAAAAAAAATTACACAACACAGAATATTCCAAACCAGTCTCTTAGGAATCACAGATGAGATTACTGGGCATGTAATTGTTCTGAACGCCATGTCCATGCTAACTATATATCCTCGACATAAGTAGCGTCGCTCGTACGTAAGCCGTTTACAAGGCCTTGGCCGGATTCTTCCCGCCACATCCATTTCATCGACTGGAACAACACTAGTACACGCTATAAAAAGGCGAGAGCCACGCGGTAATTCTCATCAGCCACCTAAGCACCAAAGCAGATCAAGCCTCATAAGTTTTTTCTGCACCTATCTGCTGCTTATCCTTGCTTTCGCGGCGGTGTAGCATCTACAATGGCGAACCACGCAACCGCCGCTCTCCTGATCGCGTCCCTTCTCGTGGCGGTCACCCTCGCCGACGCCAGGATCAGCATGAACGAAGGTAACTCGGTGATGACGTTCGCGAAGTCGGTGCCGGCGCTGACGTGCAACAAGGTGCACGGGTTCCAGACGGGCGATACCTGCTTCGACGTCGCGCAGGGCGCCGGGTTGACCGAGGAGCAGTTCCTGGGCTTCAACCCAAACATCAACTGCCTCAAGGTCTTCGTCGGCCAGTGGGTCTGCCTCGACGCTTCCTCTGCCTAACCATGCAGGTCGCGCCACGGCGCCTTGCTGCACCTAGGCAGCCTGAATCGCCTGCATCGAACGTTGCTGAATACGACCGTAAATAAGGAGGCGATCTCTTCGGTACGCCACCACTATATATTTGTACTTCCCTCGCAAAATGAGGTGCTTGTGTGTTGTCTGGAGTAGTCCTGACGATCGAGTCTGTCTTTTCTTACCAGCTTTGGCTTGAAAGTTGTTTCAGTTGGTTGTGCTTGATCCGGTGTTCTTCTCTGTCGTGTTTTCTTTAAACTTTGTTCGTCTAATTACGTGGAGTGCCATGGTTTCACCTAAGTTTGTTTTAGGAACGCCTTTTTGGATGGCCGAACAGCCGTTCGATCAGGCCACCGAGCACAGCCGGATCAACTTACCCTCACAAAACTGAGCTAGGCCATCCCAAGCCAGGTGCTATACGAAGACCACCATGATTACTCCCTCCGTTCCAAAATACATAACTTCCATTTGTCCAAATGTGCTTATATATATACACTAAAAACACAGGAAGCCACGGCAGAGAAATTGGCTGCGGCAGAGGCCACGGCAGCCACGGCAGCGTTTCTGCCTGTTTCTGCGCCCGCGGCAGACTTTTCTGGATGCGTTTCTGTTGTTTTCTGCCCTAATGCGGTACTGTCTCCGTCTGCCTTCGTGGCCACGGCAGGGGTTCACAATGTCTCGCGGATTTCAACTGAATGTGAGCGGTCTGAAGAGGGAGCAGCAGGGAGTGTATGTCTGGGGGATTCCGTATATACAGTGGAGGCTGGGAGCACGTTTCATGCTACTGATGGAAAGGGTTTAGTGCCGTTATCAGATGGTATGTTACTTTCTGCTGCTTCTCCTTTGGAGCCCGTGGACAATTTTACTGCGGTTATTTCTGATAATGATCTTTGTAATATGCATGTGAGTAGCTTGCAGGGCTCGATTTCTGTATCTTTTAATGATTGTTGTGTTTCGGTTGGATCAGGTGCTACAAGTTTGGGTGCTGGGATTAGTTCTCCGCAACTTGTGTCATCTTTGGCTCACCCTTCGGCTTTGAACAACAGCCCGACCACTCCATTGCCATCATTTCCTTTTGCTGGTTTTGGTAGCCCGAAACTAGATGGATCAAGGAAGATGATTGAGGAATTTGGAGGTATTCTTGAAGTTACTACTTTGGGTGTGCGCTCGAGTGGTCGTATACGGGCTCAGCATAATGCGGATGACACGCAGATGGAGAGGGCGATGTTGCTCGCTGCCAGGAGGGACTCTAGGGCAGGTACGAAGTCTTTGAATTCTAATAAGAATCTTTCAATTTTGTCTTTCTCTGATTCTGATATTATTGATAGAGCTGCTAGTCTAGGAGTTTCTTTGGGTACTTCTAGTGCTTCCAGGTTGGAGTCTGCTAAGTGACTTTGTCATTGCTTCATAATAATTTGGATAATAATTATGACCCTCAGCCTCGTAGTTTAATTCTTAATAAGATTGCTAGTGTTACGGGAGATTTAGTGGATAAAGAGTGTTTTCCTACTAATGTTTCTCCAATTGATTTAGTGGTTGATTGCGAGAAAGTTAAGAGAGTTAGGAAAAAGAAGGATTATTCTGTGTCTAACAAACGTAGAAGTGTAAGGATTAATCATATTAATAATAAGCAAGATGCGGGATGTTCTGGAACAGTGAGGGTTTTCGTGACCCGGGTAAACATCACTTTATTCAGGAGAGTATCAGAGAGAGGGAACTTGATTTTTTGGCTTTGTCTGAGACAGGGAGATCTCATTTTGCTCAATCTTTTCTAACTCACCTTGCTTCGGGCTTGGATTTTGCGTGGTTTTGTTTACCACCTAGAGGTAGATCAGGAGGTATGCTCATTGGTATCAACTCCTCATCTATAGAGGTTAGGAATGTGGATGTAGGAGATTTCTCTGTTAAACTTTTTGTTAAGTCAAAGCATGATGGTTTTGAATGGATTTTAGTGTCTGTTTATGGTGCTGCCCAGGAGGAATTTAAACCTAATTTCTTATCAGAGTTTGTTCGTGTAACAGCCCAAGTATGAAAACTACCCCATAGAATGTTTGATTTCCTGTTTAATTAAAGTATTGCATCATGTCATCATATTTTTGCATTTGTTTCTTTTGTTTTGCATCTGTTATTCTTTGTTTTTCACAATGAAAATCAAACAAATTCAACTGCTTTGTTTTCATACTTGTTCTGTTACAACTTTTGGAATAAAAATAACAAATGAAAACAACCAATTTGTTCCATTTTATTCCATGTTGATCACTCATTAAATTGTTGGTTTGATCAATCAATTGTTTCCAAATTGCAATCAAAAATTCAACTCAAAGCACCAAAACAAAAATCACTTTGAAGTCATGTTGAGGTCAAAACAAATCTACTCTATTTGTGTTTAATAACATAGGGGTCACCCTATTTAAAAGTGTGTTCTTATTAATATTCATCTAATAAAGAAACTCTTTCAATTTTGGTTATTTTTCTAAACAGCACCAATTTCCAAGTCATTAAAACTACCAATCTATTCTAATAACTTTAATCACATTAATCAGTAGGGTTCACCCTACTAAAACCTTTGTTTTCAATATTATTTTATTTAATAACAAATAGCTCTAAATTTGAATTAATTTCTAACAGCACCTTAAATTTGCAAGTTTTGGAAAAACAAAGTTGTCAATTAGTTGACATTATAAAAACTAAGCTAACTATCATTTTTACAAAAAAATTTCCTAACCTAACAACCATCAATTCCTTCCAATTTCTTTTGCTACAAAAAAAAAGAAAAACAAATAGAGAAGGGAGAAGGAGAAAGCCAGCCCAGCCCAATTTCCATTTGGCCCAGTACCCCTTCACCCCTGTCGCTTTCTTCCTCCTCGTGGTGACGTCAAGCGTACGACTGCTCCCCCCACCGATCGATCATCGACTCCTCGCTAGGATTGCCGCCGTACAAGCACCTCTCCCCTATAACTAACCTACTCCCTCGAGCCCTAGGGTTTCCCCTCGAACCCTAGGCCCTAGCTACCCTCTCCCGCCGCCAACCTTCTCTCTGTTCTTCTCTGCCACCCCCCCTGCAATTCTCTGAAAGTCTGAACCTGAAGCTCGACGTGGTGGCCGTGGATGGGCAAGCTCGCCGTCGCCGCCCTAGACGCCATCGGCGCCAACTGTGGCCGGGAACGGAACCGTGGTGGCTCCCCGTACCTGCCACGCTACTTCGCCGTGGCCGGGAGTCGCCGTGGGTGCCGCGCCATCGACGACTTCCTCCGCCGTCGCCTGCCTCCATGCCTCCATCGAGCAGAGGCTCGATTCCAATTCGGAGGTGATTACTCCCTCCGCTCACCGTCCTCTCTTAATCCCTTCCTCCTCTCTCCCTACTCCTTGGCCGCACCCTCCCCCACGCAGCACGCCCCCCACGGCGCCTCCCCGCAGCGGCCGGCGAGCAGCGCTGCCCCTCCGTGGAAGACCACGATCTGGTACCTGCAACTATACGCACAGGTTCAGTTACGTGAGCAAAATTCAGAAAATAGCGCGCGTCCAACACCTTATCCACCCCGACCTGCCTCTCCTATCACCACACGAAGCATAGCCCACTGGCAGTAACCGCAGCGCGCACCCTGGAGGTGCTGGGTTCGAGTCCCGCACCCCACCTTTTCGCTGTTATTTTTCGTTTGGTTCAGAAGTTGCAGTTCTGAACCTTAAACCCCCACCGCATCCCCTTCTCACCAACACACAGCAGCAGTCCCACTGGTTAGCACCACCACCACACCCTGGGAGGTCCCAGGGTCGAATCCCACCTCCCACCAATAAACCACCTTTTATTGTTTTGCAATGTTTTGGTCACAGAACTTATAGGAAATCACACCTAGGCCCCTGGCAATTATTTCTAGCCCTGCAATAATTTTTTTCCTAAGTCCCTAGTTACTTAAAAATGGCAGATTGCACCCCAAATTTGTAAAATGCATAAAAAATTCATCCCAACTCCAAATTCAACATTTTTAATATGTTTTCAATACCAAATTAAATGTTCTATCCAAATATAAAATTTGTTTACTG
Source organism: Alopecurus myosuroides (assembly GCA_028641055.1). NCBI lineage: Eukaryota > Viridiplantae > Streptophyta > Magnoliopsida > Poales > Poaceae > Alopecurus > Alopecurus myosuroides. Next base: position 168,927,074 of record CM054058.1, read on the forward strand.
TTTTGAATACTTTAAATTGGTGCAATATTTAAATTCTTGTTAAATGCACTTAAACTTGCAAAAATCATAACTTGTTCATAAAAATTCCAAATTCCACAAACTAAAAATGTTTTCCAATCAACTTTTCATATACTTTCCAAATATAAATTTTGTTTGCTGTTTTGAATAATTTAAATTGCTGAAAACAACTGTTTCTTGTTTAATGCATTTAAAATTGCCAAAATAATAACTTGCTCATTTTAAATCCAATTTCCACAAATGAAATATGTTTTCCATGCAAAATTAAACCCTCTTTCCAAATATAAAATTTGTTTCATGTTTTGAATAATTAAAAATTGGTTAAATGATTTAAACCTTGTTTAAATCATTTAATATTGCTAAATTCATAACTTGATCAAATCAAATTCTTTTGGGACATGTAAAATATGTTTTCAAACCATCAAAGCATAACCTTTTCAAATATGAACTTGGTTTAATGTTTTGATCAAATAAAATTCAATTAACATCCACACTTGAATTAATTCCAATTTAATTCTTGTTTAACTTGTTTAATTCCTAATTAATTTATTTGAAATCCTTTTTCAACAAGTGAAACATGCAATCCACCTAAAATTGTGTGTTCTTATCAAATATAAACTTTGTTATCTATTTTGAACAATTAAAATTGGTGAAAACAACAAATGCTTGTGTGACACCTTTAAGGAACCAAAATTTCCTAACTTAATAAATGAATTTCCAAACTTGGTAAACCTTATTTCTCTTTGATTCTACTGTTGTTATTTCGCTGTTTTCCTCATCCATGCATCATGCTAATTCACTTACACAATTTGATTAGTTGTAAAACAATTAATTCAACCATAATTCATGGGCTTTGCATATGCAATCCAATTGCATGTGGGTCCATTTAATCATGTTGTTATCTTGTCAACTAGTTTATTCTGTTGCATCAATTAACTGGTCATGCATCATCCCATGTTTGTGCACTATGCCATGATATTGATTGTTTATCTTTCTGCATTGTTTGTTTGCTTCTTCCCGGATAAACGACGACGTTGAGACCGACGATACTTACGACACCCCTTCTAAGGAGTTAGCTCAGTACCAGGCTACTGGGTTTGCAGGCAAGTTATCACTCACATGAACCACTGTGTTCCTCTCAACATTGATTACCGATACTTTCCGTTGTTCTTTTCTGCTAGCCCTATGAATAGTTGTTTCTGTTACGAACCTATCACATGAATCCCTTAACCCTGATATTGCCTCACCTCCACTCCTACAACCCCTTTGTTTGAGCCAGTGTCTTACTAGCATGATTAGGTTGTTTTGCTCAAGTCTGTTACCCGTTACTTTCTGTTACTATCTCTATTATGTTCTGGGGGCTCGATGTTAATCAATCAATCCTGTTAATGCTAATGGTAATAATAATAATTTGATGATAAGGCACCGGCAGGAGGCCCTGTGTGGTTTTGAGGCCTGCTAGTGTCGACCCTAATAGGAAAAGGGTCTTGTCTACTGATCCATGATGAGCGCACTACCCGCATGTGGGAAGCGAGTATGGGCGCCCCCCTCAACTTGACCTGATTCGCATCTCGTCCAAATCGCCTCATTTAGTTCGTGTTTTCCATTTGCCGCATGCATGTTTTTGCGAGCCCAGGCCAGGGTGGAACTTTTGTAGTCGGCATATAGGGGGACACGGTCTTAGAGTGCTATGAGGGTCCCTTTTCTTCGGGGCTTGATTAGCCGTGCGCCCAAGGTTCTTTGGGCTTGATGCGAAGAATGGTTGGTTGTGTTGAGTGCCCCGCTTGGTGGGGTGATCTCCCATCTGGCGGATTATTCATACGTGTACGGCCAAATTGGTGCAACCCTGCAGGGATAATCTTCTCGAGAAGCCGTGTTTTCCGCGGTTATGGATTACTTGGTGAAAGTACTGGCTAACAAGTACTCAGGACAACTTAAACATAATGATCAAACTTGTTACACCCAATGATTAATAACTTGACTAGTAATAGGTTGATGACACAATAACTTGATTCACCTTTAATACAACTGCGTGAGTTATCCTCGGATTGTTTCTTTGGATAAGGGGCGAGATCCAGGATGGGTTTGTTTGAAGTTATCTTTCAGTTGGTTACAGTCCTCGATCTTATCTCCTTTCTGTTAGCCGGAAGTGGTAGAATCTCTGTAGTTGGTTAGCGCAGCCAGTTGTAGCATTTTTATATCCCCTCTCTTCCGTTGAACCCAAGGCATCTGTGCTTGGTGTTGACGGGTTACACTTTGGTGAATTGTGAGTCTTGCTTGCCAGTACGTTTATGTACTGACCCCTTTGGGGCTGTGGTTTCCGCAGACCTACGTTTCCGAGGATCTACCTGGTGGCAGCTACGTGGAGTATGACGAGACTGCTGACGAGTAGATAGCGGACCCGGGCAGGATCCGAGACTTCGTGGATGGGCTCCGTCTGTTTCGTTTCCGGCCTCTTAGGCCTATTTGGTTCTTGTCTGTACTCAGACATGTTGAATGCTTCCGCTGTGATGTACTGATGTATTGTTGGGGCATGTGCCCTCTGAATGATTGTATTTGCTATCTCTGCTCTAATGAGAGCCCATTTATTTCAATCTTTTGTGTCGTAGAGATATGTTGTGATTATCATTCGTTTAACGCTGTTGACGTACCATGTGTGATTGGTATGAAGTACGTCGACGGTAGTGCCTTTGATCTCTAGTGGATAGTTTACATCGACGATGGAATAGCAGGGCTTGTGTTGTCGCGCATAAGCGCAGGCCTACCAGGAAGCTGGGACGTGGGAGCAGTTATGCCCCATAATCCAAGCATCTGCTATCCAGTTCGGCCCGATGAGTATCCCCTAGAAATCAGGGTGCGACAAATGGTATCAGAGCCTGTCTGCCTGTAGGATCCCTTTTTACTGGTCGCAGTTGAGTCTACAAACTATTTTGTAGCTATATAGGAAAAATGAAACGCGAGAGTAGGAATTCTGTTCTTTTTCTTCTTTTCCCCACCCTCCCTCCCTTTTTCTGGTAAGGAAGTGCAACGTTGATTTTTCCCTTCTCATCTAAACTTTCAAGTTAGGATTTCACGTGTTTTGGGTTTTCCGTAGTACCTCAGGAGTTTTGATCTCGTTTTCCCCGGTGTTGCTTCGTTATCCTGTTCTTTTAAAGAACCCTTCGTCCGTTGAAATGTTGTTGTTTTCCACTTCAATTCTTCTACCGGCGTCTAATCAAGTTTTCCCCGTTCATCTACTAAACTCTGTTCCAGCTAAAGTGTTGTTTGATACCGGAGCATCGCATTCCTTTGTGTCAAAATCTTTTCCACAACATACAACCTAACTCTGGTTCCACTAAGCAATCAACTCACTGTTCACTCATGTTGACTTCCAATTTCAGTCACAGAAATCAAATCCTAATGGGAGGCCACATATTCCTCGTTACTCTCATGTTGCTGATTCTGACATTGATGTCATTCTGGTATTGATTTGATGTCAATAACCCTGTTCCACCCTCATTCCAGATAGTCTATTCTCCAAATGAATCAAATTCTGTTCAATTATACACCTTCCATACAAAATCTCTCCCTTTACTTGAAAATGTTCCGGTGGTTTCCAAATTCCCTGACGTCTATCCAATGTGCACGATGTGTTTCACGTGTCACAACTCAAGTGGATCTTCCCAAGAAGTATCCGGACCTTTTTCTTTTCTCAGTAGGAATCTCGGGGCGCGATTCCTTCAAGGGGGGGCGTTTTGTAACAGCCCAAGTATGAAAACTACCCCATAGAATTTTGATTTCCTGTTTAATTAAAGTATTGCATCATGTCATCATATTGTTGCATTTGTTTCTTTTGTTTTGCATCTGTTATTCTTTGTTTTTCACAATGAAAATCAAACAAATTCAACTGCTTTGTTTTCATACTTGTTCTGTTACAACTTTTGGAATAAAAATAACAAATGAAAACAACCAATTTGTTCCATTTTATTCCATGTTGATCACTCATTAAATTGTTGGTTTGATCAATCAATTGTTTCCAAATTGCAATCAAAAATTCAACTCAAAGAACCAAAACAAAAATCACTTTGAAGTCATGTTGAGGTCAAAACAAATCTACTCTATTTGTGTTTAGTAACATAGGGGTCACCCTATTTAAAAGTGTGTTCTTATTAATATTCATCTAATAAAGAAACTCTTTCAATTTTGGTTATTTTTCTAAACAGCACCAATTTCCAAGTCATTAAAACTACCAATCTATTCTAATAACTTTAATCACATTAATCAGTAGGGTTCACCCTACTAAAACCTTTGTTTTCAATATTATTTTATTTAATAACAAATAGCTCTAAATTTGAATTAATTTCTAACAGCACCTTAAATTTGCAAGTTTTGGAAAAACAAAGTTGTCAATTAGTTGACATTATAAAAACTAAGCTAACTATCATTTTTACCAAATTTTTCCTAACCTAACAACCATCAATTCCTTCTAATTTCTTTTGCTACAAAAAAAAAGAAAAACAAATAGAGAAGGGAGAAGGAGAAAGCCAGCCCAGCCCAATTTCCATTTGGCCCAGTACCCCTTCACCCCTGTCGCTTTCTTCCTCCTCGTGGTGACGTCAAGCGTACGACTGCTCCCCCCACCGATCGATCATCGACTCCTCGCTAGGATTGCCGCCGTACAAGCACCTCTCCCCTATAACTAACCTACTCCCTCGAGCCCTAGGGTTTCCCCTCGAACCCTAGGCCCTAGCTACCCTCTCCCGCCGCCAACCTTCTCTCTGTTCTTCTCTGCCACCCCCCCTGCAATTCTCTGAAAGTCTGAACCTGAAGCTCGACGTGGTGGCTGTGGATGGGCAAGCTCGCCGTCGCCGCCCTAGACGCCATCGGCGCCAACTGTGGCCGGGAACGGAACCGTGGTGGCTCCCCGTACCTGCCACGCTACTTCGCCGTGGCCGGGAGTCGCCGTGGGTGCCGCGCCATCGACGACTTCCTCCGCCGTCGCCTGCCTCCATGCCTCCATCGAGCAGAGGCTCGACTCCAATTCGGAGGTGATTACTCCCTCCGCTCATCGTCCTCTCTTAATCCCTTCCTCCTCTCTCCCTACTCCTTGGCCGCACCCTCCCCCACGCAGCACGCCCCCCACGGCGCCTCCCCGCAGCGGCCGGCGAGCAGCGCTGCCCCTCCGTGGAAGACCACGATCTGGTACCTGCAACTATACGCACAGGTTCAGTTACGTGAGCAAAATTCAGAAAATAGCGCGCGTCCAACACCTTATCCACCCCGACCTGCCTCTCCTATCACCACACGAAGCATAGCCCACTGGCAGTAACCGCAGCGCGCACCCTGGAGGTGCTGGGTTCGAGTCCCGCACCCCACCTTTTCGCTGTTATTTTTCGTTTGGTTCAGAAGTTGCAGTTCTGAACCTTAAACCCCCACCGCATCCCCTTCTCACCAACACACAGCAGCAGTCCCACTGGTTAGCACCACCACACACCCTGGGAGGTCCCAGGGTCGAATCCCACCTCCCACCAATAAACCACCTTTTATTGTTTTGCAATGTTTTGGTCACAGAACTTATAGGAAATCACACCTAGGCCCCTGGCAATTATTTCTAGCCCTGCAATAATTTTTTTCCTAAGTCCCTAGTTACTTAAAAATGGCAGATTGCACCCCAAATTTGTAAAATGCATAAAAAATTCATCCCAACTCCAAATTCAACATTTTTAATATGTTTTCAATACCAAATTAAATGTTCTATCCAAATATAAAATTTGTTTACTGTTTTGAATACTTTAAATTGGTGCAATATTTAAATTCTTGTTAAATGCACTTAAACTTGCAAAAATCATAACTTGTTCATAAAAATTCCAAATTCCACAAACTAAAAATGTTTTCCAATCAACTTTTCATGTACTTTCCAAATATAAATTTTGTTTGCTGTTTTGAATAATTTAAATTGCTGAAAACAACTGTTTCTTGTTTAATGCATTTAAAATTGCCAAAATAATAACTTGCTCATTTTAAATCCAATTTCCACAAATGAAATATGTTTTCCATGCAAAATTAAACCCTCTTTCCAAATATAAAATTTGTTTCATGTTTTGAATAATTAAAAATTGGTTAAATGATTTAAACCTTGTTTAAATCATTTAATATTGCTAAATTCATAACTTGATCAAATCAAATTCTTTTGGGACATATAAAATATGTTTTCAAACCATCAAAGCATAACCTTTTCAAATATGAACTTGGTTTAATGTTTTGATCAAATAAAATTCAATTAACATCCACACTTGAATTAATTCCAATTTAATTCTTGTTTAACTTGTTTAATTCCTAATTAATTTATTTGAAATCCTTTTTCAACAAGTGAAACATGCAATCCACCTAAAATTGTGTGTTCTTATCAAATATAAACTTTGTTATCTATTTTGAACAATTAAAATTGGTGAAAACAACAAATGCTTGTGTGACACCTTTAAGGAACCAAAATTTCCTAACTTAATAAATGAATTTCCAAACTTGGTAAACCTTATTTCTCTTTGATTCTATTGTTGTTATTTCGCTGTTTTCCTCATCCATGCATCATGCTAATTCACTTACACAATTTGATTAGTTGTAAAACAATTAATTCAACCATAATTCATGGGCTTTGCATATGCAATCCAATTGCATGTGGGTCCATTTAATCATGTTGTTATCTTGTCAACTAGTTTATTCTGTTGCATCAATTAACTGGTCATGCATCATCCCATGTTTGTGCACTATGCCATGATATTGATTGTTTATCTTTCTGCATTGTTTGTTTGCTTCTTCCCGGATAAACGACGACGTTGAGACCGACGATACTTACGACACCCCTTCTAAGGAGTTAGCTCAGTACCAGGCTACTGGGTTTGCAGGCAAGTTATCACTCACATGAACCACTGTGTTCCTCTCAACATTGATTACCGATACTTTCCGTTGTTCTTTTCTGCTAGCCCTATGAATAGTTGTTTCTGTTACGAACCTATCACATGAATCCCTTAACCCTGATATTGCCTCACCTCCACTCCTACAACCCCTTTGTTTGAGCCAGTGTCTTACTAGCATGATTAGGTTGTTTTGCTCGAGTCTGTTACCCGTTACTTTCTGTTACTATCTCTATTATGTTCTGGGGGCTCGATGTTAATCAATCAATCCTGTTAATGCTAATGGTAATAATAATAATTTGATGATAAGGCACCGGCAGGAGGCCCTGTGTGGTTTTGAGGCCTGCTAGTGTCGACCCTAATAGGAAAAGGGTCTTGTCTACTGATCCATGATGAGCGCACTACCCGCATGTGGGAAGCGAGTATGGGCGCCCCCCTCAACTTGACCTGATTCGCATCTCGTCCAAATCGCCTCATTTAGTTCGTGTTTTCCATTTGCCGCATGCATGTTTTTGCGAGCCCAGGCCAGGGTGGAACTTTTGTAGTCGGCATATAGGGGGACACGGTCTTAGAGTGATATGAGGGTCCCTTTTCTTCGGGGCTTGATTAGCCGTGCGCCCAAGGTTCTTTGGGCTTGATGTGAAGAATGGTTGGTTGTGTTGAGTGCCCCGCTTGGTGGGGTGATCTCCCATCTGGCGGGTTATTCATACGTGTACGGCCAAATTGGTGCAACCCTGCAGGGATAATCTTCTCGAGAAGCCGTGTTTTCCGCGGTTATGGATTACTTGGTGAAAGTACTGGCTAACAAGTACTCAGGACAACTTAAACATAATGATCAAACAGGTTACACCCAATGATTAATAACTTGACTAGTAATAGGTTGATGACACAATAACTTGATTCACCTTTAATACAACTGTGTGAGTTATCCTCGGATTGTTTCTTTGGATAAGGGGCGAGATCCAGGATGGGTTTGTTTGAAGTTATCTTTCAGTTGGTTACAATCCTCGATCTTATCTCCTTTCTGTTAGCCGGAAGTGGTAGAATCTCTGTAGTTGATTAGTGCGGCCAGTTACAGCATCGTTTATACCCCTTTTCTTCCGTTGAACCCAAGGCATCTGTGCTTGGTGTTGACGGGCTACACTTTGGTGAACTGTGAGTCTTGCTTGCCAGTACGTTTATGTACTGACCCCTTTGGGGCTGTGGTTTCCGCAGACCTACGTTTCCGAGGATCTACCTGGTGGCTGCTACGTGGAGTATGACGAGACTGCTGACGAGTAGATAGCGGACCCGGGCAGGATCCGAGACTTCGTGGATGGGCTCCGTCTTTTCGTTTCCGGCCTCTTAGGCCTATTTGGTTCTTGTCTGTACTCAGACATGTTGAATGCTTCCGCTGTGATGTACTGATGTATTGTTGGGGCATGTGCCCTCTGAATGATTGTATTTGCTATCTCTGCCCTAATGAGAGCCCATTTATTTCAATCTTTTGTGTCGTAGACATATGTTGTGATTATCATTCGTTTAACGCTGTTGACGTACCATGTGTGTTTGGTATGAAGTACGTCGACAGTAGTGCCTTTGATCTCTAGTGGATAGTTTACATCGACGATGGAATAGCAGGGCTTTTGTTGTCGCGCATAAGCGCAGGCCTACCAGGAAGCTGGGACGTGGGAGCAGTTATGCCCCATAATCCAAGCATCTGCTATCCAGTTCGGCCCGATGAGTATCCCCTAGAAATCAGGGTGCGACAGTTCATATTTGTGAAAATGAAACATTACCTTTGTTGGTGGGTGGGGATTTTAATATAATACGAAAACCTGAAGAAAAGAATAATGATAATTATAATCCTAGATGGCCTTTTATGTTTAATGCAATTATTCATAGCTTAGACTTAAGAGATTGAATTATCGGGTAGACAATTTACTTGGGCTAGCAGGAGAACTAACACAACTTTTGAGAAACTAGATAGAGTTCTCTCTACCGTGGAGTGGGAGCAAAAATTTCCTCTGGCAACCGTTCAAGCTTTGGCTAGAAATGGTTTGGACCATACCCCTTTGTTTTTGGATTTTGGTGCTCGTGCTCATGTAGGTAATAAAAGTGGTTTCTATTTTGAGCTTTCGTGGCTCAGAATGGATGGCTTTTTTGAGATGGTTTCTTCTCAATGGGGAGCTGTTAACAAGGGTGATTCAGCTGTTGCGGTTTGGCAGAACAAAATTAGACACTTAAGACGTTTTCTTAAGGGGTGGGCTAAAAATCAAAGTGGCAAATATAGAATCGAGAGGGATAAGTTGATCAGGGTTATTGAGGAGTTGGATATTAAAGCTGAGAGTGTAGCTTTGTCTTTGGGAGAGAGGGAAATCCTACATGATGCTAATGACCGTCTTTGTCTACTTCGTAGAGATGAAGAAAGTAAATGGGTGCAAAGGGCTAAGGTTAAACATGTTATGGAGGGGGAGAGAATACAAAGTATTTCCATCTTATGGCCAATGGGAAACATCGTAGGAAGATGATTTTTCAGTTAGAACAAGAGGAGGGAACTATTGTTGGGGATGAGGACTTGAGAATGTATATCTCTGAATATTACAAGAAATTATTTGGGCCTTCGACACCCAATAATATCTCCTTAGTTGAGAGTAATATACAGGATATACCCCAGTTATCTCAACAAGAAAATGATATTCTCACTGTTGATTTCTTAGTGGAAGAAGTTTTTGAGGCAATATCACAGATGGAGCCTAATAAATCTCCAGGACCTGATGGTTTCCCCGCTGAATTCTACAAAACCTTTTGGGAGGTTATTAAATCTGATTTGATGGCCATGTTTTTAGAGTTTAAGCAAGGTAATCTTCAGTTGTTTAAACTGAACTTTGGGGTGATAACTTTGCTTCCTAAAAACGATAATGCGGTTCAAATCCAGCAGTATAGACCTATGTGCCTTCTTAATTTTAGTTTTAAAATTTTCACTAAAGTGGGTACTAATCGTATTACTCAGATAGTGCAGAAGGTGGTTAGACCATCTCAGTCAGCTTTCATGCCTGGGAGAAACATCTTGGAAGGAGTTGTTATCCTTCATGAAACCATTCATGAACTTAATAGGAAGATATTGGATGGGGTAATTTTTAAAATTGACTTTGAGAAGGCATATGATAAGGTTAAGTGGCCTTTTCTTCTTCAGGCTTTACGTATGGAAGGGTTTTCTCAGGAATGGTGTGATATGATTTTACAATTTGTTCAGGGTGGAAGTGTAGGTATTCGGGTTAATGATGCAATTGGCCATTATTTTCAAACTAAAAAAGGATTGAGGCAGGGTGATCCTCTGTCTCCAATTCTTTTTAACATTGTGGCAGACATGCTTGCTATTTTAATTGCTAGGGCTAAGGAAATTGGACAAATTGGAGGTCTTATTCCAGACCTAGTTGAAGGAGGTTTGTCTATCCTTCAATATGTTGATGATACAGTTTTATTTTTAGAGCATGATTTTGATAAAGCTCTAAATCTTAAATTAATCTTGTGCATCTTTGAGCAATTGTCGGGTCTCAAGATTAATTTTCACAAGAGTGAAGTTTTCTGTTTTGGTAAGGCTAAAGAGGTAGAGAACCAGTATAAACAAATCTTTGGTTGTGAGTCTCGTTCGTTACCTTTTAAATATTTGGGAATTCTTATTCATCACAGAAAACTTACAAACTTTGAGTGGCACCCAGTGGAGAGTCGTTTTGAGGACAAACTTGGGTGCTGGAAAGGGAAATTATTATCCTATGGGGATCGTTTATTTCTTGTTAATTCTGTGTTAACAAGTTTACCCATGTTTATGTTATCCTTTTTTGAGATTCCTAAGGGCGTCCGTAAGAGACTTGATTTCTATAGATCTCGTTTTTTCTGGCAGAGTGATGACACCAAGCGTAAGTATAGATTAACAAAATGGAATATTATTTGTAGACCTAAGGATCAAGGTGGATTAGGTGTGGAAGTGCTAGAGCTAAAGAATAAGTGTTTATTGGCTAAATGGATGTTTAAGATACTTAACGAGGAGGGTATCTGGCAGGAATTGCTACAGAATAAATACTTACATAGCAAATCTTTAGCTCACGTTGAGGCACAACCTACTGATTCTCCTTTTTGGAAGGGTCTAATGAGAGTTAAGAGGGATTTCTTTAGTAGAGGTTCCTTTAAAATTGGAAATGGTGAAACAACTAGATTTTGGGAGGACATTTGGTTAGGCCAAACCCCTTTATCTGATCAATATCCTCTTTTATATAATATTGTGCAGTCTAAAAATGTATCAGTTGCTGATGTGTTCCAGAATGCACCACCGATTAATATTTCCTTTCGTAGGAATTTAGTAGGCATTACATGGGATATCTGGTCTCATTTGTGCTTGCGTCTGATGAATGTTTCCTTGATTTCGGATACTGATAGGTTTCACTGGAAACTGACTCATAATGGGAGCTTTTTTGTGAAATCTATGTACAAGGATATGATGAATGGACATACTATTTTTCTCAAAACTTATTTGTGGAAATTAAAAATACCTCTAAAGATCAAAATCTTCATGTGGTTTTTGGATAAGAAGGTGATTCTGACAAAAGATAATTTAGCGAGAAAGGGGTGGAAAGGTGACATGCTTTGTTCCTTTTGTGGGAACAAGGAGACAGTAGATCATCTCTTTATTTCTTGCCCTATTGCTAAACTTATTTGGCGAGTGGTTTTTTGTACTTTTAATATTCCTCCTCCCTCCAACTTGACTAATATGTTTGGGAATTGGCTTAATGGGATTGATGTTAAAACTAAAAGAAGGATTAGGATTGGTGTATCGGCCATTTGTTGGGCCATCTGGCTATGTAGAAATAATGTTGTTTTTAACAGGAAGAACTATTTCCATGTCTTACAGGTTATTTTCTTAGCAGCACATTGGATCCAGCTATGGGCTTTCTTACTCCCTTCAGATCAGAGGAAGCTTATGGTGGATGGCTGCAGTCGTCTCCTTACGGTGGCACGGGATTTTTTCTCCCAGCATACGTGGCAGCATCATAATAGGATTTCGTAGCTTCCTTTTGGTTTTGCTGTTTCGTTATAAGGAGATTACCATGTCTTGTAAGGTTTAAACTTTTGTAAACGTTTGGCTACGCTAGATTTTAATAAGCAATAAAGGCTATGTGCATCACTCGATGCAGAGGCCGGGGTTATCCCCATTTCTAAAAAAAACACTAAAAACATGTCTATTACTCCTCTCGACCGCCTACGAGATGCAATTTTTGGGTCAATCCAACTCTACTATACCTACCTTGGTTTGGAACCCCTGGTCCCCTCCCAAATGTAAGATCTTTGCCTGGTTGATGCTACAAAGCCCGGTGTGAACGGCGGATAGACTTGCGCGAAGGGGTTGGCCAAATTGTGGGCTTTGTAAGAGCATCTCTAGCAGACCCCTTAAAAACACGGGACCCGTATTTTTCCGGCGCTTTTACGGGTTCACTATGAAAAAATGTCCCGATCAGACAACGTATCGACGGGCCGGCCCGTATCGCGTTATAGGGCCCGCCATATTGACGCGGCTGATCCCTTTTTACAGAGGGTCGCCCTCGCCGATACAGCGCAGACCGCGTGACCTAGATCCCCTCCGCCGCCGCACTCCACTTCCATTTCTTGCTGCCGGTGAGCAATCTCCACACCCAATCCGCCGTATCCTCCGCCTCCGCAGCCATGGATCGCCTTCTCGTGCACCTAGCCGTCGAGCGCAAGCGCTGCGTCGCCTCCGACGGGGCGAGGAAGCGTGCGACGCATCACTACACCTTGTAGGGGAAGCCAGTGCCGCCGGCGTACCTCCCTCACGAGACAGAGGAGTTCGACTGTCACCACGGCCTCCTCCACGGGCGCCCTCTCCTCACAGGGAGTTCCTCCAGCGCCAGGAGCTCCGCCGGCGATGGCAGATCCGCACGGCTTTCGCGGCTGCAGCCACGGCGGCTCGAGCTCGAGGAGGCGTTCGAGGAGTACGACGTTGCGGCTTTCGAGGGCGCCATCAGGCCGGAGGACTTCGTCTCCGACGACATCCTCAACCACTCGAGAGCATCATCCGCCAGCACAGCGAGCGGGAGGAGCAGGACGCGGCGAAGCGGCGCTGCCTCCACGAGGTCTGCAACGACGTCCTCCTCGAGCAGGGTATCACCGCATTGCTGCAACAGCAGGAGAAGACGGCGGAGTGGGCCACCAAGGCGAGGAAGCAGGAGGAGGTCTTCGTCGACCTCGACCCCGACGATTTGAAGCTCTATCGTCAATGGTGTCGTCGTTTTTTCCTTGGGCTCCGGTAAAATTAACCGTAGAACCCTCTTTTGGACTAGATAGGGATCCGACGGCGCCATTTTAGCTAGTACTTTTGTAAATCGATGCAGATCCGTGTAAATTAATGATGAACTCACAGTACTAGGCGATAAAATTTATGTTTAAATTCTCCCGCGGAGTTTTTATTTTTGAGTTAAGATTCTGATGCGGGCTCTGTTTTGCGCGACTGAGTTTGTGCTCAAAAAATTTGCAAAAAACGGCCCTTATCCCGCGTATACAGGTTCGCGGATAAGGGGTCTGCTAGAGATGCTCTAAGCTTTGCAACCAAGTGCAAGATACTGTCGCCCACCTTCTCTTCAAGTACCACTTGACGACTAGAATTTGGGCAACTTTGAAAAGTTGGCTTGGCCTCCATGACTTTGACTCGAGAGGATGGCACACTTACGGCTCCGTCAAAGTTTGGTGGTCCGAAGTCATCCACAAAAGAAGTCCTTTTAGGAAGGCTTTGGCCTCCCTTGCTATGCTTGTGGCTTGGGAGGTTTGGAAGGAAAGGAATTAGGGCGTCTTCTGGAATCAATGGATTACCGCCACCATGCTCATTGCCAAGATTAAAGAGGAGGCGACGCTTTGGTGTTTGGCCGGTGCTAAGAGTTTGAGTAGTGTAATTCCGCGAGAGTAGGCTTTGTGTTTGCGGCCTGATTGCGCATCACGCCGCGGTTTATAAAACTTCTTAAAATTCTTCTTAATAAATGAAAATGGCAAGTCTTTTGCCTCGTTTCAGAAAAAAATTGAACAGATGGAATTCATGTATTTTGCAACGGAGGGAGTAGTAAGAAGTCCGCTTTATCCTTTCTAAATGGAGAAGTCAAGAAAATCGTCATAAGAGTCCTCTCACACCTGCTCCTTGTTAACTTCACAACTTCGGTGAAACATAAGAAATTGCATATTGCAACAAAAACATGAAACATTGCTAAATGGCATAGACTTCAGTGAAATGTATTAAACTGCACATGGTGACACGCTGCGACACAACAAAGTGAGCACTCGACATGCTCAAGACTTGGTGAAATTCACTAATTTAATAAATCGCATGTATACAACAAAGAAATTATAAACCATAGTGCAACATCTCAATACGTGATGCTAGAACAAGAATGCTTAGATGCTGAAAAATAGCACACTTGAACACTGAATCTCAAAACTTCTGAAATCTCATCTTCAGACATGTAAACGTCCATATAGATTATCTCCGTACATCACCAACATGTCCTCTACGAGGATCTCATTGAATTGCTACCTCATTGAGGAGCTCATTGGAGGAGACAAACTCTAAGGTGCTCACAGAGTCTGGGCTGTCGTAGCTTGATGAGGTGGAGCACTATGGACAAGGACATTGTCGATCCTTGGCATCGCCCAACATTCGTCACCAGACTGGCTACGCAATTTTACAAACTGTCGTCATGCCCTTTTGCACTGTTGGATCCAACATAACAACCTATTTTCACTCCTTATTCAATCAACCATCGTTTTCTCCTTGATTCAGGGGCTGAGGCAGGATTAGTTAAATTAGGAGGTTAAGGGGGTCCAGTTAGAGAGAAAAATCAAATGACCGCTGTTCATAAATAATCCGGTTTTGCTACTAATTATTTATGAACAGGGCCTGCTAGTCGTTGTGGGGGGGAGCTCCATGAACCGAAGAGAGAGAACATGTCAAGAGCACCGTGATTTATGGGGACTAAAAATGGGATTTATGAGAGATGCACGCGTACGAGGAACACTTTGAATCGTGATGGCCTTCTTTTGAAAAAAAGTGTTAGAAAAATAAATTAAAGATGTGCACAATCACATGATATGTAAACCTCCGAAACGACACAATATTTCTTAAGTACACAATGAAAGTGCATTTCGTTTTCCCTAAAATTTTATGTGTTAACAATACTAATGACTTTTTAAATCAAGGTGTCAAGTGTGCAGGTGGTTATTTACTCACCTTCATCGAACACCGAAAAAGAGGTGAAGATAGATCAGCCAATTTTGGCATAGAGACCAACCGGATTTTTCAGTGTCAACCGGAAATTCCGGTTGAGGAGTTTTCTTTCGATTTGGCTACTGGAGTCAACCAGATTATTTGACCGGAAATTTCAGAACCAACCGGAATTTCCGGTTGGAGCTGATTTTCGCACTGGTGTCTACTGGATTATTTGAAGCCAATCGGAATATCCGGTTTTGGTCAACGCTGCCTGTTTTCAGATTTAAAAGAGAAGCAAACCGGAATATCTGGTGCAGGATTTCTACTCAAACGGCCATATTTTGGGAGGGGGTGTAAATACCCCTCCCTCTTCTCCAAGTGATCTAGTTTTCCAAACCATTAATGTGCATTTATTGAGCTCACAAAATCTTAGATCTCTCCCAATTCCTCCACCCAAACTCGCTGATCTTTGGAGGATTGAAGGAGAAGACCCCGATCTACTTTTTCACCAACCAGTTTTTATTTCTCCTCTCATTTGCTTGAGGGATTCATGCCTAGGGGTTCCTTGTGGAAAACCTAGGCTCCATTGCTACTCTCTTGGTGATTGTTGGTGATTCTTGGGAGCCCCCAATTTGGTTGCGAGTGTGTGCCTCAAGCTTGTTGTAAAGGAATCGATTCCCGCTTAAAAAAGGATCAATAGTGGAAGGTGAACTAGGACTTTGTGGTGAGGTTCATCAGAGAAGAGGGTGAGTCCTTTGTGGCGAGCTCACACCCCTCCAACGATATGTACTCCCTCAAAGGGAGGAACTCGAGATTACATCCTTGTCTTTGCGTGCTTCCGTTATCAGTTACCCCTTTCCCTATCCTTTAATTTGTGTTTGTAGATTATTATTGTTTTCATATAGGTACATTCAACATAGTTCCGTATCTAGAGAATTTACCTTTGTGTCAAGCCTTAATTTGAACAAAAACTAAAATTGGTCGTAGCACCTATTCACCCCCCTCTAGGTGACCATACTAGATGTTCAATTGGTATCAGAGCCTCGACTCTTTTATTGGGCTTAACCGCCTAAGAGTTTTAGTATGGTCAACATAGAGGATCCCCTCGAGGACTCGTCTATAGCCTCGGCTCATGTCACTATGTATGATCTCAAGGAATTGAAAGATTCCTCGACCTCATCCATGGATGACAAGTTGACGGAGTTGCGAGATCTCATGTTGCGACTCTTGAAAGCCAAGGAACAGGAATCGTCTACTTCTTCTCCATCGGGAGCAATTCCGGAGGATAAGGAGGATACAGATAATGGGTATAAGGGTGGAGAAAAAAAAATGGCTCCCACTCTAAGAACAAACTTCTAAGGTATCGGATGATAAGGGCGATTACCACAATGTCGAAGTACGGTACTCCCCCGATCCTCCCGTCCCACATCCACATATTAACCCTAGAGGTGAACCTCCTAAAATTGATGCACATCCTTTTGATCAATGACAATATCTCATGAAAACTCACTTGAACTCTTGTTGTATTGAGCTTTGGAGGGTCACTTAGGATGAATACAAGCCTGATGACCCCAAGAACATGATAAGAAGAGAAGCGGTAGATTGCACAACTCAACTACACCGCCTTGTCGATCATCCAAAAAGATGTGGATCCAAACCACATGCCTTATCTCCAACAATATTCCACCGCCAAAGAAACTTGTGATGCTCTCGTCACCATGTTTGTGGGCAATGAAAGCATGCAAAGGAATAAGTATGATACCTTGTGAAATAAGGTCAAAGGGTTCTATATGCTCGATGGTGAGAGCCATGAGTACATGTACCGAAGACTCAAGACTCTTGCCACCTCATTTAGTGCTCTTGGTGCAAACTATGTTGGTGACACTTGGATCAACAGAAAGTACATCAATGCCCTCTTACCATTTGAGCCCGTGGATACGAAGAGTCTTCAAGGGAAGCACAACTTTGCCACTATCACCTCAACCGAGGTGATGCAAGAGATGGCCTCCTTCAAGGTGCAATCAAAGATAGACCATGACACACGTGCTCGTGCTATTGGGATGCACAATGGAGTCTCCGTTGCTTTGAAGGCCAAGGTGGTGAGCAAGACGATGGAACAACATGAAGAGAATTCCTTGGAGGAACATTTGTACCCGCTCAAAGATCAAGAATATGATCACGTGCGTAAGGATTGCATTGCTCTTGCGGTGCAAAAGTTTTGGAAGAATCCTCCCAAGGCCTAGGCATATGTTGAGAAGAAGACCAAGTCAAGCTATAGAAAAGAAAGGACTCAACAAGTGAGATCTTGTTTCAATTGTCAAGACAAGTATCACTTTGTTACCGAATGCCCCTTAGAGAACAGGGAGCACCATGGAGGAAAGCTAGTTCTCAAGGACAAGTCAAAGGCTCCCAACAAGAAACCTCATTCAAGAATAAGCCTTTGAACAATAAGTCATCGCCTATATATGTGCTTGTGAATCAAGAAGAGTATGCCACCGGTGATAAAGAAGAAACCACAAGTGAAGTGGCCTCTATTGCTATTGCATCTTCATCATCCCCATCACTCTTTGAATCCCCCAATGAGAATCTTCTTCAACCATCCACCAAGTGCTTCATGGCTAAGGCCACTGAGGTATAATATTCTTCCACCACTAAACTTGCTAGTTCTAGTGTTGAATATGAAATTTCCTCCTTGAACATATATATGACTAACTTGCAAGGGGAGAACAAAAAGTATTTCACCCTTATCGTGAGTCAATTGGGAGAGGCCCAAGAGGCTCTTGAGAAGAAATGTGAGACCAAGAGGTGATTGCTTTGAGAAGGGTTCCCTCTCTAATTCTCTTGAGGAGGAAAATGAGCTTCGAGTATCTCTTGGGGAGAGACTTGAATCTATTGATGAGTCACATAATGAGTCAATTTATAAGCTCACTAAAGAACGTGACCATGCAAATTTTAAATATAAGAGAACTAAAAAGAAGAAGGTTGAGTTTGGTGTTGGTCATGAACAACTAACTGAGGAGCTAGAGAAGCTCACCGAGGCTCACAAGGCTTTGGAGAGTGAACTCTCTACCCTCAACAAGTCTCGTGAACAACTTCAAACTCAACTTGATCAATTCAATGTGCCTTTTACATCTACTTCTTCTTGTGATCATGCAACTATTATTGAGGAGAATGCTAGGTTGAAAGAAGAGCTAGCAAGAATCAAGGGCAAGGGACCTAGTGTTGAGAAGGTTGTGGCTCCTAAGCCACACGTGGTTGCTCCTAAACCACAAGTTGGCAAGCAAGGTATTGGCTATGTAGCCAAGAGCAAGAACAAGAACAAGGCCAAGCCCACACAAGCTAAGAAGAATGTTGGTGCGGGTGGTATTTTCATTAGGGACGACACTACTCGTAGAAACTCCACGGGAACTAACAATCCACACCATTTCTTATTTTTTGATTAATATGATGTTGTGCAAGATAAATATGTTGGTCCTATTGAGGGTTACATTGATTACTCTATTTGGGTTCCAAAGACCCTTGTTGCTAACATGAGAGGACCCTTCTTGGGTCCTAACTCAAGTCAATGATTCCTTGTAGGACTATGCTTCCGGTGGTGCAAAATGGATACTTGATAGTGGGTGTACAAGTCATATGTTCGGAAGCAAAGAAATTGTGACGGAGTTGAAACCAAATCTAAATCAAGAAACCGTCACTTATGGAGATAAGTCCAAGTCCGAGGTAATGGGGTTTGGCAAGGTGGTTGTTACTCCTAATATCACCCTTGAAAATTTCATGCTTGTCGAATCCCTTTTGGTTTCAATTTGATTTCGGTTCGTGCTTTAGGGAAGATGGGCTTTTCCGTCTTCTTTAATCCTGACAAGGTGATCATCTTGTGGTGCAAGTCTCTTGATGTTTCTTATGTTGGACATGTCAAAAATGAGTTGTATGTGGTGGAATTTTTGGAGTCCACCAACTCTAAAACGATGTATATCTTCGGTAAGGGGGACGTGGGGTGAGGACTTTGCAAAGTCTCCACAAGGGTGGTCACATCCTTGGACAAAAAGAAAATGTTTCCTTTTCCAAAGATAGTTTGTGTAGGGCTTGTGTTGAAGGAAATATGCATGACATCGACCATAAAGCCAAGACAATCATTTCATCAAAGAGGATCTTGGAGCTTCTCCATGTTGATATCTTTGGTGTCGTGCCCGAGGAAAGTCTTGGAGACAAGAAGTATTGCTTGGTGATACTGCATGACTGTTCAAGATACACTTGGGTATATTTATTCAAGTCAAAGAGTGAGACCTAACAAACTTCAATCGATTTCTCCAATCAAGTGCAACGTCAACACAGTCTTTCTATCTTGGCCATTCGGAGTGATAATGGCTCCGAGTTCAAGAAATACACCCTTAATGAGTTCCTAATTCAAGAGGGTATTCGTCATCAATATTCCGCTGCATATACCACTCAACAAAATCGTGTAGCCAAGAGGAAGAACCAGACTTTATTGGATATGTCTAGGACCATGTTGGTGGAGTTTAATTCTCTATCTTTGGACCGAAGCCATCTCCACCGCTTTACATTCATCAAACAGGCTCTACATTCGCAAGGGCTTAGTGAAGACTCCATATGAGATTCTCACCGGCAACAAACCCAATGTCTCCTACTTCTGTGTTTTCGGTTGTAAGTGTTTCTATTTGATCAAGGGTGTTTGTTTGTCTAAATTCCAAGCTAAAACTATAGAGGGTATATTTGTTGGTTATGGTGCCAAATCCCACACTTATAGAGTCTTTGACAAGGCCTCACGGATGGTCATTGAGTCTTGTAGTGTGGTGTTCAAAGAAAATGATGGCTCCCAAGTTGGGAAATTTTACGTTTCCAATGTAGATGTTGAAATACCTTAAGAAGCCATAGAAGAATGGGCGTGGGATTTTTTCGCCCCATTGTGGGACACCTTGTGGCGACTCGAGAAGAACTATGCTCTACTCAAGTGGAGCCCTCGTCTACATTGGAAGAGCGAGCCAAAGGAGCAAGTGATGCACCAACCCAAGAACAAGTTCAAGAACCTCCCATTGTTGACCAAGTTTCTATGCAAGAACCAACCACTCCTATTCCTCAAGCTAGCCAAGGTCAAGGCCAAGATCAACCTTCCTCATCTCAAGTTGAAGAAAGTCATAAAGATAATGATGATGATGCTGATCAAGGACAACAAATCGGTCAAGACGGGGACCCAAATGATCATCAAGTGATTCCTCCTTTCAATAATGAGTAGATCAAAGCCCGTCGTGCTAGAAAGATTGTAAAAGCCTTGAAGCGTATTGATGCATCCGATAACAAGGTGTTGAGTGATGTGCAACACAAGAGATACACAAGAGATCAATTGGCAAGCTTTAGTGAGCATCAAGCTCACATATCAATGGTGGAACGAAAGAAAGTGTATGAAGCTCTTGAAGACTCGGATTGGTTGGAAGTTATAAATGATGAGCTCAATAACTTTGAGCGCAAAAAAGTGTGGAATCTAGTTTAGAATTCTAAACATTGCCACAATGTTATTGGAACCAAGTGGATATTCAATAACAAGCAAGATGAGCATGGTATTGTTCTGAGGAACAAGGGAAGATTCGTGGCTAAAGGCTACACTCAAGTGGAAGGCATTGACTTTGATGAAACCTATGCTCACGTGGCTCGTCTTGAGTCCATATGTATCCTCCTTGCATATGCTTCTTCTCACAACTTTAAATTGCAACAAATGGATGTCAAGAGTGCCTTTCTTAATGGTCCATTGAAAGATGAGGTATATGTTAAGCAACTTCTGGGTTTCGAGAACCCAAACTTCCCTAACCATGTCTACAAGCTCTCTAAGGATCTCTATGGACTTAAACAAGCTCCACGTGCGTGGTATGAGCACCTTGGAGAGTTATTGCAAGACCGTGGGTTTGAAGTGGGGCAAATTGTTCCCACCCTTTTCACAAAGAGGGTAAAGGGAGAGATTTCCATATGCC
Organism: Alopecurus myosuroides; assembly: GCA_028641055.1. Classification (NCBI taxonomy): domain Eukaryota; kingdom Viridiplantae; phylum Streptophyta; class Magnoliopsida; order Poales; family Poaceae; genus Alopecurus; species Alopecurus myosuroides. The sequence continues at coordinate 168,948,205 of CM054058.1, forward strand.
AACTCTACGTGTATGACATTATCTTTGGCTCAACTAACAAAGCTTTCAATGATGAGTTCTCAAAGCTTATGACTGACAGGTTTGAGATGTCTATGATGGGAGAGCTCAAATTCTTCCTTGGCTTTGAGATCAAGCAATTGGCTCGTGGGATTTTCATATATCAAGCCAAGTATAACCAAGACATGCTCAAGAGGTTTAACTTCCAAGGTGCAAAAGAAAGGTCTCTCCAATGCAAGTCAAATGCCACCTCAAGCGTAATCCGGATGGTCAAGATGTGGACCAAAAGTTGTATAGTTCTATGATTGGTTCTTTGCTTTACCTTTGTGCATCTAGGACCGATATTGTTTGGTGTAGGTGTGTGTGCAAGGTATCAAGCGGCTCCTAAGGAAAGTCACTTAGTGGCGGTCCATAGGATCTTTCGGTATTTAGTTCATACCTCAAGGTTTGTTTTTTGGTACCCAAAGGGGGCACAATTTTCTCTCAAGGGATACATGGAATCAGATTGGGCTGGTGATCAAGATGATAGGAAGTCTAGTTCCGAGGCATGCCAATTTCTTGGTAGGTAGTTGGTGAGTTGGTCTTCCAAGAAATAAAATTGGATATCTCTCTCCACCGCCAAAGCCGAGTATGTGGAGGCCGCTAGTGCTTACATCCAATTGCTATGTATGTGGCAAACCCTCAAGGAGTATGATGTTCACCTGGATAAGGTGTCACTCGTGTGACAATGAGAGTGCCATCAAGATTGCCTACAACCCCGTGCACCACACAAGGACAAAGCATATTGAGATTCGGCATCATTTCATCCGGGGTCATGTGGAAAGAGGTGATATTGAGCTAGCTTATGTCCCAACCAAGGATAATCTCTCGGACATCTTCATGAAGCCTCTAGATGATTTAAGATTCATGTATTTGAGGAATGAGCTAAATATTATCGATTCAAGGAGTTTGACTTGAGTATCTTACACACACCCCTATAGTTGACTATGTGTTTGGGTTTAGGTGTAGGCATAGACATAGGAGGAGTGTTATCCTAACAAATTGGGTTCTCCCTCTCCCCAATATTCACAAAGCAAAAATTCATTGTTATCTCTCTATTTTTAATGTTGAATTGTGAGCTTCAATGTTGAGAATTGGCAATGCACCCAAGATATATCTTTGCGGTGTCATACCATGATCTCTTACATGGTGGCTTAATTAGGCCACCAACCTCTTCTTTGTGAATAGTTGGATCTTAGTTGGAATTTATTTGGATTTCATTGCATTTCTCTCAATTTCCTAGCTAAGTGTTTTATTGGAAAATCTCTCTCACTTGGCCTTTCACATTTGATTCTTGCAAGTGAGTGAGAGAAGTACTATTATCAGTTTGGTTTTTCTATACAAGCCTTTCTATCTAAAAGACCAAAGTCTATCCCGCACACAAGCAATTTGGAAACTAGGAAGTTGGGTACTTGTGTTGATTGGAATCTCCGGTTCACTTTTGAAGGGTACCCATTTGCATGCTAGAAACAATAAGTTAGCACCCCAATTAGTCGATCTAGTTTTAGCCCTAGTTAGAAAATCAATCTAGTTCTGTTTTTGTGGAACCGGAATATCCGGTTCAGATCTTAACCGGAATTTCTGGTTGAGTTTTGTTTCAATTTTCCCAATTCCAGAACTTTCTTGTTTTCTACTAGGATTATTACATGATCGATATGTGGATGCTTTCCTATTATTTTTATGGATGTTTGCCTACCTTGGCTTGTGTGCACTCATCTTGTGATATCCATCTATATGCTCGATTCACAGGTGGTTCTCGAAGTGGTTCTCGCAAGCGTCCTTCTTACAAGGAAACAAGTGATGTGGAACCTAGTGACTCTCGATCTCCTAGGCAAGCTGTGGTTAAAAGCAAGGTTCCCCAAGAAAGTGGTCAAAACAAGAAGGTTTACCAAGAGGAATAAGGACAATGAAACAAGGAAGAACTACCGCTATGATGTCTCAGAAGCTGAATACGTTTGCATCTGTCAGGGTGACTAGTACACTGCTCAACGAGATGGTGAGATGGAGGATACTCCCTTTTGGTGCATGGAGCAATACCATATTTTCACTAACATATATCTTGACTACAAGAATCCCGTTCGTCCCATGAATCCTACCAAGTTCCAACTCATCAGGGATATGGAAGTGTTTGCTCCAGCTGCTAGTGTGGTTGAAAGGTTCAACCTTGTGAAGTTCATGGAAACCTGGCGTCCTTACAACCATGAACATGTGGTTCAGTTCATGTCCACTTTGGTCTTTGGGAAGGATATCAATTTTCATTTGAAGTGGATGACCGGCTCCACCTATTGTGAGGCACAGTTCTTCAAGTTTGCTCGAGTTCTTGGTTACAAGTGGTCCTCTAATCCTCCTCTTGGACACCGTATGCATGGGGTGGACAGACTGCACATGGAGAGGGACATGGCTGAGATGTATGCTCCAGGATATCCAGTTGGTAAGGTGGAAGGTCTTCTTCCTTTATATGATCAGCTGGTTTGTATATTTAGGTCCTTCATTACTCCAAGTGGTGGGAACAATGATGCTCTCACCACTTCCCTTTGCAACTTCCTGATTCTTGATAAGCAGTGTATTGAGGATCCGGACCCCACAAAGTCATATGAGGTGGATGTTATGGATTTCATCTTCCACAAGTGTCAGACCCCGGACCCAGAGATATACATACTGTTATGTGCTCCTAGCCATGGACTCACAAGGGCTTCAGGGTTACCAGCCCCGGCCGCAACAAACAACAGCAGGCAGACTGGATTCATCGGCACATAGTCCGGATCCCCAGTCTACTACTCCTTGTATCCATGCTAGTCATAACCAACTATGTATATCAAAGCGTCCACGAATCGTATGAAACTGAAGGAACAGGACCAAAGCTATACAGAGATGCTATGTGTCCAGAAAGTGCAACAACAATCGAGGGTTACTGGGGTTAACTCGCCCCAGGCTGAATCACATCGGCAGGCGGGCTCGGACATGGATCGTCGGCTCCACAACCCCTCGACTGCGACAACAATGCAGGCATAGCCAAAACTTTATAACAATGAGCTCGAAACCAACAACCGATCAAAGCAGCACTCTAGACATTGAAGTTGTATTAAACAGGTGTTACTAGAGTATAGCTTACAAGCAGAGGTCACACGACCCAACATTACATCAGACAACGGAAGGCAAATTATGTTGCTAATCAACAAGAACCAAAAAGTCCTAAGAGGCCGCAACATAAGGCGACGGCCCAGCCCATAGACTCCAGGCTGCTACCTGGGAACCCCAAACTACTCGTCGATGTCCATTCAAAACACCACGAACTGAGGAACTCCACCTGAACCAAGTTGAAGCAAACATGAGTATGGGAGGTACTCAACAAGAATTAGTTAACCTATTATATATCTGATTCCTTTAGAAAGAGTTATGAAGGTTATTTTGCGTAAAGCCATCTTTGTTTTCCAAGTTGAGGAAGGAATAGCATGTCTCATAGAGTATTTTGAAAACAGATGAGAAAGCTATTCAACTACTGAAATCATCATCTTTTTAAACCACCAAATCATATCAGCACCTCGTGCTTCAAAGATCACCACCTCCAGTTGTTCCGGTAACTCATGCTACAAGGTAACCCCTCTCGGCATCTCCGAGGATGCATCCTTCATTCGTTATCAACAAGTTTTAATCATTCCGTTTAAGTTGTCTATGATCACAGAATCCGTCACCAAGTCGTCCTTAACTGCGGACACGGGATTTCGAAAAGATTTAACCCTGCAGGGGTGTACAACTTTAACCACACGTACCAACCAACTCTTAATGCCAGTACATTAGCACTATTCCGGGAAGTGCCGGCAGATGGAGGTTGACCATGACCTTTCCGTTGCTTCGCCTATTCCATGAGTCGCTCCGAGTAGAGATGGTCCGCCAATAGGGAGTGGCCATCTCCTGCCGGGTCTCTATCGTTGTGCGCGATGCTCGAAGGTTACCTACCCGCAGAGTGCCGATGACGAAGGGATGGATCTTAGACCCTGCGGGTAAGGACACCCCGTCTTAGGCCCAAGGTTAAGGCCCAAGAAGGGAAGCCCTTGGAATATTCTGGAAGGCCCACGTGAAGCCCACCCGCAATGCCTTGCGGGCTAAGTTAGGAAACTTGTAACTGACGTAGGGTTAGAGTTCGAGTCCTCTCCGGGTTGGGTTTTAGACCTGGCCACCTATATAAGGCCAGGAGAACCACCAGAAGAGGACCAAGCAATACCGCACCACCAAAGCCTTGAGCTCGAGATTGTACTCTCGACTTGAGCAATCATCTTTGTAACCTATCTATTCGATAATACAGATCGACAGAGGCAGGAGTAAGGGTTTTACCTCTACGAGGGCCCCGAACCTGGGTAAATTGTGCCCCCTGTCTAGCCGACGATCGCCACCAGCGCTCATGAGTTCTCCTATTCGAAACCCTATAGGTTCACCTCAGGGATTTGCCGAGCAACAGATTCGACAGCCGATACATCCCCGCAAATCCAAATGGAAAGCCCGAACTAGTCAACTCATGGAACAAACTAGGCAAGTTGAGACCGAGGGGAATCCAATCCCCGTGTGGATGCACGCTCATTCTTGGCTCGAAGACGAGAACTTGCTCCTAGGGGCATGAACGAGACAACCACCACAGACCCTCTGTGGTCTCGTCATCCACACCTTTAAATCATATTAAAAAAGTATCTCTTAACTTACCACTACTTCCTGCCATACTAGATTATTTCGTAACTCTGATTCATCAATCGGATGGAGCAGAAATAACAGGCGTGTATGACTAAGCACAGCATATTTCAGGCTTTGGCGATAAACACAATGAAACCTATGGCTGCTAGGAGTAGTGGATTAGGATAAGTAGGCTATGCATGGTATAGGAGAACTCTAACTACTGACACAAGATACATTGGAATCGAATGCAATGTACGAGAACCAAAAGTCTTTCGAAATCATATATGAGCAGATAAGAGGTTATGCTTGCCTTGCTTCAATAAAACCAGAGAAAGTCTTCAGGGATAAGTTCTTGACTTGTCGGTTAGGATCAAGTATTCGTCAAAGTAGTTGTTGGCCTTCACTTCGGAGTCGCGTTCTACCGAGGGGGAAACAACACCGAAAAGAAGAGCAACAATCAACACATGGCATCGATGCAATGCAGAATATGTATGCATGAGAAAGTTAATGCACTTCGGTGAAACCCTAAACATGCTCGATGGGTTGCTAGGGTTTGTATGTTAACGAAATAGTTTTAGTGAATTTAGTCCCGAAATGGACCTCGGAGGCCGATTCGGGCAATTCTGAAAGTGAGACTAATTTTAATTGCTCAAAAGGGGTTGAAAACACCATAACTAGGTTGCATTTGTAATTCTAAGCATTTTGACATATAACTTGTAATTTTCTAATTTTCTTGAATAAAAACTTATTTTCTTTATTTTAAATGATTTAAATAATGCTCAAAATTCAACTTTGTCAAAAATGTGTGCAAATGACATAAACATGTAGATTATATTTTTCTGAAAAAAATGTTATATTGAACACATTTTTCTGAGTTATGAAACAAAAGATATTGGATTTACAAAATTCATCATTTTTCTGTAAATTAAATTGCTGTGGGGCCACCTGTCAGATCATATTCGATTTAAAGGAAATTAAACAGAAACTGCAAAGTGACGCGAGCATGACATCGTGGTGACGTCATCCCGGCCCAACTCCTCACAGATGCCAAGCAATCCGTCGATGCGCGCGGTTATACCAAAATCGAAATCCACCACGGGGTGGAGATGATCATGGGGATACTTGGAGTGGACTCGGCTGACGAAAAGGTCGCTGGAGAGCTCACCGGCGAGCTCGAGCGGCGGCGGTGGACGGAGGTTGGCGGCGAGGGAGTGAACCATAGGGGGAGGGAGGAAGGGGAGGGCACCGGAGGGTGCGGGTGCTCACCCTGAGCGTGAAGAAGGGGTCGGGGCGGTGAGGCGTGGCGACGATCGCCGGCGGCGAGCGAATTCCGGCGGCGGCCGTGGCGGTTGTCCGGCGCAAAATTGGGGTGCTCCCGAGGCTCCCCCTGCTGTACGAACTCGAGGAGAAGGAGGCAGACGTGGCGGAGCCGATGGGCCACTCGTCGGGGTGCGGGAGAAGCTGTAGCGCCAGCGATGTGCGGCGGTTGGCCGGCTCGGTAGGGTTAGGGTTCTGTTGCGGTTTCTGGTCGTTCCTGGTACAGAGAAGAGGAGGGGGCTTGTGAGGAGGGAGGCGAGATGGGGACGTCTCCCTCGACCCGTATCCGCACGGGAAGCGGCAGGAGGTGGCAGGCACGACGACGTGCTCGGCTTGCTGTCTACTGGCTCAAAGAAGAAGAAGACAAAACACCTTTCACGAAAACCCCCAGAAACTTCTGGTTTTTGCGAAGAGGTCCCTTTCTTTAAAAAGAGCACTGAAAACAGTTGTTTCAAGGGCCATTTTGCAAATAAAAAATTTGCCAAAAAATATGTTTTGGATTCCTTACGAAATTTCCAACAAAACGATATTTTTGTTTTCCCAGATTGAAAATGTTTTTCGGTGGCCACTTTAACTGGCTTTTAGTCAAATCTTATTAATTTCAAATTAAAATTTTATTTAAAATTTTCATGCATGCTATGCCATGAACACAACACCACCAACCCTTTATAAGCAAAATTGGGATGTTACAAATCTACCCCCCTTACAAGAATCTCGTCCCGAGATTCCAGAAGGAGAAAGAAAGAAGGAACACCGGTTTTGAACGATCTTCTTGAACCTTACGATTCTCTTCATAAAGGAGTTGATCCGTAGCAATTGTGAAGATATCCAGTGGCTACACCTTAGGTAGGAGGGAAAACTCTTAGGAAATGATCTTTACGAAGATCGAGTATCTCATGGATAACTCATGACAGGAATGTTCGTAAAGAACTTTTGAGTTAACATGCATGAAACACATGAAGGTAACGGAAGGAATAGAAGAAAGTTTAAAGTTTGTGGACAAATGTTCTTGGAAGGATTTAGAATATGAGCTTTTCACAAGACTTTAAATCCTTTTGGGAAAAGAGAGGTTGGACAACTTATGACATCGAGGTTTCTTCGAAATAGAATACCAAGAAGGGAAGGATGGTCTTGGATACCACAAACTAATATCCGTAGACGAGAGAGAACACAAAGATACGATGGAATCACGTCCAAGATGAAGGTTTGATACTAGATCATGTTCACTCTTCAGAGTGGACACGAAAGAGGAAGGGACTTTCACTCCGTCAAAATTTGTCGAAAACCTTGTCAAGGATCGGGATATTACTTCATGACAGAATATGAGTAACCAAAAGAAGTTGGAACACCGTGACAAAGAATGAATCCTTGGTCACACCATAAGGATGTATAACCAACAGGGATGGAAACATCGGGAGGAATAAGGAATCTCTTTCCTATTGTGGTTTGGACGTAGCAGTAGATCTACCACACGGTTAAGACCCCATGGCTGGAGTGACTGACAAGTTCACACAATGTGCGAGATGAACAGAACTTCAAGTACGAACCACTTGAAAAAGGAAACTGATCAATGGCGGTTGCAAAACATCACGAGATGGTTCTCATGGTGCACTACTTTCCACCGAAAGAAAGGTTTTGAGGATTGACATAGGGACATTGGACAATACAACTTCCAAGTTCTCCTGATGTTCTAGATACCGACGGCAGGCTCATGACAAGCCTTCTATAGGTCATCAAGTGAAAGTGAAACTTTGGGTTGGAAGTACGCTGAGGGAAAACTTGTTAGAATGAGTCGCACAAGAATCCTCACGGAGAGTGGTTGTTCTTACGGACTCAAAGAGACATGAGGTTGGGCCTTCCGGCTAATTGTGTCAACCACCACATCAACCATGCCGGATTCTGAAAGGACTACCCTTGAGGAGAACACCAACCATCATTGTTGCTTGAGATTCAGCTCTGATTAGTGGAAGGATGATTCAGAATCAGCACATTTGACCACATAGGTTGCACCGGTTACCAATGAGATACATATGCTAGATTCTCAAGACATGGACTATGATGTCAAGCTCAAGAAGATGAGCGAGATTGCAGAACCCATGTATTAGCAACTTGCGAAAATACGGTTGCACCTACATGGTTTAACTTGCAATGAAACACATTCAGAGTCTTGGTTGGAAAGATGATTGTGAAGATAACGAAGTTCTTAAACTTCTTCTCTTTCACGAACAATCAGTCAGTGGCTTGGTGTGGATGCAAACTTCTTCAAGAAATGGAGGTAACGACCTACCATATCAAGAATAGTCCACACGTGCATGACCGACTAGGGATTGTTCCCAAAGGAATCCAAAAACTCTACTCGGATCCATGGCGACACTTTCACCATAAGCACATGAACCGGAGAAAGTTACTTCGAACATCCAGAACACAACTTTGTGATGACACAAAGATGGTTCTCAAAGTTTCCAACATTAATGCCAATTGTTCAACATGAACCTCTTGCAACTTGGGAAATAAGAATGTCATCGATGGGCTCGACAACACGCTTATCAAGATACTCCAAGCAGAGGAACACATATGATACATAAACAAGGCAAAATATTGGTCAGACTGACATGAAGGTGTACTTAGGTGGAACACCATGAGTGAAAACACCATCAAGATAGTCCTTGAACTGAACTTGATCTGACGATAGCCCAAACCAAATCAAGGTTTGTTTGGTAGCATATCCACGAGGGAGATACTATCCTTCTTCAACGCAAAGGAAATAGACATCCCTTCACAAAGGAACAAGTTGGGAAGAGTTCGTGTCTTTCAACTCTCCAAGTTGTTGTTTAAGCTCAACCAACTAGTTCAGGGTTTCCAGCATAGCTTCTTGGAGAAAGGAGTAGTTCAGATTACACCTTGTTTAGACATCACGGTCAGGTGACAACCTGGTGATACTTCTGGAAAGACAACCAAAATATCACAACCTAATGGTATGTCTTGAACTTCGAAAAGGAATCTTGCTTTTCAAAGCAACCGATATGATCTTGAGAGCATCGGTATTAACCTAACTCTTTGACCAAGAATGTCCACCGGCATGAACGGATTTGGTAACTCAGTTAACTTTTAACAGAGGCTGGGTGACCAATAGTGCTAAGAAGGATACAAATGTTTTCTTAGATTTGTTTGAAGCAATAAGGATTGCTAAGAATATCTGATACACACCTCAAAGCACAGACCCATCACACTCAAGCATTCAAGCTTGGAGGAAGGGTGAATAAAAACGTGTAAGATCACCACTTCATCAACAAAGCCATGAAATTGAACATAGCCTCTTGATATGTAAGAGTGTGGTACTCAACGGTAGAACAGAATAGAAGCTGGTAAAACTTCTTTAATCTGCGAATTACAAAACTTTGATCTGGTCCTAGAGATGGACGAGGTGCTGGAGTTGTTTCTCCTTACATCCCAATGTGGAATGTTCTGACGGAACAAAGGAGCAATTGCATTGGAAGACTCCGACACACGTATGCAACTTATGTTCCGGAACAATGGATGGAGATTTGAGAGCAACTGGAAGATAGGAACATGCTCCGGAAAATCCAGAGGCCATGTGGAGTGCACAGGTGATACTCTTTTGTAAAACCCATGCTAGAAGATCGATATAGCTGAATTGAGAACGAAGATGTGGATTTCATGATGACCACTCTTGTCGCACCCTGATTTCTAGGGGATACTCACCGTACGAACTGGATAGCAGATGCTTGGATTATGGGGCATAACTGCTCCCACGTCCCAGCTTCCTGGTAGGCCTGCGCTTATGCGCGACAACACAAGCCCTGCTATTCCATCGTCGATGTAAACTATCCACTAGAGATCAAAGGCACTTCCGTCGACGTACTTCAAACCATACACACATGGTACGTCAACGGCGTTTAACAAGTGATATCACAACAGATCTCTACGACACAAAATATTGAAATAAGTTGCAAATGGCTCTCATTAGAGCAGAGATAGCAAATACAATCATTCAGAGGGCACATGCCCCAACAATACATCATTACAATACAGCGGAAGCATTCAACATGTCTGAGTACAGACAAGAACCAAATAGGCCTAAGAGGCCGGAAACGAAAAGACGGAGCCCATCCACGAAGTCTCGGATCCTGCCCGGGTCCGCTATCTACTCGTCAGCAGTCTCGTCAAACTTCACGTAGTTGCCACCATGTAGATCCTCGGAAACGTCGTCTGCGTAAACCACAGCCCCAAAGGGGTCAGTACATAAACGTATTGGCAAGCAAGACTCACAGTTCACCAAAGTGTAACCCGTCAACACCAAGCACAGATGCCTTGGGTTCAACGGAAGAAAGGGGATATAAAAGATGCTGCAACTGGCTGCGCTAACCAACTACAGAGATTCTACCACTTCCGGCTAACAGAAAGGAGATAAGATCGAGGATTGTAACCAACTGAAAGATAACTTCAAACAAACCCATCCTGGATCTCGCCCCTTATCCAAAGAAGCAATCCGAGGATAACTCACACAGTTGAGATAATGATGGTTCATATTATTGTGTCAGTAAGCCTATTACTAGTCAAATTGTTAATCATTGGGTGAGATTGTGAATCATTAGTTTAAGTTGTCCTGAGTACTTGTTAGCCAGTACTTTCACCAAGTAATCCATAACCGCGGAAAACACGGCTTCTCGAGAAGATTATCCCTGCAGGGTTGCACCAATTTGGCCGTACACGCAAGAATAACCCGCCAGATGGGAAGCTAACCCACCAAGCGGGGTACTCTACACAACTAACCATTCTTCGCATCAAGCCCAAAGAACCTTGGGCGCACGGCTAATCAAGCCCCGAAGAAAAGGGACCCTCATAGCACTCTAAGACCGTGTCCCCCTATATGCCGACTACAAAAGTTCCACCCTGACCTGGGCTCGCAAAAACATGCATGCGGCAAATGGAAAACACGAACTAAATGAGGCGATTTGGACGAGATGCGAATCAGGTCAAGTTGAGGGGGGCTCCCATACTCGCTTCCCACATGCGGTTAGTGCGCTCATCATGGATCAGTAGACAAGACCCTTTTCCTATTAGGGTCGACACTAGCAGGCTCCAAAACCTCTCATGGGCCTCCTGCCGGTGCCTTAACATAAAATTTATTATTAATAGTAACATTAGCATGATTGATTGATTAAACATCGAGCCCCCAAAACATAATGAAATAGTAACAGAAAGTAACGGGTAACAGACTCGAGCAAAACAACCTAAGCATGCTAGTAAGACACGGGCTCAAACAAAAGGTTATAGGTATGGAGGTGAGGCAATATCAGGGTTAAGGGATTCATGTGATAGGTTCGTAACAGAAGCAACTACTACTAAGGCTAGCAGAAAAGAACAACGGAAAGTATCGGTAACCAATGTTGAAAGGAACACAGTGGTTCATGTGAGTGATAACTTGCCTGCAAAACCCAGTAGCCTGGTACTGAGCTAACTCCTTAAAAGGGATGTCGTAAGTATCGTTGGTCTCAACGTCGTCGTATATCCGGGAAGAAGCAAACAAACATTGCAGAAAGATAAACAATCAATATAATGGCATAGTGCACAAACAATGGGATGATGCATGTCATGTTAATAGATGCATCAAAATAAACTACTTGACAAGATAACACAATTTAAATGGACCCATATGCAATTGGATTGCATATGGCAAGAGTCCATGAATTAAGTGGAAACAAATGATCTACCATTTAATTACCAGGTGAAAGTGGATTACCATGATGCATGCATGATGATAACAACAAAATAACAACAAATAACAATGATAGATGCAAGGGAAAAAGGATTGGAACAAGTTTTGGAAATCATTGATTAAGTTTGGAAAGTTTGGTTACTTAAAACATGTCACACAAGTAATTGTTGTTTTCAACAAGTTAAAGTGTTCAAAACAAATAACAAAGTTTATATTTGAAAAGAACACACAATTTTAGGTGGATTGCATGTTTCACTTGTTGAAAAAGGATTTGGAATAACTTATTTATGAATTAAACAAGTGTAAGCAAGAATTAAATGAAATTAACTCAAACATGAACTTATTTGAGTTGTTATTTGTTCAAAACATTAGATGAAGTTCATATTTGAAAATTTTATGCTTTTATGGTTTGAAAACATATTTTATATGTCCCAAAAGAATTTGATTTGATCAAGTTATAAATTTACCAATATTAAATGAATTAAATAAGTTTTAAATTATTTAACCACTTTTAATTATTCAAAACAGAAAACAAAGTTTATATTTGGAAAGTACATGAAAAGTTGATTGGAAAACATATTTGGTTTGTGAAATTTGGAATTTTTATGAGCAAGTTATGCATTTTGCAATTTTTAAGTGAATTTGACAAGTTTTCAAATATTGCACAAATTTAAAATATTCAAAACAGTAAACAAATTTTATATTTGGATAGAACATCTAATTTGGTATTGAAAACATATCAAAAATGTTGGATTTGGAGTTACAATGATTTTATTATGCATTTTAGAAGTTTAGGATGCAATCTGCCATTTTAATTAATATCCAGGGATTTAGATATTAATAGCAGGGACTTAGAATTAATTTGCAGGGGCTAGAAAGTAAACAACAGGGACCTACAGGTGATTTCTTGGAAGTTGTTGGGCCTGGAAAAAATAAAACAAAAGAGGTGTTTAATCTGCAGGGGGTGGGATTCGATCCCCCCACCTCCTGCTTGCGCTGGGGGAACCAAACCAGTGGGGTAATTCGCTGTGTGTTGACAGGATGGAAGCCGCGGGGGGGATATGCTTCAGAACTGCAACCTCTGAACTAAACGAAAAATAGCAAAGGATGTGGGGTGCGGGACTTGAACCCGCGACCTGTGGCTGTACTGCGCGCGGCTGTTGCCAGTAGGGTGTGCGTGCGCTTGTTGATAGGAAGGGAAACATGGGGGGTATAAGGTGCAGTTTTGGCGAACTAAACTGAACTTGTTCGTTCAGATCGCTGTACCTCACGGAGGTACAGGCAGCGATGCTCGCCGGAGATGCTAGGGCGGCCGTGGGGGTGTGCTGCGGTGCGGCCAGAGAGGAGGGAAAGGAGGCGAGAGGGGGACGGCCTCACCTTAGGCGCTCGGGAGCAGGAGGGTCGGGGCAGCAGGGCGCTGCAGACGTGCAGGAGGTGGCCGGCGATGAAACGGCGACGGCGGCGGCGCTGTGCTGGCTCCCGGCCAGCGCCGCGGGGTGGGTGAGGAAGAGGGTACTTGGGCGTTTCCATTCCCGCCATGGGGAGCTCCCGGGACAGCCTCCAGCGACCACGCCAACCTCCTCAATTTTCGGCCATGGTGGTCGGGTTCAGAGTTGCAGGGAATTACAGCGAGGTTCAGAGAAAGAACAGGGAGCAGAGAGAGAAGATGGCGGCTAGAGGAGGAAGGAGAGAGCTAGGGCCTAGGGTTTGGCTAGGGCAGGGGAACTCGGCTGTTTTTATGGGGAGAGGAGAGTGGTACGGCAGAGAATCAAGCGAAGGAGGGAGAGATCGTGTGGTTGTTTCTCTGTTCGTACTGTTGACGTCAGCCAGAGGTGGAAGATGCTCACGAAGGGGTACTGGGCTTGTGGGGGAAAGGCCAAAGGGAAAAATTAGATGGGCTAGGAGAGAAAAGTGGGCCTGCTGCTCTCTCTCTCTCCCTTTTGTTATTTTTTTGTTTGTTTTATTTTTTTTTTTGTAGCAAAAGCAAATGGAACATTGGATGGTTTGTTAAGTGGTTAAATTTTGTGGAAATTTCAGTGTAGGGTATTTAAACCATTAGTAAACAGATGCCAACTTCCAATGTCAAAAGTTGGAATTTTATTTGATATTTGCATTTCAACCAAATTTGAATGTATTTTCATATTAAGCAAACCTTATGAAATAAAAGCATTATGATAGGGTAGCCCCTAAGAATTAAAAGATTAAATTTAGTTGATTGAATTGATAATGTTTATAAAGTGGTTATGACCCAACTTGGGTGCTGTTTGGAAAACAAACCAACTTGATTGAAATTTGCAATATTCATTAATATTAGGAAAACAAAGCAATTTCAATAGGGTTTCCCCTAGGGTTTAGAATGATTTAAGGAATTCAAATTAGTGGTGCACTTCATGGATTCAAAAGTTTAATGATTTGGAGACATGGTTTGAGTTTGGAAGTGATTTGGAATTAATTGATTAAAGTGATTGATTGAATTAAGCAACAATTTAATAAGTGATCCAATATGAATTAAAATGGAACAATTTGGTTGTTTTCACTTGTTATTTTTATTCCAAAAGTTGTAACAGAACAAGTATGAAAACATTGTTTGAGTAAGGTTTGAATTTGAGTTGTGAAAACAGTGGAAAACAAATGCAACGATTTAGAAACAAAAGCAAACAACATGGAAACAATATGATGACATGATGCAATACTTAAATTAAACAGGAAATCAAACATTCTATAGGGTAGTTTTCATACTTGGGCTGTTACAAAACGCCCCCCCTTGAAGGAATCGCGCCCCGAGATTCCTACTGAAAAAAGAAAGGGTCCGGAAACTTCTTGGGAAGATCCTCTTGAGCTGTGACACGTGAAACACATCGTGCACCTTGGATAGTTTTTCTGGAAGTTCAAAACGATAGGCATTCCTGGCAACTTTTCTGGATAGATGTCAGGGAATTTGGAAACCACCGGAACATTTTCAAGTAAAGGGAGAGGTTTTGTATCGAGGTTGTATAGCTGGATAGAATTTGATTCATTTGGAGAATAGACTATCTGTAATAAGGGTGGAACAGAGTTATTGACATCAATGCAACACCAAGAATAAATCATCAATGTCAGAATCATCAACATGGGAGTAACGAGGAATATGTGGCCTCCCATTAGAATTGGATTGTTCTTACTTATCTTGGAAGTCAACATTTGATATCCCGGGGAGTGAACAGAGTTTTGATTGCTTAGTGGAACCTGAATTGGGTTGTATGTTGTGGAAAAGATTGTTGACACGAAGGAATGTGATGCTCCGGTATGAAACAACACTTTAGCTGGAATAGAGTTTAGCAGATGAACGGGTAAACTTTGATTAGACGCCGGTAGAAGAATTGAAGTGGAAAACAACAACAAGATTTCAACGGACGAAAAGGATGTTGAGAAGAACAGGATATCAACATCGGGGAAAACGAGAACAAAACTCCTGAGGTACTATGGATAACCCAAAACACGTGAAATCCTAACTTGAAAGTTTAGATGAGAAGTGAAAACATCGTTGCACTTCCTTACCAAAAAGGGTGGGTGGGTGGGGAAAGAAGAAAAATGGCAGAATTCCTACTCTCACGTTTCATTTTTCCTATATAGCTACAAAATAGTTTCTAGACTCAACTGCGACCAGTAAAAAGGGATCCTACAGGCAGACAGGCTCTGATACCATTTGTCGCACCCTGATTTCTAGGGGATACTCACCGTACGAACTGGATAGCAGATGCTTGGATTATGGGGCATAACTGCTCCCACGTCCCAGCTTCCTGGTAGGCCTGCGCTTATGCGCGACAACACAAGCCCTGCTATTCCATCGTCGATGTAAACTATCCACTAGAGATCAAAGGCACTTCCGTCGACGTACTTCAAACCATACACACATGGTACGTCAACGGCGTTTAACAAGTGATATCACAACAGATCTCTACGACACAAAAGATTGAAATAAGTTGCAAATGGCTCTCATTAGAGCAGAGATAGCAAATACAATCATTCAGAGGGCACATGCCCCAACAATACATCATTACAATACAGCGGAAGCATTCAACATGTCTGAGTACAGACAAGAACCAAATAGGCCTAAGAGGCCGGAAACGAAAAGACGGAGCCCATCCACGAAGTCTCGGATCCTGCCCGGGTCCGCTATCTACTCGTCAGCAGTCTCGTCAAACTTCACGTAGTTGCCACCATGTAGATCCTCGGAAACGTCGTCTGCGTAAACCACAGCCCCAAAGGGGTCAGTACATAAACGTACTGGCAAGCAAGACTCACAGTTCACCAAAGTGTAACCCGTCAACACCAAGCACAGATGCCTTGGGTTCAACGGAAGAAAGGGGATATAAAAGATGCTGCAACTGGCTGCGCTAACCAACTACAGAGATTCTACCACTTCCGGCTAACAGAAAGGAGATAAGATCGAGGATTGTAACCAACTGAAAGATAACTTCAAACAAACCCATCCTGGATCTCGCCCCTTATCCAAAGAAGCAATCCGAGGATAACTCACACAGTTGAGATAATGATGGTTCATATTATTGTGTCAGTAAGCCTATTACTAGTCAAATTGTTAATCATTGGGTGAGATTGTGAATCATTAGTTTAAGTTGTCCTGAGTACTTGTTAGCCAGTACTTTCACCAAGTAATCCATAACCGCGGAAAACACGGCTTCTCGAGAAGATTATCCCTGCAGGGTTGCACCAATTTGGCCGTACACGCAAGAATAACCCGCCAGATGGGAAGCTAGCCCACCAAGCGGGGTACTCTACACAACCAACCATTCTTCGCATCAAGCCCAAAGAACCTTGGGCGCACGGCTAATCAAGCCCCGAAGAAAAGGGACCCTCATAGCACTCTAAGACCGTGTCCCCCTATATGCCGACTACAAAAGTTCCACCCTGGCCTGGGCTCGCAAAAACATGCATGCGGCAAATGGAAAACACGAACTAAATGAGGCGATTTGGACGAGATGCGAATCAGGTCAAGTTGAGGGGGGCGCCCATACTCGCTTCCCACATGCGGTTAGTGCGCTCATCATGGATCAGTAGACAAGACCCTTTTCCTATTAGGGTCGACACTAGCAGGCTCCAAAACCTCTCATGGGCCTCCTGCCGGTGCCTTAACATCAAATTTATTATTAATAGTAACATTAGCATGATTGATTGATTAAACATCGAGCCCCCAAAACATAATGAAATAGTAACAGAAAGTAACGGGTAACAGACTCGAGCAAAACAACCTAAGCATGCTAGTAAGACACGGGCTCAAACAAAAGGTTATAGGTATGGAGGTCAGGCAATATCAGGGTTAAGGGATTCATGTGATAGGTTCGTAACAGAAGCAACTACTACTAAGGCTAGCAGAAAAGAACAACGGAAAGTATCGGTAACCAATGTTGAAAGGAACACAGTGGTTCATGTGAGTGATAACTTGCCTGCAAAACCCAGTAGCCTGGTACTGAGCTAACTCCTTAAAAGGGATGTCGTAAGTATCGTCGGTCTCAACGTCGTCGTATATCCGGGAAGAAGCAAACAAACATTGCAGAAAGATAAACAATCAATATAATGGCATAGTGCACAAACAATGGGATGATGCATGTCATGTTAATAGATGCATCAAAATAAACTACTTGACAAGATAACACAATTTAAATGGACCCATATGCAATTGGATTGCATATGGCAAGAGTCCATGAATTAAGTGGAAACAAATGATCTACCATTTAATTACCAGGTGAAAGTGGATTACCATGATGCATGCATGATGATAACAACAAAATAACAACAAATAACAATGATAGATGCAAGGGAAAAAGGATTGGAACAAGTTTTGGAAATCATTGATTAAGTTTGGAAAGTTTGGTTACTTAAAACATGTCACACAAGTAATTGTTGTTTTCAACAAGTTAAAGTGTTCAAAACAAATAACAAAGTTTATATTTGAAAAGAACACACAATTTTAGGTGGATTGCATGTTTCACTTGTTGAAAAAGGATTTGGAATAACTTATTTATGAATTAAACAAGTGTAAGCAAGAATTAAATGAAATTAACTCAAACATGAACTTATTTTTGTTTTTATTTGTTCAAAACATTAGATGAAGTTCATATTTGAAAATTTTATGCTTTTATGGTTTGAAAACATATTTTATATGTCCCAAAAGAATTTGATTTGATCAAGTTATAAATTTACCAATATTAAATGAATTAAATAAGTTTTAAATTATTTAACCACTTTTAATTATTCAAAACAGAAAACAAAGTTTATATTTGGAAAGTACATGAAAAGTTGATTGGAAAACATATTTGGTTTGTGAAATTTGGAATTTTTATGAGCAAGTTATGCATTTTGCAATTTTTAAGTGAATTTGACAAGTTTTCAAATATTGCACAAATTTAAAATATTCAAAACAGTAAAAAAAAATTATATTTGGATAGAACATCTAATTTGGTATTGAAAACATATAAAAAATGTTGGATTTGGAGTTACAATGATTTTATTATGCATTTTAGAAGTTTATGATGCAATCTGCCATTTTAATTAATATCCAGGGATTTAGAAATTAATAGCAGGGACTTAGAATTAATTTGCAGGGGCTAGAAAGTAAACAACAGGGACCTACAGGTGATTTCTTGGAAGTTGTTGGGCCTGGAAAAAATAAAACAAAAGAGGTGTTTAATCTGCAGGGGGTGGGATTCGATCCCCCCACCTCCTGCTTGCGCTGGGGGAACCAAACCAGTGGGGTAATTCGCTGTGTGTTGACAGGATGGAAGCCGCGGGGGGGGGGGATATGCTTCAGAACTGCAACCTCTGAACTAAACGAAAAATAGCAAAGGATGTGGGGTGCGGGACTTGAACCCGCGACCTGTGGCTGTACTGCGCGCGGCTGTTGCCAGTAGGGTGTGCGTGCGCTTGTTGATAGGAAGGGAAACATGGGGGGTATAAGGTGCAGTTTTGGCGAACTAAACTGAACTTGTTCGTTCAGATCGCTGTACCTCACGGAGGTACAGGCAGCGATGCTCGCCGGAGATGCTAGGGCGGCCGTGGGGGTGTGCTGCGGTGCGGCCAGAGAGGAGGGAAAGGAGGCGAGAGGGGGACGGCCTCACCTTAGGCGCTCGGGAGCAGGAGGGTCGGGGCAGCAGGGCGCTGCAGACGTGCAGGAGGTGGCCGGCGATGAAACGGCGACGGCGGCGGCGCTGTGCTGGCTCCCGGCCAGCGCCGCGGGGTGGGTGAGGAAGAGGGTACTTGGGCGTTTCCATTCCCGCCATGGGGAGCTCCCGGGACAGCCTCCAGCGACCACGCCAACCTCCTCAATTTTCGGCCATGGTGGTCGGGTTCAGAGTTGCAGGGAATTACAGCGAGGTTCAGAGAAAGAACAGGGAGCAGAGAGAGAAGATGGCGGCTAGAGGAGGAAGGAGAGAGCTAGGGCCTAGGGTTTGGCTAGGGCAGGGGAACTCGGCTGTTTTTATGGGGAGAGGAGAGTGGTACGGCAGAGAATCAAGCGGAGGAGGGAGAGATCGTGTGGTTGTTTCTCTGTTCGTACTGTTGACGTCAGCCAGAGGTGGAAGATGCTCACGAAGGGGTACTGGGCTTGTGGGGGAAAGGCCAAAGGGAAAAATTAGATGGGCTAGGAGAGAAAAGTGGGCCTGCTGCTCTCTCTCTCTCCCTTTTTTTTTTATTTTTTTATTTTTTTTTTGTAGCAAAAGCAAATGGAACATTGGATGGTTTGTTAAGTGGTTAAATTTTGTGGAAATTTCAGTGTAGGGTATTTAAACCATTAGTAAACAGATGCCAACTTCCAATGTCAAAAGTTGGAATTTTATTTGATATTTGCATTTCAACCAAATTTGAATGTATTTTCATATTAAGCAAACCTTATGAAATAAAAGCATTATGATAGGGTAGCCCCTAAGAATTAAAATATTAAATTTAGTTGATTGAATTGATAATGTTTATAAAGTGGTTATGACCCAACTTGGGTGCTGTTTGGAAAACAAACCAACTTGATTGAAATTTGCAATATTCATTAATATTAGGAAAACAAAGCAATTTCAATAGGGTTTCCCCTAGGGTTTAGAATGATTTAAGGAATTCAAATTAGTGGTGCACTTCATGGATTCAAAAGTTTAATGATTTGGAGACATGGTTTGAGTTTGGAAGTGATTTGGAATTAATTGATTAAAGTGATTGATTGAATTAAGCAACAATTTAATAAGTGATCCAATATGAATTAAAATGGAACAATTTGGTTGTTTTCACTTGTTATTTTTATTCCAAAAGTTGTAACAGAACAAGTATGAAAACATTGTTTGAGTAAGGTTTGAATTTGAGTTGTGAAAACAGTGGAAAAAAATGCAACAATTTAGAAACAAAAGCAAACAACATGGAAACAATATGATGACATGATGCAATACTTAAATTAAAAAGGAAATCAAACATTCTATAGGGTAGTTTTCATACTTGGGCTGTTACAACTCTTGTTGTGATCCCTTCTTGATTACAAGAGAAAACCTACGGCTATTGGAGTTGAAACTACCTAGCCATCCTGAGCTAGAAGATATTCCTCAGGATCCAAAGAAACAGAACTTGGGTTAAAGGTCAGCATCATGTACTGATAGAGTGAGCATCACATGGTTATAAAACCACATGATTCAACTCACCACCATTCAGCACATTCCGGGACCTTCGGTTCAAGTCCAAGAATTAAAATCACAACGAAAGGAGTAAGTACTATATGAGTTCCACAAAGAACACTACCATTAGCAATCACGAGGTTTCTTCCAAAAGACAACGATAGCTCCGGAAGAACTTTGAGTAGAGGATAACGGACACATCGAGATGAAAAGGAAATCTCGAGGTTCAGAATTTTGAGACTTTAGAACAGGGGTATGTGGAACCTATATAACTTTGAGAGATTAAGATTGGAAGAGAATCTCCCAGTTTGAATCTGGAGATGACGGAACATGGAACACACGCGACTCTAGAAACTCATAACTAGGTCAACTTGGATAACAACGTCCTTGCAGACGAAGGCACCTAAGTTTTGAATAACTGGAACCTTTTCAAATCCAAAACAGGTAAGGAGACCCAGAGTTAGAGCGATACCAGATAAGGAGTAAAAAGAATCCTAAAGAGATTTTCACAACTCATTTGAAGTTCCAAAATAGTTTTCACAAACACTAGACTCAACATCGACCAAGCTGTAAGGTTTTCCTACAGGCAGTCCTGCTCTGATACCAACTTTTGTCAGACCCCAGACCCAGAGATATACATACTGTTATGTGCTCCTAGCCATGGAATCACAAGGGCTTCAGGGTTACTAGCCCCGGCCGCAACAAACAACAGCAGGCAGACTGGATTCATCGGCACGTAGTCCGGATCCCCAGTCTACTACTCCTTGTATCCATGCTAGTCATAACCAACTATGCATATCAAAGCGTCCACGAATCGTATGAAACTGAAAGAACGGGATCAAAGCTATACAGAGATGCTATGTGTCCAGAAAGTGCAACAACAATCAAGGGTTACTGGGGTTAGCTCGCCCCAGGCCGAATCACATCGGTAGGCGGGCTCGGACATGGATCATCGGCTCCACAACCCCTCGACTGCGACAACAATATAGGCATAGCCAAAACTGTATAACAATAAGCTCGAAACCAACAACCGATCAAAGCAGCACTCTAGACATTGAAGTTATATTAAACAGGTGTTACTAGAGTATAGCTTACAAGCAGAGGTCACAGGACCCAACATTACATCAGACAACGGAAGGCAAATTATGTTGCTAATCAACAAGAACCAAAAAGGCCTAAGAGGCCGCAACATAAGGCGACGTCCCAGCCCATAGACTCCAGGCTGCTACCTGGGAACCCCAAACTACTTGTCGATGTCCATGTCGAAACACCACCGAACTGAGGAACTCCACCTGAACCAAGTTGAAGCAAACATGAGTACGGGAGGTAATCAACAAGACTTAGTTAACCTATTATATATCTGCTTCTTTTAGAAAGAGCTATGAAGGTTATTTTGCGTAAGGCCATCTTTGTTTTCCAAGTTGAGGAAGGAATAGCATGTCTCATAGAGTATTTTGAAAACAGATGAGAAAGCTATTCAGCTACTGAAATCATCATCTTTTTAAACCACCAAATCATATCAGCACCTCGTGCTTCAAAGATCACCACCTCCAGTTGTTCCGGTAACTCATGCTACAAGGTAACCCCTCTCGGCATCTCCGAGGAGGCATCCTTCATTCGTTATCAACAAGTTTTAATCATTCCGTTTAAGTTGTCTATGATCACAGAATCCGTCACCAACTCGTCCTTAACCGCGGACACGGCTTTTCGAAAAGATTTAACCCTTCAGGGGTGTACAACTTTAACCACACGTACCAACCAACTCTTAATGCCAGTACATTAGCACTATTCCGGGAAGTGCCGGCAGATGGAGGTTGACCACGACCTTTCCGTTGCTTCGCCTATTCCATGAGTCGCTCCGATTAGAGATGGTCCGCCAATAGGGAGTGGCCATCTCCTACCGGGTCTCTATCGTTGTGCGCGATGCTCGACGGTTACCTACCCGCAGAGCGCCGATACATCCCCACATCCTAGTTTTGAAAGTGTTTTAATATCCCCGCAAATCCAAATGGAAAGCCCGAACTAGGCAACTCATGGAACAAACTAGGCAAGTTGAGACCGAGGGGAATCCAATCCCCGTGTGGATGCATGCTCATTCTTGGCTCGAAGACGAGAACTCGCTCCTAGGGGCATGAACGAGACAACCACCACAGACCCTCTGTGGTCTCATCATCCACACCTTTAAATCATATTAAACAAGTATCTCTTAACTTACCACTACTTCCTTCCATACTAGATTATTTCGTAACTCTGATTCATCAACCTGATGGAGCAGAAATAATAGGCATGTATGACTAAGCACATCATATTTCAGGCTTTGGCGATGAACGCAATCAAACCTATGGCTTCTAGGAGTAGTGTATTAGGATAAGTAGGCTATGCATGGTATAGGAGAACTCTAACTACTAACACAAGATACATTGGAATCGAATGCAATGTACGAGAACCAAAAGTCTTTCGAAATCATATATGATCAGATAAGAGGTTATGCTTGCCTTGCTTCAAGAAAACCAGAGAAAGTCTTCAGGGATAAGTGCTTGACTTGTCGGTTAGGATCAAGTATTTGTCAAAGGAGTTGTTGGCCTTCACTTCAGAGTCGTGTTCTACCGAGGGGGAAACAACACCGAAAAGAAGAGCAACAATCAACACATGGCATCGATGCAATGCACAATATGTATGCATGAGCAAGTTAATGCACTTCGGTGAAACCCTAAACATGCTCGATGGGTTGCTAGGGTTTGTATGTTAACGAAACAGTTTTAGTGAATTTAGTCCTGAAATGGACCTCGGAGGCCGATTCGGGAAATTCTGAAAGTGAGACTAATTTTAATTGCTCAAAAGGGGTTGATACACCATAACTAGGTTGCATTTTTAATTCTAAGCATTTTGACATATAACTTGTAATTTTCTAATTTTCTTGAATAAAAACTTATTTTCTTTATTTTAAATGATTTAAATAATGCTCAAAATTCAACTTTGTCAAAAATGTGTGCAAATGACATAAACATGTAGATTATATTTTTCTGAACAAAATGTTATATTGAACACATTTTTCTGAGTTATGAAACAAAAGATATTGGATTTACAAAATTCATCATTTTTCTGTAAATTAAATTGCTGTGGGGCCACCTGTCAGATCATATTCGATTTAAAGGAAATTAAACAGAAACTGCCCAGTGACGCGAGCATGACATCGTGGTGACGTCATCCCGGCCCAACTCCTCACAGATGCCAAGCAATCCGTCGATGCGCGCGGTTATACCAAAGTCGAAATCCACCACGGGGTGGAGATGATCATGGGGATACTTGGAGTGGACTCGGCTGACGAAAAGGTCGCCGGAGAGCTCACCGGCGAGCTCGAGCGGCGGCGGCGGACGGAGGTTGGCGACGAGGGAGTGAACCAGAGGGGGAGGGAGGAAGGGGAGGGCACCGGAGGGTGCGGGTGCTCACCCTGAGCGTGAAGAAGGGATCGGGGCGGTGAGGCATAGCGACGATCGTCGGCGGCGAGCGAATTCCGGCGGCGGCCGTGGCGGTTGTCCGGCGCAAAATTGGGGTGCTCCCGAGGCTCCCCACTGCTGTACGAACTCGAGGCGAAGGAGGCAGACGTGGCGGAGCCGATGCGCCACTCGTCGGGGTGCGGGAGAGGCCGTAGCGCCGGCGATGTGCGGCGGTTGGCTGGCTCGGTAGGGTTAGGGTTCTGTTGCGGTTTCTGGTCGTTCCTGGTACAGAGAAGAGGAGGGGGGCTTGTGAGGAGGGCGGCGAGATGGGGACGTCTCCCTCGACCCCTATCCGCACGGGAAGCAGCAAGAGGTGGCAGCCACGACGACGTGCTCGGCTTGCTGTCTACTGGCTCAAGGAAGAAGAAGACAAAACACCTTTCACGAAAACCCCCAGAAACTTCTGGTTTTTGCGAAGAGGTCCCTTTCTTTAAAAAGATCACTGAAAACGGTTGTTTCAAGGGCCATTTTGCAAATAGAAAATTTGCCAAAAAAATATGTTTTGGATTCCTTACAAAATTTCCAACAAAACGATATTTTTGTTTTCCCAAATTGAAAATGTTTTCACACAAATTTTGGGTGGCCACTTTAAGTGGCTTTTAGTCAAATCTTATTAATTTCAAATTCAAATTTTATTTAAAATTTTCATGCATGCTATGCCATGAACACAACACCACCAACCCTTTATAAGCAAAATTGGGATGTTACAACAAGCTCCACAATGCCATGCTTGGTGGGAATACCATTCCCTAGGTCCTTATATTATGATGTTGATCAAGGACACAATGAAGCAAGACTTCCATGATCTACCTATGGAAGATTACCATTTCAAGAAGGTGTACGTCAAGAGGAAGTCTGCTCCTTCTACTACTCCTGCCCCTGAGAGAGGTTCCTTTATGAGGGATGCTCGTGCTAGTGCCACCACTTCTAGTGCTCCTGCTCCCAAGGCTGACACCTCCACTCTACGTAATGTCAGGAAGTTGTCCTGGTTTCAGTGCAATGTGCTTTGCATGAAGGTTGACATCCATAGGGAGCAGTATCAGTCTTATCGCAGGGACCTTGCAACGTCCAACTCTCAACAGAAGATTCTTCATCATGTCGGTGGTGCTTCTTGAGATCCTCCTGCTGATTTGGTTCCACACTCGTTCTCTCAGTGATCTTCTAGGTCCACTGCTCCATGGGAACATCTTGAGGAGGCTCTTCGGTTCACAACTTCTTCCTCTAGTGCTCCAGTTGATCTTGATGATAATGAGGATGGTGATGAAGATCTGGAGAGGGACGTGATGACCCACAAGTATAGGGGATCGCAACAGTCTTCGAGGGAAATAAAACCCAAATTTATTGATTCGACACAAGGGGAGCCAAAGAATATTTATAAGCCTTAACACCTGAGTTGTCAATTGAGCTGCACCTGAAAGTACACTTGCTCGCAACAATTTATCAGTGGTAACAGTTTTATAGCAGCAGTAGTAGTAAAATAAAAGCAGGAATAATATAGTAACAGCCGTAGCAATCGCGGGAAACATCGGGATGGGAGTACCGTAGGCATAGCGGGAATGGATAAACGGGCGTTGCATGGATAACAAAGGTCATGTAATAATCTAAACATGGGCATTGTAGATAATAATAATAAAGCATCCAAGTTCTAGGCAAACCATAGGCATGTGTTCCAATATAGTCATACATGCTCTCAATGAGAAACTTGCACAACATATTTTGTCCTACCAGCCCGTTGCAGCGAGGCCTCAAGGGAAACTACTAGTAATTAAGGTGCTCCTTTTAATAAAGCACCGGAGAAAAGAATTAACACTCTGTAAACACACATGATCCTCACATCAAAACCATCCCCTCCGGTTGTCCCAATTTCTGTCACTTTGCGGCCTCGGGTTCCGGACAATGACATGTGTAAACAACTTGCAGATATGATCAATAAACATAATTATACTCATGAAACAATAACATGTTCAGATCTGAGATCATGGCACTCGGGCCCAAAGTGACAAGCATTAAGCATAACAAGTTGCAACAATGGTAGAAAACACTAAAAATGGATACTAGGCACTATGCCCTAACAATCTGGCATTATTACATGATCAATCTTATCCAATCCCTTCCATCCCTCTCAGCCTATAGTGGTGTTTACTCACACATGGACGGGGGAACATG
Organism: Alopecurus myosuroides; assembly: GCA_028641055.1. Classification (NCBI taxonomy): domain Eukaryota; kingdom Viridiplantae; phylum Streptophyta; class Magnoliopsida; order Poales; family Poaceae; genus Alopecurus; species Alopecurus myosuroides. Next base: position 168,974,268 of record CM054058.1, read on the forward strand.
GATGGTTGATGGAGAAGAGGTGGCGGTGTCGACGGCGATTATCTCCTCCGCATCTGTGTCCCGACATGGCGCCTGAACAAGAACTTATGATCCCCGAATTGAGATCGAGGTGGCGATGGTGCTCTGTTGTGTTTCTGTGGAATATGACGAACCCTCTCGCGTTTTAGGTTTACGGGGCATATGTAGTCGAAAGCGGAGCCCGAGGGGGTGGAGGTGGCCCCCACACCACCAGGCGGCGCGGCCTAGGGGGCGCCTAGGGGTAGTCTGGGCCACTCCTCCCCCCTTCAGGTGTCCTTGTGGCTCTCGGGTTCTTCTCGTGATATAAGCTCAATGGGGTCTTTTTCGCGCAATTTCTCGAAAGTTGATTTTTCGGCATGAAAACGAGACACCAAGGTAATTCTGCTGAAAACAGCATTAGTCCGTGTTAGTGGTATCCAAAACTGACAAGTTTAGGGGCAAACAATAAGAAAAGTGTTCGGAAAAGGAGATACGTTTTGGACGTATCAACTCCCCCAAGCTTAGCTTATTTCTTGTCCTCAAGCAATTCAGTGACACCTGAGTGCGATAAAAGACTTTTACAAACATATTTGTTTAATATGATGTAAATATACTCACTATATGATCAAGTGCTGAGGCAATTCATAATAAATTGTATGCAAGATAAAAGTCACCTAGCAGTTATGCAAACCATGAAGAGATGCCAACAAACTAATAATAAACAACATGAAGTATATCAATCTGCAGGATTGCAATTCTCATAATAGGGTATGATAAGGTATAATTTCTTGCCCTTAATAATGGAGAAAAACATAAATGCTAGGACACCTCTAAAGTTCAAATGAAGACTAGAAATAAAGATATAAAAGATACAAGCATCAAAGTTATACCACAATCAACCGTGTTTTGGGACAAGCACATTACACTAAGAATGACAGCCATGCTCTCAAGAAAGTGCATAAAGTGAGAAGGTGAAGAATCAACATAAAAATAAAAAAGGCCCTTCGCAGAGGGGAGCAAGGATTAACTCATGTGCTAGAGCTTTTTATTTTGTTAAACAAAGGTATTGAAAATATTTTTAGAGAGGTGTATGCTTATGTCAACGAATGGTAAACAGACAATATTGTACGTCATAAGACAACTAGACTTCACAAGAGCGGCTCCCATAGAAGGACGCATATGGGTAGAAGGTCATCCATATTTCTCTTTTGTTTACACAATTATGCTTTAACTGATAAATCAAGGGCAAAAATAGTGAAGAGAATTTGTTGTATTAATTTGGGGCTGGGTACCCCGCTGCCGGCTCTTCTATCATTTGGATAAGCGGATGAAGCTACTAGTCCAGGTTGTGAAATCCAATCAACTAGTTAGATAAATATTCTCTATTTACGTCCTCATGAGCTAAAACAAGGGCACAAAACAGGAATAATTTTTCGAAGGTTTTAAAGGTAGCACATGAGAAATTTACTTGGAGTGGCGGTTAAATACCACATATAGGTAGGTATGGTGGATAAATTTGGAAAACTTTGGTTTTTGGGAGTTTGATGCACGAGTAGAGCTCATACTCAGTACATGTTAAGGCTAGCAATAGACGGGGAGCGACAATCAAGAGAGCAACAACTGTAATAATCATGTTGGCGACAAAACAAAATTAACAGGGGCATAAAAATTATACAAATACTCTGAGGAAAATAAATCATCGAGGCTAAATTAACGTTTTTTCAGTCATATGCATGCGTGAGCATGTGCCAAGTCGATTCAAGCGAAACAATCAGAGGGAGATACCACAATGTCATACCCTTTGATACGTCATAAATGTATCCCTAATTTCTAATGCTCCATGATCATATTCTGCCAATTGCTACATGTTTTCTCCCTTCTTTATGTCATTTTTATCGATTTTCCGGACTAACATTTTAACAATATGCCACAGATCCAATTCCCTATTTTCTGCTATTTTTTAGTTTCAGAAAAGTTGTTCTGGAAATGTTCTCGTAATTGGAAAATTCGAAGCCCGGAAGTCCTATTTTCCCCGGAAGCATCCAGAAGACCTAAGAGGAGCCGAAGAGGGGCAGCAGGGGGCCACACCATAGGGTGGCGCGGCCCCCTGTCCGCGCCAGATATAGGTGTGGGCCCCCTGGAGCGCCACCGCCTTTGCCCTTTTTCCTATTAAAGCCCCCCGGATGGAAAACCCTAGGCACCTGATCAAAATCACCGAAAAAGTTCTGCAGCCGCCGTCACCGTCAACCCCAGATCAGGGGGTTCTGAAGCTGTTTCCGGCACCCTGCCGGAGAGGAGATCATCACCGGAGGCCTCTTGATCACCATGCTTGCCTCCGAAGTGATGTGTGGGTAGTTCATTCTCTGACTACGGGTTCATAGCTGTAGCTAGATGGTTGTCTTCTCCTCATATGCCTCCATGTTTAGATCTCGTGAGCTGCATATCATGATCGAGATTGATCTTATGTAATTCTCTGTGCTGTGTTTGCTGGGATCCGATGAATATTGACCTTATGCCAAGTTGATTATAGTCTTTATTTGCATATGTTATTTGTGATCTTGCATGCTCTCCGTTGCTAGTGGTTATTCTGGCCAAGTAGGTTCTAGTGACTCCAAGAGGGAGTATTTATGCTCGATAGTGGGTTCATGCCTCCTTGTTGCCTTGCTCGAGTGACAGAAACGTGAAGTGGGAGGATGTGATGTTGCCATTAGGGAGAAAACAGCGGTGAGAGTGCCCCCGTGCATAATCATTGCTTACATTACACACTTTGTTTATTGCAATTATCTGTTGCTTGGAACTTAATACCTAAGGGGGTTCGGATGATAACCTGAGGGTGGATTATTAGTCATAGATGCAGATGGATGTCGGTCTATGTATCTTGTTGTAATGCCCGCACTAAATAGCATAGTAATCTTCATGTCATATTGTGCACTACAGTGAAACCTCTATTTGTCAATTGCCCAGTTGTAATTTGTTCACCCAGCATGCTATCTTTTATGGAGAGACACCACTAGTGAAACTATGAACCCCGATCCATTTTTCCACATTGTTAATCAAACCACGACAATTTCCTGCTTTCTTTACTTTCTGCAAGCATACACTGTTTTCCACACTATACTTCTAATCTTTGCTTTCAGCAAGACCGGTGAGATTGACAACCTCACTGTACCGTTGGGGCAAAGTATTTTGGTTGTGTTGTGTGCAGGTTCCACGTTGTTGCTGACACCGGTGAAGCGCCAGCACCACCGTCAGTGGCATCAACCTTCTGGAGGTCCTCTTTCTCCTACTAGATTGATGACCTTGGTTCCCAACTAAGGGGAAATACCTACCGCTGTGCTCATCATACCCTTCTCTTGGGGTCTCCCAACAACCCTGTGTATCACGAGCATCAAGGATATTTTCTGGCGCCGTTGCCGGGGAGGAGGAAGTCTTTTGGCAAGTGGAGTCTCTCACTCTCAATCTCTCTATTTTGTTTATTGTCTTGTTTTTATTTTTGTCTTATTTTTATTTCTCTATATCAAAAACACAAAAAAATTAATTTATTTCTCTATATCAAAAAACACAAAAAAATTAGTTTACTTCATAGCTGCTATTTATTTGCTTGCTTTTATTCTGCTAGAATGAGTATTCCTGAAGAAGAGGTTCGTTCTTTTAGGCAACAAGGGGTAGAAAGTTTAAAAGATGCTTGGTATAGAATAAATGATGCTCATAAGAGGTGCACAAAAAATTATTCTACCTTGATACTCCTGAGAAATTTTTATGTTGGTATCTCTGGCTGGTATAGGCATGTGTTAGATACTCTTACGGGTGGAAATTTTCTAGGAACTCCTGCTTTGGAAGCCTGTAATTTGATTGAAAGTTTAGTAGGAGAACCTCCCATTACAACTTTAAAACTGAGATCACTTTGGAGGATGTTATTGATAAACTAAACTCTTTGGAAATGAACTTATCAGTTTTCCTTGATAATGCTAGCAAAGTTAATGAATTACTAGTTACTATTGATAAAATAATCACTACTCTAGAAGCTAGCAACACTCATGATAATCAAAGTGTTAGGATTGGTAAACTAGATGATGCCATGGGAGCTTTAAGCTTAAAATTTTCATCTCTTAAATTCAAAAAGGAGAAAGCCTTTGTGGGAAAGGAGCAAAGATTTATGTATGCTCCTAAGATGGCTAAACCCAAATCTCAATATGTGATGAAAATTGCTAAAACAATTAATGAGACTAAGAGTGACCTTCATGTTGAATCTTCAAAAACTTCTAAAGTGCCTATTTCTGCAAATAATGGTTTAGGGGAAGGTATAGATTATGCTTCTTCACTTGAAAATACTTGAGTTTATTTTTCTTTGCCTAGCGGAAAGGCTTTAAAGAAAAGCGCTACCGGGAGACAACCCGTTTTATTTCTCTGTTTTCTTTCAGTTTTCCTTTGTTTTCTTTGGTGTTCTTTGCACCTGGGTGTTTTCTATTACCTTAGCAACCCCGCTGTATCTTTTCTTTTGAGTCTTTGTTGAGCCAAGTAAAGCCACTAGTGGAAAGTTGAGCCTATATTTCGGATTTCTGCGCAGGAAACAGATTTCTGCTGTCCACTGTTAATTCCGTTAAAAATCACAGAAAATTCAAAATGACCTGAGATGTTTTGTGCTTAATCCTGAGTTATATACGCAACTTTTCTTACAATACCACTTTTTTATGTTAGCAACAATAGATTTTTGAAAAAATCGATCTTTACCTGCTGTTATGTTTTTGACAGATTTCTGCCATTTATCGCATTTGCATCTTAATCTCTTTGTATTGGTGTCATTTTGAGAAAAAGAGTTTTGAAAGAAGTTTTGACAGTATCTAATGTGTTTTTGAGTGTTATAATTGTGTTGAAACTGAACCATGTGGATTTATTATTTTGATTGCACTAACGTTGCTAATGAAGATTGTGAGAATTTTGATGTGAAGGAAGTTTTCAAGGGTCAAGAGAAGAGGATGATATGATGTGATCAAGAAGAGTGAAAAGCCTAAGCTTGGGGATACCCTGGTGGTACATCCAAGCAAATTCAAAGAAGACTAAAACGTCTAAGCTTGGGGATGCCCAAGGTATCCCCTTCTTCATCAACAAATTATCAGGTCACTTCTAGTGAAACTATATTTTTATTTGGTCGCATCTTATGTGCTTTACTTGGAGCGTCTTTTATTTTTGTTTTTGGTTTGATTTTGATTTTGCTTTCATTTTATTTTTACTTTCATAATGATCTTGGTTGGACCCCATCATTCTTTTATTGGAGAGTGACACGCTCCGCCTTTTCTTGAGAATACGTTGTATTCTTAATCTCTGTCTAGCTGCTGCATTTATTCAGATCCTGTTTTGCATGCATCTCTTATTAGGGTTGTTGATTTTAGTAGTATTATTTGAGTACTCTCATGTTTTCTTGCTGCATCATAAAGAGTATTTTTGTTAAAGTATGTTTTGTATGGTGCTTGTTGGGAGAAACAAAAAACTGCTGCTTGAAGTAGAATTTATAACAGTACTAGTAGAGTTTATTGAGTAGCATGATGAGCCTCAAATAGATGATAGTGTTTAATATGTGTTGAAAGATTCATGAGTTGTTCTTGTCATAGTAAAGAATCAATATATGGTATTCTCTTTCGAATGTTTTATTTGGTTGACTTGGCGCATGCTCACACCATGTTTATGACTACAAACCAGTCACGAATAGCCTCCATGACCACTTAGTTTTTGAACTTGTGATACTGATTATGTTTTAATTAATGATTCTTATGTCGCTATGCATGATTATGGTGAAGCGGTCGTTGCATAGAAAAAAAAACATTTCCTACGCGAGAGACACCCGAAAGGCCAAGATCTAATCTAGGAGACGAAGTGCAAAGGGCATAGAGAGAGTCTAAGAAGAACATACCCTTGAAGACACAAAGCGTTACGAGATTAAATCTCGTTGTTGGCTTAATCGTACTCACACCGATCCTGATAGCGAGAAGATGTGCACCGCAATCCGGCGGTGCCTCCGTGATCGGTCACACGTACGGTTGATGAAGACCTCCGTTCCCTCGATCCAGCGGGGCGCGGAAGTAGAGGATCCCTCGGAACTCCAGCAGCACGACGGCGTGGTGGTGGTGAAGAATCCCATGGTCAGGGCTTCGCCAAGCCGGAAACCATGGAATTGAGCAGCGGGTGGAGAGGGAATGAGGTGGGAAAGTGTGTGAGAGAGAGGGAGCTCATGCCCTCTATTTATAGGAGAGGGGAGGCAGCCCAAGGGGGGTGCGGACATCCCCATGGTGTGCCCCCACTTCTTCCTTCATCATGTGAGTGCACACTCCACTCACATCCACCCGTTTTCCCTTAAAACTCCACTTAGAAAATCCAGGAGTTTTTCTTTAATAAATAAATAAAACATTTTTATTTCTTTATTTCAGCATTTGTTAATTCTATTAACAAACTTTTCCATATAGAACCTGAAATCATTTGTTAATTCTATTAACAACCATTCGACGAAAAACCCCTTGAACTATTTCAATTTTCTCCGAAACAATTTCGGTGCTGCCCAAAATATTCTTCGATATTCCGTATCCTCTCAAATGCGTCATCGAACCTTAAGTGTGTCACCCTACGGTTCGTGACATGATCGAGACTCCTCTCCGATCAATAATCAACAGCGGGATCTGGAGATCCGTGATGACTCCTATATATTCAACAATGACTCTCGTGATCTTGTGAACCAACAACGTCGTGAACTATTCCCTTTGTCTCGCGATATTTTACTTGTCCGAGATTCAATCATTGGTATCAACCATACCTTGTTAAATCTCGTTACCGACAAGTACTATTTTCTCGGTCCCATGATATAACATCCTTGTGATCATATCACGTGCTTGCAAGCGGTGTTGATGTGATATCACCGAGAGGGCCCAGAGTATATCTCTCCGTCATTTTGGATGGACAAATCCCACTCTTGATCCATGATCCTCAACTAATACTTTCCTAATACCTAACGGCACCTTTATAGTCACCCCGTTACGGTGTGACGTTTGATGACATCAAAGCACCCTTCCGGTATCAGTGATTGACATGATCTCATGGTCTAAGGAATAAGTTACTTCGTATGTTTGATATAACAATGTAAACCTAATGACCTGATCGCATTGCTATATTCACTTTGGGTATATGTTCATCACATCATTCTTCTAATGACATGACCCCGTTATTAACAACATCCAATGTTCATGATCGGTAAACCTTGATCATCTATTAATTAACGAGCTAGTTAAAAGAGAGGCTTTACTAGGAACCATTGTTTGTTTACTAAACACACATGTATCAATGTTTCCGGTTAGTACAATTCTAGCATGATAAATAAACATTCATCATAAACAAGGAATAACATAATAACCATTTTATTATTGCCTCTCGGGCATATTCCCTTCAGTCTCCCACTTGCAATAGAGTCAATAATCTACTCTGTAAGCACTTAACACATATGGCGTTCCAGTGTTATTACCATGCTTCGCATGTGGTAAACATCATCAAAATGATCTGAACTGTTCAGGTCCTATTGTATTTGCATGTTCTTTGCGTCTACACGCAACACTCATTCTCTAATGAGATGGCTTTGTATATATTTGGTCAATCGATGAAACCTTAATTCCTCAGCTTAAACTAATGTCACTAACATTGTGAAAATGTAGCTTCATAGTGTCAACATTCTTGGAAATTCACCAAGTTCAATAAAGAACTCCTTGACACAAAATACGCTTAATATCAGTTGTCAACACAACGATATACTTTAGCCTTTGTTGTAGTATTTGTCACGATATTTTAATTTTGAAACTCTTTCAAATCCAACATGGAACTTTCTTCCATCCTATTGTGCTACCCTTCATCACATATTTTAATTGAGATAAAATTACTTGAATAAATGACAAGACCATTAGTGTAACATATTACAACTAATATTTTTTCATTACTGCATAGGAAAACATATCCTTAGCATTTCTAAAATGACACAAGGATCTCTCCCACTGTTGTCTAATCATCATATGAATTATCCTGCTATAACATTTTATAGCATAGGACTTATCTGGTTGTGTACATATCATGGAAACATGACTTAGAAATCTCAATTTCAATGATGCTAATCATGTGTCAAAACACTTGAATCTTGCTCAATTATTTTCCATGTGACAAGAACTCTTTCTTGTCATTTCGATATTGACTTACTTCAATATTTTATCTATGTAATTTGGCTTCAATCATACCAGGCGCTTCAATCCATCTATTATAGATATCGATGCCCAATATCTTCTAAGCCTTTCATCAATAAGAAAATCTTAACCGTGTTAATTTAAAATTACATATTTTCCAATCAACCATATGTCAGCTATATAAAGTATTAGAAATATGTCATAGCGCTCCCACTTAATTTCTTGTAACTCTACAAGCATCTTTATCGTTCATGATGGAATTAAAATCTTTTGATAACTTCATTAAGGTAAAGATTTCAACTTCGTTATGCTCACTTCAACCATTGAAGTGTGCATACCTTTCTAGCAACCTTTGAATTTTACAAAACTCTCAGACTGTGTCAAGTACACATCTTTGATCAATTTTCATCGAGAGAAGAGTTGGTTTTGTTATTCAACTGCCATATCATAATATGTAACTTTTGCTAGAACTATCCGCAAAGACTAAAACATCACTACAGAAGATCAAAATCTTGTAGTAGTCAACTCTTTGAACTTCGTCGAAAACAACTTTTCGATAACTACACTTTCAAAGGATGTAAAAATCCATGTCTTTGTCGCTATATAGACCCTTTTGCTATCGTTAGGCATCAAGCCTATTGAAAGGACTACCAAGTCACATACTTGATATTCGTACAAGGATACTATGGCGGATATAATGACTTATAGTCAATTTTACGAAGTCAGGGCCCATCATTTGCTTCCTTTATAAGGTCCAGGTCCTTCTATTGTCAAAACAACACTTTACTCTTAAACCACAAGTTGGTCTAAGTACAAAGTTTTAGGACATTTGTGGTTCATTACTCAAACTCATCCGAAGTATTTACAACACATGTAGTGTCTTCTATTTTGTCAAAATAGCAAACCCCGGGACAACTTCCAGTGTTGCGCTACTCTTGACATGATAACGAAGATTCTCTAATCTCGTTGAGTTTGTACTGTGCTCCCACTCACTTGTTCTGCAAGAACTACTTTCTTGAGAAATCAACCCTTTCTAACAAACAACATTTGTCTTTTGGTTTGGTGATAGGAGAAATACCCAATGTTTTGTTTGGGATAACCTTATAAACATATATTTTAGCCTATTTTGGTTGTAAACATTTTACACATGCTATGCATACCAAAACTTAAGAAAATGACAATTTGGGTCACTACCCAAACCATATCTTATATTGTCAATTTCAACGGATCATGATGGTGCTCTTTTCAGTGGAAAAACGGTTGTCACTAATGTATAAACTACAAAATTATAATGGCATTTTATTTATCTTACCATGTCAAACAAGGTTTGATTTTGTCTCTCGAACACTCCAAACTAATTGGGGTAATTCGAGTAATATAAGTTGTAGAACAGTTCTGCAACTTCTTAGATGTTTTGCTAAACTTGTAACTCAAACTTTATCCTTTATGATCCAATCATAAATACTTGATTATCTTGTTACATTGATTTTTACTTCATATTAACAACCTTTTGAACCAATTCAAAATGTCAAACTCCATTCTCTTTAAATAGATATACTCACATATCTACTCAAATCATCGACAAAATTTTATGAAGGAAAAATTAATCCACCATACATGACTACACATAATGGACTATATACATCAATATGTATAATCTCCACTAAATTAGTCGTCCATTCTACTTTGGCCTATGAACGGAATTTTAGTCATCTTTTGGAAGAGGTCTCACAAGCATCAATTTATTCAAAACAAAATGACTCCGGAAGTCCATCAATATGGAGTTCCTTCATGTTTTCCTTTCCGATATGAACTAAAATGGTGGTGTCACAATTTAAGTGGAACTCTTTTACGTCTTGCAATGTTTAGCATTTAGTCTTATAGATGTTTACTTTACCAACATGATTTATATTAACATATCCATCAATTATGGAATATGGTCATAGTTTGAACAATCTCATTTGTTCTCACAGAAGACCAGAAAAAATAACAACTTATTAAGTTCTTAAAATAAATCTTTAATGTTCGGTTCGATACAACAATGAACACAATAACACTTTATTTCTGTTCTTGTCATAATCGATTCGACATCTATTACTAGTTCCTTTTAGGCCCTTGTATTTCTTGCATTGCATTGCTTTGTATGACAACTCATACCAACCAATATGGTATCAAAATACCGAAAAACACTTTGTTAACTAGTATTACATCTATAACTTGTATATCAAACATATACACCTGAGCTGGACTTTTCTAGTTATCTTCTTTTTCTGCCATATATCTTTTTGTAATTCTATTTTCAATATTCCCTTTCCTTTATAGAAGAATCATTCAACATCAAACAATGCTAGTCTTACTAGCTCATTTTCTTTGGCGTGTTAGTCATATACTATCACCATGGAGTCATACTTTGAGTTTGATTGTTCTACTAATATCACCATATTAATAGTATTTTTCTAGATTCCACTCTTAGCAATCTCCAAGTAAGGTAAACGACTTTACCCATACTTTTAATCCATCCCATCATAACAATTTTATGATTAAGCTACTATAGCTCGAAGGAAGGAATTTAGATGATAAGTTTTAGCGCCAAACTTCTTGGAATATTCAAACGCCTAGCGTCTTCAATCATTGCATATATTCAGATAATATAAGAAAACATTGTCACGCTAAATTATACTCAGTCATGTTGCCACAAATAAGTTTATAGATATCAATATATCTTTCACTTGATTGTTTCTGGAAACAACTCTTTTCAGTTCCTAAATCACCTTGATCAACAAAACATTCTTTTGGAGATAAAGTAATATGGAAGCAACCATGACTCTGGATTCTAAGTAGGAATTGGTTGCTCTCTAGATCAATCAATCATTAATCATATGGAGCTAGGTAGGAAATAACGAAAATCTACAATAGTACTCAATTTTAAATTTCACTAATACGGTACCAATCTTAAATGATTTTTACCAGATTATAACAGTTATATCTCAATTAACAATCTAAGTGTAAGGTAGTTTTGTGGATGCCAATGAATACTACAATTTGTGCAAATTCACTTTGATTGGTTGTTCATGATAAATAAGTTCAAGTTAATTCAAAAATTAGACCATGAACTCCCACTCAAAAACAACATCCCTCTTAGTCGTCTTTAGTGATTACACGAACCAAATTCACTACACCAAAACCGATCATCACGTGAGATGATGTAGCTTCAAAGGAGAACATCGACATGTTCATCATATCATCCATATGACTCATGCTTTACCTTTCGGTTACGTGTTCCGAAGCCATGTCTGTACATGCTAGGCTCGCCAAGTAGAACCGCAGTATTGCGTGTGTTTCAAGGCCATGTATGTACATGCTAGGCTTGAAAACACCCGTTGTATGCGAACGTTGAGTCTGTCACACCCGATCATCACGTGGTGTCTCAAAACGACGAACTTTATTAACGGTGCATACTTAAGGAAGAACACGTTATTATCTTGATATTAAGTGAGAGGGATCATCTTATAATGCTACCGTCGCTATCTAAGCAAAACAAGATGCATAAAAGGATTAAATCATAGACATCACATGTAAGGATAACGTGATATGATATGGTCCTCCTTGCGTTTGATCTCCATCATGTGCATTATGGTATGATCTCCATCATTCCACCGGCGTGGTTACCAAGTACCATTGTAACCCAATCTTGATTGTCCATCAATAATAAGACAACCATATGGATACCTTCTGGTATATCAATAATTTACAAAAGAAATCATCTCATAATCAAATTTGTAACATTGGCCCAGCAAAAACTAGTTAGACGCTTCTAATTTATTTTTGCATATTTTACGTGGCTTAGGGCTTTCGAGGATAGAACCATTCATACCTACGAACATCAACCACAACGTTGATAAACACATTTTTAACAACCCTTCGTGGATTAGATCTTAACTATAGTAGGAGAAACAGACACCCGCAAGCCACTTATGCAATACAAGTTGCATGTCAGTTGTGTAACAAGTCTCATGTACGTGGACATGTAAGGTTAGTCCGGGCCGCTTCATCCCACTATGCCACTAAGATCATAAAATAATCAAGGAGGTAATAACATGATCATCAACTCCCACATACACCTATGTGTTCTACCCGTACGAAACATCTACGCATAGATCCGGCTCTGATACCACTGAAGGGGTCGTTGCATAGAAAACAAAAAATTTCCTACGCGAGTGTCGAATCTGCATCTCAACAAGTCCCTCGGGTGAACCCATATGGTTTTTATTAGGAGAACGTGTAGGCGCTGGTGAAAATCGTCGGCTAGACAGGGGACACGATTTACCCAGGTTCGGGGCCCTCGTAGAGGTAAAACCCTTACTCCTACCTCTGTCGATCTGTATTCACGAATATATCGGTTACAATGGGGAATTGCTCAAGTCGAGAGTACAATCTCGAGCTCAAGGCTTGGTGGTGCGGTATTGCTTGGTCCTCTCCTGGTGGTTCTCCTGGCCTTATATAGATGGCCAGGTCCCAAACCATACCCGGGTAGGACTCGAACTCTAACCCTATGTCGGTTACAAGTTTCCTATCTTAATCCGCAAGCCATTTCGGGTGGGCTTCAATTGGGCCTTCTAGAACTGTACGCGATGCCTCCTTTAGAGCCTAGGCCGTGGGCCTGAGACCGGGTAGGCATACCCGACAGGCCTAGGATCCATCCCTTCGTCAGTAGCCCCCGAGTGCTTAGTCGATTGAGAATCAGTCGGGTGAGCACTCAGAGTTCGTTCTTGATTTATTCGATTGGTTTATTCAATCGCCAGGTTTTGAGGGTGTATACCCTATGCACGATGCGCCTCTGTACTCGAGCATCGAGTGGTAAATGTGCCTTGTTGGTTGTTTTCGCAGAAGGATGCGGCTCAGTTGCTTGGCTCTCCCGAAAGCTCAGGGCCAATTAATTGCATCTAGGGCAATAACAGTTCTGGCCTACACAAATTCGAGACCTCCGACTCGAATCCGGCGAGGTGATCGTTGTGACTGGGCCGTTGAGGTCTTACCGAGTCGAACTTAACCTAAAGGGGTACCCGGCGCGTCCGCTAGGATTTTTCTTCATGTTGTTGACACGGAATTTACCGGAGGACGCAGCTTGAGTGCGATTCCAGGCCCTCAAGAGAGATCTTTGGGGTCTTACCTTCGTATTCGAAAGAAATACGGCATCCGGATGTGCCTAGTCGGCCGAACGACCCGGGAGATTGATGTGTGTACATCGTATGATCGAGTGGTAGGAGCTACACACTAGCAGGTTTTTGTCTGGAGGTATTTCGAGTGAATCTTCTCTTTTGATTTTGCACACAAAGTGCTTTGTGCTTTGTAGTCTTCCTTCCATACGAAAGAGTTTTCGTGTTTGGAAATTTTATCATGCCCATTCGAAAAGAAATTTCGTATCTGGGACCTTTATGCGAGAGAATTTTCGCGTCTTGATTTGTCCATACGAAGTTATTTCGTGTTTGGAGCTTTATGCGAATGAGTTTTCGCGTCTTGATTTGCCCATACGAAATATTTTCGTGTTTGAGACTTTTATCCGAAGGAATTCTGGGCTTGATGATGTGCGCTATGACGTCACGGCGCACTTTATCTTCCCGATGGGACGTGACGGAGCGAGAGCAGAGGTGCTGGCCCACCTTGTCAGCTTTTTGACCGGAAACGAGACGACGTTTCCGGTTTTTACGCGAACTGCGCGCAGTAATTGCGCACGATCCACTGTTGGGATCGTGACACGAAACAGCTTCCGCCGCCCTTTTGTTTCACCTTCACGCGTGGGAGCCGCTATGGGCGCCACGTTGCTTGATGGACGGCTAAGATTAGGCGGCCCTGTGTATAAATGTGTCCCTTAGGTAAACGGTGAAAAGTTCCTGTCATTTGCTTCCAGCCTTCGTCTTCCTCGCGCCCAACTCTCTCTCTGTGAACTCACACCAGCATCCATGGCGGGAGGCAAGAAGCGCAGCACAGTTGCTTCTTCTTAGAGGGCGACGGAGGAAGTTCCCGCGCCACCTACACCGCTCTCAGGCGACTGGCGCTCGCCCAACGCGACGAACAAAAGCATCAAGAAGATGCAGAGGGAGGGGCTGCTGCCGCCGGAGACCGAGAAGCACGTTCGCCTCGGAAAGAAGGAATAGGTACCAAATCCTCGCGCGAACGAAAGCGTGATCTTCGTGGATCATGTTTCGCGCGGGCTCTCCTTCCCCCTCCATCCTTTTCTTGTGCAATTGCTGTATGTCTATGGCATACAGCTCCACGACCTGCCTCCAAATGCGGTGCAACACATCTCGTGCTTCACCGTTTTTTGCGAGTGCTTCTTAGGCATCCGCCCTCATTGGGGCCTTTGGAAGGCCCTCTTCAAGGTGCGTGTCTTCCGCGAGAAATCGCGGGTAGAGACTGAGTCTGGAGATCCGCTGCGCACCGGTGGCTTTGGAATTTAGACCAAATCGTACAACTGCTACTTCACGATGCACTTCATCGACTCCGCGCAAGGATGGAGGAAGAAGTGGTTTTACGTTGTCGACAACAGCGCGGGTGGAGTCCATGAGTTCCACCTGTTCGCTGTCCTGAAGAGGCGGAGGTCCTGGGCGCACAAGCTTTCAGCTGAAGAAGGTCGAGTGGTTGCCCCTCTACTCGCCAAGGTGGCTGCCCTTCGTGACCAAACTGCAGGATTTGTGCTGAACGGCTTGCACCTGGCGAGCGTGTTCCTCAAGCGCAGGATCCAGCCCCTGCAGGAGAGGCCCTCCACAATGTGGGAGTACCAGGGTGTTGAAGACCCCCATCCGACAATCCAAACCGCTTGGAACACGGATATGCTGGATGATGAGGATGATGACGAGTAAGTTTTCGCCTCTTTGTTCTAGTTGAACGTTTCTTCTTTGTTTCTTCTGACACTTGTCGTTTACCTTCATAACAACCTCCAATCTATCAGCCCTGGCCGGTTTGCTTCTTCACTTCCTCTCGAAAAAAGGAAAGAAGTTACTACTGCGGGTGGGACTCCAACAGCCGGCACCATCCAGAACTCACCGAGTCCAGTCCCCATAGCTGCAGCTACGGACTATCATCTCCCTAGTTTTGCGGTTAGGGGTTCGACCTCGAAAGAAGTTTTGGGCAGCTCGGCTGATCCGCTCTGCCTCGCTCAAGGCCAGGTAAACTTTGTTATCTTCCTTTGCGTCTTGTACTTCGTTCGCCTTAGATTTTTTATCGGGTGCACGGTAGTGCTCCCGATGGGAGTAGCCCCCGAGGTTGTAGTTAAACGTGTGCAATTTGCTAAAGGCTCAAGGACTTAAGCTCTTTTCTTTTCTTCAATTTATCGGGTGCACGGCAGTGCTCCCGATGGGAGTAGCCCCCGAGGCTATTCACGAGTGTGTGCAGTCATGAATAGGCTCAAACTTTTCTATCTTTTTTATTTTCTTTCTTCCTTGTTTTGCAGGCTCTCCTTGACTCCCTTGTGGCTGTTGGCCGCCATGTGATTTCGGCTGAGACGGAGTGTGTGACCCTTCGAGCAGATCGCGACCGACTCGACTCGGAAGGTCAACTCCTCCGAGGTAACTTGATCTGCTTTCTCTTTATCTTTTCCAGTCATGCGAGTTCCTTCGTCTCTGAAATCCATTGCTTGTGCAGCTCAAGCCGAAGTTCTAAAGGCTGAGAAGGCCGACGCTGTTACTCGGGCGAACAACCTCGAGGTTGAGTTGGAGACTGCTCGAAAGGAACTTGAGTCCCTTCACAAGCAGTCAGCTGACTACGAGGGGAAGCTTACGGGTGCTGAGGACGCCTTGAAGAAATTGGAGGAAGCCGGCGCCAAACAGGACAACGATCTTGTCGACTTCCTCCGTCCTTTAGCTCAAAACTTCGCGAGTAAGTATTACTTGTCGTTGTCATTCCATGGTTAACTTGGACCGCCTTTGAAACTGATATTGCTTTTGTAGATGTCCTTGGCGTCGCACTAGAGCTGCCTGGGGTCACTCGAGTGGATGCGGTGACGGATTCCCTCGCCCAGCTTCGGAGGCATGCGGATGGGATCAGTTCCCTCATCGGCGATGCCACCCAAGTGCTGAGGAGCTTCCATGAGCGCCTTCTGGTGAACGTGGCAGTTCCGCCTACTCTGGGCGGTCTTCTGAAGATTTTTCTGGAGGACGACATCCTTCAGGCTTACTCAGTTGCCCAGTTAGAGTGCGGAGCGAAGACCGCTATTCAGTTCGCGCTGGCGCATGGAGTTGAAGGCTTGGATGAAGCCTACTCGAGTTTCCCCGTCAATCCTTCCACGGGCAGAAAGGTAGCGCTTCGTCCTTTTGGCGAGCTAGCTGAAGCCCTGGCGCGGAAGTTGGCCGCCTTGATTGCTAGTGCCAGTCGCAAGGGGCAACCTGCCGCGAGTGGCAGCACTTCCGTGATTCCGTAGGATAGGATTTATTTTAACTTGTTCTCCCTGATGTAATGAACCTTTGGGATGTATTCCCGTACTTTCTCCTTTAATCAGAATGTTCTTTTGATATTCGAGCTTTGTGATTCCCTGCCATTCATTGTTGTGAAGTTCTCCCGATGGGAGTAGCCCCCGAGCACCTGTTTAAATAGGTGGTTTTACTTTCTCGAGTGGGGTTATTCTGAAACTCTTTCTTTAACCTTTGTGTTTTCCTCCAGGAAATTGGTGCGGCCGCGGAGTCTTCAAGTGGATTTGATGTACGATTGGATCCGCTCGTTGCTGCTGTTAGCACCTTTGTTGGCCTCCGTGACCGTGTTGCGGATGGTGAACGCAAACTAAAAGTTCTGTGCGGAGTGGCTGATGTAGCCAAGTCCAAACAGAAACTTGCGGTTGAACGTGAGCAGTTTGTGATGGATGAATTGGGGGCCGTTGCCAAGGATTTGCTTTGTAAGCATCTCAGCCCCCTAGCTTTCCGTGTCTTCTTTATTTCTTTGACTCTGTAGCTTTCTTCGTTGTTGTTCAGCCTGACGGTCGGTGTGAAAAGCATTGGGTGGAGAACCATATTCTTCATGAAGCTGGTAGTTCAAAACCCCATGCAAGTAACTTTTGGTCCGATCGTGGTCGAGGCTTTGTGCTGGCTACTTTGAAGTATCGAGTAATCCAGGCGAAGATGCTCGTGAGTTCCTGCCATGAGACTTTGATTGTGTGAACTCTGCTTTCTATCCGCTGGAAAGGGGTCCAGAAGATTTGAGCCATCTCCTCAGAACTTTCGGGCGGGAAGGAGAAATTCGCGAGTGCGTCTGCAACCAAATGATCTGCGGGTCCGTAGTAGCGCTTTCCTTCGTCCGATTGTGGCATCCTGAGGTGAATTTCAACTCTGTAGCCATGCTCCCTGATGGTCGAGTCGACATGACCCCTGATTATAGAGCTGTTCGGCCTGCAGCAGAGGAAATTATTCGATTGACCTCGGAAGAGGTGGATCGGGTTTTAGCCGAGGAAAACGCTCGCCGCCGTATGTAAATATAGGATGTATGTATCCTGTTACTTTGTATAGTTGTCTTGAAACTTTAGAAGGTGCCGACCTTGTTTGTAGTCTTGCTTTTGTAAATAATGCTATGTTTAGGCGTAGCCCCTGTGTGTTTGGGGTGTATACCTATTATTTAGCGTGTAAAGATCAATGGGTGCGAAACTATGGTTGAGAAACCATGTAATTTATTAATATGACTGAAAAGTCATGTATTGTCTTCGAGCTACAGCATGGCTAGTATAGCCTTATTTTTTCGAGTAGAATAATCTAAGGATAAAATTTGCGGAGGTGCGCAACATTCCATGGATTGGAGTAGATGCCACCAGTCTCGGGGTTCTTCAGTCGATAAGCGCCACCAGGGATAACTTTGTGTATTATGAAGGGTCCTTCCCACGGTGGCTCGAGCTTGTGTCCTTCCTTCTGTTTGAGTCGTAACACCAAATCTCCTGCCACGAAGGCTCTGTGGCGTATACGGCGGCTGTGGTAGTTGCGCAGCGACTGTTGATATACCGCGGAACTTGCGAGTGCAATGTCGCGTATCTCATCGAGTGCATCCACGTCTTCCGCGAGTGCCATGTTAGAGGTTTCTTCGCTGTAAGCGACGACTCGTGGGGCGCTGAACTTGACGTCTTCGGGAAGGACTGCTTCAGCTCCGTATACCATGAAAAATGGTGTGTAGTTTGTTGATCGATTTGGGGTCGTGCGTAGGCTCCATAGCACGGAGGGTAACTCCTCTGCTCAATGTCCTGATGCGGGGTGCAGTCGATCTAGTGACCGTTTCTTTATTCCAGCCGAGACCAGTCCGTTGGATCGTTCGACTTGGCCATTGGTTTGCGGGTGAGCCACAGAGGCGAAACTGAGGGTGATGCCCTTTTCCTTGTAGAACTGCTATGTTTCCTTTGCTGTGAAATTGCTTCCGTTGTCGGTGATGATGTTGTGTGGTATTCCGAATCTGCACACGATAGAGTCAAGAAATTTGACGGTGCATTGAGCGCTGGCTGAGGTGACTGGCATGGCCTCAATCCATTTTGTAAATTTGTCGACTGCAACTAGCAAGTGCGTGTATCCTCTGGGTGTTGATTTTCTCAGAGGTCCCACCATGTCTAGAACCCATTGCGCAAAGGGCCAGGCGATTGGAATCATGTGAAACTCAGTGGCAGGGGCGTGAGGCTTGGGCGCAAATCTTTGGCATGCGTTGCATCTGTCGACTAGGTCCTTTGCATCCCTGGCTGCTGTAAGCCAGTAGAACCCTGCGCGAAAAGCTTTACCCATGATTGCCTTCCAGCTAGCATGGTGTCCACAATCTCCTTGGTGGATATCCCGCAGTAGTTCTTTGCCATCCTCAGGCGCTATGCATCTTTCTAATATTCCTGATATGCTCTGTTTGTATAGTTCTCCATTGAGTACCCGAAAAGCTTTGTTGCGTCGTACTATCTTTCTAACCTCGCGAATATCTGCTGGGAGCTGTTTGTTGGACAAGTAGTCGAGGTATTTCTGCGTCCAGACTGGCTCGACCAGAAAAACTTGTCTTGAGATGTTGTAGGTAAGCTCGATCATAGCAGCTTGCGGGCTGACCTCTGTCTCCAATGTCTCGGGTGCTTCTGCTGCTTTTTTGACTTTGACTGGTCGTTTCATCATCCTTTCGAAGTATATTCCAGGCGGTATGGGTGTGTTTGTAGAACCCATGTTTGCCAATTTATCCGCTTCTTCGTTGCTGGATCGCGCAATGTGCTTTAGTTCGCACCCTTGGAAACTTCCTTCGAGTAGATTGTACATATCTCGACAGGCAACCATGTTTTCTGCAATGGCGTCACACTCTTTCATTGTCTGCTGCACTATGAGGTTTGAATCTCCGTAGATCATTAGTCGGGTTGCTCTGCAGGCAATCGCCATCCTCATGCCGTGTAGGAGGCCTTCGTACTCTGCATCATTATTTGACGCCGGGTCGTCAGGTGGAAAGTCCAATCGGAGGACGTATTGTAACTTGTCACCTCTCGGGATATTAAAACTACCCCAGCTCCGGCTCCTTCGTTTCTCTTTGATCCATCGAAATACATTATCCAATTGCTTGTATACTCTGGAGGGTCTGGTGTTTGTAGTTCTGTCCACTCGCTTAGGAACTCCACGAGCACTTGTGATTTGATAGACTTGCGACCTGTATATACGATGTCCCAGGCGCCGAGCTCGATACTCCACTTTGCAATTCTTCCAGATGCCATTGGGTTATTCATGATAGTACCCAGCGATGCGTCGTTTACCACCGTGACAGTGTGTTCCTGGAAGTAATGTTTGAGCTTTCGGGCTGTGAGCACCACACCGTACGCGAGCTTCTAATAATGGGGATATCTCTGTTTGCAGGGCGAAAGCACTTCGCTAATGTAATATGTTGGCCTTTGGATACCGAACGCCTTGCCGTCCTCCGGTCGTTCGACCACGATTGCTGTGCTAATGACTTGATTTGTCGCGGCTAGGTAGAGGAACAGTGGCTCCCGTTCTTGTGGTGTTGCCAGGACGTGCCTGCTCTGCAATGCTCGCTTGAGGTCTGCGAATGCCTTCTGTGCTTCGGGTGTCCACTCGAACTTATCCATTTTCTTCAGCAACTTGTAGAAAGGTAGTGCTTGCTCGCCTAGCCTCGCGATGAATCTTATTAGGGCGGCTAGTCGTCCCGCGAGCTGCTGCACACCACGGAGATTGGTTGGCTCCTTCATTGTCAGGATTGCTTGGATTTTCTCCGGGTTAGCTTCAATCCCTCGAGTGGAGACCAGGTACCCGAGAAGTTGTCCTGCAGGGACGCCAAAGACGCACTTGGTCGGGTTGAGCTTGATTCGGTATGCGTTCAACGCGTCGAATGTTTCTCTGATATCGTCGAGAAGCGTATCTTCCACTCGAGTTTTGATGACGATGTCGTCAGGTACGTTCTTGCCAATGAGCTTGGCGAGGCATTTTTGCATGCAGCGCTGATATGTTGCGCCTGCGTTTTTCAGCCCGAAGGGCATTGTCGTGTAGCAGTAAACACCGTGGGGTGTTATAAATGCCGTCTTCTCCTCGTATTCCTTCTTCATTCTGATCTAATTATAGCCTGAGTAAGCGTCCAAGAAAGAGAGGCGTTGGCAACCGGCTGTAGAGTCCACGATCTGATCGATTCGTGGCAGGGGAAAGTTATCTTTGGGGCAGTGTTTATTCAACGACGTATAGTCGATGCACACGCGAAGGATGTTGGTATTTTTCTTCGGGACCAGCACCGGCTTTGCTAACCAGGTGAAAAATTTTATCTCGCGAATAAATTTTGCTGCGAGTAGTCTGTTTACTTCTTCTCCGAGTGCTTTTTGTTTGGGCTCTTAGAACCTTCGGGTAGTCTGCTTTATAAGCTTAGCGTCTTTGAAGACTTCGAGTGAGTGCTCGGCAAACTCCCTGGGTATCCTTGGCATATCTGAAGGCTGCCAGGCGGAAATTTCCCAGTACTCACGGAGGAGCTCGACGAGCGCGCCTTCCTATGCTGGCGAGAGGGTGGTGGACACCATCGCCGTCTTCGCAGAATCCGTCGGGTGTACTTGATGCTTGCGGGTACCGCTATTTGTGTTGAACTCGAGCTCTGGAGCGTTCTTCTTGGTGAGAGGAATCACGGAGTGATCCGTTGTTTTTGCTATCTCCTCTAGTTCTTCCTGCATCCCGAAAGATTGGGCGATCTCGTTGAATTCGATGTCGCATTTATTGGACTTTTGAAAATCGCCATCGATGGTGATTGTGCCATATTCTCCAGGTAACTTGAGCTTCAAGTACGCATAGTGCGGTACTGCCATGAATCTGGCGAACGCCGTTCGACCAAGAATGGCGTGGTACTGTGAGGGCCAATCGACAACTTCGAAGTCGAGGAATTCTCGTCTGTAATTGCTTCGGTTGCCTAGCACCATCTCTAGGTTGATCGTTCCGAGTGGACGGACTGCTTTTCCTGGAACTATCCCGTGGAAGGATGTCTCTGATTCCGCGAGTCCATCCAAATTCTTGTTCATACGCCGGAGTGTGTCTGCGTAGATAATGTTGATGCCGCTGCCTCCGTCCACGAACACGCGAGCCAGCTCGTAATTGCCAATTTGTGCTTGTATGACAAGTGCGGCGTATCCTGGTCGATAGACTCGCGGAGGGTGGTCTTCCTTGGAAAAAGTTATCGGTTGTTCCGCCATCTTCAGATACTCAGTTCTTGTAGGTGGAGTTTGCACAGCCATGCATAGCTGTCGCGTGTTTGTCTTGTGAGCTCTGCGTGATGGACAGACCTTTTGTATCATGCCTAAGAGACCTGCTGGGTTCGGGTACCCGTTGGCTCCTTGATTTGCGGCGGGTGGCGCTGGCAGCGCAGCTAGCATTGCGTTTTGGTTTCCTGCTGGGGGCAGGGCTTGTGGTTGTTGAAATCCTTGAGTTCCTCCTCCGGGAAGCTGCGGGTAACCCTGACTAATTGATGCTCTGTTTTTCTTCAAGAGGGCCTCGTGGATATCGATGAACTTTCGGCAATCCATGAGAAGGTGTGTTGCCTTAGTTTTGCCTGTGCGCTTATCTGTAAATAGATGTAGCGTGTTGTAACCGTCGAGGTCCTCCTCGGGGGTTTTGTCTTCTTTCTTTGGTTTCCACTCGCGTTTTCCACGATATCCGCTGTCGCGATTTTTTGTGAACTCCGCTGCCACGAATTCTTCTCGATCATCATGGTCGTAGTTCTTTCTTCTTTTCTTTCGAATATGGCGGTCGTCATCGCGTGCTGGGGATGAATCTTTCTCGTTGCGCACTGTGTCTTCGCCGTTTGCCCATCTATCGGCTATGGCCATCAATTCTCCCATGGTTTTGGGTGCTAGTCGCCCCAGTTCTTCCCTGAAAGAAGTTCGCCGTGCTCCTTTGGCGAATGCTTCAACCGCGACTTCTTCTGATATATTCCCTGCTGTATTCCTTAGCGTGGTCCATCGCTGAATATATTCGCGAGTAGATTCGCCACTTTTCTGCTTGCAAGCCCGTAGCTCCTCGATGGTCGCAGGTCTTTTGTATGTTGCTTGGAAAGTTTTGCAGAAATCGAGGTTTAGGTCGCCCCAAGACCCGTAGCATGCCTTCGGCCTTCCTTCGAGCCAGCTGCGAGCAGCACCGACTAGGTGTAGGTTGAGGTACTGCATAGCTGTGTTTTTGTTCCCACGTTGATATTTTACTGCCGTGAGGTAATCTGATGTGACGCCCCGAGATCGGGCACTATGCAGATTTCAGCATTCCCGCCAAATCCGCATGATAACCGATTCCAGGTTGCCATTTATGATAACATTACAATAGTTCACAAATAATCCACCATTACAACAGCATCAGAAAGATACAAGATGACTCAACGAGCCAGGGATACAACTGATACATTACAAAGATCCAACATAACAGCGGAAGGAACAAACGTCCGTCTACGGACAAGATCCAAATTGGACTAAGAGTCCTGAAGATAACCGAAGGCGTCCAATCCCTGCCCAGGCCAAGCCGGAGGGATTCCCAAGCTAACGTCGTCAGACTTCAAACCTGTTGACTGCAAGTTGGAATTTGCAGCCACGAAAGAGATTCGTGGGTCAGTACGGTTAAGTACTGGCAAGGGGGATAAAGCCCATACTCACAAGTTATGCCGGCGTAGCCAAATCATCACAAGATACAAATACTTTAGGATCAACGGAAAGGAAGGGGGGGTTATTGCAAATAAGCGACAACAGGCTGCACTAACCAACTACAGAGATTCTATTACTTCCAACTATCAGAAAGGAGATAAGATCGAGTGATAGTAACCAACTGAAAGATAACTTCAAACAAACCCATCCTGGATCTCGCCCCTTATCCGAAGAAGCAATCCGAGGATAACTCACACCGTGGTATTAAAGATGAATCAAGTTATTGTGTGAATAAACCTATTACTAGTCAAGTTGTTAATCATGGGGTGTAACATGGTTAATTATTATGTTGTAGTTGTCCTGAGTACTTGTTAGCCAGTACTTTCACCAAGTAATCCATAACCGCGGAAAACACGGCTTCTCGAGAAGATTTACCCTGCAGGGATGCACCAAAGTAACCACACTCATGAATATCCCGCCAGATGGAATGCCTCCCACCAAGCGGGGCACTCAACACAATCCAACCCTTCTTCGCATCAAGCCCAAAGCACCTTGGGCGCACGGCTACTCGGGCCCAGAAGAAAATGGACCCTCATAGCACTCTAAGACCGTGTCCCCCTATATGCCGACTACGAAAGTTCCACCCGGGATCCAAGGGCTCGCAAAATCATGCATGCAGCAAATGGAAAACCCGAACTAAATGAGGCGATTTGGACGAGATGCGAATCGGGTCAAACTGAGGGGGAGCCCATACTCCCCAAATGCGGGTAGTGCGCTCATCATGGATCAGTAGACAAGACCCTTTTCCTATTAGGGTCGACACTAGCAGGCCTCAAAACCACAAAGGGCCTCCTGCCGGTGCCTTATCATCAAATTTATTATTACCATTAACATTAACAGGATTGATTGATTAACGTTCGAGCCCCCGGAACGGTAACAACAATAATAGTACGATAGTAAAAGAAGTAACCGACAACAGGCTCGGGCAAAAGCAACCTTAAGCATGCTAGGTAGAACAGGCTCAATCAAAGGCTGTAGGTATGGAGGTGAGGCAATATCAAGGTTAAGGGATTCATGTGATGGGTTCGTAACAGAAACAACTACCGCTAAGGCTAGCAGAAAAGAATCAACGGAAAGAATCGGTAACAAGTGATGAAAGGCAGCCATGTGGCATGCAAGTGAGTATACTTGCCTGAGATCCCGCAAGGTAGCAGAACTTGTCGTTGCTCACATCATCTCAACGTCCTATCCGGGAAGAAGCAATGAACCTCGAACAAACAACGGGATGCAACAATTACTACTACGGCAAAAGATCCAGCATGATCAAGATATGGATGCATGACAATTTAATTGATGCATAGAAATAAACTAGTTGACAAGATAAATAGATTTAAATGGACCCATATGCAATTTGAGTTGCATATGAACAGCCCATGAATCATGGTTAAATTATTTGTTTTCCAACTAATCAACAGGTGCTAGTGGTTTAGTATGATGCATGCAAAAGGGAAACAGCAAAATAACAACATTAGAAACAATTTAAGATAGGGTGTAGCAATTTAGAATTTTATTATTAACTTAGGGAATTTTGGGTGCCTTAAAGGGAACACACAAGTATTTGTTGTTATCAACCATTTAAATTGTTCAAAACAAATAACAAAGTTGATATTTGAAAAGGTTATCAAATTTTAGTTGGATTACACGTTTCACATTTTGAAATTGGACTTTGGATTATTTAATTATGAATTAAACAATATTAAACAATTTTTAATTGAATTAAACAAGATTTAAATTGTTTAGGCAATTTTAATTATTCAAAACAGAAAACAAAATTTATATTTGAATAGGGTATTTAAAATGGTATTGAAAACATATTTTATTTGCATGATTTGGACTTAGGAATAATTAGTTATGAATTATTACAAATGGCATTTGAATTATTTGAATTTGAATTTAAATTGCATTTTGAAAATTCAAAACAGAACACAAATTGGATATTTGGATAGATTATGAAATTTGGATCAAGATTCATATAAAGTTTGTATTCATTGGATTTATAAAACAAAAGATATTGAATTTAGAAGTTATTATTCAATTCTGTTTATTTAAAAAGGAATTGGAATTCGCACAGAAACAAAAGATACCCACTGGCCCTCTACACACTGCCACTAACCAGTGGGCCACAGGCCACTGTGGCAATGCGCAACGCCAACGTGGCACAGCAGGTCAAAGACAGGTGGGCCGGCTCGCGCTTGGAAGGGAAAAAAAGAGCAAAAAGGGGCTTGCGCGCCCGCGGGGAGTCGAACTCGCGATCGATGCGCTGCGCGCGGTGGGGTGGAACCACTGCGGTGATTGCCTGCTTGTGTAAGGAAGGGAACGTGGGAAAATAAGAGGTGGTCTTCGCCTGTTAACTGAATTTCGATTCAGTTAACTGAACATCGGGTTATCTGAACCGGTACAGGCTTCGCCTGGAACTCGACAGGGGTTCGATCTTGCCGTGGCCGCCGTGCATCGGGCCGCGGTGGCCGTGGGGTGGGCGCACGACGCGGGTGCGTGTCTAGGGCGTGCGGTGAGCGACAGAGGCAGGGAGAGGAGAGAGCGAGGAGGAGGGAGGGGAGGCGAAGCGCACCTGCTCGCTGTCGACGATCAGAAGAAACGGCCGGAAGTCCGGCGACGGCGCGGCCGACGTGGGCGCTCCCGGGAAACGGCGAGGGGATGGGGGGACTCCAGGAACCCCCACGGTTCCATTTTTCCCCTCAGCAGCTCCTCGAGGTGGACAGAAAGTCGGCGATGAGGGGAGGAAGGTGGGCATCGGTGGTGATCTATGGCTTCAGACTGTCGAGGTTCAGAGGGAACAGAAGACTTGGGGAGAGAGGAGAGACGGCGCTAGGAGGGGGAAGGAGCTAGCTAGGGTTAGGTTGGGGCAGAGATAGGTGGGTAGGTTAGATATAGGCCATGGGGAGCTTGTACGGCGTGGCATCCACTGGGGGGAGGATCGATCCTGTGGTTCTGAAAGTGATCGTACTGGCGAGGAAGACGACAAGCAGAGGGGTAGCGGGCCAGAAAAGAATAGGTGGGCTGGGTAGAAAACAGAGGGAAAGAGGTGGGCTTGGAGATAAAAGGTGGGCTGGCTCTTCTCCTTTGGGATTTTTTTTTTTCTTTCAATTGATTTTTTTTTTTTTTTTTTTTGTAAAAAGAAATAGAAGGGAGAGAGAAAGGATAAAGGGTTTTTGGGGTGTAAATCCTTTATGAACTATTTTTTTTTATTGATTAGCAAAACATCAGATAACAAGGTTTGTTACTTATTTCCAACAATTTGGAAAATGACAAATTGTTTGAACTTTGCTGTTTGAAATTCATATAGGATTTTAGTTGATTTTTAAAGGTGACAAATTTTATTTAATGAACCCAAAACTTAGTGAGCTAAAAAAGAGTGCAAGTTGTTAATTTTTCTCAAACCACAATTGATCATGTCAAATAAGAGGGAGAAAGATTTGAAACTTAGTTTGCCAAATTTTTAATATTTAAACCCATATTGGAAAAGGATTTATTTGATTTGGATTTGGTTATTTGAATTTTACCATTAGGGTTTTGAACAATTTAAATTGTTTTGGAAAACAGAATGCAATGCTCATGATGCAGATGATGCAAGCAAAAAGAAAACAAACAGGTAACACCCCAGGTGTTACAGACGACACCACTAACAAGGGATTGCGCCCTCGCAATCCACCTGCTAACCCGGGAGGGGAAAGAAGTTCGACTATCGTTTCTTCGTGCTTCTAGTTGATCTCCTCGACACCACTAACAAGGGATTCTTGCTCGGAGTGACGACGATGCTCTTCCACCAGGAATCTTCCGATGATCGAACCTATTAGGTTAAAGGCTCAGAAAACGTCCACCCACGTAGGATCCTAACACTTGAAAGCTTGAGTACGAGAGCAGACTCCAAAACAAATAAGATGGGAGGGGAAATAGAATAGGGATAAGGAGAAAACAAGAATCCTATTGAGATGTTTTTCCCAAAATAGTTTAGCAGAAATAGTTTTTGACACTCTAGGAACAACGACCGTTAGCGAGGTTTTCCTACAGGCTTTGCGGACCCGTTGCTTCGATAACCATTCGTATCGAAACAATATCGGGAATCGGAACCAAGGCTCTGATACCATTTGTGACGCCCCGAGATCGGGCACTATGCAGATTTCAGCATTCCCGCCAAATCCGCATGATAACCGATTCCAGGTTGCCATTTATGATAACATTACAATAGTTCACGAATAATCCACCATTACAACAGCATCAGAAAGATACAAGATGACTCAACGAGCCAGGGATACAACTGATACATTACAAAGATCCAACATAACAGCGGAAGGAACAAACGTCCGTCTACGGACAAGATCCAAATTGGACTAAGAGTCCTGAAGATAACCGAAGGCGTCCAATCCCTGCCCAGGCCAAGCCGGAGGGATTCCCAAGCTAACGTCGTCAGACTTCAAACCTGTTGACTGCAAGTTGGAATTTGCAGCCACGAAAGAGATTCGTGGGTCAGTACGGTTAAGTACTGGCAAGGGGGATAAAGCCCATACTCACAAGTTATGCCGGCGTAGCCAAATCATCACAAGATACAAATACTTTAGGATCAACGGAAAGGAAGGGGGGGTTATTGCAAATAAGCGACAACAGGCTGCACTAACCAACTACAGAGATTCTATTACTTCCAACTATCAGAAAGGAGATAAGATCGAGTGATAGTAACCAACTGAAAGATAACTTCAAACAAACCCATCCTGGATCTCGCCCCTTATCCGAAGAAGCAATCCGAGGATAACTCACACCGTGGTATTAAAGATGAATCAAGTTATTGTGTGAATAAACCTATTACTAGTCAAGTTGTTAATCATGGGGTGTAACATGGTTAATTATTATGTTGTAGTTGTCCTGAGTACTTGTTAGCCAGTACTTTCACCAAGTAATCCATAACCGCGGAAAACACGGCTTCTCGAGAAGATTTACCCTGCAGGGATGCACCAAAGTAACCACACTCATGAATATCCCGCCAGATGGAATGCCTCCCACCAAGCGGGGCACTCAACACAATCCAACCCTTCTTCGCATCAAGCCCAAAGCACCTTGGGCGCACGGCTACTCGGGCCCAGAAGAAAATGGACCCTCATAGCACTCTAAGACCGTGTCCCCCTATATGCCGACTACGAAAGTTCCACCCGGGATCCAAGGGCTCGCAAAATCATGC
Source organism: Alopecurus myosuroides (assembly GCA_028641055.1). NCBI lineage: Eukaryota > Viridiplantae > Streptophyta > Magnoliopsida > Poales > Poaceae > Alopecurus > Alopecurus myosuroides. The sequence continues at coordinate 169,002,799 of CM054058.1, forward strand.
ATGCAGCAAATGGAAAACCCGAACTAAATGAGGCGATTTGGACGAGATGCGAATCGGGTCAAACTGAGGGGGAGCCCATACTCCCCAAATGCGGGTAGTGCGCTCATCATGGATCAGTAGACAAGACCCTTTTCCTATTAGGGTCGACACTAGCAGGCCTCAAAACCACAAAGGGCCTCCTGCCGGTGCCTTATCATCAAATTTATTATTACCATTAACATTAACAGGATTGATTGATTAACGTTCGAGCCCCCGGAACGGTAACAACAATAATAGTACGATAGTAAAAGAAGTAACCGACAACAGGCTCGGGCAAAAGCAACCTTAAGCATGCTAGGTAGAACAGGCTCAATCAAAGGCTGTAGGTATGGAGGTGAGGCAATATCAAGGTTAAGGGATTCATGTGATGGGTTCGTAACAGAAACAACTACCGCTAAGGCTAGCAGAAAAGAATCAACGGAAAGAATCGGTAACAAGTGATGAAAGGCAGCCATGTGGCATGCAAGTGAGTATACTTGCCTGAGATCCCGCAAGGTAGCAGAACTTGTCGTTGCTCACATCATCTCAACGTCCTATCCGGGAAGAAGCAATGAACCTCGAACAAACAACGGGATGCAACAATTACTACTACGGCAAAAGATCCAGCATGATCAAGATATGGATGCATGACAATTTAATTGATGCATAGAAATAAACTAGTTGACAAGATAAATAGATTTAAATGGACCCATATGCAATTTGAGTTGCATATGAACAGCCCATGAATCATGGTTAAATTATTTGTTTTCCAACTAATCAACAGGTGCTAGTGGTTTAGTATGATGCATGCAAAAGGGAAACAGCAAAATAACAACATTAGAAACAATTTAAGATAGGGTGTAGCAATTTAGAATTTTATTATTAACTTAGGGAATTTTGGGTGCCTTAAAGGGAACACACAAGTATTTGTTGTTATCAACCATTTAAATTGTTCAAAACAAATAACAAAGTTGATATTTGAAAAGGTTATCAAATTTTAGTTGGATTACACGTTTCACATTTTGAAATTGGACTTTGGATTATTTAATTATGAATTAAACAATATTAAACAATTTTTAATTGAATTAAACAAGATTTAAATTGTTTAGGCAATTTTAATTATTCAAAACAGAAAACAAAATTTATATTTGAATAGGGTATTTAAAATGGTATTGAAAACATATTTTATTTGCATGATTTGGACTTAGGAATAATTAGTTATGAATTATTACAAATGGCATTTGAATTATTTGAATTTGAATTTAAATTGCATTTTGAAAATTCAAAAAAGAACACAAATTGGATATTTGGATAGATTATGAAATTTGGATCAAGATTCATATAAAGTTTGTATTCATTGGATTTATAAAACAAAAGATATTGAATTTAGAAGTTATTATTCAATTCTGTTTATTTAAAAAGGAATTGGAATTCGCACAGAAACAAAAGATACCCACTGGCCCTCTACACACTGCCACTAACCAGTGGGCCACAGGCCACTGTGGCAATGCGCAACGCCAACGTGGCACAGCAGGTCAAAGACAGGTGGGCCGGCTCGCGCTTGGAAGGGAAAAAAAGAGCAAAAAGGGGCTTGCGCGCCCGCGGGGAGTCGAACTCGCGATCGATGCGCTGCGCGCGGTGGGGTGGAACCACTGCGGTGATTGCCTGCTTGTGTAAGGAAGGGAACGTGGGAAAATAAGAGGTGGTCTTCGCCTGTTAACTGAATTTCGATTCAGTTAACTGAACATCGGGTTATCTGAACCGGTACAGGCTTCGCCTGGAACTCGACAGGGGTTCGATCTTGCCGTGGCCGCCGTGCATCGGGCCGCGGTGGCCGTGGGGTGGGCGCACGACGCGGGTGCGTGTCTAGGGCGTGCGGTGAGCGACAGAGGCAGGGAGAGGAGAGAGCGAGGAGGAGGGAGGGGAGGCGAAGCGCACCTGCTCGCTGTCGACGATCAGAAGAAACGGCCGGAAGTCCGGCGACGGCGCGGCCGACGTGGGCGCTCCCGGGAAACGGCGAGGGGATGGGGGGACTCCAGGAACCCCCACGGTTCCATTTTTCCCCTCAGCAGCTCCTCGAGGTGGACAGAAAGTCGGCGATGAGGGGAGGAAGGTGGGCATCGGTGGTGATCTATGGCTTCAGACTGTCGAGGTTCAGAGGGAACAGAAGACTTGGGGAGAGAGGAGAGACGGCGCTAGGAGGGGGAAGGAGCTAGCTAGGGTTAGGTTGGGGCAGAGATAGGTGGGTAGGTTAGATATAGGCCATGGGGAGCTTGTACGGCGTGGCATCCACTGGGGGGAGGATCGATCCTGTGGTTCTGAAAGTGATCGTACTGGCGAGGAAGACGACAAGCAGAGGGGTAGCGGGCCAGAAAAGAATAGGTGGGCTGGGTAGAAAACAGAGGGAAAGAGGTGGGCTTGGAGATAAAAGGTGGGCTGGCTCTTCTCCTTTGGGATTTTTTTTTTTCTTTCAATTGATTTTTTTTTTTTTTTTTTTTTGTAAAAAGAAATAGAAGGGAGAGAGAAAGGATAAAGGGTTTTTGGGGTGTAAATCCTTTATGAACTATTTTTTTTTATTGATTAGCAAAACATCAGATAACAAGGTTTGTTACTTATTTCCAACAATTTGGAAAATGACAAATTGTTTGAACTTTGCTGTTTGAAATTCATATAGGATTTTAGTTGATTTTTAAAGGTGACAAATTTTATTTAATGAACCCAAAACTTAGTGAGCTAAAAAAGAGTGCAAGTTGTTAATTTTTCTCAAACCACAATTGATCATGTCAAATAAGAGGGAGAAAGATTTGAAACTTAGTTTGCCAAATTTTTAATATTTAAACCCATATTGGAAAAGGATTTATTTGATTTGGATTTGGTTATTTGAATTTTACCATTAGGGTTTTGAACAATTTAAATTGTTTTGGAAAACAGAATGCAATGCTCATGATGCAGATGATGCAAGCAAAAAGAAAACAAACAGGTAACACCCCAGGTGTTACATCTGACAACCAGGCCGAAGGCTCTTGCGAACCGTCGTATTTCTGTACTTCCGTGGATAGCTTAAATCTTTTGGGTAGCGGCGCTTCGCGGATGCTGCGGGTAAAGCATAGGGCCCCGCAGACTTCGTCATCGGAGGATGTGGATGGGGAGCGCGCACGGTTTCTGGCCGCCCGACCTTTATCAACCTTGCGTTGGGCGATGTCCGATCACGCGTTGTATCCGGGCTCATCGCGATTGGCGTATCCTCTCGGTTCTTTGCTGCGGTGTCGCGAGCGGTTGCTGTCTCGATCTTTTCGCGGGCTGCGATCTCGATTTCCTCGCGGGCTGCGATCTCGATTCCTCCGCGGGCTACGATCTCGACCTCTTCTCGGGCTGTGGCTACGGTCTTGACACCTTGGGCTGCTATCGCTGCCACTCGGGCTATCTCCTCGTCGCCGAGCTTCTTTCCCCCGTGCTCGGCGGGGCGATTTTTCCTTGTCGGGTCATGTGCCCCTACGTCCACGGGGTGCTTCTCTGTCCTTCTGTTCGGCTGCCTTCCTGCGATCATAGGAGGCAAGTTTTGCGGCTGCAATGCCTAGTCCTTTTTGCACTTGCTTGTATTGTTCCGCGCGGGGATCGTTTTCCCCTGGTTGATTTATCTGCATGTAGGTAGCTGCGGCTAGCACCGTGGCTGCGGGAGTTTGTGGGTGGATGTTTCCATCTTTGTCCACACGCATAAGTGATTTGCTGATTCCGCTTAAGGACTCGCCGTCCATGGTCGCGGTTCTCGAGGCGCGTCCCTTCTTCTGAGGGCGGTTCCCGACCGAAGGTGTTAGGGATAGCTCCGCTCGGCGTTGGCTCGATTCGTCTACCAATCTTTTTCGCACGACCAGATCTTCTCGAGCTTCTTTGATAGCAGTGGCCGCTCACACTAGATGGTAGTGGTAGGCGACCATGTCTTCATGTGGGACCCCGGCCGCAGGTGGTTTGCTTGTGCGGATGGACTCCTTTGCTAGGAGCCAGGCGTCTCGCGAAACGTTGATCTCGGCGCGTTCCTTCGCGCTTTGTTCCGATCCTGCCATGCAGACCTGAGCCAAAAGTGGCTTGTGAGTCCTAGGCGTAACTCGAAAGGCCTTCCTGACCCGAGAGGGTTCCTCTTTAGAGAGGGTATGGAAATTGCTGGTGTTGAGGCGGATGGGCTTGCCACTTTTCGCCAAATAGGGTCGTGAATCGACAGCTCCTGGGCTGGAAATTGACTCAGATCCCGATTCTTCAGGGAAGGGGAGGATCCCGTCTTTGTTGGTGTAGAACTTGAAGCTCCCGAACGTCAAGGTGACGCTTTTCTCCAGATTGCTGAATTCCGGGCGTGATTCCGGCGAGTGAGGGGTGACTACGATAGATCCGATCCGAATCGGGTTGGTCGGATTTGAAGTCGAAGGTTTCCAACATGAGTTGGTCGTCGATGAAGCCGAAGATGCCAAATATCCAGAGCCCACCGTTCCCACAGATGGCGCCAATTGTCGAATCTGCATCTCAACAAGTCCCTCGGGTGAACCCATAGGGTTTTGATTAGGAGAACATGTAGGCGCTGGTGACAATCGTCGGCTAGACAGGGGACACGATTTACCCAGGTTCGGGGCCCTCGTAGAGGTAAAACCCTTACTCATGCCTCTGTGGATCTGTATTCACGAATAAATCGATTACAATGGGGAATTGCTCAAGTCGAGAGTATGATCTCGAGCTCAAGGCTTGGTGGTGCGGTATTGCTTGGTCCTCTCCCAGTGGTTCTCCTGGCCTTATATAGATGGCCAGGTCCCAAACCATACCCGGGTAGGACTCGAACTCTAACCCTATGTCGGTTACAAGTTTCCTATCTTAATCTGCAAGCCATTGCGGGTGGGCTTCAATTGGGCCTTCTAGAACTGTACGCGATGCCTCCTTTAGAGCCTGGGCCGTGGACCTGAGACCGGGTAGGCATACCCGACAGGCCTCGGATCCATCCCTTCGTCAGCGAGAGACACCCGAAAGGCCAAGATCTAATCTAGGAGACGAAGTGCAATGGGCATAGAGAGAGTCTAAGAATAACATACCCTCGAAGACTCAAAGCGTTACGAGATCAAATCTCGTTGTTGGCGTAGTCGTACTCACACCGATCCCGATAGCGAGAATATGTGCACCGCAATATGGCGGTGCCTCCGTGATCGGTCACACGTACGGTTGATGACGACCTCCGTTCCCTCGATCCAGCGGGGCGCGGGAGTAGAGGATCCCTCGGGACTCCAGCAGCACGACGGCGTGGTGGTGGTGAAGAATCCCACGGTCAGGGCTTCGCCAAGCTGGAAACCATGGAATTGAGCAGCGGGTGGAGAGGGAATGAGGTGGGAAAGTGTGTGTGAGAGAGAGGGACCTCATGCCCTCTATTTATAGGAGAGGGGGGAGACAGCCCAAGGGGGGTGCAGCCAGCCCCATGGTGTGTCCCCACTTCTTCCTTCATCATGTGAGTGGACACTCCACTCACATCCACTCATTTTCCCTTAAAACTCCACTTAGAAAATCCAAGAGTTTTTCTTTAATAAATAAAAAAAATCTTTATTTCATCATTTGTTAATTCTATTAACAAACTTTTGCATATAGCACCTCGAATCATTTGTTAATTCTATTAACAACCATTCAACGAAAAACCCCTTGAACTATTTCAATTTTCCCCGAAACAATTTCGGTGCTGCCCAAAATATTCTTCGATATTCCGTATCCTCTCAAATGCGTCGTCGAACCTTAAGTGTGTCACCCTACGGTTCGTGAATAATATAGACATGATCGAGACTCCTCTCCGATCAATAATCAACAGCGGGATCTGGATATCCGTGATGACTCCTATATATTCAACGATGACTCTCGTGATCGTGTGAACCAACAACGTCGTGGACTATTCCCTTTGTCTCGCGATATTTTACTTGTCCGAGATTCGATCATTGGTATCAACCATACCTTGTTCAATATCGTTACCGACAAGTACTATTTTCTCGTTCCCATGATATAACATCCTTGTGATCATATCACGTGCTTGCAAGCGGTGTTGATGTGGTATCACCGAGAGGGCCCAGAGTATATCTCTCCGTCATTTTGGATGGACAAATCCCACTCTTGATCCATGATCCTCAACTAATACTTTCCGAATACCTAACGGAACCTTTATAGTCACCCTGTTACGGTGTGACGTTTGATGACATCAAAGCACCCTTCCGGTATCAGTGATTGACATGATCTCATGGTCTAAGGAATAAGTTACTTCGTATGTTTGATATAACAATGTAAACCTAATGACCTGATCGCATTGCTATATTCACTTTGGGTATATGTTCATCACATCATTCTTCTAATGACATGACCCCGTTATTAACAACATCCAATGTTCATGATCAGGAAACCTTGATCATCTATTAATCAACGGGCTAGTTAAAAGAGAGGCTTTACTAGGAACCATTGTTTGTTTATTAAACACACATGTACCAACGTTTCTGGTTAATACAATTCTAGCATGATAAATAAACATTCATCATAAACAAGGAATAAGATAATAACCATTTTATTATTGTCTCTCGGCATATTCCCTTCATATGGCTCTTATGCTCTCTTGATTTGTCGCTCCCAGTCTTTTGCTAGCCTCCATCTGTACTCAGTCTGAGCTCTACTCGTGCATCCAAACTCCCTTAAACCAAAGTTTTTCCTATTGTGTCCACTATACCTACCTACATGTGGTATTTAACTTCCATTCCAAAGTAAATTGCTCATGTGTTACCTTTAAAACCTTCAAAATTACTCCTTCTTTATGTTCTTGTTTTTGCTCATGAGGACGTAAATAGAGAATCTTTATCTCACTTGGTTATTGGATTTCACACCCTGGACTAGTGGCTTCATCCGCTTATCCAAATGATAGAAGAGCTGGCAGCGGGGTGCCCAGCCCCAAATTAATGCATACAAATTCTCTTCACTATTTTTTCCCTGATTTATCAGTCAAATCATAATTGTATAAACAAAAGAGAAAGAGGGATGACCTTCCATACCAGTTGCGTCCTTCACCATGGGAGCCGCTCTTGTGAATCCAATTGACTTGTGACGTACTGTATTTTCTGTTTACCATTCGTTGACATTAGCATACATCTCCCAAAATATAGACATTCCTCCACAAATGTCAAACTTTTAATACCTCTATTTAATAAAATAAAAGCTCTAGCACATGCGTGATCCCTGATTCCCTCTGCGAGGGGCCTTTCTTTTACTTTTATGTTGAGTCTCCATCTTCTAACTTTATGCATAGTTGAGAGAGCATTTTTGCCATTCTGAGTTCTATGTGCATTTGTCCCATAAGCATCAATAATTACTTCATGATGTGATATTATTTTTTCTTAAATTATTTGTTCTAGTCTTCCTCTTAACTTTGAAAGTGTCCTGGCATTTATGTTTTGCCCCACTCTTAAGGACTATCGAAATATCCCTTTGCCATGCTTTCTCTATACCTGAAATAGTCGTTTACCTTTCTTTGCATTATTATTCATGATCCTTTATTTGAGTTACTTTTCGTGATGCAAAGTAATTGCTATGCTTTATTATTACAGTTTTATTTATCATGCCCGTGTTTAAAGTTTTATGATCTCAGCGTGCATATGCTTTTACATTAGATTGATCAAGTTTGTGTTAGTAGCATGTCACCTCAGAAATTATTTTTTTATCGTTTACCTACTCGAGGACGAGTAGGAACTAAGCTTGGGGATGCTTGATACGTCATAAACGTATCCCTAATTTCTGATGCTCCATGATCATATTTTGCCAATTGCTACATGTTTTCTCCCTTCTTTATGTCATTTTTATTGATTTTCCGGACTAACCTATTAACAAGATGCCACAGAGCTAGTTCCCTGTTTTCTGCTGTTTTTTAGTTTCAGAAAAGTTGTTCTGGAAATATTCTCGAAATTGGAAAATTCAAAGCCTGGAAGTCCTATTTTCCTAGAAAGCATCCAGAAGACCGAAGAGGAGACTAAGAGGGGCACCAGGGGGTCCACACCATAGGGTGGCGCGGCCCCCTAGCCGCGCCAGCTATAGGTGTGGGCCCCTTGGAGCGCCACCGCCTTTGCCCTTTCGCCTATTTAAGCCCCCCGGATGTAAAACCCTAGGCACCTGATCAAAATCCCCAAAAACGTTCCGCATCCGTCGTCACCGTCAACCCCAGATCAGGGGGTTCTGAAGCTGTTTCTGGCACCCTGTAAGAGAGGGGATCGTCACCGGAGGCCTCTTCATCACCATGCCTGCCTCCGGAGTGATGCGTGAGTAGTTCATGATTGGACTACGGGTTCGTAGCTGTAGCTGGATGGTTTTCTTTTCCTCATATGCTTCCATGTTTAGATGTCGTGAGCTGCCTATCATGATCGAGATTGATCTTATGTAATTCTTTGTGCTTTGTTTGTTGGGATCCGATGAATATTGACCTTATGCCAAGTTGATTATAGTCTTTATTTGCATATGTTATTTGTGATCTTGCATGCTCTCCGTTGCTAGTGGTTATTCTGGCCAAGTAGTTGCTAGTGACTCCAAGAGGGAGTATTTATGCTCGATAGTGGGTTCATGCCTCCTTGTTTCCTTGCTCGAGTGACAGAAATATGAAGGGGGAGGATGTGTTGTTGCCATTAGGGAGAAAACAGCGGTGAGAGTGCCCGTGTGCATAATCATTGCTTACATTACACATTTTGTTTAATGCAATTATCTGTTGCTTGCAACTTAATACCTGAGGGGGTTCGGATGATAACCTGAGGGTGGATTATTAGTCATAGATGAAGATGGATGTTGGTCTATGTATCTTGTTGTAATGCCCGCACTAAATAGCACAGTAATCTTCATGTCATATTGTGCACTACGGTGCAACCTCTATTTGTCAATTGCGCCGCTGTAATTTGTTCACCCAGCAAGCTATCTTTTATGGAGAGACACCACTAGTGAAACTATGAACCCCGGTCCATTTTTCCACACTGTTAAACAAACCATAACAATTTCCTGCTTACATTACACACATTGTTTAATGCAGTTATCTGTTGCTTGCAACTTAATACCTAAGGGGGTTCGGATGATAACCTGAGGGTGGATTATTAGTCATAGATGCAGATGGATTTCGGTCTATGTATATTGTTGTAATGCCCACACTAAATATCATAGTAGTCATCATGTTAGAACGTGCACTACGGTGCAACCTCTATTTGTCAATTGCCTAGCTGTAATTTGTTCACCCAACATGCTATCTTTTATGGGGAGACACCACTAGTGAACCTATGAACCCCGGTCCATTTTCCTACACTGTTAAACAAACCACAACTATTCCTGCTTTCTTTACTTTCTGCAAGCATACACTGTTTTCCACACTATACGTCTAATCTTTGTTGTCAGCAAGACCGGTGAGATTGACAACCTCACTGTACCGTTGGGGCAAAGTATTTTGGTTGTGTTGTGTGCAGGTTCCACGTTGTTGCTGACACCGGTGAAGCGCCATCACCACCGTCAGTGGCATCAACCTTCCGAAGGTCCTCTTTCTCCTACTTGATTGATAACCTTGGTTCCTAACTAAGGGGAAATACCTACCGCTGTGCTCATCATACCCTCCTCTTGGGGTCTCCCAACAACCGTGTGTATCACGAGCATCACCCTTCTTTGAATAAAACAATACAAGCAAACATTCATACGACATGCTATCTTATATTAATAAGTTGGAACTAAACAGGTGAGCGCACGAACTACTAAGTATAAATTAAATAACGTACACCTTACACGAACGAACTAAGCATGTTCACATGGATGGGTATATGTACAAAAATAAAACAAATAGAGTTCATACCAGCCTCTTACCACAACTTGGATTGTCGTAAATCGTCATTATTTCTCTTCACTTGTGTTTTGAATAATATAGAATGATAACCAAGATCCAAAGGAGACACAAAAGTCCGGTGAAGTCTGCAACAAACTTTAAAAAACCAAAGAAGAACAACAAATATTTTTGGGTTTTCGAATTAAAACAAGAACAAAAAGAAACAAGCAAACAAATCAAAATATTTTTGGATTTTTGAATATCAAACCGAAACAAGAAAAGAAAGGAAACCAACAAAAGAAACTAAAAAAGCAAATAAAGAGAAACAATAAAAATATTTTTGGTCTTTTTGTGTTTTGGAAAGCAAGAACAAAACAACAAAAACAAAGAGAAGCGAAAGAAATGAAAGAAAACGAAAACTAACCAAAGAAACAAAAACATGGATATACAAAGAACCGACGGAAACATGATATAGAGATGATTGTGATGTCAGTATACCTTCCCCCAAGCTTAGGCTTTTAGCCTAAGTGGAGATCAATCCCAAGGGGACCACGAGGTGGCGCCCCCGCAGTGTGCCAAGGAGGAGCCCTCCTCCTGATATGTGCTCGAGGACGCGCCGGTGTACTGTGTGGTGTAGTCCTCAGAAGGCGCATCTCGCCTCATCTGCTGCCTATGGAACTGCATCAATTGCAGCTGCTCATCTATCTCTCCATTGGGGCACGACCATGGTGCCATGTCAACTTTGAACAAAACAGGCTGCGGCAAAATAACTTCCCGCCCATCTCCGTCAACAAATAAAACTCTATATACTAAATGATCAGCAGTAGAGTTAGCAGTAATAAAAAGATGAGCCTTCATGGCAGCAAGATTAAGTCTATAAGGAGCACTCAATTCATCATCAGGAGCAACAGGAAGGCCTAGAGTAGTTACTATACGTGTAGCAATAATGCCCCCATAAATGGGTCCATTAGCAGCTAGGCGGCGAGCAATGAGAAAATCAAGGTTATACTTGTTGCTACGGTTAAGTGCAGCATCAATAAAAGCAAGGTGATAGCTACAAATGTTGCTAGTGTTCTCCCTACCAAGGATACTAATAGCAAGATAGTAAGTGAAATATCTGATGGCAGGAAGCTGGATGTTTCTTATCTTCCCACGCTCGGACGAGCGGCCATCATCATTAGTAATTCCTCGATAGAGCTCCATAAGATTAGCGGGTCTCTCCAGAATCTTGAACGCTGTCCCGGAAGCGTTGATACCTATAATGTTACAAAAAGTCTCCAAGGACAAATAAAAAGAACTACCATATATCTTAAAAGCAACAGTGGGCCTATATTGTGAGTTATGAAATTTAAAGCTCTCACCCAAAAATTTCGTGAGAGTAGCATACTGGAGACCTTTCATCCTCCATGTAGTTGGTTAAACCAACCCTTTCAATCAGCATCAAGAAGTCATCCATTAGACCCGCACTTCTAAAAAATGTATAACATGGGAAGCGAGATGGATTAGCAATTCCATCACCTCTCGCATCATCGATGTTCGGTGCAATAAGGTCTTCGTTATAAGATGGCCTCAATAAGATGGATGGACACGAGGGCCTTTTTCTTCTAGGAACATCACTCCTAAATATTTCTCCAAAGTTATTGTTGTCCATTTCTGAAAATTTTCAACAATCATCACAAAAATTGATTCCAAGCAACTATAAGGTGGAAACTACCATAGAGACTTATAGGAGAGCTAAACATGCATCAAAACTATATTATTTCCACTCAAATCGAGCATGCAAACTCACATAAGTTGTCACCTACAGTACCAAAATACTCAAGAAATACCCCACCAAACAAAATTCTCCTTGGATAATCGGAGGAGTCACATACCGGAGAGCAAATGCACCAAATTTCAGCAACAATGGTGGGCTGAGCAAAGAGATCGAAAAATCCCGAGGAAGACTAGCAAGAACATGGGTTCCAAGAAATCTTTTGAGTTTGTGGGGGTGAGAGAGGAATCTTTGGCAGGGGAGAAAGTTAGTGGAGGGCCAGGGACCCCACACCATGACCCGGCGCCACCAGGGGCAGGCCGCGCACCCCTATTGTGTGCTTGACTGGTGGATCTCCCTGGGATATCCCAGGTGGCTCTCTGCCTCATTTTTTGACGTAAAAATTATTATAATTTTCTGGAATTTTTCGAGAAACTTTATTTTTGAGGTATTTCCAGAATTTAATAATTAATTAAAACCTAGAAAAACAAATGTGAAAAGGTGAAAAAAAAACCAAAACCCGAACTACAGAGGTTCTAAGACAGTCCAATGGAAAAATAACCAGTGAAAACAAAGGTGGAAGTGGTGAAAACATAATTATGGGTGGTGAAAACATGCATATCCACAACAATGAGGGTGAAAACATGAGGAAAATATGACTATGGATGATGGAAAACATGATTATACTAAAGTAGACATGTAATAACAGAAGTAAACATGGTGAAAACATAATGGGGAAAGTGAAAACATAGTGAAAACATTGTTCTCTTCATTCAAAATCATTTTGTTAACAAGGGTGATCAAGTCTTGTTACCAGAATAATTTTTATATGAAACAAAATTTTGCATATCACTAAATAATTATGTTACTTCCACCTTGATAGACATAGTCCCAATCATAATAATTTCATATTCTTTTGGTGGTATTGGAATGGGACAATAAAATTCTGTAATCTTGATGGTGCCAATATTTTCAACTAAATTTAGACCATATCTTCTATCAATCTTCTTGGGAAAATAAACAGTATGCTCTTTATCATAAACATTAAAAGTCACTTTTCCTTGATTGCAATCAATAACATCCCCTGCAGTGTTAAGAAAAGGTCTCCCAAGAATAATAGACATATTATGATCTTCAGGCATTTCCAACACAACAAAGTCAATTAATATCAAAAAACTAGTAGCAACTTGAACAGGAACCTTCTCACATATACCAATAGGAATAGTAGTATACTTACCAGTCATTTGCAAAGATATATTAGTGTGTCTCAATTTTTCAAGAGAGAGCCTCTTATAGAGAGAAAAAAAGGCATAACACTAACTCCAGCTCCCAAGTCACATAAAGTAGTTCTAACATAATTATTTTTAATAGAACAAGGGATAGTAGGAATACCAGGATCTCCAAGCTTGTTTGGAACCTTGCCATTGAAAGAGTATTCGTAAGGATAGTGGAAACTTACTCATTAGGAATTTTCCTTTTGTTAGAGACAACATCTTTCATATATTTAGAATAAGGAGGCAGTTTAATAGCATCAGTCAAAGGGATTGGCAAAAACAGAGGTTTCATCCATTCACAAAACTTGTTATAAAGTTCTTCTTCCTTTGATTTGTGTTTCTTATTAGGCAAAGGCATTGCTTTTTGTACCCAAGGCTCTCTTTCATTACCATGTTTATTAGCAATGAAATCCTCCTTGGTATACTTTGTAGTTTTAGTTTGCTTTTCAGGTTCAGCTACAATTTCTTTGTTATCAGAAGCATCACTTTTATCATTACCACTTTCAGTTTCAGCATCAAAAATAGATATACTATTAGGATCTTTAGCAGATTTAGGAGATTCTACAACAGTTTTATGTCTCTTCTTCTTTTTCTTAGAAGGAGAACTATTGTTTTCAGCTTGCTGAGAATCTTGTCCAATTCTTTTAGGATGTCCTTCAGGATACAAGGGGTCCTGAGTAGAAACACCACTCCTAGTAATTATTTCACAAACATGTTTTTCTCTAGAAGCATTAGCCCGCATATATTTTTGCACTTTAGTGAGTTGATCAATTTGAGTTTGAACCATATGAAAATGTTTAAATAGCATTTTAACATCATTAGAGGTTCTCTCAATAATACCATGTGAATTATCAATAGCTCTATAGTTTTCCATAAGATGGTTTTGCACTCTCATATTAAAGTTGTCTTGCTTAACATCATAATTATCAAATTCATCTAAGCATTGATCAGGTGGTTTAGAGTAGGGAATATCTCTATTATCGAAGTATTGGAGAGAGTGTATCTCAACTTTTGATGCATGAGGAACAGGCTTACATAATTCTTCTATAGGAGGTAAATTCTTCACATCTTCAGATTTAATACACCTCTCTTTAAGAGATTTCTTGGCTTCCTTCATCATTTAATTCAATCATCCCTCTCTTATTGGGTGTTGGTATTGGTGTTGGCTCTGGTGTAGGTGTAGGCTCAGGTATATTCCAATCATCATTATTTTTGGCTATTTTAGCCATTAATTGCCCAGCTTCTTCTGGACTTCTTTTCTCGAAAACATAACCAGCACAACAATCCAGGTATGTCGTAGATTCAACAGTTAGTCCATTATAAAATATATCTAGGAGCTCATTTTTAGGTAGTGGATAGCCAGGGCTAGCTCTTATTAAAGAATCAAACCTTGTCCAAGATTTAGGCAATTTCTCTCCTTCAATTTTCTCAAAGTTAAAGATGTCTTGCACAACAACATGTTGGGCACTAGCAGGAAAATATTTTTTAAAGAAAGCATTAACCAAATCCATAGGTCTAGTAATAGATCCAGGTGATAGATTGTTAAACCAAGTTTTAGCTTCATCTTTCAATGAGAAAGGGAAGATCTTGGTAACAAAATAAGTACGCAGCTTGATATCATCAGAAAATAAACTACTCAAAGATGAAAGCTCATTCATGTGTTCCATAGCACTTTTACTTTTAGTTCCACAAAAAGGTTCCTTCTCAACAATAGATATGTAAGATAAATCTAAAGAGAAATCATAATCCTTGTTTCTAATGTGTATGGGAGATGTGGCAAACTTAACATCAAGAGAGGATTTATATTTCGCAACATGTCTTGCAAGAAGACTCTTAAGAGCACTTGCACCAGTGGTAGCTTGAGCTTCCTTAATAAAATCATCATTAAGTTCAATACAGGTTTCATCAAGATCATCAATAGACTCAGGTGAATTAACAGGTGTACCAATATTTTCAACAAAAATTTCAGCACTTTCAATTTGTTTGGATTTAGCAATTGTAGCATCTAGGAAAGGACCTACAGAACCAGTATCATCAAGCATAGTGGAAGCAACATCAAAAGTATCAGAAGCATTTTTAGACTCCGCGGAAGTAACAGTACGTGTAGCATGTGGCGGAGTAAGCAGCTTACTCATAACTGACGGTGAATCAAGAGCAATAGAGGTGTTGAGAGTTGTACATCTCCTTTTAGTGGATGGTAATATAGGAACTTTTCCATCATGAGTCTTACCCATGATGAAAGGCTTGCAGCAAAAAATATCGCGTTCAAGTGAGCAAATAAATAAAGCTATGCTCCCCGGCAACGGCGCTAGAAAATAGTCTTGATGACCCACAAGTATAGGGTATCACAACAGTCTTCGAGGGAAGTAAAACCCAAATTTATTGATTCGACACAAGGGGAGCCAAAGAATATTTATAAGCCTTAACAACTGAGTTGTCAATTCAGCTGCACCTGAAAGTAGACTCGCTCGCAACAATTTATCAGTGGTAACAGTTTTATAGCAGCAGTAGTAGTAAAATAACAGCAGGAATAAAATAGTAACAACAGTAGCAATCGCGGGAAACAGCGGGATGGGAGTGCCGTAGGCATAGAGGGAATGGATAAACGAGTGTTGCATGGATAAGAAAGGTCATGTAATAATCTAAACATGGGCATTGCAGATAATAATAATAAATCATCCAAGTTAGGCAAACCATAGGCATCTGTTCCAATATAGTCATACGTGCTCGCAATGAGAAACTTGCACAACATCTTTTGTCCTACCAGCCAGTTGCAGCGGGGCCTCAAGGGAAACCACTGGTAATTAAGGTGCTCCTTTTAATAAAGCACCAAAGCAAAGCATTAACACTCTATGAACACACGTGATCCTCACATCAAGACCATCCCCTCTGGTTGTCCCAATTTCCGCCACTTTGGGGCCTCGGGTTCCGGACAATGACATGTGTAAACAACTTGCAGATATGATAAAGAAACATAATTATACTCATGAAACAATAACATGTTCAGATATGAGATCATGGCACTCGGGCCCAAAGTGACAATCTTTAAGCATAACAAGTTGCAACAACTGTAGAAAACACTAACAATGGATACTAGGCACTATGCCCTAATAGTCTCGCGTTATTACATGATCAATCTCATCCAATCCCTTCCATCCCTCTCATCCTACATCGGTGTTTACTCACACATGGACGAGGGAAACATGGATAGTTGATGGAGAAGAGGTGGCGGTGTCGATGGCGATGATCTCCTCTGAATCCCTGTCCCGGCAGGGCGTCCGAACAGGACCTTCTGATCCCCGAATTGAGTTTCGAGGTGGCGGCGGTGCTCTGTTGTGTTTCTATGGAATATGGAGAACCCCCTCTCATTTTAGGGTTACGGGGCATATGTAGTCGAAAGGGGAGCCCGAGGGGGTGGAGGTGGCCCCCACACCACCAGGTGGCGCGACCTAGGAGGGCGCCCATGGTGGTCTAGGCCACTCCTTGCCCCCTCCAGGTGTCCTTCTGGCTCCCGGCGTCTTCTAGTGATATAAGCTCAATGGGGTCTTTTTCGGGCAATTTCCTGAAAGTTGATTTTTCTGCATAAAAACGAGACATCAAGGTAATTCTGCTGAAAACAGCGTTAGTCCGTGTTAGTGGTATCCAAAACTCCCATGTTTAGGGGCAAATAATAAGAAAAGTGTTCGGAAAAGGAGATACGTTTTGGACATATCATGAGGCCGAAGGAGAGTCCGAGCAGTCCGCGGAAGAGGCCTCAGAAGACTCATATGCTTAGCTTGTTTTGGGACGTTAGCATAACTGCCTCTCTCCTTTCTGGTGTCTCGATGCCAAAGGGGAGAAGTGGCATTATTAGGCCTACGGGATTTGCATGGGTTCGGGCACAAGCATGATCTTCTATTCCTTGAGAGCTTGTGTTCATTTAGTTGTCTCTTGAAACTATTTGCTTTATCGTTTGAACTATGTTTATGTTATTGTGACACTATGTTATCGTTGGATCATATTGTTGGTTATTTTTATGTTGAGGTTATCTCTTATTGTGCATAGGTATTCTCTTCATACTATCTCTCCGCACAAGGTATACTATTCATCTCTACCTCAACATTTTGGACATGTCTCATTTTATTAAGTTGTGTTGAGTGTTGGAAATTACTCTTCCCTTAGGGTTGTACTTTGCATGTCAAGGCAAACAAAAATATGCATACTTGTAGGGGGAGAAATTTCCATCTCATTGACAAGCATGATGTTGTATCTCGTTTTTATTACAAATCTTAGTATTGTCATCTAACACCAAAATGGGGGACAATGAAAGTGCATTTAGTTTTCCCTAACGTTTTGTGTGTTAGTTACCAGTTATAATGACTTTTTTAATCAAGGTGTTACGTGCGCAGGTGGTTATTTACTCATCTTCATCGAACACCGAAAAAGAGGCGAAGATATATCAGCCAATTTTGGCATAGAGACCAACCGGATTTTTCAACCGGATTTTTCAGTGTCAACCGGAAATTCCGTTTGAGGAGTTTTTTCCTTCGATTTGGCCACTGGAGTCAACCGGATTATTTGACCAAATTTTTTGGAACCAACCGGAATTTCCGGTTGGAGCTGATTTTCGCACTGGTGTCTACCGGATTATTTGAAGCCAATCGGAATATCCGGTTTTGGTTAACGCTGCATATTTTTAGATCTGAAGGAGAAGCAAACCGGAATATCCGGTTCAAGTGTGAACAGGAAACTCGATCCAGGATTTCTGCTCGAACGACCACATTTTGGGAGGGTATACTCCCTCTTCTCCAAGTGAGCTAGTTCGTCCAAGCCATTGTGCATTTATTGATCTCACCAAATCTTAGATGTCTCCCAAACCCTTCACCCAAACTCAGTGATCTTTGGAGGATTGAAGGAAAAGACCCCGATCTACTTCTTCACTAACCGGTTTTCATTTGTTTGAGGGATTCGTGCCTAGGGGTTCCTTGTGGAAAACCTAGCCTCCATTGCTACTCTCTTTGTGATTGTTGGTGATTCTTGGGAGCACCCAATTTGGTTGTGGGTGTGTGCCTCAAGATTGTTGTAAAGGAATCGATTCCTGCCTAAAAGGGGATCAACAGTGGAAAGTGAACTAGACCTTTGTGGCGAGGATCATCAGAGAATAGGGTGGGCCCTTTGTGGCGTTGAGTAGGCCTTTGTGGGGGGAGCTCACACCCCTCCAACGAGACGTACTCCCCTCAAATGGAGGAATTCGGGATTACAACCTTGTCTCCACGTGCTTCCGTTATTGGTTACCCCGTTCCCTATCCTTTACTTTATGTTTGTATCTTGTTATTGTTTCATATAGGTAAATTCACCATAGTTGCATATCTAGAGAATTTACCTTTGTGTCAAGCTTTAATTTGAACAAAAAAATAAAATTGGTCATAGCACCTATTCATCCCACCCTATAGGTGCCCATACTAGATGTTCACACAATATATGCATTTTTCTCTAGAATATGCTCAAGGATATGTATGTATAGCAATGCATAGGATAAAGGCCAAGTAGCTAGAACAACATCTAAGACGTCACACAACGCTAGTCACAAGTGATTCCGTAGAAATAAAGCATGGCTTCTTATTTCATGATAAATAGAGATTTTATTATATTTAGAGCAACATGTTACTTTGATATAAGAATAAAGAGTTCACACTCAACATTTGCATATTTAGGATGCATACATCTGGTCACAAACACAAGCGCGCTAAAGAAGCAACGAAAAGCACATACATAAACCTGGAGATACAAAGAGCGATGAAAGTACCTTCAAAGTGATGGTAGGAAAAATAAGCAGAGAAATACAGAGAATTACCAAAAAGACATTTCATCAAACAAATGATTTGCAAGATGGAGAAAAAGGAAAATGATCGAACGGTCCACAAAGATACACACCCAAATGTGTAGACGGAGAAGATCCTAAGGAACTCGCACCTCGATTGTACACCTAGCTGCAAAAAAGAATGAGACACCCGAAAGACTAAAGGAAGAACCGAAGGGAGCAAACAAGACAAAGAAGAAGAAAACGATGATAGGAAGATGGCGGAACCACCTTAACTGCACGCGCGGTCCAGTTGGAACGACATCGTCTGTGCAGATCAAAAAACCCTAGGAAAGACTACAATATTACAGCACAACATGTCTCCAGAGCTGGATAAAAAATAAGTGAGGATGAAAAAAGCAAGCAAGCAAGGGAGGGTGAAAAGCATAAGGAAAAACGAGGGTGCACAAGTACACATAGGCCCTACGAACCGAAAACACACATACAAGCAGGCCCCTCTTGCCTGAAGGGACACAAGTAGCAAGTATATGCGAAAAGACTGACGTGAACTGACAAAGCCTAAACAGCCAGAGAAATCATTGGCCGAAGCCGTCACGCACAAGGTGCATGAACAAGGCCACTACCCGTCACACCGACCAGTGGACCCAACCATCCTATGCCCCACAAGTGTGGCCAATTATGCAGCCCCATTAGTCGAAACGACGTAACAGAGCCAACACACGTGTGGCAGCCACCTACCACACCGAGACCCCACATCATATGGCTCAAATATAGCAAAGCCGGGAAAGCTAATCGACAGTGAGAAAAGAGCCACCCACTCCTCCTCCCTTAGGATTTCATGGAGACGTACAACGAGAGAACAACACATGGTAAAGCCCCCAAATTTTCAACTTCAACCTCTCTCGTTAAAACAAGGATATTTCCAGTTGGGCCCACAGAAATAAAGTAGCCCACAATCAGTCTCCTAGCCACACCAGCCGTGCAAGCCAAAGGAAGAATTAGGAGGGGGGAGGAAGCGATCAACGAAGGGGAAAGCAAGACAGCAACCCAGAAGCGGTGAAACCACCAACGGCGGCCCAAAACTAGTGACATGGAAGATAGAATCAGCAGACTCGAACCCATGGACCCCGCAAGCTGCTAGGCGCAGATGTCATAGAATACCATAACGAGTAGAGAGGTGAACGATACGGTAGGTAAATTAGACGATGATAAAACGCCACAGTGGTCAAAACCAAATCGAACCAAACCATCGGACGACCACAGGAGAAGCTACACGCAAGGAGGTCTGAGGATCTGGGTAGACCAGCAGCCTCTATAGGAGTAATTTCTCCATTGCCAACTATTTTCATCACTAGAATAAAAGCAGAGGCGACAAATTGGAGCATCGCGCGAGCTAAGCTTTTTGAGCGCATCATTCTTGATGAATATATTGCTGTAAACTTCTTATTATTATTAGAATGTGCCCTTTCTCTTGCCCCCATGAAGTCGTGGGATGATGGACATGAGATGGTGCATAGGGCGTGGTAACGCTTTTTGAGTGTTGGGTTTCGAGTTTCAAGGGTGAAAATTTTAGGTCTAACCTTTGTTAAAGACATTGTCTCGAGTTTGTTCAGACTTCTCTTCAGGTGAAAACTCACAATCTGACCTCCCTGATTGGATGCAGCAGCGTTGACATCTTGACTCGTTCCCTTTTTGAAGGCATATTTATTGGAGTCTCTCCTCTTCCTTTCGAGTTGTTTTCATTGGTAGTTGATGCTAAAGTTTGTTGTACAATCGTTTTAGTGTAACTGTTTTTGTATCCACCACATCCTAACTAGCTCTTAATATCGAGTTGATGCACTAGTATCATCTTGATATCAAAATATTCCTTTTTTTATAAATAAAAAATGTCACCATCCACGTTTCAATGAAAATATGGACGAGGGAGGTAGAGTACCCGGCCATGTGCACGCGAATTAATCACATCGCAAGGCGAACTTCAGATGCACCCGTGTCCACGCAAACCACAGCTGACGCGTAACACGCAGAGCTTAACACATTGTCAACCTCGCAGCCTGTATTTGGATAACCGGATTGTCTGGAACTGAAGAAAATTGCGCGCTACGAGATAATGACGCCGAGACCTCGTCACGCCTATTTGAATGGTATCACGGTGCATCACAAGATAATCATATGATACTCCCATATCAGGACGTTTTCTGCTCGTTCATATTAGGCCAATGCATTAGTTCCACGGTGAGCAAAGTCAGAGCTTATTCGTTGTTGCGGCAGCCGGGCAAGTCGACTTGTCAGAACTCACAAGTTTGGCCAAATGGACCGAGAGGTCCCGCAACTACTGGCATTCGCTTTCTGTATTTATTCGGAGTTTCAGACGGTGTTTTTAAGTCAGAATTAAGCTCGATCCGCCGAATCCCATTTAGACGGACGCCGTGAGCATGTCGTCGTGTAAAGGTATAAGAGCATGTCTAACAGGACCCGTAAACTTTCGCCCTCTAAATCGCGTGTAGAGGGCCCTGTATAGGAAAACTAGGAAAATCCTTGCTCAGTTTTTCAAGTTCGTCTAGCAGTCCCCTTAAATCCGCCCCGTATGTTTAAATTCGAACTACGCGGGAGAGAAGATAAAGCTTGATTTCATTCATTTCTCAGATCACCATTACAAGAACTGCTAGAACATTAAGAAATCTAACCTAACAAACTAGTCGAGGAAGACGACGGGGCCGGCCTTCGCCTCCTCCATCGCCTTGAAGGCCTCGACGTCGGCGACGGCCTTCGCCTCCTCCTCCGCTTCCGCCCGCGCCCGCGCCTCTGCTTCCTGCTTCGAGAGCTCGAGCGCGGCCGCGAAGGCGGCCTCCTCCTCCTCCTCTGTCGCCGGCAAGGCCTCCTCCTCCGCTGCCGCGCTTCCGCTGCCGCTTGCGCCGTCGCCGCCGCGCTTGCACTGCTGCAGCAGCTCCCTCTCCGCGAGCCATTTCTCGAATTTGCGGCCGCTCATCGGCCGCGGCGGCGGGTCGACGCTGTAGTAAATCCCTCCCGGGGCGTAGTCCTTCAGCGTGTCCGGCATGGCCTCCGGCCACGCCACGTACTTCCACACGCTGCGGCGGCTCCCTGCAACGGAGTGCTTGCAATGGAGCCGCCACGCCTCCTCGAGCGTCTCCGGCTCGCGGCGGCGCTTGGAGCGGGCGGTGGAGGAGCCGGAGGCGTCGGGGGAGCTCATGGCGGTGGTGGGGCTTCTAATTTTGCGGCGGCGCGTGCGTAATTGCTCGCCGGAACTGCGAATGCGGCGGCGGCGCGCGGCGGAGGTAGGGTTGCGGGTGGGGGGTTGGACCCCCACCCGAACCCTCACCCTCTATATGTACGGGGCGGAGGGGGCGGTGGAGCAGGCCCCGTAAAATTTTCTTACGGGCCAGGCGGCATACGGGGCCTGCTAGACGGCCGTTTTGGCTCGCGCCCCGTATGCCGCCGGAATTTTACGGGGCGCTCGCGTTTTACGGGTCCTGTTAGACATGCTCTAAGGGCATCCGCAATAGGTTATATGATATATCGTATGATAGAGTAGCCAACTCATCAGCCAACAATGTATCATACAACACTTGCAATGGTTTGTTGGAAGAGTTGTTGGTAAAGTAGTACACTCTAGCCAATCGTATAGTCATTTTAGTGGGACCAAAGGAGAAAAGTGTCTTGGCATGCGTGATACCTTGTTAGGGCATCTCCAATAGCTGTAAGATAGACGTTGGTAAATTTTGCCACATAGGATTTTTGATGATGTGGCATAAAATAAATGATGTGAGAGAGTGAGGTTGTATGTAGATTAACCAACAACCCTTGCACAAGCTCCGAGGTAGAATAGAGAGAGCTCTTGCACATTCTCTCACCTCCTATTGGCCAAACTACATACAATCATTGGAGTGGTTGTAAGATGTGTTGTTGATTGATGATATGTCCAATTTTACCAACAAACTGTTTTTTTGAGGTAAAACCAACAAACTGTTAAAGATGCCCTTAGTTGCATATCATACAACTCATCTTCTCTCACTTCATTATTACTTGCCATATAGCCATTTTTCTAAATTGGCATTACTATCTTACGGTGACATGTACACTATTGCCCTAACTTAGCTCTTCTACGAGTATTCTACTCCGTGTGTGCGCCCCAAAATTAAGCAGTGCATGTGCACCGGCCCTGAAGAGTCGGATCGGCCACCACACAGCCGCACGGCTCATGTGCAGCGGCTTCGTTCGTTCGGACCGACGCACAGCCGTGCGCAAGTGGCCGGTGCCGGCGGTCTGGTGGGGAGAGTTGGACTCAAATTAGGCTCATCCGTCTCTGACCGCCAGCCCGCGCGAAGACCAGCTAGCCGGGCAGCTGTTCTGGTCGACAGCCAACGTTGACCTTCCCCAGCTTTTCTTGCTCATAAACGAGGGAAACTGAATATTTATGAATTGTGCTCTGCTTTCCGGCCAGCCTCCCACCACTGCTCGTAGTCTAAAGAACGTCGTCCTCTTCCACGACCGATTCGGGAGCGCGGATTTGGAGAAATAATTTAGCTAGTGCCGCGCACTTAGCCAATCATCCCGGCACGCACGATCACCAGCGCGCTAGCTCAGGTTTGTCGGTGTCGTCACAGCTCGAGCATGTCCTGAGAGAGAGGCAGGAGCTCGTCTCGGCGCCCAACTCCGGGGACAGCATGAGGACACGCGTGCTCTCTCTCCTCCTCGTCGTCTTCGTCGTCGCCGCCAGCTTCTTCTTCTCCCCCTCCGTCGCCACCGCCGACACCATCGACCTCGCCACGTCCATCACCGGCAACCAGACGCTCGTCTCTGCCGGCGGAGTCTTCGCCCTCGGCTTCTTCAGCCCGCCCGGCGGCAGGACGTACCTGGGCATCTGGTACGCCGGCCTCCCCAACCAGACCGTCGTGTGGGTCGCCAACCGCAACGACCCGCTCGTCAGCGGCCCCGGCGTCCTACAGCTCACCCCGGACGGCCGACTCGTCATCGTCGACCGCCGCAACTCCACCGTCTGGTCCTCGCCGGCGCCCGCCACCAGGAGCCAAATAACCACGCGCGCCGCCGCCCAGCTCCTCGACGACGGCAACTTCCGCCTCAGCTCCGACGGCAGCGGCACGCCCCAGAGCGTGGCGTGGCAGAGCTTCGACTACCCGACGGACACCCTCCTCCCGGGCATGAAGCTCGGAAGAGACCTCAGGAAGCGCATTACCTGGAACATCACGTCGTGGAGCAGCGCCACGGACCCCTCCTCGGGCCCCTACACCTTCAAGCTCGTCCCGGGCGGGCTTCCGGAGTTCTTCCTCTTCCGTGGCGCGCAGCCGGTGTACGCGAGCGGGCCGTTCAACGGGGCCGGGCTGACGGGCGTGCCGGACCTCAAGTCCCAGGATTTCATCTTCGGGGTCGTGTCCAGCCCCGACGAGACGTACTACACCTACACCGTCAGCGACCCGTCGCTGCGGACGCGGTTCGTCGTGGACGGCGCGGCGGGGCAGGTGCAGCGGTACGTATCCATCAATGGATCAGCCTGGAGCCCCTTCTGGTACTACCCGACCGATCCGTGCGACGCCTACGCCATGTGCGGGCCGTACGGGTACTGCGACATGAGCCAGTCCCCGCTCTGCAGCTGCCTGCCCGGCTTCCAGCCGCGGTCGCAGCAGCAGTGGGGGCTCAGGGACGCCACCGGCGGCTGCGTCAGGAGCACCAACCTCAGCTGCCCCGGCGCCGGAGACGGGTTCTGGCTCATGAACCGGATGAAGCTGCCGGAGGCGACAAACGCGACGGTGTATCCCTCCATGAACCTGGACCAGTGCAGGCAGGTGTGCCTGGCCAACTGCAGCTGCACGGCCTACTCCGCGGCGAACATGAGCGGCGGTGTCAGCCGGGGGTGCGTCATCTGGGCCGTCGATCTGCTCGACATGAGGCAGTATTCGTCGGTCGTGCAGGACGTGTACATCCGGCTCGCGCAGTCTGAGGTGGATGCCTTGACCGCCGCAGGTTAGTCCTACTTCTGACTGGTTTCCTTGATATTTTACTTTTACTTGTTCTGCAATTCAAAACTACTAGCACACACATTTTCGCACAATCTAGCATTTTCAAATTATCTTGGGTTGAAGAATGCACCTACTACTACATGAATACATCACTGCGAAACTTCCTATTTTATCTGGAATCACATATCTACATTTTTAAAACTATCTTGGGTTGAATGCACCTACTGCATGATTACAGCACTGCCAAACTTTGTATTTCATCTTGATTCACATATCTAATCTACCTTGTGTTCTTCAAAGAAAGCGTAGTTTGGGCTTGGAGTTGCACATTTGGTATTGGAGTTGAAAACTGACCCTGCCGGTAGTACAGCATCGCATCGCATCACATCACATCACAAGAACATTTGCTGGCCCAGTTGAGAAAGCTTCCAAATCTGTGTGTCATGGTCCAAGATTAATGGATTCTCTGTTTTTTCTTCCACGTAGCCATCTGATAGCTAGCAAGCCGTGTTCTCTTGCACGGCCAACTGTTTGGACTTTGTATGCACGTGGGCACAACGGCACCACATCCTTCACTTACTCAGTGTTAATGCACCTACTCCTAGCTGGCCAATCAACGAATCAGTCGCACCTGATTACTTGTGGTTTCATCATCCGCATACAAGTCGACGGCTACCCGCGACCAGAAGCAAATTGGCATGGGTTCCTGTAGACGAGTCGTTGGGTGAAACAGCAAAAAATACACTAATTTTTCTGCTGGTTTTTTTACTGATAGTACCGTGTCCCATCAAGAAAGGCTGATAGTGCCATGTTCCTACAATCCTACCAAACTCGCTGGATTTGGTGCTGGTGCAGACCGCAAGAACGAACAAGTGTGCGACACCACCCAACTCGAAAGCGACACAAAGCTATAAAAATATGTTGATTCTCGTGTGTGGAAACCCTAGATATGATTAACTAGGAGCGAGCACTTGGACTAGAAAAGCTAATACTTGGTTCACACAAGTATCTAACAAAACACATGTGTTGGACCGGCTCACCTCACGTTCACCGCTGCTTGATTTTCAGCTGCCCGGCGGCGTCCAAACAGGAAAGTGCTGGTCGCCAGCGTGGCCAGTGCCGCCGGCGTGCTCCTTCTGGGGGCCATCGGCTGCTGCTGCTTTTGGAGGAACAGGGCGAGGAGGAAACTTCGGGCTAAAACGGCACCAACCACAGGAGGCAGCCGGGACGACGACGTGCTCCCGCTCAGGGCCACCAGGAAACACCCCGCGCTGGACGCGGCACGGGAGCAACGGCTGGAAAAGGGCCAGACGTGTAGCGACAAAGATATGGACCTTCCGCTGTTCGACCTGGACGTGATTCAGGCCGCAACGGACAACTTCGCCGACGGCAGCAAGATTGGACAAGGTGGATTTGGCTCCGTCTATATGGTACGATAACAAACAATCTGTAACTGTGTAACCAACTTATTTAGTATTATAATACTGATCAAGATATTGACGAATTTTTTTATGAGCAGGCAAAACTTGAGGATGGACAAGAAGTAGCGATAAAGAGGCTATCCAAGAGATCAGTACAAGGGATTAAGGAGTTCAAGAACGAGGTTAAACTGATTGCGAAGCTTCAGCACAGGAACCTGGTGAGGCTGCTAGGCTGCTGCATCGACGGCGACGAGAGGATGCTCGTCTACGAGTTCATGCACAACAACAGCCTGGACACCTTCATATTTGGTCAGTTCATTTCCTTTTTTTCAGAACAGCTTCTAATTAACTGCTTGTGGTCTGCTTAGATGTACAGTGCGTTTACCCTAGTTATATTGCGCCGCAGATGAAGAGAAGCGCAGGTTACTAGGATGGAAGAACCGCTTTGACATCATTCTGGGGATTGCACGGGGTCTGCTATATCTCCATGAGGATTCGAGGGTCAGGATCATACACAGGGATATGAAGGCAAGCAATGTGTTACTGGACAGAAATATGATCCCCAAGATCTCAGACTTTGGTATTGCGAGAATGTTTGGAGGTGATCAGACAACTGAGCACACCATGAAGGTCATCGGGACATAGTGAGTACTATCTCTCAGTTAATATGCACATATAGTACCTTTGACTTTGAGGACATGGACTTTCCTGCTGACAAGTGATCTGGTGGTCTTCAGCGGCTACATGTCTCCGGAATATGCAATGGATGGCGTTTTCTCCATGAAATCCGACATCTACAGCTTCGGTGTCCTGGTGATAGAGATCATCACTGGCAAGAGGAACCGAGGCTTTTACGATGACGAACTCGATCTCAACCTCCTTGGTTACGTAAGTAACAGCATGATAAATTGTTACAAGTGATCGATTTTCGATTGTTTCGGCTACTAATATACATTCATGTTGCTACTTTTTCAGGCGTGGATGATGTGGAAAGAAGGTCGGGGTGTGGAGCTACTAGATAAGGCAATGAGCGGTACCTTTGACTACAGCGTGGTGCTGAGGTGCATACAGGTTGCTCTGCTGTGTGTTCAAGTGCATCCTAGGAGCAGGCCGCTCATGTCTTCAGTTGTTATGATGCTGAGCAGCGAGAACGCAACGATGCCGGAGCCAAATGAGCCTGGGGTAAACATTGGGAGGAACACTTCAGACACGGAGTCATCTCTAACCAATACTGGAACCCATTTGACAGAAACTGCAGTAGATGCTAGGTAGTTTTAGGGTAGTAGTTGTTGTAGGTTTCTTTTAAATAGTGGAATAGTTTGTACAGAAGAAGCATTTTTTTTCCAAAGATTGTCTCATACTCTTGGAAGTTTAATCACAACAGGCAAAGGAAAACTTGTAAGTATTATTCATGAAAAACATGTGCCTTCTTAGTGAACTATGTACAAATTCTGTGTTCTCTTGCTTGTGAGCACCAACACATCTACCTTCATCATTCATCTTAGAACTTAATAGTTGTTATTTTGTTCCCGCGTGATGTAAGAACATTATCTCTGGATCATGTTTGTTACGTGATGGATATTCTTTTAATTCTAAGAACAACGATTGTACCATAAATTTTAAGAATATGTTTTATGGATTTGCACCGATTAAGAATGGGTTATTCATTATGGATCTTGAATGTAGTAATGACGTCTTTAACATAGATGCTAAACGCCTTAAGAAAGCTGACGAAAATACCACTTATAAGTGGCACTGCCTTCTTGGTCACATTGGAAAGAAGCGCATGAAGAAGCTCCATAGTGATGGGATTTTGGAGTCTTTTGAATTTGAATCATTTGACACGTGTGAAGCTTGTCTAATGGGTAAAATGACAAAGACGCCGTTCACTGGTCATGTTGAACGGACGAATGACTTATTGGAAATAATACATACTTATGTATGCGGCCCAATGCGCAAACCGGCGCGCGGTGGATATTTCTATTTTGTAACTTTTACTGATGATTTGAGTAGATATGAATATATCTATTTGATGAAGCAGAAATCTGAAACATTTGAAAAGTTCAAACACAGAATGAAGTAGAGAATCATCGTGAGAGAAAGATTAAATTTCTGCGATCAGATCACAGAGGAGAATATCTAAGTCACGAGTGTAGCAAACATCTTGGTGATTGCGGAATAGTTTCACAACTTGCGCCACCCGGAACTCCACAAAAAAATGGGGTGTCTGAGAGACGTAACCGAACCTTGTTGGACATGGTGCGGTCTATGATGTCATTAACTGAACTGTCTTTATATTTTTGGGGTTATGCACTAGAGACCGCATCTTTCACACTTAACATAGCACATTCAAAGTCTGTTGAGATGACGCCGTATGTGATATGGCATGGAAAGAAACTCAATTTGTCGTTTCTTAAAATTTGGGGTTGTGACGCTTATGTAAAACATTTACAACCAAATAAACTTGATCTCAAATAAGAAAAGTGTTATTTTATAGGTTATCCCAGAAACACAGTTGGGTATTCCTTCTACCACCGTGCCGAGGGCAAAGTGTTTGTCGCGAAGAATGGTACATTTCTTGAGAAAGAGTTTCTCACAAGAGATATTAGTGGGAGGACAGTCCAGCTTGATGAGATTATTGAATGTTTGGTGAATGTTGATAAGACGGTGGCACCGGATGTGATTCCGTCTGTCATCCTTGTGACTGAACCGGAAGTTCCTATATATGATAGAGACTTCAATCAAGACTGTGACTCAACCGTGCATGCCCAATAGAGTTTGGGAACCACCCAAATGGTTCCAAAACGAAGTATTCGTGTTGGACGATGATGAACCTGCGAACTACAAGGAATCAATGGCGTTCCCTAGCTCCAATAAATGGCTTAAAGCCATGAAATCTGAAATAGAATCCTGTTACGAAAAACCAAGTTTGGAACTTGGTTGATCATCCAGAAGGGACACAACCAATTGAATGTAAATGTATTTTCAAAAGAAAGACAGACGTGAACAGTAATGTGACCGTCCATAAAACTCGACTTGTTGCAAAAGGGTTTTGACAAGTTCAAGGAGTTGACTACGATGAGACTTTCCCGCCGGTAGCGATGCTTAAGTCTATGCAGATTCTGCTAGCAATTGTTGCCTATTTCGATTACGAGATTTGACAGATGGATGTCAAAACGGCAATGGAAATCTAACCGAGGACGTGTATATGATACAACCTGAGGGTTTTACCGATCCGAAATATATTAGTAAAGTATGCAAGCTTCAGAGGTCCATTTATGGTCTTAATCAAGTATCGAGGAGGTGGAATCTTCGTTTTTAGGAAGTAGTCAAAGGGTTTGGTTTCATTAAGAATGACGAAGAGGCTTGTGTTTACAAGAAAGAGAGTGGGAGCTCAATATTATTCTTGATCTTATATGTGCATGACATATTGTTGATTGGGAATGAAGTAAATTTTCTTGACACGATTAAAGAGACATTGAAAAAAAGTTTTGTAATGAAAGACTTAGGTGAATCTGCATATATTTTGGGTATTAAGATCGATCGTGATAGATCAAAACGCCTGATAGCGCTTAGCCAGAGCACGTACATTGACAAGGTTCTAAAGATGTTTAGAATGGAGAATGCCAAGAAAGGATTACTCCCAATGTTACATGGCATAGTACTTACCAAGAATCAGTGCCTGCGGACCACTGATGAGCGAGCAGACATGACTATGATTCCATATGCTTCAGCAATTGGATCTATCATGTATGCCATGATTTGTACAAGACCGGACGTTTCCTATGCGCTAAGTGTTAGTAGAAGATACCAAAGTGATCCCGGAATGGCTCACCGGACAACATTTAAAAACATTCTTAAGTACCTTAATAGAACTAAGGAAATGTTCCTAGTCTACGGAGGTGATGATGAGTGATACGTCATAAACGTATCCTTAATTTCCGATGTACCATGTTATTTTCATGTTGTTTCCTACATGTTTGCTATACACTTTATGTCATTTTTATCGATTTTCTGGACTAACCTATTGACAGGATGCCACAGAGCCAGTTCCATGTTTTTTGCTGTTTTTAGTTACAGAAAAGTTGTTCTGGAAATATTTTCGGAATTGGAGAATTTGAAGTCCGGAAGTCTTAGAATTCCCGAAGGTTCCACGGAATCCCGAAGAGGTTCGGAGGGAGCCAGGGGGGCCACACCATAGGGCGGCGCCCCCTGGCCGCGCCTGGGGATGGTGTGGGCCTCTCGGGCCTCCACCGCCATCGTCCTTTCGCCTATTTATACCCCCCCTGATATGTCAACCCTAAAGATATACCACTTCGTCCCGAGAAACACCCGGTACCGTCGTCATCGTCATCCCAAGACCGGGAGGGTTCTGGAGCTCTCCCCAGCACCCTGTCGAGAGGGGAATTCATCACCGGAGGGGTCTACACCACCATGCCCTCCTCCGAAGTGATGTGTGAGTAGTTCATCCCTGGACTACGGGTCATGTTTAGATCTCGTGAGCTGCCCTACATGATCGAGATCATCTTTATGTAATGCTACATGTTGTGTTTGTTGGGATCTGATGAATGTTGAATGCTATGTATTTTGATTATCAATCTATCATGTTATCTTCATGCATATGTTATTTATGATCTTGCATGCTCTCCGTTATTAGTAGATGCTCCGGCCAAGTAGATGCTAGTAACTCCAAGAGGGAGTATTTATGCTCGATAGTGGGTTCATGCCTACTTTGAATCTGTGCTCGAGTGACAGAAACATGCCTGATGGAGGATGTGTTGCCATTAGCAAGAAAACAACGGTGTTTACTTACTTTACATTGTTTACATTACACACTTTGCATACTGCGATAATCTGTTGCTTGCAACTTAATAACCAACATTTGTTCGGATGATATTCGGAGGGTGGATTATTAGACATAGATGCAGTTGGATGACGGTCTATGTATTTAATGTTGGTAATATGCCCTAGAGGCAATCATGTATGATATAATTCCCAATGTATTCATAAAGTTATTAAGTCGTCCTTGTTTTTAACATCTGATATATGTCATTGAATATGTGATTCGATTGTGGAACTATGTATTCATGTTGTTCATACTAAATTGTCCTTGGTCATCAAGGTTGTGCTGGACACACACCCTAGACTAATGTGAGTGTTGGCTGATGACTCGGTTCCATTTGTCATGGGCATGGCGATGCCATTCCAATGTTCACAGACTTGGCTAAAGAGTTTAGCAAGACGGACTGACCCATATTTGCATGTCTCAATCAATGTAATCCTTAGACCTGAGGTTGTCGCACAATCCGAGATGTGGATCACCGACTTAGGTTCTGTCAAACGTTGTTCTGTGACAAGGCAGTTATAAAGGCAGAGTTCGGGTCGAATGAGAAGCAAGCTGCGTGATGTGGATAATCAAGATGGGATTTTCCCCCTCCGAATGGAGAGATATTCTCTGGGCCCTCTCGAGTGATATGATTCCGGAAGCATGGCCATGCGTGACTCGGTTAAGTGTTAACTAAGTATGTTGACTAAGAGTTAGTCAGATGAATCATATATCACGGACCGAGAAGAGAGTTGAGCTATTAAGGGATGATGATAAATCGCCTATAGTTCGACAAGGTATATCGTGAGGCAAAAGGGACTAAGATGAAAGTCACATTGGAAGGTATGTCATCATGACTCAATGGGACTTGGGAGTCGGCACGTTCTGCTAGGAACCGCTACCGATTGATCGATTGGGAGTCGGATTCCAACCGTGTCCAAGTCGTCATGAGCCTGCAGGGTCGCACACTTAAGAGCGGGAGCAAATGTATTGGTCGAGTTGGAACCGAACCGGAAATGGACTGAGTTTGTGAGTCGGACTCACAGAAGGAATGGGCCACAAGTGTTGTGAAGCCCACTACCATTCGCTATATAAAGAGGGGCGCAGGTTTCCCAGCGGGTACGTTACTTCACTCCCATGCGTTGGGAACCCTAGCCCCACTCAGCCCAGTCGTCGCACCGGACCTAGCAGTCCGCCTCGGAACTCCTCCTCGCACGTGTGGATACCGGCAGAGGTGATGTACGTTCAGCACTTCGACGATCGCGGGATTGGATCGGCTGGATCGGATCGTGGGACTACACTGCATCGACGCGTTGCATCGATAATCCGCACCTGCGCGTCTAGTGGTAATACTCGTGGCCTTCTACCTCGGCTAGATCTTGGAAGTACCGCGTAGGAAAAAGTTTTGTTTATCTCTACGCGTTCCAACATTTAATGCTCGCATGAATCATATAGTAATCTTTACGTCTTGCATATGAACTACGCTGCAGCCTTCATTTCTGTCAATTGCCTAGCTGTAATTTGTTCACCACACATGTTATTTATCTTTCACAGATAGACACCACTAGTGAACTGTGGACCCCGGTCCATTTTCTCATACTGATTATACACACGCTGCTTTTCTACTGCTTCCACTGTTTTCATAATGCGGGTACTGCTTTCATACTGTTCTCTTACTGTTTAACACAATGTTTAACCTCTTTGTGTTCCGCAAAACCGGTGAGATTGACAACCTCACTGCTTCGTTGGGGAAAAGTGATTTCATTGTGTTGTGTAGGTTCCATGTTGCTTCTGAACCTGTAGTGCGCCCTGCCATCTCAGCTGCTTCAACCTTCTGAAGTTACTCCTTCCTCCTACTGGTCGATTAAACCTTGGTTTCTTACTAGGTGAAACTGCTATTGTGCTCATCATACCTTCCTCTTGGGGTTTCCCAATGAGTGCAAGATCTGCACCATCAAGACACTTGTCTGTTGCTGTTACCAGGGAGGAAGAGAATTTCTGCAAGGGGAGTCTCTCACTTCCAATCTCTTTACTTTTTTTTCTTAGTTTATTTTATTTTGTCTTGTTTGCTTATCTTTATCAAAAAAATAAAAAAATAGTTCTTATTCTAGATGTAGTTTTATTCCCGTTTTTAGTCTTGTTAAAATGACTACTCCTAAGAACACTAAGTTGTGTGACTTTACTAGCACCAACAACAATGATTCCATTAGCACACCTATTGCTCCACCTGCTCCTACTGCTGATTTTTATGAGATAGAGCCTGCCCTGTTAAACCTTGTTATGATAGAGCAATTTTCTGGTGTTAGTAGTGATGATGTTGCTACCCATCTTAATAATTTTGTTGAACTATGTGAGATGCAAAAATATAAAGATGTAGATGGAGATATTATTAAACTGAAATTGTTTCCTTTCTCTTGTAGAGGAAGAGCTAAAGAATGGTTGCTATCTTGGCCTAGAAATAGTATTGATTCTTGGACTAAGTGTAAAGATTATTTCATTGGAAAATATCATCCTCCTGCTAAGATTATATATTTAAGAGGTAACATTATGAATTTTAAGAAACTTGATAATGAGCATGTTGCTAAAGCTTGGGAAAGAATGAAATCTTTAGTAGAGAATTGTCCCACTCATGGACTGACTACTTGGATGATCATCCAAATCTTTTATGCGGGTCTGAATTTTTCTTCAAGAAACCTTCTGGATTCAGCTGCTGGAGGAACCTTTATGTCCATTACCTTGGGTTCAGCAACAAAGCTTCTTGTTGATATGATGTTAAATTATTCTGAATGACACACTGAGAGAGCTACAACTGGTAAGAAGGTCATATCTTTTGAAGAAACCTCCTCTTTGAGTGATAGACTTGATGATATTATGTCTATGCTTGTGAATGGCCATGCTCCTATTGATCCAAATAATGTTCCTTTAGCCTCTTTGGTTACTCAAGAAGAGCATGTTGATGTGAACTTCATTAAAAATAATAATTTCAACTTCAATGCTTATAGGAATAATTTTGGTAGCAACAATTTTAGGCCATATCCTTTTAATAGTGGTAATAATGATAGAACTGGAATGCCTAATGAAAGAATTTCAGAAGTTGAAAGATCCACTAAAGACTTTATGTAAAAACAATATCAGCAAAATAAACTATTTACGAAAACCATGGAGGAACAATCTGTTATGCTAAGAAATATCAGTGTCGAGACATCGTAGTAGTTTTCATAGACGGGGGTGCCATTAGACTACGGCAGAGACGTGGGGTAACGGGATCACGTAGTGAATACAGAACACAGGTTTTACCCAGGTTCGGTACGTCGCGACAGTAGGACGTGCCTACTCCTGCACTTCTCACTAATCAGGACTAAAGTCTGTAAACAGGATTACAATGTGAGGGTTTAGATCTAAGCTACTCGACGAGGATGAGCTTCTCGGCGAGTTGGCGTAGAGCTTCTCTGTTATTCGTTCCTTGTTTTATCTATCTCCCGTCCGGCTTTATATAATAGCCGGATTAGGGCTTACAGAATAGGAAACCTAGAGGACTACGGTAACTTGTAACTTGGAAAGCAAGGAATCCGTCTTCTCCTCCAAGCCAGATCACCTGGGCCGTGATCTGGGTTCTTCTAGAATCCAGCTTCTGTGCGTCGGGTTACTGGGCCGCCTAATGGGCCTGAGCCCACTACCACTTAGGCCACCCTGGTAATCCGGCACTTTATCTACCATCTTCTATACCCCTATTTGGTATATATCCGACAGTAGCCCCCAAGAAGGATTAAAACTCTGACTATCCGTCTTTCGCCAAATATACTTTGTCCGAGAAATATTGAGTCAGCAGTCTTGATTCTTCTTATTCTTCTTTTGAAAGAGATGGTAACATGAAACTCGGAATCCTGAAAATCCGGCTTTTCTCTCATGATCCTTCGCGGAAAAGGAACTCCTTACGTCAGCGCCTAAATCATGCTGACGCAAGGGACGTTTGGGTTTCACGCGGGAAACCCTGCAACGTATCTCTGACAGATTCTCACGGGAAACGAGGAGATAGTCATTATTTCCCTGTCGTTTTATTTCCCGGATTTTCCGGCGATCGACACGCGTTAAACATCCAACGGTCAAATAGCCGTTGGCACGTATCTTGACGGATTTCTAGCTATAAATAGCCATCCTCGTCCTCATCGAAAATCTTCCGCTCTCCTCACTGTCCACGCCATTTACGCGAACGAGCTCCTCGAGCGAAGCACTGCCCCGAGCGCACCTAGCCTCAAAGCACGCCGGAACGCAACGCGCCGCCCAGAAATGGCATCTTCTCCGTCCTCGCCCACTCGCGTCGCCATCGACGACCTCATCGGCGACCTGGATCCACAGTTGGGGTCACCCAAGCACACCGGCGACGAGCCGGAGAAAACCGCGGCCTCCGCGGCGGGCGAAGAGAACCTTTCCGCCGCCGCGGACGTTGCGGGTGCGAGCTCCGCAGCTTTCCCGCCGTTTGCCCCTGAAACGGCGGAGGAAAAGATCCAGCTCGTCGGTGACGAGCTCGCCGCCGCGGAAGCTGCGGCCGCCGCCGCCGCCGGAGCGGATGAAGAGGCGGAATCTGCAGGCAACTGGATTGCCTGCAGCATTCCCCCGGCTCTCCTTCCAAACATGGAAAAGGAGGGCTTGGTCCTTAAGGGGAAGTGGCGTCTTCCTGAGGACGAGAACGAACCAACGCCGAAAGACGGCGAAAGGGTTCTCCTCTCCTCCCATCTTCTTCGAGGTATGGGCCTTCCACCTTCCGCCTTCTTCCTCCAAGTTCTTTCCCATTACAACATCCAGCCCCACAACCTGCCACCCAATTCCATCCTCTACATGGCCGGCTTCCAGGCTTTGTTCGAAGGTTACTTAGGCTTAGAACCTAGGTTAGACTTTTGGACGTATTGTTTCGGGGTTAAGCGGAACTCTTCAGAGGGCGCACTCCCGACTTGCGGAACCATCTCTTTTACTCTTCGGAGATTCAGAGAAGATTGGTTCCCCAAGATCAAGACGTCGGAATCCGTCAAATTTTGGACGGGTTCCTTCTTTTACCACCCCGATGTGCCTTTTCCGACAAAGGCTATCGGGGTTCCTCGTTTCTCGAATTCTGCGGCTATTCCCCAAGATAACTGGGGAACGGAAGCTGTCCAGGTTCTGCCGCCTGATCTTCTAAGGATCAAGCGGCGCATCGCTAAGCTCACCTCCTCTACTCCACCTTTGACCGACATGGACACGGTCTTTTGCTGATTAAATAGAAGGATTCAGCCGTTGGCCAACCACGGTGGTCGCCTTCTTTGCGACTACACGGGAGCCAAGGACCCAATGCGGACAACCACCAAAGATTGGCCCGCAAAGGAACTCCGACGGCGTATCAATCAGTTGGTCGCATCACGCGACCAATACGAAGCAAGTCGGCCAATGTATACGGCCGACAACCCGGCTCCCAAGGTATGTTTCCGTCATTTGGGTAGAATTTTATCATTCTTTCTCGGATTTTCTTGCTCATAACCCTGATTTTTCTTTTTAATAGATCAATGAACTTCCAGACTCGGAGTTGGCCTCCGAGGCTGAGCTGGACGCGCTTCGCACCGCTGCTGCAGGTGGGCGTAAGCGAAAGAAGATTCCTTCCTCTGAGGAAGTTATCAACCTTGACGGAGTTCCCGTCGCCACTTCCAGGTTAGTTCATCCGGGTTACTTTTATTACTTGTCGAAGTTTTTCTTTCGTCTTCGGAAAGTTAACATTTTCCGGGTTTCTGGTTTTTTAGCCTAGCTCCTTCCAGCCTGAAGCCCAAGAAGCTCAAAAGACACAAGGCCGTGTCCAGCCGAGGCGCCAATCCTTCTTCTGCCATTCCTCTGGACTCATCGTCCTCAATGGCGGAAGAGCGCACTGCCACCCCCCCACCAAACAACTGGAGACCAGCCATCCCGTTGTGTCGGAATCTGACACGAGGGAAAGGGCGGCGCCGGATGCGGGAAAATCTGCTCGGTCTTTCGACGAAGAAATTCCCAAGTTCGACAAGGACTTCAAGCACATCAATGACGGTCTAAGTATGGCCGGAACTCTCTTTGCGGAGTACGCAAAGGAGTTCACTGAGAACTTGGCAGGTTTGCAACGCATGAGCCAGGTATGTATCTCTAGCCCCCAAGCATTAAATAAAATGCATGCTTTTTACCTTAATGCTTTCTAAATATTCTTTTCCCTGCCGTGTTCTAGCAAACTGCCGAAGCCATTAACGTGGCGGTTTTCAACAAGCTCTCGATCAAGAACAAAGAAGTTAGGAATCTTCTTTCCATTCTTGAGGAGAGGGAGGCAGAGCTGGCCTCATCTCAGCTCGCACTGTCGGAAGCAACAGGTAACCATTTTTCCTCTGAACTCTCCGATTCAGGCATTTGTCTAAGTACTTTTTCCGGGAATATTATTAACTCGGATTTTTCCTTTCTTTTCAGCTGCTTTGGCTCAGGCTAAGCAAGCAGCTGAAGATTCTGGCAATGCCGAATATCTCCGCAAGGAGAATGTTGAGCTTCACAAGGATCTTGTGAAAGCACAAGAAAATCTGGAAGCCAGCAACTTAGCACTTGGGGTTTCTCAATCCCAGGCTTCCGCCCAAGCGGAGAAAGACCGGGCCACCATTGAGCGCCTGGAAGCTGCTCTGAGCCTGCGTGAGGAGGAAACTTCCGAGATCGACAAACTTGTTGGTAAGTTTAAGTAAACATTTACCACTCAGTTTGTATTTTTTCTTCCTTTTTGGTACTTAACCTTTTTGGTTGGTTTTTTGCTACCAAACAGGAGATAATGCAGATCTTTCTCGGATTGAAAGAATCCGAGTTTTTGAAAAGACCTGGACTTCGATCATGGTTGCTTGCATGCAACTGATCAACAAGTTTCTTCCCTCCAAGACTGGGGAGTTCTCGGAAGTTGAAAAACTTCCGGGTTCTATCATGGAGGTGGCGGAGTCCAGAGAATCCTTCCTTCGCTCCGCTGCACGGGGTGGTGCACGCATGACACTTGGCTTAATGCGTATGCACTACCCTGGTGCAAAATCCTGGCGCGTGGCCACCGGTGTCCCTCAAGGATACACGGAAGCCCAACGAAATGCGATCTTTGATGCAATCAAAGGCCACGCTACCCAGGTTGCTTCCATGGTGAATCTCTCCATTAATTACCCGGAGGAAGAAGTTCCTGAAGCCCCCCAGGACGACAGCAGCGAGGAGGAATCGGATGCTTGAAGGGTTTCCTTAAACCTTGATAGCAAAAATAGACAATAGGAGCATTACTGCACTTTTATAATGTAATTCGAATTGTAATGCTTTCTATTTGTATTAATGAAAACTCCGCCTTTTGCAGTCTTAATTATAAAATTCTTTGCAAGTTTTTCGGATTTTATTATTCCTTTATCTTCTAAGTTCTCTGGCTTATATGTTTTAACTGTCCTTAGTGTTTGAAATGGCTCAAGTAGCAATATGAATCATCATGCCGAGTAACTGGGTGTAACCAATCAGTTTAGACTCGGAAACATGGATCATGCTAAAGGCATTTTTACTAACTAGATCCAGTAACCCAACACATATGCGATCAGATAGTACTTAGAGAAAACAAGGAATTTTTTGAACGAAACCTGGGCACGCAGGCAATTCGAGTTTCCTTTAGCCGTTAACAGGCTGAAAAATCATTCAGCTTTTAAACACCGAGCATGCAGGCACAATTCGGGTTAACATTGAATGTTTTGGAAGATCATTGGGAAATAGAGAAGGTGGAACCATGCTTTGTACTGTAATAAACTTGTAAAAACATGGATACCAGAATTCCGACAACTTTATTTCATGATCTCAAAAGATGTTTACATAGAATTTAACTTAGTACGGAAAGGGACATAACTTGCTATACGTTTCCAGGCTTTCGCAATCCACTTGACTTTGTCGGATTTTTTCAGCAGCTTGTAGAGTGGTAAGGCTTTATCCCCTAGCCGACTAATAAATCTGCTGACGGCTGCAGCAGAACCCGTCAATCTTTGGACATCTTTGACGCAGGTAGGTTTTGTGATGTTCAAGATTTCCTTGATCTTTTCCGGGTTAACTTCTATTCCTCTGTGAGAAACGATGAAACCCAGAAGTTTTCCTGAGGGAACTCCGAATACGCACTTAGATGGATTCAACTTCATCTTGTAGGTGCGCAAGTTTTCGAAAGTTTCTCGCAAATCCTCAAGGAGTGTATCTTTTTCCTTGGTTACGACAGCAATATCGTCCACGTAAACATGGACATTTTTGCCAATCTGGCTATGCAAACAACGTTGCATGCAACGCTGGTAGGTTGCACCTGCGTTCTTCAAGCCGAACGGCATGGTTACATAATAGTACGTCCCGTACGGGGTTATAAAAGAAGTCTTGATTTGATCTTCCTTTTTCATGTGTATTTGGTGGTACCCGGAGTATGCATCCAAAAAGCATAAAAGTTCAGAGCCTGCAGTGGCGTCTATTATTTGATCGATTCGCGGTAGCGCGAACCTATCTTTTGGACACAACTTGTTCAAACCTGTGTAATCTATACACATTCTAAGAGCAGTGGTGTCTTTCTTTGTCCTTAGGAGGTGTCCGGGATCTCTCACGCCTGTGAGGTATATCGTATCTTCTAGCTTTCTCAGCTGGGTTTCTCGGAGGTGGCATTATTTTCCCGTTGTTCCGGTGTTTGTCTTCCCGATCATGGGGTTTATGTCCATTTTTCGGGAGATGGGACCCGGTCCTAGACGCTGCATCCCGGTTGTCGGGGTTTTTCTTGTCTTTTCTCGGATCCTCTTTTTTATCTTTTGAGTTGTCTGAATCCCCTGGTTCTTCCGGTCCAGGTGCTCCAACAGCGCAAGTAGCTGTTTTGCATAGGGCGGAGTTATCGTGCAGCCTCCCTGATCGCTCTTGGGCGCGCTGTTGTTGTTGCAATGCTTTTCCTAGGAAAGCATACACCCCTTGGAGTTTTTCCCCGTTGGAGTACAGATCGTTGTTAAGAATCGCGAACGCTGCTTCCATGTTTTCTGCTGCGGTCTTGTATATTGGTTCGCCCTTGGCATCTTTGCCGTTTACCTGCTTTTGCCAAGATGGGTTATGGAACCTTTCTTTTGGCGGCAGTTCTTCCGGTCTTGCGATTCCGGGTAACCTAGTAGGTTTTAACGCGGATCTATTCTTTCTCTCGTACTCCTCTATTTCTTCCTTCATGACCTTGATGTCATTATGGGTTTGTTGGAGATGTTGCCGAGATCTGAGTAGATGTTGTTGTTGCCGTTGGAAAGCTTGTCTCCTGGCTTCCAGCATCTCAGGGGGTTCATCTGGTCCCACTGGTGTTTGCAATAGCTCTTGCTCTTCCTGTTCCGTCATTGGCGGAGCAGTGATTTCTTTGGATTTCTTCTCCGCAGGCTTCGTTCTGCTAGCATCTCCAACTTCCAGGTTTTCATCAGCGAGATCAGCTAATTTTTTCTTCCGGATTTTGTATTGGAATTTCTTAGCAGCACGGTGCTTTTTCTTGGAAGAGGGAGGTTTTTTGACAGGTTCATCTTCTGTCATCTCCTTGACATTGGGGAATACCGGAGAAGTTTCTCCGTCTTCTCTCTCTTCTTTTGGCGGAGGGGTTTTAGGGCTTTCCTGGCTGCCGGCGTCCGTGGTATCAGCCGGTTTCGCCATTAGAACTTCATGGAATCCCTCTTGAAAGGACTTAACTTTCTTTTCGAAGTCGTCCTCATCTTCGGAATCGAAATCGTCCGATCCGGTTTCCGACTCTAATCTTGCCTCGATAGCGGCTAAAACTGAGTCAGCTTCCGAGTTCGTCGTCCTGTTGACGGATGTCGGATCTTCCACATCCGTGGGTGTGGGGTCTTCCGTCTCTGTGACGGGTATCGGGTCTTCCGTCTCTGCGACGGGTGTATTGTTGTCTGCCTCTTGCACGGGATTTCCGTCATCCGTGTTTTCGGCGACTGCGGACTGCACCATGCCGATGAAGTGTAAGTCACTTTTTTGTCGGCGATCTGAGAAGAATCCGGTATCATAGTCATCTTCGACTGGGTATAGGGCGGGTGGGATAAATTTGCTTCAACCGCAAAACCCCATTGCTTCTGCAGTTAGTCCGATAAAGATGTTAGCAGATCCTATCGGTAACACGCAGGCACTTACCAGGTGGTTTTGCGTCGGTATGTAGGATCCATTGTCGAGGAAGCGCCCGACGTCGTTGTCGAACTCCAAGCTTCCGACAGTGATTGATCTTCCGATTCCGCCAAGTATCCCAGATCGGAACTTCACGCCTGACGTCGTTTGCCCCACGGTGGGCGCCAACTGTTGAGACATCGTAGTAGTTTTCATAGACGGGGGTGCCATGAGACTACGGTAGAGACTTGGGGTAACGGGATCGCGTAGTGAATACAGAACACAGGTTTTACCCAGGTTCGGTACGTCGCGACAGTACGACGTGCCTACTCCTGCACTTCTCACTAATCAGGACTAAAGCGTGTAAACAGGATTACAATGTGAGGGTTTAGATCTAAGCTACTCGACGAGGATGAGCTTCTCGGTGAGTTGGCGTAGAGCTTCTCTGTTATTCGTTCCTTGTCTTATCTATCTCCCGTCCGGCTTTATATAATAGCCGGATTAGGGCTTACAGAATAGGAAACCTAGAGGACTACGGTAACTTGTAACTTGGAAAGCAAGGAATCCGTCTTCTCCTCCAAGCCAGATCACCTGGGCCGTGATCCGGGTTCTTCTAGAATCCAGCTTCTGTGCGTCGGGTTACTGGGCCGCCTAATGGGCCTGAGCCCACTACCACTTAGGCCACCCTGGTAATCCGGCACTTTATCTACCATCTTCTATACCCCTATTTGGTATATATCCGACAATCAGCTATCAACTTGAGAGTTTAAATAGAGAAATATCTGGGTTGCAAGTTAAAAATGCTCATGCTGAAACTTCTATTTCATCCATGTCTGAAGCTCAATATTCTTTGTTTAATAGACTGACTACTAAAACTGAAACCATAGATGAGAATCCTGTTGCTGCTACTAATGCCATCCAAATTCAAATTGATGATAATGTTAGGATGTTAGCTGAATTGCATGCTAGATGGGAAAGAGATGATGAAATAGCTAGAAAGAATAATATAGCTAATGTTTGCACCATTACCACCACTAGTAAAACTGAAGCTTCACATGCTAGAAAACCTTCTACTATCAATGGTTAAGTAATTGGTGTTGGAAATACTCCCACTTCTGCTATTAAAAATGCAAAACTGCCTGATACTGCTAAAAATGTTCCTGATAAAAGTGCTGAAATTTTTAGAAACATGAGAGATAATGGTCCCATTACCTTTGATAAAAATTATCTTGATTTTGATGATTGCAACATAACTGAAGTTATTAAGTTCTTACAAAATCTTGCTAGTTGTCCTAATGCAAGTGCTATGAATACGGATTTCACAAAACATATTACAAATGCTCTCATGCAAATTAGAGAGGATGAATTAAGATGTGAAGCCTCTATCCCTAGGAAGCTAGATGATGGTTGGGAACCCATTATTAAAATGAAAGTGAATGATTTTGATTGCAATTCTCTATGTGATCTTGGTGCTAGTATCTCTATTATTCCCAAGAAACTCTATGATATTCTTGATTTGCCACCATTGGAACCCTGTTATTTGGATGTTCGTCTTATTGATAATGTTAGAAAGAAACCTTAGGGGAGAGTTGATAATGTTCTTATCATGGTTAATAATAATCTTGTCCCCGTTGATTTTATTTTCTTGAATATTGAATGCAATGCTTCTTATCCAATTGTTTTGGGAAGACCTTTTCTTAGAACTGTTGGCGCTATTATTGATATGAAAGAGGGGAATATTAAATTTCAGTTCCCACTCAAGAAAGGTATGGAACACTTTCCTAGAAAGAGAATGAAGTTGCCTTCGATTCTATTATTCGAACAAGTTACAATTTGGATACTTCTTCACTTGAAAACACTTGAATCCACTGTTCTGGGCCTAGCTACAAGGCGTTAAAGAAAACCACTTCTTGGGAGATAACCCATGGTTTTATTTTTGCTTTGTTTTTCTCTATTTTCTTTGAGTCAAGGGGTTGTATACTTCTGTGGTAACTCCTTTGTGTCTTTATTTTCATGTTTTATTTGTGCCAAGTAAAGTTTCTGACGAGAGTTGGAGTTGGTTTTAGATTTCTACGCAGGAAACAGATTTCTGCTATCCACCGTAAAAAATCCTATAATTCACAGGAAAATCAGAATGACCTGAAATTTCTTGTGCCTATTCCTCAGATAATTTTGCAACGTTTTTTTTCTCTAAGTTTTTCGATCTGAGCAACATAAGTTCCCCGATTTTTTTTTTGTCTTTACAGACTATTCTGGTTTTGACAGATTCTGCCATTTTTTTTCTTGCATTTGCTCTTTTACGATGTCAAGTAGATTTATTTGCTTCAAGAAACATCGGTGGCTGTAGATAATGTTTAAAATTATCAATGGAACTTGTTCCCATACAGAACCCATGGATTTTTTTATTGTTGCACTAACCCTCTAATGCGAATTACTCTTTGAGTATGTGTGAAGGAAGTTTTCAAGGGTCAAGAGAAGAGGGTGATATATGTGATCAAGAAGAGTGCAAGGTCAAATCTTGGGGATGCCCCGGTGGTTCATCCAAGAAAATTTTAAGAATACTCAAGCATCTCAGCTTGGGGATTCCCAAGGCATCCCCTTATTTATCAACAATCTATCAGGTCACTTCTAGTGAAACTATATTTTTATTCGGTCACATCATATGAAGTTTACTTGGAGCATATGTTTGTTTTTCTTTTGTTTTATTTTCTGCAATAATATAGTTGGACCCTAACATTACTTGTTTGGGA
The DNA here is from genome assembly GCA_028641055.1 of Alopecurus myosuroides. Classification (NCBI taxonomy): domain Eukaryota; kingdom Viridiplantae; phylum Streptophyta; class Magnoliopsida; order Poales; family Poaceae; genus Alopecurus; species Alopecurus myosuroides. The sequence goes on from CM054058.1 coordinate 169,046,581, forward strand.
GAGATACACGCTCCGCTTTTTCGTTTGAATACTTGCTATGCTAGTATTCTTACGTTTTCTTCTAGCTGCTGCAAAAATTCTTGTTTAGCTCTTGTTTTCATTGCATATATTATTTAGAGTTGTTAGTTTTAGTATTTTTGTGTTAGTACTCTCATGTTTGCTTGCTGTAGCATTTAGAGAGTTTTTGTTAAAACATATTTTGTATGGTGCTTGTTGGGAAAAGATATTGCTGCTTGAAGTAGAATTTATAACGGTGCAAGTAGAAGCTTGTATAGACTGTGGCTAGACTTTTTCATATCATGCTAGATGTTATTTTAATTATAAATCCTAGTGGTTATTTAGTAGAATGATTAGTCTCAAATAGGTGAGAGTGTTTAATATGCAATTGAAAGAATCATGAGTTGTTCTTGTCATATTGAAGCATAAATTTGTGGTGTTCTCCTTTGAATGTTTTATTTGGTTGACTTGGTGCATGCTCACACCATGTTTATGACTATGAACCAGTCACTTATAGCCACTATGATCCTTTAGTTTTTGAACTTGTGGTACCACTTATGCTTTGATTAATGATGTTTTTGTCGCTATGCATGATTATGACTCTTATGCTCTCTTGATTTGTCGCTCCCAGTCTTTTGCTAGCCTCCACCTATACTGAGTATGAGCTCTACTCGTGCATCCATCTCCCAGAAACCAAAGTTTGCCAAATGTGTCCACCATACCTACCTACATGTGGTATTTAACCGCCACTCCAAAGTAAATTGCTCATGTGTTACGTTTAAAACTTTCAAAATTACTCTTGTTTTGTGCTCCTGTTTTAGCTCATGAGGACATAAATAGAGAATCTTTATCTCACTTGTTGATTGGACTTTCACACCCTGGACTAGTGGCTTCATACCTTATCCAATTCATAGAAGAGCTGGCAGCGGCGTGCCCAACCCCAAATTAATAACAACAAATGCTCTTCACTATTTTTGCTCCTCATTTATCACTCAAAGCATAATTGTGTAAACAAAAGAGAAAGAGGGATAACCTTCTACTCAGATGGGTCCTTCTATGGGAGCCGCTCTTGTGAAGTCTAGTTGGCTTGTGACATACTGTATTTTCTGTTTACCATCCGTTGACATAAGCATACACCTATCTAAAAAAATGTTTTTAATACCTCTGTTTAATAAAATAAAAGCTCTAGCACATGAGTTGATCCCTGCTTCCCTCTGCGAAGGGCCTTTCTTTTACTTTTATGTTGAGTCTCCATCTTCTAACTTTATGCACAGTTGAGAGAGCATAGTTGCCATTCTTAGTTTAATGTGCATTTGTCCCAGAAACATTATTAATTGATTCATGGTGTGTTATTGTTTGTTATCTAATTATTTGTACTAGTCTTCCTCATAAACTTTGAAGGTGTCCTGGCAATTATGTTTTGCCCCATCATGCAAACGTTGATAAACCACAAGTGGAAGGTTATGAAGAGTGCAGCGGCAAGTTTTCCCTCGGAAAAGAAACCAAGGTTGAATCAACCAGTAGGAGGAAGGAGTAACTTCAGAAGGTTGAAGCAGCTGAAATGGCAGGGCGCACTACCGGTTTAGAAGCAACGTGGAACCTACACAACACAATAAAATCACTTGGCCCCAACGTAGCAGTGAGGTTGTCAATCTCACCGGTTTTGCTGGACACAAAGAGCTTAAACGTATGGTGTGGAAAACAGTATGAAAGCATTAGCAGCAGTATGAAAGCAGTAGGTGTTTTATCAGTATGAGGAAAATAGACCGGGGTACATAGTTCACTTGTGGTGTCTCTCCATGAAATATAAATAACATGTGTGGTGAACAAATTACAGATGGGCAATTGACAGAAATGAAGGTTGCACCGTAGTGCATATGCAAGATATAATCATTCCTATGTGATTCATGCGGGCATTACAACAAAATACATAGACCGTCATCCAACTGCATCTATGTCTAATAATCCACCCTCCAAATATCATCCGAACAAACGTTGGATATTAAGTTGCAAGCAACAGATTATCGTCGTAAGCAAAGTATGTAATGTAAACAATGTAAACTAGGTAAACACCGTTGTTTTCTCCCTAATGGCAACATCACATCCTCCATCCGTCACATTTCTGTCACTCGAGCACAGATGCAAAGGAGGCATCAACCCACTATCAAGCATAAATACTCCCTCTTGGAGTTACTAGCATCTACTTGGCTAGAGCATCTACTAATAACGGAGAGCATGCAAGATCGTAAATAAAATATGCATGAAGATAACATGATAGATTGATAATCAGAAGACATAGCATTCAACATTCATCAGATCCCAGCAAACACAACATGTAGCATTACATAAAGATGATCTTGATCATGTTAGGCAGCTCACAAGATCTAAACATGAGGTACAAAGTCGAGAGAACAACCATCTAGCTACTGCTATGGACCCGTAGTCTAGGGATGAACTACTCACGGATCACTTTCGATGAGGGCATTGTGGTGTAGAGCCCTCCGGTGATGAATTCCCCTCCCGGCAGGCTGCCGGGGAGAGCTCGAGAACCCTCCCGGTCTCGGGATGACGATGAGGGCGCCCTAGGGTGTTTTTTGGGACGAAGTGGTATATCTTTAGGGTTTACATCTCCGGGGGTATAAATAGGCAAAAGTGCGAAGGCGGTGGAGGCCGGGGGGCACACCACCCCATGGCGTGGCTAGGTGGCGCGCCACCCTATGGTGTGGGCCCCCTGAGGCCCCGCTCCGGGTCTCTTCAGGACTACGTGGAACCTTCGGGAATTCTAATACTTTCGGGCTTCGAATTTTCCAATTCCGAGAATATTTCCAGAACAACTTTTCTGAAACTAAAAACAGCATAAAACATGAAACTAGCTCTATGGCATCTTGTCAACAGGTTAGTCCGGAAAATCGATAAAAAAATGACATAAAGTGTATAGAAAACATGTGGGAAACAATAAGAAAACAACATGGAACATCATAAATTAAGGATACGTTTATGACGTATCAACATCCCCAAGCTTAGTTCCTACTAGTCGTCGAGTAGGTAAACGATAAAAACACATAATTTCTGAGGTGACATGCTACCAACATAAACTTGATCATCAATAATGTAAAATCATAAGTAAGCTGAGATCATAGAACATCAACACAAGCATGATAGATAGAATTTTAATAATAAAGCATAGAAATCACCTTGCATCATGAGAAGTAACACAAATGAAATATCATGAATAAAAATGCAACGAAAGATATACGTTTGTTTCAAGTATAGAGAAAACATGTCAAAGTGATATTTCGCTAGTCCTTAAGACTAGGGCAAAACATAAATGCCAGGACACCATCATATTTCATGAGGAAGACTAGAACAAATAATTAGAGAACAAGCAATAACACATCATGAATCAATTAATAATGTTTCTGGGACAAATGCACATAAAACTCAGAATGGCAACTATGCTCTCTCAACCGTGCATAAAGTTAGAAGATGGAGACTCAACATAAAAGTAAAAGAAAGGCCGTTCGAAGAGGGAAGCATGTATCACTCATGTGCTAGATATTTTATTCTATTAAATAGAGGTATAAAAATCTTGACACTCCTCCCAACCATCTTTCACAAACCATGGATAACCGAATCCTCGGGTGCCTGCCAACAATCACATACCGTGGAGGAGTGTGTATATTTTAAGAGAGGTGTATGCTTATGTCAACGAATGGTAAACAGAAAATACAGTACGTCACAAGCCAACTAGACTTCACAAGAGCGGCTCCCATAGAAGGACGCATCTGGGTAGAAGGTCATCCCTCTTTCTCTTTTGTTTACACATTATTCTTTGACTGCTAAATCAGGTGAAGAAATAGTGAAGAGAATTTGTGTTATTAATTTGGGACTGGGCACCCCGCTGCCAGCTCTTCTATCATTGGATAAGCGGATGAAGCCACTAGTCCAGGGTGTGAAAGTCTAATAAACAAGTGAGATAAAGATTCTCTATTTACGTCCTCATGAGCTAAAACAAGAGTAATTTTGAAAGTTTTAAAGGTAACACATAAGCAATTTACTTTGGAGTGGCGGTTAAATACCACATGTAGGTAGGTATGGTAGACACAATGGGAAAACTTTGGTTTTTGGGAGTTGTATGCACGAGTAGAGCTCATACTCAGTGCAGGTGGAGGCTAGCAAAAGATCGGGAGGGACAAATCAAGAGTGCATAAGAGACATAATCATGCATAGCGACATAAACATCATTAATCAAAGCATAAGTGGTGCCACAATTTCAAAAACTAAATTATCATGGAGGCTATCAATGACTGGTTCATAGTCATAAACATGGTGTGATCATGCGCCAAGTCAACCAAATAAAACATTCAAAGGAGAACACCACAAATTTATGCTTCAATATGACAAGAACAACTCGTGATTCTTTCAATGGCACATTAAAAAATCTCAGCTATTTGAGGATAATCATGATACTAAATAACCACAAAGATTTAGAACTAAAATAACATCTAGCGTGATATGAAAAAGTCTATCCACAGTCTATACAAGCTTCTACTTGCATCGTAAAAAATTCTACCTCAAGCAGCAGTTTCTTTTCCCAAGAAGCACCATACAAAACATGCTTTAACAAAAAATCTCTAAATGCTACAGCAAAAAAACATGATAGGACTCACATAACACTACTAAAACTAACAGCTCTGAAAAAGAGATGCAATGAAAACAAGAGCTAAACATAAATTTTTGCAGCAACTAGAAGAAAAACTAAGAATACTAGCATAGCAAGTATTCAAACAAAAAAGCGGAGCGTGTCTCTCTCCGAAACAAAGAATGCTAGGGTACAACTATATTATTGCAGCAAGGAAAACAAAGGAAAACAAAACAAAAACAAACAGACGCTCCAAATAAACTTCATATGATGTGACCAAATAAAAATATAGTTTCACTAGAAGTGAACTGATAGATAGTTGATGAAGAAGGGATGCCTTGGGCATCCCCCAAGCTTAGATGCTGGAGTCTTCTAAAAATATGCTTGGATGAACCACGGGGGCATCCCCAAGCTTTGACCTTGCACTCTTCTTGATCACATATATCACCCTCTTCTCTTAACCCTTGAAAACTTCCTTCACACCACACTCAAACTGTAATTCGCATTAGAGGATTAGTGCAACAATTAAAAATCCATTTGTTTTCTATGGCACAAGTTCTATTGATACTTTTAAACATAAGCTACATCCACTGATGTTTCATGAAGCAAATAAATCCTCTTGACATCGCAAAAGAGCAAATGCAAGAAAAATGGCGAATCTGTCAAAACCAGAACAGTCTGTAAAGACGAATTTTTTCGAGGCACTTACGTTGCTCAGATCGAAAAACTTAAAAAACTAAAAAAAATTGTGGAATTAGCCATGGAATAATAACAAGAAATTTCAGGTCATTCTGATTTTTCTATGATTTATACGATCTTTTACAGTGGACAACAGAAATCTGTTTCCTGCGCAGAAATCCGAATACCAACTCCAACTCTCGTCAGAAACCTTACTTGGAACTACTAAAAAATAAAAAGAAAGATACAAAGGAGTTTCTACAGAAGTATACAATCCATTTACTCAAAGAAAAAAAGGAAAAAACAAAGCAAAAATAAAACCATGGGTTATCTCCCAAGAAGTGCTTTTCTTTAACTGCTTTTAGCTAGGCCGAGAAAAAGTGGAATCAAGTATTTTCAAGTGAAGAAGCATCCAAATTGTAACCTTTTCGAATAATGGAATCAAAAGGAAACCTCATTCTATTTCTAGGAAAGTGTTCCATACCTTTCTTGAGTGGGAACTGAAATTTAATATTCCCCTCTTTCATATCAACAACAGAACCAACAGTTCTAAGAAAAGGTCTTCGCAAAACAATTGGACAAGAAGCATTGCATTTAATATTCAAGACAACAAAATCAACGGGGACAAGAGTATTATTAACCATTATAATAATATCATCAACTCTCCCCAAAGGTTTCTTTCTAACATTATCAATAAGACGAATATCCAAATAACAAGGTTCCAATGGTGGTAAGTCAAGAATATCATAGAGTTTCTTGGGCATAACAGAGATACTAGCACCAAGATCACATAGAGAATTGCAATCAAAATCATTAACTTTCGTTTTAATAATAGGTTCCCAACCATCATCTAGCTTCCTAGGGATAGAGGCTTCACATCTTAATTCATCCTCTCTAATTTGAATGAGAGCATTTGTAATATGTTTTGTGAAAGCCATATTCATAGCACTAGCATTAGGACAACAAGAAAGATTTTGTAAGAACTTAATCACTTCAGTTATGTTGTAATCATCAAAGTAAAGATCATTTTTATCAAAGATAATTGGACCATTGTCTCCCATATTTCTAAAAATTTCAGCACTTTTATCAGGAACATTTTTAGCAGTTTTAGGCAGTTTTGCATTTTTACTACGAGAAGTGGGAGTGTTTCCAGCACCAATTACTTTACCATTCATAGTAGAAGGTTTTCTAGCACGAGAAGCTTTAGTTTTACTAGTGGTGGTAATTGTGCAAACATTAGCTATATTATTCTTTCTAGCTATTTCATCTTCTTTTTTTCCACCTAGCATGCAATTCAGCTAACATCCTAACATTATCATCAATTCGAATTTGGATATAATTTAAAGTTTTAATTTCTTTAACATCATGAGGAATAACCTTTAGTTTCAGAAAATCAACATCAAGAGCAAGGCTATCAAGTTTAGAAGCAAGAACATCAATTTTGCCAAAAAATTCCTTAGCAGATTTATTGAAAGCAGTTTGTGTAATAATAAAATTCTTAAGCATGGTCTCAAGATAAGAGGGTACACTTTTATTGTTGTTGTAGGAATTACCATATGAATTACAATAAGCATTTCTATTCTTGGGAGGATATGGCCTATAATTGTTGCTACCAAAATTATTCCTATAAGCATTGTTGTTGAAATTATTATTTTTAATGAAGTTCACATCAACCTGCTCTTCTTGAGAAACCAAAGAGGCTAAAGGAACATTATTTGGATCAATAGGAGCATGGCCATTCGCAAGCATAGACATAATAGCATCAAGTCTTTCATTCAAAGAGGAGGTTTCTTCAACAGAATTTACCTTCTTACCAGGTGTATCTCTCTCAGTGTGCCACTCAGAATAATTTACCATCATATCATAAAGAAGCTTTGTTGCTGCCCCCAAGGTCATGGACATAAAGGTTCCTCCAGCAGCTGAATCAATAAGGTTTCTTGAAGACAAATTCAGACCTGCATAAAAGGTTTGGATGATCATCCATGAGTGGGACAATTCTTTACTAAAGATTTCATTCTCTACCAAGCTTTAAAAACATGCTCATTATCAAGTTGCTTAAAATTCATAATGCTACTTCCTAAAGATATAATCTTAGCAGGACTAACACTAGAAAATTGCTCTCTCATAACAAGGTTTAACAGGGCAGGTTTTATCTCATAAACATCAGCAATAGGAGCAATAGGTTTGCTAATGAAATCATTGTTGTTGGTGCTAGTAAAGTCACACAACTTAGTGTTCTCAGAAGTAGTCATTTTAACAAGACTAAAAATAGGAAATAAACTACAGCTAGAATAAGAACTAATTTTTTGTGTTTTTGATAAAGAGAAGCAAACAAGACAAAATAAAATAAAATAAACTAAGCAAAACAAAAACAAAGAAAAGAGATTGGAAGTGAGAGACTCCCCTTGCAGAAATTCTCTTCCTCCCTGGCAACGGCGACAGAAAACTCTTCATGCAAACGTTGGTAAACCCCAAGTGGAAGGTTATGAAGAGTGAAGCGGCAAGTTTTCCCTGAGAAAAGAAACCAAGGTTAAATCAACCAGTAGGAGGAAGGAGTAACTTCAGAAGGTTGAAAAAGCTGAGATGGCAGGGCACACTACCGGTTCAGAAGCAACATGGAACCTACACAACACAATCAAATCACTTTGCCCCAACGTAGCAGCGAGGTTGTCAATGTCACCGGTTTTGCTGAACACGAAGAGGTTAAACGTATGGTGTGGAAGATAGTAGGAAAACAGTATGAAAGCAGTAGCAGCAGTTTGAAATCAGTAGGTGTTTAATCAGTATGAGGAAAATGGACTGGGGTCCACAGTTCACTAGTGGTGTCGCTCCGTGAAAGATAAATAACATGTGTGATGAAAAAATTACAGCTGGGCAATTGACAGAAATGAAGGCTGCACCGTAGTGCATATGCAAGACATAAAGATTATTATGTGATTCATGCGGGCATTACAACAAAATACATAGGCCGTCATCCAACTGCATCTATTTCTAATAATCCACCCTCCGAATATCATCCGAACAAACATTGGGTATTAAGTTGCAAGCAACAGATCATCGCCGTAAGCAAAGTGTGTAATGTAAACAATGTAAACTAGGTAAACACCGTTGTTTTCTCCCTAATGGCAACAAGACATTCTCCATCCATTAAGTTTCTGTCACTCGAGCACAGATGCAAAGGAGGCATGAACCCACTATCGAGCATAAATACTCCCTCTTGGAGTTACTAGCATCTACTTGGCCAGAGCATCTACTAATAATTGAGAGCATTCAAGATCATAAATAACATATGCATGAAGATAACATGATAGATTAATCATCAGAATACATAGCATTCAACATTCATCAGATCCCAGCAAACACAACATGTAGCATTACATAAAGATGATCTTGATCATGTTAGGCAGCTCACAAGATCTAAACATGAGGTACAAAGTGGAGAGAACAACCATCTAGCTATTTCTATGGACCCGTAGTCCAGGGATGAACTACTGACGCATCACTTTGGAGGAGGGCATGGTGGTGTAGACTTCTCTGGTGATGAATTCCCCTCCCGACAGGGTGCCGGGGAGAGCTCCAGAACCCTCCCGATCTCGGGATGACGATGACGACGGCCTTGGGTGTTTTTCGGGACAAAGTGGTATATCTTTAGGTTTTATGTCTCGGGGGGTAAAAATAGACGAAAGAGCAAATGCGGTGGAGGCCGGGGGCCACACACTACACCATGGTGCGGCCAGGGGGTGCGCTGCCCTATGGTGTGAGCCCCCTGAGGCCCCCCTCCGGGTCTCTTCGGGACTCCGTGGATCACGAGTAGAAACCAGCTGATTGAGCTGCTTCTTGAAGTCCTTTTTTGACAGAGATTTGTCTGCCGCGCTCATCTTACCATCCAGGCCCGTGTATTCACACATGAGCCGGGTTCCATGGTGAGCCAATGGTTGAATCCGTCTTCCAAGCCAACACAAAACGGTATCTGTGCCGATAAGAGGAGGAGTGGCAGAAACTAGTTTGGCGATTCACCTCTTGATCCTCATCATATCTGGACGTAGAGTTTGGACCATGTCCACTGCCCAATTGTCTTGGGGAGTGGCCGTGGAATTTATGAAAGGTGGGATGCCCGTCTCCTTTCCGGGAAACGGGACATCCGCGTGATAGAAGAAGGAGCCCATCCAAAATTTGACGGACTCCGAGGTTTTTGATTTTCGGAAACCAATCCTTTCTAAACCTACGGAGGGTAAAGGAGATGGTCCCGCATGTCGGAAGGGCGCCTTCGGAGGGATTGCGTTTCACTCTAAAGCAATACTGCCATAAATCTAGTCTAGGTTCTATTCCTAGATACCCCTCGAATAGGGCCTGAAACCCGGCTAGATAAAGAATGGAATTGGGGGGAAGGTTGTGTGGCTAGATCCTATAGTGGTCTAGGATCTGAAGGAAGAAGGCATATGGAGGAAACGCCATACCTGAATTTACGTGGGAGGCGAGGAGAACCCGTTCACCGGGTGCTGGAGACGGCTCGGTGTCGTCATCGTTGTACTGCCATTTGTCATTTACGACAAACCCTTCCTTTTCCAAAGCCGGAAGAAGGGGCGGGAGCACGTTACAGTGACTCCACTTCCCGGCGTTTTCTTCTCCTTCTTCTTCACCTCCGGCGACGCCGGAAGCGGTGACCTCCTCGCCGCCGAGAGCGACGTTTTCTTCCGCAGGCTAGGTGAAGGGAGGCGGAGGAGGAGCAGTGGACGATGATGGCGTTACGTTTCCGGTAGCGGGAGGCAGATCCCCGCGGGCCAAGTCGCTAGCGGTCCCCTCCAGCGTGTTTGCCGCGGCGTGGACTGGGGAGTCGATGAGGGGGTCAAGATCGTTGATTATCTCGTCAAGGTTCACGACAGCGCTTGCCACGTCCGAGGCGTGGGGCGACTCTCCATCGACCATGTTTGGGCGGCGCAGTCGTGAGCTGGACCCTCCGATGGCTGTTCCGGGAAAGGGCTCGGGGGCTAAGGGCTCTATGTTCTCTCGTGCTCGTGCTCTAGAAGCTAAGGCTGGACACTGGGGCGCGAGGAGGAAGAAGGGGCAGAAGAAGAAACTGAGCCCTCGAGGTGGCTATTGTAACATCCCAAGTATGAAAACTTCCATTTAGAATGTTTGATTCTTGTTTAATTAAAGTTTTGCATCATGTCATCATATTCATTGAATTGTTTGCATTTGTTTTACTTTGTTTTCCATTTGTTTGCTTCTGTTTTACTCTGTTTTCACAATTGAAATTCAAACTTTATTCAAACATTTATTTCATACTTGTTATGTTACAACCTTTTAAATAAAGAGTTCAAATAAAAACAACCAATTTGTTTTCAGTTTTTTCCATAATGCTCAACTATTACAATGGTGGCTTTAATCAATCAATTCATTCCAATTTGCATTTAAAAATTCAAATTCAAATCACATGTTACAACAGCACCCAATATGGATTTATGAAAATTGCCAAAACATTTCAACTCATTTGTTCTTATTAAACAATAGGGTTCACCCTATTAAAAAGTTTGTTTTTCAATAATATTCACTTAATAATAAATCCATCCAATTTGAATTAAATCACAAACAGCAAATTAAATTTGAAAATTTTGGAAAATAAAGTTGACAATTAGTTGCTAGTATAAAAACTAACTCAACCACATTTTTTCCAAATTTTTCCTACCCCTAAAACCCATCTAATCCTTCCATTTTCTTTTGCTGCAAAAAAAAACAGAAGAAAAAAAATTAAAAAAGGAAAAACGCGCGCGCGGAGGGGAAGCACACGGCCCAGCCCACCTATCCTACTCCCCGCTGGCCCGCGTACCTGTTCGACCTTCGTCAACCTGTACGGCGCAGCATCCAGAGTGGCCACGTCGCCGGCAGTCACGCGCCGACGGCCACTGTGCCTCCCTAGTGCCTATAAAGCCCGTGCCCTAGCCCCTGCGCTGCCCTAGCTATCCCCTACCCCCTTTCACCTCGAGCGCCGCCGCCAATTTCCTCTCTCCCCGCCGGATTTCATCCTCTCTGCAACCACCCCCCACCTCACCGGCATTCTCCGTCTGAATCCGCCATGGCCGCCGCCGCTCCCGTTCACCTCTGTCCACGCTGACCACGGGAACCGCACGGCCTCACCTTCCTCGATCGTTTGGACACCACAGCAGCCGCGGAGTGTCACCAGCGCGCCGCCGCCGTCATCAACATGTCGCCGCCGGAGACTTCCTCGGGCCTCTGCCACGTCTACGCCGCCGGTGAGCCCACCGTACCTTCCACCTCCTCTCTCTCTGCTTGCGCAGCGCCACCACACGCACACCGCAGCACACCCCCGATGCCCACGAGCAGCACGGCGCAGCAGCACCACGGTGATCGCCGCCGGCGTCTTTCTCTGTCGAGGTTCAGATAGCGTGCGCGCTGAAATTCAGTTAAGCAGGGGATCTGAACCTCAACCTGTACGCAACCCCTATACTGTCAAAACTGAAACGAGAACCGCACTGGTTACAGTGCTATCGAGCGCGCAGCGGGGCATGGGTTCGAACCCTGGCTTCCGCGAATAAACCCATTTTTTTGCGCGCTGCGCTGACAGGGTGCCCCCCCTGTCAGCTGCTGTGTGGCACAGCTGCCACGCAGGAAGGCCACGCTGGCCCAGGGCCCATTGGCAGTGCCCTGGGTTAGATAGCCGCACGGTATAAAAAGAATTTCAGCACTTTTCTTTTAACTTAAGCCCTTTTAAATTACAGAATGGTCCTAAAATTGAAATTGTTAATAACTTTCATTTTATAAATACAATTAATAAAAGTAAAATATGTTTGTTGATCCAAATTAAATTATCTATCTATTCAAACCAATTGTTTTCTGTTTTGAATTTTCCAACTGCATCCAAAAATTCAAATTCAAACAATTCAATTATAATTTGAATAATTGCATAACTAATTCATACTTAATCCAAATAATGCAAATAAAATATGTTTTCCATGCTATTTTCAAACCATCTTTTAAAATATAATTTTTGTTTCATGTTTTGAATAATTAAAATTGCTTAAATAATTTAAACCTTGTTTAAATCATTTAAAATTGCTAAATTCATAACTTGCTCAAAGTAAAATATTTTTGAACATATAAAATATGTTTTCAAACTAGAAAAGTATAAACTTTTCAAATATGAGTTTGAATTTCTGTTTGGCACAAATAAAATTCAAATAATATTCAAACTTGTTTTAAATTCATTTAAAACTTGTTTAATCTTGTTTAATTCATAATTAAATTATTGTAATTCCTTTTTCAATAATTGAAACATGTAATCCAACTAAAATTTTGTGTTCTTTTCAAATATGAATTTTGTTATTTATTTGGCACAATTTAAATTGGTGAAAACAACAACTATTTGTGTAATCCCTTTAAGGAACCAAAAATTCCCTAACTTAATAAATAAATTTCTAAATTGGTAAACCTTATTTCCAATTGGTTCTAATGTTGTTATTTTGTTGTTTTCCTCATCCATGCATCATACTAATCCACATTCACCTGTTGGTTAATTGGAAAACAATTGTTTCAACCAAAATTCATGGGCTTTCCATATGCAACTCAAAATTGCATATGTGTCCATTTAAATTGTGTTACCATGTCAACTAGTTTATTTTGATGCATCCATTAACTTGACATGCATCATCCCATGATTGTGCACTATGCCATGATATTGATTGTTTATCTTCCTGTATTGTTTGTTTGCTTCTTCTCGGATAGACGACGACGTTGAGACAGACGATACTTACGACACTCCTTCTGAGGATCTAGCTCAGTACCAGGCTACTGAGTTTGCAGGCAAGTTATCACTCACATGAACCATTGTGTTCCTTTCAACATTGGTTACCGATACTTTCCGTTGTCTATTTCTGCTAGCCATATGTATCGTTGCTTCTGTTACGAACCTATCCCATGATACCCTGAACCCTGATATTGCCTCACCTCCAGTCCTATAACCCCGTTGCTTGGGCCCGTGTCTTACTAGCATGCTTAGGGTTGTTTTGCTCGAGTCTGTTATCAGTTACTTTCTGTTATCATATTTGATTATATTCTGGGGCTCGATGTTAAACAACAACCTGTTAATTTGAGGTAATAATAAATTGCTGATAAGGCACCGGCAGGAGGCCCGGCGTGGTTTTGAGGCCTGCTAGTGTCGACCCTAATTAGGAAAAGGGTCTTGTCTACTGATCCATGATGAGCGCACTAAACGCATGTGGGAAGCGTGTATGGGCGCCCCCTCAATTTGATTCGATTCGCATCTCGTCCAAATCGCCACACTTAGTTCGGGCTTTCCATTTGATGCACGCATATGCAGGTACGAACCCGAGGCCAGGGTGGAACTTTTGTAGTCGGCATTTAGGGCGGCGTGGTCTTCCAGTGCTATGAGGGTCCCCTTTTCTTCGTGGGGCTCGATTAACCGCGCACGCACATCACGTGGTGCTTTGGGCTTGATGCGGAGAAGAGTTGAGTTGTGTTGAGTGCCCCGCTTGGTGGGAAAGGCCTTCCCATCTGGCGTGTTATTCTTACGTGTACGGCCAAATTGGTGCACCCCTGCAGGGATAAATCTTCTCGAGAAGCCGTGTTTTCCGCGGTTATGGTTGACTTGGTGAAAGTACTGGCTAACAAGTACTCCGAACAACTTACACCTAACTAATGATAATTTGACTAGTAATAGGCTTATTGACACAACAATTTGATACATCATTAATCTAACTGTGTGAGTTATCCTCGGATTGCTTCTTTGGATAAGAGGCGAGATCCAGGATGGGTTTGTGCGGTGGTTAGTTGTAGTTGGTTACGATACGCTATCTTATCCCCTTTCTGATAGCCGGAAGTTGTAGTATGTTCTGTAGTTGGTTAGTGCAGCCAGTTGCAGCATCTTTTATATCCCTTTCTTCCGTTGAACCCAAGGCATCTGTGCTTGGTGTTGACGGGCTACACTTTGGTGAACTGTGAGTCTTGCTTGCCAGTACGTTTATGTACTGACCCCTTTGGGGCTGTGGTTTCCGCAGACTACGCTTACGAGGATCCCCGTGACGGCTACTACGTGGAGTTTGACGAGGCTGCTGACGAGTAGGTAGCGGACCCGGGCAGGATCCGAGACATCGTGGATGGGCTCCGTCTTCTTTTCATTCCCGGCTTCTTAAGCCTATTTGGATTTGTCTGTACTCAGACCCTTTGAATGCTTCCGCTGAGATGTAATGATGTTATGTTGGGACATGTGTCCTCTGGATGATTGTATTTGCTATCTCTGCTCTAGTGAGAGCTATTTGCAACTTATTTCCATCTTTTGTGTCTTAGAGATTTGTTGTGTTATCATTTTGTTCAACGCCGTTGACGTACCATGTGTGTATGGTATGAAGTACGTCAATGGTAGTATCCTGATTTCTATGGGATGGTTTACGTAGACGCTGAACAGATAGGGGTTGGTTGTCACACATACGTGTGTTGGCCTACTCGTAAGAGATGCGGGTGCCGGTAAGCCCCGTAATCCAATCCACTACTGTTCAACGGAACTGCGAGTATCCTCTAGAAGTCCGGGTGCGACAAATGGTATCAGAGCCTGTCTGCCTGTAGGATCCCTTTTACTGGTCGCAGTTGAGTCTAGAAACTATTTTGTAGCTATATAGGAAAAATGAAACGTGAGAGTAGGAATTCTGCCATTTTATTTCTTTCCCCACCCACCCTCCCTTTTCTGATAAGGAAGTGCAACGTTGTTTTCTTTTCTCTCCTAAACTTTCAAGTTAGGATTTCACGAATCCTGGTTTCTCTAGGATAGTTATATCTACTAGACCATAGGAATGGAGGTGGTTGTGACATGATTTATCATGTTGCCTACTCATGATTGAGAACGGAGGCGTGTAAGCCCCGGAAGCAAATCCTCTAACCCTAAAGCAGTAGATATTGATCCTTTAGAAGCCCGGATGGGTTTTTCCGTAGTACCTCAAGAGTTTTGGTCTCGTGTTTCCCGTTGTTGCTTCGATATCCTGTTCTTCTCAACATCCTTTTCGTCCGTTGAAACCTTGTTGCTGCTTTCCACTTCAGTTCTTCTACCGGCGTCTAATCAAAACTTCCCCGATCATCTACAGATGGATCTCAGTTTCTTCCCGCAGGTGGTTCGGATGACTCGCTGCGAGAGCACTGCCGGTTATCCGGAGATGCTGAGAGACATGGTCACTTATCTGGGGTTCCGTTGGGCACCAGAGTACCAGGTCTACGAGCAGCAGCGAGAGTTTGACCAGACCTACTACCAGGCTATCGTCTACATTCTGTCAGATGACGGCATGAGCGTTGTCCACCGCTACGAGGCAGTAGGTTCCACAGTGGATATGGCCGTGCAGCAGGCAGCTTATGTGAGTCTCACCGTCCTTCGTGCTGACTACTGGGGATTTGACGATTCTATCTATCGCCACATTCCCCGTGGTTACATCACTTCGGAGGGAGCTCACTTCACTCTCTACGACAACCTGGATGTCTACGAGCATGATAACACCAGGCTGCACACCACCGCTCAGTTTGTGAGGCACAGTGACGCAGTTGCCACCACACTCTCTCAGGAGTTGGCTTCAGTCAGAGAGCAGCTCTACCTTGCTTTGACTCGTCTGGCGACGTACACCACAGACTTTGTTGGAGATGAGCGCTTTGCACGTTTCGATCAGCCAGTTGGTCGTCGTCTGCCAGATGCTGGAGGTTACGAGCCGATCAGAGGTCCACTCCTCAACCTCGGTGCTGGTTACACTGGGATTCCACGCTTTGGAGCACAGGGAGTCGATGCTATGTACTTCACCACACCTAGAGTCGCTCTCAGACCACGTCAGATCTATGTGGATCACCGTTCTACCTACTTTCGTGGGCGTGCTCCTCACCGTACCTCTCGTCGTACTACTCACCGCCGTCCTACGTGATGAGCATGGGAGTACCGATGTATCCATTCTTAGCTATGTTTAGTTATCCTTTGGCTTTCGAACCATGTATTGGTGTGTTGGATATTTTGATGTATTTGAACATGTGATGATGTACCTGTTGGTTATCTATTCATGCGTCGGAATAATCTCTCTTTCGGTTTCCAAGTCTATCTGTTTCTGTTGTTGTGCTAAAATGCATGTCTGTTCAGGATGCCGCCAACAAGGAACAACCCGCCTGAGCCACCGCCAATCACGGAGCTGTTGACTCAGATGAGTCAGGTCGTGACGCAGATGGCCCAGTTCCAGGCTAATCAGCACAACAACCAGAATGCTCCACGAGTCAGCATCAAGGAGTTTCTGAGTCTGGGGCCGAGAGCTTTCGTGGCAACGCGCGAGCCTCTGGATGCTGATGACTGGATCCGGGAGATGGCTAGGGCTCTGGACATTGCTCACGTTGCTGAGGAAGACAAAGTCAAGTATGCTTCCTATCTACTGAAGGGTCAGGCAGCTACTTGGTGGGAGAACTACCAGACCATGAGAGCTGGCTACCCAATCACCTGGGGTTGTTTCAAGGATGCCTTCCTGAAGCACCACATCCCAGATGGTCTCATGGAAAGGATGCGTGAGGAGTTTTGCTCTCTCAAGCAGGGCAAGCTGGACGTCATTGGCTATCAGAATGAGTTCAATCGCCTCGCTCGTTACGCTGGTGATGAGGTGTCCACTGAGTCTAAGAAGATGGCAAGGTTCCGCCGAGGTTTTAACCCGGAACTCAAGTACGCCCTCACCAACATCAAGGCCAAAGACTTCGAGGAGCTCGTGAACACCGCGCTCAATGAAGAAAATGGGCGCAAGGCGTTCGAGGAGTCTCGAAAGCACTCGCGCGAGGGTGGTTCCTCCTCCAACATGACCACCCCTCCGCAGAAGCGCCGAATCTGGGTGCCAAATGGTGCTGTCACTCGGGCTCCATACGCCCAAGCTTCTCCAGGCTTCGCTTCCCGCCCACCCAACCCATCTCAGATGCAGGCTCAGAGGTTTTCAATGGGGCAGCCAAGACCAGATGCACCTCGTGTCGTCACTTGCTACAAATGCAAGCAGACGGGGCACTACGCTGACAAGTGCACTCAGAGGCAGCTACCTCCACCACCTCCTCGCCCCAACACCAACCAGGCAATGGTGCGTGCTCCCCCGGCTAAAGCCTTCAACTCCAACAACAGGCCTGTCGGGAGGACCGCGAGGGTGAATCATATCAAGGCCGACAAAGCTGAGGAAGCTGCTGACGTCGTTCTCGATACATTCCCCGTAAATTCTAACCCAGCTAAAGTGTTGTTTGATACCGGAGCATCGCATTCTTTCGTGTCAAAGATCTTTGCGACAACAGTTAAACTACCTTTTGTTGGTTTGGGTTCCCTGCTAGTAGTAAACTCCCCTGGAGCAACTATGCAAACTTCCAAGATCAGTCATGAGAATCAGATCCTAATTGGAGGTCACATATTCCTTGCTTCTCTCATTCTGCTTGGCAATTCTGACATTGATTTCATTCTTGGCATGGATTGGTTGAAGGCCAATAAAGCTACGATTGATTGTGCTCAGAAGTCAATAACTCTGTTCCACCCTTCTGGCCAGATAGTCTATTCTTCAAATGAATCAAGTTCTGTTCAGCTATACACCCTCGATGCTAAACCTCTACCTCTACTTGAAAATGTTCCGGTGGTTTGTGAATTCCCTGACGTCTTCCCAGAAGAGTTGCCAGGGATGCCTCCGGACAGAGCAGTTGAGTTCGTGATCGAGCTTGAACCAGGTACTGCTCCAATCTCTAAGCATCCATACAAGATAGCTCCTCCTGAACTGAAGTTGTTAAAGGAGCAAATCGATATGTACATGGAGAAAGGTTACATTCAACCTAGTTCTTCCGCTTGGGGTTGCCCAACTCTGTTCGTTGCAAAGAAGGATCACACAAAAAGACTCGTTGTTGACTATCGTCCTCTCAACGAGAAAACCATCAAAAACAAGTATCCAATTCCTCGTATCGATGATCTTTTTGATCAACTTGCTGGAGCCTCAATATTCTCAAAGTTGGACTTGAGGATGGGTTACCATCAAATAAAGATCAGAAAGGAAGATATTCCAAAAACAGCTTTCACCACTCGGTACGGTCTATATGAATACACCGTCATGTCCTTTGGTCTCACCAATGCACCGGCGACGTTCTCTAGACTCATGAATTCTGTCTTCCATGAATACCTCGACAAGTTCGTTGTGGTATATCTTGATGACATTCTGGTCTACTCAAAATCTGAGGAAGAGCATGGAGAACACCTTCGTCTCACTCTCATGAAACTTCGCGAGCATCGTCTATATGCCAAGTTCTCCAAATGTGAATTCTGGATTCCAGAAGTTGCTTACCTTGGTCATGTCATCTCTGCCAAGGGCATAGCCATTGATCCAGAAAAGGTTAAAGAAATTGTTGATTGGAAACCTCCTAAGACGGTGAAGCAAGTCAGAAGTTTTCTTGGCTTGGCTAGCTATTGCCGTCGTTTCGTCCAAATTTTTTCCAAGATTGACAAACCTCTCACTGATCTCACAAAGAAGGACAAGAAGTTCGTTTGGTCTCCACAGTGTGATGAAAGTTTCAATCTCCTGGAGACTAAACTCACTTCTACCCCAGTTCTGGTTGGCCCAGATACTACCAAACCTTTCCAGATATTCTGCGATGCATCTCTCCAAGGTCTAGGTGCAGTTCTTATGCAAGAACGTCAAGTTGTGGCTTATGCTTCACGTCAGTTGAATGCACATGAGCAAAACTATCCCACACATGACCTAGAACTTGCAGCAGTTGTGTTTGCCCTCAAGAAATGGAGGCAGTACTTGTTGGGTAACCGCACTGAAATCTTTTCCGATCATAAGAGTCTGAAATACATCTTCACTCAGCCAGATCTAAACCTCAGGCAAAGGAGATGGATTGAAAAGATTAAAGACTTTGATCTTACCATTT
Source organism: Alopecurus myosuroides (assembly GCA_028641055.1). Classification (NCBI taxonomy): domain Eukaryota; kingdom Viridiplantae; phylum Streptophyta; class Magnoliopsida; order Poales; family Poaceae; genus Alopecurus; species Alopecurus myosuroides. Next base: position 169,065,815 of record CM054058.1, read on the forward strand.
CTTACACTCCAGGCAAGGCTAATGTTATGGCCGATGCTCTCAGTCGCAAGTCGTATTGCAATAATCTCATGATCATGGAAAGCCAACCTCCACTTCATGAAGAATTCCATAAGCTGAACCTTGGTCTTGTTCCTCAAGGCTATCTTGCTAGCTTGACAGCCAGTCCAACTCTCGAGGACAAGATTCGTTCGGAACAACTTCGTGATGCTGAAATCAAGAAGATGGTAGAACACATCAAAGAAGGCAAGGAGAAATTCAAGTCCTTCTCAATTGATGACAAGGGAACTGTGTTTTTCGAAGGACGCATTGCAGTTCCTCAAGTTCAAAGTCTCAAAGATGTCATTCTCAAGGAGGCTCGTGAAACTCCTCTCTCCATCCACCCTGGAAGTACAAAGATGTACCAGGATCTTAAGACACTGTATTGGTGGCCTGGCATGAAACGTGAAATTGCTCAATACGTTTCTGAATGCGATGTTTGTCAACGTGTTAAGGCAGTCCATCAGAAAACAGCCGGTCTACTCCAACCTCTGAAAATTCCTGAGTGGAAGTGGGACATGATTGAAATGGACTTCGTCACTGGTTTTCCAAAGTCCAAGAAGGGCAACGATGCAATCTTCGTTGTTATTGATCGTCTCACTAAAGTAGCTCACTTCTTTCCTGTCAAAGAAACAATCTCAGCTAGCCAGTTAGCAGAACTCTACACAGCAAAGATTGTTCCTCTTCATGGTGTTCCATTGGAAATAAGCTCAGACCGTGGAAGCATATTCACTTCTCATTTCTGGAAAAGCTTTCAAGAAGCATTGGGCACCAAACTTCTTTTCAGCACAGCTTATCACCCGCAGTCTCAACGGCAAGTCGAAAGAGTCAATCAGATTCTCGAGGATATGCTCAGAGAATGTGGTATCTCCTTTGGCATGAAATGGGAGGATTGCCTTCCATATGCTGAATTCTCCTACAACAACAGCTTCCAGGCAAGCCTAGGCATGGCACCATTTGAAGAACTCTATGGCCGCAGATGCAGGAGTCCAATCAATTGGTCTGGAGCTGGTGAACGTTCACTCTTAGGCCCTGACATTGTTAAGGAAGCCGAGGAGAAAGTTCGTATCATTCGTGACAATCTCAAGATTGCTCAGTCTCGTCAGAAAAGCTACTATGACAGCAAGCACAGGGATATGATCTATGCACCTGGTGACAAGGCATATCTCCGTGTAACTCCCCTCAGAGGCACTCATCGTTTTGGTGTGAAAGGAAAGCTTGCACCAAGATACATTGGTCCTTTCAACATTATCTCAAGGCGTGCGGAAAATGCCTATCGTCTTGAACTTCCAGAAAAACTATCCAAGGTGCACGATGTGTTTCACGTGTCACAGCTCAAGAAGTGTTTCAAAGATCCAGATCGTGCAGTGGATCATGATTCCATTGAACTGCAAGATGATCTCTCTTATGAGGAACACCCTGTTCGTATTCTCGATGAGACCGAGCGTAAGACTCGCAACAAGAGCACCAAGTTCTTGAAAGTGCAGTGGTCGCATCATTCCGATAAAGAGGCAACGTGGGAGACCGAAGAGGATCTTCGCAAGAAGTATCCGGACCTTTTCTCTTCTCAGTAAGGAATCTCGGGGCGCGATTCCTTCAAGGGGGGGGGGCGTTTTGTAACATCCCAAGTATGAAAACTTCCATTTAGAATGTTTGATTCTTGTTTAATTAAAGTGTTGCATCATGTCATCATATTCATTGAATTGTTTGCATTTGTTTTACTTTGTTTTCCATTTGTTTGCTTCTGTTTTACTCTGTTTTCACAATTGAAATTCAAAATTTATTCAAACATTTATTTCATACTTGTTATGTTACAACCTTTTAAATAAAGAGTTCAAATAAAAACAACCAATTTGTTTTCATTTTTTTCCATAATGCTAAACTATTACAATGGTGGCTTTAATCAATCAATTAATTCCAATTTGCATTTAAAAATTCAAATTCAAATCACATGTTACAACAGCACCCAATATGGATTTATGAAAATTGCCAAAACATTTCAACTCATTTGTTCTAATTAAACAATAGGGTTCACCCTATTAAAAAGTTTGTTTTTCAATAATATTCACTTAATAATAAATCCATCCAATTTGAATTAAATCACAAACAGCAAATTAAATTTGAAAATTTTGGAAAATAAAGTTGACAATTAGTTGCTAGTATAAAAACTAACTCAACCACATTTTTTCCAAATTTTTCCTACCCCTAAAACCCATCTAATCCTTCCATTTTCTTTTGCTGCAAAAAAAAAACAGAAGAAAAAAAATTAAAAAAGGAAAAACGCGCGCGCGGAGGGGAAGCACACGGCCCAGCCCACCTATCCTACTCCCCGCTGGCCCGCGTACCGGTTCGATCTTCGTCAACCTGTACGGCGCAGCATCCACAGTGGCCACGTCGCCGGCAGTCACGCGCCGACGGCCACTGTGCCTCCCTAGTGCCTATAAAGCCCGTGCCCTAGCCCCTGCGCTGCCCTAGCTATCCCCTACCCCCTTTCCCCTCGAGCGCCGCCGCCAATTTCCTCTCTCCCCGCCGGATTTCATCCTCTCTGCAACCACCCCCACCTCACCGGCGTTCTCCGTCTGAATCCGCCATGGCCGCCGCCGCTCCCGTTCAACACCTCTGTCCACGCTGACCCACGGGGAACCGCACGGCCTCACCACCTTCCTCGATCGTTTGGCACCACAGCAGCCGCGGAGTGTCACCAGCGCGCCGCCGCCGTCATCAACCATGTCACCGCCGGAGACTTCCTCGGGCCTCTTGCCACGGTCTACGCCGCCGGTGATGAGCCACACCGTAACCTTCCACCCTCCTCTCTCTCTGCTTGCGCAGCGCCACCACACGCAACCCCGCAGCACACCCCTACGCGATGCCCACGGAGCAGCACGGCAGCAGCAGCACCACGGAGATCGCCGCCGGCGTCTTTCTCTGTCGAGGTTCAGATAGCGCGCGCGCTGAAATTCAGTTAAGCAGCGGATCTAACCTCAACCTGTACGCAACCCCTATTACTGTCAAAACTGAAACGAGTACCGCACTGGTTACTACGTGCCTATCGAGCGCGCAGCGGGGCACGGGTATCGAAACCCGGGCTTTCCGCGAATAAACCCAATTTTTTTGCGCGCTGCGCTGACCGGGTGGCCCCCCCCTGTCAGCTGCTGTGTAGCACAGCTGCCATGCAGGCAGGCCACGCTGGCCCAGGGCCCATTGGCAGTGCCCTGGGTTAGATAGCCGCACGGTATAAAAAGAATTTCAGCACTTTTCTTTTAACTTAAGCCCTTTTAAATTACAGAATGGTCCTAAATTGAAATTGTTAATAACTTTCATTTTATAAATCCAATTAATAAAAGTAAAATATGTTTGTTGATCCAAATTAAATTATCTATCTATTCAAACCAATTGTTTTCTGTTTTGAATTTTCCAACTGCATCCAAAAATTCAAATTCAAACAATTCAATTGTAATTTGAATAATTGCATAACTAATTCATACTTAATCCAAATAATGAAAATAAATTATGTTTTCCATGCTATTTTCAAACCATATTTTCAAATATAATTTTTGTTTCATGTTTTGAATAATTAAAATTGCTTAAATAATTTAAACCTTGTTTAAATCATTTAAAATTGCTAAATTCATAACTTGCTCAAATAAAATATTTTTGAACATGATAAAATATGTTTTTCAAACTAGAAAAGTATAAACTTTTCAAATATGAGTTTGAATTTCTGTTTGGCACAAATAAAATTCAAATAATATTCAAACTTGTTTTAAATTCATTTAAAACTTGTTTAATCTTGTTTAATTCATAATTAAATTATTGTAATTCCTTTTTCAATAATTGAAACATGTAATCCAACTAAAATTTTGTGTTCTTTTCAAATATGAATTTTGTTATTTATTTGGCACAATTTAAATTGGTGAAAACAACAACTATTTGTGTAATCCCTTTAAGGAACCAAAAATTCCCTAAACTTAATAAATAAATTTCTAAATTGGTAAACCTTATTTCCAATTGGTTCTAATGTTGTTATTTTGTTGTTTTCCTCATCCATGCATCATACTAATCCACATTCACCTGTTGGTTAATTGGGAAAACAATTGTTTCAACCAAAATTCATGGGCTTTTCATATGCAACTCAAAATTGCATATGTGTCCATTTTAAATTGTGTTACCATGTCAACTAGTTTTATTTTGATGCATCCATTAACTTGACATGCATCATCCCATGATTGTGCACTATGCCATGATATTGATTGTTTATCTTCCCTGTATTGTTTGTTTGCTTATTCTCGGATAGACGACGACGTTGAGACACGACGATACTTACGACACCCCTTCTGAGGATCTAGCTCAGTACCAGGCCTACTGAGTTTGCAGGCAAGTTATCACTCACATGAACCATTGTGTTCCTTTCAACATTGGTTACCGATACTTTCGTTGTCTATTTCTGCTAGCCATATGTATCGTTGCTTCTGTACGAACCTATCCCATGATACCCTGAACCCTGATATTGCCTCGCCTCCAGTCCTATAACCCCGTTGCTTGGGCCCGTGTCTTACTAGCATGCTTAGGGTTGTTTTGCTCGAGTCTGTTATCAGTTACTTTCTGTTATCATATTTGATTATATTTCTGGGGCTCGATGTTAAAACAACAACCTGTTAATTTGAGGTAATAATAAATTGCTGATAAGGCACCCGCAGGAGGCCCGGCGTGGTTTTGAGGCCTGCTAGTGTCGACCCTAATTAGGAAAAGGGTCTTGTCTACTGATCCATGATGAGCGCACTAACCGCATGTGGGAAGCGTGTATGGGCGCCCCCCTCAATTTGATTCGATTCGCATCTCGTCCAAATCGCCACACTTAGTTCGGGCTTTCCATTTGATGCACGCATATGCAGGTACGAACCCGAGGCCAGGGTGGAACTTTTGTAGTCGGCATTTAGGGCGGCGTGGTTTTCAGTGCTATGTGGGTCCCCTTTTCTTCGTGGGGCTCGATTAGCCGCGCAACGCACATCACGTGGTGCTTTGGGCTTGATGCGGAGAAGAGTTGAGTTGTGTTGAGTGCCCCGCTTGGTGGGAAAGGCCTTCCCATCTGGCGGGTTATTCTTACGTGTACGGCCAAATTGGTGCACCCCTGCAGGGATAAATCTTCTCGAGAAGCCGTGTTTTCCGCGGTTATGGTTGACTTGGTGAAAGTACTGGCTAACAAGTACTCCGAACAACTTACACCTAACTAATGATAATTTGACCAGTAATAGGCTTATTGACACAACAATTTGATACATCATTAATCTAACTGTGTGAGTTATCCTCGGATTGCTTCTTTGGATAAGGGGCGAGATCCAGGATGGGTTTGTGCGGTGGTTAGTTGTAGTTGGTTACGATACGCTATCTTATCCCCTTTCTGATAGCCGAAAGTTGTAGTATGTTCTGTAGTTGTTTAGTGCAGCCAGTTTCCAGCATCTTTTATATCCCTTTCTTCCGTTGAACCCAAGGCATCTGTTCTTGGTGTTGACGGGCTACACTTTGGTGAACTGTGAGTCTTGCTTGCCAGTACGTTTATGTACTGACCCCCTTTGGGGCTGTGGTTTCTCCGCAGACTACGCTTCGAGGATCCCCGTGACGGCTACTACGTGGAGTTTGACGAGGCTGCTGACGAGTAGGTAGCGGACCCGGGGCAGGATCCGAGACATCGTGGATGGGCTCCGTCTTCTTTTCATTCCCGGCTTCTTAAGCCTATTTGGATTTGTCTGTACTCAGACCCTTTGAATGCTTCCGCTGAGATGTAATGATGTTATGTTGGGACATGTGTCCTCTGGATGATTGTATTTGCTATCTCTGCTCTAGTGAGAGCTATTTGCAACTTATTTCCATCTTTTGTGTCTTAGAGATCTGTTGTGTTATCATTTTGTTCAACGCCGTTGACGTACCATGTGTGTATGGTATGAAGTACGTCAATGGTAGTATCCTGATTTCTATGTGATGGTTTACGTAGACGCTGAACAGATAGGGGTTGGTTGTCACACATACGTGTGTTGGCCTACTCGTAAGAGATGCGGGTGCCGGTAAGCCCCGTAATCCAATCCACTACTGTTCAACGGAACTGCGAGTATCCTCTAGAAGTCCGGGTGCGACAAATGGTATCAGAGCCTGTCTGCCTGTAGGATCCCTTTTACTGGTCGCAGTTGAGTCTAGAAACTATTTTGTAGCTATATAGGAAAAATGAAACGTGAGAGTAGGAATTCTGCCATTTTATTTCTTTCCCCACCCACCCTCCCTTTTCTGGTAAGGAAGTGCAACGTTGTTTTCTTTTCTCTCCTAAACTTTCAAGTTAGGATTTCACGAATCCTGGTTTCTCTAGGATAGTTATATCTACTAGACCATAGGAATGGAGGTGGTTGTGACATGATTTATCATGTTGCCTACTCATGATTGAGAACGGAGGCGTGTAAGCCCCGGAAGCAAATCCTCTAACCCTAAAGCAGTAGATATTGATCCTTTAGAAGCCCGGATGGGTTTTTCCGTAGTACCTCAAGAGTTTTGGTCTCGTGTTTCCCATTGTTGCTTCGATATCCTCATCTTCTCAACATCCTTTTCGTCCGTTGAAACCTTGTTGCTGCTTTCCACTTCAGTTCTTCTACCGGCGTCTAATCAAAACTTCCCCGATCATCTACAGATGGATCTCAGTTTCTTCCAGCAGGTGGTTCGGATGACTCGCTGCGAGAGCACTGCCGGTTATCCGGAGATGCTGAGAGACATGGTCACTTATCTGGGGTTCCGTTGGGCACCAGAGTACCAGGTCTACGAGCAGCAGCGAGAGTTTGACCAGACCTACTACCAGGCTATCGTCTACATTCTGTCAGATGACGGCATGAGCGTTGTCCACCGCTACGAGGCAGTAGGTTCCACAGTGGATATGGCCATGCAGCAGGCAGCTTATGTGAGTCTCACCGTCCTTCGTGCTGACTACTGGGGATTTGACGATTCTATCTATCGCCACATTCCCCGTGGTTACATCACTTCGGAGGGAGCTCACTTCACTCTCTACGACAACCTGGATGTCTACGAGCATGATAACACCAGGCTGCACACCACCGCTCAGTTTGTGAGGCACAGTGACGCAGTTGCCACCACACTCTCTCAGGAGTTGGCTTCAGTCAGAGAGCAGCTCTACCTTGCTTTGACTCGTCTGGCGACGTACACCACAGACTATGTTGGAGATGAGCGCTTTGCACGTTTCGATCAGCCAGTTGGTCGTCGTCTGCCAGATGCTGGAGGTTACGAGCCGATCAGAGGTCCACTCCTCAACCTCGGTGCTAGTTACACTGGGATTCCACGCTTTGGAGCACAGGGAGTCGACGCTATGTACTTCACCACACCTAGAGTCGCTCTCAGACCACGTCAGATCTATGTGGATCATCGTTCTACCTACTTTCGTGGGCGTGCTCCTCACCGTACCTCTCGTCGTACTACTCACCGCCGTCCTACGTGATGAGCATGGGAGTACCGATGTATCCATTCTTAGCTATGTTTAGTTATCCTTTGGATTTCGAACCATGTATTGGTGTGTTGGATATTTTGATGTATTTGAACATGTGATGATGTACCTGTTGGTTATCTATTCATGCGTCGGAATAATCTCTCTTTCGGTTTTCAAGTCTATCTGTTTCTGTTGTTGTGCTAAAATGCATGTCTGTTCAGGATGCCGCCAACAAGGAACAACCCGCCTGAGCCACCGCCAATCACGGAGCTGTTGACTCAGATGAGTCAGGTCGTGACGCAGATGGCCCAGTTCCAGGCTAATCAGCACAACAACCAGAATGCTCCACGAGTCAGCATCAAGGAGTTTCTGAGTCTGGGGCCGAGAGCTTTCGTGGCAACGCGCGAGCCCCTGGATGCTGATGACTGGATCCGGGAGATGGCTAGGGCTCTGGACATTGCTCACGTTGCTGAGGAAGACAAAGTCAAGTATGCTTCCTATCTACTGAAGGGTCAGGCAGCTACTTGGTGGGAGAACTACCAGACCATGAGAGCTGGCTACCCAATCACCTGGGGTTGTTTCAAGGATGCCTTCCTGAAGCACCACATCCCAGATGGTCTCATGGAAAGGATGCGTGAGGAGTTTTGCTCTCTCAAGCAGGGCAAGCTGGACGTCATTGGCTATCAGAATGAGTTCAATCGCCTCGCTCGTTACGCTGGTGATGAGGTGTCCACTGAGTCTAAGAAGATGGCAAGGTTCCGCCGAGGTTTTAACCCGGAACTCAAGTACGCCCTCACCAACATCAAGGCCAAAGACTTCGAGGAGCTCGTGAACACCGCGCTCAATGAAGAAAATGGGCGCAAGGCGTTCGAGGAGTCTCGAAAGCACTCGCGCGAGGGTGGTTCCTCCTCCAACATGACCACCCCTCCGCAGAAGCGCCGAATCTGGGTGCCAAATGGTGCTGTCACTCGGGCTCCATACGCCCAAGCTTCTCCAGGCTTCGCTTCCCGCCCACCCAACCCATCTCAGATGCAGGCTCAGAGGTTTTCAATGGGGCAGCCAAGACCAGATGCACCTCGTGTCGTCACTTGCTACAAATGCAAGCAGACGGGGCACTACGCTGACAAGTGCACTCAGAGGCAGCTACCTCCACCACCTCCTCGCCCCAACACCAACCAGGCAATGGTGCGTGCTCCCCCGGCTAAAGCCTTCAACTCCAACAACAGGCCTGTCGGGAGGACCGCGAGGGTGAATCATATCAAGGCCGACAAAGCTGAGGAAGCTGCTGACGTCGTTCTCGATACATTCCCCGTAAATTCTAACCCAGCTAAAGTGTTGTTTGATACCGGAGCATCGCATTCTTTCGTGTCAAAGATCTTTGCGACAACAGTTAAACTACCTTTTGTTGGTTTGGGTTCCCTGCTAGTAGTAAACTCCCCTGGAGCAACTATGCAAACTTCCAAGATCAGTCATGAGAATCAGATCCTAATTGGAGGTCACATATTCCTTGCTTCTCTCATTCTGCTTGGCAATTCTGACATTGATTTCATTCTTGGCATGGATTGGTTGAAGGCCAATAAAGCTACGATTGATTGTGCTCAGAAGTCAATAACTCTGTTCCACCCTTCTGGCCAGATAGTCTATTCTCCAAATGAATCAAGTTCTGTTCAGCTATACACCCTCGATGCTAAACCTCTACCTCTACTTGAAAATGTTCCGGTGGTTTGTGAATTCCCTGACGTCTTCCCAGAAGAGTTGCCAGGGATGCCTCCGGACAGAGCAGTTGAGTTCGTGATCGAGCTTGAACCAGGTACTGCTCCAATCTCTAAGCATCCATACAAGATAGCTCCTCCTGAACTGAAGTTGTTAAAGGAGCAAATCGATATGTACATGGAGAAAGGTTACATTCAACCTAGTTCTTCCGCTTGGGGTTGCCCAACTCTGTTCGTTGCAAAGAAGGATCACACAAAAAGACTCGTTGTTGACTATCGTCCTCTCAACGAGAAAACCATCAAAAACAAGTATCCAATTCCTCGTATCGATGATCTTTTTGATCAACTTGCTGGAGCCTCAATATTCTCAAAGTTGGACTTGAGGATGGGTTACCATCAAATAAAGATCAGAAAGGAAGATATTCCAAAAACAGCTTTCACCACTCGGTACGGTCTATATGAATACACCGTCATGTCCTTTGGTCTCACCAATGCACCGGCGACGTTCTCTAGACTCATGAATTCTGTCTTCCATGAATACCTCGACAAGTTCGTTGTGGTATATCTTGATGACATTCTGGTCTACTCAAAATCTGAGGAAGAGCATGGAGAACACCTTCGTCTCACTCTCATGAAACTTCGCGAGCATCGTCTATATGCCAAGTTCTCCAAATGTGAATTCTGGATTCCAGAAGTTGCTTACCTTGGTCATGTCATCTCTGCCAAGGGCATAGCCATTGATCCAGAAAAGGTTAAAGAAATTGTTGATTGGAAACCTCCTAAGACGGTGAAGCAAGTCAGAAGTTTTCTTGGCTTGGCTAGCTATTGCCGTCGTTTCGTCCAAAAATTTTCCAAGATTGACAAACCTCTCACTGATCTCACAAAGAAGGACAAGAAGTTCGTTTGGTCTCCACAGTGTGATGAAAGTTTCAATCTCCTGGAGACTAAACTCACTTCTACCCCAGTTCTGGTTGGCCCAGATACTACCAAACCTTTCCAGATATTCTGCGATGCATCTCTCCAAGGTCTAGGTGCAGTTCTTATGCAAGAACGTCAAGTTGTGGCTTATGCTTCACGTCAGTTGAATGCACATGAGCAAAACTATCCCACACATGACCTAGAACTTGCAGCAGTTGTGTTTTCCCTCAAGAAATGGAGGCAGTACTTGTTGGGTAACCGCACTGAAATCTTTTCCGATCATAAGAGTCTGAAATACATCTTCACTCAGCCAGATCTAAACCTCAGGCAAAGGAGATGGATTGAAAAGATTAAAGACTTTGATCTTACCATTTCTTACACTCCAGGCAAGGCTAATGTTATGGCCGATGCTCTCAGTCGCAAGTCGTATTGCAATAATCTCATGATCATGGAAAGCCAACCTCCACTTCATGAAGAATTCCATAAGCTGAACCTTGGTCTTGTTCCTCAAGGCTATCTTGCTAGCTTGACAGCCAGTCCAACTCTCGAGGACAAGATTCGTTCGGAACAACTTCGTGATGCTGAAATCAAGAAGATGGTAGAACACATCAAAGAAGGCAAGGAGAAATTCAAGTCCTTCTCAATTGATGACAAGGGAACTGTGTTTTTCGAAGGACGCATTGCAGATCCTCAAGTTCAAAGTCTCAAAGATGTCATTCTCAAGGAGGCTCGTGAAACTCCTCTCTCCATCCACCCTGGAAGTACAAAGATGTACCAGGATCTTAAGACACTGTATTGGTGGCCTGGCATGAAACGTGAAATTGCTCAATACGTTTCTGAATGCGATGTTTGTCAACGTGTTAAGGCAGTCCATCAGAAAACAGCCGGTCTACTCCAACCTCTGAAAATTCCTGAGTGGAAGTGGGACATGATTGAAATGGACTTCGTCACTGGTTTTCCAAAGTCCAAGAAGGGCAACGATGCAATCTTCGTTGTTATTGATCGTCTCACTAAAGTAGCTCACTTCTTTCCTGTCAAAGAAACAATCTCAGCTAGCCAGTTAGCAGAACTCTACACAGCAAAGATTGTTCCTCTTCATGGTGTTCCATTGGAAATAAGCTCAGACCGTGGAAGCATATTCACTTCTCATTTCTGGAAAAGCTTTCAAGAAGCATTGGGCACCAAACTTCTTTTCAGCACAGCTTATCACCCGCAGTCTCAACGGCAAGTCGAAAGAGTCAATCAGATTCTCGAGGATATGCTCAGAGCATGTGGTATCTCCTTTTGCATGAAATGGGAGGATTGCCTTCCATATGCTGAATTCTCCTACAACAACAGCTTCCAGGCAAGCCTAGGCATGGCACCATTTGAAGAACTCTATGGCCGCAGATGCAGGAGTCCAATCAATTGGTCTGGAGCTGGTGAACATTCACTCTTAGGCCCTGACATTGTTAAGGAAGCCGAGGAGAAAGTTCGTATCATTCGTGACAATCTCAAGATTGCTCAGTCTCGTCAGAAAAGCTACTATGACAGCAAGCACAGGGATATGATCTATGCACCTGGTGACAAGGCATATCTCCGTGTAACTCCCCTCAGAGGCACTCATCGTTTTGGTGTGAAAGGAAAGCTTGCACCAAGATACATTGGTCCTTTCAACATTATCTCAAGGCGTGCGGAAAATGCCTATCGTCTTGAACTTCCAGAAAAACTATCCAAGGTGCACGATGTGTTTCACGTGTCACAGCTCAAGAAGTGTTTCAAAGATCCAGATCGTGCAGTGGATCATGATTCCATTGAACTGCAAGATGATCTCTCTTATGAGGAACACCCTGTTCGTATTCTCGATGAGACCGAGCGTAAGACTCGCAACAAGAGCACCAAGTTCTTGAAAGTGCAGTGGTCGCATCATTCCGATAAAGAGGCAACGTGGGAGACCGAAGAGGATCTTCGCAAGAAGTATCCGGACCTTTTCTCTTCTCAGTAAGGAATCTCGGGGCGCGATTCCTTCAAGGGGGGGGGGGCGTTTTGTAACATCCCAAGTATGAAAACTTCCATTTAGAATGTTTGATTCTTGTTTAATTAAAGTTTTGCATCATGTCATCATATTCATTGAATTGTTTGCATTTGTTTTACTTTGTTTTCCATTTGTTTGCTTCTGTTTTACTCTGCTTTCACAATTGAAATTCAAAATTTATTCAAACATTTATTTCATACTTGTTATGTTACAACCTTTTAAATAAAGAGTTCAAATAAAAACAACCAATTTGTTTTCATTTTTTTCCATAATGCTAAACTATTACAATGGTGGCTTTAATCAATCAATTAATTCCAATTTGCATTTAAAAATTCAAATTCAAATCACATGTTACAACAGCACCCAATATGGATTTATGAAAATTGCCAAAACATTTCAACTCATTTGTTCTAATTAAACAATAGGGTTCACCCTATTAAAAAGTTTGTTTTTCAATAATATTCACTTAATAATAAATCCATCCAATTTGAATTAAATCACAAACAGCAAATTAAATTTGAAAATTTTGGAAAATAAAGTTGACAATTAGTTGCTAGTATAAAAACTAACTCAACCACATTTTTTCCAAATTTTTCCTACCCCTAAAACCCATCTAATCCTTCCATTTTCTTTTGCTGCAAAAAAAAAACAGAAGAAAAAAAATTAAAAAAGGAAAAACGCGCGCGCGGAGGGGAAGCACACGGCCCAGCCCACCTATCCTACTCCCCGCTGGCCCGCGTACCGGTTCGATCTTCGTCAACCTGTACGGCGCAGCATCCACAGTGGCCACGTCGCCGGCAGTCACGCGCCGACGGCCACTGTGCCTCCCTAGTGCCTATAAAGCCCGTGCCCTAGCCCCTGCGCTGCCCTAGCTATCCCCTACCCCCTTTCCCCTCGAGCGCCGCCGCCAATTTCCTCTCTCCCCGCCGGATTTCATCCTCTCTGCAACCACCCCCACCTCACCGGCGTTCTCCGTCTGAATCCACCATGGCCGCCGCCGCTCCCGTTCACCTCTGTCCACGCTGACCACGGGAACCGCACGGCCTCACCTTCCTCGATCGTTTGGACACCACAGCAGCCGCGGAGTGTCACCAGCGCGCCGCCGCCGTCATCAACCTGTCACCCGCCGGAGACTTCCTCGGGCCTCTGCCACGTCTACGCCGCCGGTGAGCCCACCGTACCTTCCACCTCCTCTCTCTCTGCTTGCGCAGCGCCACCACACGCACCCCGCAGCACACCCCCGATGCCCACGAGCAGCACGGCGCAGCAGCACCACGGTGATCGCCGCCGGCGTCTTTCTCTGTCGAGGTTCAGATAGCGCGCGCGCTGAAATTCAGTTAAGCAGCGGATCTGAACCTCAACCTGTACGCAACCCCTATACTGTCAAAACTGAAACGAGTACCGCACTGGTTACAGTGCTATCGAGCGCGCAGCGGGGCACGGGTTCGAACCCTGGCTTCCGCGAATAAACCCAATTTTTTGCGCGCTGCGCTGACAGGGTGGCCCCCCTGTCAGCTGCTGTGTAGCACAGCTGCCACGCAGGCAGGCCACGCTGGCCCAGGGCCCATTGGCAGTGCCCTGGGTTAGATAGCCGCACGGTATAAAAAGAATTTCAGCACTTTTCTTTTAACTTAAGCCCTTTTAAATTACAGAATGGTCCTAAAATTGAAATTGTTAATAACTTTCATTTTATAAATCCAATTAATAAAAGTAAAATATGTTTGTTGATCCAAATTAAATTATCTATCTATTCAAACCAATTGTTTTCTGTTTTGAATTTTCCAACTGCATCCAAAAATTCAAATTCAAACAATTCAATTGTAATTTGAATAATTGCATAACTAATTCATACTTAATCCAAATAATGAAAATAAAATATGTTTTCCATGCTATTTTCAAACCATATTTTCAAATATAATTTTTGTTTCATGTTTTGAATAATTAAAATTGCTTAAATAATTTAAACCTTGTTTAAATCATTTAAAATTGCTAAATTCATAACTTGCTCAAATTAAAATATTTTTGAACATATAAAATATGTTTTCAAACTAGAAAAGTATAAACTTTTCAAATATGAGTTTGAATTTCTGTTTGGCACAAATAAAATTCAAATAATATTCAAACTTGTTTTAAATTCATTTAAAACTTGTTTAATCTTGTTTAATTCATAATTAAATTATTGTAATTCCTTTTTCAATAATTGAAACATGTAATCCAACTAAAATTTTGTGTTCTTTTCAAATATGAATTTTGTTATTTATTTGGCACAATTTAAATTGGTGAAAACAACAACTATTTGTGTAATCCCTTTAAGGAACCAAAAATTCCCTAACTTAATAAATAAATTTCTAAATTGGTAAACCTTATTTCCAATTGGTTCTAATGTTGTTATTTTGTTGTTTTCCTCATCCATGCATCATACTAATCCACATTCACCTGTTGGTTAATTGGAAAACAATTGTTTCAACCAAAATTCATGGGCTTTTCATATGCAACTCAAAATTGCATATGTGTCCATTTAAATTGTGTTACCATGTCAACTAGTTTATTTTGATGCATCCATTAACTTGACATGCATCATCCCATGATTGTGCACTATGCCATGATATTGATTGTTTATCTTCCTGTATTGTTTGTTTGCTTATTCTCGGATAGACGACGACGTTGAGACAGACGATACTTACGACACTCCTTCTGAGGATCTAGCTCAGTACCAGGCTACTGAGTTTGCAGGCAAGTTATCACTCACATGAACCATTGTGTTCCTTTCAACATTGGTTACCGATACTTTCCGTTGTCTATTTCTGCTAGCCATATGTATCGTTGCTTCTGTTACGAACCTATCCCATGATACCCTGAACCCTGATATTGCCTCGCCTCCAGTCCTATAACCCCGTTGCTTGGGCCCGTGTCTTACTAGCATGCTTAGGGTTGTTTTGCTCGAGTCTGTTATCAGTTACTTTCTGTTATCATATTTGATTATATTCTGGGGCTCGATGTTAAACAACAACCTGTTAATTTGAGGTAATAATAAATTGCTGATAAGGCACCCGCAGGAGGCCCGGCGTGGTTTTGAGGCCTGCTAGTGTCGACCCTAATTAGGAAAAGGGTCTTGTCTACTGATCCATGATGAGCGCACTAACCGCATGTGGGAAGCGTGTATGGGCGCCCCCCTCAATTTGATTCGATTCGCATCTCGTCCAAATCGCCACACTTAGTTCGGGCTTTCCATTTGATGCACGCATATGCAGGTACGAACCCGAGGCCAGGGTGGAACTTTTGTAGTCGGCATTTAGGGCGGCGTGGTCTTCCAGTGCTATGAGGGCCCCCTTTTCTTCGTGGGGCTCGATTAGCCGCGCACGCACATCACGTGGTGCTTTGGGCTTGATGCGGAGAAGAGTTGAGTTGTGTTGAGTGCCCCGCTTGGTGGGAAAGGCCTTCCCATCTGGCGGGTTATTCTTACGTGTACGGCCAAATTGGTGCACCCCTGCAGGGATAAATCTTCTCGAGAAGCCGTGTTTTCCGCGGTTATGGTTGACTTGGTGAAAGTACTGGCTAACAAGTACTCCGAACAACTTACACCTAACTAATGATAATTTGACTAGTAATAGGCTTATTGACACAACAATTTGATACATCATTAATCTAACTGTGTGAGTTATCCTCGGATTGCTTCTTTGGATAAGGGGCGAGATCCAGGATGGGTTTGTGCGGTGGTTAGTTGTAGTTGGTTACGATACGCTATCTTATCCCCTTTCTGATAGCCGAAAGTTGTAGTATGTTCTGTAGTTGGTTAGTGCAGCCAGTTGCAGCATCTTTTATATCCCTTTCTTCCGTTGAACCCAAGGCATCTGTTCTTGGTGTTGACGGGCTACACTTTGGTGAACTGTGAGTCTTGCTTGCCAGTACGTTTATGTACTGACCCCTTTGGGGCTGTGGTTTCCGCAGACTACGCTTACGAGGATCCCCGTGACGGCTACTACGTGGAGTTTGACGAGGCTGCTGACGAGTAGGTAGCGGACCCGGGCAGGATCCGAGACATCGTGGATGGGCTCCGTCTTCTTTTCATTCCCGGCTTCTTAAGCCTATTTGGATTTGTCTGTACTCAGACCCTTTGAATGCTTCCGCTGAGATGTAATGATGTTATGTTGGGACATGTGTCCTCTGGATGATTGTATTTGCTATCTCTGCTCTAGTGAGAGCTATTTGCAACTTATTTCCATCTTTTGTGTCTTAGAGATCTGTTGTGTTATCATTTTGTTCAACGCCGTTGACGTACCATGTGTGTATGGTATGAAGTACGTCAATGGTAGTATCCTGATTTCTATGTGATGGTTTACGTAGACGCTGAACAGATAGGGGTTGGTTGTCACACATACGTGTGTTGGCCTACTCGTAAGAGATGCGGGTGCCGGTAAGCCCCGTAATCCAATCCACTACTGTTCAACGGAACTGCGAGTATCCTCTAGAAGTCCGGGTGCGACAAATGGTATCAGAGCCTGTCTGCCTGTAGGATCCCTTTTACTGGTCGCAGTTGAGTCTAGAAACTATTTTGTAGCTATATAGGAAAAATGAAACGTGAGAGTAGGAATTCTGCCATTTTATTTCTTTCCCCACCCACCCTCCCTTTTCTGGTAAGGAAGTGCAACGTTGTTTTCTTTTCTCTCCTAAACTTTCAAGTTAGGATTTCACGAATCCTGGTTTCTCTAGGATAGTTATATCTACTAGACCATAGGAATGGAGGTGGTTGTGACATGATTTATCATGTTTCCTACTCATGATTGAGAACGGAGGCGTGTAAGCCCCGGAAGCAAATCCTCTAACCCTAAAGCAGTAGATATTGATCCTTTAGAAGCCCGGATGGGTTTTTCCGTAGTACCTCAAGAGTTTTGGTCTCGTGTTTCCCATTGTTGCTTCGATATCCTCATCTTCTCAACATCCTTTTCGTCCGTTGAAACCTTGTTGCTGCTTTCCACTTCAGTTCTTCTACCGGCGTCTAATCAAAACTTCCCCGATCATCTACAGATGGATCTCAGTTTCTTCCAGCAGGTGGTTCGGATGACTCGCTGCGAGAGCACTGCCGGTTATCCGGAGATGCTGAGAGACATGGTCACTTATCTGGGGTTCCGTTGGGCACCAGAGTACCAGGTCTACGAGCAGCAGCGAGAGTTTGACCAGACCTACTACCAGGCTATCGTCTACATTCTGTCAGATGACGGCATGAGCGTTGTCCACCGCTACGAGGTAGTAGGTTCCACAGTGGATATGGCCGTGCAGCAGGCAGCTTATGTGAGTCTCACCGTCCTTCGTGCTGACTACTGGGGATTTGACGATTCTATCTATCGCCACATTCCCCGTGGTTACATCACTTCGGAGGGAGCTCACTTCACTCTCTACGACAACCTGGATGTCTACGAGCATGATAACACCAGGCTGCACACCACCGCTCAGTTTGTGAGGCACAGTGACGCAGTTGCCACCACACTCTCTCAGGAGTTGGCTTCAGTCAGAGAGCAGCTCTACCTTGCTTTGACTCGTCTGGCGACGTACACCACAGACTATGTTGGAGATGAGCGCTTTGCACGTTTCGATCAGCCAGTTGGTCGTCGTCTGCCAGATGCTGGAGGTTACGAGCCGATCAGAGGTCCACTCCTCAACCTCGGTGCTGGTTACACTGGGATTCCACGCTTTGGAGCACAGGGAGTCGACGCTATGTACTTCACCACACCTAGAGTCGCTCTCAGACCACGTCAGATCTATGTGGATCATCGTTCTACCTACTTTCGTGGGCGTGCTCCTCATCGTACCTCTCGTCGTACTACTCACCGCCGTCCTACGTGATGAGCATGGGAGTACCGATGTATCCATTCTTAGCTATGTTTAGTTATCCTTTGGCTTTCGAACCATGTATTGGTGTGTTGGATATTTTGATGTATTTGAACATGTGATGATGTACCTGTTGGTTATCTATTCATGCGTAGGAATAATCTCTCTTTCGGTTTCCAAGTCTATCTGTTTCTGTTGTTGTGCTAAAATGCATGTCTGTTCAGGATGCCGCCAACAAGGAACAACCCGCCTGAGCCACCGCCAATCACGGAGCTGTTGACTCAGATGAGTCAGGTCGTGACGCAGATGGCCCAGTTCCAGGCTAATCAGCACAACAACCAGAATGCTCCACGAGTCAGCATCAAGGAGTTTCTGAGTCTGGGGCCGAGAGCTTTCGTGGCAACGCGCGAGCCCCTGGATGCTGATGACTGGATCCGGGAGATGGCTAGGGCTCTGGACATTGCTCACGTTGCTGAGGAAGACAAAGTCAAGTATGCTTCCTATCTACTGAAGGGTCAGGCAGCTACTTGGTGGGAGAACTACCAGACCATGAGAGCTGGCTACCCAATCACCTGGGGTTGTTTCAAGGATGCCTTCCTGAAGCACCACATCCCAGATGGTCTCATGGAAAGGATGCGTGAGGAGTTTTGCTCTCTCAAGCAGGGAAAGCTGGACGTCATTGGCTATCAGAATGAGTTCAATCGCCTCGCTCGTTACGCTGGTGATGAGGTGTCCACTGAGTCTAAGAAGATGGCAAGGTTCCGCCGAGGTTTTAACCCGGAACTCAAGTACGCCCTCACCAACATCAAGGCCAAAGACTTCGAGGAGCTCGTGAACACCGCGCTCAATGAAGAAAATGGGCGCAAGGCGTTCGAGGAGTCTCGAAAGCACTCGCGCGAGGGTGGTTCCTCCTCCAACATGACCACCCCTCCGCAGAAGCGCCGAATCTGGGTGCCAAATGGTGCTGTCACTCGGGCTCCATACGCCCAAGCTTCTCCAGGCTTCGCTTCCCGCCCACCCAACCCATCTCAGATGCAGGCTCAGAGGTTTTCAATGGGGCAGCCAAGACCAGATGCACCTCGTGTCGTCACTTGCTACAAATGCAAGCAGACGGGGCACTACGCTGACAAGTGCACTCAGAGGCAGCTACCTCCACCACCTCCTCGCCCCAACACCAACCAGGCAATGGTGCGTGCTCCCCCGGCTAAAGCCTTCAACTCCAACAACAGGCCTGTCGGGAGGACCGGGAGGGTGAATCATATCAAGGCCGACAAAGCTGAGGAAGCTGCTGACGTCGTTCTCGATACATTCCCCGTAAATTCTAACCCAGCTAAAGTGTTGTTTGATACCGGAGCATCGCATTCTTTCGTGTCAAAGATCTTTGCGACAACAGTTAAACTACCTTTTGTTGGTTTGGGTTCCCTGCTAGTAGTAAACTCCCCTGGAGCAACTATGCAAACTTCCAAGATCAGTCATGAGAATCAGATCCTAATTGGAGGTCACATATTCCTTGCTTCTCTCATTCTGCTTGGCAATTCTGACATTGATTTCATTCTTGGCATGGATTGGTTGAAGGCCAATAAAGCTACGATTGATTGTGCTCAGAAGTCAATAACTCTGTTCCACCCTTCTGGCCAGATAGTCTATTCTCCAAATGAATCAAGTTCTGTTCAGCTATACACCCTCGATGCTAAACCTCTACCTCTACTTGAAAATGTTCCGGTGGTTTGTGAATTCCCTGACGTCTTCCAGAAGAGTTGCCAGGGATGCCTCCGGACAGAGCAGTTGAGTTCGTGATCGAGCTTGAACCAGGTACTGCTCCAATCTCTAAGCATCCATACAAGATAGCTCCTCCTGAACTGAAGTTGTTAAGGAGCAAATCGATATGTACATGGAGAAAGGTTACATTCAACCTAGTTCTTCCGCTTGGGGTTGCCCAACTCTGTTCGTTGCAAAGAAGGATCACACAAAAGACTCGTTGTTGACTATCGTCCTCTCAACGAGAAAACCATCAAAAACAAGTATCCAATTCCTCGTATCGATGATCTTTTTGATCAACTTGCTGGAGCCTCAATATTCTCAAAGTTGGACTTGAGGATGGGTTACCATCAAATAAAGATCAGAAAGGAAGATATTCCAAAAACAACTTTCACCACTCGGTACGGTCTATATGAATACACCGTCGTGTCCTTTGGTCTCACCAATGCACCGGCGACGTTCTCTAGACTCATGAATTCTGTCTTCCATGAATACCTCGACAAGTTCGTTGTGGTATATCTTGATGACATTCTGGTCTACTCAAAATCTGAGGAAGAGCATGGAGAACACCTTCGTCTCACTCTCATGAAACTTCGCGAGCATCGTCTATATGCCAAGTTCTCCAAATGTGAATTCTGGATTCCAGAAGTTGCTTACCTTGGTCATGTCATCTCTGCCAAGGGCATAGCCATTGATCCAGAAAAGGTTAAAGAAATTGTTGATTGGAAACCTCCTAAGACGGTGAAGCAAGTCAGAAGTTTTCTTGGCTTGGCTAGCTATTGCCGTCGTTTCGTCCAAAATTTTCCAAGATTGACAAACCTCTCACTGATCTCACAAAGAAGGACAAGAAGTTCGTTTGGTCTCCACAGTGTGATGAAAGTTTCAATCTCCTGGAGACTAAACTCACTTCTACCCCAGTTCTGGTTGGCCCAGATACTACCAAACCTTTCCAGATATTCTGCGATGCATCTCTCCAAGGTCTAGGTGCAGTTCTTATGCAAGAACGTCAAGTTGTGGCTTATGCTTCACGTCAGTTGAATGCACATGAGCAAAACTATCCCACACATGACCTAGAACTTGCAGCAGTTGTGTTTGCCCTCAAGAAATGGAGGCAAGTACTTGTTGGGTAACCGCACTGAAATCTTTTCCGATCATAAGAGTCTGAAATACATCTTCACTCAGCCAGATCTAAACCTCAGGCAAAGGAGATGGATTGAAAAGATTAAAGACTTTGATCTTACCATTTCTTACACTCCAGGCAAGGCTAATGTTATGGCCGATGCTCTCAGTCGCAAGTCGTATTGCAATAATCTCATGATCATGGAAAGCCAACCTCCACTTCATGAAGAATTCCATAAGCTGAACCTTGGTCTTGTTCCTCAAGGCTATCTTGCTAGCTTGACAGCCAGTCCAACTCTCGAGGACAAGATTCGTTCGGAACAACTTCGTGATGCTGAAATCAAGAAGATGGTAGAACACATCAAAGAAGGCAAGGAGAAATTCAAGTCCTTCTCAATTGATGACAAGGGAACTGTGTTTTTCGAAGGACGCATTGCAGTTCCTCAAGTTCAAAGTCTCAAAGATGTCATTCTCAAGGAGGCTCGTGAAACTCCTCTCTCCATCCACCCTGGAAGTACAAAGATGTACCAGGATCTTAAGACACTGTATTGGTGGCCTGGCATGAAACGTGAAATTGCTCAATACGTTTCTGAATGCGATGTTTGTCAACGTGTTAAGGCAGTCCATCAGAAAACAGCCGGTCTACTCCAACCTCTGAAAATTCCTGAGTGGAAGTGGGACATGATTGAAATGGACTTCGTCACTGGTTTTCCAAAGTCCAAGAAGGGCAACGATGCAATCTTTGTTGTTATTGATCGTCTCACTAAAGTAGCTCACTTCTTTCCTGTCAAAGAAACAATCTCAGCTAGCCAGTTAGCAGAACTCTACACAGCAAAGATTGTTCCTCTTCATGGTGTTCCATTGGAAATAAGCTCAGACCGTGGAAGCATATTCACTTCTCATTTCTGGAAAAGCTTTCAAGAAGCATTGGGCACCAAACTTCTTTTCAGCACAGCTTATCACCCGCAGTCTCAACGGCAAGTCGAAAGAGTCAATCAGATTCTCGAGGATATGCTCAGAGAATGTGGTATCTCCTTTGGCATGAAATGGGAGGATTGCCTTCCATATGCTGAATTCTCCTACAACAACAGCTTCTAGGCAAGCCTAGGCATGGCACCATTTGAAGAACTCTATGGCCGCAGATGCAGGAGTCCAATCAATTGGTCTGGAGCTGGTGAACGTTCACTCTTAGGCCCTGACATTGTTAAGGAAGCCGAGGAGAAAGTTCGTATCATTCGTGACAATCTCAAGATTGCTCAGTCTCGTCAGAAAAGCTACTATGACAGCAAGCACAGGGATATGATCTATGCACCTGGTGACAAGGCATATCTCCGTGTAACTCCCCTCAGAGGCACTCATCGTTTTGGTGTGAAAGGAAAGCTTGCACCAAGATACATTGGTCCTTTCAACATTCTCTCAAGGCGTGCGGAAAATGCCTATCGTCTTGAACTTCCAGAAAAACTATCCAAGGTGCACGATGTGTTTTACGTGTCACAGCTCAAGAAGTGTTTCAAAGATCCAGATCGTGCAGTGGATCATGATTCCATTGAACTGCAAGATGATCTCTCTTATGAGGAACACCCTGTTCGTATTCTCGATGAGACCGAGCGTAAGACTCGCAACAAGAGCACCAAGTTCTTGAAAGTGCAGTGGTCGCATCATTCCGATAAAGAGGCAACGTGGGAGACCGAAGAGGATCTTCGCAAGAAGTATCCGGACCTTTTCTCTTCTCAGTAAGGAATCTCGGGGCGCGATTCCTTCAAGGGGGGGGGCGTTTTGTAACATCCCAAGTATGAAAACTTCCATTTAGAATGTTTGATTCTTGTTTAATTAAAGTTTTGCATCATGTCATCATATTCATTGAATTGTTTGCATTTGTTTTACTTTGTTTTCCATTTGTTTGCTTCTGTTTTACTCTATTTTCACAATTGAAATTCAAAATTTATTCAAACATTTATTTCATACTTGTTATGTTACAACCTTTTAAATAAAGAGTTCAAATAAAAACAACCAATTTGTTTTCATTTTTTTCCATAATGCTCAACTATTACAATGGTGGCTTTAATCAATCAATTAATTCCAATTTGCATTTAAAAATTCAAATTCAAATCACATGTTACAACAGCACCCAATATGGATTTATGAAAATTGCCAAAACATTTCAACTCATTTGTTCTAATTAAACAATAGGGTTCACCCTATTAAAAAGTTTGTTTTTCAATAATATTCACTTAATAATAAATCCATCCAATTTGAATTAAATCACAAACAGCAAATTAAATTTGAAAATTTTGGAAAATAAAGTTGACAATTAGTTGCTAGTATAAAAACTAACTCAACCACATTTTTTCCAAATTTTTCCTACCCCTAAAACCCATCTAATCCTTCCATTTTCTTTTGCTGCAAAAAAAAACAGAAGAAAAAAAATTAAAAAAGGAAAAACGCGCGCGCGGAGGGGAAGCACACGGCCCAGCCCACCTATCCTACTCCCCGCTGGCCCGCGTACCGGTTCGATCTTCGTCAACCTGTACGGCGCAGCATCCACAGTGGCCACGTCGCCGGCAGTCACGCGCCGACGGCCACTGTGCCTCCCTAGTGCCTATAAAGCCCGTGCCCGTGCCCCTGCGCTGCCCTAGCTATCCCCTACCCCTTTCCCCTCGAGCGCCGCCGCCAATTTCCTCTCTCCCCGTCGGATTTCATCCTCTCTGCAACCACCCCCCACCTCACCGGCATTCTCCGTCTGAATCCACCATGGCCGCCGCCGCTCCCGTTCACCTCTGTCCACGCTGACCACGGGAACCGCACGGCCTCACCTTCCTCGATCGTTTGGACACCACAGCAGCCGCGGAGTGTCACCAGCGCGCCGCCGCCGTCATCAACCTGTCACCGCCGGAGACTTCCTCGGGCCTCTGCCACGTCTACGCCGCTGGTGAGCCCACCGTACCTTCCACCTCCTCTCTCTCTGCTTGCGCAGCGCCACCACACGCACCCCGCAGCACACCCCCGATGCCCACGAGCAGCACGGCGCAGCAGCACCACGGTGATCGCCGCCGGCGTCTTTCTCTGTCGAGGTTCAGATAGCGCGCGCGCTGAAATTCAGTTAAGCAGCGGATCTGAACCTCAACCTGTACGCAACCCCTATACTGTATAAACTGAAACGAGTACCGCACTGGTTACAGTGCTATCGAGCGCGCAGCGGGGCACGGGTTCGAACCCTGGCTTCCGCGAATAAACCCAATTTTTTGCGCGCTGCGCTGACAGGGTGGCCCCCCTGTCAGCTGTTGTGTAGCACAGCTGCCACGCAGGCAGGCCACGCTGGCCCAGGGCCCATTGGCAGTGCCCTGGGTTAGATAGCCGCACGGTATAAAAAGAATTTCAGCACTTTTCTTTTAACTTAAGCCCTTTTAAATTACAGAATGGTCCTAAAATTGAAATTGTTAATAACTTTCATTTTATAAATCCAATTAATAAAAGTAAAATATGTTTGTTGATCCAAATTAAATTATCTATCTATTCAAACCAATTGTTTTCTGTTTTGAATTTTCCAACTGCATCCAAAAATTCAAATTCAAACAATTCAATTGTAATTTGAATAATTGCATAACTAATTCATACTTAATCCAAATAATGCAAATAAAATATGTTTTCCATGCTATTTTCAAACCATATTTTCAAATATAATTTTTGTTTCATGTTTTGAATAATTAAAATTGCTTAAATAATTTAAACCTTGTTTAAATCATTTAAAATTGCTAAATTCATAACTTGCTCAAATTAAAATATTTTTGAACATATAAAATATGTTTTCAAACTAGAAAAGTATAAACTTTTCAAATATGAGTTTGAATTTCTGTTTGGCACAAATAAAATTCAAATAATATTCAAACTTGTTTTAAATTCATTTAAAACTTGTTTAATCTTGTTTAATTCATAATTAAATTATTGTAATTCCTTTTTCAATAATTGAAACATGTAATCCAACTAAAATTTTGTGTTCTTTTCAAATATGAATTTTGTTATTTATTTGGCACAATTTAAATTGGTGAAAACAACAACTATTTGTGTAATCCCTTTAAGGAACCAAAAATTCCCTAACTTAATAAATAAATTTCTAAATTGGTAAACCTTATTTCCAATTGGTTCTAATGTTGTTATTTTGTTGTTTTCCTCATCCATGCATCATACTAATCCACATTCACCTGTTGGTTAATTGGAAAACAATTGTTTCAACCAAAATTCATGGGCTTTTCATATGCAACTCAAAATTGCATATGTGTCCATTTAAATTGTGTTACCATGTCAACTAGTTTATTTTGATGCATCCATTAACTTGACATGCATCATCCCATGATTGTGCACTATGCCATGATATTGATTGTTTATCTTCCTGTATTGTTTGTTTGCTTATTCTCGGATAGACGACGACGTTGAGACAGACGATACTTACGACACTCCTTCTGAGGATCTAGCTCAGTACCAGGCTACTGAGTTTGCAGGCAAGTTATCACTCACATGAACCATTGTGTTCCTTTCAACATTGGTTACCGATACTTTCCGTTGTCTATTTCTGCTAGCCATATGTATCGTTGCTTCTGTTACGAACCTATCCCATGATACCCTGAACCCTGATATTGCCTCGCCTCCAGTCCTATAACCCCGTTGCTTGGGCCCGTGTCTTACTAGCATGCTTAGGGTTGTTTTGCTCGAGTCTGTTATCAGTTACTTTCTGTTATCATATTTGATTATATTCTGGGGCTCGATGTTAAACAACAACCTGTTAATTTGAGGTAATAATAAATTGCTGATAAGGCACCCGCAGGAGGCCCGGCGTGGTTTTGAGGCCTGCTAGTGTCGACCCTAATTAGGAAAAGGGTCTTGTCTACTGATCCATGATGAGCGCACTAACCGCATGTGGGAAGCGTGTATGGGCGCCCCCCTCAATTTGATTCGATTCGCATCTCGTCCAAATCGCCACACTTAGTTCGGGCTTTCCATTTGATGCACGCATATGCAGGTACGAACCCGAGGCCAGGGTGGAACTTTTGTAGTCGGCATTTAGGGCGGCGTGGTCTTCCAGTGCTATGAGGGTCCCCTTTTCTTCGTGGGGCTCGATTAGCCGCGCACGCACATCACGTGGTGCTTTGGGCTTGATGCGGAGAAGAGTTGAGTTGTGTTGAGTGCCCCGCTTGGTGGGAAAGGCCTTCCCATCTGGCGGGTTATTCTTACGTGTACGGCCAAATTGGTGCACCCCTGCAGGGATAAATCTTCTCGAGAAGCCGTGTTTTCCGCGGTTATGGTTGACTTGGTGAAAGTACTGGCTAACAAGTACTCCGAACAACTTACACCTAACTAACGATAATTTGACTAGTAATAGGCTTATTGACACAACAATTTGATACATCATTAATCTAACTGTGTGAGTTATCCTCGGATTGCTTCTTTGGATAAGGGGCGAGATCCAGGATGGGTTTGTGCGGTGGTTAGTTGTAGTTGGTTACGATACGCTATCTTATCCCCTTTCTGATAGCCGGAAGTTGTAGTATGTTCTGTAGTTGGTTAGTGCAGCCAGTTGCAGCATCTTTTATATCCCTTTCTTCCGTTGAACCCAAGGCATCTGTGCTTGGTGTTGACGGGCTACACTTTGGTGAACTGTGAGTTTTGCTTGCCAGTACGTTTATGTACTGACCCCTTTGGGGCTGTGGTTTCCGCAGACTACGCTTACGAGGATCCCCGTGACGGCAACTACGTGGAGTTTGACGAGGCTGCTGACGAGTAGGTAGCGGACCCGGGCAGGATCCGAGACATCGTGGATGGGCTCCGTCTTCTTTTCATTCCCGGCTTCTTAAGCCTATTTGGATTTGTCTGTACTCAGACCCTTTGAATGCTTCCGCTTAGATGTAATGATGTTATGTTGGGACATGTGTCCTCTGGATGATTGTATTTGCTATCTCTGCTCTAGTGAGAGCTATTTGCAACTTATTTCCATCTTTTGTGTCTTAGAGATCTGTTGTGTTATCATTTTGTTCAACGCCGTTGACGTACCATGTGTGTATGGTATGAAGTACGTCAATGGTAGTATCCTGATTTCTATGGGATGGTTTACGTAGACGCTGAACAGATAGGGGTTGGTTGTCACACATACGTGTGTTGGCCTACTCGTAAGAGATGCGGGTGCCGGTAAGCCCCGTAATCCAATCCACTACTGTTCAACGGAACTGCGAGTATCCTCTAGAAGTCCGGATGCGACAAATGGTATCAGAGCCTGTCTGCCTGTAGGATCCCTTTTACTGGTCGCAGTTGAGTCTAGAAACTATTTTGTAGCTATATAGGAAAAATGAAACGTGAGAGTAGGAATTCTGCCATTTTATTTCTTTCCCCACCCACCCTCCCTTTTCTGGTAAGGAAGTGCAACGTTGTTTTCTTTTCTCTCCTAAACTTTCAAGTTAGGATTTCACGAATCCTGGTTTCTCTAGGATAGTTATATCTACTAGACCATAGGAATGGAGGTGGTTGTGACATGATTTATCATGTTGCCTACTCATGATTGAGAACGGAGGCGTGTAAGCCCCGGAAGCAAATCCTCTAACCCTAAAGCAGTAGATATTGATCCTTTAGAAGCCCGGATGGGTTTTTCCGTAGTACCTCAAGAGTTTTGGTCTCGTGTTTCCCGTTGTTGCTTCGATATCCTGTTCTTCTCAACATCCTTTTCGTCCGTTGAAACCTTGTTGCTGCTTTCCACTTCAGTTCTTCTACCGGCGTCTAATCAAAACTTCCCCGATCGTCTACAAATGGATATCAGTTTCTTCCCGCAGGTGGTTCGGATGACTCGCTGCGAGAGCACTGCCGGTTATCCGGAGATGCTGAGAGACATGGTCAGTTATCTGGGGTTCCGTTGGGCACCAGAGTACCAGGTCTACGAGCAGCAGCGAGAGTTTGACCAGACCTACTACCAGGCTATCGTCTACATTCTGTCAGATGACGACATGAGCGTTGTCCACAGCTACGAGGAAGTAGGTTCCACAGTGGATATGGCCGTGCAGCAGGCAGCTTATGTGAGTCTCACCGTCCTTCGTGCTGACTACTGGGGATTTGACGATTCTATCTATCGCCACATTCCCCGTGGTTACATCACTTCGGAGGGAGCTCACTTCACTCTCTACGACAACCTGGATGTCTACGAGCATGATAACACCAGGCTGCACACCACCGCTCAGTTTGTGAGGCACAGTGACGCAGTTGCCACCACACTCTCTCAGGAGTTGGCTTCAGTCAGAGAGCAGCTCTACCTTGCTTTGACTCGTCTGGCGACGTACACCACAGACTTTGTTGGAGATGAGCGCTTTGCACGTTTCGATCAGCCAGTTGGTCGTCGTCTGCCAGATGCTGGAGGTTACGAGCCGATCAGAGGTCCACTCCTCAACCTCGGTGCTGGTTACACTGGGATTCCACACTTTGGAGCACAGGGAGTCGACGCTATGTACTTCACCACACCTAGAGTCGCTCTCAGACCACGTCAGATCTATGTGGATCATCGTTCTACCTACTTTCGTGGGCGTGCTCCTCACCGTACCTCTCGTCGTACTACTCACCGCCGTCCTACGTGATGAGCATGGGAGTACCGATGTATCCATTCTTAGCTATGTTTAGTTATCCTTTGGCTTTCGAACCATGTATTGGTGTGTTGGATATTTTGATGTATTTGAACATGTGATGATGTACCTGTTGGTTATCTATTCATGCGTCGGAATAATCTCTCTTTCGGTTTCCAAGTCTATCTGTTTCTGTTGTTGTGCTAAAATGCATGTCTGTTCAGGATGCCGCCAACAAGGAACAACCCGCCTGAGCCACCGCCAATCACGGAGCTGTTGACTCAGATGACTCAGGTCGTGACGCAGATGGCCCAGTTCCAGGTTAATCAGCACAACAACCAGAATGCTCCACGAGTCAGCATCAAGGAGTTTCTGAGTCTGGGGCCGAGAGCTTTCGTGGCAACGCGCGAGCCCCTGGATGCTGATGACTGGATCCGGGAGATGGCTAGGGCTCTGGACATTGCTCACGTTGCTGAGGAAGACAAAGTCAAGTATGCTTCCTATCTACTGAAGGGTCAGGCAGCTACTTGGTGGGAGAACTACCAGACCATGAGAGCTGGCTACCCAATCACCTGGGGTTGTTTCAAGGATGCCTTCCTGAAGCACCACATCCCAGATGGTCTCATGGAAAGGATGCGTGAGGAGTTTTGCTCTCTCAAGCAGGGCAAGCTGGACGTCATTGGCTATCAGAATGAGTTCAATCGCCTCGCTCGTTACGCTGGTGATGAGGTGTCCACTGAGTCTAAGAAGATGGCAAGGTTCCGCCGAGGTTTTAACCCGGAACTCAAGTACGCCCTCACCAACATCAAGGCCAAAGACTTCGAGGAGCTCGTGAACACCGCGCTCAATGAAGAAAATGGGCGCAAGGCGTTCGAGGAGTCTCGAAAGCACTCGCGCGAGGGTGGTTCCTCCTCCAACATGACCACCCCTCCGCAGAAGCGCCGAATCTGGGTGCCAAATGGTGCTGTCACTCGGGCTCCATACGCCCAAGCTTCTCCAGGCTTCGCTTCCCGCCCACCCAACCCATCTCAGATGCAGGCTCAGAGGTTTTCAATGGGGCAGCCAAGACCAGATGCACCTCGTGTCGTCACTTGCTACAAATGCAAGCAGACGGGGCACTACGCTGACAAGTGCACTCAGAGGCAGCTACCTCCACCACCTCCTCGCCCCAACACCAACCAGGCAATGGTGCGTGCTCCCCCGGCTAAAGCCTTCAACTCCAACAACAGGCCTGTCGGGAGGACCGCGAGGGTGAATCATATCAAGGCCGACAAAGCTGAGGAAGCTGCTGACGTCGTTCTCGGTACATTCCCCGTAAATTCTAACCCAGCTAAAGTGTTGTTTGATACCGGAGCATCGCATTCTTTCGTGTCAAAGATCTTTGCGACAACAGTTAAACTACCTTTTGTTGGTTTGGGTTCCCTGCTAGTAGTAAACTCCCCTGGAGCAACTATGCAAACTTCCAAGATCAGTCATGAGAATCAGATCCTAATTGGAGGTCACATATTCCTTGCTTCTCTCATTCTGCTTGGCAATTCTGACATTGATTTCATTCTTGGCATGGATTGGTTGAAGGCCAATAAAGCTACGATTGATTGTGCTCAGAAGTCAATAACTCTGTTCCACCCTTCTGGCCAGATAGTCTATTCTCCAAATGAATCAAGTTATGTTCAGCTATACACCCTCGATGCTAAACCTCTACCTCTACTTGAAAATGTTCCGGTGGTTTGTGAATTCCCTGACGTCTTCCTTGAAGAGTTGCCAGGGATGCCTCCGGACAGAGCAGTTGAGTTCGTGATCGAGCTTGAACCAGGTACTGCTCCAATCTCTAAGCATCCATACAAGATAGCTCCTCCTGAACTGAAGTTGTTAAAGGAGCAAATCGATATGTACATGGAGAAAGGTTACATTCAACCTAGTTCTTCCGCTTGGGGTTGCCCAACTCTGTTCGTTGCAAAGAAGGATCACACAAAAAGACTCGTTGTTGACTATCGTCCTCTCAACGAGAAAACCATCAAAAACAAGTATCCAATTCCTCGTATCGATGATCTTTTTGATCAACTTGCTGGAGCCTCAATATTCTCAAAGTTGGACTTGAGGATGGGTTACCATCAAATAAAGATCAGAAAGGAAGATATTCCAAAAACAGCTTTCACCACTCGGTACGGTCTATATGAATACACCGTCATGTCCTTTGGTCTCACCAATGCACCGGCGACGTTCTCTAGACTCATGAATTCTGTCTTCCATGAATACCTCGACAAGTTCGTTGTGGTATATCTTGATGACATTCTGGTCTACTCAAAATCTGAGGAAGAGCATGGAGAACACCTTCGTCTCACTCTCATGAAACTTCGCGAGCATCATCTATATGCCAAGTTCTCCAAATGTGAATTCTGGATTCCAGAAGTTGCTCACCTTGGTCATGTCATCTCTGCCAAGGGCATAGCCATTGATCCAGAAAAGGTTAAAGAAATTGTTGATTGGAAACCTCCTAAGACGGTGAAGCAAGTCAGAAGTTTTCTTGGCTTGGCTAGCTATTGTCGTCGTTTCGTCCAAAACTTTTCCAAGATTGACAAACCTCTCACTGATCTCACAAAGAAGGACAAGAAGTTCGTTTGGTCTCCACAGTGTGATGAAAGTTTCAATCTCCTGGAGACTAAACTCACTTCTACCCCAGTTCTGGTTGGCCCAGATACTACCAAACCTTTCCAGATATTCTGCGATGCATCTCTCCAAGGTCTAGGTGCAGTTCTTATGCAAGAACGTCAAGTTGTGGCTTATGCTTCACGTCATTTGAATGCACATGAGCAAAACTATCCCACACATGACCTAGAACTTGCAGCAGTTGTGTTTTCCCTCAAGAAATGGAGGCAGTACTTGTTGGGTAACCGCACTGAAATCTTTTCCGATCATAAGAGTCTGAAATACATCTTCACTCAGCCAGATCTAAACCTCAGGCAAAGGAGATGGATTGAAAAGATTAAAGACTTTGATCTTACCATTTCTTACACTCCAGGCAAGGCTAATGTTATGGCCGATGCTCTCAGTCGCAAGTCGTATTGCAATAATCTCATGATCATGGAAAGCCAACCTCCACTTCATGAAGAATTCCATAAGCTGAACCTTGGTCTTGTTCCTCAAGGCTATCTTGCTAGCTTGACAGCCAGTCCAACTCTCGAGGACAAGATTCGTTCGGAACAACTTCGTGATGCTGAAATCAAGAAGATGGTAGAACACATCAAAGAAGGCAAGGAGAAATTCAAGTCCTTCTCAATTGATGACAAGGGAACTGTGTTTTTCGAAGGACGCATTGCAGATCCTCAAGTTCAAAGTCTCAAAGATGTCATTCTCAAGGAGGCTCGTGAAACTCCTCTCTCCATCCACCCTGGAAGTACAAAGATGTACCAGGATCTTAAGACACTGTATTGGTGGCCTGGCATGAAACGTGAAATTGCTCAATACGTTTCTGAATGCGATGTTTGTCAACGTGTTAAGGCGGGCCATCAGAAAACAGCCGGTCTACTCCAACCTCTGAAAATTCCTGAGTGGAAGTGGGACATGATTGAAATGGACTTCGTCACTGGTTTTCCAAAGTCCAAGAAGGGCAACGATGCAATCTTCGTTGTTATTGATCGTCTCACTAAAGTAGCTCACTTCTTTCCTGTCAAAGAAACAATCTCAGCTAGCCAGTTAGCAGAACTCTACACAGCAAAGATTGTTCCTCTTCATGGTGTTCCATTGGAAATAAGCTCAGACCGTGGAAGCATATTCACTTCTCATTTCTGGAAAAGCTTTCAAGAAGCATTGGGCACCAAACTTCTTTTCAGCACAGCTTATCACCCGCAGTCTCAACGGCAAGTCGAAAGAGTCAATCAGATTCTCGAGGATATGCTCAGAGCATGTGGTATCTCCTTTTGCATGAAATGGGAGGATTGCCTTCCATATGTTGAATTCTCCTACAACAACAGCTTCCAGGCAAGCCTAGGCATGGCACCATTTGAAGAACTCTATGGCCGCAGATGCAGGAGTCCAATCAATTGATCTGGAGCTGGTGAACGTTCACTCTTAGGCCCTGACATTGTTAAGGAAGCCGAGGAGAAAGTTCGTATCATTCGTGACAATCTCAAGATTGCTCAGTCTCGTCAGAAAAGCTACTATGACAGCAAGCATAGGGATATGATCTATGCACCTGGTGACAAGGCATATCTCCGTGTAACTCCCCTCAGAGGCACTCATCGTTTTGGTGTGAAAGGAAAGCTTGCACCAAGATACATTGGTCCTTTCAACATTCTCTCAAGGCGTGCGGAAAATGCCTATCGTCTTGAACTTCCAGAAAAACTATCCAAGGTGCACGATGTGTTTCACGTGTCACAGCTCAAGAAGTGTTTCAAAGATCCAGATCGTGCAGTGGATCATGATTCCATTGAACTGCAAGATGATCTCTCTTATGAGGAACACCCTGTTCGTATTCTCGATGAGACCGAGCGTAAGACTCGCAACAAGAGCACCAAGTTCTTGAAAGTGCAGTGGTCGCATCATTCCGATAAAGAGGCAACGTGGGAGACCGAAGAGGATCTTCGCAAGAAGTATCCGGACCTTTTCTCTTCTCAGTAAGGAATCTCGGGGCGCGATTCCTTCAAGGGGGGGGGGCGTTTTGTAACATCCCAAGTATGAAAACTTCCATTTAGAATGTTTGATTCTTGTTTAATTAAAGTTTTGCATCATGTCATCATATTCATTGAATTGTTTGCATTTGTTTTACTTTGTTTTCCATTTGTTTGCTTCTGTTTTACTCTGTTTTCACAATTGAAATTCAAAATTTATTCAAACATTTATTTCATACTTGTTATGTTACAACCTTTTAAATAAAGAGTTCAAATAAAAACAACCAATTTGTTTTCATTTTTTTCCATAATGCTCAACTATTACAATGGTGGCTTTAATCAATCAATTAATTCCAATTTGCATTTAAAAATTCAAATTCAAATCACATGTTACAACAGCACCCAATATGGATTTATGAAAATTGCCAAAACATTTCAACTCATTTGTTCTAATTAAACAATAGGGTTCACCCTATTAAAAAGTTTGTTTTTCAATAATATTCACTTAATAATAAATCCATCCAATTTGAATTAAATCACAAACAGCAAATTAAATTTGAAAATTTTGGAAAATAAAGTTGACAATTAGTTGCTGGTATAAAAACTAACACATTTTTTCCAAATTTTTCCTACCCCTAAAACCCATCTAATCCTTCCATTTTCTTTTGCTGCAAAAAAAAATCAGAAGAAAAAAATTAAAAAAGGAAAAACGCGCGCGCGGAGGGGAAGCACACGGCCCAGCCCACCTATCCTACTCCCCGCTGGCCCGCGTACCGGTTCGATCTTCGTCAACCTGTACGGCGCAGCATCCACAGTGGCCACGTCGCCGGCAGTCACGCGCCGACGGCCACTGTGCCTCCCTAGTGCCTATAAAGCCCGTGCCCTAGCCCCTGCGCTGCCCTAGCTATCCCCTACCCCCTTTCCCCTCGAGCGCCGCCGCCAATTTCCTCTCTCCCCGCCGGATTTCATCCTCTCTGCAACCACCCCCACCTCACCGGCGTTCTCCGTCTGAATCCGCCATGGCCGCCGCCGCTCCCGTTCACCTCTGTCCACGCTGACCACGGGAACCGCACGGCCTCACCTTCCTCGATCGTTTGGACACCACAGCAGCCGCGGAGTGTCACCAGCGCGCCGCCGCCGTCATCAACCTGTCACCGCCGGAGACTTCCTCGGGCCTCTGCCACGTCTACACCGCCGGTGAGCCCACCGTACCTTCCACCTCCTCTCTCTCTGCTTGCGCAGCGCCACCACACGCACCCCGCAGCACACCCCCGATGCCCACGAGCAGCACGGCGCAGCAGCACCACGGTGATCGCCGCCGGCGTCTTTCTCTGTCGAGGTTCAGATAGCGCGCGCGCTGAAATTCAGTTAAGCAGCGGATCTGAACCTCAACCTGTACGCAACCCCTATACTGTCAAAACTGAAACGAGTACCGCACTGGTTATAGTGCTATCGAGCGCGCAGCGGGGCACGGGTTCGAACCCTGGCTTCCGCGAATAAACCCAATTTTTTGCGCGCTGCGCTGACAGGGTGGCCCCCCTGTCAGCTGCTGTGTAGCACAGCTGCCACGCAGGCAGGCCACGCTGGCCCAGGGCCCATTGGCAGTGCCCTGGGTTAGATAGCCGCACGGTATAAAAAGAATTTCAGCACTTTTCTTTTAACTTAAGCCCTTTTAAATTACAGAATGGTCCTAAAATTGAAATTGTTAATAACTTTCATTTTATAAATCCAATTAATAAAAGTAAAATATGTTTGTTGATCCAAATTAAATTATCTATCTATTCAAACCAATTGTTTTCTGTTTTGAATTTTCCAACTGCATCCAAAAATTCAAATTCAAACAATTCAATTGTAATTTGAATAATTGCATAACTAATTCATACTTAATCCAAATAATGAAAATAAAATATGTTTTCCATGCTATATTCAAACCATATTTTCAAATATAATTTTTGTTTCATGTTTTGAATAATTAAAATTGCTTAAATAATTTAAACCTTGTTTAAATCATTTAAAATTGCTAAATTCATAACTTGCTCAAATTAAAATATTTTTGAACATATAAAATATGTTTTAAAACTAGAAAAGTATAAACTTTTCAAATATGAGTTTGAATTTCTGTTTGGCACAAATAAAATTCAAATAATATTCAAACTTGTTTTAAATTCATTTAAAACTTGTTTAATCTTGTTTAATTCATAATTAAATTATTGTAATTCCTTTTTCAATAATTGAAACATGTAATCCAACTAAAATTTTGTGTTCTTTTCAAATATGAATTTTTTTATTTATTTGGCACAATTTAAATTGGTGAAAACAACAACTATTTGTGTAATCCCTTTAAGGAACCAAAAATTCCCTAACTTAATAAATAAATTTCTAAATTGGTAAACCTTATTTCCAATTGGTTCTAATGTTGTTATTTTGTTGTTTTCCTCATCCATGGATCATACTAATCCACATTCACCTGTTGGTTAATTGGAAAACAATTGTTTCAACCAAAATTCATGGGCTTTTCATATGCAACTCAAAATTGCATATGTGTCCATTTAAATTGTGTTACCATGTCAACTAGTTTATTTTGATGCATCCATTAACTTGACATGCATCATCCCATGATTGTGCACTATGCCATGATATTGATTGTTTATCTTCCTGTATTGTTTGTTTGCTTATTCTCGGATAGACGACGACGTTGAGACAGACGATACTTACGACACTCCTTCTGAGGATCTAGCTCAGTACCAGGCTACTGAGTTTGCAGGCAAGTTATCACTCACATGAACCATTGTGTTCCTTTCAACATTGGTTACCGATACTTCTTGTTGTCTATTTCTGCTAGCCATATGTATCGTTGCTTCTGTTACGAACCTATCCCATGATACCCTGAACCCTGATATTGCCTCGCCTCCAGTCCTATAACCCCGTTGCTTGGGCCCGTGTCTTACTAGCATGCTTAGGGTTGTTTTGCTCGAGTCTGTTATCAGTTACTTTCTGTTATCATATTTGATTATATTCTGGGGCTCGATGTTAAACAACAACCTGTTAATTTGAGGTAATAATAAATTGCTGATAAGGCACCCGCAGGAGGCCCGGCGTGGTTTTGAGGCCTGCTAGTGTCGACCCTAATTAGGAAAAGGGTCTTGTCTACTGATCCATGATGAGCGCACTAACCGCATGTGGGAAGCGTGTATGGGCGCCCCCTCAATTTGATTCGATTCGCATCTCGTCCAAATCGCCACACTTAGTTCGGGCTTTCCATTTGATGCACGCATATGCAGGTACGAACCCGAGGCCAGGGTGGAACTTTTGTAGTCGGCATTTAGGGCGGCGTGGTCTTCCAGTGCTATGAGGGTCCCCTTTTCTTCGTGGGGCTCGATTAGCCGCGCACGCACATCACGTGGTGCTTTGGGCTTGATGCGGAAAAGAGTTGAGTTGTGTTGAGTGCCCCGCTTGGTGGGAAAGGCCTTCCCATCTGGCGGGTTATTCTTACGTGTACGGCCAAATTGGTGCACCCCTGCAGGGATAAATCTTCTCGAGAAGCCGTGTTTTCCGCGGTTATGGTTGACTTGGTGAAAGTACTGGCTAACAAGTACTCCGAACAACTTACACCTAACTAATGATAATTTGACTAGTAATAGGCTTATTGACACAACAATTTGATACATCATTAAGCTAACTGTGTGAGTTATCCTCGGATTGCTTCTTTGGATAAGGGGCGAGATCCAGGATGGGTTTGTGCGGTGGTTAGTTGTAGTTGGTTACGATACGCTATCTTATCCCCTTTCTGATAGCCGGAAGTTGTAGTATGTTCTGTAGTTGGTTAGTGCAGCCAGTTGCAGCATCTTTTATATCCCTTTCTTCCGTTGAACCCAAGGCATCTGTGCTTGGTGTTGACGGGCTACACTTTGGTGAACTGTGAGTCTTGCTTGCCAGTACGTTTATGTACTGACCCCTTTGGGGCTGTGGTTTCCGCAGACTACGCTTACGAGGATCCCCGTGACGGCTACTACGTGGAGTTTGACGAGGCTGCTGACGAGTAGGTAGCGGACCCGGGTAGGATCCAAGACATCGTGGATGGGCTCCGTCTTCTTTTCATTCCCGGCTTCTTAAGCCTATTTGGATTTGTCTGTACTCAGACCCTTTGAATGCTTCCGCTGAGATGTAATGATGTTATGTTGGGACATGTGTCCTCTGGATGATTGTATTTGCTATCTCTGCTCTAGTGAGAGCTATTTGCAACTTATTTCCATCTTTTGTGTCTTAGAGATCTGTTGTGTTATCATTTTGTTCAACGCCGTTGACGTACCATGTGTGTATGGTATGAAGTACGTCAATGGTAGTATCCTGATTTCTATGGGATGGTTTACGTAGACGCTGAACAGATAGGGGTTGGTTGTCACACATACGTGTGTTGGCCTACTCGTAAGAGATGCGGGTGCCGGTAAGCCCCGTAATCCAATCCACTACTGTTCAACGGAACTGCGAGTATCCTCTAGAAGTCCGGGTGCGACAGCTATTTATAGCCGGATGCGTGGAGATTATCTCCAACGCCTATTTTGACCGTTGGATGATCGACGCGTGTTACGCCCGAAATTTCCGAGAAATGAGGGGACGGGGTGATAATTGCTATCTCCTCATTTCCCGCGAGAATCTGTCAGAGGATACGTTTTAGGGTTTTGACTGAACCCAAACGTCCGTGATGTCAGCAGGATTTCATCACCGACGTCACAAAGTTCCTTCTCCGCGAAGGCTCGTGGAAGAAAATCCGGACTTTGATAACATCCGAGTTTTGAGTTAAGAGATTTTGGGAAAAAGAAGAATCAAGACAAAACACCGACATTTCTCGGAAGAAAATGCAAATCGACAAAAGGCGGCAGAATAAAGTCTTAATCCTTCTTGGGGGATACTGTCGGATATATACCGATTAGGGGTATGTCCGGCATTGTCCTAAACAGCCGGATTACCAGGGTGTTCTGTTGGTAATGGATCACAGTCCATTGGGTGGCCCAGTAAGCTGATGCGTAGAAAGCCGGACTCTAGAAGAACCCGGACCATGGCCCAAAGTGGTGCGGCTTGGAGAAGAAGACGGATTCCTTACTTTCTGTAGTCTTCTAGGTTTCCTTTCTGTAAGCCCTAACCCGGCTATCGACATAAAGCCGGACGGGAGAGACGAAACATAGACAACAATTAGTTAGAAGCCAACTCGCCGAGAAGTTGATCCTCGCCGAGTTAGCGAAACCATACTCACATTGTACTTTGTATACTTTAGGCTTCAGCCCTGATTTAGTGAGATTGCAGGAGTAGGAATGCCGTCTAGTTGTGTTTTACCGAACCTGGGTAAAACCTGGTGTTCTTGTTTGTCGTACTACAACGTCCCCCATGTCTCTACCTGTAGGCTCATGGCACCCCCGTCTATGATCCTTACTACGATGTCTCGACAGTTGGCGCGCACCGTGGGGCCAGCTGCGTCAGGAGTTACGTTTCGATCGGGAATACTCAGCGGAATTGGCAGTACAATAACTATCGGAAGCTTGGATTTCGACGGCGACGTCGGGCGCTTCCTCGACAACAGATCATACATGCCAGCACGGAATCACCTGGTAAGTGCCTGCGTTTTACTGATTGGATCTGCAAATATTTTTATCGGATTAACAGCAGAGGCAATGGGATTCTGTGGTGGAAGAAAATTTATCCCACCCTCCCTATACATAATTGAGGAAAATTATGATACCGGATTCTGCTCAAATCGCCAAAAAAATGCTGAAATTGTCGCCTCTCCGGAGATGCCTGCAATCAGCTCTCACTTTATTGGATGGTGCAATTTGAGGTCACGGATAACACGGAAGAAACTAATCCCGTGGAAGAAGCAGAAAACAATAAACCCAGAGAACAAGTGGAAGATCCAACACCCGTCAGCGAAACGACAAACTCGGAAGCCGACTCCGTGTTAGCTGCTATAGAAGCAAGATTGGAGTCGGAACCCGGAACTGAAGACATAGATTCCGAAGATGAAGATGAAGACGCTTTCGAGAGAAAGGTTAAATCTATGCAGGAGAGCTTCCATGAAGTACTTATGGCGAAACCGACTGAAAACTCGGATGCCGAAGAAGATGAAGAACCCAAAACACCTCCGCCAGATGACGAAAGAGAGGATGGCAAAACTAGTCGAACTTACCCCGATGTCAAGGAATTAACAGAGGAAGAACCTGGAAAAAATCCTCCTTCTTCAAAAAAGAAAAAGAAGACTGCCAAGAAACTCCAATATAAAATCCATAAGAAAACATTGACATATATTGCTAAAAAAACTGGAAGTCGGAGGAGGAAGCGGAGTCACACCTGCGGAGAAGAAAAAGAAAGAAATCCTTGTTCCCCAAATGTCGGAATAGGACGAGATCGATCTGATCAAAACCCCGGTTGAACCTCACGAACCACCAGAAGTGCTGGAAGCCAGAAGGCAAGCCCTTGTGCGGCAGCATCAACACCTATTCCAGTTTCAAGAAAACCTCCTCAAAGCACAAGCTACTGTAAAAGCAAAGCAGGAGGAAATTGAAGAATTCAAACGACGGAATATGTCCGGGATAAAACCCACGAGATTACCCGGAATTGCAAAGCCGGATGTACTGCCAGCAAAAGAACGGTTGCAAAACCCTTCTTGGCAAAGACATGTTAACATCGTAAATGCTAAGGACGAGCGCGTCTACAAAACCGCAGCTGAAAACGCGGAAGCCGCATTCGCCATCCTTAATGATGATCTGTACTCCAACGACGAAAAACCTTAGGGAGTGTATGCTTTCCTAGGAAAAGCATTACAACAACAATGAGGACGGGCAAGATCAGGGAAGTTGCATGATGACTCGGCCCTATGCAAAACTGCCACATGCGCCGCTGGAGCACCTGGACCTGGCGAACCTGGAGATTCAGACGATTCTAAGGAAAAGAAGGGAGATCCCAAGAAGGACAAGAAAATCCCGGACAATAAGGATGAAGCGTCCAGGACAGGATCCCATCTTCCAAAAGGTGGAAATAATCCCCGTGATCACAAGGAACGGGAAGAACACAACCGGAAAGACGGAAAAATAATGCCGCCTCCGAGACGCCCAGCTGAAAAAGCCAGAAGATATGATAATCCTCACAGGCGTGAGAGATCCTATACTCCTCCTAGGAACAAAGAAAGTCCAAGGAGTAGAACTCCACCTTATTCCAAAGGACACGACAACGGACGAAATAGGGATAATCTCGGAAGAGCGCACTCGTGCAACGACGGACCAGAAAGGAGCAGATCCCCTTCTGTCCATTCAGCCGGAAGATATTCCGCTCACGTCGATAAGGCGGAAAGAGACGATCTATACTTTGGACCTAAGTGCTTCACTGACAGGATCCGAAGAATTAGTCTACACTCTGGGTTCGCC
Source organism: Alopecurus myosuroides (assembly GCA_028641055.1). Taxonomy (NCBI): domain Eukaryota; kingdom Viridiplantae; phylum Streptophyta; class Magnoliopsida; order Poales; family Poaceae; genus Alopecurus; species Alopecurus myosuroides. The sequence continues at coordinate 169,106,280 of CM054058.1, forward strand.
AAAGTTGGTCCAACTTATCAAAAGTATACTGTAAGTACTAACCCAGATACATGGCTTTCAGATTACTATACTGCCGTCCATATTAACAAAGGGACAGATTTGGAGGCTGTGAAGTTTCTTCCCCTTATGTTATTGGACGGAGCCAGAGATTGGATCAATGGGTTACCTTCAAGAACTATCGACAACTGGGAAGATATGGCGAAAGTATTCGCTCGGCACTTTCGGGGCACGTACAAATGTCCTAAGAGTATAAACCAACTGAACCGTTGCGTCCAATATGAGGACGAGTCGTATGTCGACTTTATCTCAATATGGACATCAATGAATAATAGTTGCTCTGGAGTAAGTGATGTACAAGCAATGCATGCTTTCATCAACAACCTGAAACCCGACTTCGTGCCGTTAATGGTTGGTTTGAAGGAGCATAAAGATCTCGGATCTATTCTTACCACCGCCAATGAGCACGCGGCGGCTGAAGATGATATCAGAGCAAGAGGTGGAAATATTGATGCTTTGGATCAGGCCAAAAAGACACCCCGTCCTGAAAAGAAGGCTACTCCAGAAGCACAGCCAAAACCCTAAGAAGTAAATGCAACCTTTGGAAAGGATAATGGCAGCAAATGGAAAGGAAGAAGCACAAAACCAATCTACTATTCTAAGGATTCTATTATTGTAGACAATGTTGGGCATCCAAGCATAGAGGTTTATAGGACAACATCGAATTTCCTTTAAGTGAATAACCTATGGTTTACCGAACTAAGAGAGGTGTAGTCTGAATGTACCCCTCTCAAGCAATCTTGTAACAAAGATACAAGAAATCTCTTGTGTCCCCAAGACACATGATACAATTGTCGGTTATATATGTGCACTAGTTTAGTAAAGACATGGTAAAATACAAGATATATGGGTGGCAAAACAAGGTAATGTAATTCTGTAATAAAATGGCTACAAGGTAACAAGTAGCAAAACTGAAAGTAAAAAACGTGTTTTAATGCTTGTAAATAAGGCCTTGGGATCATACTTTCACTAATTTACTAGTGGCAACTCTCAGCAATATTAACATAATTAAACACATCATGAATCCTCCAAAAGCATGCATGGTAGAAATTACTCGAAAATCACTCTTCTATGGATCAAAACATGATAGAATTGCGAAGGGCTACAAAAGCACATCGTAAAGTCGTATTCCTCATCTATGGACACCTCACGCTGTCACATTGAGAATCCAAGGATTATACCAACAAACATCACAAATACCTCAAGAATGGTGTCTTTCCAATACAAACACGATACCCACACCGTCATCTTGATACCATGAAAGATCATACTAAACACAAGCATCAAGAAACTTCATAATTCCATTATTCAATCCAACGAAGAAGAGAAAACTCATGATCAATATCGTCCTAATCTATTATCCATAAAGTCCCCAATGTCACCTTGAGACTCCAAAAATTATACTAAACTTTAATCACTTGAGCACATCATATCCAATACATAAAGGTGAAGGGTTCGTTGCATAGAAACAAAAAATTCCTACGCGAGAGACACCCAAAGGGCCAAGATGTAATCTAGGAGATGTAAGCAACGGGCATAGAGAAAGTCTTAAGGAGAACATACCCTCGAAGACACAAAGCGTTACGAGATCGAATCTCATTGGTGATGTAGTCGAACTCACATCAATCTCAAGATCGCGAACAAGAGCGCTGCAATCCGGCAGCGCTTCCGCCCTCGATCACACGTACATCTTGATGACGACCTCTATTCCCTCGATCCAGCGGGACAGTGGAAATAGAGGATCCCTCGGAACTCCAACAATACGATGGCGTGGTGTGGTGGATAAAACTTTGTTCAGGGCTTCGCCAAGAGCATGAACATGAGGAGGGAGGTGGAGATGACACCAAGTGTGTGACGGAGAGGGAGCTCATGCCCTCTATTTATAGGAGGAGGGGTCAGCCTAAAGGCCCCATGCGGCCAAGCATGGTGGTGCGCCCCACCTCTCCCCTCGTCATGTGAGTGGACTCTCCACTCACACCCACTCATCCTCCACTTAAAATCCACTCAAAAATCCCAAAGGTTCTCTTTAATAAATAAATAAAACATTTTTATTTCTTTATTTCAGCATTTATTAATTCTATTAACGAACATTTGCATATAGCACCTCGAATCATTCGTTAATTTACTCGAAACGATTTTGGTGTTGTCCAAACTTTTCTCCGGTATTCCGTATCCTCTCAAATGCGTCATCGAACCTTAAGTGTGTCACCCCTACGGTTCACGAATACATCGAGACACCTCTCTGATCAATAATCAACAGCGGGATCCGGAGATCCGTGATGACTCCTATATATTCAACGATGAATCTCGTGATCGTGTGAACCATCAACGTCGTAACTATTCCCTTTGTCTCGCGATATTTTACTTGTCCGAGATTCGATCATTGGTATCAACCATACCTAGTTCAATCGCGTTATCGACAAGTACTCTTTTACTCGTTCCGTGATATGATATCCCTGTGACCTAGTCACGTGCTTGCAAGCGGTGTCGATGTGATATCACCGAGAGGGTTGAGAGTATATATCTCTGTCATTTGGATGGACAAATCCCACTCTTGATCCATGAGCCTCAACTAATACTTTCCGAATACCCAACGGCACCTTTATAGTCACCCTGTTACGGTGTGACGTTTGATGACATCAAAGCACTCTTTCGGTGTTAGTGATTGACATGATCTCATGGTCTAAGGATTAGAGTTACTTCGTATGTGTGATATAACAATGTAACTTAATGACTTGATCGCATTACTATATTCACTTTGGTTCTATGTTCATCACATAATTCTAGCAATGACATGATCCCATTATTAACAACATCCAATGTTCATGATCAAGAAACCTTGATCATTAGTTAATCAACGAGCTAGTTAAACGAGAGGCGTTACTAGGAACCATTGTTTGTTTATCATACACACATGTATCAACGTTTCCGGTTAATACAATGCTAGCTTATCATAAACAAGGAATAAGATAGTAACCACTTTATTATTGCCTCTCGGGCATATTCCCTTCAGTCTCCCACTTGCACTAGAGTCAATAATCTAGTCTGTAAGCACTTAACACATATGGCATTCCAGTGTTATTAACTTGCTTCGCATGTGGTAAAATTCATCAGAAGATCTGACATGTTCAGGTCCTATTGTATTTGCATGTTGTTTGCGTCTACACGCATCACTCATTCTCTAATGAGATGGTTTTGTATATATTTGGTCAACCGGTGAGACCTTAATTCCTTAGATTAACCAATTTTACTAACATTGTGAAAATGTAGCTCCATAGTGTTAGCATTATTGGAGATTCACCAAGTTCAATAAAGAACTCCTTGACACAAAATACTCCTATTATTTGTTGTCAACACACCGATATACTTAGCCTTTGTTGTAGTATCCGTCACAATACTTTAATTTTGAAACTCATTCAAATCCAGCATGGAACTTTCTTCCATCCTATTGTGCTACCTTTCATCACATGTTCTAATTGAGATAAAATTATTTGAATAGATGATAAGACTATTAGTGTAACATATTACAATGAATATTTTGTCATTACTATATAGGAAGACATATCCTTTAGCATTTCTAGAAAATGGCATAAGGATCTCTCCCACTTTTGTCTAATCATCATATGAATTATCCTGCTATAACATTTTAAAGCACAGGTTTCATCTGGTTGTGTACATAGCATGGAACACGTGACTTAGAAATCTCAATTTCAATGATGCTCATCATGTGTCAAAACACTTGAATATTTCTCAATTCTTTTCCATGTGGCAAGAACTCCTTCTTGTCATTGATATTGACTTACTTCCATATTTCATCTATGTAATTTGGCTCAACCATATCTGGCGCTTCAATCAATCTCTTATAGATATCTATGCCCAATATCTCCTAAGCATTTCATCAATATGAAAATCTTAACCGTGTTAATTTAAAATACATATTTTCAAATCAACCATATGTCATCTACATAAAACATTAGAAATATGCCATGGCGCTCCCACTTAATTTCTTGTAACTCTACAAGCATCTTTATCGTTCATGATGGAATCAAACTCTTTTGATCACTTCATTAAGGTAAATATTCCAACTTCGTTATGCTCACGTCAAGCATTGAAGTGTGCATACATTTTCAACAACCTTTTGAATTTTACAAAACTCTCAAACTATGTCAAGTACACATCCTTGATCAAACTTCCTTGAGAGGAAAGTTGGTTTTTGTTATTCAACTGCCATATCATAATATGTAACTTTTGCTAGAACTATCTACAAAGACTAAAGCATCACTGCGGAAGATCAAAAACTTGTAGCAGTCAACTCTTTGAACTTCGTCGAAAACATCTTTTCGACAAGATCAACTTTTAAAGGATGTAAAAATCCATGTCTTTTTCGATGTATAGACCTGTTTGCTATCGTTAGGCATCATGCCTTTCGAAAAGACTACCAAGTCGCATACTTGATATTCATACAGGAATACTATCATAGATATAATGACTCATAGCCAATTTTATGAAGTCAGGGCCCATGATTTGCTTCCTTTATAAGTTCCACGTCCTTTGTTGTCAAAACAACACTCCACTCTCAAACCACAAGTTGGTCCAAGTACAAAGTTTTAGGACTTTTGTGGTTCAGTTCGCAAACTCATTCGAAGTATCTACAACACATGTAGTGTCTTCTACTTGGTCAAAATAGGAAACCCCGGAACAACTTCCAGTGTTGCGCTACTCTTGACATGATAACAAGATTCTCTAATCTCGTTGAGTTTGTACTGTCCTCCCACTCACTTGTTTCGCAAGAACTACTTTCTCAAGAAATCAACCTTTTCTGACAAACAACATTTGTCTTTTGGTTCGGTGATAGGAGAAATACCCAATGGATTCGTTGGGATAACCTTATAAATATATATGTATCCTATTTTGGTTGTAAACATTTTACACATGCTATGCATACCAAAACTTAAGAAAAAGAATATTCGGGTCACTACCCAAACCATAACGTATATGGTGTCAATTTCAACGGATCATGATGGCGCTCTTTTCAGTGTAAAACGCGGTAGTCTCTAATGTATAAACTACAAAAAAATATAGTGGCATTTTATTTATCTTACCATGTCCAACAAGGTTTGATTATGTCTCTCGAACACTCCATACTTATGTGGGGTATTCGAGATGGATAAGTTGTAGAACAATTCTGCAACTCCTCAAATGTTTTGCTAAACTTGTAACTCAAACTTTATCCTTTATGATCCAATCATAAATACTTGATTATCTTGTTCCGATGATTTTTTTAGTTCATACTAAAAAAGTTTGAACCAATTCAAAAATGTCAAACTCTATTCTCTTTAAATAGATATACTCATATATCTACTCAAATCATCGACGGAATTTTATGAAGGAAAAATAAATTCACCACACATGACTATACATAATGGACTATATACATCAATATGTAGAATCTCCATTAAATTAGTCATCCATTCTACTTTGGCCTACGAATGGAATTCTAGTCATCTTTTGGTAGAGGTCTCTCAAGCGTCAATTTATTCAAAACAAAATGACTCCGGAAGTCCATTAAAATGGAGTTCCTTCATGTTTTCCTTTCCGATATGAACTAAGTGGTGTCACTATTTAAGGGAAATTCTTTTACGTCTTGCAACGTTTAGCATTTAGTCTTATAGATGTTTACTTTACCAACATGATTTATTAACTCATCCATCAATTATGGAATATGGTCATAGTTTGAACAATCTCATTTGTTCTCACAAAAGACCGGAACAAAATAACAACTTATTAAGTTATTAAAATAAATCTTGAATGTTTGGTTCGATACGACGATGAACACAATAACACTTTATTTCTGTTCTTGTCATGATCGATTCCACGTCTACTACTAGTTCCTTTTAGGCCCTTGTATTTCTTGCATTGTGTTGCTTTGTATGACAACTCATACCAAACAATCTGGTATCAGAATACCCAAAAAATACTTTGTTAACTAGTAATACATCTATAACTTGTATATCAAGCATATACACTTGAGTTGGACTTTTCCAGTTATCTTCTTTTCTGCCATATATCTTTTTGTAATTATATTTTCAATATTCCCTTTTCTTTACATAAGAATCATTCAACATCAAACAATGCTAGTCGTACTAGCATATTTTCCTTGGCATGTTAGTCATATACTATCAACCATTGAGTCATACTTTGAATTTATTTGTTCTACTAATATCACCATATTAATAGCATTCTTACAGATTCCACTCTTAGCAATCTCCAAGCAAGGTAAACGATTTTTACCCATACTTTTAATCCATCCCATCATAACAATTTTGTGATTAAGCTACTATAACTCGAAGGAAGGAATTTAGAGGATGAATTTTAGCGCCCAACTTCTTGGAAGATTCAAACGCCTAGCGTCTTCAATCATTGCATATATTCAAATAATATAAGAAAACATTGTCATGCTAAATTATACTAAGTCATGTTGCTACAAATAAGTTTCTAGATATCAATATATGTTTTACTTCATTGTTTCTGAAAACAATTCTTTTCAGTTCCTAAAATACCTTGATCAACAAAACATTCTTTTGAAGATAAAGTATTATGGAAGCAAGCATGACTTTGAATTCTAAGTAGGAATTATTTGCTCTCTAGATCAATCAATCATTAATCATATGGAGCTAGGTAGAAAATACCAAAAATCTACAATAGGACTCAATAATTTCACTAATACGGTACCAAACTTAAGTGGTTTTTACCAGATCATAACAGTTATATCTCAATTAACAATCTAAGTGTAAGGTAGTTTGTGGATGCCAATGAATACTACAATTTGTGCAAATTCACTTTGATTGGTTGTTCATGATAAAATAAGTTCAAGTTAATTCATAATTACTACGTGAACTCCCACTCAAAAACAAAATCCCTCTAGTCGTTTTAGTGATTACACAAACCAAATTCACTACACCAAAACCGATCATGAAGTGAGATGATGTAGCTGCAAAGGCGAACATCGATATGTTCATCATATCATCCATATGATTCATGCTTTACCTTTCGGTTACGTGTTCCGAGGCCATATCTGTACATGCTAGGCTCGCCAAGTAGAACCATAGTATTGCGTGTGTTCCGAGGCCATGTATGTACATGCTAGGCTCGTCAACACCCGTTGTATGCGAACGTTGAGTCTGTCACACCCGATCATCACGTGGTGTCTCGAAACGATGAACTTTCTTAACGACCCATACTAAGGAAGAACACATTATTATCTTGATATTAAGTGAGAGGGATTGTCTTATAATGCTACCGTCGTGATCTAAGCAAAATAAGATGCATAAAAGGATTAACATCACATGCATGGATAATATGATATGATACGGTCCTTCTTGCACTTGATCTCCATCTTGTGCTTCACGGTATGATCTCCATCATTCCACCGGTGTGGCACCAAGGTCCATGGCACCTCCATCTTGATTGTCCATCAAAATTACAACATATCACATGGATATGATATACAACATGCATGCCATAAATAATAAGACAACCATATGGCTCATGCCGGTATATCAATAATTTACAAAAGAGATCATCTAATAATCAATTTTGTAACATTGACCATATCACATCACATGCCCTGCAAAAACTAGTTAGACATTTCTAATTTATTTTTGCATATTTTACGTGGCTTAGGGCTTTCGAGGATAGAACCTTTCATACCTACGAACATGGACCACAACGTTGATAAACATATTTTTAACAACCCTTCGTAGATTAGATCTTAACTATAGTAGGAGAAACAGACACCCGCGAGCCATTTATGCAATACAAGTTGCATGTCAGTTGTGGAACAAGTCTCATGTACGTGGACATGTAAGGTTAGTTCGGGCCACTTCATCCCACTATGCCACTAAGATCATAAAATCATCAAGGAGGCAATAACATGATCATCAATGCCCACATACACCTATGTGTTCTACCCGTACAAAACATTTACGCATAGATCCGGCTCGGATACCACTGAAGGGTTCGTTGCATAGAAAAAAAATTCCTACGCGAGAGACACCCAAAGGGGCAAGATCTAATCTAGGAGATGTAAGAAACGGGCATAGATAAAGTCTTAAGGACAACATACCGTTGAATACACAAAGCATTACAAGATCGAATCTCGTTGGTAATGTAGTCGAACTCACATCAATCTCAAGATCGCGAAGAAGAGCGCTGCAATCCCGCAACGCTTCCACAATTGGTCACATGTACAGCTTGATGACGACCTCCGCTCCCTTGATCCAGCGGGGCAGCGGAAGTAGAGGATCCCTCGGAACTCCAACAACACGACGACGTGGTGTGGTGGAGAAAACTTTGTTTAGGGTTTTGCCAAGCGCATGAACATGAGGTGGATCAGCGGGAGGAGTGAGGTGGAGATGACACCAAGTGTGTGAGGGAGAGGAAGCTCATGCCCTCTATTTATAGGAGGAGGGGGCACACTAAAGTCCCCATGCGGCCAAGCATGGTGGTGCCCCCACCTCTCCCATCATCATGTGAGTGGACTCTCCACTCACACCCACTCATCCTCCACTTAAAATCCACTCAAAAATCATAAAGGGTTTTCTTTAATAAATAAATAAAACATTTTTATTTCTTTATTTCAGAATTTGTTAATTCTATTAAAAAACATTTGCATATATCATCTTGAATCATTTGTTAATTCTATTAACAACCATCCGATGAAAAACCCCTTGAACTATTTCAAATTTACCCGAAACGATTTCGATGCTGTCCAAACTTTTCTCCGATATTCCGTATCCTTTCAAATGCGTCATCGAACCTTAAGTGTGTCACTCTATGGTTCGCGAATAACATAGACATGATCGAGACACCTCTCCGATCAATAATCGGCAGCGAGATCTGGAGATTCGTGATGACTCCTATATATTCAACGATGACTCTCATGATCGTGTGAACCATCAACGTTGTAACTATTCCCTTTGTCTCGCGATATTTTACTCTTCCGAGATCCGATCATTGGTATCAACCATACCTAGTTCAATCTCGTTACCTACAAGTACTCTTTTACTCGTTCCGTGATATGACATCCCTGTGACCTAGTCACGTGCCATCAAGCAGTGTCGATGTGATATCACAGAGAGGGCCGAGAGTATATCTCTCCGTTATTTGGATGGACAAATCCCACTCTTGATCCATGAGCCTCAACTAATACTTTCCGAATACCCAACGGCACCTTTATAGTCACCCTGTTACGGTGTTACGTTTGATGACATCAAAGCACTCTTTCGGTGTTAGTGATTGACATGATCTCATGATCTAAGGATTAGAGTTACTTCGTATGTGTGATATAACAATGTAACTTAATGACTTGATCGCATTGTTGTATTTACTTTGGGTCTATGTTCACCACATCATTCTACCAATGACATGACCCCGTTATTGACAACATCCAATGTTCATGATCAGAAAACCTTGATCATCAGTTAATCAGCGAGCTAGTTAAACAAGAGGCATTACTAGGAACCATTGTTTGTTTATCAGACAAACATGTATCAACGTTTCCGGTTAATACAATTCTAACATGAGAAATAAACATTAATCATAAACAAGGAATAAGATAATAACCACTTTATTATTACCTCTTGGACTTATTCCCTTCAAAAGGAGGGGGAAACATCATAGGATTTAACTTTATTAACATAGCTCAAAATCAAAATCAAAATCACATCATGGGGGAGAGAGAGAGAGATAAGAATTATATATCTAATTAGAGACCCTCTAATTGAATTAGAACCTCTAATTAGAACCTATCTAATTGATTAAAGCCTCTAATTAGAACATCTCTAATTGAATTAGAGCTTCTGATTACGAAAACCCACTAATTGGTTTAGGGCTTCCTCTAATTGGTTGAAGATGCCTATCTCTCTCGATTAGACCTAGCTCTAATTTCTCTCCCTCTCTTTCCCATGTGTTAGGATATCTCCAACTCAATTGCAAACCTGTGATGCCTAATCCTGGACGTGAAGCGTTGCAGGATTTTGATGGACGTATGTGTGCGAGCTCTCAGAGGGGTAACGTGTGATACCCTCACTCTGTTGGATCCAGAGGGTGGGATATGGGGGAATCGGCAACAGTCCCACTGCTAGGCTTAGCCGTGGGACTATTCATCAGGTATCAACGACATCATCATCGTCACTACGTCCCCTCTTCTTGTCGGTAAAGTCAGATCTATCCACGCATTTACCTGCATAGTAGATTATCTTTGTTACGTAGGACAGAAATTTTTAAATTTTGCTACGTACACCAACAATAAAGGAGGAGTTTGGGTCGACTGAGAAGCAATCTGCATGATGTGAATAACCAAAATGGGATTTTGTCCCTCCGACTGGAGAGATATTCTCTCGGCCCTCTCGAGTGATATGATTTGGAAAACATGGCCATGCGTGACTCGGTTAAGTTTAAACCGGGGCGATCGACTAAGAGTTAGTCGGATGAATCATCTATCACGGATTGATAAGAGAGTTGATCTATTAAAGGGGTAATTCACCTATAGCTCGACAAGGTATATCGTGAGGCAAAAGGGACTCGGATGCAAGTCGCATTGACAGGTATATCATCATTGACTCTATGGTACTTGCGAGTCGACGCGTTCTGCTAGGATTCTGTACTGATTGATTGATTAGGAATCGGACTCCAATTGTGTCCAAATCTCCATAAGCCTGCAGGGTCAAACACTTACGAATGGGATCAAAAGTGTATCAGTTGGGTTGTACTCGAACCTTACACGGACTGAATCGGTGAGTTGAATCACGATTGCTAGAATAAGGCTTTAGTGAATGGGCCACAAGTGTTTTGCGTCCAACTTTCACACCCGATATGAGAAGGGACGTAGGATGCCCAAAGGGCATGGTTAGCCGCTTCCATGTGTTGGAAACCCTAGCCTCATTCAGTCCAGCTGTCGTACTGGATCTAGCAGTTCGTCGGCAGTGCTCCTCCTCGCATGTGTGAATATCGGAAGAGGTGTTGTATGTTCAACACTTCGACGATCACGGGATTGGTTCGGGACCTGGGATTTTACTGCATCGACGTGCTTCATCGATAATCTGGACCTATGCGTCTAGTGGTAGTCCTCATGGACTTCTACCTTGGCTATATCTTGGGAGTATCACATAATTTTTTTTTGTTTATCTCTACGCGACCCTTTATTCACATCTCGACGTTCGATGTTCGGACCAGGGGGGTGTTGACGCATATTGCCACGTCTGTATATGCTATAACATTACTCTATAACTACCGATCCTAGTACATAGGCTAGCTCGGTAAATGGCCCGTTCATGCACCTGCGGGTGTCTCTGCATCCGTTGGCACGATACCAACATCTGTAATATATAGATAACTTGAGGAAATACAATCTATGTGCGAAAGTTATCCAAATATTCTTATCCGAGCCTCTTAGATATTTAGTCATAACAGGCAGAGGAAAACATGTAACTATCGCTGCCGGATACATGGATCACAGGTACGAAGAGGAGGAAGAGGAGGACAAATACCATCCCACGAGCATAGGGTCGGCCAGGCCCAAGAACCAGAGTCCGACTGCGGTACCATATGTGACTATCTACTTAGAGTACAAGAAAAGTAAAAAACAATACCCATTATATCCTAGATTAGTCTCTATACAATTAGGCTTGAACATGTAAACCGAACCACACACCTTCTAACCAACCCCGTCCACTTGTATAAGACGTGATAGTGAGCATTCGGGACACACAATCAGCACACAAAGCAACACTGGATACATCACATGGAATCGTCCGAAACAGGAGTAGGGTATTTTCGACATGTCTTTTGACTGACCATAGCATGCTAGAATTTGTCTCTCATGTGCTAATCTCTCAGATTTTTGCACATGTGTAGCTTTAAATGCCAGAAAAAAGAAAAACACTTTCATTAAAAAAAGAATGTATATTAATATCGCGGAGATACAAATTACACCCAGCCTCTGCAACAACGCAATAACCGGGAGCCATTACTTATGCACACAGCCGAAAGACAATAAGAAGAAGAAATAAAAAGAAAAGTCCCGCTACAGAGTTACAGTCTTTGCAGCAGCCGCATTGCCACCACCAAAACAACACCTGATGTCTAGTTCTTCAAAAGCAACGTCTTCAAGAAGACCAGTGCCAGCACTAGTGGAAACAACCCCTTTCGTCCACGGGGCCAGGGGCATCTGTCCCGGTTGCACCAAAATCCGGGACAAGTGCTATGCATTGGTCCCGGTTCGTGTGCCCGAGGCAGCAGAAACCACCTGGGGGCATCTGTCCCGGTTCGTGGGGAGACAATGGTCCCGGTTCGTGGCACGACCCGGGACCAATCCCTAGCCACAGGCCACGTGGCATGCGCATGGGCATTGGTCCCGGATCATTCCCCAAACCGGGACCAATGTCCCTTCCCCTACAAATGCGGCCTCACAGCCCCCATCCCTTTTTTTTTGCTTGGGGGAGTGAGAGAGAGGTGGGTGTTAGTGTGTATTGTACCTCGTGGCGCGGGAGTCCTGCCGCGTGGCGCGGGAGTTGTGACGCGTGACCACGAATGCGCGGTATAAACTGCCGCGCCTCGAGCGTCTTCTCCACTCCACGCACCGTCGTGCCACCACCATGCCTCCGAGGAGGAACAACACCACCGGTTTCCGCGGCGTCCGATCACGGCAGAACGGAATGTTCACCGCGAATATCCGCTGCGGGGACGACCGCATCCCCCTCGGCTCCTTTGCGACGGCGTCGGAGGCCGCCCGCGCTTGGGACGCGGCGGCCTGGCGCCTCAGCCGCCCGCGGTCGTTGATGAACTTCAACGACTGCCACACCCTCTGGGAAGCGGAGGCCAGGGCGCCGACGCCGCAGATCGTCACTGCCGCCGACCACCGCCACCTCAGGCACCGCGCGTTTCAGGGCCTAGTCGACGCCAGGGACGACCGCGTGGTCCGCGAGTATTACCGGAACAATCCGGGTGAGGAGAGCGCCGACGAGGAGCTATGGCAGACCCGCGCGGCTGAGCGGGCGGAGCGGCGCCTCGAACGCCACCTCGAGTTAGATGCCGCTCGGGAGGCGAGGACGAAGGCGCTGCAAGAGCTCCGTCGGGCCGACCACGCCGGCGAAGTCTGGGCCTCCGACGATCCGAGGTGGGGGCCTATGTCGGACATACCATCATGCACCTCCGACGACGACGAGGAGGTCACCGACGACGACGACGAGGACGAGGAGTAGCGCGCTAGCGCGTCTGTTTTCTGTTGGCTGTTTAATAAAATAATTTGTTGTATTCCGGGAAACAGCGGCGCGCTAGCTCGTCTGTTTTCTGTTTTCCGTGTGATTTTTCCTGATTGGTTGGATTCAGACGACTAATGGCATTTCGATAGACGTTAAAAAGAGGGGGACATGCATTTCGATAGATAAACAAGGCACAGTACACATAATGGCAAGATTGGATCTAAATCTAAACGGAGAGCATAGATCTAAATAAACAAGGCAGTACATAATGGCCAGAGTGCATCGATCTACTAACTAGTCATACTCCTGCCTAGGCCTATAATACTCCGACTCGTAGTCGTCGTAGTCGCCGCCGTCGTCGTCACTATCGTCGGACGGTGCTCTGACTCCCTCGGAGGATCACGACTCCAGGACTGGGCGTGAGGGTAGCGCAGGCGGGGGATATCGCCGGCCCTGATGTAGTCCATGACGCTCTGTAGAGTCCGGCCGTACCACCATAGCCGACGACCGGCCTCGTGAAGTTCCCAGGAGGCAGGACCGTCCTCCTCATACCTGGCGAGCGCCCTCTCACGCCGATTGATGAAGAAGGCATCCCAAGTATGTTGGTAGTCAGGATGCCAACTGGGATTCCTCCGTTGCTCCGGCGTGAGCTCGTGGTAGTAGTGGTTCGTGATGGCCGCCCGACGCGCCACACCTTGAGGAAGAGGAGGGACCGGCACTCCTCCGGCGCTCAGCATCCAACCGGCGGGAACGTTGTAGCCGGCCGGGCAGGGGTAGTTCGAGGCGGAAAGTGCCTCCGCCTGGATGAATGTTAGAGTGGGTACGGTAGAAGCCATGAGAGAGTGGTGAGTTTGTATGTGTTTATGCCAATGGTGTGGCAATGCATACATATATATAGCGAGAAGAAAACATATCCCTTTAGTCCCGGTTGGGGACACCAACCGGGACTAAATGGTTCGTGTTTCGTTGGACCAATCAGATAGAATCACACGGATCGTGTGTTTCTTTCAAACGCTTGTGAGTCGTTGGATCCGGGGTGTGTTTCTTTCGAGCTGTTGTGAGCCGTTCGATCAGGGCTACGGTGTGTTCCTTTCGAGCTGTTGTGAGCCGTTGGATCAGGGTGTTTCTTAACCGTTGGATCAAAACCCTAGCACAACACTTTGTGAGCCAGAGGACCCTATATATAGCCCACCTTCATACACCGGTCAGTTCATCGACCAAATACAAAACATCCGGATTCGCCATCATACGTCCTGCCGTGCATTTGGTATGCATATATGCACCGAGTAGCCACGGTGGGGCTGTATGATGGCGATACCGATTGTTTTGTTCTACATCCCCCTTTAAGGTTTTATACATCATATATTCAGTTCATCGAGCAAATACAAAACATCCGGATTCGCCATCATACGTCCTGCCGTGCATTTGGTATGCATATTGCACCCAGTAGCCACGGTAGGGCTGTATGATGGTGATACCGATTGTTTTGTTCTACACCCCCTCTTTAACACATCAATCCATGCTTGGGTCAGTGTTCACTTTGAGCTCGGAGTGGGTAGTAATGTGCAACTGTTCGAGCTGTTGTGAGCCGTTCGATCAGGGCTACGCTGTGTTTCTTTCGAGCGGTTGTTAGCCGTTGGATCTAGCACTTTGTGAATCAGAGGACCCTATGTATAGCCCACCTTCATACACCGGTCAGTTCATCGACCAAATACAAAAGAACAGAATTCGCCAGCATACGTTATGCCGTGCATTTGGTATGTATATATGCACTTAGCAACCAGAAAACGGATTTGAATGTAAATAGTAAAATAGTTAATAGTTTGAATAATTATTTAGGTAAACAGAAAACGGATTTAATTTAGGCAAATTCAAGCAATTTTCATGTTGAATTTTTTTCAAATTCGAAAGTATATAAAAGTTATTCATGTTCATATTCAAACAATATTCAAATTTTGCGCTAAAATATTTGGCGCGCCCTGCCAAAAAAAGCATCTGGACGGTGGTCTTTCGTCCCGGTTGCTGCCACCAACCGGGACTAAAGGGCCTTTCGTCCCGGTTCTTGCCACCACCCGGGACGGATGGCCATGAATATATACACGTCACCGTCCCGGATGGCCACAGAACCGCGCCCAGGGACGACCCGACGCCGCCAGGCTGCCCATTTTTTCCGCCGCCGCGCCGCCACTATCCCCCTCGCGCGCCGCCCTACCTCCGCCGCCGCACTCCTCCGCCCCGCTGCCCCGCCAGCCGCCCCTTGATCCCGTCGTCGCGCCGCCGCCAGCCCTCGAGCGCCGCTCCTCGAGCCGCCCCTCGAGCCGCCAGCCCGCTCGCGCCTCGCCCCTCGATCCCGTCGCGCCGCCGCCCCTCGATCTCGTCGCGCCGCGCCGCGCCGCCGCCCCTCGATCCCGTCGCGCCGCCGCCCCTTGATCCCCATCGGGCCCTCCGCCAGCCCGCGAACGCCGCCCCTCGATCCCGTCGGGCCTCCACTGCCCCCGCCGCCGCTGCCCCCCCCCCTCCCGCCGGCCGCCGCCGCTGCCCCGCGCCGGCCGCCGCCCTAGAGGAGGTAAGGCCCTGCCTCCATCTCACCCTAACTAGGGGCTTTTCCCCCCCTTTTTTTACTTAATTGTTGTTTTTGTTTTTAGTTATTTATTACTGTTAGAAATGTTAGAATCATTAGTTATGAATGTTAGAAATTTTAGATTAGACTTAGGAATTTTAGATTTGTTAGAATTGACATAGGAAATGTTAGAAATGTTAGGAAATTTAAAAATGTTAGAAAATTTTACTAAATAGTGTTAGAAATTTAAGAATGCATGTTAGGAATGTTAGAAAATTTAACGACGTGAGCTATGACTACCCTTATCTATGGATGCGTATTATCATACGTTTAAATATTTCATGAATATGTTGCTCTTTTTGTGTAGTATCTATAAGCAATTTTGATGAAAATAATTGATCATTAGTTAGTATCTATAAGCAATTTTGATGAAATGGATCTTAAACATATAATTACTCCTTTTGTATAGTATGGAGCCAAGAGACGAAGATGCCGAAAACTTGCTCGAGGGTTTCATCCGCGGGGCCGACGTAGATACCGATGTGAGCCAGTGGATGAACAACTCCGGTGAGGGAGATCCGGAGCTCACCCAGGGAGACGACTCCGGTGAGGGAGAAGCCGACGGCTCCGATATAGGAGCAACCGACGGCTCCGATATGGGAGCAGCCGACGGCTCCGGTGGAGCCGTACAAATTACAAACACCGGCTCCGAGGTGCATATATAGATATGTTAATTAATGAAGCATCCGTTGTCTATATACATGTATTAACAGTCTTTATATTTTTAGCCATCTGGTTCAAGCATATCAACCGGAAAAAAGACTAAACGAGGCGCAACAAAGAAGTTAAAAGATACAGAAAGATATAGGATCGACAAGATCACAGCAGACGGCGCACCCGAGCTTCCCGCTGATGTTGCCCAAAAATTTGTGAAGCAATGCGGAGTGCTAGTTAGGGATCACATCCCGATCACTGTTCATGAGTGGAATCAGCCAAAAGATCCGCGGAAACAAGGAATTTCATATGTCAGCAAAATAGCCAAAGAACATCTTTTCTCGAAGATCTTGTCTAATTTCAACTTACCCTTGCCGAAGGTGGACGAGAATGAAGCGGATGTGAATGAGGCCGATGTTACTAAAATGAAAAAAGAGATACGGGATAAGGTCAAGGCGTGGACCCTGAAAAAGATGGCCGAGCAATTCAAAAACTGGAAGAAAAGATTGAACCTTGACTATGTTAAGAAAAACAAGACTCCAGATTTCACTCAAGGGTATGAGAAATTAAAACCCATATGGGCAGATTTCGTGAAGTACAAGCTGTCAGAGAATGAACTGGAAAGGACAAAAACAAATGAGAAAAACGCCGCCAAAAAGGTATATCACCATGTTATGGGGCAAGGTGGCTACAAGGGTTCCAGTCCCAAGTGGGAAAAATGGGAGAACGACCTAATTCAGCTGGGGATCACTCCCGAGCCGTTTTTGTGGGTCGAGCGGACAAGGTCATGGTTCTACGGGCATGGGGGCACGTTGGACGCCGAAGGAAAAGCAATCTATAACCTAAGGCATAAAGAGAGTCCTCTACCCATAGAGAGGCTGAGAACCGCAATACAGGACGTTAAAGAGGGGAAGTTCGTGCCAGATAGAGAGAACGACGAGCTCACACGCGCCCTCGGGAATAAGGAACACGTAGGGCGTACACGAGCCGTAGAAGGCAATCCTCCGTGGAAAACTGGGTTCGACGACAGCAAAAAGATATACCCCGATAGAAGCCGTCAACGTAGAAAGGACGCGGAGGCAGCTGAAGCAGAGACTCAGGCAAACTGGAGGCGTCAACTTGAAGAACAGATAAAGCTGACGCAGGATGTAGCAAAGAAGCAGCAGGACCAAATTAACACACTTAGCCAGCAGATAGTGTCTACCGGCGCATCACTACACATGGTAGAAGGTGAAGTCGAGGCTACCAACGCCGCACATTCTCATCGCAAAAGCAGCGTTGCATCCACGCAGCTACCGGGTGATGATGCACCGCCGATGATTCACCCGGTGGATGATATCACGGAGATGACAACCTGTGAGCTCCACGTGAAGGTCGTCAATATAACCATCAAGGCGGCGGCCGGCTATGCCTTACCAATTGGCAACGAACCAACTCACCATAGTCTTCCGGTTCCACGGGGCTACGCTGTTGTTGGGGTCGATGAAGTTGTCAACGGGTTCGAGCGGGTAAAGCTTGATTTCCCTGAAGGTGAAGACGAAGAGTTGACTGAACTCGGAGAAGCCAAGAACTTGACCGTTCTATGGCTAAAGGAATGCATTGTGCTCCCAAATCAGACGGCAAAGCCATCGAATCCTCGCCATTCTCCAGCGCAAAAGTCTCCAGCGCGGTCGTCTTCGCCATGCATGCCGTCTCCAGCGCGGTCGCCTACGCCGTGCACGTCTCCACCGCGGTCGCCTACGCCGCTGCGTCAGCCTTCTCCACCCACTAAGTTTCTGCCGAAACGTAAAATATCACCCAAACGTCAACGGTCACCCCTCCCGAAGGTACCAAAGGAGGTACCCAAGTTACCTTACGACTATACTCCCGAGGAAAACCAGAAAATCGCAAAGGACGAGTACGAGGCGTGGAAATCGAAGCGGAAGGAGAAGAAAAAGGCAGATTTCCCCGAGACCGAAGAAGAGATAGAACGAGCTTGGAAAATGGTGAAGACTCTTCATCAACCCGAGCCGAGTCTGTCATCTGACTATGACCGCTCTATTCTGAAGTCACACCAGGAAATGGTGCGGTCGACGAATAGTAGTAGCGCAAGCGGGAAAAGGGGAAAATCAGTTGCCCAGCTCGGAGAGCAGAAAAAACAATCCACGTCCCCGCTCAAAGTGATTTCCAATACCCAGGTGGGGCCGAGCACTAATATTGCTGACGAGCAAATTGATCCGGAGTTTATAACACTGTACGCAGACAAGGCAGCTGATGCGGGTTTGTCCATTGCTGAGTATATGCAAACAATAGACTACTTCCCCGAAGCTGAATGTGCGTACAAATACACGTACGGGAAGCCTCTCGTCAAACCCGAGGAGATAAAGGATCTACCAACGAAAATGCGAAGAGTGCATAGTTGGTATATGGAAGCCACTGAGAAATCTCAGGACTGGATATGTCTCAGCGTTAAGGACGAGCACTATGGGTATGGAGATGGATTGGTTATGATTCAATTTGACGAATTGTTTCAGTTATACCAGCAACAGGCCCTCGACAAAGCTGTCCTTAGTGCCTATTGTCTGTAAGTACTTATTTCTCTAGCTCACCTCGTTCATTTGCATATTCATATATATATAGTACACTCATATATTATAATTGCAGAATGAAGATTCTCGAATGCAAAAGAGGTGGAATCTATGATATTGGGTTCATTGATCCAAATATTGTTTATGAAAAGACTCTTCAGATATCTGCCAAGGATACAGAAAATAATATTCTGAGGGCAATACTGTTTCACCAACACCGACGGGAAATACTATTTCCTTACAACTTCGGGTTAGTGTTACTGTGTTGTAAACATTCTGTTTTCCTTACTCGATGTTCACTGTATAATTGATGAGTTCTGCGTGCGCAGCTTCCACTATATTCTGCTAATCTTCGAAATTGACAAAGGAAAAGTAATGGTAATGGACCCAAAACGTAAACCCCTAGCGATGTGGGCTGACATGCAGGAAATGATCCAGCGGTAATTTCAATCTTTATTAATTTCAGTATTTATATATGCCACTATATCGACTACTTTGTTTCATTTTCGGATATCAAGTAATTACTAACTCTTTTTATTCTTTTTTTTTCTCGGGTAGCGTTTGGAAGAGGTTCATAAAAAAGGCCAGGGGTGAATGGAAATCAAAGCTTACATTTGATGTTGTGCAAGTAAGTACTATCTAGATCCGCGAGCATCTCCTTGATTCTAGTGTCGATATACCATTATCATGTCTGGTTTATTATTATTTTGATTGAAATCATGTTCTCGTAAAGTGCTTGCAACAAGGAGACGGGAATCACTTGTGTGGATACTACGTTTGCGAGTTCATTCGTCAGACGACATGTCCCAAGGGCAGAAATTTAAAGCAACTTCATGTACGTTAGTCGTCAATTCTTCTAATTACCATCTATTTTAGTTACTTAGTTTCATTAATATATATTGACCACTCTTCTTTATATTAGATCGAACGGCTTCGGGATGGTCTTCTACCAAGGGACCGCATACGAGCAATTCAGGAGGAAATTGCGGGCTTCTTAGATGCAGAGGTCCTAAACGTAAATGGAGAGTACTATAGCCCCGGTTGGAACTGAATTTGATTTTGTAATACACTCCATCCGTCATGTAATATGCTCGATATACTTTGCTTCCGTAATATAAGTGTTCCTTATTCTGCTTTATATATGTATTACTTATTCGTTCGTGGTATCCGGAAGCTCCGGGGAGGGTCCACCAAGGCTCCTCTCTTCTCGTGGGATTCGGGAGGTCCGGGAAGGGCCACCGGGGCACCTCTCTTCTCATGGGATCCGGGAGGTCCGGGGAGGGACCAAATTAACACAAATCATAAAAATTCTGCCGCGTCAGAAGGGGCATGCATCCCGGGTCGTATTGAGGACCGGGACTAAAGGCCCTGGCCAGGGTCCAGCTAACGAGCCACGTGGTCAGCCCCATTTGTCCCGGGTCCTGGCACAACCGGGACCAATGGGGGAGGCGTATTTGTCCCGGATGCCCCATCCCGGTTGCACAACCGGGACAAATGGGGCTTACGGACCGGGACTAATGCCCCTGTTTCCACTAGTGCAGACACAACCAATTAAGGCCAGACCTTGGGTTTTCACCCTGAAGATAATCCTTGGTCTCAAAACAATGTCTCCGACAAAACCAGTGCCAGTCACAACCAATTAAGGCCAGACCTTGGGTTTTCACCCTGAAAGGTAGGACTTTGGACATCACATATGATGTCGCCCCCTCTTACATGCCGCTGCTCCAAGTCATGAAACACCAAACCAATTCCTCATCGCCTGAAAGATTCGAACCACCATTGCCAGAACTCAGATCTCGCTTTCCATGTCATTCTCCGCTAGCACCAGGGAACGATAAAGCATACTCCATGATAGTAGCCAGCATAGCTTCGAAGCGCTCCCTCTGAAACCAAACGGTCAGAAACGGGTACGCACGATCGAATACCATCCGATCCATCAATCTCCAAGCATGATTTGCTATGTGGAGTTCGCCGGTGGAGCCTTCCGAAACACGACCATCCAGTCAGATCAATGGGGACCAACGTCCGGTAGGTCTTCATCTCGCCGGAAATAAGAACCAAGGACCACCACCATTATTCTCAGGCCAAGGCCCCCACGCCACCGACCTGCACCGGCGATTTTGTCGTGAAGAGGGCAGGCCAGTGTACAGCTGCAGGACACCGCCGGCGTGGCCAAGGCCACATCCAGGCCACCCATAACACCAGCCCTGGCTGGACCGCACCAGCCCAGATCTAATCGGAGTCAAGATCGAACCTTGAGGCCCAGATCGCCCCTGCCCGAAGCCGCCTCCTGTTCGCGATGCGCTAGAGTGAACGGCCTCTGCGGCGGCGCCCCGCCATTTCCTCAAAGCCACTCCACCGGAGACCTCAGGCGCCAGCCAAAAGACCGCGTCGCCCCATGCTCACCGCCAGCGCTCCACAGCCGCCATGAGCCGCCGCCACGAAGCACCTCCGCTGCCCATCGTCCTTGACGGGAAGGGCGCCACCACCACTGCCGTCGTCGGCAGCAGCGGCGACAGGGTTCACACGTAGGAGATCTTCTAGGGTTTGGGGTTGGGGAGGGCCTCCGGAGCCGCTCGGGAGGGGAGCGACTCTAAAACTGTTACAAGGTTCACGACAACCCAAAAAAAAACACTTGGCGTGCTAGGCAGGGGATGTGCGTGCGGATTTATCAAATATCGCTAGGGTCGACCTCCAACAACCTCGATAGCTTCGGAACCTTGGAATTTCTCGCCGACATAGTCAGAAAAATCCGTACCAGTGACTCGACGTAGACCTCGACACGCACCTTCATCAGCTTTCAGGAAAATCCGACATCTGTCATGGATGCCAAGATATGTTTAAACTCGATGGCTTGAACATGAAAAATTTGAGGTTGTGGATAGCACCAAGATTTCATGGAGCTCAGATTGGCTCGCATGATCGATAGTGACTCTCTCTACCACCTTATTATCTTTGATCTTTGGCTTTCTCTGACGGCATGGGTTGTAAGAGACGAGGGATAGGGGAAGCTAGGATTGAGACGCCCCCTCCCACTCCCATGGCTCAATTATTATGCAACTATAGGGATATTGCGATAACTAGGCTATCATGATTAGAATTAGGAAGAGGTGGGTTCACAATATACTCATCGGTAGGTAGGGATTCTTGTATTGTGTTACACTCGTTTTTAGTGCATACATCGTACTATACATGATTGACAATAATGCTTACTCTCTTGTTTATTGAAGCATTATCAATTGATTCAGTGGTGTCATATCATATGGTAGAGGTGCAGCGGTAGGCGTGGCTCAGCGTGCAACACTAGAGGCTTCTCCATGAAGAGGTTATGTTCAGACTCTCTCAGATGGAGGATCGCCACCCCAACCGGCTTGGTCAAGGTGAAGCCCTGCAAAAGCCTGCTAAAGAGCATGACGCTCATGGCCGTCCCTAGAGAAGCGGCCATGCATCCACGGCGACCGGTGCTGAAGGATATGAATCGCAACTCGCTCTCCGTAAGCACCACATCGATGTCACCTCCCATGTGGCGCTCTGGCTTGAAGCGCAGCGGCTCATCCCAGACGGCCGTGTTCTGGCCTAGGCCAATCCGGCTTAGGAGAACGTGGCTGCCCTTGGGCACGCGGTAGCCTGCAACGATGGCATCAGCTATTGCGACATGTGGCACGTTGAAGGGAGCGATGGGGTGGAGCCGAAACGCTTCTCGTATGCATGCTTTGATGTAGTTGAGTTGTGGAAGGTCCGACTCTTGCACCAGCCGCTCCTGGCCAACCGTCTGGTCTATCTCCTCCACTGCCTTGGCCAGCAACTCCGGGCTATTCACCATCTCCGTGAGCGCCCACTCCACGGCATTGGACGGGTTGTCTGTTGCCGCTAATGTTATGTCCTAGATAAGGAGACAAATTACGTGCATGACCGTGAGCTAACAAATTAATGAGTTGATCCAAAAAATAAAAGATTAGCGGAGATGGTGAACATTTGTCTCCTTATTTAGGACACGGTCATGCACGTAAGTAAGGAGACAAATTACGTGCATGACCGTGAGCTAACAAATTAATGAGGGCACATATTGGAGATGATATAAGCAAATGTTAGGACATTGACACAACATCAAGACGGTACCTTTTGCCATTATTTTTTGTTGCTTAAAATGTTATAGAGTGTATGTTATCATAAATTAGTTATATCAACATAATATTTTGAATCAACCTTAGTCAACAAAGACCCGTCAAAATTATATGTTTACAGATTAAAAATATGTTTGACACGTTAAAATCGCTGAAGACCTCTTTGAGTTGTGTGATTGGTGAACGTAGAATATGTAAAACACAGCAGGAATATGATAAGATTGTTTTTTGGCTTTTTTTGGGGGGGGGGGGGGGGGGGGGGGGGGTCATGGTAAGAGTGTTTATATCATCTCCAATATGTGCCCTCAATTGCCATTTAAGCAATTTTGGCCAGAAAATCAGCTCCAATGGCCTTCCTGTAAGTCGTCCCCATCAAAGAACAATAGAAAGCTAAGCAAAACTTGGCTCCAACTCTGCACATTTGACAATTCAAACCACCTTATTCAAAAACTCAGAAAGCCTACTAAAGTGGTCCCCTTCACCCCTTTATCTCCGTCTCAGTGACAGGTGGGTCCGTGCACGTGTGTGCTGCATATGTGTGTTGTGGCGTGTGTATGTGTGTGCCCTGTACGTACTAGTACACGTGTGCGTGTACATGTGTGTGGCCAGCGAATGTGTGTACGCATGTGCTGTATACTTGTGTGTGTTGTGGCGTGTATGTGTGTGCACGTACTGTTCGTGTACTAGTATACATGTACTCCTTCGTGTGTGTACGCGTACGCGTGTGTAGCTATGTATGTGTGTTGTGTGTATGTGACGTGTTCTAGTATTTGTGGTGTACGTGGTGAGTTATGTTAGTATACGTGTTTGTGCTAGTGCGCAGTGTGTAAGACAAACTATTCCCTTGAGAACCTGTCTGTGGTAGGATGGTTAGGAGGGTGGTTGTACCCCCATCTCACCAGAGTTCAAATCCCAGATTTGACGCTGGTGTTTCTCATTTAAGGCGGAATATTCTTCAGTGGGAGGCGACGTTCCCGTCGACGGCGAGGCGCCCATGGTGACTTCGTAATTTCAAGACTCGATCCGCCGGCTCAGTCTCTCGGAGGTGCTCATAGGGGTAGGGTGTACGTGCGTGCGTTCATAGGGGTGAGTGTGTGCGCGTGTTTGTGAGCGCTTGCGTTGTACTGTGTTTCGCAAACAAAAAAAAACTATTCTCACATGGCATTGTGTTTTTTTGGAAAAATATAAAAATCCGGTTTTAGAGATGCTTGCAAAGCAAAAAAGATTTTTGGATCACTATACCTTTTACTCTCCAAAATATACGTACGATACTGGAGATGCTCTTATGCAAAATAGATGATTGAAAAATAAAAATACTAAACCTATATATTTTGTTCTCAGTAATAGAGAAAACAAGAAATCCAAACAAACGAGGCCAATTCATATTCAAGCCACATGAAATGGTATAATTAGGATATTATTACGTGACTTCAGTCTCGTTTTTGTGCCAAGAGAATTTGAAAAGGGGTCCAATTGGATTTTGTAGGATTCATGTTTCTTTTGATAAGTGGGGGCAAAGTAATTGCCCTCTGCTTTTTTTTTTTTTGGACCGGTGAACACATTTTCATTGGACGTGCATGCATGGGACGTACTTACGTGTTAAATATTGGTTTAATGAACCGTTTCCTTACCATGCACAGCGCTTTGATCTCGTCGATGGTGAGCAACGGGTTGCCATCGTCGTCTTTGAGTGAGATGAGAACGTCAAGGAAGTCCTCGAGCTCCTCCTGCCTCTCACCGCCGCTCCACTGCATCCACCGTTCTTCGATGACCGTGTCGTGCAGTCTATTCACCCTTGCATTGGCCTCCTTGACCCTCTTCTCGTGGCCGTCGAGGTCAAGGCCAAGCATCAACGGGAGATAGTCGCTGACGCAGAAGGAAAAGAGGAGCCCCAAGGAAGTGAAGGCGGCGTCCATTTGCTCCACCTCGAGCAGCCCTGGACCACCATCGGGCTGAGGCTCCCCGAAGTACCGCCTGCCGAAGACAAGTCGGCGTATGACATTGCCACAGTAATGCCGCGTGAGGTGCCTGACGTCCACATCGTTGCCGGAGGCGCCGGTGAGGTTGTAGAGGTAGCGCGTGAAGTTGTCTGCCTCATCCGCACGCTTGCTGTGGAGCAGCTTGTGGCGGGAAGGGCAGACGATCTCGGAGGTGAGCACCCGCCGCATCTTCTTCCACTGGTCACCGAACGGCGAGAGCACGGCGTCCTTGTACCCGCGGCTGACAGCGCTGGAGGCGAAGCTGAGCGGGCGGGAGACGAAGTTTGCGTCCTGCGTCTTGAGCACCTCCCTCGCGATCTTGGGGCAGGTGATTGGGATGACGTGGACGCTGCCGAGGCGGAAGCAGGCGATGTCGGTGCCCATCTCCTTCATCACCAGATGGATCCACCGGAACGCCGACTTGCGGAGCATCATCTCGGGCAGGTTACCCACCACTGGCCACGGCGATGGCCCCGGCGGGAGCGGCACGGTCGTCGATGAGGATGTACCACCAAAGATCTTGTTCTTTGACCTAGATTTCTGGAAGAGGCATATGAACACTATCGCGACGAGCAGAAGGAACACACAGGAGCAAGCTCCCAGCATTTCGCTGCTAGCTAGTGGTACTAGCTCCTGTACACGATTACTGGCTACTTGATCACCCACTTGGCCTGGCTAGGTTGTTCCGTTATTTCTGGCAAACAGGCTTGCTCCTGTACCCATAAAAACTCGACGGGTCGAGCCTATTTATATACAGTATGAGATTCAAATGTACCTATCGACCTGGTACTGACTCGATGGGTACCTAAATGACATACTCATATTTGGAAACTTGTTTTCCATGGACGTAAATAGACGACTGGCCGTCGTTGGGCTGACTAGTCTGCAGAATCTGGCCCGCTTCGCCACTGGCCGTGTTGTCCTCGTGAACCAGACGGGAGTATCCAAAGTAGGAGTATGTTCCAAAAGCAAAACGCGGGGCACGACAAGTAAAGAAGTACGGCGGCGGTCAGTCATGGTAGCGTGGGCCTCTGTCCTCTGATTGAGAAGACAAGAATCTCTGCTGCTAACCGATGGAGCAGACCAGACACACTGACACAGTCGTCTATATCGCACATGGATGATATTTTTTTGGCGGGGTCGCACATGAATGGCATGGCCCTATTGGTGATATGACATAGGAATATCATGTTGCTGATATCCTAGTACCACATGCCTCATATAGAACCCTTGGACGACAAGACTCTCGCCCGTCTCCAGCAAATCTGTGGCTTGTATCGTCGGTGCGCGTTTGTGGATATGATGTTCAATTTATTTCTCCTTTTTTATGGTAGTTGAATGTTCGATTCCATTTTCAATTGTGTTGTTCCATTCGTTGTTTGAGCTGTGCGGCTGTGCTCATCTTCACCGGTACTCATCAAATATATGTCCGACACACACCAATTGGACCAACTTTGGAGGCGTCGGACCTGTGTCCATGATTTTGGTGGGCGTGCTCCATGGCGGCGCCCTCCGGTCGACCATCCTCAATTGGGTCCCGATCAAACAGTTGCGAATTTCATTTTTACCCAAAATAACGAAGATCGGCCAACACATGTCTGTAGATCGAATGATAGTCTCGATCAACACATGGCCGTTCAAAAGGGCACCACTCTCGGTGCATGGGAGTTCAGTCTTCTTCGGTCTCAGCATCCGCTATAGTTGCCGCCTCGGCGGCATCGGTGTCAGCAGCTGTTGCAGCCACCGCATCGGCCTCGGCAGCTAGAGCATCCGTCTCGGCCGCCGCCCTCGCCGCTCTTGCCGTTGTGATGCTTCCTCCATGAAGTAGGCCTTTTGATCAGGGCCCATGTTAGCCGTGTTGGTTGCCATGACCGAGCGCTCTTCAGGTGCCAATTGGGCTTTGGGTTTCGCCTCGGTCATGACAAGAAAGGTGTTCCACCTCTCTTTGATATCGTCGTGCATTTTCAGTTTCTTCGCTGCCGATGCGGCCACCTCTTGCATGTACATGACCATCGCTTCTTGCATGCCGCTTGCCGACGCTGCAGGCTTCCCAGCCTTTGCTTTCTTGTTCCCAATCGTTCGTTCGGCACTCCTACCCGGCATCTTGGTTTCATCCACGTCGGCGTCGCCCTCCCCTTTTCCGGCCGCCGTGAGATGCCAACTTTTCCACTTTGGGGATTCTTTAATCTTGATCCAAACATTCATGAACTTGGACGGCTTCTTATTATCCATGTTCAGCGCTACGTACATCTTGCGGGCGCCCTTAAGCTACAGAAAGACCGGCGTCATAATATGCAAAAAAAAAATATAAAAAGGAGCTCGGCAACAATTTGAAAGGATTTTACTTTGAGGTCGTCGGTCTTGCCACTCTCGTTCCTCATCCACACTTGATCACGGCAGCCATGAAATTTGTTGCACAACCCTTGAAGAATTGTCCACCGGTTCTCACATCCTTTAGCATTGCGATCGGGGAGGTAGCCGCACTGATGGTATGCCTTCCTTTCGTCGAAATCAGATTTGATGCGCTTCAAATACGCATCACGTGTTTGTTGTGCGCCTTTGCCGGCGTCCAACGCCACGAACATCCATAACTTGGCCAACATGAGGTCCTCCACATCGGACCATGTCTTGCCTCGGGTACCCGGCTTCTTGATGATCTCGTCAGTGTCCACATCGTGCACGTCTACTTCGTCACCTTGGTCAGTGTCAGCGTCCGTGTCGGCCTGCCCAAATTGATCATTGTGAGATTTAGCAAATCGATCGGCGTCGGCGTCGGCGTTCCCAAAGTTGGCGGATAAGTTCGTGCATGGACCCCTACATCGGCAGATCAACGGTCAGCACACAATTCACCAGGCAACCGGCAACAATGAATGCGCGGCCACAATTAATGCACGCCAGCAATGAATGCACAGCAGTAATGAAATACCTCCGCCTGCTCCTTTGTTTGGTTCATCATGTTGGCGCTTTCTTCGCCGAAGAGGTCGTCCCGGGATGTTGTCTGCTTGCCGCATCTGAACCCTGTCCGACGCAGCGCCGGCAAGGACTTGAAGAGCGCCTCCTTGTTCGGATCGATGCATGTTGGCTGTGCCGGGTCGTCTAGCGAGATGGAGAAGCGGGATTGCTGCGAGGCATGTACCTGGCTAGGCTCGGCGTAGTAACGCGGGGAAGACGGCGACACGCTAGACTGGGGGCGGAAGATGTGGCAGTTTGGCTCAACGCCACCAGCACGTCGGCAGTCTGATTTGTCTCCAACAGCGCATGTTCTCTCGCCCGTACGCGGCACTGTTGACGGAGAGTAGAGGAGATGGTGCGGTGCTCGCCGACAGCTCCACCACCGCATCTGCGGCTCCGGCTTCATCGGCATCCTTTTCGGCGCCAAAATCGACGCTGCCGCATGCGGGAGGCCAGTTTCTTTGGACCTTTCGGCGGCATGGTGTGGGAATGCGAGGAGGCGGCGGCGGCGGTGGGAAAGGGGGGAAATGGAGGGAACAATGGCCGTTTCGGCGTTTTGCGCGCCAAAGTAGTGCCTTGGGGGCATTTTGTGTCACTGATGTGCAGGGGCCACCTGTCGGGTGGGGTGACCGAACAATGTCCGGCGCCCCCAGGCAGGCCCCCAAGTTTGGCGGGTGGGCTGGGGGGCCCGGACAAAAAATTGGCGGGTGAACACCTTTGGGGGGTGTCACTGCGGCGGGTTTTTTTGGTCCGGGCCCCCATTGGGCCTTTGGGGGGCCGTTAGGGGGGTGCCGATGGAGATGCCCTTAGATCTTCGGAAAATCTATTATCTCGGTGTCCTGAGATTAGCTTAATTCTAGAAAAAAATTAAGAAACGTGAAAGTTCCGTGAGGCTTGTTGCTCGTCTCTCCCTAGGACCTCTTGTGTCTCTCCCCGGGGAGGCTCTAGGGGCACCTCGAGCGCCGCCATCAGCACCCCCTACGTTGTCGGGCCCCTCGTCACCGCTTCTGTTGGCCCTCGCCGCGGCAATGGCGGATCCCCTTGCCGTCGAAGGTGACTTCGGGTGGTGGAAGACGGAGTCTTCCACTGGAGCTACTGGGGCAGTGAGATTCGACGCGTCGCCGATCTGCGACCAGGGTGGCGACCCTGCATCGGGGTGGTGGCTTAGACCTTCTCCGGCGGCACCATGGCCGGCGGTGGATGCAGGGTTGTGGCGGATGGTGTTGGACGAAACCTATATCTTATCTGGGTGGATCTCCCGTGCCGCCTACCCAAATCTTCTTCGCTGCGTGGTAGGGCCAGATCTGGTGGAGGGTCGTCCATGCGCTATCGTCGCCATTCCCGCTGCTGGCCCCTGGTCGCCGGTTGGGTTCGGTACAGCGGATGCAGCAGGGTGCCGGCCAGCGGCGTGGGGACTGTTGGCTCGGCCTGAATAAAGCAGGCATTCCTCTTGCAACAAGACGAAGAACTGCCTGACGCATGTCCATCTTTATCTGGCCGGAGTGTCGGGTTCCGGAAGACTCCGCCGGCGAATTCTAGTGGACGCGTTATGCCTTGAGATTGTTGGATCGGGCGGGATTCGGTCATGCCCATTGATTAATACGGCATGAGTAGTGAGGAGTCGACATCTCGACGAGCTGCACCACATAATTGAAATATTTTTCATACCATCTTCCATAATTAATGCGACATGAGTAGCGAGGAGTCAACATCTCGACGAGCTGGGTGGCGCCGGGCACGACCCTTATTGTGGTGGTGCCGCGTGACGGCGCGAATGCACTAAATTTCACTTGACGAACTGGAGCATCATGAGTATGTTGCATCGGCTCGGCTTACCATGTTTATCCTTGGCTAGCACCACTCTTCCCCGATGTCGCATAGGCCTCCCATCCCCTGAGTTGAACCAACTGGACAGCTAGAGAAGGCGACCAAGTGACGGCATGTCTGACGTATAACATCATTTTGATTTTTCACCGCGTCCGATAGTTAGTCGGCTATCTTGATAATAGTTACCTACATAGTATAAGGGGTTACCCACCAAAAACTCATAGAGTTATATATATGTGTTTATGATATACTTATCCGTCGGGAATAGATATAGTTTAACATCCCACCTCCCTAATAAGATGGAATGTCACCATCACTACAACATGAGCGGAAGGCTACAAGCCCACAGATGAAATCCGGCAGAGTTTCGACGAAAATATCATGAAAACATGAGACACTAAGAATATAATCCAACTATTTTCCTCGATTCACCAATCTCAATCCAAGAGGAACTCGACAAATGAGCACTAGAAGCTTTAGACAAGGATACAACAAGATACATATGAATCTACAACCAACGACCGATGAAATGGTATCCATATGTTCACGTGAATGAATGAACACGCGAAGTGGATGGAACGGGTTCTACTCCCATGTCTCCCATATGCATGCAGCTATCCATGTGAAACCTAAAAACAACAACATTGTAAACGTGAGTTCAAAGTCACGGTGGGCATAAAACCCGATACCCGAAGCCCGATCCCCCAAAACCCGATCCCGAACCCGTATAGCCCGAACCCGAAAATCCCGAATACTACATCGGGTAGCAGTTTTAGAAACCCGAATTTATATTGGGAAATTCGGAATTTTGTTCCCGGTACCCGAACATCCCGATCATCCCGAAATAACTTTAAAGCCTAGTGATTTAGGTGCGTAACGCAGCCGGCTAGCAGCATAACCTTTGTCCTTTTATCCCAGCCCAACAAAGGAATTTCCTATGCGTAGGACCAAGCCCAGCAGATGCATGACACAACCTTATCCTTTATCTCATCGCTAACTGTTTGTCACCTGGTCAGCACAGGCGCACGACTACACGAAGTCATGAGCGATCTCGCCTCTTCTCGGACCTAGTCGGCGGCACCCAGGCTCTGCCCCCACCGCGTGCGCTCTAGCCGCCCGCCTCCGTCAAATACTATACCGCTAGCCCAGCAAAGCGTGACACATGCGAAGGGATAGCGTAGGACGACCACCTTCCTCATGGAGTGCGAGTGCGGCAGTAGCCAGCAAGGGACACGCCCGACGGATGGCGCCTCCCTCTTAAAGTGGGCAGCAAGGAGGAGACTCGCAGGCCACCGGCTGCCACTGGCTCGATCTGTGCATTTACCTCATTCCGCCGAACATCTAAACATCTTCGGAGGCACTTCCACCGTTCGGGTTAATCGGGAATACCCGAACCCGAACCCGAAATATCGGGAACCCGAATTGTCGGGATCATATAATTTTAGCCAAATTTCGGGTAGCATTTTTCATTACCCGATTTCTTTATAACCCGAATTTCCCGACCCGAAATATTCGGGTAACCCGAACGCCCAGCCTGAGTTCAAAGAATCCCGAAAGCAGCAAGTACATTAAGGGATAGAAAGAAAGCATGACACCACATACAAGATTAGAGAATCATTATTTGCACACAATACATAACTTACCATCATCGCACTAGGTGATCCTAGTGCAACAGTAAACATGAAACTAATGTCCTGTGAACCGGGAATCACAAGTCACTAGGAACAGGTAAACCATGAAGCTACCAAGACCCATTGAATACGAGGTTACGCAACCCATGGTCTCGGAGGTATCATAGTCGCAATATATCAATGAAAGTAAATATGTAATCCGCGCGAAGCTAATGGCCGGTAATACTACTCATCAAGTATCACCCACGAAGTCCAACATGGCTAAAGACTAAAGTCCATGCTAATATCACCATATCCATCATTGAAACGAATGGATTGCCCATGGAAAGAAATGAAGAAAATGACCAAGACCGAGGACTAGGCTCTGAGCACTGCCGGCAAGCTTAGGAGGGGTGACGTCTCACCCCGAAATCCTTTCCATCCCTCACCGGGTGAGAGGACCATATGAGACTGGATCATTCCTTGGACTGGGAAGGTCCATAAACTCGCAAACCGAGGATCATTCCTTGGACCGGGAAGATTCACTCACAATGGAATTGAAAGAAAACCCAAGACCATAAGCTCGCAATGCGAAGATCACTCCTTGGACTGGGAAGATACAATTATGATGGATTTCTAACAAACCAAGGAAATCCAAACCCGAGTGTCTGTGTTTTGAAAGATACACAAGGGTGAAGTATGGTGTTTGTAACCATGACTAGAAACATGACATGGATCTAGGTGATCTAAAATACATGTCACCTAATCAAACCAGGCATAGGAGTCCCTATGGTATCCCATCTAATAGTTTCCAAGGAAAAGTCCTCTGAGGCGCAAGTATCATATGAATGTGTTTTAAGGTAAATCGTTCCTTAAATAGACCAAAGGGGTAATCTAACCATGGAAGATCCGTCCATGATACGTGAACTTAAATTTTATTAATTGTGAATAACATAAGCTACATAAGCCAATATTTTAGAGGATAAGCAATTAGTTTGCGATGGGTCATCACACAATGCCACCATCTCAACATGTACTTGCCTTTACCGAGAGCGGAGAAGATGAATGGTGAAGGAACCGAAACCTATGAGCAACCAGGAACAAAAAGATCTCAATACATTTCATACACCGCAATACAAGGAACATACAAGCCTCAAGCATTACACCTAACCATCACATCTAAAGCACACACACATGTACTTTAGCAACCCTTTGCTACCCTTTTACCAATAAATACCTAGAGCTAGGATGCTCCGAATAAAGCAAATGATATGTCTATGTATTCATAAGGAACTTAAGTACAAATAACTCCAAACATTGGGAGTGAAAGTATGGAGCTTTATAGGTCAACACAAGTAAATATTCCCCTCTTGTTTTCAGAATCAGAAATAACAAGTATCACCTTTGGAAACTCATAGCCATAGGAATACTCAATAAAAATGAGTAAATCATTTTGTATTAGAAAATAGGAATCGCATACCATCTAGGAGGAAACAAAGCATGAATTTAGATGAATTTTATACTCCTAAGGCAATGAAGAAATCGTACTCTGCGATGTTTCCTAATACTGGATAGATGCAAAGACACAACCACAACCGGAGCTTTGCAACTCCGATTGGAGCGTTAGACCACTCAAAAAGATTGCGGAAACACGACCTACAAAACATACGATATAACCATCCTCTGATTTTGCGTCTAATTATTCGAAATTGGTGATTTATGCACAGAAACAACACTACCAACGAATTTTCTTCCAATCCCTCATGGTTCTACTACTCCCCTTTCCTAATAACCATGAATCCCTCGCCTACAACACCTTGTTACAAGTAATAAGAGGTAGAACCTCACCTTGTTGGTGGTAGCACAAGGGTTTGGTGAAGGGGAATGGGAGGGGCCTTTTCTTCCTCTTCTTCCTTCTCTTTCTTTTGCTCCTCTTCTTCTTCCTCCAACATCTAGACCATGGATCCTTATTGATTTGGGAAAGGACGAGCTAGGTCATGGAAGGAGTAAAGGGGAGGAGTAGGAGGTGTGACGCCATGTAGGGGAATGAGGGAGAAGAGGAGATGGAGCTCTCGGGCTTGGGGAGAGAAGGAGCAAAGTGTTCAAAGAGGTTCAAGCGGGAGAGTTCAAGCTGTATCGAGAGATGACGAGCTATCGAAGGCCCCCGGGAATCCGGAACATGGCAGCTGGACACGAGGCAAGGGACGATATCCGTGGTGCTTTGTGTTTAAGAAGAAAGATTGTCTATATCCATATAGAAGCCGAGAGAGAGGAAAGAGACGGAAGGAGGCGCAAGTCGAAGAACGGGTTGGTTTCTTGGAAGTCGCAGTTATGTGGCAGCAACAGCAGATTAATGAGCTTACTTTACGGCGCTCCCAGGAGCAAGACCCTACATTCGATGAAGCTCAGGCTGGGCGTTCGGGTTACCCGAATATTTCGGGTCGGGAAATTCGGGTTATAAAGAAATCGGGTAATGAAAAATGCTACCCGAAATTTGGCTAAAATTATATGATCCCGACAATTCGGGTTCCCGATATTTCGGGTTCGGGTTCGGGTATTCCCGATTAACCCGAACGGTGGAAGTGCCTCCGAAGATGTTTAGATGTTCGGCGGAATGAGGTAAATGCACAGATCGAGCCAGTGGCAGCCGGTGGCCTGCGAGTCTCCTCCTTGCTGCCCACTTTAAGAGGGAGGCGCCATCCGTCGGGCGTGTCCCTTGCTGGCTACTGCCGCACTCGCACTCCATGAGGAAGGTGGTCGTCCTACGCTATCCCTTCGCATGTGTCACGCTTTGCTGGGCTAGCGGTATAGTATTTGACGGAGGCGGGCGGCTAGAGCGCACGCGGTGGGGGCAGAGCCTGGGTGCCGCCGACTAGGTCCGAGAAGAGGCGAGATCGCTCATGACTTCGTGTAGTCGTGCGCCTGTGCTGACCAGGTGACAAACAGTTAGCGATGAGATAAAGGATAAGGTTGTGTCATGCATCTGCTGGGCTTGGTCCTACGCATAGGAAATTCCTTTGTTGGGCTGGGATAAAAGGACAAAGGTTATGCTGCTAGCCGGCTGCGTTACGCACCTAAATCACTAGGCTTTAAAGTTATTTCGGGATGATCGGGATGTTCGGGTACCGGGAACAAAATTCCGAATTTCCCAATATAAATTCGGGTTTCTAAAACTGCTACCCGATGTAGTATTCGGGATTTTCGGGTTCGGGCTATACGGGTTCGGGATCGGGTTTTGGGGGATCGGGCTTCGGGTATCGGGTTTTATGCCCACCGTGAGATGAAGCAGACCCATCTCAACACTGGAGCAGTGTGGCTTCAACGGAGGTCCCGGCTGGCGCTGCAACGGTGATTGATACTACACATATGATTGTTGATGTCGTTGCACAAACGGAGGCCGTGGATGCAATCAAGGAGAAGACAAGATGTGAGCTATACGTGTCAATCTCGAACGTATTGTAACACCCGGGGTTTTTCCAATTAGAATTTCTTGTTGTTTTTCTTTTGCATCACATGGCATCATGCATCCTATGCATTGCACCTCTGTTTCCTGTTGTTTTCAAACCCATTTAAAACTTTAAACCACTTTTAAAATTCAAACAATGCACCTTGCTTTCAAATCAAATTGTTTCAATAAAAAAATTGAATTGGAATTAACAATTGGCTTGGTTAATAAAATTTCTTTTAAAAACCCCAATTTGAATTTCAAATTCAAATTCAAACAACAAACAAATAATTCAAATTTTGAAAAAAGAAAAGTTGGTGCACCTGGGCATTTCAGTTGCCAAGTGCAAAGAAAATTGGTTTCACAATTTTTGGAGTTTCAAAACCCCTCAAAATAACCTTTCTTCTCTCCCTTTTCTCTCTTACAAAAAAAAAACACCAGGGGGAGGCAGGCCAGCCCAAGTGGGCCAGCCCACCTACGACCCCGTTTCCCTAGCCCACCTCCCCTTTCTTCTTCGTACGGACAGGAGGCAGACGTGACCTCCTGCCACCGCACCTGCTCCCTCCCCCCACCATGGTCCCCTCCCCCACGCTTTCCCCTCCTCCATAAACCCCCCCCCCCCCCCCCCTCCTGGCTCCTCAACCCTAGCTCCCTCCCCCTCCATCCAGCCGCCGCCCCCTCGATCTTTCTCTGGTTTTTCTTGCACCTCATCACCTCCACCTCCATGGCCGGAGAAGCAAGCTCACGGAGGCGGGGATAGGGTGGTTGCAACGAGCCACCGATGGCGGGAATGGATCCGCGGTGTCATCCTCGTCCTCTACGCGCAGAACCAGGGACGAGGCTCCCCAAGGACGACGGCACCATGGCCGGTTTCCTCGTCGCTGTACACCTCCGGTCGGAAGCATCCTCGACGGATCCGAGCACGCCCGCGATCTCAACCCCTCGGTGAGCCCACCTGTCCATCTGGACACCTTCTTCCCTGTCCCCCTCTTGCTCTGAACGTTCGCCTTCGAGCAACGTCGTCGACGGTCGCGCGCCGCCCGCTGAGATCGCCACCGGCCGCCCTCTGTTCGTCACCGTTGCAAGCGGTAGCTGCATCTGCTATTCAGTTTCGTCAGTTAAAAATCAACGCAGTACACTTCATCTTCCGTTTGCCCCCTGTACCATCACGAACCGCACAGCAGCCCAGTGGCTGCGCACCGATCCGCACTCCCTGGAGCCCCGAGTTCGAATCCCACCCGTGGCAAAGCCACCCCTTTTTTTTCTCCATTTTCTTTTATTCTCGAAAATCCAGAAAACAGAACTAAATCTTTATTTGTAAAATCAATAACAAATTGAAAAATGCTCCAATTTCAATGATTCAAATTTCTATGGATTCAGCATCTTGTGCTCTTTCTGTTAGTAACAAAGTTGCAACATGTTTCTGTAATAAATTTTGCACTAAATAATTAAATACAGAAATGGCTATTAAAATTTGAAACTTTGGAAATTCATAACTTGAGTTCTGTTCACCCAAATTGAGCAAACTTGAGCTCTAAAAATTTGTCTTAACAAACTCTACACAATGGTATTTTATTTGGTCACAATTGAATTAAATTTGAACATGTTTCCTTATGTTTACTAAAAGGGGCAGAATAAAGATGCTTATGGAAAAATGCATAATAAATTCAATAATGATCCAAAAATTATGTTTAATAGCTCAAAATGTTCAGTGAAACATTTGCTACATGTTTTAAACCTTTTCAATACAATTTTTTTACTGTTTTTCCTAATTAAAAGTGGTGCAATAATTCAATGCTTTAATTAAACCTTTTAAATTGCAAAAATTCATAATTAAATATTTAAAATTCCAAATTTGGCAAATGAGGTATCAAATTGAAGCTAATGTTGTTTACCTTCTGTTTTCATCAATTATGTTGCATTTAATCCACTTTAACTCAATGTTTATGTGTAGTTCAATTAATCAACTATTAATGCATATGGGATTTTCCAAATGCAATTCAAATTGCATATGGGCCCATTTAAATTGTTCCTTGTGTCCTCTAGTTTATTTTGATGCACCCTTTAACTTGTCGTGCATATAAAATAGGATCATGCTGGATCTTTTGCCGTAGTAGCAATTGTTGCATCCGGTGTTTGTTCTAGTTTGTTGCTTCTTCGCGGATAGGACGTTGAGATGATGTGAGCAACGACAAGTTCTGCGGATGTACCTCTACTTGCTGGATTCCAGGCAAGTATACTCACTTGCTACCTATGTTGCCTTTCCTCACTTGTTACCGATTCTTTCCGTTGTCTTTATGCTAGCCTAGTATTTTCGATGCTTGAGTCTCGATCCTATCATATGTTTACCTTGCAGCCATGATATAGCCTTCCTTCCACTTCCTATTAACTGTTGTTTGTTTACCTTGTTGGCCCTCGTGTCGTAGTTGCATGCTTGGTGTTGTTTGCGCTCAAGTCTTCTTGTCCTTTTTCATATCACCTGTTTAGTTGATAGTTGGGTTTCAATTTAATCAACAACATGTTAATGTTTGGGGTAATAATAATTTGATGATAAGGCACCGGCAGGAGGCCCGGCGTGGTTTTGGAGCCTGCTAGTGTCGAACTTAGGAAAAGAGTCTTGTCCATTGATCAATGATGAGCGCGCTAACCGCATCCGGGAGGTAGTATGGGACCCCCCTCGACTTAGACCTGATTTGCAGCTTGTCCGAAGAGCCACACTTAGTTCGGGTGTTCCATTTGCTCATTTGCATAATGGGAGGCGCCCCCATGGTTACTGTTGATGATGATGATGATGCATATAGGGCGAGGCCTGTATTGCCGGGGTGTTGCGTCCTGCGGGAGTTTTGCACACTTGCGCTGAGTATTCGGCTGCGTGGCTGGGACCTTATAGCTCCGTGGCTCCTAGGACAGGTTGTAGAGACGGTTTGGGTCGTGTCGAGCCAACCTGAGTTTTAGTTGGTGGCTTGAGTGTGTACGGGTACTGTAGCGCACCCTGCAGGGATGAATCTTCTCGAGAAGCCGTGTTGTCCGCGGTTATGTGACGACTTGGTGAAAGTGCTGGCTAACAAGTACTCAGATAACTTACACCTAATTAATAATAATTTGACTAGTAATAGGAATATTGTCACAATAACCTGAACTTCACCTTAATCAACAGTGTGAGTTTCCTTGGGGTTGCTTCCTTAGTAGGGGGTAACACTGGATGGGTATTGTTTGGTGAGTAGTTGTAGTTGGTTCTGATACGCTCTCTTATCCCTTTCTACTAGTCGGAAGTTGTAGCGCGTCTCTTTAGTTTGTTAGTGCTGCCCGCTGCCGCTTCTTTGCAATAACCCCTTCCTTCCGTTGTACCCAAAGTATTTGTATCTTGTGATGATTGGTTACGCTGGTATCTTGTGAGTATGGTTTATCCACTTGCCAGTACTTAATAGTACTGACCCACGAATCCATTTCGTGGCTGCATATTCCACATTGCAGTCAACAGGTTTGAAGTCTGACGACGTTAGCTTGGGAATCCCTCCGGCTTGGCCTGGGCAGGGATTGGACGCCATCGGTTATCTTCAGGACTCTTAGTCCAATTTGTATCTTGTCCGTAGTCGGACACTATGTTGTTTCTTCCGCTGTTATTTGGGTCTTTGTATTGTATCAGTTGTATCCTTGACTCGTTTGAGTCGTCTTGTATGTATCTTTTCTGTTGTTGTTGCGGAACATTCGTGAATTGTTGTAATGTTATCACAAGTGGCAACCTGGAATCGGTTATTATGCGGATTTGGGTGGAAATGCCGAAATCTGCATAGTGCCCGATCTCGGGGCGTCACACGTATCCATCAAGGTGGCGGACGGCTATGCTTTACCTTGTGTAAAGGGAGCGACCTGCCATGGCCGTCCGATTACACCTGGCTATGCTCGTTTTGGTGTGGATGATGTTCAGACGGCTTGGAGAATAATGCGGCTTGACATCCCCGGAGGTGATAGTGTAGAGACACTGGGAGAAGCCGTCAATTCCATCATACAATGGAAAAAGAAAGGTATAGTGTTTCCGATGAGCAGTCCGCCGCCACCACCGCCACCTACTTCTCCGAGACGTAGTCCACCGTCAGCACAACCACCTACAACGAGTCCGGCTCGATCATCGTCAGCACACGTCGACGCCATGGACGTCAGCAGCTCGAGTCCGGCTCGATCTCCGATTCCCGAGCCGACTCCGCCGCCCACTAAGTCCTCTAAGCGGAAGGCTGCTGCCTCTAAGTCTCCCCCAAAGAAGAAACCTGCTCCGAAGAAGAAACCCAAGCTGCCGCAAGAAAAGTTGCCTTACGGAATGAATGACGTGGAGACCGATGCGTGGGTGACCGCGGACACGCAACGTCTGATGTCTGCGTGGGGAAACAAACCCTCGGATCTGCCAAAGGAACTAATAGATCCGGAAGTAAAGAAGCACTTCGAGAATATGCTGGAAATGCCATGCCAAGTTCAGC
The DNA here is from genome assembly GCA_028641055.1 of Alopecurus myosuroides. Lineage (NCBI taxonomy): Eukaryota > Viridiplantae > Streptophyta > Magnoliopsida > Poales > Poaceae > Alopecurus > Alopecurus myosuroides. The sequence goes on from CM054058.1 coordinate 169,145,849, forward strand.
TGAATCTGCCATGTGTCTATGATCATGGATTATTGATGACTTATAACAAAGTCAGCAAGACGGGGAACACAATTCCCCAGCTTGGGAGCAGCCAAATCAATCGGTCCCCCCCCCTCAAGGTGTTGTCCACTGCATAGATTCCATCCAAGCCAGTTCATATGGAAGCAACTACGAGGTTTGCCAGAGATTGTGGTATAACAGTTGAGCAATTGCTAAGCGATTGCGATGGGTCCATCTCAAAGGCTGATTTGGCATGGAAATATGAGTTAGAGAAGTCTCTCGTCAGACCTGATCTGCTCGACTCTATGACAACATTGAAGCGTCAACTGCATAAGTGGTATGTCCAAAGCGCAAAGGCCGGGCAGGACCAACTCATGGTGAAAATTAGACATGAGGATTACTTCCGCGAGGACTCTGTCTGTATTGATTTTGAAGATCTTTTTTCTTCTATAATATAGCCGCAGTCGACAAATCGCTCATCGGCACCTATTGTCTGTAAGTCTCTACCTCAGCTTGTTCGATCATTGCTTCTTATATTATCCTCACTGTACGATATATACTATGCAGATTGAAGCTTCGGGAATGTAATGTAAACGGTGGCATTGGGTTCATTGACACATATGTCGTCAATGATTTCATTTTAGGGTGATACCCTAAAATCATGGAGGATAATATCGTTATGTTTTTGACGAAACAATTTCACTGTAGTGAAATACTATTTCCTTACAGACAAGGGTGAGTGTTACTGTCTTATGCATATTCCTTCACATTTATATTTTGCTAAGTCGGTGTTAAGTGTAATTGATGAGTTATGCATGACTATGTATATAAACGTGTGCAGTTTCCACTGGATTCTTTTCAACATTCACGTTGACACCGGAGCATTTGATCTCATGAACTCTATGCATAAAGAACAAAAGGAGTACACACATTATTTCAATGCTCACAAAGTAAGTTCAATCGTTGTTGCACTTTACCATCCCCTTTTGTTCAATCATTATCGTACGATGACCCCTTTATTCTTTTTTTTCTTTCCCGGGCAGGGCTTGGAAGCGGTTCAGGAAGCAACAAGCCAGTTTAACGGAGGTGGATATGCAAGTTGATACACTCATTGTAAGTAGTACTTGCTACATTCACGTATCTCTCTTTTTGATTGCTTGAGAATTATTTGATTCAATTCTATTTCTCGTAAAGTGCCCTAAGCAGCCACAGGGAACAAATTTATGTGGATTCTATGTCATGGAGAACATAAGGACAATTGTGAATAAGCGGTTGAAAAGAAGAACAAATTTATTGATGCACGATCTACGGGAGGAGCTCCTACTGAAAGACCGCTTACAAGCAATTCAAGAGGAATTGGCGGGTTTTTTGCTGAAGGAAGTCATAGATCCAAATGGACCATTCCATTATAAACAATGATCTGCATGCATGTACGTAGATGGTCTCAATGTGTATAGGTGTGTTCAGATGTAATGATCTAAATGAGATCGATGTAATGATCTTCTGATGATATCAATGCATGCAATGATCTGTATGATGATTATTGTCAATATGGAACAAATATGCCATTTACAGCGTAAACAAAAACACCCAAAAGAAAACAGCACCCAAAAAACAGCCCACAAAAAACATGCCAAAACTCTGCCGCGGAAGAGAACCTTTTACCCCGGTTGGTGTTACGAACCGGGGTAAAAGGGTGTCGGCCTTCTCGCTGCACAGAGCCCACGTGGGCAACCCTTTTACCCCAGTTGGTAAGCCCACCGGTGCCTAAGGGGGGCCTTTAGCCCGGGTTTGGCAAACCCGGTTGGCTGGCCGGTGCATAAGCCCCCCCCCCCCCCCAACCGGGGCAGAAGGTTCGTTCTCTCGTAGTGGCCCAGGCGGGGGAGCTCAGCCGAAGGAGACACACACACAGCAGCAGAGCTGCCTGCGAGATGGCTCGTGCGGCAGCAAAGATTGGCAACTCCGACACATGTGTGGATGCCGGCGAGAGCGGAGAGGCGCAGACGATGTAGGAGAACCGGGAGGACGCAAACACGTTGGCCCGTCGGCGGGGACGGAGCAGCGCGGACGAACGATGATGTGGAGGAGCGGCGTGTGAAGCAAGAGCAGGGTGCGGCCACGGAGGCGCACATGCGGAGATGACGCGAACGCGAGCACGGAGCCTAGCGGCGCCGAGACCCCGAGCGTCTCCGGAAGAGCGGGTGGCGAAGACACCGAGATGACGACGACGATGATGAGGGAGAGTGGTCTCGTCGGGACAAGATTCATGTCGGCGCTAGGCCCACGGTGGGCGCTAAATGTCGTGGTATGTCACATGAGATACGCCAAAGAGATGGCTTTGATAGTGGTAGCAACGACGCGAGCGACGGCATTCCGGCGGGATTGGGCATGAGCACAGTAGACGCGAGACGTACCCAGGTTCGGGACCCGTGTGAGGAGGTAAAACCCCTACTCTTGCATTTGTGGTGTATGTAGTGGAGTATATATGCTAATACATGGTTTCTCCTGGAGCTGTATCGGCTATATGCTAGAGAGAGTGACAGAGTCGCGTGAGACCGAGCGTGAGAGAGTCATGATTGGGGAGCCGAATGAGACTTGCTAGAGAAGGCTCCCTTGTGCACCTTATATAGGTGGTGCCCAGGGGACAAGGGATGGCCCGCAGGACTAACTAATACTATTCGGGTGACAGATGAATAGTGATGTACCATAGTGCATAGTTTTCTTCCTTCAGCCTATGTCATAAAAAATGTCTAATATGACGCGCCAGTTGACTTCGCGTAGCAGAAGCAGACGGCTGGCAGACTGGCAGTCGGCTTGCCGTCCAGGCCTCCAGCCAGGCAGATGGCCAGCAGGGTTGAGGCGGATGGCCAACCGGCTGAATTTGCCCTCTTGTCGCCATGTCGAGTCCTGGAATTTGGTATACCGGTAATCATTACCCTGACAACTCTATAGTGCATTCTTCTTTTTATTGACTTTCAAGAAAAATTAGTTAGTAGTAATGAGACCATGCCAAAGCTCGTATATGTTTGATAAATGTTGTGAAGGCAAAACTGGGCTGCAACAAAGATGTCACAACTGCGATACACTCATGATAAGGTGTATGAGGTTTTCCTTAGATGAAACATTTTCTCAAGAGTGAGAGGAGTGTACAGCCAGCTTAGGGAACACACCTATGAGACTACTGATAATTTTATCCATTATAACATTGTTGCTTACAGATGTTTAAATCAACTCATAGCCGATCTTCGAAATTAACTCTGGTAGATCGTTCATAAGTTAGTGGAGTTTATCAGCATCCCATGGGTGCAACAAATGTATAGAGACATGCATAGATCATATGTTCTATTAGACAAATCTTTTTAAAGGCAATGTTTGATTCAAATAACATTAAGTAGTATGGGTTGAGTACCTCTTAAACCAGGCTCTTAGACTAAGCCTTAATTCAGACTTTTTTATCATCAATTAAATTTGTACAAGTCAGTACTTTGGTAAGACATGGTTCACTGTAATAAAATAGTGTAAAAGTAAGAATACTACATAACCATGTGAATAATTTTTTTTACTCTATCTATAAAGACTTGCTTCTCACATGCATATAATAACCTTGATGATACTACTATTTACATAATCATTTAACTTCAAAAAGTGGGACTCACAAGAAATACCTTATGTCAATGAAAAATTTCTCTCTTCCTTAGGACTTTTTTCTTCAATACTTATAGTTGATCACTCTTCTACAAGATGATTATAATGCCAGCGAAAACGTCTAAAGAGTAATGATAAAAGGAGATTTTTTTTGGTTTACTAAAAAGGTTTTTAGAATAGAAAATCGGAAAAAAAAGCAAAACTATCGAGAACTTATAAAAAAACAAAAAACTAAACATTCAAATCTACCCCAATGCAAGTGATAAAAACACAACCTAAAAAAAGCAAAAAAAAAATATAACATATCAACACCTCTTGATGTAGAAGTGTGAACAAGCTCCCCAAAATTAAACTTTTGTGGCATGGGAGATCATTGTGGTTGTGACTGGAGAGTGTTGGGGCACCACTGGTCACCCCAAGAATAAAATATGTTTGCAAGATCAAGAGAAGCATCAAAGAGATTGTTTGTGAGGTTGTTGATGTCGGTGATATTGTATCTGAGCTCTTTCGAGTCTTGGTACATGGTGTAATGTGGAGATATGTATGCCTCCTTCTCGAGCTCTTATGCTTCTATGTTGATGTCCTCGGGCATCTCAGCCCCAGGCTCAGCTTCCTCTCCTTCTTCCCGTGCAACATAGTGGAGTTCTCCATTCTCGATAGAGAACATGTTAGGCATAGGAGTGGGAAACAACTTCCCTACTCTAGGTATACTGATATAAACTGTGCCATTCCTTTTAATAATCATACCAGTGTCTCTCGGTGTGTTAGTACCAACATACCTCTCGCCGCTAAGTGAAAGGACACGGATGTCGCCTAGAGGGGGTGAATAGGCGTTTAAAAATAATTACGGTTAAGGCTTGAATAAATGCGGAATAAAACTAGCGTTTAATTTATCAAGCCAACCTAAACAAACTAGGTTCACCTATGTGCACCAACAATTTATGCTAAAAAATTCAAGCAACTATGTGATAGCAAGATATGTTACCTCAAGCTCGATGGCTATCACAAAGTAAATTGCATAAGTAAAGAGATCGGGTATAGAAATAACTGAAACACGTGGAGACGATGATTTATCCTGAAGTTCACTTCCCAATGGAAGCTAATCTCCGTTGGAGAGGTGTGGAGTCACAATGACTCCAAGCGCCCAATGGCTCACCTTATTCTCCTCGTGCCTCCACCAATGCGGAGTGCCACGATCCACTATGGGACCTTTGAGGGCGGTCACCAATCCCGTACAAGGTTGGGGCAATCTCCACAACTCAATTGGAGGCTCCCAACAATATCCTGCGAGCTACCAAAACTCCGAGATAGCAACAAGGCCTAGAAATCTTCCAAAGCTCCGAGGCAACAATCAACCGTCTAGGGCACTCCAAGTACCCAAGAGGACAAGCTCAAGGGCACTCCAAGAACCCAAGAGTAACAAGCTTCTCAACCTTTCACTCGAACGAATCCTCGTAGAGAACTCAAACCGATGGAACCTATGCAATGGCAAGAACACAATAAGTGCTCAAATACTTCACTCTCAAATCCCACCAAAGCAACAAATGCTATGGGAGGGGGGGAAGAACAAGGAAGAACTAAACAAATGCATATCCAAGATCTAGATCCCAAAGGATTCCCCTCACTAAGAGGAGAGATGGATTGGTGGAAAGATAGATCTAGATCTCCTCTCTCTTTTCCCACTAATTGGAGGCAAGAATCATGGAAGAATAGAGAGAAAGCAAGCTCCAAGAGGTCAACAATGGTGGGGGGAAACTTTCCTAAAAGGTGGGGAACCATTGGGGAAGAAGACCCCTTATATAGGCCCCCAAAATCAGCCCGTTGGGGGCATTCTGCGCGTCCCCGGCCTCCGGGCCGGCCACCTAACAGACCCGCCCAGCCTGGAGCCCGGCCTGGGCTGGCCTCTCTGCGTTTCCCTAAAAACACCTACACTAAGAACGCGATATCTTTCGCCTCCGGACTCCGTTTTCGATGATCTTGGGCTCGCTGAACTCGCAACGATGAGCACTATAAGATCATGCAGATAAACATCATAGTCCATAATTTGAGGATAAAACCAAATGATCAAAGGTTTGACCTCTCTATAAAGGAACAATCGGTAAAACCTCCGATATAAAAAACGCAATAAGTTTTTCATGCGAAACCCGTTTTTGATGAACTTGAGCTTGTATTGAAACACATGACAAGCTATAAAATCACACATGGAGAAAACACAAATAATAACCAAGAAAGATGATTCCAAGTATGCAAAGGTTTGATCTCTATCCGAGTGATGCGATCAAGTTGCTAATATGAGAGCCCCTCTTGATAGTACGGTTATCTATCCTATAACCCGGTCTCCCTCCTAATGCTATGATACCGGTAATATACAAAACCTATCAATACAATACCTTTTCCTTGAGCATTCCACTTGAGCTAGATGATGATGATCTTGACCTCCTCAAGATGGACCACCTTTCTTGATTTCGCTTTGCTCGGTGAAGACACATAGATTGCTCCCCCATACGCCACTATGGGAGAGGCTCTTTTAGGTAAATCTTCACTTGGACATTATCTCCAAAAGAGTGGAAAGCTTCAAGCATGTGATCTCTTCGATATGCTCCCCTTGAACTTGCACTTCTCGAACTTGATGACCACCACAACTTGACGTCAACCACCATGGACATACCATGATCCCACATGGTACATCTTCTTACTTTGTGAGTTGATCAATATTAACCATCACCTAGAACTTTGCCTTGATAAAACTTGTATCTTTTCTTATCTCTTCATAATAATGATGTCTTGAAGGTAAAGATGAATGTTCACACAATATTCTTCTTCAAGAAATACTTGCAATATTCTCAACTCTCTCATGACCAAACTTGGGATATTCACATGAATATCACCTTGGTCACCACTTCATTATCTTGAATCCAACACATGGACATCAAGCATTTCCTATGGAAAAACTCTACAAGTATAGCTCAATGCAACCATTAGTCCATGGTGATTGTCATCAATTACCAAAACCACACATGGGGGCACCATGCTATTTCAATCTCCCCCATTTTGGTAATTGATGACAAACTCTTTTACGAGGGTTTATATGATGAATTTTACCAACCATGCAAATAAACAAGCAAGGATGCATGAGCATGAAAGGAAAATGCTTAAGAAAAAAACCAAAGTATAAAACCAAAATTCCTTAAACCCTCTAAACTTTCTCCCCCATTGGCATCCATTTCCAAAATGGGATCATAGAAATTTTAGATGGCCAATATAGTAAGGGTTCCTCTGTAGGATGTGTACTTATCATAATATGAGTGAAATCAAATACACTTATCCAATGATGAATAATGGGAGGAACTATACCGAGGATCCAAAGATTGCAAATAAGATGGTATACAGATCTCTAATATTCTCCTAAAGAGAAGAAAGCAATCAAAAAGATCCAACAAACCAAACAAACACGGTATATTATGGTTTGAGAAAATGAGTGTTTTTAAATAAAATAGAGGAGCTCCCCAATATTTGTGCATGATTTAGAAATATTGCATTTTTAATGCAAAGTGCACAAAAACGGAATCATAACTCCCCCATTGTTGTTCAAAACTCAAATCAAGTGCAAGTGATCATAAAAGAAAACAAGGCATATCACTTGGAGCAAGAGGTGGTTGATCCATAAGAGAAGTTACCAATAAAAGGATGGACACCGAACCATTAGGATACCAATAAGACATGTAATTCTTATCATGTGTATAAGTTTCTAAATAGACCACAATCATGATGATGTACATCCATAAAGAAACATGTACACACAATATAGTTACAAAGAGAAAGAGCGAGATATCCAATTTGAAGACATAAATACGACAATAAGATCTTTTCTTGAAAGCATAGCACATAGCTTTAATTTTTTTTAAATCTTAGAGGATATGAATGACCTTCCAACAAAAACACATCAAAGACATCACAAACATAAATAAGGGAAAAGGAGATAGTTGGAACGTTTTGATAAAAGCAAAAAGTATCACAAGGAGTAAATATGTTTCATGCCATGATACAACCTACAAAAGGTTGAAATGTTAGAGTATATGCATGAGGTAGATACTTGTTACCGAGGTAGCATTGGTGATGTTGTACTATATAAGAATTCATCCATCATCATATCTTGACTCCAATAAGCATGTAGTGATAACACCTTCTTTGTGAATGAGGCAAGCACCCAATGCATATCAAATGTACCTAAAACATATTTAAGTACAAAAATGGTCCCCAAACTCATTGGGTCCAAAGTAGTTAGACAAACTACAATATATATGACACAATCCACATGAATATGGGCATATAGATGTGAAATTGAATATCATGAACATCTTAGCCAATTTAGGATTGATGGATATTATTCTATATAATATTGGATCAAGGAAGATAAACATGCCATAACATATACATCAGTAATTATGCATGCAATCACTTTCAAGAACCAAAAGCGATGTAATTTGGACAAATAACCTAGTAAACCAATATATGCACACAAAGGCATGACACGACATAAAGGTTGTCCAAATTATATCAAAGGTCCACGTCAACACATGAAAGGAGATACCAATCGGAACCAAACAAAATCAACTCATGATTGATAAGATACCAATTAGAAAATATACCATGTAAAAAAATACCAAAGAGAATACTTATCACTTGGGGTATACTAAATAAAAATGCATCAAGGAGTGAAATATTGAGATCCCAATAGACATCAAATGAACCATGTCAAATTCCAAGAGATGTCAATTGAAGCAAATATCTATGAGTGAGATATCAAACTCCAATTAATACCAATTTAGCGCGTCAAAGCAAAACAAATGAGCATAGAAGATGACTATATAAAATATGCTCAAAGACTTATCTCATTTAAAACAATAGAATGCAAAACAAGGAATGAGATAACCAAGCCCTATACACTTTTTATGATGGCACAAAGTACTAAAAAGGAAAAGTTGTGCCTTCCACAAACACACAAGATATTGATTAAAATACCAGTTTAAAAAGATCTAATATCAATTGATGATAACTAGTGTTCAAAAAGAATCTATGATAGCTCCCCCATGATATATGCATGATTTTTGAATTTTGCGTACAAATGGGATCATCACTCTCCACACACATACACTATAAACTTTCATTAAGTGGCAAGAGATCCAATTGAAAATATAGTGTTCTAAAGGAAGTAATATATCTCTCCCATGACTTGTGCATTATCTAGATGTTTGCATTTTAATACAAAAGCACTATAAGGGGATCCTCATTTTTCTTACAACCATTACACTAGAATTTTGTTTGATTATAACACATAGATCTTCAAGAGGCAAGGAAGACAATGGGAGTTCATACAAAACAATTTCTCGTCGATAATACAAATGGAAGCAAAGTGCAATGTAAATATGATCAATAACTTCTACCACAAATATGGTTGTCACTTGTTCAAGGACAAGGAGGGTATGGTGTTACTTTTCGGTGGTATATTTCAAAAATATTCATGATCATGTTCACAACACAAAAGCATATGAAAGGGATATGAGTTAATTACCATGCTTACATGGAGATTCTTGGTGGCTTCAACTAGTCAAATGATCAAGCAATGCTTAATACATCTTGAAGCAACTGGTTTCCTAAATAATACATAATAGTGCACATTTTAGGAACACCGCACGAAGAAATTCTCTCAATTCAAGAAACCAAAATATGAGATACAAAAACTCATTTAAGAAAATATGGAACTTGTTTGAGATAATCATGCCACATAGTAACAAGATAATTTAGAATTTCAATTCTAAGTTGCATTACCTCACATGTTCACATTTTCTAGGATTGTAATATGCACATAGCTTATTACTCCCCCATAATATGATAATCTATTTCTCTTAAACAAGAGGCAAGTGAAATCCAATAAGAGATAATTAATGAACATTGTAAAATTTGAATTTCTTATGAGAATGAAATACCACATGGAGACTATATAATCTTGTCACATTAATAATAAGTGATATACCTCATGTACACATATTTTAGGATTGTGAGGTGGAAAAGCACATTACTCCCCCAAAATGAGATAGTTCATTAATCTCTCAAAAGAGGCAACTAAATTAAACATAAATTGCAATAAAGGCTCAACACAAAACAAAAAAGTACATGGAGTGCAAACCAACAAACACATACTAGATTACTCGAGATAGGTAATTTGTAAGCACACCATATAAAAAAACATGATAGATACAAAACTAACACATGCAAGGTGCAAGCAACTTTCAATGTATATAATTTAAATACAAGTTACCACAAGGAGACACATTGGATATGAGATAGATATATGATGATACAAATGACTTGGCTTGAGTAAATATAATTGATGAAGATCCCTTAATTATTCATAAGAGAGCCAAATCTCCAATGCCCTCCAACAACACCTATTGATCAAGTTTTAGCTTGTTGGTCTCCAACCAAATTGGGTCCTAAGAGGTTAGTCACAATAGGCTTGGCAACCCAAATGGTTCGTTTCTTGACACCACTTTGGGTGCCAACATATTTGGCAAACACATTGCCAACCTTATCCTTCCGAAGGGAATAAACATCATCAATAATGATAGGGTTGGATAAGGTACCATTAGTGCATGAGGAAGCTAAATGGCCCTTTTCACGACATAAGTAGCAACATCGGCTTCCTCCTTTCTTCTTAGTTGATTTCTCAACTTGAGGAGTTCTAACTTGATTCTTCTTAGGAAGAGTCATTTCTTCATCTTGAGGTTGAGAATGAGATTGAACTTGTGGATGCTTCCCTTGTTGCTTCTCACTAAGAGGCTTATTCTTTAATGGGTAAGACCTAACATGTTGTCCTTCAACCTTGCACTTGAAGCGAACAATCTTGGACGAATTCTTGACTTGTTCTTGGCCCTTGTTCTTGTTGATCGTATGATTATTCTTGATATTGGACTTCTTGTTATTATTGGAGTTGAATCCAAGTCCACTCTTGTCATTGGGTAATCTTTGCACACTCAACATGTTGTCAAGTGCGGACTTCCCATGACGCTTTTACAAGTCTTTCTTCAAAGAAGCGACTTGGACCTTGAGCTCTTTTATTTCCTCTACATGGTTAGTAGCAACACAAGTAATAGAAGAAGTAGATGCTTCATTGTTAGAGCAACACGGCATGTAAAGCAATTCATCACAAGATGTAACGATATTATGAGTGAATGAATTAATAGGACTTGATGGAGGGATGATAACCCGGTAGGCTAACGCCAAGGTGTAACTCGGCCCAAAGGACACTGCGTGAGATCCGGCTAAGGATAAAGAAACTTTTAGAAGGCCCAAGTTTGTAGGCCTGGTAACCCGGATTGTGGGTTACGGTAAGGAAAGTTAGGGTTCTGTATGCGGTGTCCGGGTAGGATTCAGGGTGCGCCTTGGAGGGCAAGCCAGGGGGTCCGGGTGCTTTATAAGCCGGCCCCTAGGTCTAGTTTAGAGAGCCCCCAAGAGTTCGAGCAATATCGCTAGGTGTCGAGTTTATTGATGGCACTTGTTCTTCTCCGCCAGCTACGGTAGTCATATCATCAATCGGGTTCTCCTTACCCGGGTCATCAGTTTCCATATTTTCTTGGTCGCTGATAGTGACCGCGGCTCTATGGACAGTATAAGTAAGCAGTTAGCGTACAACTGGGAAAAAGTGACGGAAAGGTGATAAAGCATCAGGAAAGGAACCTTACCCGGGATTCACCATGTAGTCCGAGGGGAACTCGCTGCTGGACCCGGACGAAACTGAAAAACATCAAGCAAGACACGGAATTATCCCGTAAGTGGATGGTTCGGAAAGACTTTGATATTCAAAGAAAGGATTAGGTGAGTACCAGCGCGTCGAGCCGGAGACGACGAAATACCCGGATTAAGAGCGCCATCACCCGGAAAATTCTGAGTCATTCTGCGCTTGGTCATGGGCGGTTCCTTCAGGTACGGCCAGCGGGATAACTCCAGGTTTAGCTCGCGCATGTTATCAAATGAATATGGTTTAGAGGCGAGGAAACGGTATGGAACCTTGAAGACGACCCCTCGGGGTTTTCTCTTTGTTCCGACCTTGATCATCGGCTCAGCTTCATCTTCGTCGCTTGCGGATTCTACCTTGCCTTCAGTTTCTTCTTCTTCGTCCTTGTCCTCTTGTTCTGAAAGTTATCAAGGTTTACAGTTGGAAAATGAAGAAAGAGCAACAACAAGCTCAAAGAAACTAAGTACAACTCGGAATGTACCTTCATCCGAGTTAACGGCGTCTTCTTTCTCCTCTGGGCTTTCAGAGTTAGGGGGAGTTTCAATCTTCCAAAAAACATCATCGGCCTGAGATGAAGATATAAGAATGAGGGTTAACAGTTGTATCAAGTGGAAAGTGTGAAGGTAAAAATATGGAAGCCGGATCTTTACCTCAGGGGCCGGGTTCTCGCGCGTAAAGGGCTCTAACTCCGAGACAACAACAACCGTCTAGGGCACTCCAAGTACCCAAGAGGACAAGCTCAAGGGCACTCCAAGAACCCAAGAGTAACAAGCTTCTCAACCTTTCACTCGAACGAATCCTCGTAGAGAAATCAAACTGATGCAACCTATGCAATGTCAAGAACACAAGAAGTGCTCAAATACTTCACTCTCAAATCCCACCAATGCAACAAATGCTATGGGGGAGAAAAGGGGAAGAACAAGGAAGAACTCAACAAATGAATCTCCAAGATCTAGATCCCAAAGGATTCCCCTCACTAAGAGGAGAGATGGATTGGTGGAAAGATAGATCTAGATCTCCTCTCTCTTTTCCCACTAATTGGAGGAAAGAATCATGGAAGAATAGAGAGAAAACAAGTTCCAAGAGGTCAACAATGGTGGGGAAAAACTTGCCTAAAAGGTGGGGAACCATTGGGGAAGAAGACCCCTTATATTGGCCCCCAAAATTAGCCCATTGGGGGCATTCTGCGCGTCCCTGGCCTCCGGGCCGGCCACCTAATAGACCTGCCCAGCCTTGAGCCTGGCCTAGGCTGGCCTCTCTGCGTTTCCTGGAAAACACCTACACTAAGAACGCGATATCTTTCGCCTCCGGACTCCGTTTTCGATGATCTTGGGCTCGCCGAACTCGCAACGATGAGAACTATAAGATCATGCAGAAAAACATCATATTCCATCATTGTAGGATAGAACCAAGTGATGAAAGGTTTGACCTCTCTATAAAGGAACAATCGGTAAAACCTCCAATATCAAAAACGCAATAAGTTTTTCATGCGAAACTCGTTTTTGATGAACTTGAGCTTGTATTCAAACACATGACAAGCTATAAAACCACACATGGAGAAAACACAAATAAGAACCAAGAAATATGATGCCAAGTATGCAAAGGTTCGAGCTCTCTCCGAGTGATGCGATCAAGTTGCTAATATGAGAGCACCTATTGATATTACGGTTATCTATCCTATAACCCAGTCTCCCTCCTAATGCTATGAGACCGGTAATATACAAAACCTATCAAGATCATACCTTTGCCTTGAGAATTCCACTTGAGCTAGATGATGAAGATCTTGACCTCCTCAAGATGGAACACCTTTCTTGATTTCGCTTTGCTCGGTGAAGACACATAGATTGCTCCCACATACGCCACTATGGGAGAGGCTCTTTTAGGTACATCTTCACTTGGACATTATCTCCAAAAGAGTGGCAAGCTTAAAGCATGTGATCTCTTTGATATGCTCCCCTTGAACTTGCACTTCTCGAATTTGATGACGACCACATATTGACGTCATCCACCATGGACATACCATGATCCCACATGGTACATCTTCTTGCTTTGTGTGTTGATCAATATTAACCATCTCTTAGAACTTTGCCTTGATCAACCTTGTATCGTTTCTTCTCTCTTCATAATAATGATGTCTTGAAGGTAAAGATGAATGTTCACACAATATTCTTCTTCAACAAATACTTGCAATATGCTCAACTCTCTCATGACCACTTGGTATATTCACAAGAATAGCACGTTGGTCACCACTTGATTATCTTGAATCCAAAACATGGACATCAAGCATTGCCTATGGAAAAACTCTACAAGTATAGCTCAATGCAACCATTAGTCCATAGTTATTGTCATGAATTACCAAAACCACACATGGGGGCGCCATGCTCTTTCACTAAGTGAAGCAAGGTTTCTCAAGTTTACTCCAAGTGCGGTGGTGAGGCCGGTGATGACTCCTCTACAAGTGATGGCACCACGGTACTGACATGCTTGGCGTTGAAGGTGGAATAGAAGCATGGCTCCTATTTTGGGCGTAATGGTAGTCTCCAACTATACAGCTTTTGCTAGGATGGGCATCTCATCCTCATCAACGCTTGTAAATCTGCCCCATGCTTGTGTGAGTGTCTCCGTCATTATAGATGAAACCGAAACGGTTGCACCACTCGTTAATAGTTATATCATATGGTATGTTCATCAGCTGGAATTGTATACTCTTGTCAGCTGAGTTGTTGGGATGAATCCCAACGGAGTGTGTAACTGACGTCAGAAAATCCAACGTCAACCGACAAGACATTGGAACATTATGAAAAACAAAGTTTCGAATGCCAACATTGTTGCATAATAAGTTGAAATCATTACCAATACCGAGACGATGGATAGTAGTGGGGCAAGGCCACTTGGTTGTCTTCATATCACACTTGTTAAGAACCTTGAATCTGCGTTGATATGTCTTTTCACGCAGTTGGATGCCCCCCAAAAAATAAGTAGGGATTTTCTTGATGATTTTGCTAGGTTGGCTAGCACTTCCACTAGCTAGTTGCACTAGCATATGTTTGACTCCTTGTGTTAATCTAAAATTAATAGAAACTATTAAGTAATGATTCATATAATATAGATAATATGATTCTTATATCATACTAGTGGTAGAGATCTCCCTAAAATAATTACAAAGCAATGTTCAACTAGAAAGAACTACACGTGAGACATGGACCCTATATTGAAAATAAAACATGGTCAAAATAATCTTTATAAAAAGTAATCGGTGGATCCGAGCAGAAACATACCTTGGATCATTGGTGTGCGAGGAATCGAATCAAAGATAAACAAGTAAAACGATGTCTTGGGGGTTTAAATTAAAAAACCTAACTTTGAGTTTTTTCCTGTAAATTTGGGGCGGTACGGTTGCTTGCGACCATATCTTAGGTTGGTAAGGCCTACGTTGTCAATTTAACTGTCTTGTTTGTTTGGTAAGGATGGTGGATACGATCCTGTTCGACCGCACCGCTAGTTATTAAACTGTACCAGTGTCGCCGAGGTGCAGCCGAAGAAAGTACCACTTCATAAGTGCTGGATCTCCTTCGGTGACGGTGGCCCGCGTGCTGTCGTTCGGTGGCGGACGGCGTAAGAGCATCTTCAGTCGCGCCCACCAAATGCGTCCACAAGGCTCTTTCCCGCCCGGACGACTCCCAACCTCGCCCAGTCGCGCCCCCAAAGGCCCATCCCGTCCGGAACCCCAAGACAACCCCGCCGCGTAGGTGCTCCCTTGGGGGCGCCGGATGAGACTTGCATGCAACCACAACCACACAAATGAAAGATTTCTTTTCTCTCTCCTGCTTTTTCTCACTTTCCCTTTCCAAAATGCGTACATACATGTCTCTATTTACAACGTTTGCCATTATATGGGGGCAGTGAGTGGAAGAGAGATGACTCTAAAGACGTCGTTTCGTCCGAACGAGCCCTAAAGGGCCTCTTTAAGCACCGATCCGGACGACAATATGGGGGCGCGAGTGGATATGCTCTAAGAGCATCTCCAGTCGCGCCCCCCAAACGCACCCCCACGGCCCCTTCCCGTCCGGACGTCCTCGAGCGCGCCCACTTGCGCCCCCCATTGGGCCTTCCCGTCCGGACGCCCCCTTGCTCCCGTTCGGCAAACCCAGCCCAACCCCGCCTCCCAGGGGCTCCCGTGGGGGCGCCGGACGAGTCATTCCGCGTCGCGGGTCCGTATTGCCAGCGACACAGCGCCCACCAAAAACCCTTTCCATCCCAGCGGCTGCCATTTCCCCCGTCGCCGCCCATCTTTCCCGCCCCTTCCTTCCTCCGGCGCCATGCCTCCGAAAGGGCCGCCGAGACCACCGCCGAAGAACGCGAAGGCCGGCACGCTCGGCGTCAAGCGTCGCGTGCTGCAGCCGCGCCCCCCCCCCCCCCCGAAGGAACGGCCGAAAGGCATGACCGACGTCGAGTGGGCGGCCGACCAACTGCGGTGCGACTCCTCCACGACGAAGCGTCGTCTTCGTCGCGAGAGGTCGGAGGCCCGGACTGCGGCGGCGAAGCTGGAACTGGTAGTCAACAACGCCGGGGGAGGCAGCCCGGGAGGTGCGTCATGCTCGTCGGCGTTGGCGTCGCCGTTCCGCGCGGACGCCGTGAGCACGCCGCGTTCGCACTCGAGGCTCTGCCCTAGCCCGGGCTGTCGAATCTGCATCTCAACAAGTCCCTCGGGTGAACCCATAGGGTTTCGATTAGGAGAACGTGTAGGCGCTGGTGAAAATCGTCGGCTAGACAGGGGACACGATTTATCCAGGTTCGGGGCCCTCGTAGAGGTAAAACCCTTACTCCTGCCTCTGTCGATCTGTATTCGCGAATAGATCGGTTACAATGGGGGATTGCTCAAGTCGAGAGTACGATCTCGAGCTCAAGGCTTGGTGGTGCGGTATTGCTTGGTCCTCTCCCGGTGGTTCTCTTGGCCTTATATAGGTGGCCAGGTCTCAAACCATACCCGCGTAGGACTCGAACTCTAACCCTATGTCGGTTAAACTTTTCCTATCTTAACCCGCAAGGCATTGCAGGTGAGCTTCAATTGGGCCTTCTAGAATAATACGCGACGCCTCCTTTAGAGCCTGGGCCGTGGGCGTGAGACCGGGTAGGCATACCCGACAGGCCTAGGATCCATCCCTTCGTCAGTAGCCCCCGAGTGTTTAGTCGACTGAGAATCAGTCGGGTGAGCACTTAGAGTCCGTTTTTTGATTTCTTCGATTGGTTATCCAATCGTCTGGTTTTGAGGGTGTATACCCCATGCACGATGTGCCTCTGTACTCGAGCATCGAGTGGTAAATGTGCCTTGTTGGCTGTTTTCACAGAAGGATGCGCCTCAGTCGCTTGGCTCTCCCGAAAGTTCAGGGCCAATTAATTGCATCTAGGGCAAAAACGGTTCTGGCCTACACAAATTCGAGACCTCCGACTCGAATCCGGCGAGGTGATCGTTGCGACTGGGCCGTTGAGGTCTTACCGAGTCGAACTTAACCTAAAGGGGTACCCGGCGCGTCCGCTAGGATTTTTCTTCGTGTTGTTGACACGGAATTTACCGGAGGACGCAGCTTGAGTGCGATTCCAGGCCCTCAAGAGAGATCTTTTAGGTCTTACCTTCGTATTCGAAAGAAATACGGCATCCGGATGTGCCTAGTCGGCCAAACGACCTAGGAGATTGATGTGTGTACATCGTATGATCGAGTGATAGGAGCTACGCACTAGCAGGTTTTTGTCCAGAGATATTTCGAGTGAAAATTTTCTCCCTTGATTTTGCGCACAAAGTGCTTTGTGTTTTGTAATCTTCCTTCCATACGAAAGAGTTTTCGTGTTTGGAAATTTTGTCATGCCCATTCGAAAAGAAATTTCGTATCTGGGACTTTTATGCGAGAGAATTTTCGCGTCACAGTTTGTCTATACGAAGTTATTTCGTGTTTGGAGCTTCATACGAAGGAGTTTTCGTGTTTTTGATTTGCCCATACGAAGTCTATTTCGTGTTTGGGACTTTTATCCGAAGAAATTCTGGGCTTGATGATGTGCGCTATGACGTCACGACGCACTTTATCCTCCCGATGGGACGTGACGGAGCGAGAGCAGAGGTGCTGGCCCACCTTGTCAGCTTTTTTACCGGAAACGAGACGTCGTTTCCGTTTTTACGCGAACTGCGCGCAGTAATTGCGCACGATCTACTGTTGGGATCGTGGCACGAAACAACTTCCGCCACCCTTTCGTTTCAGCTTCACGCGTGGCAGCCGCGATGGGCGCCACGTTGCTCGATGAACGGTCAGGATTGGGCGGCTCCGTGTATAAATGTGGCCCTTAGGTAAACGGTGAAAAATTCCCGTCATTTGCTTCCAGCCTTCGTCTTCCTCGCGCTCAACTCTTTCTCTGTGAGCTCGCACCAGCATCCATGGCGGGAGGCAAGAAACGTAGTGCAGCTGTTTCTTCTTCGAGGGCGACGGAGGAAGTTCCCGCGCCACCTGCACCGCGCTCAGGCGACTGGCACTCGCCCAACACGACGAACAAAAGCATCAAGGAGATGCAGAGGGAGGGGCTGCTGCCTCCGGAGACCGAGAAGCGGGTTCACCTCGGTAAAAAGGAAGAGGTACCAAATCCCTGCGCGAACGAACGCGTGATCTTCGCGGATCACGTTTTGTGCGGGCTCTCCTTCCCCCTCCATCCTTTCCTTGTGGCATTGTTGTATGTCTATGGCCTACAGCTCCACGATCTGCCTCCAAATGCGGTGCAACACATCTCGTGCTTCATCGTTTTTTGCGAGTGCTTCTTGGGCATCCGCCCTCACTGGGGCCTTTGGAAGGCCCTCTTCAAGGTGCGCGTCTTCCGCGAGAAATCGCGGGTAGAGACTGAGTCCGGAGAGCCGCTGCGTACCGGTGGCTTTGGAATCCAGACGAAATCGGACAATTGCTACTTCGGGATGCACTTCATCGACTCCGCACAAGGATGAAGAAAGAAGTGGTTCTACGTCGTTGACAACAACGCGGGTGGAGTTCATGCGTTCCACCCGTTCGCTGTTCTGAAGCGGCGGAAGTCCTGGGCGCACAAGCTTTCAACTGAAGAAAGTCGAATCGTCGCCCCGCTACTCGCCAAGGTGGTCGTCCTCCGTGACCAAACCGCAGGAGTTGTGCTGAACGGCTTGTACCTGGCGAGCGTGTTCCTCAAGCGCAGGATCCAGCCCCTGCAGGAGAGGCCCTCCACGATGTGGGAATACCAGGGTGTTTAAGACCCCAGCCGCGTGAGCCACGAAGAACTTTCGAATGTTGAATTCGAGAAGAAAATCGCGGCCATCACCAGCTTGAAAGTGGGCGAGGCCTTCCCTGACTGCTCTGTCGCAGCTTTTGAGGCTTCGAGACCTCGTCCACCCGAAGTAAGTTCAATTTTTTTCTTGTCTTAGTTCTTTTTCTAGCTTGAAAGTTTGTCGACTGAATTTCTTCTTCCTTCTCTTCTTGTAGAGTTTAGCGGTTGTCACCTGCTACCCGCCAGTTTCCGGTGAAGAAGTCTCGGACTTGTTGGCAAGCAACCTGGATGTCCCTGCCGACACCAGCGTCACCGAAGCCGATTCGAGTTCTGAGCATGACTCCTCGGATGACGTGGAAGAATCGGGTAGTGATCTCCAGCACCGCAAACGCCGCCGGACGGAGGGGGACGAAGCTACTTCTAAGGAAAACTCCCTTGGCGGAGCGTCTGATAAGGAGCCTCTCCACGCAACCCCGCTGAGTGTGCACGCTCCTCTTGCTCTCAAGCCGACAATCCAAACCGCTTGGAACGCGGATATGCTGGATGATGAAGATGACGACGAGTAATTTTTTGCTTCTTCATTCTACTCGAATGTTTCCCTTTTGTTTCTTCTGACACTTGTTGTTTTCTTTCATGGCAGCCTCCAATCCATCAGCCCAGGCCGGTTTGCTTCTTCACTTCCTCTCGAAAAAAGGAAGGAAGTTGCTGCTGCGGGTGGGACTCCAACTGCCGGCACCGTCCAGAACTCGCCGAGTCCAGTCCCCACAGCTGTGGCTATGGACTATCGGCTCCCTAGCTTTGCGGTTAGGGGTTCGACCTCGAAAGAAGTTTCGGGCAGCTCGGCTGATCCTCTCTGCATTGCTCAAGGCCAGGTAAACTTTTTTATCTTCCTTTGCATCATGTGCTTCGTTCATTTTAGGATTTTTATCGGGTGCACGACAGTTCTCCCGATGGGAGTAGCCCCCCGAGGCTATAGTTAATCGTGTGCGATTGGCTACAGGCTCAAGAACTTAAGCTTTTTTCTTCTCTTCAATTTATCGGGTGCACGGCAGTGCTCCCGATGGGAGTAGCCCCCGAGGCTATTCACGAGTGTGTGCAGTCATGAATAGGCTCAAAATTTTCTATCTTTTTTTATCTTGTTTCTTCCTTATTTTGCAGGCTCTCCTTGACTCCCTCGTGGCTGTTGGCCGCCGTGTGATTTCGGCTGAGACGGAGTGCGTGACCCTTCGGGCAGATCGCGATCGACTCGACTCGGAAGGTCAACTCCTCCGAGGTAACTTGATCTGCTCTTTCTCTTTATCTTTTTCAGTCGTGCGAATTTCTTCGGCTCTGAAATCCATTGTTTGTGCAGCTCAAGCCGAAGTTCTGAAGACTGAGAAGGCCGACGCTATCACTCGGGCGAATAACCTCGAGGTTGAGTTGGAGACTGTTCGAAAGGAACTTGAGTCCCTTCGCAAGCAGTCGGCTGACTACAAGGGAAAGCTCACGGGTGCTGAGGATTCCTTGAAGAAATTGGAGGTAGCCGGCGTCAAACAGGACAACGATCTTTTCGACTTCCTCCGTCCTTTAGCTCAGAACTTCGCGAGTAAGTATTACTTGCCTTTGTCATTCTATGGTTAACTTGGACCGCCTTTGAAACTAATACTGCTTCTTGTAGATATCCTTGGCGTCGCGCTAGAGCTGCCTGGGGTCACTCGAGTGGATGCGGTGACGGATTCCCTCGCCCAGCTCCGGAAGCATGCGGATGGGATCGGTTCCCTCATTGGCGATGCCACCCAAGTGCTGAGGAATTTCCATGAGCGCCTTCTGGTGAACGTGGCTGTTCCGCCTACTCTGGGCGGTCTTCTGAAGGTTTTTCTGGAGGACAACATCCTTCAGGCCTACTCAGTTGCCCAGTCAGAGTGCGGAGCGAAGACCGCTATCTAGTTTGCACTGGCGCATGGAGTTGAAGGCTTGGATGAAGCCTACTTGAGTCTCCCCGTCAATCCTTCCACGGGCAGAAAGGTAGCGCTTCGTCCTTTTGGCGAGCTAGCTGAAACCCTGGCTCGGAAGTTGTCCACCTTGATTGCTAGTGCCAGTCGCAAGGGGCAACCTGCTGTGAGTGGCAGCACTTCCGCGATTCCGTAGGATAGGATTTATTTTAACTTGTTCTTCCTGATGTAATGAACATTTGGGATGTATTCCCGTACTTTTACCTTTAATCAGAATGTTCTTTTGATATCCGAGCTTTGTGATTTCCTGCAATTGATTGTCGTGAAGTTCTCCCGATGGGAGTAGCCCCCGAGCACCTGTTTTAAATAGGTGGTTTATTCTGAAACTTTTTCTTTAACCTTTGTGTTTTCCTCCAGGAAATTGGTGCTGCCGCGGAGTCTTCGAGTGGATCTGCTGCACGATTGGATCCGCTCGTTGCTGCTGTTAGCACTTTTGCTGGCCTCCGTGATCGTGTTGCGGATGGTGAACGCAAACTAAAAGTTCTGCGTGGGGTGGCTGATGTAGCCAAGTCCAAACATAAACTTGCGGTTGAACGTGAGCAGTTTGTGATGGATGAATTGGCGGCCGTTGCCAAGGATTTTCTTTGTAAGTATCTCAGCCCCCTAGCTTTCCATGTCTTCTTTCTTTCTTTGACTCTGTAGCTTTCTTCGCAGTTGTTCAGCCTGACGATCGGTGTGAGAAACATTGGGTGGAGAACCATATTCTTCATGAAGCTGGTGGTTCAAAACCCCATGCAAATAACTTTTGGTCCGATCGTGGTCGAGGCTTTGTGCTGGCTACTTTGAAGTATCGAGTAATCCAGGCGAAGATGCTCGTGAGTTCCTGCCATGAGACCTTGATTGTTGTGAACTCTGCTTTCTATCCGTTGGAAAGGGGTCCAGAAGATTTGAGCCATCTCCTCAGAACTTTCGGGCGAGAAGGAGAAATTCGCGAGTGCGTCTGCAACCAGATGATCTGCGGGTCTGTAGTAGCGCTTTCCTTCGTCCGATTGTGGCATCCTGGGGTGAATTTCAACTCTGTAGCCATGCTCCCTGATGGTCGAGTCGACATGGCCCCTCATTATAGAGCTGTTCGGCATGCAGCAGAGGAAATTATTCGATTGACCTCGGAAGAGGTGGATCGGGTATTAGCCGAGGAAAACGCTCGCCGCCGTATGTAAATATAGGATGTAATGTATCATGTTACTTTGTATAGTCGTCTTGAAACTTTAGAAGGTGCCGACCTTGTTTGTAGTCCTGTTTTTGTAAATGATGCTATGTTTAGGCGTAGCCCCCGTGTGTTTGGAGTGTATACCTGTTATTTAGCGTGTAAAGATCAATGACGTGAGAAACTATGGTTGAGAAACCATGTAATTTATTAATATGACTGAATAGTCATGTATTGTCTTCAAGCTACAGCATGGCTAGTATAGCCTTATTTTGTCGAGTAGAATATTCTAAGGATAAAATTTGCGGAGGTGCGCAACATTCCATGAATTGGAGTAGATGCCACCGGTCTCGGGGTTCTTCAGTCGATAAGCGCCACCAGGGATAACTTCGTGTATTATGAAGGGTCCTTCCCACGGTGGTTCGAGCTTGTGTCCTTCCTTCTGCTTGAGTCGTAACACCAAATCTCCTGCCACGAAGACTCTGTGGCGTATACGACGGCTGTGGTAGTTGTGTATCGACTGTTGATATACCGCGGATCTTGCGAGTGCAATGTCGCGTATTTCGTCGAGTGCATCCACGTCTTCCGCGAGTGCCCTGTTTGAGGTTTCTTCGCTGTAAGCGACGACTCGTGGGGCGCTGAACTTGACGTCTTCGGGAAGGACTGCTTCAGCTCCGTATACCATGAAAAATGGTGTGTAGTTTGTTGATCGATTTGGGGTCGTGCGTAGGCTCCATAGTACGGAGGGTAACTCCTCTGCCCAATGTCCTGCTGCCGGGTGCAGTCGATCTAGTAGACGTTTCTTTATTCCAGCCGAGACCAATCCGTTGGATCGCTCGACTTGGCCATTGGTTTTCGGGTGAGCCACAGAGGCGAAACTGAGGGTGATGCCCTTTTCCTCACAGAACTGCTCTGTTTCCTTTGTTGTGAAATTGCTTCCATTGTCGGTGATGATGTTGTGTGGTATTCCAAATCTGCACACGATAGAGTGAATAAATTTGACGGCGCATTGAGCGCTGGCTGAGGTGACTGGCATGGCCTCAATCCATTTTGTAAATTTGTCGACTACAACTAGCAAGTGTGTGTATCCTCCGGGTGTTGATTTTCTCAGAGGTCCCACCATGTCTAGCCCCCATTGCGCAAAGGGCCAGGCGATTGGGATCATGTGAAGCTTAGTGGCAGGGGCGTGCGGCTTGGGCGCAAATCTTTGACATGCGTTGCATCTGTCGACTAGGTCCTTTGCATCCCTGACTGCTGTGAGCCAGTAGAACCCTGCGCGAAAAGCTTTACCCACGATTGACTTCCAGCTAGCATGGTATCCACAATCTCCTTGGTGGATATCCCGTAGTAGTTCCTTGCCATCCTCAGGCGCTATGCACCTTTGTAATATTTCTGATATGCTCTGTTTGTATGGTTCTCCATTGAGTACTCGAAAAGCTTTGCTGCGTCGCAGTATCTGTCTAGCCTCGCGAATATCTGCTGGGAGTTGTTTGTTGGACAAGTAGTCGAGGTATTTATGCGTCCAGACTGCCTCGACCAGAAAAATTTGTCTTGAGATGTTGTGGGTAAGCTCAATCATAGCAGCTTGCGGGCTGACCTCTGTCTCCAATGTCTCGGGTGCTTCTGCTGCTTTTTTGACTTTGACTGATCATTTTATCATCCTTTCGAAGTATATTCCAGGCGGTATGGGTGTGTTTGTAGAACCCATGTTTGCCAATTTATCCGCTTCTTCGTTGCTGGATCACGCAATGTGCTTTAGTTCGCACCCTTGGAAACTTCCTTCAAGTAGATTGTACATATCTCGATAGGCAACCATGTTTTCTGTAATGGCGTCACACTATTTCATTGTCTGCTGCACTATGAGGTTTGAATCTCCATAGATCATTAGTCGGGTTGCTCCGCAGGCAATCGCCATCTTCATGCCGTGTAGGAGGCCTTCGTACTCTGCATCATTATTTGACGCCGGGTCGTCGGGTGGAAAGTCCAATCGGAGGACGTATTGTAACTTGTCACCTCTCGGGGATATTAGGACTACCCCAGCTCCGGCTCCTTCGTTTCTCTTTGATCCATCGAAATACATTATCCAATTGCTTGTATACTCTGGAGGGCCTGGTGTTTGTAGTTCTGTCCACTCGCTTAGGAACTCCACGAGCACTTGTGATTTGATAGACTTGCGACCCGCATATATGATGTCCGAGCCGCCGAGCTCGATACTCCACTTTGCAATTCTTCCAGATGCCATTGGGTTATTCATGATAGTACCCAGTGAAGCGTCGTTTACCACCGTGACGGTGTGTTTCTGGAAGTAATGTTTGAGCTTTCGGGCTGTGAGCACCACACCGTACGCGAGCTTCTGGTAATGGGGATATCTCTGTTTGCAGGGCGAAAGCACTTCGCTGATGTAATATATTGGCCTTTGGATACCAAACGCCTTACCGTCCTCCGGCCGTTCGACCACGATTGCTCTGCTAATGACCTGATTTGTCGCGGCTAGGTAGAGGAACAGTGGCTCCCGTTCTTGTGGTGTTGCCAGGACGCGCCTGCTCTGCAATGCTCGCTTGAGGTCTGCGAATGCTTTCTGTGCTTCGGGCGTCCACTCGAACTTATCTGTTTTCTTTAGTAACTTGTAGAAGGGTAGCGTTTGCTCGCCTAGCCTTGCAATGAATCTTCTTAGGGCGGCTAGTCGTCCCGCGAGCTGCTGCACGCCATGGAGATTGGTTGGCTCCTTCATTACAGGATTGCTTGGATTTTTTCTGGGTTAGCTTCGATCCCTCGAGCGGAGACCAGGTACCCGAGAAGTTGTCCTGCAGGGACGCCAAAGACACACTTGGTCGGGTTGAGCTTGATTCTGTATGCGTTCAACGCGTCGAATGTTTCTCTGATATCATCGAGAAGCGTATCTTCCACTCGAGTCTTGATGACGATGTTGTCAACGTACATTTGCACGTTCTTGCCAATGAGCTTGGCGAGGCATTTTTGCATGCAGCGCTGATATGTTGCGCCTGCGTTTTTCAGCCCGAAGGGCATTGTTGTGTAGCAGTAAACACCGTGGGGGGTTATAAACGCCGTCTTCTCCTCGTCCTCCTTCTTCATCCTGATTTAATTATAGCCTGAGTAGGCGTCCAAGAAAGAGAGGCGTTGGCAACCTGCTGTAGAGTCCACGATCTGATCGATTCGTGGGAGGGAAAAGTTATCCTTTGGGCAGTGTTTATTCAACGACGTGTAGTCGATGCACACGTGAAGGATGTTGGTATTTTTCTTCGGGACCAGCACCGGGTTTGCTAACCAGGTGGAAATTTTTATCTCGCGAATAAATTTTGCTGCGAGTAGTCTGTTTACTTCTTCTCTGAGTGCTTTTTGTTTGGGCTCTGAGAACCTTCGGGTAGTCTGCTTGATAGGCTTGGCGTCTTTAAAAACTTCGAGTGAGTGCTCGGCGAACTCCCTGGGTATCCCTGGCATATCTGAGGGCTGCCAGGCAAAAATTTCCCAATACTCACGGAGGAGCTCGACGAGCGCGCCTTCCTATGCTGGCGATAGGGTGGTAGACATCATCGTCGTCTTCGCAGAATCCGTCGGGTGTACTTGATGCTTGCGGGTACCGCTATTTGTGTTGAACTCGAGCTCTGGAGCGTTCTTCTTTGTGAGAGGCATCACGGAGTGATCCGTGGTTTTGCTATCTCTTCTAATTCTTCTTGTATCCCGAAGGATTGAGCGATCTCGTTGGATTCGATGTCGTATTTATTGGACTTTTTAAAATCGCTGTCGATGGTGATTGTGCCATATTCTCCAGGTAACTTGAGCTTTAGGTATGCGTAGTGTGGTACTGCCATGAATCTGGCGAACGCTGTTCAACCGAGAATGCCGTGGTACTGTGAGGGCCAATCGACAACTTCGAAATCGAGAAATTCTCGTCTGTAATTGCTTCGGTTGCCTAGCACCACCTCCAAGTAGATCGTTCTGAGTGGACAGACTGCTTTCCCTGGAACTATCCCGTGGAAGGATGTTTCTGATTCCGCGAGTCCATCCAAATTCTTGTTCATACGCCGGAGCGTGTCTGCGTAGATAATGTTAATGCCGCTGCCTCCGTCCATGAACACGCGAGCCAGCTCGTAATTGCTAATTTGTGCTTGTATGACAAGTGCGGCGTGTCCTGGTCGATAGATTCGCGGAGGGTGGTCTTCCTTGGAAAAAGTTATCGGTTGTTCCGCCATCTTCAGATACTCAGTTCTTGTAGGTGGAGCTTGCACAACCATGCATAGCTGTCGCGTGTTTGTCTTCTGAGCTCTGCGTGACGGACAAACCTTTTGTATCATACCTAAGAGTCCTGCTGGGTTCGGGTACCCGTTGGCTCCCTGATTTGGGGCGGGTGGCGCTGGCAGCGCAGCTAGCATTGCATTTTGGTTTCCTGCTGGGGGCAGGGCTTGCGGCTGTTGAAATCCTTGAGTTTCTCCTCCGGGAAGCTGCGGGTAACCCTGATTAATTGCTGCTCTGTTTTTCTTCAAGAGGGCCTCGTGGATATCGATGAACTTTCGGCAATCCTTAAGAAGGTGTGTTGCCTTAGTTTTGCCTGTGCGCTTATCTGTAAATAGATGTAGCATGCAGTAACCGTCGAGGTCCTCCTCGGGGGTTTTGTCTTCTTGCTTTGGCTTCCACTCGCGTTTTCCACGATATCCGCTGTCGCGATTTTTTGTGAACTCCGCTGCCACAAATTCTTCTCGATCATCATGGTCGTAGTTCTTTCTTCTTTTCTTTCGACTATGGCGATCGTCATCGCGTGCTGGGATGAATCTTTATCATTGCGCACTGCGTCTTCGCCGTTTGCCCATCTATCGGCTATGGCCATCAATTCTCCCATGGTTTTAGGTGCTAGTCGCCCCAGTTCTTCCCTGAAAGAAGTTCTCCGTGCTCCTTTGGCGAATGCTTCAACCGCGACTTCTTCTGATATATTTCCTGCTGTATTCCTTAGTGTGGTCCATCGCTGAATATATTCGCGAGTAGACTCGCCACTTTTC
Organism: Alopecurus myosuroides; assembly: GCA_028641055.1. Classification (NCBI taxonomy): domain Eukaryota; kingdom Viridiplantae; phylum Streptophyta; class Magnoliopsida; order Poales; family Poaceae; genus Alopecurus; species Alopecurus myosuroides. The sequence goes on from CM054058.1 coordinate 169,172,708, forward strand.
TGCTTGCAAGCTCGTAGCTCCTCGATGGTCGCAGGTCTTTTGTATGTTGCCCGGAATTTTTTTGCAGAAATCGAGGTTTAGGTCGTCCCAAGACCCGTAGCATGCCTTCGGCCTTCATTCGAGCCAGCTGCGGGCAGCACTGACTAGGTGTAGGTTGAGGTACTGCATAGCTGTGTTTTTGTTCCCACGTTGGCATTTTACTGCCGTGAGGTAATCTGACAACCAGGCTGAAGGCTCTTGCGAACCGTCGTATTTTTGTACTTCCGTGGATAGCTTAAATCTCTTGGGTAGCGGCGCTTCACGGATGCTGCGGGTAAAGCATAGGGCTCCGCAGACTTCATCATCGGAGGATGTGGATGGGGAGCGCGCACGGTTTCTGGCCGCCCTACCTTTATCAACCTTGCGCTGGGCGATGTCCGATCGCGTGTTGTATCCGGGCTCATCGCGGTTGACGTCTCCTCTCGGTTCTTTGATGCGATGTCGCGAGCGGCTGCTGTCTTGATCTTTTCGCGGGCTGCGATCTCGATTTCCTCGTGGGCTGCGATCTCGATTCCTCCGTGGGCTGTGATCTCGACCTCTTGTCGGGCTGCGGCTACGGTCTCGACCCCTTGGGCTGCTATCGCTGCCACTCGGTCTATCTCCTCGTCGTCGAGCTTCTTTCCCCCGTCCTCGGCGGGGTGATTTTTCCTTGTCAGGTGATGTACCCCTACGTCCACGGGGTGCTTCTTTGTCCTTCTGTTCGGCTGCTTTCCTGCGATCATATGAGGCAAGTTTTGCGGCTGCCATGCCTAGTCCTTTTTGCACTTGCTTGTATTGTTCCGCGCGGGGATCGTTTTCCCCTAGTTGATTTATCTGCATGTAGGTAGTTGCGGCTAGAACCGCGGCTGCGGGAGTTTGCGGATGGATGTTTCCATCCTCGTCCACGCGCATAAGTGATTTGCTGATTCCTCTTAAGGACTCGCCGTCCATGGTCGCGGTTCTTGAGGCACGTCCCTTCTTCTGGGGGCGGTTCCCGACGGAAGGTGTTAGGGATAGCTCCGCTCGGCGTTGGCTCGATTCGTCTGCTAATCTTTTTCGCACGGCCAGATCTTCTCGAGCTTCTTTAATAGAAGTGGCCGCTCTCACTAGATGGTAGTGGTAGGCGACCATGTCTTCGTGTGGGACCCCGACCGCAGGTGGTTTGCTTGTGCGGATGGCCTCCTTTGCTCGGAGCCAGGCGTCTCGCGAAACGTTGATCTCGGCGCGTTCCTTCGCGCTTTGTTCAGTTTCCGCGGGTGGCTGTTCCAATCCTGCCATGCAGACCTGAGCCAGACGTGGCTTGTGAGTCCTAGGCGCAACTCGAAAGGCCTTCCTGACCCGAGAGGGTTCCTCTGTAGAGAGGGTATGGAAATTGCTGGTGTTGAGGCGGATGGACTCGCCACTTTTCGCCAAGTAGGGTCGTGAATTAACAACTCCTGGGCTGGAAATTGACTCAGATCCCGATTCCTTAGGAAAGTGGAGGATCCCATCTTTGTTGGTGTAGAACTTGAATCTCCCGAACGTCAAGGTGACACTTTTCTTCAAATTGCTGAATTTCGGGCGTGATTCCGACGAGTGAGGGGTGACTACGACAGATCCGATCCGAATCGGGTTGGTTGGAGTCGAAGTCGAAAGTTTTCAACGTGAGTTGGTCGTCGATGAAGCCGAAGATGCCGGAGATCCAGCGCCCGCCGTTCCCACAAACGGCGCCAATTATCGAATCTGCATCTCAACAAGTCCCTCGGGTGAACCCATAGGGTTTCAATTAGGAGAACGTGTAGGCGCTGGTGACAATCGTCGGCTAGACAGGGGACACGATTTACCCAGGTTCGGGACCCTCGTAGAGGTAAAACCGTTACTTCTGCCTCTGTCGATCTGTATTCGCGAATAGATCAGTTACAATGGGGAATTGCTCAAGTCGAGAGTACGATCTCGAGCTAAAGGCTTGGTGGTGCGGTATTGCTTGGTCCTCTCCCGATGGTTCTCCTGGCCTTATATAGGTGGTCAGGTCTCAAACCATACCCGTGTAGGACTCGAACTCTAACCCTATGTCGGTTACAAGTTTCCTATCTTAACCCGCAAGGCATTGCGGGTGGGCTTCAATTGGGCCTTCTAGAATAATACGCGACGCCTCCTTTAGAGCCTGGGCCGTGGGCCTAAGACCGGGTAGGCATACTCGACAGGCTTAGGATCCATCCCTTCGTCACGGGTCTCTCCCCCAACTTCAACGAGCCTGACGGGTATGCCAGCTACGCGTTCGGCTACCCGGGCAACTACGGCGGCTTCGACCCGAACGCGCTGCACACGTTCGGTGGCGGCGCATCCAGCGGCGCCGGGACGGGGCTCGACCTGAACGAGGCGTACTAGGTGTCCCCGGGGATGCGCCGGGACGGCGCGGCGGCCGGGCTGGCCCAGTCCGGGCGTACTCTGCTGTTCGAGGACGGCGCCCACAACCTGTTCGACGCCGGTCCCCAGGCCTCTTTGGCACCCAGGCGCCCTCTGACGGCTACGACTTTGGACCCAGGCCTCCTTCGGCACCCAGACGCAAGATGGTGGCGGGAGCGGCGTTGTCGACGAGGAGTTTCCCGTGGACAACTCCGATGAGGACGAAGATCAAGATGTTGATGACGCCGACGATGATGTGGAAGAAGCCGGCAAGAATGAGAAGAACAAGAAGAGGAATGATGAAAGCCGTGGCATAGCTTAGACGGTGAAACAGGACGAGTGCTTGCTCATGGACCGGCATTACCCGAGACATGATCACGGGTGGCAACCAAACGAACACTCGTATCGGAACCGGAGGGCGGGCCAGCCGTTGTATAGCGCCGGGCGCGGAGATCGGGTGCGGGTGCGAAGTGGCCGGGGTTGGCGCAAAGCACGGTGACGGCAGGGACGCAACGGGTAAAGTATTTTTTGCCAAAAATGGCCTTTTTTGGCAACTAATCGCGCATCTGGCCGGGTCTGGAAACATGCATGTCGGCGCCAACTGCTCCGTCCGCCGAACTTAAACGAGCTGACACGGGGGATCCTACGTGGCAGAGGTCGGCTCCGTTTGCGTTGGCGCCGACCCTGCCACACCGTCTGAATCTGGGTAGTGGTGTTCGGCGCCGTTTGCCTTGGCGCCGACATTTCGGGACATAACCTAGCCCGCGCCCAACCTGACCCCAGCCCTCTATTTCTTCCCCCACAGCCGCCTCCAACCCCTCTCTCTCCTAAATTTCGCCCCTAACCTCAAATCTACTCAAAACTCACTAGTTTCTTCGATTTAGACCATAAACGCATAAACACTTACAAAGTAAGGCGCGGGGCCGGTGGTGTGTCCGCATACAAATCCCCAGCTTCCACCATATCCACCACTTTTGATCTTGTCTGCATCTGCTGTGTAGCAGCACTCCACACCACAAGCGCATTGTATGATCCATGGCACATGACCATCTAGATGTTCTTTTGGTGGCATGTCCGGTGGCACGAATGTTCCACTACGAGGACCTACGAGTTCCATGGCCGGCTCTTTCCCTTTCCCTCTCCCTGAAGAGGATCCCGCATCGGCCATTGTTGTCTATAGATTAGTGAGTGTTGTAGATTGGAATGAAAACATTGAACCACCGAAAGCTATTTATTGAGGGAAGCCGGACGCAAGGGACGGAACTGAAGTAAAATAGATAGAGATTTATTATATCAAAGACAACATCATAACTACCTCACCTACACACAGTACATCTACTCGCCTACCTCACCTACGAATAGTAAACTGACTCATTTCACGTGTGATGTTCCAGCAGCCTTGAGTGGTACTAACTGTTTCTGGATACCATAGATCTTCTTACTTTTTTTAGTGCTCTTTTATACTTTTTCCAAGCGCAAAATACTCGGTAGGTATAATTACTACGCACAAGCACATGTTTGGAAACAAACTATGAGGTTTCTATATATATATAAAGTTTCCAATTGTTCAGCTAAAAAAAAGTTTCCATCTTTTTCAGCCAGCAGGAATATACTACTGTTTTGCAAAGTGATAAAAACAAATACTTGTATAACTTCTCGTGCAATTTTATTGATGTTATCGATTGTTTAACATGTCTTCCGGGTTGTTGGAGAATATCGGCGCCATTTGCAAAGTAGTCGAAAACTTCTCAGGGTGTAAAATTTTGTCTAACAATTGATTTTTATGGCCTAGTCGGCGCCAGTTGCCATGGAGCCGAACAAATGGCCCAGTGTAAAATTTTTCCTACGTTTCCATTTTTACGGCCTAGTCGGCGCCATCGCAAATGGCGCCGAACTGTGGAAATGCGGCTCTAGGGCAAATGGCGCCGAACAGTTGGCCCGCCGTGAACTTTTGCCTACGATATGATTTTTACGGCCTAGTCGGCGCCATCGCAAACGACGCCGAGCTGTGGTCATTCGGCGCTAATGCAAATGGCGCCGAATACTTGGCCCGCCGTGAACTTTTGCCTGCGCTTTGAATTTTACGGCCTAGTCGGCGCCAGAGCAAACGGCGCCGAACATTCTGGGCAAATTTTTTTTGCCACAATTTCATCTGTTTACAGTACTTAACCTGAAGCAAAATAGCAAAGCAAAATAGCAGGCATGTATAAATTCCAGACTCACTTGCAATCACAAGTTAAACACAAATATAATTTCCGACTCACCAAATAACTTCCAGCTCACAACAGTCTTACAAACACAAATAAGTTCACAACATAGTGCTCGACAACATCACTTCCGGACAACATAGTGCTCGACAACATAGTGCTCGACAACCAAATAAGTTCACAACAGAAATTAGTTCACAACATAGTCGACAACATCACTTCCGGCCTTTCCTCTTTCCTAGCCCTTCTTGAGGAGTGTGCTGGAGCTTTGCCTTGCGCTCTCGGTCGCCCCTACGAGGTAAAGGGCGACTAGTCTCAAGGGGCTGACGCTTGTTCTTCTTACCTCTCGGTTGCTGGCTCGATTCCGGACTCGTCTGAGTAGGCTCCGGTGCACCCCTTGTCTGCGACAGAAACTCCGCGTCATCGAAACGGTCCTCCACATCTGTGTCATCCCATTCGGCTGATGATTCAGTAGTTTGAGGTGTGGGTTGTATCTCATCCAAATCTTCATCAGGATCCCGGCATGCAAGTCGCCCAATCAACTTACGGGACCGCTTCACGATTTTCTGCACAAAACATAGGACAAACAACATGATTACCATAAGCTTCCGATGGGCCATCGCTGCCAGCATCCTTGGTAGCCTTCCATAAGCTTCCTCCCAATCACCGTACGCCATCTTCATAGCCATTTGCTTAGCTCTCCATGCCTTGCCATACTTGACATGATACTCAAATATGAGATGTATGAACCTCATCAAGGCTGTGGCTGAGAGTGTAGGCGTAGCTTTGATGGCTTCGGCACACCGGTGTGCAATAAAAGTGGATGTCAACTGCCGGTGCCCGGTGCCCTGGAGAACCTTGTTGCCACATGTGTGTGGGCCTTCATAGCTACTTATCTTCCACCAACCCTCAGGATTCTTCTTCCTTGCTCTCACCTTCCAACTACACTCTTCATCTTCGCACATCACAACATATCGCTCTTTCTTGTTGGACTTGAACACAATGTACTGCCGATGATGCCTAACGGCGTACTCCTGCAGCCATATCTGCATGTCCAACAGAGCCTTAAATTTTAGACCCTTATATATCAAAGGCCTTGCCCTAGGACGACGGATTGCTCCGTCTCCGTCCTCAATGATGGGTATAGGCGGTTGCGGGCCATATTCCCGCAAGTTCGAGTCACCAACTGCTAGGTGAGCCTCTCTAACATCCTTGAACTCATGAATTCTCGGATCTCTACCCCATACCTTGACAAAGGCATCTGTCTCCTTCACAGACCACTCGTACTCCTCACGGTCCTCATCAGAGTCAGACGCATAAGCGTGCTCATAAGCCTCGTCTTCAGGATTCTGGTCTTCAAAAGTATATGGATCTCCATCAAGTTCAGAGGATGCCACCTCAGGTACAAAGGGTGGGATTGGAATGTGAATTGGAGAGACAGCAACAAACTCCTCGTCAATCGCCCCCAAGTTTGCCACATTTAATTTCTCCTCGATGATCTCTTCTCTACGAGTCATAGGAGAAAACAGAGCACGAGGTCCGTCTTCTACTACACCCTTAAGCTTCTCCTTCCTAAGAAGCGCCGAACTAGCTTCATGGTCAACATTCACATTGAATTTCTGCTCAATGATCTCTTCTCTTGTCAAAGGGGACAAGACAACATGAGGTTCATCTTCTGCTCGACCCTTCAGTTTCTCCTTCCTAAGCATCTCTGTTTCAGCTTCATTGTCAACTTTCACATTGAAGTTCTCCTCAATTATCGCTTCTCTATTAAAAGCGGAGAACACACCCTTCAGTTTATCCTCCCTAAACATCTCATTTTCAGCTTCATTGTCAATATGGTCATTCTCCCACTCGGGAGGCTGGCTTGGACCCGCATCATGCTCACAAGGGCCATCATTGTTAGTTCCGATCACCGAGGGAGGCTTGTTCAAATCCAGGATTTGTCGTCCTCTTTTACGACCGGTGACGTCGACCTTCACGGCAACAATGACAAGTGATTTGATTTCAGAGTTGTCAACAAGTTCTTTGTACAACTCCCACTCTTCGTTGCCTTCAATAGGTATCATCTGAGTATAAGACCTAGAGCCACCCGCATCATATCTTCCTCGCAAACGTAGAGCCACAGATGGCTCGGACCAACCTAACACTTTTTGAACTTTCACAACAACCTCACAAAGACTAGGACTATGCGGGAAGAACACAACTTCACTAGTCATGTCCACAAACTCAACACCACTAGAGGACACAACACGGCCTCCGTGATGAACATGAAGAACCTTTGAGTAAGCCATCTATAATCGGGACCAAAACAAATTTTCCCTGTACAATTAGAGTATGACTTTTCAAACAAATACCTCTCAATAACTAATTACTTATACACCAATATATATATACAACAACTATGATCAAGAAGTTGCATAACTATATATAGCAACTAGTACTACACATTTTAATATACATTGTGTCCACACATACACATAACAATACCATATTGCTTTTGAAAATAAATTTAAATATAAACTACATTTGCACCAAGTACACTACAAAATCGATTTCCACATAAACAATACAACCTAATTTAGATTCTATTGGTTATGCAAAATAAAACTTATTTATATTCATATTCATTGCACACAAATCATTTTATTTGTACCCATAATTCCATTAATTTCTATTCTAGGATGAACAATTCATTTTCAAAAAAGAAACTAATTCACACACATTTGTACCCATAATTCCATTAGTTTCTATACTAGTATGAACAATTCATTTTCAATAAAGGAACTAATTCACACATATTTTCAAAAAGTGATGGACTAATTCTTAGTTAGGGAGGAAAAGAGAGAACAAAGGTGTGCTTCATACCTTCAAGAGAAGGAGGCTTCTACCTCTAGGCCGGCGTCGGCGCCGGCCGCCGTCAAGAGGCGGGGAGGAGGCGGCCGACGCAGGGACGGTGGTGAGGATGGGCGGGGCAGCGGCTGGAGGGGAGGAGCAGCGGCCGGAGGGGACGAGCACGGAGGGGAGGAGGGACGGGGCCGGAGGCGTGGTAGGCGACGGCGGCGTCCGGCGGCGGCGGGGAGAGGCGTGCGGGGAGAGGAGGCGTGCGGGGAGTGTGTGACTGCGAGTTGACTTCGTGCCGAGCGCGATCTAGGGTTATGTCCCGAAATGTCGGCGCCAACGCAAACGGCGCCGAACACCTAGATCCAGATTCAGACAGTGTAGCAGGGTCGACGCCAATGCAAACGGAGCCGACCTCTGCCACGTAGGATCCCCGTGCCAGCTCGTTTAAGTTCGGCGGACGTAGCAATTGGCGCCGACATGCACGACTTCGGCGCCAATTGCGATGGCGCCGACAAAAGCGGCCAGATCTGGAAATAGTTTCCAGATCCGGCCAGATGCGCGATTAGTTGCCAAAAAAGGCCATTTTTGGCAAAAAAAAAATACCTGGGTAAACGCGATACGTGGCTGCATTCCAGTCCCAGTGTGCTACTGCTCACTGCTGTCCCTAGCGGTGGAGGGCCCGCGCTTTTAGCGCCCTCAGACGCGTTCAGCCGCGAGATTAGACAAAACAAACCCCAACCATCAGCTCCGAGCAGAAAGGACACGAAGCAGTAGGTGCCCACTCGGCCGCTCTCCTCTTCCACCGACGACCCTCGCTCGCTCCCCCTTTCGCTCCCCTAGATGCGAAATTCCTGTGTGCCGTACCGCTGCCTCCCCCTCGCAACCCACCCGACCACCAAGCCGCCTCGTCTTCTCCGCCTTTTGCCTGGTCACCATCTCCTTCCAAGGAAGGAGAAGTTCCTCTGCTTTTGGTTGGCCTGGAGAAACTCCGCCAAGATTCGGATTTTTCGGTTCATTTTGGAACCGGTGGTGCCTTGATGTTTGACGATTCTACCCGATGGAGGAGGTAGGGAGAGAGCATGACAGCTCCGTGCTGGTGGCCGTGGAGGATTTCAGCGCAGCCAAGGTCCACTTGGTTATTTCCCCCTCTCCTTTTCTGCAATCTATTTGGTCATGATGATTGCTGTGAGCATATGCCCAAATTGCAATCAGCATTTTATGCCTTTTGATTTCTTTATTAGTTTATTTTGATCTTGAATGGATCAAGTTAGAGTGGCATCCACCATCCCTTTCCTGCCACTAACAGTCGACGCTCCGACCCTTTCAAACGCAGGATATAATCAGCTTGAACACAAAGCCTGCAAGGAGATATCCGCTCGCCTCGCTGACCGCTATATTGGCCCTGATCACGCTTGTGGGCGTATACATATTCTCGCTGTCGTTAAACCAAAACGGGATGCTTTTCGGGCTCACGCAGACGAACATGCTAGAGAAAGAGAGGGAGCAGCCTTGCCAAAGCTCCAGCGTTCCAGAGGCCGAGATGCCTTATGTGCACTATCCTTCACCGGATACTTATAGCAGGTATGGAGATAGACTTGGGCCATCTAAGTTTTTACATTTGGAGGATGGTCAGTAACTTGTTCTTTTGCTTGTTAGGAAAGAATGCGTGTGCACACCCGTTAGATTCTTTGCTATCTTGTCGATGCAGAGGTCAGGAAGTGGGTGGTTCGAAACTCTGTTGAATAGCCACCAGAATGTTAGCTCCAACGGAGAGATTTTCTCTGTCAAGGAGAGGCGAAGCAATATCACGGCTATCACCAAGACGTTGGATAAGCTGTACAATCTGGACTGGGTCAGCAGTGCTGCTAAAAATGAGTGCACGGCCGCTGTGGGGCTGAAATGGATGCTCAATCAGGTACTTTTTTTTTTGGCATGACAGTACTATTTCATTATTATTCCACGTAATTAAGGTGGACAAAAAACTTGCATGGCAGATAATTTTTGTGCAGAACATCATTCTACGGCTGAAGTATATGTCCTATAAATAGTTGTCTGTTTGACAACGTGTTATTACATTCTTTAAGTAGCTGTATATTGTTAACAAGGAATTTTTATCGTGCGCGCGTGCGTGTGCAACAAGGACTTGCCTGCTACTACCAGCTTTTTGGAACCCTGTTCTGTAGTTTTGGCTTTAATGATTGCTAAGATTTTTTGTAGTGCAATTAATTAATGTGGTGCATCTCTTCCAATAACCATAGTCTGCCTGTTTTACTTACTTTTTGTGTGGAATTACAGGGTCTAATGAAACATCATCAAGAGATAGCTGAATACTTCAACCAAAGGGGTGTGTCTGTGATTTTCCTTTTACGAAGAAATCTTCTCCAGCGTTATGTCTCTATATTGGCAAATGATTATGATAGAAAAATGAAGCAACTTAATGGAACTCACGAATCTCATGTGAAAAACAGAAGCCAGGTTCGCAATTTCCCCTTGATCTTTACTCAAGAGTCCAGAGTGTGATTATTTTTTATTTTCTGTCTGCAACTTTTGGTATCACAAAGCAACGATGAATCCATTAAATCTGACCGTAGATTTAACTACTTTATCCTATAGTACTGCAGATATGCATGCAGAATAAAAAAAATCCTTTTGTTTCCATCGCAGGCAGATGTTCTTGCTCAGTATAAGCCAACAATCGACACAAAATCGTTGATTGCTGAACTGAGGAGATCTGATAAGTTGGCAGCTGATGGTTTGGTGAGTTTCAAGAAGATAAGAAATATTGTTCTGTACTACGAGGATGTGGTCAGCAATCGCACCGTGAGCCTCTTGCATTATATCCTTGTTTGGGAGTTAATCAATCTTTATTTCTCTAGATAACATCTGTTTTCTTTATTTCTTCAGAAGCTAACAGATGTGCTGGATTTTCTGAAATTGCCAAAGGCAAAGCTATCCAGTCGGCATGTGAAAATCCATACTAAGCGATTGCGTGATCATATTGATAATTGGATTGATGTCTGTAATACTTTGAATGGCACTCAGTATGAGAGCTTCTTGAATGGCTGAAGGTGACCGAATTAGCTAAAAGTGTAAATAATGTTGTAGTGGGTTTTCCTTCTTTTGACCCCTCCTCCCTGCTGTGGCTAGCAGAGCAAGTCAGAGTTGGCACTTTTGTCCATCATGTGCTAAGGCAAAGGGCTCATTTATTTTCAGTTTACGCCCTGACATACATATATTTTAACTGATTAAATTAATAATTATCATACAAAGTTATGATCATATTTACACTTCTCAGTCCCCACCACTTAGTTCAGACTTCAGAGTGTATATTAAATGGATGATAATTACATCTTGCTTTTGGTATCAATTCACTGTTCCTGATTATTGTATACCTAAGTTTGGGTAGCTGGTAGGAAATAATATTTTGATGGTTATAACTGATAAATAGGGAGTAGTCCAATACGAGATGACATAGTGATCTAAGCTAGTTGATTTAGTGGCATATCAGATGTTTATAACTTCAGGACATTGCACAGCTGCTCATGCCTAATTTTCTTTAGTTAAGATTTGTTTGAGAATTCAAAAAATCCCTCATCTTTAATTTTTCAAAAACAAAGTCAAAATAAGAAAATATCCTAAGGAATTGAGAGTTTGAGACCAACTTCAGGACATGGAATATTTATGGTGTACGTGGTGATTTGAAATACTACCTGATAATAGAACTTAGTTTCTCTTGTTACATTTCACCAAGGACCACTATTCCTTCCAGTTCATGAATGAAAAGGTAATGTTTTAGACATCGACATGGTCTTCAAAATGTAATTTTGACCAATGTTCTGAAAATACTTGTCAAGAAAAATCTATGCATATGATATAAGTTTACAATGTAAATATTTGAAACAATATCATTGGCCAAAGTTTGACTCAAGTCATGTGTAAAACGTTCTTTATTGTGAGCTGGAGGGAGTACAATTGAAAATCACTGCCGAGCTGAAGCAAACTTCATTGTAGTTTATCACTTGAAAATATTGCCAGAAAGCTCCTGTTGTTACTTGTCAACAATGACCACTAAAGTTTAAAGTGGCTACTTAGCAGAAGAAATCTTCATTCTAGTTTGTGGTATTATACAAGATTATGTAACTTCCTTTTGCTCAGATGCACAAACTGATAATACACATCCCCCCAGTAAGTTCAGTATGCAACTCAGATTCCTATCGACCTTCAATTATAGTAACTGCCCCGCTGTTGAATATGCTGCAGTCTGGTTTGCTTGATGACGTTTCTGTTTCTGTTAGAATTCTTCTAGCTGCAAAGCCAGGCTGCTTAGGAGTTGGCAATGGGGCAGTGTCTGTAGCAGCTAACATCAGAAGCACTTGAGACATCAATGGACGGTCATCTGGGTTCTCTTGCACACATAGGAGTCCCACTCTGGTGCATTTTAGCACTTCATCGGAGTTGAACGAGCCATTCATGATTTCATCTGCTAATTCTATGCCTTTCCCTTCGTTCCATAAGCTCCATGCCTGCGGAAAATATGTGACCAAGTTATTTTGTAGTTGAACTGAGAACCGCAAATTGTATGTGTTTGATGAGGTATATGCTCACATGTCCTAGAAGATTTAGGTGATTTGAATAGGAATACACCCCTCTGTTTCTTCTACCACTAATTATTTCCAGCAGTAGTACGCCAAAACTAAATACATCTGATTTGACTGAGAAGACTCCATCCATTGCATATTCGGGAGACATATAGCCACTACAGAAGAGCCACATCAGTATTTGTAATATTGGGAACTCATTTATATAATCAAATATGGTTTTCATGGTACCATACTTACTATGTGCCAACAACTTTTTGTGTATTGATTTCTGTCTCTTCACTGCCAAACATTCTTGCCATACCGAAGTCAGAAATTTTAGGTGTCATCTCTTTGTCTAGAAGAACATTACTTGCCTTCATATCTCTATGGATGATTCTGTATCTTGAGTCCTGGTGGAGATACAGTAAACCTCGAGCAATGCCTTCTATGATACAGTATCGTGCTTGCCAATCAAGCAGGATACTGTTGAATTTTTCTGTACATGCAAATACATGTTTACCTCTTGGAATATTGTCAGCCAATTTTCAAGGTCAGAAATGAAAGGTGAGAGGTTACCAAATAGGAAGTAGTCCAAGCTCTTATTTGCCATATATTCATATACAAGTATCCTTTCTTGTCCACTAATGTTGTAGCCAAGAAGCCGGACAAGGTTCCGATGCTGGAGTTTAGCTATTAACATAACTTCATTCCTGAACTCATCGATACCCTGTACCGATGTTTTCGAAAGTGTTTTTACAGCTATTTCTTGTCCATCCTCAAGCTTACCCTGTAATTTGGAAGGAAACAGTTTCAAACTTAGACGCAGAGTAGCAGTAGACCAGGATGCCGAAATTGCAGCACTTCTTATTCTTTGTTCATTTAAAATGCTTCTCTTAGCCTGTAATTACCCCATACGAGGAACTTAATAGTTACGGGTGCGTATGGCAACAATTTTTTTTTTAAAGTATTCTAAGAATACTGTGGTTTTTAACAATACCATGGTTTTAAATACTTTGAAGTGAACTCTCAATTTTTTTTTTTACTTTGAAGTGTTTGGCTTTAGCAAGAACTTCAGTTTTGTATACTTCAGTATTTTATGAAACTGCACTAATTTTGTAATATGGGAAAAGAGGTCCGGACCTCCTTTTCCAAAACTGAAGTAGTTATTGGCCAGGCATGTAAATACTACAGTGCACCCCCATTTGAAACCAAAAAAAAGAGGGGGGGGAGGGGGGGGGGGGTAAATACTACAGTTTTAGAATACTTCGATTTTGGAAAAACTTTGCTGCCAAACTAGGCTACTCCATTTTGAGCCGTCATCTTCCATTCATTTAAATTATATAGATTTGCATTCGTACGGGTTGAAAATTCATCCATTGGGAGTGCTACCTTATACACGGGTCCAAAGCCACCTTCCCCAAGCTTATTGTTGATGGAGAAACCATCGGTGGCAGCCGCAATCGTCGCCAGATCAAATATTGGCAGCTCCAAGTCATCATCGTGACTGCTGCCCTCGTAGCGGCGGGGGTTGCTGCTGCGTGAACCGCCGCTCCATTTACTCGACCCTGCTGCAGGCATGCAAGTCAGGGTAACATTCAGAAATGTCACTTTACCTTTACAGTCGATGGAATGTCATGTTACTCGTGTACTAGTATTAATTTTGTTGTATATACTGAAGACAAGGAAGGTCTACTGGATGGATGCTACCTGTTTCTCTTGCTGGCTTCTTCTTCCTTGACCAGAAGAAAAACCCGGCAAGTGTTATAAGGAATGCCAGCACGGAGATGCTGGCAGCAACTGCGATCACCGTGTGTGTCTTCTTAGATCTGCTTGGTGAACCTGGGTAAGATCTCGTAACAATTAGTTTGATGATGTACATGTGCACTCGTGAGTAGCCCAAAAAATGCTACATACGTCCAAAGATTTTAACAGCTGCGACCTAAAGATGAGCATCAGGTACTCCCAGGAACCATGGTGAATTGGTGGCAAGTGGCAACACATGGAATCAGCTGTCCTGGACCAAATAGCAGCAGCATCGGACCAAGCTGGGACCTCTGTTCCTTATGCAACTGGCCTTACTGGCTAAGCAATGCATGGGATCGAAGCAATTAAGCGGTTTTCCTCGAAGAAGGGCAGGGCACAAAAACACACTCTCAGGTGAGCATCTGATACTCTTGTTAGCTTTGGCGCACGGCAGATTGGTGCCGGGCAACTAGTCCCACACACGTTTCTTGGTTGCTGGCGCCCTGGCCTATCTGTCGTGCAGACACTATCTCTCAGGACGCCTCTGGCGATTCCCACAAGATTTGCTGCGACTGTACATGTACCAGTAGTGCGTTGCATACTAGGCCAGTGGGATAGCTGGAGATGGCGAGCTTGGTTGGCTCGGCGGGGTCGCGCTCCTGCCCACGACGACGTCGGTGTGGGGCCAAGCCGTGCTTTATCTGTGCTGGAAAGGTTGAAACTTGAAAGCGAGCACTGGCCGGGGATCAGGATGGCTTGCAGTCCCTGCATTTTAAGCAGCGCCGTCCCTTGTGCTAATTTGGACATGGCATGGAATTGCCTCCGGGGCCCGGGCATCGGAGCGGCTGGTTGTTTATTGCGGCGTGAAATACATTTTTTTTTTGAAACGGAAAAACCCAGCCTCTGCATCCAGTGGATGCACGCGGCTTATTTATTAAAATATCATCCAGTATCAAAGGTTTAAACTAATAATTCACCGTGGTAATTTGGTAGTTCGTTGCTTGCTTAAAGCCCAATCAAATCTATGGCATGGTGCAATCCTTACTCAAAGGGTCGAGCTTTGGAGGTCGCATAATTCTTTCCATCGATCAGTCAATTAACAATCGGCATCTTATCACTAGAGCTGTTCCCCTTTATCCTCCCCCACGAAATTTCACCTGCCAAATGATACGATGCCCTCACATACGTGACAAGTGCCTCTTGTGGGTATACCACAAAGGTCATGCGACGCTAGTCTAATCCACATCAGGCATATATGCCCCACACCCTAAAACGCCTTTGATTCCTCCAGGGAAGGCGAAATCTCGTCGCATTCCCCATGTCTCCTTTCGCCCGTTCCATTGGTGGAGTAACATGCCAAAGTATCGATTGTGGAGGGTGCACGTAGATGCTCGACAGGAACCTCAGAAAACCAGTCGGGGTTCTTGGAACAAACAGCGATTTCTAACTGAATGTAGCTCGCCAATTTCCCTCGTGCACCAAGGGCACGTGATTGCGTGATTGCTTGTTCAGCCCCAGCCTCGAGATGATCGACTCATTGTGCACCTAAGTCGCGAGCTCAGTAGCATAAGAACTTGATGAAAAGGCCAATACCGCAATAGGTGTACATGCATGAGCACGAGTTCTCATAATTCAGTCAGAACAAGTACGTACATGGAAGCTGTATGTGACTTCCTGGGCGTTGTTGATGAAGCTGAAGGTGAAGTCGTTGTAGGTGACGGTGTCCGGCACGCCAGTGAACTGGATGCCGTCCCAGGGGCCGGATCGCCAGGCCAATTCACCGCCGTTCCAGATGAGGACCTGGGGGTCGCCGGACGTGACCATGGCCATGACCACGGGGCCCGGCGAGGGGTCCGACGGGCTCGTCCACGCCGTCAGCGTCCTGTTCCGCCCCGTCACGAAGTCGACCCCCAGCTTCATGTCCGGGAGCAGCGTGTCGGTCGGGTAGTCGAACCCCTGCCACGCCACGCCGCCGCCTGCAGCATCCACGAGCACAAGGTTGCCGTTGTCCAGGATCTGCGCCGTGGGGCTCGCCAGCGCCGATGCCGGCTTGACGGACCAAACGGCGGTCGAGTTACCCGTGGCAATGGCGAGCGTGCCGGTGGCGGACACGGAGAGCGTGGCGCCCGGGTTGGCCGCGACGTCGCCCGGGATGGGGTGCTCGCGGTTGGCCACCCACACGACCGTGCGGATGGAGACCTTGCTGTACCAGACCCCGACGTAGGTGTTGTTGGCGCCCGGCGGGGTGAAGAAGCCGAGCACGAACTTGGCGTCGGGCGCCGAGAGCAGCGTCTCGTTCACGGCGAGCGGGCGGCTGGGCGTGACGGTGTCCCTAGCATAGCATGCCGCGGGCACGAGAAGGAGGGGGAGGAGGAGGTAGGAAGCGAGTGGCGCCATTGCTCTGAACGAATTGGTGCTACCACCGTACCACGTCACTGTGGGTTGTACGCTGGCGTTGTGGAGTCTGGACGGGAGCTGGAGCATAGGGTGGCGGTGGAGGAATAGATTGTTGCATGTCGTAGAGTGGAGACTGGGTGCTCACTGGAAACCTGGACAGGGACTCGTTTTTAAGCGAACTTCAGTTTCTGTCACAAAGTTCGTTACATATTCGTAGGAGCTGTCTCATTGAGCAATGCAAAGATACACGTTTACACGGAGACAGCGGGAGAGCTTTTCCACTGGCGTCTACGGGATGATTTAGAACAGCGGACAGTATGAAATTTTTCTTCCTTATCTATACCTAATAATAAAAGCAGTAAGGTTTCTTCCTCAAAATTTTCGTCCGTTTTTCTTGGTACGTCAATGGTTTGTTCGTACGTCGTGCTTTCCGTCTCCGTCTCTAATTCGTACTTGTGACATCTACTCTATTGACCCTCGCATCCTCCCGTTATCCCATGCACTGCTGCGATGGCCCAGCCCAACAAGAATATGGAATATTACGGGCACGTCTAAACGCAGAGCCCATATCCGGATGACTTTCTGAAACAGATGATTTTGCTTTATAAAAAACGGAGATACCGATCAAGATCATAGTTGATGGCCGGTAAAATTTATGACGGAGGAGAAAATTAGCCAGAGCACATCTCCCAATTTCCTCAAAGCGCCGAACCGCGCGTCAGCACCGACGACATGAGCAACTTTATAGATGTGTCGCCTTCGTGATGTCCGGCTCCAGCAGCACGTACGCTGTCTCCAGCCTCTTGCCATGCCAAGTCTCCATGATGTAGCGCGTCGTTCATATGTACTGTTGTGCTGGACGCCGGCCGGGAAGAGACAGAGCGTGGATTTTTCGTCCTATGTGCAGCTATGCACGATGCAGCAGTACGGGGCTAGAGACTGAAATAGTTTTCATCGATGCCGAGCGGTGGGCAATGCACGGTCAGCCATCGCGGTATGGGGCAGACATGGCGAGCGTTTCCATGAAGATGAATAGGGTGGAGTTGCAATCTCCGGTAAACAAAATCAGGTTGCTTGGACGCATTGTCTTACAATCATGTTCAGATACCTGGTAGTTTTACAAATACAGACAACAAGAAAAATTAAGAGCTGCCAAAGCGTAGGGCTTGAGGTCGGCATACCTGAATTGAAGTTGGCACAGCACGCGCGTCTAGAGCTTGACGAGTTAGACCCATCATCTTTTTTCAGGGGAGATACATGAAGTTGGATAGTTTTTTCTTGATGTGTACCAGATCAATGGTGGATGTACGATCAAAATATCAAAAGATCCGTGGGTCGGATCAGACGATGAGGCCACCGCTCTTGAGGACTTCTACAAGAAGTGCATTCCAGCTGACATGCATTCTGCAGCGTATATGGACATGACTTCAGCAAGGTAGGCTAATTTACTGAATCCTCGGTTACCATGAATTTGTATGCGTTCTTACTTTGCACATTTTTTTTTCAACTTTACTTTGCACTTCTCCGGTGAAATCTACTGAACTAGATATCGTCATGTTAGAGTGTTGTTTGACCATTCAATATATATATTGTTACTTGATTATTTGTGTCAGATTTTGTTCTTGGCATGACCTAGACCGTATGCAACAAATTGAAAGCGTAGAGCTGCATGAATCATATTTCTCCAGTAAGTCTTAACGTGAAAATGTCGACGTCGGGAAAGAAACAATCCCCCGATGCAGCTGCCCTCGACAATGATCGCAGACCCAACCTCGTCTTTGCACGAGCGCGACGCCATCTCTACCGACGATGGAGATTTTTTCCTTTCCCGTTGCAACGCACGGGCATATTTGCTAGTTTTGAAAAAGAAAACTCGATATCTATTGTCTTTTGCCTTCTCAAACAAAGCTCGATGTTCTGTAAAAAATGGTTCTTAGTGGAAAGTACGTAGCTGTTGGTCAGTAGGCCACTCGTTCAACAAACGAGTTCAGAAACAAAACTTGGCTTGATGAACTGGGGAGCTACTTGTTTAATTTTATAAGACTGTAAAAATCCAACATTATATATTTTATGTACACTATTTTTAATTATTTGGTCATGTATAATGAAATCACAATAATCAATGAAAATATGTCACCATCAAATAATTTGTAGTATGAAATTTTGTTCACATAAATAAGAATATTATTAACCACCCTTGTTACCGAGTTAAACGAGCTAAACGAGTACTCGGTAAACTCGGCTCGTTTAGCTTGAACTTCAATACCGTCCAAAACGAAAACTCGGCTCGACTCCTTTGACAGCAAGTTCGAGCCAAACCGAGTCGAGTTGCGATCTAGTGTAACTCGCGAATTTTGAGTTTTAATTCCAGCCCTATTGGGCAGCTAGATTTTACCTCGTCGATCGTGCAATAGTCAACACCGCACCCCTTTCTCCAATGATACCGGTTAAAATATATAAAATTCGAGATAGTGATTGACTAATTCTTCCCCGTAATAACGAAAATACCTCGACGAGATCAACCAACCGTCGCTACCCTTACTGAAACTGCCCGTGCGAGTAGTCAACTCCGCCACCCCTTCCTTGAGCAGCATCGGTTAGAATATAGAACACTCAAGACGGTGATCAGCCAATTCTTCCCTCGTAAAGATGGAATATCTCGAAGAGAACAAACAACCATAGCACTCATCACTCCCTTACCAAAACTGACAGTGGGAGTAGCCAACGCAGCCACCCCTTCCTTCAATGATATCGTTAAAATATATAAAACTAGAGATAGCAATCGACTAATTCTTCCGCCGTAATAACGAAAATACCTCGACGAGATCAAACAACTCTCGCGACCCTTACTAAAACTTTCTATGCGAGTAGTCAACCCGCCGGCCCTTCCTCCACCAGCATTGGTTAGAATATAGAAAACTCGAGATGGCGATCAACTAATTCTTCCCCTGTAGAGACGGAATATCTCGAAGAGAACAAACAACCGTCCCATCCGTCGCTCCCTTATCCAAACTGCCGGTGGGAGTAGTCAACGCCGACACCCCTTCCTCCAATGATATCGGTTAAAATATATAAAACTTGAGATAGCGATCGACTAATTCTTCCCCTGCAATAACGAAAATACCTAGACGAGATCAACCAAATGTCGCTACCATCACTGAAACTGCTTGGGCGAGTAGTCAATCCCGCCACCCCTTCCTCCAACAACATTGGTTAGAATATAGAAAACTCGACATGGCGATCAACTAACTACCCCTATAAAGATGGAATATCTTGAAGAGAACAAACAACCGTCGCATCCTTTGTTCCCTTACCAAAACTGCCGGTGGGAGTAGTCAACGGCACAACCCCTTCCTCCAATGATATCGGTTAAAATATATAAAGCTCGAGATAGCGATCGACTAATTCTTCCCTCGTAATAACGAAGATACCTCAACGACATCAACCAGCCATCACTACCTTTATCGAAACTGCCGGTGGGAGTTCGTCACTACCCTTACCGAAACTGACTGTGGGAGTTTGTCACTACCCTTACCGAAACTGCCGGTAGGAGTAGTCAACCCCGCCACTTAATTCTTCCGTCGTAATAACGAGAATTCATCGAAGAGATCAACCAACCGTCGCTCCCTTACCGAAACTGCCGGCGGGAGTAGTCAACAACGCCATCCCTTCCTCCAATGATATCTTTTAAAATATATAAAACTCGAGATGGCGATCAAATAATTCTTCCCCCGCAAAGATGGAATATCCCTAAGAGAACAAACAACCATCGCATGCGCCACTCCCTTACCGAAACTGCCGGTGGGAGTAGTCAACGTTGCATCCCTTCCTCCAATGATATTGGCTAAACTACATAACGATCGAGATGTCGATCGACTAATTCTTCCCCGTAATAACGAAAATACCTCGACGAGATGACCCATCCGTCACTACCCTTACCGAAAATTGCGGTGGGAGTTGTCAACCCCGCCAATTAATTCTTCCTTTGTAATAACGAAAATACCTCGAAGAGATCAACCAACCTTCGCTCCCTTACCGAAACTGCCGGTGGGAGTAGTCAACAGCGCGACCCCTCCCGCCAATGATATCTTTTAAAATATATAAAAATCAAGATGGTGATCCACTAATTCTTCCCCCGTAAAGATGGAATATCTCAAAAAACAATCGTCGCATCCGCTGCTCCCTTACAGAAACCGCTGGTAGGAGCAGTCAACCCCGCCACCCCTTCCTCCAATGATATCGGCTAAAATATATAAATCTCGAGATAGCGATCGACTAATTCTTCTCTCGTACTAACGAAAATACCTCGACGAGATCAACCAACCATCATTACCCTTATCGAGACTGCCGGTGGGAGTAGTCAACCCCGCCAGTTTATTCTACCCCCGTAATAACGAAAATATCTCGAAGAGATCAAACAACCGTCGCTCCCTTGCCAAAACTTCCGATGGGAGTAGTCAACACCGCCACCCCTTCCGCCAATGATATTGTAACATCGCAGTGTTTGGGAGGTTATAAGGATCTAAATATTATATGTGCATTTGCAAAGCATGCATCTAAAAAACTTAATTATACAATTTTAATACTCAATTTTTATTAAAGAAACATTATGGTCTGATTTATCAAAAAAAAAAAACTAGAGTAAAGTGAAATATTAATAATAATAAATTCTAAAATTAATTAAATACCTAGTTGCTTGGATAATTTAAACCAATTAGATTAAAAATGCATACAAATCATTATTATGCATAATAGCATCATTTCCTTCTGTAAACATTGCCTTTACCAGACAATGATGGTATTTTGTAGAACAAGGAAGTCAGGAGCTTCACCAAGTATCAGACTCCACTACTTATCCATATCAAGGCAAGTTCATCACTTGCTCATGTCCTCTGAATTATTTCTTAACAACTATTTTCAAAACCATATCGTAATACCATCTACGCTCAAAAGAATGCATGATCCTAATTTTGTAATAATATGACTAATTGAATAACTACTCGAGTGGTAGTGTTCTGTTTGGTGGGCGGATGGAACCATGGTAAGATGAATAGGTCAAAGGAAGCTTCCATCTGCATGGGAAAGTATTACCTAGGACTTAATCATAAATGCCGTCAGGATTCTTGCGCCGTAAATTCGCGTTAACCATGGGTCTTGTATGGGGTGAGTAAGTCAGCTGTGATCTTCTCTCGTTCGCATGTCAACAGTCTGCCAGAGACGTTCGCTGTAGGTCTTGCAGGACTACATGCATATGGGTGGGATCTCTTAATTCCCACGGACTCTGGGGTCTATGATGGTCTGCCAGGGGCGCCTAGATATCTATCGTGAGGGGTAGAATCAGGGATTCAACCTGCTGGCGGAAATGGGCGGGCATGCGTTGTACGGAGAAGCATGATTTGGCTTGGACCAACAACCGGGCCCCACACCTGAGTGGGCGTGGACAGGATCGCGCACCTGGTTGTTCAACATGGTCTTGGTCGCCCATGGGTAAAGTAGCGCACCTCTGCAGAGTGTAAAAGGACGTGGCATGTTACCCCCTGTTCCGGGAAGGAGCTGGGAACGCCGCAGGAAAGGCAACTCCATGAAGTTCTAACAGTGTGAAAATCTGGCGGGCATAGTCTTCTAAATTAAAAGCAACCTCTTGAAGAAAGATTTTCAAAAACCTTGCATTAGCTTATGACTCTTTCAAGTCTAAAGCTGTAGTTAGTGCATCAAACTACCCACTTTATATCATGAACTTGTTGAGTAACGCTCGTAACTCATTCGTTCCCGTTTGACCCCCTGCTTAGAGTTGAAGCCTTATGAAAATCGTCATCGTGAAGCCATCGCTACCTCATGAAGCTAGGTGGAGTCATATTTTACTTAGCCAGTGAAGCTATCAAGGTGTAGGTGGAGTCCATTCTTAGAATTTGATTATCGCAAGCCGTAGATTAGGGCTGACACCATCCGTAGTGGATTAGGTTCTGAGCTAGAGTTATTCTCCAGCTTGGAATTTCGAATTGCTTCTTCTGATGTTTCATTTGCTTGAGATCTTTTTTGATTCATCAAAGGGATTCTCCAGATTTTGTAATGAAAGTTTGTATCCTATAGCTTTGCTTGGACCTGCTATGTCTCTGTTGTACCACTCCGAGGGATGTAATATTCATGGATAAGTCCTTCTGTGAGTATTATGTCAACGAATTGCGCACTACACATGTAGTGGTGTGTTGGGTCATCAAAAATATCTTTTAAAATATATAAAACTCTAGATGGTGATCAACTAATTCTTCACCCCTAATAAGAAACATACCTCGAAGAAATCAAGCAACCATCGGCGCCCTTACTGAAACTGCCGATGTGAGTAGTCAACACCGCCACCCCTTCCTCCGATGACATCGGTTAAGATATATAAACCACAAGATATCGATCAACCATTTCTTCCCCCGTAATAATGAAGATACCTCGAAGAGATCAAGCAAACGTCGCTACCCTTACTGAAAATGCCGTTAGGAGTAGTCAAAGATGCCACCCCTTCCTCAAATAATATTGGTTAAAATATATAAAACTGGAGATGGCGATCACCTAATTCTTTCCCTAACAACATCGGTTAAAATATACAGAACTCGAGGTAACGATAAGCTAATTCTTCCCCAAAAGAGATCAACCAAACCGCACTAACCTTAACGAAACTGACGGTCGGAGCAGTCAACACCGCTACCCCTTCCTCCAATGCGACCTGTTAAAATATATGAAACACGAGATAGAAATCAACTAAATCTTCGCCCCATAATAACGAAGATACCTCGAAGAGATCAACCAACCATCACTATCCTTACCGAAACTGCCGATGGAAGGAGTTGACACCGCCAACCCTTCCTCCAATGATATCGGTGAGGATGTTCGACACCGACGATACCGATGAGAATGATCGACATCCAGTACCCTTGCTCACTACTCTCTTAAAATTTCGCCCCATCCCCTCACGTATGAAAGGGCATGGTGCCCCATGTATAGTTTTGGTAATTGATGAAAATCACTATGCACTAATGGTTGCATTGAGCTATACTTGTAGAGTTTTTCCACAGGCAATTCTTGATTTCCATGTGTTGGATTCAAGATGATCAAGTGATGACCAAGGTGTTATTCATGTGACTATCCCAAGTTTGGTCATGAGAGATTGAGCATATTTCAAGTATGACTTGAAGAAGAATATTGTGTGAACATTCATATTTACCTTCAAGACATCATTATTATGAAGAGATAAGAAAATATACAAGGTTGATCAAGGCGAAGTGCTAAGCGATGGTTAATATTGATCAACTCATGAAGCTAGATGTACCATGTGGGATCATGGTATGGTATGTAATTGTTCGTATAGCTTTGTGTTCTAACTCATTATATATGTGTGTGTGGTGTATCTATGTGCGGTTAGGTATGTTTCCATGAGGTTGCATCAAAAGGAAGATTTCATATAGTCCATGGTGGATGGCGTCAATTTGTGGTTGTCATGAAGTTTGAGAAGTGCAAGTCCAAGGGGAGCATATCGAAGATATCACATGCTTGGATCTTTCCACCCTTTTTTGGAGATAATGGCCAAGTGAATATAGACTTAAAAGAGTCTCTCCCATAGTGGGATATGGGGGAGAAATCTATGTGTCTTCACCGAGCAAAGCGAAATCAAGAAAGATTTTCCATCTTGAGGAGGTCAAGATCTTCATCATCCAGCTCAAGTGAAGTGCTCAAGGCAAAGGTATGATCTTGATTTCCTATTTTACCAGTCTCATAGCATTAGTTGGGAGATTGGGTTATAGGATAGGCAACTGTACTATCAAGAGAGGGTCTCATATTAGCAACTTGATCGCATCATTCAGGGAGAGCTTAAAACTTTGCATATTTGGCGTCATCTTTCTTTGTTCCTATTTGTCTTTTCTCCATGTGTGGTTTTATAGCTTGTAATTTTCTTCAATGCAAGCTCAATTTCATCAAAAACGGGTTTTGCATGAAAAAAATATTGCATTTTTTATATTGGAGGTTTTACCGAATGTTCCTTATAGAGAGGTCAAACCTTTCATCATTTGGTTTTATCCTACAATTATGGAATATGATGTTTCTTTGTATAATCTTGTAGTTATCATTGTTGTGATTTCAACGATCCCAAGATCATCGAAAACAAAGTCCGGAGGCGAATGATATCTCGTTTTTAGTATCAACATTTTTCTGAAATCTGGGAGGCCGGCCTGGGCGCCCCTAGGCCGGCTAGTTCAGTTTGGCGGCCGGCCTACACTCAGGGAGGCCTACCTGACCGGGTTCCCAGGCCGGGGACGCGCATAATTCTCTCAACGGGCTTATTTTGGAGTAAGTGTCTTATTCCCCATTGGTTCCCCACCTTTTGAGTAAGTTTTTCCCCACCATTATTGATCTTTTGGAGCTTGCTTTCTCTCTATTCCTCCATGATTCTTGCCTCTAATTTTAAGGGAAAAGAGAGAGGAGATCTAGATCTAGTATTCCACCAATCCATCTCTCCTCTTAGTGAGGGAAAGCATTTGCATCTAGATCTTGTGGGTTTATTTGTTGAGTTCTTCCTTATTCTGCCTCTCTTCTCCCCCATAACATTTGTTGCTTTGGTGGGATTTGAGAGTGAGGGATTTTGAGCACTTCTTGTGTTCTTGCTATTGCATCGGTGATGACTCCCAAGTGAAGGAGATCAATTGTAGTACCTTTCGATAAGTATTTGAGTGTCGAACCCACGAGGAGCTGAAGGTAAGCTATCTATTCTCTAAAGCCCTATAACCCTCTTATATGGCTGTTTATGCAAAGCAATAAGTTTGACTAAAAGGAACTAACTAATTAAAAGCAAGTGACGTGGAGTGTGGTTTGTCTAGTAACTAGTGAAGCAAGTTTAAAATGCAAGTAATCCTAGAGCAAGTTTCTAAGCAAGTTTCACAAGTAGCAAGCAGCAAATATCTCAAGTATCTCAAGGGAGCAAGTGTTCTAGCAAAAGGTGTTTCATTCGTGTGGTTGTCACAATTAGTGAAGCACATGTTTTAGTCTTAGTTGTTTCTTCTAGGAAGGAGCCATGAATAGGTATAGTCAAGTAAATGATCTACAACCCCTTATGATGGATCATGTGGCCAAGTAAATGACTGCACAAGATTGATTAAGACATAAAGTCCCACCATAGCCTTACGTTTTAAGGTCCCCTATATATATCCCCCAATAACTTAACTTTGTGGCTCGGTCTCAGGTTACTGTCACTCCCAAGTCACCACCACTCCATTATGCTACCGGTGATCACCTTACATGCATTCCCCAACATATGTGTGCACTCATATATTGTACATAAAGACAATCATAGAAGATAACAAACTTGTATGCAACCAATCAACGAACTATTTCACCATTGCCAAGAACAATTCACTACTCAAACATAGACGAGGAGACATAATACATCAAGGGAATATAGTATTGCATCATACATCGTGTTTGCCAAGAGATTACAGTGGAGAGATGGAGCTGATCTTGCTGTAGATGTTGATGATGAACACGCCGGAGGGGGGTGGAGCCCTCCGGGGGTGATCCCGGCGGCGTTTCCCCCCCCCCCCCGATCTTCTCCGGCGGCAGCCTTCTGTCTCTCTATTTCGTGGTTTCGTCTCTCGGCGCCGCCTCCCCCTCGAAAAGGCCAGGGGACCCTTTATATAGTCGTTTTTAGGTCACGAGACACTCGGGAGAAGAAAGATCGACGGCATCGGAGCCACGGGGGCAAAAAGGGGGCCTCTCACGCGGCCAAGGAATCTGGCCGCATGGAGGGTCCTCTTGGCCACCTGGTTGGCCTTTTGGCCCTCTACTTTGACCCATGGTCTTCGTCTCAAAAATTCTGAACTGTGCTCTTTGGCCTTGCCCTTTTTGGAGTCCCGAAGCTCCCGGAAAGTCTGAAACACTAAAAAGTACGTTTTCTGGAAAAACAGGGTTAGAACCAAAAGAAGGGGGATTGTTTAGAAAATCCCCCAAATCATTATAAAACATGAATATAAGTTTCTAATATGTAGGAAAAACAAGTAATAACATGCAAAGTTCATGTATGCATTTTATATGCATCAACATCCCCAAGCTTAACCCATGCTCGTCCTCGAGTATGAAGGTGATAAAACTAACATGGACTTTGCATATTGAAACAATCATGGGATATCAAGGAGGATTATTCATGCTACATATAATCAAATGATTAATACTAGAAATGAGTAGCAGTATACAATTCATGGTGTAAGAAATATCAAATATGCAAGCAAAGATGCTTCATGAAAGTTCACAAAGTGTATAATGAAATAAAAGCACTATGGACCAAATGCATACACAAAATGAAAAATAAAATCCTATATTGGTCAAAGAATAGCATAATGGAAAATAGAAAATATGGTGGACACTTTGGAGAAAATTGAGTAGAGGTAAAACATGATCAAGTCTTATTTAGCCTCTAAATTATTCAACTAAAATTACTAATTGAAACGTGGTATCCATTGATCTAGGACTCTCATTGCCCCTTTATCACTAGCATATTAAATGGTGAATGTTGAAGTAATGTGAATGACAAGGTGGTTGAAAGCCTCATGCCCCGTGAGTGTGAAAACCTACTCCATGATTACTCAACTTAAGATTACTAATAAGCTTTGTACAATCATAATAAGTATTAATGACATCATAGAGAACCGCAAAGAGGTACCTCTTGCCCCATGACATGGAAACAAGCCCATGTCACAATGACAAGACAAACAAACGGAGTAGACTCATCATCCTTTTTATTTTCATTCACTATTATGCATAACTTCTTATTTTATTGTAGGATGTGTTGTAGAGTCACTCAAGCTGTAAGTAAATTTCCACCATGATAAAGCATGGCTTGGGTTAGCGGCCCAATGCGTTTCTCTAGTCATATAGATACTTACTCATCAAAACTTACTATTCCTCTATTTCATTTCGGCATGGCAGGAGTCCAAAAACAAAAGTACATGATATCAACCAAATGTAAATTTTTGTGCAATGTTGAAAGCTTTCCGGTGATACACGTTTATAGCTAGCTCCCAACCACACACTTATCAAACGCAAAACTTGTGGCTCCCATTATTGGGTCATGTTTATTAGATGCATAAAAAGTAAAGTGTGCCTTCAAAAGTTCGTGAGAGTCCTATCCCAAGTTCAACCCATGACAATTAATAAAGTGAATATCTTAATTAGAACATAAATAACACAATAACATGGTGAACATACTCGGAATAGCAATGAAGCTAATGGGAAGATATGGTGGACTCACTGGAAATACTTGGCTAAGGAGTGTTGGAAACAAGTTTTTACTTGTTGGAATTTTTAAATTTTTGGCTACCAAGAGGGAGATAGTTGACCAGCTACTATGCATGCATATTTCCATAGAACTACTCATTTCATGAAAAACTAAATAAACCAGCAATTAACATCAAGGACATGAATAAGAGATAGCTCAAGACAACATTATTGCAAATTTCTACACATAAAAAGCCTATAAATCATGCAAACATATGTAGCTCTTCAAATAAACCATGGCATCCCTATTCCAAGTAATAATAATAGCATCCAATACATTCCAACCCCAAACTCCAGTAGCTCAATATCATATAAAATGATGGGTGTGGTCTTATCAAAACAAAAATAAAAACAAAAACTAGACGCTTCAAGTCTCTACGATAAATGCTTTGCTTAGAAAAACAGAAAGTAGACGTGTGCTAACCAAAAGAGTGTAGCTCAAGTGGGGTGTTCATCACATCACCAAGCTTATGGCTTTCACCATTCTTGGATGTCTTAAGGCGCAGCTCCTCTATTCCCTGTGAAAAAACTTCACAAAACATGTTTCTCCCATTCTTTTTCTGTGGGGTGAGATTAGCAAGGACAAACAAATCACATACTTGCTGTGCAAAATTCCAAATAAAATGATCCAGTAGATAGACAATAAGGTTCATTATGTTGTATGTTCACTCTCTTGCTTGAAAGAATCATGAAAATTCGATTTCCAAGCCCAAAGAGTGCATAAAACAAAATAAGGCAGAATCTGTCCAGAAAAGCAGCAGCAGCAAAACGAACGTTTTTCCCTAAGCTAGACTCGTCAAAAATTAAGCCAATTTGTGCTTACAGAGGACGAAAAGTTGCAGAACATACTAAAAAATTAGCTCAATCCGACATACCAATAAAAAACGTAAAATCATATGGTGAGCAGACTCGTGCTGAAACATAAATTTCATGCACTAGGATAGCAACTTATAAGTCCAAATGGGTTTGACTTGACTCTTTATTGAAAACTCCAGAATTAAAACAAAAAAAACTAATATCTTGATACAACAAGAGGACACTAGGAAAATCCAAACAAAAACAACCGGGTTGCCTCCCGTAAAGCGCTTTCTTTATAGCCATATAGCTAGGCTTTACTTACTTAACATCATGATGGTTGGAGTGAGGTGGCTCGGCATCTCCAAGCTTGGATTCTTGTACTTATTTGATACGTGTAGGGTGAGCCCAGGGGTACATCCCCAAGCTTGATTGGTTGTCCCTCTTGATCTTTGTTCATCTCACTCAACTCTTCCTCCTGAAAATTTCTTCTTACACAAATCTCAACATAAAACTTGATTAGAGGGGTTAGTGCCTCCATAAATAAAATCCACATAGGTACATCCAAGACACATCATGAGTCGATTATAAATATTAAATACTGTTACTATAGTTGTGCATTGCTCCTTTATCAAAAGAACCACACAAAACACAAGTAATGAGAGCAATGCAAAATAAAGACATAATCTGCCAAAAACTGAACAACCCGTAAAGGGTGAATTTTTAGAGGCACTTAAGTTGCTCAAATCAGAAAACTTAAAACTAATAAAATATGTAGTGATAACTAATTATTGCTGTCGTAAATTACCAGGTCAAAATTCCACTTCTGTGATTTTAAACATTTTTCGCAGTGAAGTTCAGGAATCTGTTTTCTTGACAGCTAATTACTATTGTTTAATCCTATCTCTCATATAAGATTATTCTTGCCATTTAAGATGAGAAATAATACAGAAATGTGATGTTACAGTAGCGAACTAATATTTTTTATTGTTTTTAGCTTTGGAAAAAGTTTTAATGATAGATACTTTGCAATGGTTTTATTGGCATGAACAACACATGTTCAAGGTCGACCCCAACTTCTCCATTACTCATCCTTCTCATTTACTTTCCCAAATTTTTTATAAAATGAAAATCTTAAACTAAATGATACATAACAGTTGGTAAAGGAATTTTACATGTTGTAAAGACATAAATGTGTGCTCAAACCGAATAGTAAATTAAAGCATAAGGAACACACCAAAAAATATTAAACAATTTATTTTTAAGTCTAACCCATTTCCTATGCATTGGCATTTTGTAATGAAACAAATAAAAGAAGCACATAATAGCAAGCATAGAAAGGTAGATCAAGTGCAACTTCAATACTTTCAGCATAAAGAGGGGAAACTTAATATTGTTGAAATATGTGTAACCATGTTTCCCTCTCTCATAATAATTTTCAGTAGCACCATGAATAGATTCAACAATATGAATATCACATAAAACATTCTTATCATGAGCCACATGCATAAAAGAATCACTACTCTCCACATAAGTAAAATCCTCATTACTGATAGTGGGAGTTAAACATTCATAATTTTCATTGCAATCATCATATATAGGAGGCATAGTATCATCAAAGTGAATTTTCTCCTCCAAGCTTGGGGAACTAGAAATATCATGCTCATCAAAACCAACTTCCCCAAGCTTAAAACTTTCCATAGAATCAGCAAGTATATCATTTTTATCCTCAATAGTAGGGGGACTAAAAATATCATATTCATCAAGACAAACTTCCCCAGGCTCAAGGTTTTCCTTAGCAATAAAGGTATTCAAAGAATTAGTACTACCACAAATATGATTGTTGTGCAAATAATTTTTCAATTTCTCCTCAAACACTTCATGTCCTAATTCAAGGTAGATATTATACAGTTCTAAAATTGTTTGGTTGTTTTCCATTTTTTTTTTGTGTTTTAGGTTTATATGTTAGTATGCAATGCAAACAAGAATAAAAGCTTAGCACAACGCTCCCCGGCAACGGCGCCAGAAAAGTGCTTGATGACTCCCAAGTGCAGGAGATCAATTGCAGTACCTTTCGATAAGTATTTGAGTGTCGAACCCACGAGGAGCTGAAGGTAAGCTATCTATTTTCTAAAGCCCTATAACCCTCTTATATGGCTGTTTATGCAAAGCAATAAGTTTGACTAAAAGGAACTAACTAATTAAAAGCAAGTGACGTGGAGTGTGGTTTGTCTAGTAACTAGTGAAGCAAGTTTAAAATGTAAGTAATCCTAGAGAAAGTTTCTAAAGCAAGTTTCTAAAGCAAGTTTCTAACCAAGTTTCACAAGTAGCAAGCAGCAAATATCTCAAGTATCTCAAGGGAGCAAGTGTTCTAGCAATAGGTGTTTCGTTCGTGTGGTTGTCACAATTAGTGAAGCACATGTTTTAGTCTTAGTTGTTTCTTCTAGGAAGGAGCCATGAATAGGTATAGTCAAGTAAATGATCTACAACCCCTTATGATGGATCATGTGGCCAAGTAAATGACTGCACAAGATTTATTAAGACATAAAGTCCCACCATAGCCTTACGTTCTAAGGTCCCCTATATATATCCCCCAATAACTTAACTTTGTGGCTCGGTCTCAGGTTACTGTCACTCCCAAGTCACCACCACTCCATTATGCTACCGGTGATCACCTTACATGCATCCCCCAACATATGTGTGCACTCATATATTGTACATAAAGATAATCATAGAAGATAACAAACTTGCATGCAACCAATCAACGAACTATTTCACCATTGCCAAGAACAATTCACTACTCAAACATAGACGGGGAGACACAATACATCAAGGGAATATATTATTGCATCATACATCGTGTTTGCCAAGAGATTACAGTGGAGAGATGAAGCTGATCTTGCTGTAGATGTTGATGATGAACACGCCGGAGGGGGGTGGAGCCCTCCGGGGGTGATCCCGACGGCGTTTCCCCCCTCCAATCTTCTCCGACGGCAGCCTTCTGTCTCTCTGTTTCGTGGTTTCGTCTCTCGGTGCCGCCTCCCCCTCGAAAAGGCCAGGGGACCCTTTATATAGTCGTTTTTAGGTCACGAGACACTCGGGAGAAGAAAGATCGACGGCATCGGAGCCACGGGGGAAAAAGGGGGCCTCTCACGCGGCCAAGGAATCTGGCCGCGTGGAGGGTCCTCTTTGCCACCTGGTTGGCCTTTTGGGCCTCTACTTTGGCCCATGGTCTTCGTCTCGAAAATTCTGAACCGTGCTCTTTGGCCTTGCCCTTTTTGGAGTCCCGAAGCTCCCGAAAAGTCTGAAACACTAAAAAGTACGTTTTCTGGAAAAACAGGGTTAGAACCAAAAGAAGGGGGATTGTTTAGAAAATCCCCCAAATCATTATAAAATATGAATGTAAGTTGCTAATATGTAGGAAAAACAAGTAATAACATGCAAAGTTCATGTATGCATTTTACATGCATCAATCGGTTCCATAGGTTTGAATTCTCCATGGTGATACGTGGAAGTTGAAGTTGAGAAGCTTGTTACTCTTGGGTATTTGGAGTGTCCTAGATCTTGTTCCTCTTGGGTACTCGGAGTGCCCTAGACGATTGTCGTTGTCTCGGGGCTTTGGAAGTTTTAGGGACCTTTTTGCTATCTCGAAGTTTTGGTAGCTCGGGGGATATTGTTGGGAGCCTCCAATTAAGTTGTGGAGCTAGCCCCAACCTTGTACGGGATCGGTGACTGCCCTGAAAGGTTCCATAGCGGATCGTGGAACTCCGCATTGGTGGAGGCACGAGGAGAATAAGGTGAGCCATTGAGGCGCTTGGAGTCATTGTGACTCCACACTTCTCCAACGGAGATTAGCTTCCATTGGGAAGTGAACTTCAAGATAAATCATCATCTCCACGTGTCTCGGTTATTTCTATACCCGATATCTTTACTTATGCAATTTACTTTGTGATAGCCACCAATTGTGAAGTTGTATATCTTGCTATCACATAGTTATTTGAATTGTTTAGCATAAGTTGTTGGTGCACATAGGTGAATCTAATTTGTTTAAGTTTTGGCTTGATAAATTAAAAGATAGTTTTATTCCGCATTTATTTAAGCCTTAATCGTAATTATTTTAAAACGAATATTCACCCCCCTCTAGGCGACATCAGTGTCCTTTCAACGTCTTGCTCTGATACACAAAAAATATACATAATTTACCATTGTGACAGTGCAAATCATTTAGATTATTATACTATAGTGAAACGAAAACAAAAAACTAAGTAGATGAATACTACATATGCTCGTTTCAATTCAGCCAATCATAAGATCCATTACTAAAAGTTCCACCTGCCTTTTTACAGAGCGTTTCATTAGTCATCGAGTGTGCGGTTGATGTCGTATACTCACAACACTTTCACTAGGGAGGAAAAAATGTATTTGAATCTGCTCCGCTCCTTTTCAAGATTATTAGACAAGCAACTAATACACATATTAGCACAGACTTGCAAGTACACGTCGAAGTAAGAACACAAATTTAAACAATCGACATTTAACATGGACTAGACTCCATTCGCTGCAATTGCCACGATCAACAAGAATGGCGACTAAAGAAACACACACGGCGACACATGCAGAAAAAAAAACTTTGTTACAGTTCTGTGTAAAAATTAAACGCGCATGTTTAGCCTGAGCTACAAACATAAAACACAGTCGATACATGTGCAAACACAGAAATAACCTTAAATGCAAACCCCTCACACATCCCAGACATAAATTGGCGGAGCTATGTGCAAGTCGGTGGGAGAAGTCAACACCACCACCCATTCCTCCAAATGAGATCGGTTAAAATATATAAAATCAATGTTCAAGATATCGCTTATCGGAAACTTATTGGTCGACCCCGATAAGTGGTAAATCGGCCGATTTATCGGAATATCGGTTGAAATATCGGAATATCGGCCGAAATATCGGAATATCGGCCGAAATATCAGCCAATTTATCTTATCAGCTAGACACCGATAAGCGATAAATCGGCCGATTTATCGGAATATCGGCCGATATTTTGAACAGAGTATAAAATACGAGATACCAATCAACTAACTCTTGCCCCGTAATAACGAAGATACCTCGAAAAGATCAACCAATCGACACTACCCTTACCGAAACCCCCGATGAGAGGAGTCAACACCGCCACCCCTTCCTCCAATGATGAGGATGTTTGACACTGACGATACCGATGAGAATGATCGACATCCAGACCCCTTGCTCACTACTCTCTTAAAATTTTGCCCCCTTCCCTCATGTCTTGCTCTAATACACAAAATATACACAATTTACCATTGTGACAGTGGAACTCCAATGCCGATCTAGACCATTATACTATAGTGAAACGAAAACAAAAAAACTAAGTAGTTGGATACTACATATGCTCGTTTCAATCCAGCCAATCATAAGATCGATTACTAAAAGTTCCACCTGCCTTTTTTAGTCATCGAGTGTGCGGTTGATGTTGTATACTCACAACCCTTTAACTAGGGAGAAAAAAAAATGTATTTGAATCTTCTCCGCTCCTTTTCAAGATTATTAGACAAGCAACTAATACACATATTAGCACAGACTCACAAGTACCCGTTGAAGTAAGAACACAAATTTAAACAATCAACATTTAACATGGACTAGACTGCATTCGCTGCAATCGCCACGATCAACAAGAATGGTGACTAAAGAAACAGAAACAGTGACACATGTAGAAAAAAAACTTTGTTACAGTTATGTGTAAAAATTAAACGCGCATGTTTAGCATGAGCTAAAAACGTAAAACACAACCGATACATGTGCAAACACAGAAATAACCTTAAACGCAAACCCATCACACATCGCAGACATAAACTAGCGTAGCTATGTGTAAGTCGGTGGGAGCAGTCAACACCACCACCCCTTCTTCCAATGAGATCGGTTAAAATATATAAAACAAGAGATAGCAATCAACTAACTCTTCCCCCGTAATAACGAAGATACCTCGAAGAGATCAACCAGACGTCACTATCCTTACCGAAACTGCCGATGGGAGGAGTCAACATTGCCACCCATTCAGCCAATGATATCGGTGAGGATGTTCGACACCGACGATACCTATGAGAATGATCGATATCCAGACCCCTTGCTCACTCCTCTCTTAAAATTTCACCCCGTTCCCTCAAGTGTTGTTCCAATACACAAAAAAAATACATAATTTACCATTATGACGCTGCAACTCCAATGTTGATCTAGACTAGTATACTATAGTGAAACGAAAACAAAAAAACTAAGTAGATGGATACTACATATGCTCGTTTCAATTCAGCCAATGATAACATCGATTACTAAAAGTTCCACCTGCCTTTTTACATAGTGTTTCATTAGTCATCGAGTGTGCATTTGATGGCGTATACTCACAACCCTTTCACTAGGGAGGAAACATATGTATTCAAATCTGCTCCGCTCCTTTTCAAGATTATTAGACAAGAAACTAATACACATATTAGCACAGACTCGCAAGTACCCGTCGAAGTAAGAACACAAATTTAAACAATCAACATTTAACATGGACTAGATTCCATTCGCTACAATCGCCACGATCAACAAGAATGGCGACTAAAGAAACACAAACAGCGACACATGCAGAAAAAATCTTTGTTATAGTTCCGTGTAAAAATTAAACGCGCATGTTTAGCCTGAGCTGCAAATGTAAAACACAGCCGATACATGTGCAAACACAGAAATAACCTTAAATTCAAACCCCTCACACACCCCATACATAAACTGGCGGAGCTATGTCCAAGTCGGGGGAGGGGGCATTGCCTCCCAAGCATTTGATGAATTTGTGAAGTAGTTTTTTTAGCGATGCATCAGAGTGGAAAAAACTAGTATTTCTCCCCCCAGACACCAAACTCTCATATTTTAGGTTCCCCCTCCCGCCGGAATTTTCTGCCAAGCTCCGCCACACACACTAACTATACTATGGCCACAAGCCTTACAACCACACACAAAAAATCTATGCCTCCACTAAGCGACAAAAACTCAGTCGCCAATGCTAACAGCTGCTCCAAAGCCAGCCGAGCCAACATCGGCTCTATCCTGAACCCACTCGCCCAGACTCTTGACTCCCAATACCGAATGCCAAATGACCAAGCATGGTCACAACAGCACCAGGAGGCAAGTCTCCAAACGAAGCGCCGTACAGTTTGCCACAAAAACGTGCAACATCGCGGAGATTGATGACCCACAAGTGTTAGGGATCGCAACAGTCTTCAAGGGTAAATATAGCCCAATTTATTGATTCGACACAAGGGGAAACAAAAATATTTATAAGCCTTAACAACTGTGTTGTCGATTCAACTGCACCTAAAAAGTATCTTCTTCACATAATTTATTAGTAGTAACAGTGATATAATGACAACAATAGTTAACAGTAGTAGTAAAACAGTAGTAGCAATAGTAATAGCGAATATTTTATTTTTAATTATATATGAGACTAAAATATTAAAATTACACTGAATATTGTTTGTGGGTTTTGCTTGGGAGCGGCGAGTGGGGAAGGTCACCCCTAATGGCGCCTTCCCGTCCGGACAGCCCCCATAAGGTGAGCTCAGACACCCATCCGGACGCATATTGAGGGACACGAGTGAAGATGCTCTCATAAAACTGTTTGGAGTCACCTCAATAATGAAATTTGTCTCGTTTTGGAAGGTGAAGGCAATGCTTATCTTGTTGTAGAGTTGAAGGTAAACCTCGACCAGCAACGAGGATACATAAATTGTTCTTTATGTAGTATGTACAGTTGTATACATACTGCGTTGCTTAAAGTTTTCAAGTAAATTAGAAGGTGTGAAATGAGAAAAGTTACTCCCTCCTGTCCGGAAAAAAATGTCGCATGTTGTACCTAGGAATTGCACGTAGGCAGCTGTTTGCTCCCGACACTTTAATCAGATCGGAGGGAGTAGCAGATTCGTGACGGATAAAACTGCCTGAAGCCACCAGAAAAGAGGTAAGTACCCCGCATTTTGGACGCCTCCTCCTACGGTTCCGCCACGCCGCTGCCTTCACCGCTGGCTCCGCCTCCGCGTCCCGCGTCTGCCACCCCCTGTGTCCCAATCCCTTCCCGCGACCCCCCTCCACATCTCGCTCCCGTCGCCCCCGTGGGTGGCCAGGGCGCCCCCATCTCCGGCAGCCGGGGCTCCATTCCTCCCTCTTCCATCCTCGCCGTCCCGGGCGGGGCTGGCGGCAGCGGGTGTACCTCTCCCCGTTCTCCTTGAGGGCCCGACGGGGGCTGGCCCTCATGGCGGCGGTGCTCCTCGAGGTGGCGGCGGCCTAGCTCCGGCTATGAGGTGGCGTGACGGCGGCGACACTTGAGGACCGATGAGGCGACGCAGGTTCTGGCGCCGACATGCAGCGGCGTGGTTGGCCCATGCGGCCAAGATCTGGGCCCATGGGGTCCATATTGGTCGGGCTGGGCCGGTCTAGTCTATTGTGTGCTTTGCAGGTGGAGCCGATGGTGAGGATGTCGGGGGACGCAACACCGGCGGCCTGCCTGTTGCAGCGCGACTACGGGATTTATGGATCTAGTTTGGACACGGCTGGACCCCTTTAGGTCTGGTGTGTCCCTTTGGGGGTTTTATAGGCCCGCTGGGACTGGCTGGACCTAACGGAGACCGGTGTGCCTTGTGGCCGCGTCCGGCCGACTACCGTCTTCGACGGTGGAGGTAGTTTCATCCCGCATGGCCTCGGTACTGCTGTCCCTAGTGGCCTCTCCTTGTTTCCGTCCTGCAGACCTTGTGGCGTGATATGCTATAAACGTATCCTTAATTTCTGGTGTTCGATGTTGTTTTCTTATTGTTTCCCACATGTTTATTATACACTTTATGTCATTTTTATCGATATTCTGGACTAACCTATTAACAAGATGCCACAGAGCCAGTTCCCTGTTTTTAGTTTTAGAAAAGTTGTTCTGGAAATATTCTCGGAATTGGAAAATTCGAAGCCCGGAAGTCTTAGAAATCCCGGAGGTTCCATAGAGACCCAAAGAGACCCGGAGGGGGCCTCAGGGTGCCCACACAATAGGGTGGTGCTCCCCTGATACGTCCCCAACGTATCTATAATTTCTGATGTTCCATGATGATATTATGCCAATTGCTACATGTTTTTTCCCTTCTTTATGTCATTTTTATCGATTTTCTAGACTAACCTATTGACAAGATGCCACAGAGCCAGTTCCCTGTTTTTTGCTGTTTTTAGTTTCAGAAAATTTGTTCTGGAAATATTCTCAGAATTGGAAAATTCGAAGCCCGGAAATGTTAGAATTATCGAAGGTTCCACGGAGTCCCGAAGAGACCCGGGGGGGGGGGGGGCACACCATAGGGCGTCGCGCCCCCCTTGGCCGCGCCGGGGGTGGTGTAGGGCCCCCAGGGATCCACCGCCTTTGCCCTTTCGCCTATTTATTCCCCTCCAAAGGAAAACCCTAGGCACCTGATCAAAAATCCCTGAAAATTTCCGCAGCCGCCGTCGTCGTCAACCCTATATCATGGGTGTTCTGAAGCTGTCTCTCGGCATCCTGCCGGAGAGGAGATCATCGCCGGAGGCCTCTTCATCCCCATGTCTTCCTTCGCAGTGATGCGTGAGTAGTTCATCCTTGGACTATGGGTCCATAGCAGTAGCTAGATGGTTGTCTTCTCCTCCTATACCTTAATGTTTCGATCTCGTGAGCTGCCTAACATGATCGAGATTGTTCTTATGTAATTCTATGTGCTGCGTTTGCTGGTATCAAATGAATATTGAACTAATGCTAAGTTGATTATAGTCTTTATTCCATATGTTATTTGTGATCTTGCATGCTTTCCGTTGCTAGTGGTTGCTCTGGCCAAGTAGTTGCTAGTGACTCCAAGAGGGAGTATTTATGCTCGATAGTTGGGTTCATGCCTCCTTTTCGCCTATGCTCGAGTGACATAAACGTGACGGGGGAGGATGTGTTGTTGACACTAGGGAGAAAACAGCGGTGTGAGTGCCCGCGTGCACAATCATTGCTTACATTACACACATTGCTTAATGCGATTATCTGTTGCTTGCAACTTAATATGTAAGGGGGTTCGGATGATAACCTGAGGGTGGATTATTAGTCATAGATGCAGTTGCATTACGGTCTATGTATATTGTTGTAATGCCCGCACTAAGTATCATAGTAGTCATCATGTCATGAATGTGCACTACAGTGCAACCTCTATTTGTCAATTGCCCAGCTATAATTTGTTCACCCAGCATGCTATCTTTTATGGAGAGACACCACTAGTGAACCTATGAACCCTGGTCCATTTTCCTACACTGTTAAACAAACCACTACAATTCCCTGCTTTCTTTACTTACTGCAAGCATACACTATTTTCCACACTATACTTCTAATCTTTGTTTTCAGCAAGACCGGTGAGATTGACAACCGCACTGTACTGTTGGGACAAAGTATTTTGGTTGTGTTGTGTGCAGGTTCCGCGTTGTTGCTAACACCGGTGAGGCGCCATCACCACCGTCAGTGGCATCAACCTTCCGAAGATCCTCTTTCTCCTTCTGGATTGATAACCTTGGTTCTTAACTGAGGGAAATTCTTACCGCTGCACTCATCACACCATCCTCTTGGGGTTCCCAACACACCATCCATAGCAACAAGAATTTATGGTGCCGTTGCCGAGGACTTAATCATCATCAAGAAGTCTCCCCGTCAAAGCACCATCAACGTTTGCATCAGCCTGAGCCAGGGGATGGTGTGGGGCCCCTGAGCCTCCACCGCCTCTGCCCTTTCACCTATTTATTCCCCCCGAGGTGTAAACCCTAAAGGGATCCCACTTTTACCCAAGAAACACCCGAGGCCGCCGTCACCATCATCCCTAGACCGGGAGGGTTCTAGAGCTCTCCCCGGCACCCTGCCGGAGGGGGAAATCATCACCGGAGGGGTCTACACCACCATGCCCTCCTCTGAAGTGATGCGTGAGTAGTTCATCCCTGGACTATGGGTCCATAGCAGTAGCTAGATGGTTGTCTTCTCCACTTTGTGCCTCATGTTTAGATCTTGTGAGCTGCCTAAGATGATCAAGATCATCTCTATGTAATGCTACATGTTGTGTTTGCTGGGATCTGATCAATGTTGAATGCTATGTCTTCTGATTATCAATCTATCATGTTATATTCATGCATATGTTATTTACGATCTTGCATGCTCTCCATTGTTAGTAGATGCTCTGGCCAAGTAGATGCTAGTAACTCCAAGAGGGAGTATTTATGCTCGATAGTGGGTTCATGCCTCCTTCTTATCCATGCTCGAGTGACAGAATCGTGACAGACGGAGGATGTGTTGTTGCCATTAGGGAGAAAACAACAAGGCTTTGTCTAAGGATGATGTTATTGTTTACATTACACACTTTGCTTACTGCGATTATCTCTTGCTTGCAACTTAATACCCAATGTTTGTTTGGATGATATTCGAAGGGTGGAATTTTAGTCATAGATGCAGTTGGATAACGGTCTATGTATCTTGTTGTAATTCCCGCATGAATCACATAGTAATCTTTATGTCTTGCATATGCACTACGATGCAGCCTTCATTTCTGTCAATTGCCCAGCTGTAAATTGTTAACAACACATGTTATTTATCTTTCTCGGAGAGACACCACTAGTGAACTGTGGACCCCGATCCTTTTTTCCTCATACTGATAAAACACCTACTGCTTTCATACTGCTCTCATATTGTTTTCCTACTGTTTTCCACACCATATGTAAACCTCTTTGTGTTCAGCAAAACCGGTGAGATTGACAACCTCACTGCTTTGTTGGGACAAAGTGATTTGATTGTGTTGTGTAGATTCCACGTTGCTTCTAAACCGGTAGTGCGCCATGCCATCTCAGCTGCTTCAACCTTCTGAAGTTACAACTTCCTCCTACTGGTCGATTAAACCTTGGTTTCTTACTGAGGGAAAACTGGTGCTATGCTCATCATAACTTCCTCTTGGAGTCTCCCAACGAGTGCAAGACCTGCACCATCAAGCTAATTTTCCGGCGCCGTTGCCGGGGACTTTGAAGTCCTCAAGAAGCAAGCAGCCTCCCACCAACTTTGGCACCAGATATTTTTCTGGCGCCGTTGCCGGGGAGGAAGAGAATTTCTGCAAGGGGAGTCTCTCACTTCCAATCTATTTACGTTGTTTTTGTTTTGCTTAGTTTATTTTATTTTGTCTTGTTTGCTTATCTTTATCAAAAACACAAAAATATATATTTGTTATACTAGCTACAGTTTTATTCCTGTTTTTAGTCTTGTTAAAATGACTACTCCTGAGAACACTAAGTTGTGTGACTTTACTAGTACCAACAACAATGATTTTATTAGCACACCTATTGCTCCACCTACTCCTACTGCTGATTTTTATGAGATTAAACCTGCCCTGTTAAACCTCGTTAAGAGAGAGAAATTTTTGGCGTTAGTACTAATGATGTTGCTGCCCATCTTAATAATTTCGTTGAACTATGTGAGATGCAAAAATATAAAGATGTTGATGGGGATATTATTAAACTGAAATTGTTTCCTTTCTCTTTGAGAGGATGAGCTAAAGAATGGTTGCTATCTTTGCCTAGAAATAGTATTGATTCTTGAACTAAGTGTAAAGATGATTTCATTGGAAAATATTATCCTCTTGCTAAGATTATTTAAGAAGCAGCATCATGAATTTTAAGCAACTTGATAATGAGCATGTTGCTAAAGCTTGGAAAAGAATGAAATCTTTGGTGAAGAATTGTCCCACTCATGGACTGACTACTTGGATGATCACCCAAACCTTTTATGCAGGTCTGATTTTTTTTCAAGAAACCTTCTGGATTCAGCTGCTAGAGGAACCTTTATGTCCACGACCCTGGGGTTAGCAAAAAAGCTTCTTGATGATATGATGGTAAATTATTCTGAGTGGCACACTGAGAGAGCTACAACTGGTAAGAAGGTAAATTCTTTTGAAGAAACCTCCTCTTTGAATGAAAGACTTGATGCTATCATGTCTATGCTTGTGAATGGCCATGCTCCTATTGATCCAAATAATGTTCCTTTATCCTCTTTGGTTGCTCAAGAAGAGCATGTTGATGTGAACTTCATTAAAAATAATAGTTTCAACACCAATTCTTATATGAATAATTTTGGTAGCAACAATTATAGGCCTTATCCTCCTAATAATAGCAACGCTTATGGTAATTCTTATGGTAACTCCTATAACAGAAACAAAAGTGTACCCTCTGATCTTGATAACATGCTTAAGAATTTTATTAGAACACAAACTGCTTTTAATAAATCCGTTGAGGAAAAATTGATGTTCTTGCTTCTAAAGTTGATAGCCTTGCTCTTGATGTTTATTTTCTTAAACTAAAGTTTATGCCTCATGATGTTAAAGAAAGTAAAACTTTGAATTCTATCCAAATTCGAATTGATGAAAATGTTAGAATGTTAGCTGAATTGCATGCTAGATGGGAAAGAGAAGATGGAATAGCTAGAAATAATAATATAGCTAATGTTTGCACAATTACCACCACCAGTAAAACTGAAGCTTCTCATGCTAGAAAACCTTCTACTATCAATGGTAAAGTAATTGGTGTTGGAAACACTCCCACTTCTGCTAGTAAAAATGCAAAACTTCCTGAAAGTGCTAAAAATGTTCCTAATAAAAGTGATGAAATTTTTAGAAACATGGGAGACAATAGTCCCATTATCTTTGATAAAATTGGTCTTGAATTTTATGATTGCAACATAACTGAAGTGATAAAGTTCTTACAAAATCTTTCTAGTTGTCCTAATGCTAGTGCTATGAATATGGCTTTCACAAAACATATTACAAATGCTCTCATGCAAATTAGAGAGGATGAATTAAGATGTGAAGCCTCTATCCCTAGGAAGCTAGATGATGGTTGGGAACCTATTATTAAAATGAAAGTGAATGATTTTGACTGCAATGCTCTATGTGATCTTGGCTGTAGTATCTCTGTTATGCCCAACAAACTTTATGATATTCTTGATTTACCACCATTGGAACCTTGTTATTTGGATATTCGTCTTATTGATAATGCTAGAAAGAAACCTTTGGGGAGAGTTGATGATGTTCTTATCATGGTTAATGATACTCTTGTCCCCGTTGATTTTGTTTTTCTTGAATATTGAATGCAATGCTTCTTGTCCAATTATTTTGGGAAGAAATTTTCTTAGAACTGTTGGTTCTGTTATTGAAACTGTTGGTTCTGTTATTGATATGAAAGAAGGGAATATTAAATTTTAGTTCCACTCAAGAAAGGTATGGAACACTTTCCTAGAAAGAGAATGAAGTTGCCTTTTGATTCTGTTATTCAAACAAGTTACAATTTGGATGCTTCTTCATTTGAAAATACTTGATTCCACTTTTCTGGGCCTAGCTAAAAGGCGTTAAAGAAAAGCACTTCTTGGGAGATAACCCATGGTTTTATTTTTGCTTTGTTTTTCTCTGTTTTCTTTGAGTCAAGGGATGGTATACTTCTGTAGCAACTCCTTTGTATCTTTCTTTTCATGTTTTAGTAGTTCCAAGTAAGTTTTCTAACGAGAGTTGGAGTTGGTTTTAGGATTTCTGCGTAGGAAACAGATTTCCGCTGTCCACCGTAAACAATCGTATAAAATCCTGGAAGCTCAGAATGATCTGAATTTTTTGTGCTTATTCCTCAGCTAATTCCGCAACTTTTTTGTTCTTTAAGTTTTTCGATCTGAGCAACATAAAGTGACTCGAAAAAATTCGTCTTTGCAGACAGTTCTGGTTTTGACAGATTCTGCCATTTTTCTTGCATTTGCTCTTTTGCGATGTCAAGTGGGTTTCTTTGCTTCACGAAACATCAGTGGCTGTAGCTAATGTTTAAAAGTATCAATATTACTTGTGCCATTCAGAACCCATGGATTTTTATTTTTTGCACTAACCCTCTAATGCGAATTACTGTTTGAGTGTGGTGTGAAGGAAGTTTTCAAGTGTCAAGAGAAGAGGTGATATATGTGATCAAGAAGAGTGCAAGGTCAAAACTTGGGGATGCCCCCATGGTTCATCCAAGCA
Source organism: Alopecurus myosuroides (assembly GCA_028641055.1). Taxonomy (NCBI): domain Eukaryota; kingdom Viridiplantae; phylum Streptophyta; class Magnoliopsida; order Poales; family Poaceae; genus Alopecurus; species Alopecurus myosuroides. The sequence continues at coordinate 169,216,085 of CM054058.1, forward strand.
TATTTTTAGAAGACTTAAGCATCTAATCTTGGGGATGCCCAAGGCATCCCCTTCTTCATCAACTATCTATCAGGTCACTTCTCGTGAAACTATATTTTTATTCGGCCACATCATATGAAGTTTACTTGGAGCGTTTGTTTGTTTTTCTTTGTTTTTTCTTTTGTTTTCCTTTGTTTTCTCTTGTTTTCCTTGCTGCAATAAAATAGTTGGATCCTAGCATTCTTTGTTTGGGAGAGAGACACGCTCCGCTTTTTCGTTTGAATACTTGCTATGCTAGTATTCTTAGTTTTTCTTCTAGTTGCTGCAAAAATTCCTGTTTAGCTCTCGTTTTCATTGCATCTCTTATTCACAGCTGTTAGTTTTAGTAGTATTATGTGAGTCTCTCATGTTTTCTTGCTGTAGCATGTAGAGAATTTTTGTTAAAGCATGATTTGTATGGTGCTTGTTGGGAAAAAAACAGCTGCTTGAGGTAGAATTTTTAACGGTGCAAGTGTAAGCTTGTATAGACCGTGGCTTGAACTTTTTCATATCATGCTAGATGTTATTTTAGTTTTAAAGCCTTGTGGTTATTGAGTAGCATGATTAGCCTCAAATAGCTGAGAGTGTTTAATGTGCCATTGAATGAATCATGAGTTATTCTTGTCATATTGAAGCATAAATTTGTGGTATTCTCCTTTGGATGTTTTATTTGGTTGACTTGGCGCATGCTCACACCATGTTTATGACTATGAACCAGTCACGAATAGCCTCTATGATCATTTAGTTTTTGAACTTGTGGTACCACTTATGCTTTGATGAACTTGTGGTGCCACTTATGCTTTGATTAATGATGTTTATGTCGCTATGCATGATTATGGTTCTTATGCTCTCTTGATTTGTCGCTCCCAGTCTTTTACTAGCCTACACCTGTATTGAGTATGATCTCTACTCGTGCATCCAACTCCCTAAAACCAAAGTTTTCCCATTGTGTCCACCATACCTACCTACATGTGGTAATTAACTGCCACTCCAAAGTAAATTGCTCATGTGTTACCTTTAAAACTTTCAAAATTACTCCTGTTTTGTGCTCCTGTTTTAGCTCATGAGGACGTAAATAGAGAATGTTTATCTCACTTGTTGATTGGACTTTCACACCCTAGACTAGTGGATTCATCCACTTATCCAATGATAGAAGAGCTGGCAGCGGGGTGCCCAACCCCAAATTAATAACACACATTCTCTTCACTTTTTTGCCCCTGATTTATCAGTCAAATCATAATTGTGTAAACAAAAGATAAAGTGGGATGACCTTCTACCCAAATGCGTCCTTCTATGGGAGCCGCTCTTGTTAAGTCTAGTTGTCTTGTGACGTACTGTATTTTCTGTTTACCATTCGTTGACATAAGCATACACCTCTCTTAAAATATAGACACTCCTCCATGGTATGTGATTGTTGGCAGGCACCCGAGGATTCGGTTAGCCATGGTTTGTGAAATATGGTTGGGAGGAGTGTCAAGTTTTCATACCTCTGTTTAATAAAATAAAAGCTCTAGCACATGAGTGATCCATGCTTCCCTCTGTGAAGGGCCTTTCTTTTACTTTTATGTTGAGTCTCCACCTTCTAACTTTATGCACAGTTGGGAGAGCATTTTTGCCATTCTGAGTTTTATGTGTATTTGTCCCAGAAACATTATTAATTGATTCATGATGTGTTATTGCTAGTTCTCTAACTAATTGTTCTAGTCTTCCTCATGAACTTTGAAGGTGTCCTGGCATTTATGTTTTGCCACACTCTTAAGGACTAGCGAAATATCACTTTGACATGCTTTCTCTATACTTGAAACAAACGTATATCTTTCTTTGCATTGTTATTCATGATCTTTTACTTGAGTTACTTCTCATGATGCAAAGTGATTGCTATGCTTTATTATTAAAGTTTTATTTATCATGCTTGTGTTGAAGTTCTATGATCTCAGCTTACTTATGATTTTACATTATTGATGATCAAGTTTAAGTTGGTACCATGTCACCTACGAAATTGTTGTGTTTTTATCGTTTCTCGGTTGTGTGCATGAATCGATGCAGACACCGGGAAAACCTCCCATTTCTAAAAAAAACCTACTCGAGGACGAGTAGGAACTAAACTTGGGGATGTTGATACGTCATAAACGTATCCTTAATTTCTGATATTACATGTTGTTTTCTTATTGTTTCCCACATGTTTTCTATACACTTTATGTCATTTTTATCGATTTTCCGGACTAACCTATTGACAAGACGCCACAGAGCCATTTCCCTGTCTTCTGCTGTTTTTAGTTTCAGAAAAGTTGTTCTGGAAATATTCTCGGAATTGGAAAATTCAAAGCCCGGAAGTCTTTGAAATCCTGGAGGTTCCACGGAGTCCCGAAGAGACCCAGAGGGGGGCCTCAGGGGGCCCACACCATAGGGTGGCGCGGCCCCCTTGGACGCGACAGGGGGTGGTGTGGGGCCCCTGAGCCTCCACCGCCTCTGCCCTTTCGCCTATTTATTTCCCCCGAGGCGTAAACCCTAAAGGATCGCACTTTTACCCGAGAAACACCCGAGGCCGCCGTCACCATCATCCCGAGATCGGGAGGGTTCTAGAGCTCTCCCCGGCACCCTGCCGGAGGGGGAAATCATCACGGGAGGGGTCTACACCACCATGCCCTCCTCCGAAGTGATGCGTGAGTAGTTCATCCCTGGACTACAGGTCCATATCAGTAGCTAGATGGTTGTCTTCTCCACTTTGTGCCTCATGTTTAGATCTTGTGATCTGCCTAAGATGATCAAGATCATCTCTATGTAATGCTACATGTTGTGTTTACTAGGATCTGATGAATGTTGAATGCTATGTCTTCTGATTTTCAATCTATCATGTTATCTTCATGCATATGTTATTTATGACCCACCATGCTCTCCGTTGTTAGTAGATGCTCTGGCCAAGTAGATGCTAGTAACTCCAAGAGGGAGTATTTATGCTCGACAGTAGGTTCATGCCTCCTTTTCATCCATGCTCGAGTGACAGAAACGTGACAGATGTAGGATGTCCTGTTGCCATTAGGGAGAAAACAACAATGCTTTGTCTAAGGATGATGTTATTGTTTACATTACACACTTTCCTTACTGCGATTATGTGTTGCTTGCAACTTAATACCCAACGTTTGTTCAGATGATAGTTGAAGGGTGAATTTTTAGTCATAGATGCAGTTGGATAACTGTCTATGTATCTTGTTGTAATGCCCGCATGAATCACATAGTAATCTTTATGCCTTGCATATGCACTACAGTGCAACCTTCATTTTTGTCAATTGCCCAGCTATAATTTGTTCACCACACATGTTATTTATCTTTCTCGGAGAGACACCACTAGTGAATTGTGGATCCCGTTCCTTTTTCTCATACCGATAAAACACCTACTGCTTTCATATTGCTCTCATACTGCTTTCATATTGTTTTCCTACAGTTTTCCATACCATACGTTTAACCTCTTTGTGTTCAGCAAAACCGGTGAGATTGACAACCTCACTGCTTCGTTGGGGCAAAGTGATTTGATTGTGTTGTGTAGGTTCCACGTTGCTTCTGAACCGGTAGTGCGCCCTGCCATCTCAGCTGCTTCAACCTTCTGAAGTTACTCCTTCCTCCTACTGGTCGATTAAACATTGGTTTCTTACTGAGGGAAAACTGTTGCTGTGCTCATCATACCTTTCTCTTGGGGTCTCCCAACGAGTGCAAGACCTGCAGCATCATGGCGTCAACCTTGGAGAGACGGCGATGGTGGCTTTGTAACCGTGGTGGCGCATGTTGTTGGACGGTTGGTCTGGTGGTTGCGAGGCTCCTCTGCTGCGGATCGTCCAGGATGGTGGTGAGGGTTTGTTCGGGAGAAATCCTTGTCGGAGTGCCGACACCGGCGCGGTGCCGCCTTCGGGTGGCATTCCTCACTTCCCGAAGGGCGCCATGACTACCCTGCATCCGCTGCCCCGGTGCGCCGGGGGAAACCTTAGGACCAGTGTGCTTGTCCGGGCGGCAGCACGACTCTCCTTGCTGAAGGTGCTGATTGGTACTTGACGTTCCATTGTTAGGAGCGTGGTGGTAGTTTGTAGATGGGCACGGCAGTTAGGGGTCATTGTAATTCCGTCGATCCGCTTATGTCTTTTTTTTTTCTTTCTTTCCTTCTTTGGGTATGTGTTGGCTGCAGCGCGAGTCACTGCTGCGTTAAAACTGTTGTATCGGGTGGTTGATATATTAATATAACGGGACTTCGGCCTATTTTGGTAGAAAAGAGGTAAAACATAGAGATAGTGCCTGAATAGAGTAAAAAGGAGAGGCGAAAAAAATGCGAACAAGAGGGATTAAAAGGGAAAACGAGAGGAAGAAAACTTGACCGATAATGGAGGTCCGCTGCCTATAAATCCTCGCCAGTCGCCACTCCCAGTCTCCCACAACTGACACAGAGGCACCAGCGCTGGGCACTCGCCTTTTATCCAATTGTCAGATCTCCAGGCCTAGGAGCTCCGAAGCCTCTCCAATGGCGGTCAAGGTGTATGTCGTGTAAGCATCCGCCCTACCATCTTCTTCTACCAGGTTCCACATCCTAAATCAACTTTCTTGGTCTTGGTTGGTGTATTCCCAATCCCAAAACCTTTTCCAAAATTACGCGTTTGGGATAATTCTCAAGATTAAGTATCACTTTTAGTCCGTTAGATGCCGCATGGCTCCGTTTTTTTATCGTTCTGTTCGTAGGTAAGATCAATAGATTTGCGATTGTGATTTCGTGAATGCGCGCAGATTATTTGATCGCGAGAGCAAGTAAATGCGTCGGAGAAAAAATCGGACTTCTAATAATTCTACAGTGTTGATTTTGGCTGTCAGGGTCTCAATCATGCGGTAGGTTTCGGTTCCCGTGGAATTGATGCGTTAAGTGGTGGGCTCCGGCGCCAATTGTGCCGCCCCCTTTTCTTGCTTTCTTAATGCGCGCCCGGCGATTCTGCCCCAATTTTCAATCCTGCTGATTGATTCCCAGATGAAATCAGTGACACACTGACTGTCAGATTAGCGCCTCATGTAACGTATCAATTGTGCAGCTATTTACATATTTTAATTCTGGATTGAGATATTGCAAAATAAGTTTTTGTCTGATGTATCTACTTTGCCCTTCGGGAAGGCTGGGCCAATCTGGCAGCAGTGGGAGTGAGGGTGTTTGTTCAATTTCTAGGTCCCAAACATTTGGCAGAGGTGCAAAGGATGAAATGGAGTACACCAATTTTTAAGCGAATATCATGCACAATTTTTGTAATACAATAAATATTTTATACTAGTCTATATAGTTTTTTGTGGGGATATACTAGTCTGTACATTCATACCATTTATTTATGAACTCGTACGACGCAGAGGGGATTTTGTAACGAGGGAAATGTTTACCATATTATCTGGAAGATAAAATGTTTCCGCCTTTTTCATCCTACCCATTGTGAAACTTTCTACCCCTTTTAGCTATAGTGCGTTGTTCTCGCATGTCTATGTATATACTCCCTCCGTTCCATAATGTAAGCCTTTCTAGCAAGCTAGTAGTAGGTCATGAACTTTGATGTCATTCTGATTTTGTTGATCTGCAACATTTCATTTATTTACATCGAGGGAAATAGAATTCCTGTGCCGAAGGAAATTGTGATTTTGATTTATGTGGATGTTTATTCTTTGTGGTGTGGGTTTCTTCGGAAATACACTATTTTATCACGTAGTCTATTCATGTATGCTACCCTGTTTCTGTATGAGCTGAATGACAACTGATTCATAATATCGAATTAGAAGATCAGGAAGTTATGGAAACTTATGATATTTGCGACTTCTTCGGCACTTCTAAGTTCAGTGCTTCAGTTGCATGATGAACTGAAATGTGAAATCGTCCAAATTTCAAATATGATTGAACGATTTTTCAGAAGGGGCGATATCAGCTGTCTTTCTGTATGCATCACATTTTACATTCAAACGGGGTTTGTACACGAGAGTTCTATACATTCATACCGAATAACTGAATTTTATGCCAGTATGATGTGATTATATGAACATAGGCACCTTAAAAAATCCACATCAAAGAACAATACAGATTTATCACTGCAGTCTACGAAATGTTTTTTCTATCCTTGTCCCTAAAGATAAGCATAATGATCTGTACTATATGCAGTATGGATTATGAAATTCTCAAAGGATTGAGTAACAATGTCAAATAGAACAAGAACATTAATCCAGTCCTTTCCTAGAGCAAAGTTTATAAAATGCACTATTCATTCTTCCACAGGTACTACTCCATGTATGGACATGTCGGTAAACTAGCTGACGAGATCAAGAAAGGTGCTTCATCAGTTGAAGGTGTAGAGGCTAAAATCTGGCAGGTTGGTCCCATTCATCTCCGTCATGACTCGCCAATGTATCAATCGTATTTAGACCAATCATTCGGGGAAAACAAATTTATTTAGGCCCGCCAGATACTAGTCAGGCTATGCGCCTTCAACACTAGTATGCTAAGTTGTTCGAATTCTTATAACGTAGAAAAGTAATAATGACCTTTTTTTAATATATAAAAGTAATAATGACTCACACATGACTCTTCTGATCATCTGAAAGGTCCCTGAAACTCTCCCTGAGGAAGTACTTGGAAAGATGGGCGCACCTCCTAAGCTTGATGCCCCAATCATAACACCGCAAGAACTCGCCGAGGCAGATGGGATCCTATTTGGGTTTCCTACAAGGTTTGGCATGATGGCTGCACAAATGAAGGCATTCTTCGACGCAACTGGTGGCCTGTGGAGGGAGCAGAGCCTTGCAGGCAAACCTGCCGGCATCTTCTTCAGCACTGGAACTCAGGGTGGTGGGCAGGAGACTACAGCGTAAGTGCCAAGCAGCATTGTCGTGTTGTCCCAAACCTCATATTGAAAGATCGTCAGAAAATGACCTTGTTATGGCTACTGTCGTCAGGCTGACAACTGTAACCCAGTTGACTCACCACGGCATGGTGTTTGTGCCCGTCGGGTACACCTTTGGTGCCAAGCTGTTTGACATGGACAAAGTTCAGGGTGGCAGCCCATACGGCGCAGGCACATATGCTGCTGACGGTTCAAGGTGGCCATCTGAGATGGAGCTGGAGCACGCCTTCCATCAAGGCCAGTACTTTGCAGGCATCGCGAAGAAACTCAAAGGCTCTGCTTGATCTTGTTGACGCATCGGGCCTCCAACCTCACATACCATAGATAAATATTTACAGCTTCTCCGTATTGTCAATAGCTTTGTCTGTTCTCTTGGGGTGTTTAGAAATTGGTGTATGGCTTTGTGGAACTTCTGATGCCGTGTGTGTGATATGTGTGTTTGATGAATTGGTTGTAAATTGGAGTTGGATTGAGTTTTCCATATATATTGATAATCGAAAGGTCGTTTTCTTTTCTTTTGAAACGATAATCGAAAGGTTGTTTTCACTGTCACTCGTCAGCACAACACTGCTGTTCTGTCTTAGGATCCCTCATGAACTGTTTTGTCTTAGGCCAACCTAGACTTCAGTCTAATTACAGTTGACAAAAAAATATAGATCGTGTTAAACAGAGTTTTAAAGGAGGTATAAATTAGAGTAAAATCACATCGTTCTTCAAGTCTTAGGATTATAAAGATGAAATTATACCCAGGAATCAAGATTGCATTGTTGTGTCGTCTTCTTTTCTCAAATTTGCATGATCCTAAGATAAGGGAATATAAAAAAGTCAAGATCGCATCGTGGTTGTACCAAGGGAAAACCATACGAATGAACGTTTGATTTATTGCAATCCTATAAATTCAGCAACTTACAGAGAAAAATGTCCTAAAGATTGAAGTACTTCAAAGTTCATAGTTTCATACATATTTCCTTACAATGCATAGTTGCATACACCTGAGAATTCTTAAATTCAATGTGACTCTCCATGTTTGGGTCGATTACTGCAGGCTTGCTTCTCAGCATGTCGGCTTTCTGGACGAGAAGCCCATATGGCCATCTTAGTTTCTCCAGTTCCAATACTGCGGACGGCCTTTGCTACTGGCCCGCCTTGATTCCGTTGCAGGCAAGAGTGACTCTGAGCTTCTTTTTTTTTTTTTTTTAAAAAGTGACTCTGACCTCACCATGACGTTGTAGTGAGATCGCCATCGCCTAGCTCCCCAAAAGAAAAAAAAAACTAGAGACGAGAGTTACCTTCCACGGTTCAACCTACAGCTGCTACGAGCCTACGATCAAGGCATATCTTTAGCGTTTTGCGTTTTGGCGTTGGCACCCTGCTAATCTTTCTGTGACGCAGGTTGACTTGACGCATTTCCTTTGGACACGTTCATTACTCCTGCTGTCGATCACCTCGATTAGCACATGGTGGAAATAGTAGCAATACCGGGTAATCAAAACCCAAAATCACGGTCTCGAAACAAGAAACCACAACCATACTCTTTTGCAAGAAAGAAAAATAATTACGCCGGCGACATCGCAGGAGTATGGCGACGTGGTTCTGACGATGGATGGATTAACCGGAGAGTGGCGATCACTGATTGAGCTCCCGCGCGTGCCGTCCCGGTTCTGACGCTTGCACGGGCGCGCCACCCAGCGAAGAGGAGCTACCGGGAGAGAAAGATGACCGTGGACTGTGATGATTCAGTCGCGTCCCGGCAGCCATACCTCCTGACTCTGCAAAATTTGCATGCAGCGCCATCTTCTCGTCAGAAAGGCACCCAGGCCGTAGGAAGAAAACGTAGAACCCGCCCACTTTTGCTACTGGCGCGAGCCCATCGATCAGCTGCCCGCCAGCCAGTCCCCCTTCGCGCCCACATGTTTTACCACCACAGCACCACTTCCGTTGGAAATGGAGAACTCGCTGAAAGCAAGGCGTGCGTAGCTCGTGTCAGGCAGTTTACCACAAGGTTGCTGGGTCCAGGTGCTGTTATGCTCTCATTGGTCGATCTCTTGTTTTTCTTTTGTTTGCGATGATGCCTTTTCTTTTTGCGGGGCCGATGGTACTCATTGATCGATGGTGCGCAAGACTGTTTCGGAAATTAAGCTGTTGCAGCAGATTTGTGATCCCCGTGCTGCTTTGCGTTGTCTTCACCGCTCGTGCATATTTGCTGGCGAGTGGAGCAGTAGTGCTTGCTAGCTAAGTAGCTAGGCGCAGAGAAAAGGCGTACGTCACTAGGAGCAGTCAGTACGGGACCTCCCGGGCCGCTCGCGCGAGGACGGCTCCGGAGGCGACAAACATTAGCGAGCGAGCGAGCGCCGCCCGTCGCTCTCCCTCCGGCCGCCGCCACCGGCGCCGGTGGTGGCGTCCACGCCCTGGCCGCCAAAGGCGGTGGGCGGGGGGTGGCGTGGCCGTCGGGTTTCTCTCGCGTGGGGACCTGGATTGGCGGCGCATGTGCGAGACACGGCCATGGCGGCGGCGCCTCGGCCCATGGCAGAGAGTCGGCGGCGGTCGTCTGCTACGGCAAGAAGGCGGGAGGGCGGCGAGGAGACTGCGGCGTGCCGACGGCGGCCGCTCTGATCCGACCTGGGCTGATCCGATATGGACTACCTAGCCTAGGATTGTGCTCTCTGCAGTTGTGCACTGTGCTGCTATCTTCTCCGATGCCATCCCGCTGGAGAGCGTAGCCGGGGCGGCGAGTTGGAGGTCGAAGTGATGCTGTCTTCGGGGTGACTTCTTCGACCGACCTTTTCTGCTCCGACCGACGACGTGGGGTTCTGCCGGTGTGCTCTAATAATGGTGGTGTTCTTAGGGTTCCAACTCGCGCAACGACGAAGATCTGTTTGACGTCGGTCCTCTTTGATCTGGCTAAAGTGTTGGGTTCTGGAAGGCTCCACCGGCGATCTCCCATGGGCGTTAATGCCCGGAGATTGCTGAATCGGGTGAGATTCGGTCGCAACGCAAGAAGCGGCGCAAAGCTATGCTTCTGTTGCCATCATGGGAAAATCCATGGTGAAGTCAGAGGCGAAGAATGACATGAAAGCTAAGGTTGGAGGACCAACAATGGTGATTGGAGCCTTTGCGCCCATGAGGAATTGACTTGGAGTTTCAGGAATCGTGGCAGCAGTAAGTAAGCGGGGGCGATAACACAAGTGAAAAAGTCCTACCTTTCAGGGTGAAAATCCAAGGTTTGGCCTTAATTGGTTGTGCCTGAGAGTGGTCTTGTTGGAGACATTGTTTTGAGAGTGAGGATTATCTTCAGGGTGAAAACCCAAGATCTGGCCTTCATTGGTTATGCCTGACAATGTTCTTCTTGAAGACGTTGTTTTTGAAGAATTGGACATCAAGTATTGTTTTGGTGGTGGTTGTGCGGCTGCTGCAAGGACTGTAACTCCGTGGGGCTTCTCTTTTTTATTTCTTCTTATTGTCTTTTGGCTGTGTGCATCTGTAATGGCTCTGATTATCGCGTTGTTGCAGAGGCTGGGTGCAATTTGTATCTACTCGATATTAATATACATTCTTTATCTAAAGAAGCTAGTCGTTCTCTCTGCGCATAATCTCAAAAACTTTCAGTCCCAACCAACCACCCCCGCCCCCTAATTAGACACAATTACATCAATAACTCTCAATTAGTGGTTTGTTGCCTCTCCCCACCCGTCGATGCAAGTTTTTAAGTATAAATCAGCTACCATACTGGGCCAAGATATTCGAAAATTATGCCCAGATAATTGAGAGTTATTTGGAAGCTTCTAACATATTCTAGAACATTTTAATACCTTTCAAAACACTTCCGAACATCACGAGAACACCCTAGGACCTCCGGGAACACCTCCGAGAACCTCAGAAACACCTTCATATTAAGTTTTCTCTCTTATTTTCCATTCCGTCATAGCATTTCTATATGTCGCTGACCGTAAAGTGTGTGGCTATACAAGTTCAAGCATACATGGATATGTCTGAAAAACCTTTCGACCAATAATTGTCAGCGGGTATGGAAACCCATAGCAACTACCACATATCGTCAAAGATCATATTGAGCAAACCTTGTATTACCACATACAACTCCCTTTGCCCCGTGATGCGTTACAAAAAACGAGACGTGCCTTTGTCGGTTAACTCGTGATCAACACTTGATCAATACACCTAGTTATTCTCGCTACCTGTTTGTACTATTTTATCGTTACCATATTCCGGTACCCCCATGACTAGTTCCTTAGTCACGATACCTGGCAAGCAATGCTAAACATAGTAATATACCGTGTGGGCTCAGACCTCAGAGTGTATCTATCCAGCGTTGGAGGAGAAACCCCAATCTTGACATGCCAAGCACCATAGCATAATTTCCGGTGTACCTGAAAGTGTCCTTTCTAATTATCCATTTATGGAGCAATTTTTCGCGACTTGAAAGCAACCATCTAGTATTCAGGTCTACGACGGTCTCATGGGATAAGGACGCAAGCAAATGTTAACACATTATGATAAGTGGCTGACAACATATTGATGGCTTGATCAAGCAATGTGTTACCATTATTGCTGACATCCTAATTGCATCAACAATGCCCATGATCAGGTAAACTAGATCATCACAATACATGAGCTTGTCCAGAGGCCAAACTAGGGATCTGCTTGGTATTTATTCGTCCACACATGCAATTAGTTTTTCATCGGAATGTCACATTCAGGAACTAAAGAATTCTAGCATAGAACATAAAATTAAGCAGGAATGTGAAAATAGAATACTATCAACTTTATTATTGGCTCTAGGGCATATTTCTATCAATCTCCCACTTACACAAGAGTTAATAATGTAGTCAATGCGTCAACACCTAGCGAGAGACGAATCCGGCCACTCCAATATTCATACTAAATGCCTATATGGAATGCTAAGGCCATCCAAACCTAGGAAATTGAGGTATTCGGGTAAAAAAATGTCAATGTATAATTCCAAGGTTGAATACAAACGTCCAAATAGGCCATGAGTCTATTGTCAAGAAGCTAAAACATAACCACAACGGTGCACAAATTAATCACGTCATGCTAGTTCTAAAGTTCATAGTTTGTCCTCATAAGGCACTAAAAAAGGAGATACATACACGCTTAGGATAAAATGACATGAGAATTTTGTTTTTGTTTTTAGTTAGTTCACCAAATTTTCACAAACACTATATACTATTTTTATTTTTTTGCTGATTATAGAACCAAAATTTTATTTTAAAATTCAACTTTATTATACTTAGATATCATGAATAAGTGCAAAAATTTAAAGTAGAACATATTATTGATTCAATAACAGTGATATTCATATAATTCGAGCTATATCACATAATTATGTTTCTAATCTAACATTTTACCAATGCCAACTAATATAGTAACTTCAGAGCTTACAACAATTTCTACCACAATAAGGAAACAAAATGTGTCCCAAATCGCAACTCAAATTTTATTTTCCAGATTTATAGAAAAGGACCATATTCTATCACTTGCAATAGCTCCGTGACTTGTGAGTATTTTTTTCAGCCTTTTTCATATGTTTTTTTGTCTTGGGTTTAGTAACTATTATCCATGTACATACCTCCTCTAGTTATGTAATTATGTTTTAACAAATATTTCAATGTATAGTTTAGAGTTACAAGTTCTTACAATGTTCCCTAGTCGTTGATCAGATTATTACATCAAGAAAACATGATGAAACTTTGCTGATACTTTTCTTTTTATATTTACCGTTGTCATGTGTTTCATGTTTATATCCATGCACCATTAAGTGTTTTTTTCATGAGGATGTGTGCCGAAATATATTGAAGGTATTGTGTCTATGTTATGATGACAAGAATTTACTTGTCCATATTATGTAGATGCATGGTAATGCATTACTTGTGATGTATATGAGCCAAGAAGAGAAACTTAATCAGACCAAGGCCACACATATATGCGACGAAAGTAAATCAGAAAACAGAATTTGATGACCATTTTTCTAAGGTAGGTTCAATAGGGAAACACGAAGTACAAGGAGACCAAAATTTAGTATTATATTGTAGATACTACTTGTTTCTTTGTACCTAGAGATTTAACAAGATTATATTCTTATTTTTACCATCTGATGAACGTGTAAGCAAGCAATGATTGATACATGATCAACTCATATTGAAATCAATCTCATGGATCCCACCTGGAGCAGTAGAGGCAATCAAATAGTTCTAACCATTAGGATTTCAAGTCATGGTTCAAGTTTTTTGTTGTTGTATAAACCAAATGCTTGACGATAAGTAAAGCATGTAACCTAGATAAAAATATTGTGTGAATTATCACTTGTTTGTGACGTTACCATCAACAGTTGTTATATATATGTATCTCATGCACTAATTTAGGTGGCTCAGAGTTTATTTTCAATCAATGTAAACCATGGGAATGTATCATGTTCATCGATAGTTAGAATTGGGTGGTGTAGATCATCTTAAGTTATGTTTTATCTTTGACCTCATCAATTTTTAACAAGGTCCAATAAGCATCATTATACGATGTTATTCATTACTATCCTTCGCATATATTTTTTATATATACATATGTCATGGGTTTATATTTGCATCTACCGTTTCGCTCGTTCTGATTCACCTAAGAGTTTTATGTGATTATGTGATGCTCTATTTCAGATTAGTACGACTATTGAGGTTTGTTGTTGTAGATGGCAAGGTCATACTCGGTGTTAAATTTATCTTTTAGCACTATTACATTTTGTACATCTTATTTTCACACCTTCAAATTGTTTTTCTATGGTCCTTAGGCATACAATCCATTTATCTACCAAGTATCTTGCCTATAAACATATTTGTTTTCTCTCACCTATGGCGTATTCATCTTGCAAGTCCATTTTTCTATGACTAGCTTCTTATTTATAGTCTGATTGCCATGTGATCATCCATTAGTATTAAATTTATTCCATCCACTTGTGTTGTTATTTTATACAAGATTTATGTCCACAGTACTACCGACAGATGTCCGACGAATATCAATGGCAATAAAATGCGCTAAATTTATCATGACTTGTATGAATATCTCAAAGTACTTCATTGTTTTATGTACATATAACTAACTTTAACGTTTCTTCTACACATATAACTTATCCATCATAAAACATGTTTTATTTTTCTATTCGTTAGTTGAAAGTGAAGGGTTTCGTAGCAGAAAACAAAAAATTTCCTAACAACGATAACCGAAAACTAGCCAAGATCTATTACTATGCAGATACAGAGTAACGGAGAAAGAATGGTGATCATACCCTTAAAGACCGAAATGGGGATTAACCTCCCACACAAGGGTTGTCGATGAAGATAACGAAGCTGACCTCAAGGTCGAGGAGTGGTTCACGACTAGTGCCCCAGGTGTGACACCTCGTGGGATTACACACGTACGGTGTAGACTATGACTCCCAGTCTCCGTCCTAGCGAAGGTTGCGGAAGTAGAGCGATTGACCGAAGACTAATAGCACGATGGGGTGCTTATAGTAGAGAATACTCAACTCCTAGCACAACTCCAAAGGGAACCATGGTTGTAGAAGAGAGAAGAGAGAAGAGAGAGAGAGAGAGAGAGAGAGAGAAAATTGGATGGATAAAAGGGGAGGGGTGCCTCCCTTTATATAGTGGGAAGGGGGAGCCTTTCCCCTTAACCAAGTCATGTGGGACTAATCCCACATGGCCAATGCGGCCAAGGGAGAGGCAGCTGCACCCCACATAGGCCCCAAGTGGCCAATGTGGGCTCCCCCTTTTTCTTTATTTCTTTTTCCCACCTTTTCCCTAATGGGCCAAATCTGCCTGGAAGGCCCATTAGTGGAATAAATGCATTTTTAAATGAAATAAAATGCTATTTAATTATTAATTACACTAATTAATAATAAATACACATTACTAATTCATTTCGAGTCCCCGAAACACTTCCGGCACTCTTCGATCACTATCGGGCATTTCTCCCTTAATTTCGATACTCCTTCGGAACTCTCCGATCTCTATCGGATAAATGCCAGAACGATTCCATCTCTCTCTAATATTCTCTTTGGTACTAAGATCAATCTTAAACATTGTCTACCATTAAGTGTGACACCCTATGGTTCGGTATACTCCATACATCACTAGTAGGAAATATGCTACCAGTGACGAACAGGATCCAGCTACCGCTGGCGAACATGTGTTCGCCAGCAGTACACCGCCAGTGGTAGGAGGGTACCGCTGGCGAACACCACTTCGCCAGCGGTAGGGCATATTACCGCTGGCGAACAAAGCCTTGTTCGCCAGCGCTATGTTCGCCAGCGGTAGCTGCCCAGTTCGCCAGCGGTACTGGTTCGCCAGCGCTAGGCCCCTAGTTCGCCAGTGGTCGTGTTGGCCAGCGGTAGGATATTTGTTCGCCAGTGGTAAGTTTCCCAGGTTTGTATTTTTTTTTGTATAACAGTTTGTATATTCAAATATTATACTATACAGGTCCAAATACATTCAAATTCTGTAATTTATAAACTTCACACATATAAATCACTGTTAGATACATATGCATCCATCCATAACGAATTTAACACATCGATAACGAAATTAACACATCGATACATATGCATCCATATCCAATTCTCATAAGTACGAATACAACACATTGATCTCAATAACACGTTTATGTCGGAAGATTTCGAACCCAAAATATAGCCATCTAATTAGTTCAACGATTACAAAGGTATGACGACATCTATACAACGTACACATGATCGATATAGAGATCAATCGCAAAGAAGACTAGCTAGATATACGGTCCGCCTCCGCTTTAGCTTCCGCCTCCGCTTGCGATCTTTCGCTAGGGCCAGCGCGCCGTCCACTTGTTCATCTCTCTGTAGACCAAGATAAAAGCATTAGACCGGCAAAGGAAATCACAAGTTCTTATTAGGAGAAATTCGTAACGAATCGAATACATACCGTCGATCATTTCTTCCTCGATGTTGTGATCTTCTGTTTCTTCTCCGGCGGGAACGGAAGAACACCTTCTAACGAGTTGAATGGTCTCTCGTCAGTCTGCTCTAGCACACATTGTCGCAACTCATTGTTAGATGGTGGGGAGTTCCAGTGGAAGACGTATCCATTAGTTACTACATCCTTATAGATGATTGTGCAGAGCTTGCGCTGGAGGCGACCAAAGTTTTGTCTGAATTCAGCATCAGACCATTCGACGATGCTGCGAGACCATTTGTCCACAGCAGACATGTATTGTAGACTATGTTGGTCCTTCACGATCTCCGTCATGTGTTGGATGAGGTACCATGCCTCCATATGGCCGCCTGGCGCCTGCTTGGGGCAGGGAAACTCTGTTCTGTGTCTGAACACATATTTGCCTTGAATTTGTTTCTTCCTGTCGTAGAATCCTTCCCCCCTGATGTAGCCGTCCAAAGCATCATTCAGAACAGACTTGATGAGGGAGTAGTTCTTCTCCTTCATCGTACTTCCGGAGTCGAGATATACTGCGTGCGCGTCTCTCGGGTAGAGCATGATGAGGGTGCCGTATTTGTTTCTGCACAAAACAGGAGAGTCCATATATATAATCCTCAAAAATTGTATATGCGCAAACTTATGTAAAGATGGGAAATATAATTTACTCGGGAAAGTAAGGCACGAGGGTGATCCTCTTGTTCATATGGTTATTAAGCAACACTTGTTGTAGGTACTTTGTCGCTTTTGCCCTACCCTTGGGGTTGCTCAAGTACATGTCGTGCATGTAGTAGGGGTCTGCTAGCGCGATGTTTTTGACATCCTCTATGGATAGCTGATGCGCCAAACTGAGCGTAAACAGACGCACGATTGACGAGTGGAGGGATTTCATGTGGAACATCCGGAAAATGTCGTCAAATCTAATGATGATCTTGTTTGCGTTGCCTTCAGTGACAAATCCGGCCGTAGATGGCACCTTTGCGACCAAAACCGGCAGCGTTGGATTTTTCTCTTTCAGAAGCATCTCCTCCATATATAGAACACCGTCATGGACGCTACGCATATCACCTGACAGCAAGGAGACCAACCTCGGCGGAAGCATCGGTTTGCCCAACTCATGGATCTGATGCCAGTCGGTTATGGGTATCCTGTCCAATACACGTCCTGTCTGCGGCTTGGACTTGGTCCCCTCCACCGGTTGGCTTATCGATGCAACGGCATAATTCTTCTTTGTTCTTTTCCGTACCGTCTTCTTAGGCTGAGTCTGATGAAATACATCCGCTACCGCCTCTTTGAGGGCATCCTGGCTGATGACTTCTTGCTCGGGGACTGCCGGTTCTTGAGAAGAGAAAAGACGCTTTGTGCATCGATATTTATCCGCTTCCTCCGCTGGCAAGAGAAGTTGATCAAGTTCATCCAGGCCGGGCGCCCCCTCGTAAGGATCGTCGACGAGGTAGTCATTGGGGTTCTCATCTTCAGCATCGTCGTCGTCGTGTTGCACGGACTTTGTAGGTGAGAAATCCTTTTGTTGGCTCGGGTGCCCCGACCCCTGGACCGGTGTTGGAGTGTTGACAGGAGTACTTTCCAAACGAATGAGTGATTTCGGCCAGGTCAATGGCCAAACCAAGCATTGCTCCAGGTTCAACTCGCTGTCGGCTGCGGGTGGTTGGTTCGGAGGATCGAGAGCACCGCAACCAGGAAGCACCCGACTTAAGGTCACTCTGAACACGTCCTCGGGCATACGAACGCCGTGGGATACGCGGTTGAGAGGTGTTATGATTTTTTATTTGGCGACGTCCTTTAACTCGCCGTTCACACGAAGGAGCAATGTGCATCCCGTCTCGTCGGCCTGCGAAACGTCGCGCGATCGTTGTTAGAGACTGATGCCGTCACGAATCAAGTCATAATATATAATTAAGCAGTGGATGTTGAATTACCGTGAGGGCATTGAGCTCGGACAAGGGGGATGGACCGCTAAGTGTCGGCGGCGGCGTTGAAGAGATGTGGCGGGGCGGCGACGGATATTTGCGACCTTCCGGCTGAGTGTTGGGGGCCGGCTCGTTCCGCGGCGCCACGACGGGGGCCACGTTCTGCGGCGCCACGACGGGGGCCACGTTCTGCAGCACTGGCTGCACCATTTGGGCTATGTTTATCTCTGGGAGCGGCCCTTGTCCTCCACCTAGCATCCACGGCGCTAAGGACTGAGCGACGGACGCACAGATGGTAGGGAGGAGCTCATTGAGCCTCTCGTTCACAAGCTCGTCGACCGTCTTCTCCGGGCCCTTGTTCCGGTCCTTACGCTTCTCCTTGGTGTCCGGGTAGTAGTGCGCATGCCGATGACCCTTTCCGAGGCCATGCACATGGCCACGATGCGGCTTCTTGTCAAGGGGCACTCCCTTCATCGCGTTCAGCGCCCTAATGAAAAGGGGTGTCATACGGGTCCTTGTTCGTCGTCGCCGAGGACCCCCCGTCAGATTGAGATAGGCGTTCTTTTTCTTCTTCCTCGAGATATTTATTCTCGAGCAGCTTGACCTTCTCGTTCAACACAAGATCGCCGGGCTTTTTGGGATCTTCCCTATAATGGGCCCTGACAAAATTTCTCACCTGCGGGTCGGTGATCTTGTCAAACGGGTTCGGCCCTTCTCTCTTCGCATCCTCCTTGGCCCAGACTTTCTGCTTCCCAAGGTAACCACGGCTTCCGAGATTGTGAGGGCCAATGTTCTTTTTTCGCTGTTCTTTCTCCCATTTACTCAGCGCCACCCTTTCCGGTTTGAGTTCGTCGATCTTGAATTGGGCCAAGTCTTCCTCGGAAATGGAGGGCCACATCTTATGGATCTCATCGAAATCCTTACCCTTCGCAATCATCTCCCGCAAACTGGATCTCCAAGTCGTAAACGCCTTGGCGAACTTTCCCAGTGCTAACGAGTTGACCAGATTCTTCTTCAGGTCCTGGTTGTCGTAAGGATCCGGGAATTTGTACCTCGTGTGCAGCTTCTCAATCAGCAGGGCGACCATAGCCTTGTTTTCTTTATTTCTGATGTGCTCCATATTAACGTTGCCGAAGTCTCGAGCTATGCAGCCTATCTGGTTTCCATAGCCCTTGGCGTAACTCTCCGGCTCGAGGGGAGCACCGCTCTTGGGGTCCACTTCCGTGAACTCTTGGCGTCATCATCACGTAACAGTCATGAGACTTCATCCCGCTAAACTTTTGTTTCTGCGCGTCGAGGAATCTGCTTATTAGCCCTGAGTAACCGGTAGGGACTTTGACTCCGAGAAGGCACATCATCAATTTTGTGATCTCGTCCGGACTAAGAGTGAAGCAGGAGGGGGGGCAGTAATAGTCATTCCTCTTAACCCTTTTGGCCTTGCGACCCTCCGTATCCTCATCACACGATTGATCGCCATCGTCATCATCCGGGCGTCCCCCTGAAGATCTACCCTAATACCAAAATATTTCAGGTCGTTTCTTGCTTTCACCCCGTCTTTGGTCCTCTCCGGCATGTTGAGCAGCGTGCCAAACAAACTTTCAAACACATTCTTCGTGATATGCATCAGATCAAGGCAGTGAGGCGTATCGAGAATGGGCCAGTATGGCAAGTCCCAAAACACCGACCTCGTCTTCCATACATCCAGAAGCGGTTTTGGCGCCTTTTGCTTCTTTCCCGGCTCTGGGCATTCCTTCCAATCATTCAGCAAATTGTAGATTTCTTCGCCGCACCTCTTACATGGAGGTCCACGGAGCTCATCCTCACTGTTAAAAAGGTTTCCTCGCCTTCTCCACGGGTCTTTGTTGGGTAGCCACCTTCGATGGCCAACGAAAACTGTTTTCGAAGACCCAGGATCTTTCGGAAGTTGCATAAACGTGGGGTCATCCATGCACCTCACGCAACCGTTATGTCCGTGGCACACCTGGCCCGCCACATATCCGTAGCCGAGTAGGTCGTGAACCGTACAGAGTAAGACAACTCTCATTGGGAAATATTGTTCACTGAAGGCGTCCCATGTGTTCACCCCTTCCTCGGCCCATAGCGTGTCCAGCTCATCTTTAAGCAGCTTCAGGTATAGATTGATGTCGTTGCCTGGTTGTTTCGGCCCTTGAATTAGTATACTCATGTGAATATACTTCCTCTTCATGCACAACCAGGGAGGGATGTTGTACATCCATACAAACACGGGCCAGGTGCTATGGGTGCTGCTCTGGTTGCCAAACGGATTGAGTCCGTCGGTGCTCACACCCAACCTGATGTTCCTTGCCTCCGTCCCGAACGTTGGATATTCACAGTCAATTGCTTTCCATTGACTTGCATCTGAAGGATGTGTAAGAATTACTTTTTCACTCCGATTTGGATCTTTCAAAACTTTATTCCTCCTTTTCGCGTGCCAGCGCATGAGCTCTGCTTCCTTGCGGTCCGCGAAATACCGTTGCAGACGGGGAATGAGCGGAAAGTACCACACAACTTTACGAGGAGCTTTCTTCTTCCCTTTCTTGTATCGAGCGGCATTGCAAACTGTGTAGCAATCGTTGATGCACACATGGTATTTTTCGTGAGGTAAATCAAAGGGGCACACGACTTTCTTTGCCTCGTCGCAACTTTTAGGACAGGTGTTGCCCTCTGGAAGGACATCGTGCCAGTATTGCAGGCTTGCATCGACGCTTATGTCGCTTCATTTGTATCTCGCCTTCATCTGCAGAACATCGAGGGCCACTCTCAGGCGGGACTCTCCCGGACCGCAGCCTGCATACAACGGTGTCTTCGAGTCTATCTCTAGTTGCGCCAGCTTTGATTGCTCTCTAGCAGCAGATATCGAGTTAGTCGTCTTTCTCAAAAGCAGTTCTTTCAGATGAGGGTCACGCACAACTTCCGTTAGGGGTGTCCCTGTGTCCTCGTGATCTTCATCCACGTCTTGTTCAGCATCTTCTCCATGATCATGTGCGGGGTCATGAGGCTGATCTTGGTCCTGCTGTAGTTGGTCCTGCTGTAGTTCTAGTCGATCGTTGCTATTGTCCTGTTGCACATCATTTTCTACCGCCGCCGCCCCATGGACTTCATCATCTTCATCATCACTTACCCACTGACTGTTATACCCATCCATGAAACCATACCTTAGGAGGTGACTGAGCAAGTCTACGGTAAAGGGATTGAGCAAGCCCCCTAGTTTGCACTTTCGACATGGACATCGTATCTCCTTGCGGCCATTTTGTAACATGTATTCTGTCGCGTGTCTCAAGTAACTATTCATGACACGTTCACTCTTAACCACCACCATTATATGTCGCCTGCACGAGAGCGCGCCGATATAATTAATATTAGAACCAAACATAATATATGTATATATATATATATATATATATATATATATATATATATATATATATATATATTTCGATATTCACGAAAAAAATCGGCATGACCTTCCTACAAATTGGAAGTTAGAGGAGTGCCAAACTTTGCCGAGACGAAAATGAATCAACATTCCGGCAAAGTGGCAACTCATTTTCATATCAAAAATTTCACTTCTCATGTCGTATTCACGAAACAATTCGGCATGACCTTCCTATAAATAGGAGGTTATTAGGCAGTGCCAAACTATGCCGAGACGGAAATGAATCAACATTCCGGCGATAGTTGGCTACTCAATTTCATTCCACAACAAATTGCGCACACATGCATTTATCGTCTCCATCACACGACCATTGTTGAATCCGGTGAAATTTCACACATATTGCATATCGCGTGTATCCGGACAAAATTTATATACAAACTCATTTAATTACATATTATCATTCATCCCACCTCAAATGAATAGATGGCTACACGATGATATCCGGAGAATTTTGGAGCTTTGGAGAGAGAGGGGGTAATTCTAGATCTAGATGGCTAGGGAGGGAAAATTTTGGGTAGAAATGGTGTTAGGAGGGAGATAAACATATATATACCAACTAAAATAAATTTAGTTGGTTCAAAATAGAGTAGGAGGGTGGAGAAATTGGCATAATTTTGAGCTAGAGAGAGAAGAGGGGACAAGGTATGGAGAAGGGAGAGTGGAGGGGAAAGTGGGTGGTTGGGGGTACCACTTATGGCAGATCTGCCATACTACCGCTGGCGAACAGGTGTGGTTGTTCGCCAGCGCTAACATGCGTCCTGGGCCCACAAGTTAGCGCTGGCGAACAACCACACCTGTTCGCCAGCGGTAGTGAGCGTAGCGCTGGCGAACATTGAGCCCAGTTCGCCAGCGGTAGTATCAGGCAACGGCTGTAGCGCGCGCAGGTGGGTCCCACCCGTAGCGCTGGCGAACAAACGGGGATGTTCGCCAGCGGTAGGAGGAATAGCGCTGGCGAACAGGAAATGCTGTTCGCCAGTGCTGTTAGCGCTGGGCAACGGTAAATGTTGTTGGCCAGCAGTATGCTGGTGGCTATAAGCCATTCCCTACTAGTGCATGGTCGAGACTCTTCTCCGGCCAATGACCAATAGCGGGATCTGGACATCCATAATGGCCCATGTGCATCCGTCAAAGTTTCGGTGTTGTTTTGAACCTTAAACATAAGTCCCCATACCTCTTGCCTTTGTGATACTCTGTTATTCCGAGACTTGATCATACGGTATCTTATACCCTGTTCATTCTCGTTATCGACATAATAATTCAAGTCGTTCCCGTTTTGTTGCCGCTAATTGATGCAACTCCACCGAGTGGGCCCAGGAGTATCTATACGTCATTAGGATTGGCAAGTCCCGCTCTTGATGGCTCGTCTCACCATATCCCTTTCATTACCCAAGAGACACCTTTATAATCAACCTGTCATGGTGTGACGTTTGATGCAATCAAGTAACGTCCAGGATAGCAATTCAGATACCATCTCACGGTCAAAGTTCATGGTACTACGTTTTCGTTATCATAACGTTGAACTTTTAATGACTTGATCTTGTTATGATAAACACAATGGGTGTGAGTCCGTCACGTCATTCACCAATGAGATGACTCTGTTGTCAATGACATAAATGCCCATGATCAGGAAACCTTGACCATCTGTTTCCCAACGAACTAGTCTAACTAGAGGCTACTAAGGACCTGGTTTAGTTTACATAGCGAGGGAAACCAAGTAAATAGTCATCAGTAAAGTATAACTAGAGGCCTGGTTTAGTCTAGGGACCTGGTCTAATTGATGCTAATTCGCATAGTCGTCAGTAAAGTACTCCTCCTCGTTCGGCGGTTCCTCAAATTCCGACCAAGTAAATAGCGAGGGACGAAACCAATATGAGTAGATTTGAACGTACTCTGCAAGACATCCTTTATAAACTTACATAATGCAAGTATGCTTATATGGTGGATAGGTAGGCTATACATAGGGTTCACTACCCATGGTTTATGTAAGATAACATCATGGTTGCTTTAACATCTCTATATCTTTGTTGAAGAAGATACTTCAAAATAAAATAATATAGTTTTCTTTCTCTTGTAGATGTCGCATGTACAAGAGGTTTTATGAAACTTGTTTTATAAAAGAAGGTTTTCTCTTTGCAAAACTTCTTGTAGACAACTCCCGCTTTTCTTCATTGGTACCTCCACGGTACAAATCCTCTTTATCTAAAACATCCTTTTTGAAAACTGACCCAATGCCAGCTACATGGCCATTCAACTGCCCATATCCGAGGGCTCGGCTACTCAGAATAGTTTTACGCTGTAGAGGTGTACACAATCCACAAGATCCAATCATCTGCCATGAACCACCCATGGATCGACACAGCGATATGCAAGCATCAGTTAAATGATCCTAACTGTCCACTCTGGTCAAGCTAGTACATGCCTATCCCTTCAGTTGGGTGTAATCTCCCCGGCACCAGGTCCCACCCTGCCACAGCAGGAGACCCAACTGTCACATCCGTAGGGAAAATAAATCCTACACTGTATATGTCCCGTTCCTCCCTCCTGGCAACATTTCGGTCCAGAGAATCATCCTCTCTATAGCATCTTGGGATAGAACACACACTAACACGAACAAGTTTCTAGGTAGGACTCGTACCCATATTGAGGTAGAGTGACAATACTTCTTGGTTGTCCAACAAAGACTAGGTTATGTGTCTTTTGTAAACCATTTTGAAAACAATTCTCTTTTGCCTCCCCCGGTGAATAATGTCCACTTTTCATAAGAACATTTGTTTGCAAAAGCACATTTTTAAAGTCTCCACTCCGTGCCTCAAGATTATTATCTTTGGTGGTATTTATATACCATATGGTGGCTAAAGGCTTGGCAACATGAAGTTGACTAAGGGAAATGTGATAGATACATATCTAATATTAATAGTAATAATAGCCACTCAAACATAGTTTTGGTAATCAAGTTTTTTTATTGTAAAACTTCATATGTAAGACATGCATGATAGATAATGATAAGTAATATAACAGCAAGATTTAGGATGGCTTGCCTTGATACTGGCTTGGCTCTTGGTCTTGGTAGCAACAGGAGTGGTAGTAATAACCTCCGGCACCAACTACTTCTTCCTCGTGTTCTATCGTTGCAAAATAAAATAAGGACACACAATCAGAACCAACCTAAGGCAAACAATGGATCTAAGTAATACATACTGAAAGCACTCACAAAACAAAACAACACTCAAGTTTGCAAACATGACACATCTCAAACACACACAAAAATAACCATAATATCACTATCACTACCATGGTAGAGAAATGCTATTTTCTCACCAAAATGAAATGGAACCAGTGGGTGTTCCACTAGGTTCCCATGACATTTCAGAGGTCCAATGCCTCTGGTTCAACTTGTGGAAAACAAAATTTCCACCAAAAAAAGTGCAAGCTACACATACTAGTGAAAAACAACACTATGAATAAAATAAACAATCATTGCTATTCATGCTTCTCTATGAATTTAAATGCAACTTAACAGAGGTGAAAACAACTCATAACCAGTACCAAAATGGTACAGGACTCGACCAAACAACACTAAATACTTAGGTGATAAATCTATCTATACTTTGCTCACAAAATCTATTAAAATAAAGACTAGAAAATCAATACTTGACATATCCTATTTCCATTTGTTTTCCAAACATGCACACACTTTCGAACATACTAGTACTGTAAGTAAACAACATTCTAACATCAAGAAAATCATCTAAACATGCTAGAAAAAAACGTTTTAACTAGCAAGCAATTATTCTAAACTAAATACACAAAATTCATTTCAAACAGAAAAGATGTTGTATCTAAAAATGCATGATAAAAATAATCTAGAGCTCTAAAAATCACACAAAGCTAGGATAACATAGATCTATGCATATACAAACAGATCCAATTGGATTCACATAAAAAAGTATTATTAAACTCCTTCTAAAAATCCTAGAATATGCTACTGGACAAATACCAAAGTGGAGGGCATTTCCAAATGGTAACTCCCCATGATGTGAGGTCAAGCTCCACTGGTAGATCTACTCATTTTCTACTCAAAGAATTTTAGTTTTCTCAATTTGAACACACATACAAAAAGTTATGCAAGATTTACTCTAACAGACAGTGTGCAACAAAACAATTACTACAGACAAAATAATGTTCCAAAAGTAGATCTACCAGTTGCATCTATTTAACAAAATGTAAATCTACCTCTAGGAACTTTATTTCTTATGTTTGCTACTTTTTCACAGGGTTAAAGTGACACAACAGTTTCTGGCATTTTCTAAAAAGAAAAACAAACACGCATGCGAGCTGGATCTCTCTCTGAGCGGCCCGCTAGGCCAGATGCGGCCCAGCTCGCTTGCGCGAGCGCGCGAATGCGTGTACTGGTTCACTATTCAAGCGTGGACGTTGATTGTGAGATCAACGGCGCACGGCCATCTCCCTCCTCTCTTTCTCTCACTCTCTCTCTCTCTCTCGCAACGGAGAAGCAGGCCGGCGGCGAGCTCGACGATTGCTCACCTATGGGGCGTGTAGGGCAGTGGAGAGGGGTCAGGGACGTCACACATGGTCGATGCGGTGCAGGGGCACGGTCACAGGGAGTCAGGGAAGTTCGAAACGGCGGCGCACGACCACGGGTCCGCGGCAAAAGGAGGGGTCAGGGGAGTTCTACGTCGAATGGCGAGTGCGACAAAGGTGGAAATGAGGGGCGGGAGAGTACGGATCGTGCCCCACCTCTGCTTCCTCTCCGTGGTGGCCGGCGGCATTTTCGAGCTCGCTGGGATCACAAAGAGCCCTAGGCGTGCGCGGTGCGTGACGGTGAGGTGAAGTGGAGTGGTGGGAGTTGGGTGGCGCAATGGGGGCGTGCCCGTGGCTTTATAGCCACAGCGCCACGGTCGTGTGCACGGGCGCATCCACGGGATGATCGTGGCGAGCTCGAGGTCGCGCTCTGACCTTCCATGCCGTGCCCCTTGGCTCTTGGGCGTGTCTAGGAGGTGCTCGTGGGTGTGGTCAAGTCCTGGGCGTCGAGGGTGAGGTAAAATCGGCGAGGTCGTGGTGACAGTGCGCGCGCATAGTGCACCCCTGTCAGCCAGCCCATGTCACTCCCTTCTCTTCCCCTCTCTGTTCCCACGCCTCTCCTATCCTCTCTGGTCAAACTTGAAAGAATCCAAGGATAGATATTTGCTAAGGAATGTAAGGGCTTATATAAGAACCAAGTTGTAATGCCTAATTCACTTACAATCAAAAGTTATGAGCAATCAAAGTAGTGTCAACTTCACTGATTCAGAAAATTCAGAAATTTCAGAAAACAGACTTAGCCATTTTGGCTAAGTGTTGAGACAGATGAAATCAACCAAATGTCATCTCTGTTTTCAAGGATCAAAACCTTTCCAAATATTTGTTTTCAAAGTATGGGTTTGTTAAACATTATTTGTACTTTCATAAACATCAAATTAAAGCAAATTTGAGATTTTCAAAGGCACTGAAGACAAGGTGGGAAAACAACTGCTGTCTGTTTTTCTCTGTTTTAAAAAAATTCTCCTTTTCTGTCTTATTTTTCTTCCACAAAAACCATCAAGCATTTGATTGTTTTCTTATTCCAAAATCCAAAACAATCTTACATATTTGTAGTCCATATATCAGAGAACACATTCATGCCAAGAAAACATAAAATGTGATTCCCTAACATATTGATAACATGTGTTAAATACTGCTACTTGGCTAGTTTTTCAGAAACAAGTTTATATAGAAAACTCAAAGGAAAACATCCAAATATTCTTTTGCAATTTTGTTTTCTGGATTTAAACAAAGCCAAATATTATTGTTAGGTTGAAAGCAACATTGTTACAAAACTTTGGATAAAAATTATTCAAATCATCATATAGAAAACATCACAGAAACAATAAGGAAACATCAGGAAAAGTTGATAATTGATTTAAACAAAGGCTTGCTTGAATTTCATAGATACTCATAGTTCATTACATAATGTTGGATTACACATGTGGTCCAAAAATCTGGGGTGTGACAATAATTTCTTCGGAAAGATGTATCTAATGTTGTTATCTGAAAATTTTCTTTATGGTAGTATAAAATAAAGCATGAGGAAAGTTGTTCACTTCTCAATAAACATAATATTATTATAATTATCTATTTATACACCACTAAACTCTAAGGTGTGTGTTTACACATGAGTTTTTAAGGTAAGATGGAGCATAATAGTTACTAATATATTAAATGGAGATGAATAAAGGACAATGAAATTATATTTTATATAGATGGTTTTTGGTTGCTCTTTAATTTTTTCATCCATCTACTTGTAATATAAATTGTATACTACCTTACTCTAAAAAATAAGTTGCACCCTTTAGAAAGATATTTTATAATTTTTAACCTTAGATGGTGTTCTATATATGTGTGTTTATGTTGTGTGAGAGCCTATATTTTTGTATCCTTAGATAGTGTTCTATATTTCTGTGTTTATGTTGCGTGAGAGCCTATATTAATTATCATAAATATCTCAAAAGTAGTTCAAAGTATAAATTAGAAGTAGGCATATTTGTCACTTACGTGCATTTTTTTCCATTTTAACACTTCCACAATGAGAACTAGAAAGCACATTATGTGTGAAAGTAGAACATGTTAATAGTATAATTGCAATGACCGCCTGACGCCCCTTTAATGTACTACTAGTTTAGTGACAAATTTTGAAAATATCTAGCTTTAAGATATCATTGAACTTATTATAATGTAAACACTCTATACTACTATTTTCGTTTCTTAAAACCGTGTTCTCTAGAAATGATTTTTGGTAGTATATAATAATAACTATTACTGCATCGTGTTGCTTTGGTTGATGATTATAACATGTATACATGTAAGGATTAAATAGTAATTTGAGAACATGTTGATTCCGCTCTTCCAAAGCTCTACATAGGACATTTATACAATATGAATATATTATTTCAATTGAATATATAAAACACTTTATATGCATAGATGGCCGTTTGTCGCCCCGAATAATATATGTAATCCGACCATTTTTGAAAAATCATTCTCCCAAAACACCAATTCCACACCCAAGACTCTCAGACACAAAAATTGTTCATAGAACACTACCACTAGCATTATTATATGAAATTGGTTGTTATATATATATGTGAATATAGATGCCCTCCGTAGTCGGCATCATCAAATCATTCTCTTTTGCACCTACCCAACATTTGTATATTCATATTAGCATGTCTTTAAAGGCCCAACTCTATAATCTCTCATGTTCCCCTTGTCAAGTATGGTTTGATTACTTCGTTGATTGGATGATTGTCTATTTTCTTTTCTTCACATAATATCTACTAAAATTATGTTTGACGGTCATCGTTTACATGCATATCTGAGTGCTCTAGCAACACATGGCTTTGCTTTGCTGTTGCCTTAGTGATGTGTTTGTTTTGTAATCTGCTCATGTACAAACTTCTTAGCACGTGTACACGCAAAAAGATAACTAAGACTAACTATATGTTTGTGACACCCCGAAATATGTCTACCTAAATGTGCCTCCAAATGATGGTTACTATAATTCTAACACCGTTTTGCTAGCAACTATGTATGTCATTACGAACAGACGAGGCACATGCCTCGACTTTGGAGACCCTTCTTCGCCTCGCCACTATAGTCCTTCGCGTTCTCGGAACCCTACTTAGGACCAAGAAATTCCATGTGCAAATTCAACCAGATATTAATAAAAACATATGATAGATCAACTAGTCGAAGCTTAATTTTTCACCTTCTATTGGAACTGCTGCAATGGGTTCACATTATTCAAGTACGGGTACGTCAGGGACTGCAGGATTTCAGTGAAGTGTATATTACAATGATTCTTCAAGTACGGGTACTTCAGAGACATGATGAGTTTGTAATTAAGGTTTATATTTCTGTGCTATAACTGTTGTGATTCTTGAATACGAGATTCATACGGAAAACCATATGCACGTGTGGAAACATAAACACAAAATAATTCCCTAGTCTCGCGTTTAAGACTATCTCAATAGTGGCATGATGATCCCGCTTTCCTTACGATGGGCATTGAGGATGCCGGTAACAATGGGAGCGCATTGTTGGCGGATTAATGAGTGCTGGAGAGACCCAATTAAATGATATGACACGAGATCACATCCTCACATATTGGTAGTGTAATCATAAAAGTGTTAACGTATACGCACGTTCTAAGACCATAAGAATTTCGAGTTCCTACATACCGAACGTTTTAGTTCGATGTTGTTAAACGTTACCCGTTACCGGGTGATCATAACAGCAGTTTAAGGTACTTCAAAAAAATACATCTAGGTACTGATAGTTCAAGATTGTGATTTAATCCTAATACGAAGGAGAGATACTTTTTGGGTCTATCGGTATTACGGTATCCATCATCGTTTTGCCATACGCGCTCGTGATATGATCACGGGGATACTAGAATACGGAAACGAGAAAAAAAACAAACCAACAAAGCGGATAACTACGTATCGTGATCAAATGTTGCTTTACATGGATAATGATATAATCTCGCATCGGGTTTCGTTATGTATCACGAAGCACGGTTAATTGCTTACGATAAAAACAGGTTCACTTAAATCCATTCGTATAACTGTAGGAATCAATATGCGCGTCCATGTCCTGCTATTGATTATTGACTATAAGGAGTTCTGAGTCATGTCTACATGTTATCGAACATGCGGGGTCACCCTCTTAAGTATCACAGGTCCATTGATTACTGGGATATCTTAGGAGTATGAGAGAATGTCACTTGAATGGTTCCAGTAACAACAAATTAGATTTGGAGAAATACTGGAAGAGTTCCGGAGTATTGGAAAGATCCGATGAACCCTAATGTGCCCTAGAAGGCCTAGGAATTATCCAGAAGGTTCTAGGACATTCTATAACATTTCGGTAGACTCCATGGGTGTCTCCACATGGGCTTGGAATTAATGGGTGGTAATCCCCTCTTTTATGGGCATGCTATTAAAAGTGGCAACCCCATATTTATGTGCATGGGTTTAAAGGGGTGGTAACCCCCTCATTGTTGGGTTGGTCATTAAAGGGAAGAAAGGCCCTTGGCTGCCCCCATTGGCCTATATAAGGAGAGGAGAGGCAACCCTCCAAAGGGCGCCATAGTGATGCAAGGCTGCCGCCTTCTGCTCCCTTTCTCTCGCATACTCTCCACATACTCCATAAGGATTCTCATCCTCCGGCTTCTCTTCATCATAGACAATGTAGACCTTCTGGATTGATGATCATGTACTCCTAGATAACGACAAAGGGAGCATACATTCGACCCTAGGAAGAAGGGAAAAAAATACTCACAACAACGAGGGATACACCTAGCTGCAGGGATCTGCATCAACGATTCTTCATCAACAATATACTTCCACTATAGGTTGTTGATACGTTGCAAACATATCTATAATTTTTTATGCTCCATGCTTGTTTTCTACCCAATTCCTTTTGTTTTCCACATGTTTTCTCTTGTTTTCCTTCATTTTCTGGATGCTTTTATTGACTAATCTATTAACGAGATGCCCGAGGCCAGTTGCTGTTTTCTACTGTTTTTCTATTTCAGAAAAGTTCTTAAGGAAATATTCTCGGAAAGGGTTGAAAATCGACGGAGATCGTTTTTTTACCCGGATAAAATACATAGTACAAAGAAGAGCCGGAGGGCGCCAGGGGCGCCCAGGGGGGTCCCTGGCGTGGCCCCACCCTAGGCCATGCCTGGTGGGCCCCTGGCTGCCCTGGCCTCCGCCTCTTGTCGCCTCTTTGCCTATAAATTGCGTTTAACCCTACAAACATCACATACAAAGTTATTTTCCAAGAAACATACAGAGAGGCGTCTTCACCTCGAAAGTCCAATCTAGGGCTTCTGCAGCCTTGTTCTAGCACCCCGCCGAAGAGGGGAATCGTCATCGGAGGCCTCTACATCGCCATGATCGCCTCCGGACAGATGCGTGAGTAGTTCATCTTGGGACTACGGGTCCATAGGAGTAGCTAGATGGTTGTTCCCTCATGACTCCATGTTTAGAGTCTCGTGAGCTGCCTCACATGATCGAGACCACTATTATGTAATTGTGCATGTTGTGTTTGCTGGGATGCGATGAACCATGAGATTATGATTATTTTGTTCATGCCAATCTGAGATGCTTCACTTATATTTGTAGAGAGTTTTAATATTGTCTTGCAATGCTCTCCGGTGTTTATGATTACCTTGGCCACGTAGTTTTTTTCACCTCCAAGAGAGGGTTTATATGCTAGATAGTGGGTTCATGCCTCCCTTACATTTGTGCTCGAGTGATAGAAACATGACGGATGGGGGATGTGGTGTTGCAACTAGGGAGAAAACAGAGGTGCTCTTGTCTACTGACGAGGACCACTGCTTACATTACGTATTTTTCTTAATGAATTTGTCTGTTGCACACAAAGCAATCAATTTTTTGCTGCAACTTAATGCCAGAGAGATTTGCTGGATAGCTTTCTTGAGGTGGACTTTTAGATATGGATGCATGCATGCTGGATATTGGTCCCTATGCCTTGACGTCATGCCTACAATGTTAGAAACCATGAACTATATCTTGTCTTAATAGTATTATTATACGTTCATGATTTGTCAATTACCCAGCCGTAATTTGTTCACCCAACATGTTTGTTTTCTTTGGATAGACGCCAGTAGTGAAACAATGGCCCCCGGTCCTATTATCCTCATAATTGCAACCTTCTTTCAAGCACTTTCACCATTGTTTCCTTGCTGTTTCAGTTTTACTTTTATTACTTTTCAATACTCTATACGTTTAATTCTCTAGTTTTATGCAAGACGGGAAGATTGACAACCTTCTCGAAAGTTGGCGACAAGAGAGAGTTTGTGTGTTGTGTGCACTTCCACGCTTGTTGACGCGCCAGCCAACAAGCAACCTTCTGCAAGACTTTGAAGTCCTACTGGATTGATAACCCTGGTTCCTTAATTGGGGGAAATTTCCGCTGGACTACATCATACCTTCCTCTTGGGGTTTCGCAACGAGCATGTGATCATGTTTGCATCAAGAAATTTTCTAGCGACGTTGCCGGGGATTTCAAAGTCATCACCAGCAAGAAGTATCCCGTCAACTACACGCCAGCAAGAACTTTTCTGGCGTCGTTGTCGGGGACTTCTAGCTTCCAGAAAGGGGATTCTCACACTTCCACTCTTTTTTTTGTTCTTGCTTAGTTTACTTTTGTTTAGTCTTGTTTTCTCTTTATCAAAAACCACCAAAAAAAATTAGTTCTCTAGTTTCTAGTCTTTAATTTTTGTTGTTATTTTTTTTTAGTATGTGTAGCTCTCCTTTTGTTATGTCTCCCGAGGATGAAGTACTCACCTTAGAACAAAGAGGTGGGAAAATTTAAAATATGCTTAGTGTAGAATTAACGATGCTCAAAATAGGTCCACTAAAACGCAAGCCACCACAGTTCTTCTTAGAAATTTTTTTGTCGGTCTCACCAATTGGTATAGGTATATACTTGACACTTTAATGCATGGAAACTTTTTAGGAGCACACATTTGGAAGCTCTTAATGTTATTCAAAGTCTAGTGGGAAATCCTCCTATTAATGAAATTAAAATTGATATCACTATGGAACATGTGCTAAATAGGTTGGATTCTATTGAGGAGAATATAATTAATATTCAGAAACAAAGTGAGCTAGATAAGAAATTAATTGAGCATGTGGAAAAAATAGATGGTGCTATAAAGAGTATTTCCAAAAGGGTTGAAATTCTTGAAACTACAAAAGTTAATGAAAATCAGCCATCTAGAATAGACAAAATTGAAGAAGTTAAAGAAACTTTGGGGTACACCTTGTCCTCTCTTAAAACTAAAAAATTTGATGCTACAGTGGGAAAGAAGCCTAAATTCATGTATGTCCCAAAGAATCCCCCACCAAAAATTAATTTATCTAAAGAAGGGGGAGTTTCTAAAACCGTAGAGGAGGCATCTAGTGTGAGCAAAGCCAAAACAATTATTCTTGATTCGCCTAGTGTTTTAAACAAACTTATTTAAGAGAACCCACCTAAAAAAACTAGCTGCACTATTGAAGAAAATTTTGATGATCTTGATGATGGATATATTGATAATACTTGATTCATTCTTCATGGCTAGCTAACATGCACTAAAGAAAATCGCTTGTGGGAGGAAACCCACTTTGTTTTCTTGCGTTTTACCTTTGTTTTCTTCTGTTTTCTTTGTGTCTTGGAAGTTTTTACCTCTGTAACAATCGCTCCTTATCCTTTTTTTGTTTTTGTGCCAATAGTAAACTCTAATAGCGATCTATCATGTTGTATTCATGCGTATGTTATTTATGATATTGCATGCTCTCCATTGTTAGTAGATGCTCTGGCCAAGCAGATACTAGTGAATCCAAGAGGGAGTATTTATGCTCGATAGTGGGTTCATGCCTCCTTTGCATCTGTGCTAGAGTGACAGAAACGTGTTGGATGGAGGATGTGATGTTGCCATTCGGGAGAAAACAACGATGTTTACATTGTTTACATTATTTACATTACACAATTTGCTTACTACGATTATATGTTGCTTGCAACTTAATACCCAACGTTTGTTCGGATGATATTTGGAGGGTGGATTATTAGTCATAGATGCAGTTGGATGACGTTCTATGTATATTGTCGTAATGCCCGCATGAATCTCATAGTATTCATCGTGTCATGCATATTTCATTATCTATCAATTGCCCAGCTGTACTTTGTTCACCACGCATGTTAGCTATCTTTTATGGAGAGACACCACTAGTGAACTGTGGACCCCGGTCCATTTTCTCATACTGATAATACAACCACTGCTTCCACTGTTTTCACACTGCTACTGCTGTTTTCATATTGTTCTCATATTGTTTTCCACACCATACGTTTAACCTCTATGTGTTTCGCAAAACCGGTGAGATTGAAAACCTCACTGCTTCGTTGGGGCAAAGTGAATTGATTGTGTTGTGTAGGTTCCACGTTGCTGCTGAACCGGTAGTGCGCCCTGCCACCTCAGCTCCATCAACCTTTGGAAGTTGCTTCTTTCTCCTACTGGTCGATTCAACCTTGGTTTTTTCTAAAGTAAAATTGGTGTTATGCTCATCAAACCTTCCTCTTGGGGTCTCCCAACGAGTGCAAGACCTGCTCCATCAAGCACTTTTCTGCCGCCGATGCCGGGGAGTAAGAGAATTTCTGCAAGGGGAGTCTCTCACTTCCAATCTCTTTACTTTGTTTTAGTTTTGCTTAGTTTAATTCATTTTGTATTGTTTGCTTCTCTTTATCGAAAACACAAAAAATATTATTTCTTGTTCTAGTTGTTGTTTTTATCATGTTTTTAATCTTGCTAGAATGAGTACTCCTGTTACTGTTACCATGTCACATAAGGAAATGATCTTCACTTTCAAACAAGGGAGTGATGAGAGTTTTAAGGAGGCTTGGTCTAGATTTTTTTGATTCCTATTACAAAATTGAACCTAAAATGACTGTAAGCCTGTTTCTTCGTAGTTTTTACTTTGGTCTTGTTCTTTGCTATAGATATGCTTTGGATACTGTGGTAGGAGGATATTTCCTTCATTGTGATGAAGATCAAGCTTTTAATGATATAAAAAATTAATTGCAACCTATAGCTGACCTAGTAGCTCTGATAAAGCCTTTGCAAGTATTTATGCTATATTGAATACTCTTGAGTCACGTGTTTCTTGTTTAAAAGAAGGTCATAATCAGATTCGTGAACACCTTGATTATGTCCCAATAAAATATGAAGCCTCAAATATAATTCCTACAGTGAAGGTTTCTATAAATGGTGAAACTTTTCATGCTCGTTGTGATATTAAGTCTGAATTTTGTCTTATGCCTAAAGAAATTTATGAATCTTTGAGTCTTTGGGGACTTTCCGAGGGAGGAGAAGAAATACATCTCACTAATAACACTACTATATTTCCCATTGGCATAGCTGAGGGAGTGTTTACAAAACTCTTAGGAAAAATGGTCTACACTGATTATC
The DNA here is from genome assembly GCA_028641055.1 of Alopecurus myosuroides. Classification (NCBI taxonomy): domain Eukaryota; kingdom Viridiplantae; phylum Streptophyta; class Magnoliopsida; order Poales; family Poaceae; genus Alopecurus; species Alopecurus myosuroides. The sequence goes on from CM054058.1 coordinate 169,251,442, forward strand.
TTGTTATTGAATGTGTAGGAGGAGGCCAAATTACCCTTGGAAGATCTCTGCTGAACCTCTTAGGAGCAACTATTGATATGGGGAAAGGTACCATGACTTTCACTTCCAAAACATGATCAGACCATCAGTTCCCTAAAAGTAAGAATAAGAATAAGAAAGGTAAACGTAAGACTCATATCAATTTGGATGCTTCTTCACCTGAAAACACTTGATTCCATTTTTCTGGGCCTAGCTAAAAGGCGTTAAAGAAAAGAACTTCTTGGGAGATAACCCATGATTTTATTTTGATTTAGTTTTCTGTGTTTTCTTTCAGTCAAGGGGTTGTATACATATATAGTACTCCTTTTATCTTTATTTTCATGTATTAGTTGTTCCAAGTAAAGTTTCTAGCGAAAGTTGGAGTTGGTTTTGGATTTCTGCGGAGAAAACAGATTTCTGCTGTCCACCGTAAAAAATCATATAAATTCCAGAAATATCAAAATGACATGAAACTTTTTGTGCTTATTCCTCAGCTAATTCCAAAAAAAATCGTTCTTTATGTTTTTCGATCTAAGCAACTTAAGTGCCCCGAAAAAAATTCGTCTTTACAGACTGTTCTGGTTTTGGCAGATTCTGCCATTTTTCTTGCATTTGCTCTTTTACTATGTCGAGTGGATTTCTTTGCTTCATGAAACATTAGTGTCTGTAGCTAATATTTAAAAGTATTAATAGCACTTATGCCCTTACAGAACCCATGGATTTTTTATTGTTGCACTAACCCTCTAATGTGAATTACTTTGAGTGTGGTGTGAAGGAAGTTTTCAAGGGTCAAGAGAAGAGGGTGATATAATGTGATGAAGAAGATTGCCAGGTCAAAGCTTGGGGATGCCCCCGTGGTTCATCCCAGAAAATTCTAAGAAGACTCAAGCGTCTAAGCTTGGGGATGCCCAAGGCATCCCCTTCTTCATCAACAATTTATCAAGTCACTTCTAGTGAAACTATATTTTTATTCGGTCACATCATATGAAATTTACTTGGAGCGTATGTTTGTTTTCCTTTATTTTATTTTGTTTTCCTTTCTGCAATAATATAGTTGGAACCTATAATTCTTTGTATGAGAGAGACACACACTCCTCTTTTTCGTATGAATACTCGTTATGCTCGTATTCTTAGTTTTTCTTCTAGCTGCTGCAAAAATTCCTTTTTAGCTCCTGTTTTTCTTGCATCTCTTATTCAGAGCTGTTAGTTTTAGTAGAGTTATGTTAGTACTCTCTTGTTTCATTTATGCATCTCTTGGAGAGTTTTTAGTTAGTATGAAATGCCTGGTGTTGGAAAGAAGTAGTACATTTTTTGTGCTTATAACGGTGCAAATAGAAGCTTGTATAGACTGTGGCTAGACTTTTTCATGTCATATTGGATGTTATTTTAATTCTAAAGCCTAGTGGTTATTTTTGTAGCATGACTTGTCTTAAATAGCCGAGAGTTTATAATGTTCCTTTGAAAGAATCACGAGTTGTTCTTTTCATATTGAAGCATAAATTTGTGGTGTTCTCCTTTGAATGTTTTATTTGGTTGACTTGGCGCATGCTAACACCATGTTTATGACTACAAACCAGTCACTTATAGCCTCTATGATCATTGATTTTTTGAACCTGTAGTACCACTTATGTTTTGATTAATGATGTTTTTTTCGCTATGCATGATTATGTCCATTATTCCTCTCTTGATTTGTCGCTCCTAGTCTTTTACTAGCCTCCACCTGTACTGAGTATGAGCTCTACTCGTGCATCCAACTCCCAAAAACCAAATTTTGCCAAATCTGCCCACCATACCTACCTACATGTGGTATTTAACCGCCACCCCAAAGTAAATTTATCATGTGTTACCTTTAAAACTTTCAAAATTACTCCTGTTTTGTGCTCCTGTTTTAGCTCATGAGGACGTAAATAGAGAATCTTTATCTCACTTGTTGATTGGACTTTCACACCCTGGACTAGTGGCTTCATCCGCTTATCCAATTGATAGAAGAGCTGGCAGCGGGGTGCCCATTCCCAAATTAATACAACAAATTCTCTTCACTATTTTTGTCCCTGATTTATCAGTCAAAGCATAATTGTGTAAACAAAAGAGAAACATGGATGACCGTCTACCTAGATGTGTCCTTCTATGGGATCCGCTCTTGTGAAGTCTAGTTGTCTTGTGACGTACTATATTTTCTGTTTACCATTCGTTGACATGAGCATACACCTCTCTAAAAAGTTTCCAATACCTCTGTTTAATAAAATAAAAATCTCTAGCACATGAGTGATCCCTACTTCCCTCTGCGAAGGGCCTTTCTTGTAATTTTATGTTGAGTCTCCATCTTCTAACTTTATGCACAGTTGCGAGATCATAGTTGCCATTCTGAGTTTAATGTGCATTTGTCCCAGAAACATTATTAATTGATTCATGATGTGTTATTATTTGTTCTAGTCTTCCTCTTGAACTTTGAAGGTGTTGTGGCATTTATGTTTTGCCCCACTCTTAAGGACAAGCAAAATATCGCTTTGCTATGTTTTATCTATGCTTGAAACAAACGTATAACTTTCGAGTGAATTATTATTCATGATCTTTTATTTGTGTTACTTCTCATGATGCAAAGTGATTCCTATGTTTCATTGTTAAGATTATATCTATCATGCTTGTGTTTAAAGTTCTATGATCTCAGCTATGCTTATGCTTTTACAATTTAGATGATCAAGTTTATGTTGGTAGCATGTCACCTATAAAATTATGTGTTTTTATCGTTTAGTTACTCGAGGACGAGTAGAAACTAAGCTTGGGGATGTTAATACGTCATAAACGTATCCTTAATTTATGTTGTTCCATGTTGTTTTCATGCCATATGCTACATGTTTTCCTCACACTTTATGTCATTTTTATCGATTTCTGGGACTAACCTATTGACAATATGTCACAGAGCTAGTTCATGTTTTCTGCTGTTTTTAGTTTCAGAAAAGTTGTTCTGGAAATATTCTCGGAATTGGAAAATTCGAAGCCCGAAAGTCTTAGAATTCCCGAAGGTTCCAGGGAGTCCGAAGAGGCCCGGAGGGGGGCCACACCATGAGGCGGCCGCCCCCTGCCCTCGCCGGGAGGTGGTGTGGGCCCCTCGGGTTCCCACCGCCATCACCCTTTCGTATATTCCCCCCAATGCGTGAACCCTAGAAAGATACCACTTTTCCACGAAAAACACCCAAGGCCGCCGTCATCGTTAACCCGAGATCGGGAGGGTTCTGGAGTTCTCACCGGCACCCTGTCGGGAGGGAAAATCATCACCATAGGGCTCTACACTACCATGCCCGCCTCCGGAGTGATGCGTGAGTAGTTCATACTTGGACTATGGGTCCATAGCAGTAGCTATATGGTTGTCCTCTTCTCTTTATGCCTCATGTTTAGATCTTGTGAGCTGCCCTACATGATCAAGATCTTCTTATTGTAATGCTACATGTTGTGTTTGTTGGGATCCGATGATTATTGTATGCTATGTCTCTTGATTATCAATCTATCATGTTTTATTCATGTGTATGTTATTTATGATCTTGCATGCTCTCCGTTGTTAGTAGATGCTCTGGCCAAGTAGATACTAGTGACTCCATGAGGGAGTATTTATGCTCGATAGTGGGTTCATGCCTCCTCTGCATCTGTGTTCGAGTGACAGAAACATGACATATGGAGGATGTGTTGTTGCCATTACGGAGAAAACAACAATGTTTACATTACACACTTTCCTTACTCGATTATCTGTTGCTTGCAACTTAATACCCAACGTTTGTTCGGATGATATTCGGAGCATGGATTACTAGTCATAGATGCAGTTGAATGACAGTCTATGTATCTTGTTGTAATGCCTGCATGAATCTCATAGTAATCATCATGTCATGCATGTTTCATTATCTATCAATTGCCCAGCTGTAATTTGTTTACCACGCATGTTAGCTATATTTTATGGAGAGACACCACAAGTGAACTATGGACCCCGATCCATTTTCTCATACTGATAATACAACCACTGCTTCCATTGTTTTCACACTGCAACTGTTGTTTTCATATTGTTCTCATACTGTTTTGCACACCATATGTTTAACCTCTTTGTGTTCAGCAAAACCAGTGAGATTGACAACCTCACTACTTCGTTGGGGCAAAGTGAATTGATTTTGTTGTGTAGGTTCCACGTTGCTGCTGAACCGGTAGTGCGCCCTGCCACCTCAACTCCATCAACCTTCGGAAGTTGCTTCTTTCTCCTACTGGTCGCTTCAACCTCGGTTTCTTTCTGAGGGAAACTTGCTTGTGTGCTCATCAAACCTTGCTCTTGGGGTCTCCCAACGAGTGCATGATTATGGCGTTATTGGTCTCTTAGTTGGTTGCTCCTAGTCTTTTGCTAGACTTTATCGTGTACTGAGTATGAGCTCTACTCGTGCATCCAACTCCCAAAAACCGAAGTTTTCCAATATGTCCACCATACCTACCTATATGTGGTATTTCACCGCCACTCCACGTAAATTTCTCATGTGCTACCTTTAAACTTTCAAAATTATTAAACCTGTTGCGTGTTCTTATTTTAGGTTATGAGGAAGTAATTTAAAAGTTTAGCATGGTTTATGTCAAGCAAAGTTCTTCTCTCTTATTTCACTCGATGAGTATGGAATCTCTGCTCATCTAAATTTTTAGAGAGCTGGTGCCAAATAATATGAACTCAAGTAATAAAAAAAGGTACTTCCCTATGGATTGATGAATGTTGGTGGGCACCCGTGGATATGGCTATCTCTGGTTTTTGATAGGAAAGGTGGGGGGAAGTTCCAACCATAAGAAAAAATGCTAATGGAAACCGCTCTCAAAAGTCCAAACACTTTGCTTGACATGGATTATGGTAAGTTTTTCATAACCATTCGTTGACATAGACATACACCTCTCTCAAAAATTGTTTTCAATACCTCAGTTTTATTAAATAAAAATCTCTAGAACATAAGTAATCCCTGGTTCTCTCTGCGAAGGGACTTTCTTTTAGTTTTATGCTGAGTCTTCATCTTCTTACTTTATGCACCAGTTAAGAGAGCATAGTTGTCATTCTAAGTATAATGTGCATAGTCCCAAAAAATATCATTGATTGATTCTTGATTATGGTATTGCTTGCTCTGAAATTATTTGTATCTAGTCACCATTTAAACTTTGAAAGTGCACTGGCATTTATGTTTTGCAATCACATGAAGGCCAAGATGGATACAACTTTATTATGGTTTTCCTTATGATTGAAAAAACGTATCACTTTCAATGCATTATTATTCATTTTCATTTATTTATGTTACTTTTAATGTGCAACATAGTTGCTAAGTTTGCATTAGTTCAAATAATATTTATCATGCCTTTGTTAAATTAATTTGATCTCAGCTTGCAATGCTTTTACATCACATTGATTAAGATTGTGTTGGCTTCATGTCACCTCAAAAATTATTTTGTTATCACTTACCTACTTGAGGAGGAGCATGAATTAAGCTTGGGGATACTGATACGTCGCAAACATATCTATAATTTTGATGCTACATGCTAGTTTTCTACCCAATACCTTTTGTTTTCCACATGTTTTATCTTGTTTTCCTTTGTTTTCCGAATGTTTTCATTGACTAACCTATTAACGAGATGCCCCATGCCAGTTGTCGTTTTCTGTTGTTTTTCTATTTCAGAGAAGTTCTTAAATAAATATTCTTGGAAAGGGCTGAAAATCCACTGAGATCGTTTTTTACCCGTAACAAAGACGAAGTCCAAAGAAGGGCCGGAGGGGGGCCAGGGGCACCAAGGGGGTCCCAGGTGTGACCCCACCCTAGGCCACGCCTGGTGGGCCCCTGGCTTTCCTGGCCACCGCCTCTCATCGCCTCTTCGCCTATAAACTTCCTTTAACCCTAAAAACATTAGGGACGGGGTTATTTTTTGTGAAACATAGAGAGAGGCGCCGTCACCTCGAAAGTCCAATCTAGGGCTTCTGCAGCCCTGTTTCGGCACTCTGTCGGAGAGGGGAATCGTCATCAGAGGCCTCTACCTCGCTATGATCGCCTCCGGACAAATGCGTGAGTAGTTCATCTCGGGACTACGAGTCTATAGCAGTAGCTAGATGGCTGTTCTCTCTCTTATGCCTCCATGTTTAGAGTCTCGTGAGCTGCCACACATGATTGAGACCACCGTTATGTAATTGCGCATGTTGTGTTTGCTGGGATCCGATGAACCATGAGATTATGATTATTGTGTTCACGTCAATCTAAGATTCTTCACTTATGTTTGTAGAGAGTTTTAATATTGTCTTGCAATGCTCCCTGGTGTTTTTTTATTACCTTGGTCACGTTGTTGTTTTCACCTCCAAGAGAGGGTTTATATGCTAGATAGTGGGTTCATGCCTCCCTTACATCTGTGCTCGAGTGACAGAAACATGATGGATGGGGGATGTGCTATTGCTACTAGGGAGAAAACAGCGGTGCTCTTGTCTACGGACGAGGACCGCTGCTTACATTATGTATTGTTCTTAATGCATTTATCTGTTGCACACAAAGATATCACTTCGTTGCTGCAACTTAATGACAGGGAGATTTTCTAGATACCATTCTTGAGATGGAATTTTTGATATGGATGCAGGCTGGATAGCGGTCCATATGCCTTGACGTAATGCCTACAATGTTAGAACCCGTGAACCATATATTTTCATAATAGTATTGTCATACGTTCATGATTTGTCAATTTCCCAGCTGCAATTTGTTCACCCATCATGTTTGTTTTCTTCCCCGATCCTATTTTCCTCATAATTGCAACCTTCTTTGAAGCACTTTCACAATTGTTTCCTTGCTGTTCCGTTTTTTACTTTTATTACTTTTCAATATTCTATACGTTTAATTCTCTTGTTTTTAGCAAGACGGGAAGATTGACAACCTTATCGAAAGTTGGGGGCAAGAGAGAGTTTGTGTGTTGTGTGTAGGTCCGTGCTTGTTGACGCATTAGACAACAAGCAACCTTCTCCAAGACTTTAAAGTCCTACTGGATTAATAACCCTGGTTCCTTAACCGGGAGGGGGGGGCGAATTCCCGCAGGATTACATCATACCTTCCTCTTGGGATTTCCCAACGAGCGTGTGATCAGGTCTGCATCAAGAACTTTTCTGGCGCCATTGCCGGGGATTTTGAAATCATCATCAGCAAGAATACTCCCGTCGTTAGTTGTTGGTAACTATCTAGATCGATTCTATCTTGCACCTTCAAAGAAGATCTTGGATTTATGCATAGGACATACATTTTTGTTTTCTACTACGAATCCCAGCACAATGTTCCGCAACCGTTGGTTAGATTGTTACATCAAGCAAACACAATGAAACTTTGGTATTAATTTTAATTTTTTTTATATTAACGTTGCTATGTGTTTCATACTTATAAATGTGCCACCCTTTACTGCTATTGTTGTTGTTCATGAGGATGTGTGTGCGAAAATCTATGTCATATACATTGAAGGACTTGTTTTTATGTTGAGATGTGGAGGAGTCACTCATAAATATCTATGTAGATCCATGCTAAAGCATTACATGTGATTTGTATGGTCCATGAAGAGAAACTTAATGGGGCTAAGGCCACACATATATTGGCAAAAGTAAATCAAAAAAATAGAATTTTATGATCATTTATCTAAGGTAGGTTCTATAGGGCAACAAGGAATACAAGGAGATCAAAATTGAGTATTCTCGTGTAAAAACTACTCTTCTCATTGTACCTGGAGGTTGAACAAAGTTGTGTTATTATTTTTACCATGTGAAGACCGTGTAAGTTAGGAATGATTAATACATAATCAACTCACGTTGAAAGCAATGTCATGGAGCTCACCTAGAGCAAAGGCAATCAAGTAGGCGTAAACCATTAGGATTCCGAGTCATGGTTCAAGTTTTTTTCGGTTCTAAAAATTGCTTGCCAATAGATAAAGCATGTAACCTAGAGAGAAATGGAGCGGGAATTATTACTTGTGGGTGAAGTTAACATGAGATATATTTAGGAGACTCAAATTTTATTTATGATCAATGCAAACCAAGATAATGCATCATGTTGATGGATATTTCGTTGGGATTGGGTAGTGTTGATTATATCAAATTGTGTTTTCTTTGTGACCTCATCAATTTTTAACCATGTCAAATAAGCATCATTATCCGCTACCATCCCTTCAAATATTTTTTTATATAAACATATGTCATGAGTTTATATTTGCATCAACCGGGTTCTCTCGTTCTTATTCAACTAAAGTTTTATGTGATGCTCTATTTGAGATCAATATGGCCGGAGGTTTTTCTATTGCAGAGAAGAAGGCTGCAGTAGGAGGTTGCATAATTCAGCAGTAACATTACATGGTAAGTGTGGATGTATCGGACTAGTAAGGGTTGAATGTATCTTTTCGTACTGTTATTTTACACAATTTTTCTTTTTGCACGTTCCAATTTAATTTCTACGGTCCCTAAGCATACACTGCATTCAGCTACTAAGTATCATTCCTATACACTTTTTTTTTCTCTGAGCTGTGGTGTATGCTTGCAAGTCCATTTTTTTCCTATGCACTAGCTTCATTTCTAGTCTGATTGCCATATGATCCATCCATTAGTATTACATTGATTTCATTCACTAGTGTTGCTATTTTCTACAAGATTTATGTCAACAATTACTACCGTAGATGTCTAGTGAATATCAATGGAAATAATATGTGCTAAATTTATTATGAATTGTATGAATACATCAAATTATTTCATTTCTTTATGTACATACAAGTAACTTAACTCTTCTTCTAGATATATACCTTATCCATCATAAAAACACTTTTTATTTACTATCCGCTAATTGAAAGGTTTTATTTACTAGAAAACACATTATGTCTAAGAGCAGAATATATCGAGGGTAATAATTTGAATGGGCGGCTAACGTCATTTTATTTTATTTGCTTCGTGATTTTTTTTAACATATCCAGCTTTAAGATACCATTGAAATTATTATAATGTAAACACGATGTACATATAATCTATTTCTTAAACATGTATTCTCCAGAAATGGGTGTTGGTAGTATATAATAATTACTTCTACTGCAGTCTGTTGCTTTGGTTTGAGGACCATATTATATGTATACACATGTCAGGAACATGTTTTTTTCTCGCGAAAACCCAAAAGCTTTGCGTTTCGATGCATTGGTAGAAAGAGAGTTAGTATGTATAAAAGCCCAAACCGGGCCACCCCACACCGTACAACTCAACACAAGAACGACCGAGCTAGGGGAGGAGCTGGCGTAGACCCCGGGCTCCCGCGTTCGCTCAGTCACGTGCCTCAGCCTTGATCGTGTTGAGCAGGGAGACCACCGGAACATGTTGATTCAACGGCTCCAAAGCATTACACAGGAAATTTCTACGATATGATTATATTGCTTGAAATGACTCTATAAGGCTATCTATCCATAGATGGCCCTATGTCACACTGAATAGCATATGTAATCCACATTTTTCTTTTGAAAAGACGACTCACCGAAAACATTAATACCACACGCAGGACTGTTTTTTTTTTTTGAAAAGGAGGCAAAGCCCCAGCCTCTGCATCGGGTAGATGCATACGGCTTTTATTAACAATAATATTATTCAAAGTATTACAAGCCAGGAAACAACAAAAGGACATCCATCTCGAAACAAAGAAAAGCTAAAATGGGCCAATGTCCACTAAGAAGCAGTAATTCGGAAATCATGCTGCCACCCGTTGGAGGAAAGGATGGCCCGGACTAATGCCAATAACCGGTTGCATCCAGCCTCCATAAATTGGCGCTGTTCCTGTGGCAGAAGGAGTGACCATGCGGAAATCCAATAAGTAGCCTTGTGAACAACCTGCAAAAAATGAGTGTTGTGAAGTCTGTTAAAAACCGCATCATTGCGGCAATTCCATACAGCCCACAAGAAGGCACAAGTACCAATTCTAATTCGTTGTCTAACAATTTTGTGTAGACCAATGAGCCATCCACCAAACATATGGTTGAGACTCTCAGGAGGGGAAATATTAAAGGTAAACTGGAGCAATCTCCATATTTTAACCACAAATGGACAAGAGATAAATAAATGATCAATAGTTTCATCATGATTACAAAAAACACACTTTGTGCAACCATGCCAATTACGCTTTAAAAGATTATCCTTTGTCAAGATTACACGCCTGTGCAAGAACCACATGAAATTTTTGATTTTGAGAGGTATTTTCATTTTCCATAAGTACTTATGTTCGAAAGGAGGATCAGTATTCATATAATCATTATACATGGATTTAACTGAGAATAGCTCGTTATTATTCACCGACCAAGAGAACAGGTCTTCCTCCTCAGAAAGAGAAATAGTCATTAACTTTTGAACAAGATGCAACCATGATGTCCAATTGTTCCCTTGCAGATTTCTTCTAAATTGTAGGTTAATGGGAGGTGCGGTGGCTAACACATCAGCAACAAGAACATTCTTGTTTCTAGTAATGTGGTACAGGCCAGGGTATTGAGCAGCCAATGATGCATTCCCCATCCACACGTCTTCCCAAAAGCGAGTCTGTTTGCCATTTCCCAACACAAACCTGCCCCTAGAGAAAAAATCTTGTTTCACCGACAGAATTCCCCGCCAAAATGGAGAATCCGTGGGTTTCGGTTTTATTTGAGCTAGAGTTTTATCTCCTAAGTATTTATTTGTCAACAGTTCTTTCCAAACCCCGTCTTCTTTAAGAATTTTGAAGAGCCATTTGCTCAACAAACATTTATTCTTAATGTCTAAGAGTTCTATTCCTAACCCCCCTTGATTTTTCGGCCTACAAATGACACTCCATTTCGTTAAACGGTATCTCTTCTTCTGCTGATCACTTTGCCAAAAGAATCTACTACGGAAAAAATCTAGTCTCTTTCGCACTCCCACTGGAATTTCGAAGAAAGAGAGTAAAAACATGGGTAAACTAGTTAGGCAGGAATTAATAAGCACTAATCTGTCACCGTAGGAAAGAAGCTTACCAGCCCAACACGCTAGTTTCTTCTCGAACCGATCTTCCACCATTTTCCATTCTTTTAGTAGTAGTTTTCTATAGTGTATTGGAATACCAAGGTATTTAAAGGGCAAAGTCCCTACTTCACAACCGAAAATATTCCTATAATCTACCAAATGATCATTGTTAGACACAAACATGTTTATACAACACTACCAGTAGCATTATTACTAGCAATTGGTTGTGTATATATGTGAGTATAGATGCCCTCCATAGTAGACAGCCTCAAATCATTCTCTTTTGCACCGGCCCAACATTTTATATTCATGTTAGCCTATCTTTTTTTTTTTAGGCCATGCTAGCCTGTCTTTAAAGGCTCAGCTCTGTAATCTCCCTTGTTCCCCTTGTAAAGTATCTTTTGATTGCTTCATTGCTTGGATGATTTTCCCTTTACCTTTCTTCACAGACTAGCTACTAAAATTATGTTTGACGATCACCGTTTACATACATATCTTAGTACTCTAGCAACACGTGGCTTTGCTTTGCTTTAGCCTCAATGCTGTGTTTGTTCTGTAATCTGGACATGTACAAACTTCTTAGCACGTGTACACGCAGAAAGCTAATTAAAACTACCTATATGTCTACCTAAACGTGCCTCCAAATGTTGGGTACCAGAATTCTGGCACCGTTTCGCTCGCAACCGTGTATGTTGTTGCTACCGGCACGAGGCACAGGCCTCGGCTTCGGAGATCCTTCTTCGGCTCACCACCGTCGTCCTTCACATTCTCTGAACCCTACTTAGGACCAAGAAATGCCATGAGCAAATGCAACCAGGCAGTAACAGAAAGGTATGATGGATCAACCAGTCGAAGCTTAATTTGTCACCTTCTGCTGGAACTGCTGCAATGGGTTCACATTCTTCAAGTACGGGTACGTCAGAGACTGCAGGAGTTCAATGAGGTGTACATTAGCAATGTTTGCCAATGAACAAGAAAGGTCCATCGATGTACGTACGTAGCAAAGTGTGTAGGCGTGTGATTTTGGACACTCACCGCAACTTGTTCATGGAGGAACTTGATGTATTCGTTGGCCTCGTGAAGAACCGATGCGGTATCTGTCTAAAGTGCGAGGATGCCATCGACAAGTTAGGTCATTATCGATCTCAGACGAGTTTAGTACAAGAGCACTTGGTTCTCTCCGATAATTGGAACGGTGAGGAAATACAGGAAGTTGATTCAGAGCAGAAAGAACTAATACCTTTCCAAAAGGCGAGACTAGTTGCTGGAGCGCAGTGATTCTGTCCCCTAGCTTCTCTTTCCTCACCTGCAACTCAAAAGCACAACACAAAAGAAGTTTTTATGCAATCCAAAAGCCATCATCCATCGATCGACGCTCACAAAAGAAAAACACCAGCCATCGATCGAAGCAACATAAAGAGATCCTCAAGTGCAGAAAGAGCAAAAGAAAATATATCTGGATCATGCCGTACCTTAAACGTGGGCATCGGCGATGGCGCATCGATCCGTGCCCTTTTCGCTGTGGCCGGGCTGTCTGATTCACTTTTCCTCGCCGCCGGTGAGCACGCGTGTTCGGCAGACTGCAGGAGACACTGAGGTTATGCATATCTTGGCGAAACCCTAGCTGTATAGTACTCCATATGGCTAGTGGTCAACTACTCATATGTTCATGCGCTTACCTTGACCATGAGATTAGAGCTGTAACTGGTCTTGGGCTGTAGTGCTTGCAAGAAAAGCTGCGACGACAGAGCGGCACCACCGAAAGGCATGTAGCTGCCGGACCCTGACAAGTACTGCAGTTGGCCGCCACCGCCTTGCATCTGCATCCCCGCCGCACCGGCGTCGTAGCTCGCCGAGGACTGGCACTCCCCGAACATCGGAACGTTATGCGCGGCCGCCGCCGGCGTAGAAGCGTTATCGAACATGCCTTGCAACGGCGCAGCGCCGTACGGAGATGACGCTGCAGGCACCTGGTCGAGCAAGCCGAAGCCGTGGCCCATGTCCCTGAATGGGTTGTTCATCACAGCAGTCTCGATGGCCGCCGGCTGATGAGATCGAAATAAGGGCCTCGCAGTCGTTGACGCCGCCATGTCATCTTGAAGCACGGCTTGGAAGCTACCGTCGCTTCTCCCGCTCCTAAACACGATCACGCAACGGACGTTTTAGCCATCCGCACGGAGAGCTAGAAACATAGCTAGCTAGAAGCGTAGCCTTACAGACGTACGGCCGCATATGTGATGCATGTGGAAGATGGAAGGGAACTTACAAGAAGGCGTGCGTCCAGTCCATGTGTGGATCGCCAACGGAGGAAACGGCGTCAGACGAAGGCTGGTAAGAGGTGGTGCTGCTCCTGCGGTGGTCCTGGAAGGTTATTGAGCTCGTAGACTCCGCGGCGGGGGACGTCCAGCCGCATGCGGCAGCATGACCGGTGTCCATGAGTGGCGCGGCGGAGCACGCCGACGTGCCGTGACTCCTCTGAGAAGCGCTCCACCACTCGTCTGCCATGGAGAGATGAAAGGGTCGATCTCGCTGCCTCTTGTTAATGTTGATGCTGTACTGCTGTTTCGCTTGAGTTGTAGAAGTAGGTTGGAAATGGATGGAACGAGAGGGGAAAGGAGGAGTGGAATCTGGGTATATATGAGGTGTACACTCTGGTATGGGGCTGTAGCATCATTGCATCAAAACTAGTGGACTTGTCCGGGGCAGGCTGACCATTGAAAGGGGACAAAAGAGTGTCGCTATTAGTCGTCAGGGTCTTTTTTTTTCCTTCATATTCTTCTAATTTCATGCATGTTGAGAAGAATTTTTTCAATTGATCAAATAGGAAGCCCTATTTTCATTTTGACACACACCGAGTTGATAGGGGAGTCATGCCTTGTGGGGAGGTCGGTTTCGGGATTCCTTGAGTTGGCCGTATCCTCCCTCCTAGCACAACTCGGATTGGACTCCCTTTGGGACTTCAATTCCCTCCCCGATTTTCTTTTCCTTTTCCTTTGTTTTTTCCCTTCTCTCTCTTCAAACAAATAAGGAATAATCCCGGGGGCGGGGGGTGTTGCCCCTCAATGTGTGATCCTTGGGCCCACATGTCAGCCCCCCAATAATGGGTGCGGTCATGGGGCAATTCTTTCACCTCCGGCACTTCCCCCTTCTCGGGTTTTCTATGAAACACTTTCAGAACCCTATGAAACCCATAGATAAAATCACCGACCTTATCTACTGATGTCAAAAATATATTTCTAACATCTTGGGACATCTCATGTCCTTTGTAATCTCTCCGGAATAATTATGCCCTCTCCTAGCATTAGTTCTCTCTCGTAGTAACTTCACCGGAACACTTCCGAATGACTCCGAAATTGATCTTATGACATCGGAATGACTCTGACAGTTCTCAAAACCACTTATACTATTAAAACACTCTCTATTAAAGGTTGATACAGTTTAAGCGTGTGACCCGGTAACACATAGACATGTTCGGGAACTTACCGAAAAATAACCAACAACGGAGCTATGGACGCCCATGATGGATTCTGTGTCTCCACGAAGAACGAGTGAACCTTCAAGTTACTAATTGCACTTATTCGCATAACTTCACGATACCAACAATATCACGAGGTGAGATAATGTTCTCTAGTATGATCAAACTCTTTGATAATAACACACATAAAACTTTTACTGATAACGTTCTCTTTTCACATACATATGTCCGATGTCCTTATGATAAATCACGCTGTGTCTAGCCAGACGATAGGTTTATATTTGTGATACTGAGAGGGCCCAAAGAATGTATCTCTCCAACTTCTAGATAAGTTAAGTAATATTCTTGAACGATCTCAGTTCCATTACACTCTCTAGGTTATACCTAGATGTCAACGGTATAATATCCTGTTACTGTAGACATTTGAATACATCCAAAGCATAATTTTCGATTGTACGGTCACTAGGTATTCTCATAGTATATGAATCCTAGGCAATGAAAACTCCATATTCACTTTGCTAAGAGCATGTCTAACAGGCCCCTTATAACGCGAGCGCCCCGTAAAATTCCGGCGGCATACGGGGTGCGGGCCAAAACGGCCGTCTAGCAGCCCCCGTATGCGGCCTGGCCCGTACTAAAATTTTACGGGGCCTGCAAAACCGCCCCCTCCGCCCCGTACTTATAGTGGGTGAGGGTTGGGGTGGGGGTCCAACCCCCCACCCGCAACCCTAGCTCCGCCGCGCCCCGCCGCAGCTCCGGTGAGAAATTACGCGCGCGCCGCCGCCCCATTCCAAGCGACTCCACCGCGATGAGCTCCCCCGACGGTTCCGGCTCCTCCACCGCCCGCTCCAAGCGCCGCCGCGAGCCGGAGACGCTCGAGGAGGCGTGGCGGCTCCACTGCAAACATTCCGTTGCAGGGAGCCGCCGCGCCGCCTGCAAGTACGCGGCGTGGCCGGCGGCCATGCCGCCGACTCTGGCGGACTACGCCGCGGGCGGGAGGTACCACACCGTCGACCCCGCCGCCGCGGCCGATGAGCGGCCCCCAATTCGCGAAATGGCGCGCGGATTGGGAGCTGCACCAGCAGTGCAAGCGCGGCGGCGACGGCGCAAGCGGCAGCGGAGGAGGAGGCGCGGCGACAGCGCAGGAGGAGGAGGTACCGGCGACAGAGGAGGAGGAGGAGGCCGCCTTCGCGGCGGCGGTCGAGCTTTCGAAGAAGGAAGCAGAGGCCGCGGCGCGGGCGGAAGCGGAGGAGGAGGCGAAGGCCGTCGCCGACGTCGAGCAGTTCAAGGCGATGGAGGCTTCCGGCCCCGTCGTCTTCCTAGACTAGATTAGGTTAGGACGAGCTCGAGCTCGATTTCATGTAGCAATGGTGATCATCTGAATAAAATCGAGTTCATCTTTTCTCCCGCGAAGTTCAAATTCAAACATACGGGGCGGAGATAGGGGGTCTGCTAGATGAACTTGCAAATTTGAGCACAAATTTTCCTAGATTTCGTGTGCAGGGCCCTCTACACGCGATTTAGGGGGCGAAATTTTAAGGGTCATGTTAGACATGCTCTAAATACATTACAATTGGTAATATTTTAGCAAAATCATTTACTTGGGTCGGTTTAGTACTATTGTTACCCTAACAATAAACTCTTATGTTTGCTAGACTTATCAAATTCATGATTAGAAAAACATGATCATCTATGACACATAAGATAATCTTAGAGAAAGTATTAGGATTTCATGTTTGTTTATATCTTCACACCCGCACAAAAAAGTTTTCCTTTAAATTCACTTTTCAAGTACTATAGAAGTTATAGCATAATGATATAAACTTAATAATGAACATGAAAATAGAATAATAACTGAATATTATTGTCTCTAGGGCATATCTTCAACACATACAGGCTATATTTAACCGGGTGGCTGCCAGCAAATCCAACATGTTTAGAAGCCTCATTTATTCAGTTTTTCGCTCATTGGTTCATGCAACCACTTTGGATGATCCTTAAATTGTACGAAATTTTATTTTACCATTCAAAAACTATGCAATAAAATGTAACCATGTACATGGTCATTGATGCAGAGACCGGGTTTATGTTAAAATAAAAATAAAAATAAAAATAAAAAACCACTTATATTTTTTTAATTAGCATGCTCTATGGTGGCCAAGATGATCATTGAAGCCTTAAGTGAATACACTCATAAATCGAAATTTTCCACATAATAGCATTTTGACGAACATGTAATGAATATTTTATTTCCTAGCATGCAAGTGCAACATGTCCTACATTAAGTACTTTTTGTAAGAACGATGATATTTCTCTCGGACAACAATATGGCCTTCTTCTCTGTGATGAAAATACCGGAGGGGCCGGACCAAGTGTGTAAGTCGCACGCACCACAGGGTATCTTTTCTTCGTGTGTTTAGTTGCTCGGAATCGGCATTGGTCGGCAAACAGATTGAGCGGACGGGGTTTTTCGCATAAGGTGGCTGTCTGTTGTGCGATCAAGAGCAGGAGTCGATGCAACACCTTCTGCTCGGGTGTGTGGTGTCGATAGAGATCTAGTCTGGCATTGTCCCTTTTTGGGAAAATCTGGACATGGATGTTGGAACCCCGAGATCGTGAGCCGGTGGACCACCTTGACTGAGAGAAGAAGAGCTAGGTGTGCCCTTTGGACTACAATCGCCTTTGTCTTTTGATGCCAGTGGCGTCACCGGAACAATGTGTTCTACAGTGCTGAACTACCCTCGGCTCATACAATTGCACAAATGGTGAAGACAAAGTATGAGGTCTAGAAGGCCGCTACTATCTTTTGTGGGGAGATATTTGGCCAAAGGCCGATCTGGTTGCTAGATGGAGATTAGGACGGGTGGGGGAGCTGCCACCTCTTTGTTGGCAGAGATAGTGTAAACTTGTTGCCCCTAGAGTACCGAGAGAGTGAAGGAAGGGAGTGTGTATCAAAGAGATTTCGTTTGTCTCATTTTTCTCATTGCTATTGTCCTCCTTATTTAGGAAAGGGGACAACCTCTACAAACCTAAGTCAACTATCTTGTCAAATCATACTTGACTTGATAGGTCTATGACGTCATGACTCTGAACCAATTTTCACGACGTCATGACACGAATCTACCATGGACTACCTCCACTGACTCGGATACATTGTAGATGGAGATAGCTCGTCCTATCTACCTACTATGTACTTCAGGGGAAAATGGCTCCTAGAGAGCTCCTGGAAAACCGTCGACTCCACCAGGACTCTAAACATGTCGAGTGCTCTTGACCCGAAGCCTTGTTGACTTCTCTGGGCTCGAAGTTGATGGGTTCATAGCATAGAAAACAAAAATTTCCCTACGATAAGAACAACCAAGTCAAGATCTAATCTAGAGGATGCAAGAAACTGGTAGAGAGATTAATTGCTAGATGAACTAATCCTCGAAGACCGAAGACATTACGAGATCGAATCTCGTCGATGAAGTATATGAACACTTGACGATCTCAAGATCGCGAAGAGAAGCGCTGCAATCCGGCAGCGCTTCCGCACTCGGTCATACGTACGGCTCGACAACGACCTTCGTTCCCTCGATCTAGCGGGGCAACAGAAGTAGTGGATCTGTCGGAAAACTCCAACAGGACGACGGTGTGGTGTGATGGATAAAACTAGACGATCATGGCTTCGCCAAGCAGATGATCAATAGGTGGAGCAGCGGGAGGAGGGAGATGAGAGATGACACAAGTGTGTAAGGGAGAGTGAGCTCACACCCTCTATTTATAGGAGGGGGAGGCAGCCACAGGGAGAGGGGGTGCGGTCAACAATTGGTGGTGCCCCCGCATCTTCCCTTCATGTGAGTGGAGTCTCCACTCACACCCATTTCATCTGCACTAAAAAATCCCAAGGGTTATTCCTTTAAATAAATAAAACATTTGTATTTCTTTATTTTAATATTTTGTTAATTATATTAACAAACATTGACACACAACCCCTTGATCTATTTGTTAATTATATTAACAAAAATCTCCTTGAACTATTTCAAGATTATCCAAAACAATTTCGGTGTTGTCCAAACTTTTCTCCGATATTCCGTATTCACTCAAACATGTCGTCAAACCTTAAGTCTACCACCATACGGTTCGTGAATAATGCGGGGATGATCTAGACACCTCTTCGATCAATAGTCAACAACGGAACCTGGAAATCCGTAATGACTCCTATATATTTAACGATGAATCTTATGATCGCGTAAACCACAAACGTCGTAACCAATTCCTTTTGCCTCGCGATATTTTACTTATCCGATATCCGATTATTGATATTAACCATACCTAGTTTGATCTCGTTACCGACAAGTACTCTTTTACTCATTCTGTGATATGATATCCCTATGACATAATCACGTGCTTGCAAGCGGTGTCGATGTGATATCACCGAGAGAGGCTAGAGTATCTCTCTCCATTATTTGGATGAGAAAATCCCACTCTTGATCCAATAGTCTCAACTAATACTTTTAGAATACTCAACGCCACCTTTATAGTCACTATGTTACGGTGTTACATTTTGACGTCATCGAAGCACTCCTCCCGTGTTAGCGATTGACATGATCTCATGGTCTAAAGATTAAGGTTCCTTCATATGAATATAACAATGTAAATTTAATGACTTGGTCGTATTGCTCATCACATCATTCTCCTAATTATTAGCAACATCCAATATTCAATGATCAGGGAACCTTGGTCATCAGTTAATCAACGAGTTATTTAAACGGGGGCGTTAATAGGAACTCTTTTTTGTTTATTAGACACACGTAATAATTTTTCCGGTTAATACAATTATAGCATGAGAAATAAACATTTATCATAATTAAACATGTAATAAGATAATAACGAGTTTACCTTTGCCTCTCGGACATATTCCTTTCAGAAGTTTTCTCGACTTCTTCAAACTCGACAGCCTGACCGGCTCCTTGCTCCCAGCCGGCCAGGAACATATGCCTATTCTTTCTACTACCTTCGATCTGATTTAAGTGTCGTGGTAATGATAATAGCATAGTACAAAATCCTTCATAGCTGTCGACACTTATTTCGGATAGGAGGCAGTATAATATTTTATAACATTTAGGGTGTATTCTAGAAAAAAAAAATCCTCCTGGCCTCTACATTATGCGATGGATATGTGG